>CM076585.1:39822737-41217737 GCA_038430175.1 Ficus hirta | reverse complement strand
CGAGCACATAACATTCTTGGTTAACAATACCCATAATAAAAAGAAAACTCGCCACAGCAAACCATTGTCGTGCTTCTTCTTTCTTCTTCCAGTTTCAGAATTCAGCCCCAGCATTTCAAATTCTTGGCTTATGATTCCTGCGTAAAGAAGTCCAGTTGATACCATATTTCTTTTCCTTATGTTAAACTTGGCATGGTATAGGTAAACTAACCCTTTCTTCTTTGTGTTGTGCCTTTTCAAGTACTCTTTCATCATGTTTTATCTCTGCCTGCATTTTGAACACAAAACAAACATATGAAAACACGAAATTGCAAAGGTGATGATTCTTGATTGACTTTCAGTTCATGATTCTTACAATAGATTAGAAATCAAGATGGTACTGCAGTGAGAAAATCGTGATGAATATTGAAGGTGGCTTCTTCAACATGTGCTTATAAAATTCTTCATAGAAGTGATTCCCCCTTGTAATTCCTTTCATTCAGAGATTTTAACATAACAATTCTTCAAAAATTGGGAAGCACATCATCCAAATTCAGAGCAAGTGTAAAACATGTCAGATGAATCAACTCTACCACCTATAATATGTATTCGCTCCCTGTCAAATCATCAAATCTTTTATAGAAAGAGAAATCCGAAGGAACTGTCATTCAAAAAGAATATTCTCACCAGTTCATTGGTGTAATATCCAAAAATTTTCACGAACTCATGATTTTCTTGTATATAAGAAATCTAAAGTTTGTACTATGTGTTTATGTGCAATTGTATGGGAAATATACTGCGGAACCCGTCTTTACGGGCAAGATAGTATAATTAAGTTTTAAAACCACCATAGAAAAATCAAGCACCTAAAATAGGATATTAAAGACCAAATGGCTTTAAATAAAAAGAAAAATTTTTATACAGTCCAACTTTACACAGATAAATTTTGGACTGCAGTCAAGCAAAACAGTACTGAATTGTACTGTGTATAAGTGAAAACAGTATTAGATTTATCTGTGTTAGCATAAAAATGGATTGCATATTGAAGAAAAAGCCAAACAAGGCCTTAGGATTATGACATCACCTACCTTTGGATTTATGACATCATAATTCCATGAACCAACCCTTGAAAGACAAGTGTCTTGTTCTAGAAACTTCTTGCTTGTTCTCCAAGGCTCATGGCCGGCCACCTATGCACCCTTGGTGTGCAAATCCTTGCTTCTTCAAGGCCCTTTTTGCAATTTCTAAGAGTTCTTCATCACCTATAAATAGGTGAAGCCATTGTTCACAAAAATTAGAAAACCTAGCTAAACTATGCCCAAATTTTCCCTCACCAAATCCGAACTTGAGAGGCCAAGAGAGAAGAGAGAAAAATCAAAACCCAAGAGGGGGAGAGCATAGGGGTGGTCGGATTTCACCTAGAGCCAAGGAAAAAGTTTGAAAAAAAAATTGGAACCCATTCTAGGCCAAGTGGCCGGTTGTGGGAAAGCAAGGAAAGGGAAGAGAAAAGTGAAGAAGGAAAGTGTGGAGAGTGGCTGGATTTGGTAGGATCAACCACCAAGCGAAGCCAAATCTTCGGTACCCATTTTGAGGGTGAAAACCGAGTGGGAGGAGAACAAGGAGGAAGGAAGAAAGTGGACCAAACCCTAGCCCAAAATCTTGAGTGATCAAGGTAATCCCTTAAACCCTAAGCTCTTCAATTTAAATTTCAATTAGGAAATTTATATGTATTTCCAAGCAAGGGATGTAAGAGCATAAGCTCAATTTACTTATTGCCCTAGAATAGTTTAGGTATGGTGCTTGATTAGGTATTAAGGGTGGTTTGGTTTAATGGCTTTGATTGGTTATGTTTATGCTTGTTTGAATGGTTATGTTATGCTTGTATGAATGTTAGGGTGCATGCTAGATGGATGATGAAATGTATGTCCCCTGTTTTATGTGCAAACCGGTTCTAAAATTTCATGCTAGGTTGTTAGTTTCGGTTATGGAATGGTGAGACAACCTAGAACCATGCAAACCTAGGCTAGGGCAGTTCGGTTTTTGGTTTGCATGGGCGCGTTTGAGTAGCATGATTGTTAATGTGGGACGTTAGAAAACGCTGCATGTATGCTATCTAGGCTCCCGCGTGTTCGGTTGAGTTAGATTTGCGACAATAAGACGTAAAACGGATTTAAGAATGAAAACTGCCAGTTCGGGTACAAACTGGCCAGTTTTCTGGAAAGTGAAATTTGAGGCCTTTAGAGGCCGAATTGGGAAAAACGTAAAACATGAAAGTTGTTGAGAAGAGATTTTCCTAGAGGACAACGCGGACAGTTTTTGAAAATAAGGCTCCAAAGGCCTTCGTTTTTGTAAAAACCCGAGCCTGACCGTGCCCAGGATTTATACACGGCCAGGTGAGTTCAAACAGCAATATGAACATGTTAGAGTCCGAATTAAATTTTTCGTAAAACATGAAAGTTTTAGGATTTTTCAAGAGCTAAAACTTTCATGAAGACAACTTTTTCAAATTCAAACTGGATTTTTAAACTGACACGGATTTCTAAAGACTGTGCCGGAAACAGGAAATTCCTGCACAGGATTTTCTAAAACAATGCAAAAAAATTGTATTTTTACACCAACACCAATGTTTTGACTGTGAAAACTGTTCCAATGACAGTTTTCAGCCTTTAATGATTTTTATAGAGTCACACTTTAAAAACCACGAATTTTCAAGTTAAACAAAAGACTGTTATCAAATTTTCCAAATTGGGATTTTTAAAGCCAAAGTATAGTAACAAGAAGTTGACGGATAGTAACCGGGAAGGATACCCGAGTTACTGGGCCAAGCCCAAAGCCTAAGTTTGACCCATAGAGGGTTGACCATAGTTGACCAAAATGTTGACTTTGGTTGACTAAGTTTGACCATAAATAATTGACCACCTCAAGGGTTACCTCATGTAACCTAATGAGTTATCATGTGTATAATTGGGGGACACATAACTAAGATTGTGTATGAATGTTGGAAAGATTACCAACATTTTATAGAATCCTTATTCTATGTTCTTTTAATAGCAGGAAGTAACCTGCAGTTGCGATCTGAATTGAAGCAACAACACTTGGAATATAACAAATCAGGCAAGTATCAAACCTCATCTACAGTGTGAAAATAGTAAATACTATTTTCATATATGCTATGTTAAGCTATGCTATTTACACTATATGTTTAAATATACATGCTATGTTGTGTTATGATATGCGATGATATGCTACGACATGTTACATGTTATGCCATGTTATAAAAATGCCATGTTTTCTAAAATGTCATGGTTTCAAAAATGCCACGTTTACAAAAATGTCATGGTTTTAAAAATGCCATGTTTTCAAAATGCCATGTTATAGCAAGTGTTAAGTTTGATATGACATAGTGACATCATGAGGCATGTTCACTAATGTTAAATCACATGGTAAGATAAATCAAGTAAGGTGTCGTACCAACCTCCCGTGATCGTGGAGGCTACATGATTCAGTTGTGACATATACCTCTCGTTGATGCGTGAGGGTTAAGTTATAATTCCCAGAACTGTTAGGGCCTTGCAAACCCTAGCTTTGTCTGGAGGCTGCGCGCTTTTGGTACGTACACTATGGGCCCACATGTTGAGACAAGATAATAAATTAAAGATTGAGTCAATAATGAAGCATAAGACTTTCAATCAATCATAAATGGTTCATGCATAAGCTACATGATGATTGGCATATTTTAAGACGTTTGAATTATTTTGTGAGATTACGTTTTATACTTGCTGGGCGAAAGCTCACTCTTATATTCATACTGTAGGTAAGAAGCCTGCAGTTTAAGTGGTGGGCTATGCGGACGATGCGACGGGTGAAGGGCGGTGTGGGATACCACTACGCAAAATTTTCCGCAACTGCTTTTGAGTTAAAATAAATATATTTCAAAAGTAAATTAGGTTGTGCAGTATGTATGAAATTTAAAGACTTGAGATTATACTTTCAGTATGGTATGTATACATAACAAGTTTTTCTCTACTAAATAACTTATGTGAATATGTTTAAAAAAAAAAATGTCTCAAATTTTCAAGAAAAGAACAAGTATGTATGGTGTCGACCTGGCTTGGAAAGTCGGGGCGTCACAGTTTGGTATCAGAGCGGTATCCTGCCAGCCTACTTCACTTCGCCTCACATCGCTTCTGCAACGGCCCAAGTAAGTTATGTTATTTTCTTACGATTAGAATTAAGATTTTATGTGCGTAGTAAGTATCTGTCTTCAACGGCCATGCTGGAAAATGTTGGACACTGGGATGACGATGGGTGGTGCCTTAGCCTTGTGGTGGCAACTAGGTGACGTACGGAGATGATGGGAAAGTTTTATATTTTCCAAAAATATTATGGTTATGAACTCCTGTTGTAAAGGAGATACGAACAAGAACATGATAAATTCAGATATGTTCATATTATGCTTTTATATGGAATAAAGATTATGATTCTATATAAAAGGCATGATTTCAAGAAGCTAAAATTATTTCCTTATTTTCCGTACAGAACCATGCCACCAAAGCGCAGAAGAGTACCGACTCAAGACGTTGATCTTGCGGCCCAGCTGAATGAGCTAAGGCAAATGATGTTAGCCCAACAGCAAGAGATAGGGGGGCTTAGAGCTCAGTTAGCTCAGCAGAACCAGGGACCTGCTGATGCCAGAATACCACCAGCACCTGTGAATCAGCCTGCTGCACCGGAAATTCCTGATGTTGACCCGGTGATTCCAGAGAACCCCATAGCCCCTGAAATACCTGTTGCGCCTGTAGCTGTACCACCAGCACCTCAGGTTCGAACTCCAGAAGAACTTTATGACAGATTTCGGCGCATGAAGGCACCAGAATTCGAGGGGTCTACAAACCCAATTGAGGCCGACAACTGGTTGATTGACCTCCAGGTCGCCCTAAATTTCCTCAGACTCAATGATCAGGAGAAAGTCCTCTGTGCATCATTTATGTTACGGAAAGATGCTCGCCTCTGGTGGGAAACAGTTCAGATCCAGCGAGATGTTACTGAGATGACTTGGGAGGACTTTGTGGAGGAGTTTAAGGAGAAATACTTTAACACTGAGGTCATGGAGGCTCAACAAGATGAGTTCGACAGGTTCCGCCAAGGAAATCTGTCGGTAGCCGAAGCCGTCAAAAAGTTTGAGCAGTTAGCACGTCTCTGCCCTCACCTCATCAGTTCCGAAAGGGACAAAGTAAGAAGAATGATGAGGATGTTTCGCCCGGAATTAGCAGTGATAATTAGCAGTGGCCCCCATCCACCATTCACTGTTGCTGAATGTGTCAGCAGGGCAATTCGAGCTGAATACTGGGTAGGACAGAACAAGGAGCAACGGGCTAAGTATTTCCAGGAGAAAAGGGAAGAAAAGGCCCAAGCTAAGCAGAATCAGGCCAAGCAAGGCCAGACCTCACAACAGAAAGGTCAAGGAGGACCTTCGGGCCAAAACAACAACAACAGGCAGTACGGCAACAACCAGCAGAAGAGGAAGTGGAATGCAGGAGGACAGGGGAATCAACAGAATTTTCCCCAGAAAAAGAATACTCCTGATAGCAACAGTAATCCCACTTGTCAGAAATGTGGGAGAAGGCACCCGGGAGATTGCCGTGCTGGAAGCGGTCGCTGTTTTCTTTGTGGCAAGGAAGGCCACTATGCTAAAAACTGTAATCTCAATCCCCAGAGTCCGCAGAATCAACAGAGGGGACAGGGATCTCAACTTCACGCTGCACAGATGAAGCTCGAGGGACCTGCAATCTCTCAAGGCAGGCTGGAAGCTCCGGAACCTCAAGGACGCATTTATGCCTATACAAAGGAGGATGTTCAAGCTGGACCTTCCACCGTGGTGACAGGTCAGCTTCCTTTTGCCCAACATGATGCCTACGTGTTAATTGATTCTGGAGCTACGCATTCATTCACATCACCTAGGTTCGCTAAGAAACTAGGTAGAGCCAGTGATAGAATCGGAAGAACATTTAGGACTGCATTACCCTCCGGGGAGATTCTGCTGTCTGATTATTGGATACGTCATGTTCCAATAATTATATGTGGTAGGGAAATGTTTGTCAACCTGATCATCATTGACCTATACGACTACGATGTCATCCTGGGTATGGATTTCTTGGGGAAGTACAACGCAGTGATCGACTGTCCACGACGTACTGTCACGTTCAAGCCAAGTGGAGGCGAGGAGTTTATTTTTAGAGGATCGACTCCAAAACAGCCGAAAATGTTCATTTCTGCGCTGAAAGCTAGAAAATTGTTGGCAGAAGGATGTATGGGATTTCTAGCCAACATGGTGGACAAGACGCAAGAGACCGAGAGCAGGCCGGAAGAAGTACCGATAGTCCGGGAATTTATAGAGGTTTTTCCTGAAGAATTGCCAGGACTGCCACCAGAACGAGAGATCTCCTTCGAGATTGAGTTACTTCCTGGATCGGCACCAGTATCCAAGGCACCTTATAGGATGGCGCCTGCCGAACTTAAAGAACTGCAGATTCAGTTACAAGAGCTTCTGGATCGAGGATTCATTCGTCAAAGCTACTCGCCATGGGGAGCTCCAGTTTTGTTCGTTAAGAAGAAGGACGGCACTCTTAGGATGTGCATTGACTATCGGGAATTGAACAAGATAACCATCAAGAACAAGTATCCCTTGCCTCGGATCGACGATCTGTTTGATCAGCTGAGAGGAGCTTCAATTTTCTCGAAGATTGACCTACGATCCGGATATCACCAGCTTCGAATTAGGGAAGGAGACGTTCCTAAGACAGCCTTTCGTACGCGATATGGACACTACGAGTTCCTCGTTATGCCATTCGGACTGACAAATGCTCCAGCAGCCTTTATGGACCTGATGAATCGAGTATTCAAGGATTACTTGGATAAGTTTGTTATCGTCTTTATAGATGATATCTTGATTTATTCAAGATCAACTGAAGAGCATGAGGAGCATTTAAGGATTGCTTTACGGATTTTAAAGCAAAACCAGCTCTACGCTAAATTCACAAAGTGTGAATTTTGGTTGGAAAAGGTCCATTTCTTAGGACATGTGTAACGCCCCGACTTCCCACGTAGGGCCGACTACGTAGACGTGGGCCGTTACTTTACTTACTTAACTTACTGAAAATTCTAGAGTAATTTTTTTTTTTTTTTTTTTTCACATAACAACTTGAAACATCACCTAAATAAATAAACTTGTCCATATGGGTAAACTTCATCATGCCTACCCATTACTTGTTATGCCGATTATAAGGTCACCATAACCTTTTAAACCGGACCTTGGAAACATAACATGGTACATATTCTTAATCATACATATACAACTTCATACTTAAAATATTTGCGGAAAATCTTGCGTAGTGGTATCCCATACCGCCCTTCACTCGCCCCATCGTCTCCATGGCCCACCAAGTAAAGTTGCAGGCATCTTACTTTTACCTACAGTATGGAATATCTGATGAGCTTTCGCCCAGCAAGTACAAACATAATCTCACAAAACATTTTAAACCTCTTAAAAAAAAAACATGTCAATCATCGTGTAATTTATGCATGATCCATTTATGATTCATTTGTATGTCTTATGCTTCATTATGGACTTAATCTTGAACTTATTATCTTGTCTTAATCTGTGGGCCCATAGTGTTCGTACCAAAAGCGCGCAGCCTCCAGACAAAGTTAGGGTTTGCAAGGCCCTAACAGTTCTGGGAATCATAAACTTGACCCTCACGCATCAACGAGAGGTTAATAATCATAACTTGTCTTGAACATGTACCCTCCTCGATCACGGGAGGGTGGTACGACACCTTGTTTGTATTTTCTTACCATGTGATTTAACATTAGTGAACATGCTTCATGATGTCACTATGTCATATCATACTTAACACTTGCCATAACAACTAACATAGCATTTTTGAAAACATGACATTTTTAAAACCATGACATTCCTATACATGGCATAACATAGCATAGCATATCTTACATATCATCGCATGGCATCACATATCATAACATGACTTCGCATAACATAGCATGGCATAACATAGCATAGCATGACATATCCTAACATAACATAACACACATGAAACATATCATATCTTGGAAAATAGTTTACTATTTTCCATACTGTAGGTGAGGTTTGTACTTACCTCGTATACTAAATCTTGGGTTTCGTT
Source organism: Ficus hirta (assembly GCA_038430175.1). Lineage (NCBI taxonomy): Eukaryota > Viridiplantae > Streptophyta > Magnoliopsida > Rosales > Moraceae > Ficus > Ficus hirta. The sequence goes on along the minus strand of CM076585.1, from coordinate 41,209,554 downwards.
GCTCCGGCTCAGGTTGCAACTGCAGGTTACTTCCTGCTATTAAAAGAAGAATATAGGATAAGGATCCTATAAAATGTTGGTGACCTATCTAACATTCTAGTTATATGTCCCTTATAAAATATCTTATTTGGTTATAATAAGTAACCTTTGGTGTGATAACCTTGATCAAACTTGGTCAACCAAAGTCAACATTTTGGTCAACTATGGTCAACCCCCTATGGGTCAAACTTGGGCTTTGGGCTTGGCCCAGTAACTCGGGTATCCTTCCCGGTTACCACCCGTCGTCGTTATGTTACTAAATTTTGGCTTAAAAATCCCTTTTTCCTTATCTTGGAAAAATTTGGTGAATTAAGCTTAAAACCTTATAAAAATTCAGGGTTCTTAAGATAAAGCCTCATAAAAATCATTGAATACTGAAAACTGTCATTGGAACAGTCTCCACAGTCCAAACATTGGTGTTGTACGAAAATGCAGTTTTTCTGCATTGTTTTAGAAAATTCTGTGCAGGAATTTCCTGTTTCCTGCACAGTTTTTAGAAATCTGTGTCAGTTTAAAAATATGAATTGAATTTGAAAATGTTGTCTTCACGAAAGTTTTAGATCTCGAAAAATCCTAAAACTTTCGTGTTTTACAAAAAATCTAGTTCTGCTTGTATTTTTGTCAGTTTTTGTTTGAAACTGGCTGGTCGTGTAAACTAGGTCTGGGCAGACCAGTCTCGGTTTTCTGTAAAAACAGAGGCCATTGGAGCCTCAATTTGGGGAACGGTCCGTGTTTCCCCCTAGGAAAAACGCTTCTGAACAACTTTCATGTTTTGAGAAAAACCCAGTTCTGCATTTAACTTAGTCATTTTCCTTGTTGAAGTCCCCAGACCGAGAGCACAAATCTGACTCGCCCAGGAATTCTTAGTCTCGGGTTTTCGTAAAAACGAAGGCCTTTGGAGCCTTATCTTGGAAAACTGTCCGCGCTGTCCACTAGGAAAAACCCTTTTGAACAACTTTTATGTTTTAAGTTTCCTCAAATTCGACCTCTAAAGGCCTCAAATTTCACTTTTCCCGAAACTGGCCAGTTGGCACCCGAACTGGCAGTTTTCGGTTTTAAGTTCGTTTTACGTCCTATTACGCACACACTACCTCAACCGCCCGCAGCGGGAGCCTAATATCAGTCATGCAGCGCTTTCTAACGTAAAACATACATCCATGCATCATTCAAACATCTAGGGACATATACCAAACACCTAGTGTGCATACACCCTTAGCATGAAATTCTAGAGCATAAAATCATGCAACTACACCTATTGCATGCAAATAAAATAGTGAGCTTATGCTCTTACATAATCAACATGGAAATACACTTAAATTTCCAAATTAAAGCTCAATTAAAAACTTAGGGTTTTAGGGTTTACCACTAGGGTTTGGAAGTTGGTTCTCAAGCTTGGATTCCAACTTTTCCTCACTCTCCTTTGGCTGCCATCACAGCCGGCTTTTGCCCTCCAAATGGGTTCCAAAATTTCAGCCACCCTTGTTGGTTTCTCACCAAAATCCGACCATTACCTAGGCTAATTCCTTGTTCCATTTTTTTTTTCTTTTCTTCCTTTGGGTTTCGGTTTTGAGAGAAAATGGGTGAGGGAAAATTTTGCCATAGTTTGGCTAGATTTCCCAATTTTTCCACTAAAATCCTCCCCCCCTTGCCTCTATTTATAGGTGAAACTTAAAGTTTCTACAATTGCATATAAGGGTTTAATGAGCAAAATATTTGCCCCACAACCCTCCCTAGGTGGCCGGCCATTCAAGGGTGAGTGTGAGCCAAGAATTTGCTTGCTCACCAAGCAAATTTCTTGCTTACCTCATCAAGCCTATGTCACCTTGCTTGCATCACATGGCTTACATCATCAAGCTAAATGCTTGCTCTCCAAGGCACTCTTGACAACCGGCCATACTAGTGCATGAACCCAAAAAGTTGGCTTGTTCACCAAGCCTCCTAACAACCGGCCATTCAAGGTGTGAGCCAAAAAAAATGGCTTGTTCAACAAGCTACTACTTGCTTACCTCATCTTGATGACATCACCATGATGACATCATCTTGCTTGCATCACAAAAGCAAAACTTGTTCACCAAGTCTTACTAAAGAAACCGGTCATGCTAGCTAGTTCTAGAACATGTGTGTGTGAGCCAAGGTGGTGATGTGTCCAAAGGTGGACCTACCACACATTTTTCTTTCTTGCATTTAAGTCCTCACAAGCAAACATATTTGCCTCCCCTAAGTCCTTAGAGTGGCCGGCCATTCAATGTGATTTGTTGGCCAATTTTTCAACCATAATTCATACTTAAATCTTACTTTCCATAATTTCAAAAATCCAATTAATCCAATTGGTCATCACCATATGAGGTGTCCTCCTAATTAAGGCTCCATTTGATTTTCCTCCACCAATGCAGTCCATAATCATACTAATAAGGATTTACAAATACTGTTTTCACTTAAAACAGTACTGTTTCACTAAATTGCAGTCCAGAGTTCATCTGCGTAAAAATGGACTGCAAAAAAATTTTCTTCTTATTTCTGAAAGTCATTAGGACTTTGATATCCAACTTAGTGTGCTTGATTTTTCTAGGGTGGTTTTAACTCTTATTCTTACCATCTTGTCCGAAAAGACGGTTTTCGCAGTATATTTCCCATACTGCTCACCATAGCACAGTACCGTCTTATATTTGACCTCTTTGGTCAACCTTTGACTTTCTTGGTCAAACTGTGACCAATATAAAATCATGAAATTTTTCTACCCTTTTTCTCAAAAGGTTTCATGCATACATAAGCAAACTACTATTGGGTCTCGTGTCTAATTAATCGAGAACTCAAACATATACTGATAAAATTATGAATTTCCCATTGATATTCATAATTTTCATAAAACATCACCTAACACATAGCACAGACTTAAATTTCTTTACATGTATAAGTCCGTAAAAATTTCGGGTATTACAATCTATCCTCCTTAAACAATTTTCGTCCTCGAAAATTAGAATAATTCTAGGTGGCTTGTCTTCAAATGCACCATAAATCCATACAATTTGTTCTCATTTTAATAACATAATGAGATCAGGTCTCTTATATAGAACCATAATCTTCTTTTATATCATCATAATTTCATATCTATCCTCATACTTTCATAACTTTCATACATACTTACTGATCATACTGCATACATACCTTCATACTAACTTACATATTTTCATACTTATCATACTTACTTTCCTTTCATACTGCATACTTTCATACATACTTTCATCATATTTTCATCCTTTCACATTGCATCACAAAAACTTTTTACATAAAATTTCTTAGCAAGTATATCATATAACTTGCCATATTTGAAAAGCATATTTAACTTTTCCACACTTGAAAAACATATTGTATCTTATATTTAAGATACTTCTCTTTAACTTAAATTGAGGGCTCAGCGAATATATCATATTGAAAATATTTTTCTTTCAATTTAGCTGAAGCTGAGGACCCTCTGGTACAATGTTAATCTTGTGCTATTAGAACCCTTGACTTTTTATGGTGGCCCCTTTCTTGGAACTTTGTTCCTCAAGGTTTTCTGGCCTTTTACATAACATGATGGCCCCTTTTTTGGAACTTTATTCCTCAAGGTTTTCTGGCCCTTTCATAACATAACAAGGATTGGTTCTAATAAGCATAAGATCAAGCATCATACATAAAAATAACTTCTTTGAATCTTTTCCAAATTACTCATGGAAAACAATAATAAATAGTATTATTGAAAACATTTTTTTTTTGATACATAATATCGTTCGAGTAATGCAGTGAAAGGTATCCTTATATCAACTAGCCACTTGTTAGCTAGTAGAAACTTCTCTTGTGCCTTTAGCATTTCCTTTATAGCAAAAAGGCATAATCATAATTCTTAAGGATATCTAAAACTTCCCATTATTGCATAATTTCCATTACTTAAAAGATTGTATCTAGTCGACATTAATCAAACCATTATATGTCGACTCTAAGGTTGCTATCAGTCTCAACCTTATTAACATCATCATCAGACTCATAGTCATCATCATGGTCTACTAAATTACTGTTGGTAATATCCAACTCATATTGGCACATTGCCTATTTGCTAACTCCAAGTTAAGGCATCACCAAACTTTTCCCCATATCTAATATTACTCTTCTGGGGCAAAAGTTTCACAACCAGGAAACTTAACTTCCATGGTCTCAATCCAATTCCTTAAAATGAAAAGTTCATAATTATCACCATACTAAGGTAGGGTGATAGGCTATCTGATCTCGAAGCCTATTCATTTCTTATTGCTACTTTAGCAATAATCATTGCAACTTAGCCATTACAGTTGCAAGATTAGACTCTTACGGAATTTGGCGAACCATCTTCTAATTCTAGTTCTTAATTCCTCTTATTTCTAATACCCATTCTTCCATTCATATCTTATCATGCCCTATCATGGAAACATCATTACTTATCATATCACGCTAGGGATTCTTCATGTTCTCTTCATATCATACCATAAGCTTATCCATCACATACACATCATGGTAAATTTTAGGATTGCGGTAATGCATCCCACAAAATCCAAAGTATCACGGGTATCATCCTCCGTGCAACCATTGATAAGATATGCTTATCATGTAACCAATATCTTAACTAATTCTAACTAAAAAAATTTTTAACTTACTTGGGCACTTGCAGAAACGATGTGAAGCGAAGTGAAGTAGGCTGGCAGGATACCGCTCTGATACCAAACTGTAACGCCCCGACTTCCCACGTAGGGCCGACTACGTAGACGTGGGCCGTTACTTTACTTACTTAACTTACTGAAAATTCTAGAGTAATTTTTTTTTTTTTTTTTTTTTCACATAACAACTTGAAACATCACCTAAATAAATAAACTTGTCCATATGGGTAAACTTCATCATGCCTACCCATTACTTGTTATGCCGATTATAAGGTCACCATAACCTTTTAAACCGGACCTTGGAAACATAACATGGTACATATTCTTAATCATACATATACAACTTCATACTTAAAATATTTGCGGAAAATCTTGCGTAGTGGTATCCCATACCGCCCTTCACTCGCCCCATCGTCTCCATGGCCCACCAAGTAAAGTTGCAGGCATCTTACTTTTACCTACAGTATGGAATATCTGATGAGCTTTCGCCCAGCAAGTACAAACATAATCTCACAAAACATTTTAAACCTCTTAAAAAAAAAACATGTCAATCATCGTGTAATTTATGCATGATCCATTTATGATTCATTTGTATGTCTTATGCTTCATTATGGACTTAATCTTGAACTTATTATCTTGTCTTAATCTGTGGGCCCATAGTGTTCGTACCAAAAGCGCGCAGCCTCCAGACAAAGTTAGGGTTTGCAAGGCCCTAACAGTTCTGGGAATCATAAACTTGACCCTCACGCATCAACGAGAGGTTAATAATCATAACTTGTCTTGAACATGTACCCTCCTCGATCACGGGAGGGTGGTACGACACCTTGTTTGTATTTTCTTATCATGTGATTTAACATTAGTGAACATGCTTCATGATGTCACTATGTCATATCATACTTAACACTTGCCATAACAACTAACATAGCATTTTTGAAAACATGACATTTTTAAAACCATGACATTCCTATACATGGCATAACATAGCATAGCATATCTTACATATCATCGCATGGCATCACATATCATAACATGACTTCGCATAACATAGCATGGCATAACATAGCATAGCATGACATATCCTAACATAACATAACACACATGAAACATATCATATCTTGGAAAATAGTTTACTATTTTCCATACTGTAGGTGAGGTTTGTACTTACCTCGTATACTAAATCTTGGGTTTCGTTGCTCCGGCTCAGGTTGCAACTGCAGGTTACTTCCTGCTATTAAAAGAAGAATATAGGATAAGGATCCTATAAAATGTTGGTGACCTATCTAACATTCTAGTTATATGTCCCTTATAAAATATCTTATTTGGTTATAATAAGTAACCTTTGGTGTGATAACCTTGATCAAACTTGGTCAACCAAAGTCAACATTTTGGTCAACTATGGTCAACCCCCTATGGGTCAAACTTGGGCTTTGGGCTTGGCCCAGTAACTCGGGTATCCTTCCCGGTTACCACCCGTCGTCGTTATGTTACTAAATTTTGGCTTAAAAATCCCTTTTTCCTTATCTTGGAAAAATTTGGTGAATTAAGCTTAAAACCTTATAAAAATTCAGGGTTCTTAAGATAAAGCCTCATAAAAATCATTGAATACTGAAAACTGTCATTGGAACAGTCTCCACAGTCCAAACATTGGTGTTGTACGAAAATGCAGTTTTTCTGCATTGTTTTAGAAAATTCTGTGCAGGAATTTCCTGTTTCCTGCACAGTTTTTAGAAATCTGTGTCAGTTTAAAAATATGAATTGAATTTGAAAATGTTGTCTTCACGAAAGTTTTAGATCTCGAAAAATCCTAAAACTTTCGTGTTTTACAAAAAATCTAGTTCTGCTTGTATTTTTGTCAGTTTTTGTTTGAAACTGGCTGGTCGTGTAAACTAGGTCTGGGCAGACCAGTCTCGGTTTTCTGTAAAAACAGAGGCCATTGGAGCCTCAATTTGGGGAACGGTCCGTGTTTCCCCCTAGGAAAAACGCTTCTGAACAACTTTCATGTTTTGAGAAAAACCCAGTTCTGCATTTAACTTAGTCATTTTCCTTGTTGAAGTCCCCAGACCGAGAGCACAAATCTGACTCGCCCAGGAATTCTTAGTCTCGGGTTTTCGTAAAAACGAAGGCCTTTGGAGCCTTATCTTGGAAAACTGTCCGCGCTGTCCACTAGGAAAAACCCTTTTGAACAACTTTTATGTTTTAAGTTTCCTCAAATTCGACCTCTAAAGGCCTCAAATTTCACTTTTCCCGAAACTGGCCAGTTGGCACCCGAACTGGCAGTTTTCGGTTTTAAGTTCGTTTTACGTCCTATTACGCACACACTACCTCAACCGCCCACAGCGGGAGCCTAATATCAGTCATGCAGCGCTTTCTAACGTAAAACATACATCCATGCATCATTCAAACATCTAGGGACATATACCAAACACCTAGTGTGCATACACCCTTAGCATGAAATTCTAGAGCATAAAATCATGCAACTACACCTATTGCATGCAAATAAAATAGTGAGCTTATGCTCTTACATAATCAACATGGAAATACACTTAAATTTCCAAATTAAAGCTCAATTAAAAACTTAGGGTTTTAGGGTTTACCACTAGGGTTTGGAAGTTGGTTCTCAAGCTTGGATTCCAACTTTTCCTCACTCTCCTTTGGCTGCCATCACAGCCGGCTTTTGCCCTCCAAATGGGTTCCAAAATTTCAGCCACCCTTGTTGGTTTCTCACCAAAATCCGACCATTACCTAGGCTAATTCCTTGTTCCATTTTTTTTTTCTTTTCTTCCTTTGGGTTTCGGTTTTGAGAGAAAATGGGTGAGGGAAAATTTTGCCATAGTTTGGCTAGATTTCCCAATTTTTCCACTAAAATCCTCCCCCCCTTGCCTCTATTTATAGGTGAAACTTAAAGTTTCTACAATTGCATATAAGGGTTTAATGAGCAAAATATTTGCCCCACAACCCTCCCTAGGTGGCCGGCCATTCAAGGGTGAGTGTGAGCCAAGAATTTGCTTGCTCACCAAGCAAATTTCTTGCTTACCTCATCAAGCCTATGTCACCTTGCTTGCATCACATGGCTTACATCATCAAGCTAAATGCTTGCTCTCCAAGGCACTCTTGACAACCGGCCATACTAGTGCATGAACCCAAAAAGTTGGCTTGTTCACCAAGCCTCCTAACAACCGGCCATTCAAGGTGTGAGCCAAAAAAAATGGCTTGTTCAACAAGCTACTACTTGCTTACCTCATCTTGATGACATCACCATGATGACATCATCTTGCTTGCATCACAAAAGCAAAACTTGTTCACCAAGTCTTACTAAAGAAACCGGTCATGCTAGCTAGTTCTAGAACATGTGTGTGTGAGCCAAGGTGGTGATGTGTCCAAAGGTGGACCTACCACACATTTTTCTTTCTTGCATTTAAGTCCTCACAAGCAAACATATTTGCCTCCCCTAAGTCCTTAGAGTGGCCGGCCATTCAATGTGATTTGTTGGCCAATTTTTCAACCATAATTCATTCCTTAGAGTGGCCGGCCATTCAATGTGATTTGTTGGCCAATTTTTCAACCATAATTCATACTTAAATCTTACTTTCCATAATTTCAAAAATCCAATTAATCCAATTGGTCATCACCATATGAGGTGTCCTCCTAATTAAGGCTCCATTTGATTTTCCTCCACCAATGCAGTCCATAATCATACTAATAAGGATTTACAAATACTGTTTTCACTTAAAACAGTACTGTTTCACTAAATTGCAGTCCAGAGTTCATCTGCGTAAAAATGGACTGCAAAAAAATTTTCTTCTTATTTCTGAAAGTCATTAGGACTTTGATATCCAACTTAGTGTGCTTGATTTTTCTAGGGTGGTTTTAACTCTTATTCTTACCATCTTGTCCGAAAAGACGGTTTTCGCAGTATATTTCCCATACTGCTCACCATAGCACAGTACCGTCTTATATTTGACCTCTTTGGTCAACCTTTGACTTTCTTGGTCAAACTGTGACCAATATAAAATCATGAAATTTTTCTACCCTTTTTCTCAAAAGGTTTCATGCATACATAAGCAAACTACTATTGGGTCTCGTGTCTAATTAATCGAGAACTCAAACATATACTGATAAAATTATGAATTTCCCATTGATATTCATAATTTTCATAAAACATCACCTAACACATAGCACAGACTTAAATTTCTTTACATGTATAAGTCCGTAAAAATTTCGGGTATTACAACATGTGGTCTCCAAGGACGGCATATCTGTAGATCCGGCTAAGATTGAAGCAGTAAGTGAATGGCCAGCTCCGAAAAACGTCACCGAAGTACGTAGTTTCCTCGGCTTGGCGGGCTACTACCGACGTTTCGTCGAAGGATTTGCTAAGATTGCAGCGCCGCTCACCGCACTTACACGGAAAGGGAAGAAGTATGAATGGACTGCAAAGTGTGAAGAGCACTTCCAAGAGCTGAAAAATAGGCTGACTCGCGCTCCGATTCTTACAATTCCGAATGTGGAGGAAGGAAACTTCGTGATATACAGCGATGCTTCCAAGATAGGATTGGGAGCCGTTCTCATGCAAAATGGAAAGGTGATCGCTTATGCTTCCCGCCAGCTTAAGGATCATGAGAAGAACTATCCGACGCATGATTTGGAACTTGCGGCGGTAGTATTTGCGCTCAAAATCTGGAGACACTACCTTTACGGTATTAAGTGTGAAGTTTACACGGATCATCAGAGTTTGAAGTATATCTTCACACAAAAGGAGCTTAACATGAGGCAAAGAAGATGGCTCGAATTGGTGAAGGATTATGACATAGACATCCGTTACCATCCAGGGAAGGCTAACAAAGTAGCCGATGCCCTTAGTCGGAAGTCGTCTTCCTCGTTGATGTCCATACAGTCGTTGAACGAACCTCTTCAGAAGGAGCTAGTGAAAGCTGGAATAGAGCTCATCACAGGAAGTTTAGCTGCCCTAACCTTCCAACCTACCATTTTGGATAGCATGAAGGAGCGACAAGAAGGAGATGCCTCGCTGCTCAGAACAAGGAACGAGGTCTTGGAAGGAGAGGAGTCGGACTTCAACATATCAGATGAGGGCATACTCTATCGGAAAAATAGATTATGCATCCCTAATGAAGACAAGTTGAAGGAGCAAATCATGAAGGAGGCCCATGAGACTCCATATTCCGTCCACCCAGGAGCTACAAAGATGTACCAGGACCTGAAGGAAAGTTTTTGGTGGCCCAGAATGAAGAATGACGTTGCTACATTCGTCAGTAAATGCCTTACATGTCAAAGGGTGAAGGCAGAACACCAACGTCCAGGGGGAGAATTGCAGAAAATTTCCATCCCAGAATGGAAATGGGACCAAGTGACCATGGATTTTGTGGTTGGACTACCCCGAACTCCCAGTGGCAACGATGCTATTTGGGTAATTGTGGATCGTCTGACAAAGTCTGCACATTTTATCGCCATCAAGCTTAGCTTTTCAGTAGAGCAGCTGGCAGAACTATACGTTGCACAGATTGTTCGCTACCATGGGATTCCAAAGGCAATCATCTCCGATCGTGATGGTCGTTTCACTTCTAAATTCTGGAGAAGTGTACATCAAGCCATGGGTACAAAGCTTACTTTTAGTACGGCTTTTCATCCTCAAACGGACGGACAATCCGAGAGGACCATTCAGACCTTAGAAGACATGTTGCGAGCATGTGTGATGGATTTCAAAGGAACTTGGGATAAGAAGCTTCCTTTGATTGAGTTCTCGTACAACAACAGTTTCCAAGCTTCAATTGGAATGGCTCCTTACGAAGCCCTGTACGGGAGAAGGTGTAGATCTCCAGTCCATTGGTACGAAACAAGAGAAAAGGAACTTGTGTCCACAGATTTTATTCGAAAAACCACTGAGGCTGTGAAACTTATACGCCGACGGATGGAAACTGCATTTAGTCGACAGAAGAGCTATGCCGACAAACGCAGAAGGCCTCTAGAATTCCAAGTAGGAGACTTGGTTTTTCTCAAAGTTGCTCCATTCAAGGGAGTGATGAGATTCGGAAAGAAGGGGAAATTAAGTCCACGATACATAGGGCCATTCGAAATACTGGAAAGAATTGGTAACGTAGCCTATAGGTTGGCTTTGCCTCAGGAATTAGCATATGTACACAATGTATTTCATGTGTCAATGCTAAAGAAGTACATCTCGGACCCATCCCATGTATTGGACCACGAGCCAATTGAGGTTCACAAGGATATGACGTATGAGGAGAAACCGGTGCGAATCTTAGCACGAGAAGAAAAGGTGCTAAGGAACAAGGTTATACCTTTAGTTAAGGTCCTATGGCGAAATCATGAGGTTGAGGAGGCAACGTGGGAACGCGAGGACGAGATGAAGAAAAACTACCCCGAATTGTTCTGATTTTCGAGGACGAAAATTCTTTAAGGAGGGTAGATTGTAATATCCAAAAATTTTCACGAACTCATGATTTTCTTGTATATAAGAAATCTAAAGTTTGTACTATGTGTTTATGTGCAATTGTATGGGAAATATACTGCGGAACCCGTCTTTACGGGCAAGATAGTATAATTAAGTTTTAAAACCACCATAGAAAAATCAAGCACCTAAAATAGGATATTAAAGACCAAATGGCTTTAAATAAAAAGAAAAATTTTTATACAGTCCAACTTTACACAGATAAATTTTGGACTGCAGTCAAGCAAAACAGTACTGAATTGTACTGTGTATAAGTGAAAACAGTATTAGATTTATCTGTGTTAGCATAAAAATGGATTGCATATTGAAGAAAAAGCCAAACAAGGCCTTAGGATTATGACATCACCTACCTTTGGATTTATGACATCATAATTCCATGAACCAACCCTTGAAAGACAAGTGTCTTGTTCTAGAAACTTCTTGCTTGTTCTCCAAGGCTCATGGCCGGCCACCTATGCACCCTTGGTGTGCAAATCCTTGCTTCTTCAAGGCCCTTTTTGCAATTTCTAAGAGTTCTTCATCACCTATAAATAGGTGAAGCCATTGTTCACAAAAATTAGAAAACCTAGCTAAACTATGCCCAAATTTTCCCTCACCAAATCCGAACTTGAGAGGCCAAGAGAGAAGAGAGAAAAATCAAAACCCAAGAGGGGGAGAGCATAGGGGTGGTCGGATTTCACCTAGAGCCAAGGAAAAAGTTTGAAAAAAAAATTGGAACCCATTCTAGGCCAAGTGGCCGGTTGTGGGAAAGCAAGGAAAGGGAAGAGAAAAGTGAAGAAGGAAAGTGTGGAGAGTGGCTGGATTTGGTAGGATCAACCACCAAGCGAAGCCAAATCTTCGGTACCCATTTTGAGGGTGAAAACCGAGTGGGAGGAGAACAAGGAGGAAGGAAGAAAGTGGACCAAACCCTAGCCCAAAATCTTGAGTGATCAAGGTAATCCCTTAAACCCTAAGCTCTTCAATTTAAATTTCAATTAGGAAATTTATATGTATTTCCAAGCAAGGGATGTAAGAGCATAAGCTCAATTTACTTATTGCCCTAGAATAGTTTAGGTATGGTGCTTGATTAGGTATTAAGGGTGGTTTGGTTTAATGGCTTTGATTGGTTATGTTTATGCTTGTTTGAATGGTTATGTTATGCTTGTATGAATGTTAGGGTGCATGCTAGATGGATGATGAAATGTATGTCCCCTGTTTTATGTGCAAACCGGTTCTAAAATTTCATGCTAGGTTGTTAGTTTCGGTTATGGAATGGTGAGACAACCTAGAACCATGCAAACCTAGGCTAGGGCAGTTCGGTTTTTGGTTTGCATGGGCGCGTTTGAGTAGCATGATTGTTAATGTGGGACGTTAGAAAACGCTGCATGTATGCTATCTAGGCTCCCGCGTGTTCGGTTGAGTTAGATTTGCGACAATAAGACGTAAAACGGATTTAAGAATGAAAACTGCCAGTTCGGGTACAAACTGGCCAGTTTTCTGGAAAGTGAAATTTGAGGCCTTTAGAGGCCGAATTGGGAAAAACGTAAAACATGAAAGTTGTTGAGAAGAGATTTTCCTAGAGGACAGCGCGGACAGTTTTTGAAAATAAGGCTCCAAAGGCCTTCGTTTTTGTAAAAACCCGAGCCTGACCGTGCCCAGGATTTATACACGGCCAGGTGAGTTCAAACAGCAATATGAACATGTTAGAGTCCGAATTAAATTTTTCGTAAAACATGAAAGTTTTAGGATTTTTCAAGAGCTAAAACTTTCATGAAGACAACTTTTTCAAATTCAAACTGGATTTTTAAACTGACACGGATTTCTAAAGACTGTGCCGGAAACAGGAAATTCCTGCACAGGATTTTCTAAAACAATGCAAAAAAATTGTATTTTTACACCAACACCAATGTTTTGACTGTGAAAACTGTTCCAATGACAGTTTTCAGCCTTTAATGATTTTTATAGAGTCACACTTTAAAAACCACGAATTTTCAAGTTAAACAAAAGACTGTTATCAAATTTTCCAAATTGGGATTTTTAAAGCCAAAGTATAGTAACAAGAAGTTGACGGATAGTAACCGGGAAGGATACCCGAGTTACTGGGCCAAGCCCAAAGCCTAAGTTTGACCCATAGAGGGTTGACCATAGTTGACCAAAATGTTGACTTTGGTTGACTAAGTTTGACCATAAATAATTGACCACCTCAAGGGTTACCTCATGTAACCTAATGAGTTATCATGTGTATAATTGGGGGACACATAACTAAGATTGTGTATGAATGTTGGAAAGATTACCAACATTTTATAGAATCCTTATTCTATGTTCTTTTAATAGCAGGAAGTAACCTGCAGTTGCGATCTGAATTGAAGCAACAACACTTGGAATATAACAAATCAGGCAAGTATCAAACCTCACCTACAGTGTGAAAATAGTAAATACTATTTTCATATATGCTATGTTAAGCTATGCTATTTACACTATATGTTTAAATATACATGCTATGTTGTGTTATGATATGCGATGATATACTACGACATGTTACATGTTATGCCATGTTATAAAAATGCCATGTTTTCTAAAATGTCATGGTTTCAAAAATGCCACGTTTACAAAAATGTCATGGTTTTAAAAATGCCATGTTTTCAAAATGCCATGTTATAGCAAGTGTTAAGTTTGATATGACATAGTGACATCATGAGGCATGTTCACTAATGTTAAATCACATGGTAAGATAAATCAAGTAAGGTGTCATACCAACCTCCCGTGATCGTGGAGGCTACATGATTCAGTTGTGACATATACCTCTCGTTGATGCGTGAGGGTTAAGTTATAATTCCCAGAACTGTTAGGGCCTTGCAAACCCTAGCTTTGTCTGGAGGCTGCGCGCTTTTGGTACGTACACTATGGGCCCACATGTTGAGACAAGATAATAAATTAAAGATTGAGTCAATAATGAAGCATAAGACTTTCAATCAATCATAAATGGTTCATGCATAAGCTACATGATGATTGGCATATTTTAAGACGTTTGAATTATTTTGTGAGATTACGTTTTATACTTGCTGGGCGAAAGCTCACTCTTATATTCATACTGTAGGTAAGAAGCCTGCAGTTTAAGTGGTGGGCTATGCGGACGATGCGACGGGTGAAGGGCGGTGTGGGATACCACTACGCAAAATTTTCCGCAACTGCTTTTGAGTTAAAATAAATATATTTCAAAAGTAAATTAGGTTGTGCAGTATGTATGAAATTTAAAGACTTGAGATTATACTTTCAGTATGGTATGTATACATAACAAGTTTTTCTCTACTAAATAACTTATGTGAATATGTTTAAAAAAAAAAATGTCTCAAATTTTCAAGAAAAGAACAAGTATGTATGGTGTCGACCTGGCTTGGAAAGTCGGGGCGTCACAATTGGCCAGCTGAAGTGCAAAAACTTGTTATGTTTCAGTGGAAGCAAAAACTAGTGACACATCACACCTGACCTAGTAGCTGGAATCTTTTCCCCAACATGCTTAACATGTTCTGCTGCTTCGATATCATCACCCTCTTCTTTATAATGTATCATACCAGTAACTTGAACAGTTGGTAAATCTCGTCAGCAATTTGAATGATCCACGATGCTGCAACTCCTAGAAGTGCCCTGTTTAAGTGAAAAAAATACAGTAACATGGTAAGATTGAGAGCTTAAGCAAAAATAAAAAGAACATTATGCAAATAAAATTCTGACCTCTGAATGTTTGTTCTGCTGACTTTGAAGATGAAAAATGGACATTCCTCTCGCATCCTTGCATGTGGCTCATTTTGAAACATCTGCGGAGATTAATCACATTTGATTTTGAAATCCCAGTAGTAGACCTTATAGTGAAACTGTTATGAATTAGATTTTTTATTTTTTTTTCTGGGCAACATGTTCAATCTACTTCTGCAATTTAATATATGAAAATGTGTTAGATCAAACACTAAAAATACTTTCATTTGGAACATTAATATTTCAGAAAGCTATATGATAAGGGATTGTTGAAAACTTCTGAAACAATGAAACATTTCTATTTTTCCATGAATTTGGATCAACTTCCTTAGACTAGATCAAAGAAAATTCACACCCATATATGGAAACCAAAGCCCAAACCAGTAACAAGGAAATATTGAAGAAATAATCATAAAAAGTAACACACGTAAAAGCAAAGTAAAATGGAAATCAAACGTAATTAATTAAAACAGAACAAAAAACAAATGGAATAGTACCTGAAGGGAAAATTGGAGCATGCAGAGAATGAGGAGTGACAAAAATTCGTGTTGCTTTATCATATTTCTTTCATATCGATTATTATGTTGGGGATGTGTTGAATTTTGGGCCAATCTTCCCCTGTTTCTCTCTGGCATCGCTCATATAGCAGGGGACTGTTATAGATCTCCAAACGAGCAAGAGAATGGGGCAGCCCTTCTTCTGGCAAGCACTGTAACTCTTTGCAAAACAAAATTTGCAATTTTTGAAGGGAGGTGAGGTTGTGAAAGGATTTTCCATTTAGGATTTTAAGATTTTTCAACCGAAGGATAGAGAGAGAAGTCAAAGTGGATGGAAGAAACCCTTCCTCTGGAAATGAATCCACTCCTCCTTCAATTTCAAATTGTTGGAGCAGTAAGCTTTGAAGAGAGGAGAGTCTTTGCAGATCCCACTTCATACGGTTTGCAATGAGCATTGGGCATTCCCTGATTTCAAGTTCCTTTAAATTAGAAGGAAATCCCATTCCTGAAAACAACTCCAATCTTGGACAGCACCATAATTCTATGGATTTAAGAGAAGGATATACGGAATCAATCTCTGCTTGACTTGTGAGAATTGCGCTCACCATTTCTTTACAACGACCAATGCGAATTGTTTCCAAGGATGGAAAACAACCAGCTGGCAGTCCCATATTCAGTTTGTCACATAACTCAATACGAAGAGTATTGAGATGGGGAAAAATCTCACCTGCTTGCTCAGCTCCAGTAAATGACCACCTCTCCAGCGAACCCATGTATTCAATGTGTAATTTTTCTAAGGATGGAAAAGGCGTGGTTGAGGGAGTACCACAAAATTCATCTCCTATACTTTCCAACCCATCCATATGCCAAATAACAAGCTCTTTGAGGGAAGGTAGTTGCCCCAGTGGTGGCAACAAGCAACAATTTTTACAAGCGATTAGAGACACTTCAACCATATCACTAAATGAGTCACATGCTACCCAATTTGGGAACATAGTACCTCTGTAACCGTAAATTTTGAGTATCTTCAGCATTTTATGTGGTTCCAGTGCAGTAAGTACCTCCTTTTCTTTTGTTGAATCATTACTTATACTGTCATGCTTCCATCTCAAAATAAGCCCAGTAAGACATTCCTTGTTCTTCAAATCGGCTTGTAAAACATCCCCCACGTCCACCACGTTTTCAAGCCCTGAAATACAAAGACTTCCATGCAAAGACTTCAGCTCTCCCAACTCTTTGATCCTAGAACCACCATTTTCTCCCAAAACAAAATCACTTAATGTTTGTAGATTCTTCAACTTGCACATCTGTGGAGGCATTTCTTTTAAAGGTGTGTTTACGATCACAAGATGACGTAGGTTGACTAAGGAACACGTGTTGGCTGGCAATTGAGTAAGTTTTTCACAATCTAACAACAACAGTGTTTGCAAGTTGTATAAAGTACAAACTGAACTTGGAATTTCTTCAACTTCTGTCCAAGATAAGTCCAAATACCTTAGATGCTTGAAATACCCAATTGAATCAGGCAACTTTACGATACTTGATTCAGATAGAGAGAGAACGTTCAGGCATCCTCCAACTCCTTGAAATAGTTCACACGGGATATGGCGCTTTGATCTGTAAAAATACGCATGTGACAACGGTAAAGCCAACAGGGTCCTTAAACACTTGGTTTTGGACATACCCTGTAACTTCGTTATGTCTTCATTATCTTTTCGATATGACAAATGACGAGTCTTGCTTGTAAATCCATCCAAGTTATCACAACCATCCAACATGAAGCAAAACTCACCTGAAATGCGCAAAGCTAAATCATGCACAAGATCATGCATTAGGAGAATTGATATTCCATGCACACTTGATCGCTGAAAGAAAGACCTTGATATTAGGGCATCCAAGTATGATTTTCCAACATCTTCCATACGTTTTCCTTTTTCAGGTTGCAAAAGTCCTTCTGCCATCCACAACAAGACTATGGTTTCTTTGTCTCCCTCCTGAAACTCATAATCTTTAGGGAATATTGAGAAATAAGCAAAGCACCGTTTCAAGTTTGGGGGTAGGAACTGGTAACTCAACCATAATGCTGGAAGAATCTTGTTCTTTTGATTTTCTTGAAATTGCAAATCCCACACATCACTCTGCAAGATCCCTCTCCACTCCTCTGAACTTGATAGAGAGCGTAAAACCCCAGCAATTGATTTTATTGCTAAAGGTAGACCCTTGCACTTTTTAACAATTTCTTTGCCCATTTCTTGCAAATCCGGATGTACCCCAGAGCCTTTATTGACAAAGGCATGGCGTGCAAACAACTTCCAACAATCATCATCCGGTATCATCTGTAGACTATAAGTTGGACCAGTGCCCATCTTTGATGCAACAACTTCACTGCGTGTCGTCACAAGAATCTTGCTCCCATTTGCCCCGAAGTCAAAAGGGCTCTTTAAAGCATCCCAAAGTTCATAATTTTCGTTCCAAACATCATCATGAACGAAAAGAAATCTTTTCCCCATCACTTCGTTCTTCAGTGCATTTTGAAGTTGATAGAGGTCTTGAATATCACATTTACGAGAAGTGATCGCCTCCAAAATTATTCTCGTAAGTTTGAAAACATCGAACTCCTCTGACACTGTTACCCACACCTTCAAGGAAAAATGATCTTGGACCTTTCTATCATTGTAAACAAGTTGAGCAAGAGTGGTTTTGCCGATACCACCCATGCCCACTATAGGAATCACGGATAGCTTCTGCCCACCATTATGCTCAGACAACAACAACTTAACAATAGCCTCCTTCTCAGCATCCCTTCCATAGACATCACAAGCGTCCACCATAGGAGCAGGTAATCTTTGAGGTCTATTCTGATGAACACCTTCTCTAAGACCAAGCTCATCCTTATGCCCCAAGAGAAGATCTAACGTAACAAGGATCTCCTCTATCTCGGATTTTATAGTGTTGTCAAATGCACTATATAAGTTTGGCAAGAAATTGAAGAACTTATTTCTTGCTATGCTTCCAGATTGCTCATCTTCTTCCACCTTGCGCCGCAAAGCTTCAGTGTTGATTTTGTCCATCACATGATCTGCTTCATAAACCACTTCTTTAACATCATCAAGCCACTTTTTCACGTCTTCATCCGTGAGTTGCTTCACTTCAGCATCATTCAGCAGTTTATTAGCCGACCGCAACTTGATCTCCAACTCCTTAAGCAGCTTTGAAATGCCTTTCTTTCGTTGAAGGGGATTGAGGACCTCTTGAGAAGCCAGCCTATCAAACAAGACATTAAAGAAGCCAGAGAGAAGAGCACCTCCCACAAGTACTTCAGCCATGGTTTTTCTTCTTCAAGGAACCGTAGTTAGATTGATGATGGAAAGGACCCTAGAGAATTACAAAGAAGAAAGGAGATCAGTTAACAAGTGTAGCAAGGACTTTTGTTATTTAAAAAAAAAAAAAAAAAATAGCCGTACGTTTTCAATACTCAACTTAAATATTTATTTATTATTATTATTTTTAAGTCCCTCATTTCTTTCCCATTACTGACATTTAACCAACATGAAGCCAATATTCTCATTAAAAAAAAAAGACAAGAAAAGAATAACAAAATTATTTACTGAATTAGAGGGCATATAAAATTAGAAAGTGCTGGGGAAAAAAAGGATATACCTTTAGTTGTATCAACCTCTTTTCTTCTCTTTATCGCTCCTTTGAATGATTTGAATGATGAGAGTTTTGGATAACAAGTAAATTCCTACCACTGCAAATAGCAGAAATTTTTTTTTTAAAGAAACACAATTAGGACAACTGTAATATTTTGAAAGTTAGAACAAGGGCTAGTAGAGACAAAACAGAACGGATCACAATCAAGAGAATATCAATCTTGAAAACTATGCAGTTGAGTTGATGAACCAATCACTCAACAATCCAAAAGAACCCCAGAACTGTCAAACAGTTATTTCTTTATCTATTCTCTCTCTTTATATATACACATATATTTACTAGATTACCTGACTGAAAATTTTTAAAAGACTAAAGTAAGCATTTTTACATCCTATCCTGACATTTATCCAACATGAATGCCAATATATATATATTTTTTAATGAATTATAAAAGGGTAAATTGTTGGATTGATCCCTGAATTTTTAAGTAGGTGAGAGTTTGGTTTCTAAACTTTATTTTTTAGTAAAAATACCCCTAAACTTTTAAGTAGGTGAGATATTAATCTCTATTTTTTGTTGTTAAAATACCCCTGAGTTATTAAAAAATGGGTGTTTTGGTCCTCATATTAAATTTTGGACAAAGGTGGGGGATGAAGATGGCATGATAGTGATGGGGGAGGTTGCCTCGGCGAGCAGAGTATGGCTTCGGACATCTATTTTTGAACAAAAGTACTCTATTATCCTAAAAATTCAATAAGCTCAAAGCAATATCCACAAAAAAACAATCTTTATGAATTTTATATAAATAAAAAAAAACCTCACAAATCTTTAGAAATCAGAAAACGAAAATGATAAGGAGAGAAATAAAAATGTTGTTTCTTGTGAAGAGACAAATCAGTTTAAAATAAAAAGCAATAAACAAAAACCAACATCTTTTATTTGTCTCTTTATGAAAATTTATTTTTCTGATTACTTATGATTTGTGGTTTTTTTTAATTCATTAAGATTATTTTTTGTTGGGGATTTTTTTGAACTTTTTAAAGGTAATATAGTATACTTTTGTTCAAAAAATGATGTTACGAGCTGAAACGACCTCATTTATTAATGTCACTTCACCGTCATACTCCACTCACTTTAAAAAATTAATTGAAGGACCAAAATAAACATTTTAAAGACTTGTGGGGTAATTTGACAAAAAAAAATATATAGATTAGGGATCAAACTTTCATCAACTTAAGAGTTCAGGGATATTTTTATCAAAAAATAAAGTTTAAGGACCGAACTATTACCTACTTAAAAATTCAAGAACCAATCCAATAATTTATCCAAAATAAAAATAAAGAAGAAGCACAAAATTATTCACTGAATTAAAGTACATAATTCGAAAGCAGGGGATTGAAAGAAAAAACTATACCTTTGGGGTACTATAAATGTCGATCTCTGTAGTGCTTCTCTTTATTGCTCCTTTAAATGAAGGGCTAAAATAAATTTAAAAAAAAAAATCAAAAATCAACAACAACAACAACATATTTTTTGAAAGACCAAAGAAACAATATGACATCAGTACCAATGAAGCGTTGTCACCAAGAAATGAACAGTTTAGATAGATATGAAAGTAGTATCTAAATAAGCCAGTTTGCATAATCTGGCTCAAATTGTCGATAACTTTCATTGAATATACACACACATACACCATGTAGAAATTGAACCAAATTGTTGACTTATGGTGCGTTTATTTATGCATAATCGAAGTATTTATTTAAACTCAAAATCGAAAGTAGTATTGTAAATGTACTTATATACACATTCTTAATTATGTTTTCACATTAATAAAAAAAATGTTTATTAAGTATTATGAATTATAATTAAACAAATTTGATAATATTAGGATAATAACATAATAAATAAAAGCTATGCAATTTTTTTTTTATTGGAAAATAAGCATTTCTACATCCAATATCCTGACATTTAACCAACATGAATGCCAATATTCTCAGCAAAACAAAATAATAATAATAATAATAAATAACAATATTATTTACTGAATTAAACTGCATGCATATTTAGGAAATAAGTGCAGGGGAAGAAAAAGATATACCTTGTGGTTTTATTAACCTCTTTTCTTCTTTTTATCGCTCCTTTGAATGATGGGAGTTTTGGATAACAAGTAAATTCCTTCTAAAACTGCAAGTTTTTGTAAGTAAGAACAAGGGCTTTTGTTTATAAAAAAAAAAAAAAAAAAAAAAACTTATTTTTGTTGTTTTACTGCATATACATAATCTCAATTCATACCTATTTTTATTTTTCCATAAGAAAAAAAATATATTATTTGAAATTTATGCAGGGGAAGAATATGAAGGGGAAAAAAAAGACGAAAAACCTCTGGAGAAGATGATCAAGAGTAAAAGCTTTCAACAAATTAAGTATTATGAATTATAATTAAAAAAAATTAAATTTTTAATATTAGGATAATAACAAAATAAATATAAGCTGTGCAATTATTTTTTTTAAGAAACTTAAAAACAGAGTGTAAAAACTTGAAATAACATACCTTTGGTTGTATCAACCTCTTTTCTTCTCTTTATCGCTCCTTCGAATGATGGGAGTAACAAGTAAATTCCTTCTAAAACTGTAAGTAATTGTAAGTTAGAACAAGGGCTTTTGTTTAAAAAAAAAAAAAAAAAACTCAGTTTTGTTGTTTTCGTAAAATGAGATAATAAAAACTTCAAAGTGGCTAGTACTACTATTTTACTGCAGATACATAATCTCAATTCAGACCTATTTTTCCATAAGGAAAAAAAAAAGTCTATTATTTGAAATTTATGCAGGGGAAGGAATATGAAGGGAAAAAGAAAAAAAAGAAAGAAAAAACCTCTGGAGAAGATGATCAAGAGTAAAAGCTTTCAACTTTGAGTAACGGGAGACAATTCATATTATATGATCAAGGGAAGCTCTTTAGGGAAAATGAGAAGCTAATTTGAAGCTAAGAGAAGAGAAAGACTTCTGTTTAGAAAAAGGAGCTCTCCAATAACTTCCCTATATTTGTTTTTTCCTGTAATTTTATTTTCCATTTTTGGTCAAATTAATACGTCTACCTGTTCGGCTACTTGACCAAGTGTAAAAAGGAGGGCCTACCTCTTAATCTTGCACACTAAAAAAGGAAGAAAATGGTGAAAAGGTCAAATTTTTACCGTAAAACCTCGTATTTCATTATATCAATAGAAATAATTATTCCAATCATTAAATTAATTTTTTATTAACAAGTATATCATTTACAGTTCTGTCATAGAATTCTCATATTTTGTGGATTGTATCTTCTAATTAACTGAGAAATTAAACAAATGATAAAATTGGCAACTGACAATAGTTGTCATCAAAAAACAAACTAGAAATTCAACAGTTTTTTCCTAGTAAAATTGATCTATGACGAATTCTGTAGTGTGATAAAAAAATTTTAAAAAAAATCCCTTATCAATAAGCACAGTTTTGAGCTATTAGATTTTCATTAAGTTTTATTATTCTAAACCAGATATGATTTTGAAGTTAAGGGTTTACCAGTGATTTTTATTGTTTTTGCCACGTTATCAGAAAAAAAAAAAAAAAAAAAAGTCTTAATTATAATACTTTTTTAATTGGAATTTCTACCGTATGATCTAGTTTGTTTTTTACTAACTATATGTTGGAATTTTAATCGTTGAATAAATTTTTCAACAATCTAATCTTTAAATGTCCACTTTAATAATTTACAACACACGATCTAAAATTAATCTTAATCATAAATCTAAAAACTTAATATAATATGATTAAAATCTTCATTAATAATTAGTGGTATAATTCCTGTTGTATAAACTATTCTTAATTATAAATTAGAACCGTTAAAAAATTTACGTAACAATTAAAGCAGTGGAAATTTTATTTTTCTTAAGTAAGATCCCAACAACAAGACTCTTGGATAGTGGATATGTCAGTACCACAGATATTGTGTTGGCTGTATTCAATTATTATTGTACTATTAGTTGATCCAACCTCAAGTCTATGCTTCACTGTTTTTCATCCCCAAACTAGCTTTATCAACACGCTTTTTACACTATTTTTTAAGACCTTTCATAGCCTAAATTCTACGGTGGGTATTAAAAGAGATAATAACTCCCAATAGAGACTCATTTGTTTCAATTTAATATTTTATTCATTCGTATTTGATTGTGTTGAAGTTTTATGATTCGGATTAAATTTATCGTTGAAAGAACTGTATATTGATATTGACTTATGTTGAAGTTTTATGATTCGGATTAAATTTATCATTGAAAAAACTGTATTATTGATATTGACATTTTTCTGAAAAAAAAAAACGGTCAATTTATCCAATCCATCCATTTAGATTTTTATGCTCCTAATGTTTTTAACCAGGATCCAAGCGAACTATTAGTTATTATATATGCTTGGTTTAACACTAATGGTCGGTTATTCATTGTGTATCATATTAAAATATAATATAATATAGTACAACATGTGTTTGGATGTTTTCTTTTTAACTTTATTTAAATACAATGTGTGTTTGAGTTGTTGGTGAGAGAGAGAGTATACAATATGAATGGTAAAAGTATATAAAAAATGGAATGATAAATAGTGGTTATATTGTATTTAAATTTAAAAAATACTGTATTTCTAAAGAATCTATGAGGCACCTAAATACACATTATATTACATTTGAATGTAATGTAGGATGAATGGTATTTTCAAATGAACCAAAATATTTCATATCTTTACCTTTGACAGGTTTGTATAACTTTCTTCAAAATGTTGCATCCAGGGAAAACAAATTCAACAAAGCAGACTAAATTGGCTAGACAGTGAGCAACCCTATTTCCATTGCGGACAACAGAGGTGCAAGTATCACATTCAACCTGGATAAGAAGATTCCTAATATCTTCTATCACTGGGCCTTCTGAGGCTGATAAGGAACAGTTTCTGATTGCGGTTATAACATTCGTAACATCAGACTCCACAATTGATATTAATAAACCCCCCTCGGCAGCACATTCCAGCCCCTCCAGAACAGCTAGGCATTCCGCTATATATGGAGAGAAAGAACCATGAATTCTCTTTGCAAAGTGTGATATCCTAGAAATTCATAAACTCGATTTACGAACTATTATTATGGATTTCCTTCATCAACACGCTTCTAATAAATTATTTTGATGAATACCAAATTTCAAGATCATGAATGATGGTATATGTATTATCAATATGATGATGTCGATGATTTAAAAATGTTGAGTTTCTCTAAGTGAGGAAAATATATATATATATATATATATATATAATGTTACTCTCATTTTCTTTTTCAATTGAGATTTTATGAAAATATTATGTGTGAAAATTCATTATATAAATATAATAAATGAATAATCATGATTTTGTAATTTAAAAAAGTGAATTTTAAATCATGTCAAGATTTATCTATTAAATTAAATTTAATAATCCTAAAAAAAAAAAAAAAAACTTTAGCGGGAGTGCTCGTGCACCCCCCTACCCAGTGGGTAATTGCCCACTGGTTAAGGCAGTGGGCTTAAGCCCACTGCAAGGAGAAAAAAAAAAAAAAAAAAAAAAAAACAGGAGGTGGGGGGGGGGGGGGGGGGGGGTTAAGGGACGGGGTGCCGTGCACCCCTCCCCTTGCTCAGTGGGCAGCGGTCCACTGAGCCATGTAGGCAGGCAGTAAGCTGCCTGCCTGCTGCCAGTAAACTGGCATAGAAATTTTAAAAAATATATATATATTTCTTTAGAAAATAGGTTGAACAAGAGGGGGGTTTTTAAGAATCCAAAATCCAACCCCCAAACAAGCAAAACAAAGATGACAAGATAAGAAAGAAAAGTTAATTACAATGTAAGATGATGAACTACTTGAATGACTACTCACTAATCACTTAGAAATGTATGATAAACCACCAAAACAACCTCTCAACCTATACTCTTCAGCTGAGCACGTTTTGGCAGAAATTTAAAATCCAAAAATTTCAATTTTTAACCCACAATAAGGTTTGGTTATAAAATGTTTCTAAGGTAAACCAAAAATCACTTTTTTCTCTTTCATAAAGACCATACAAGCAAAGAAAAGTTTCCTATCTCCCTCCCTTCATTGTGGACGAAATTTGTAGCTAAGGAAACCCAAAAATATACTTCATCTCCTTCCACCCACTACCAACATCATTTTTTTTACAAGGAGGAAGAGCCATTCCAAGTGTTTTCCAAGATAAAACCTATATTTTTTCCACTTGTTTTCTAGAAAGGAAAATGATGTTTTAAAAATATTTTTAAAGTGATGTTTTTCAAGGATCCAAGAGTGGTTCAGGCCTTCAAGAGGAGCTAAGAACCCATTACTTTTCTAAGAAGTAAATGATTTGTAAACTAGTGGTTTACCAAGTTCTTAATAACTTTCCTTTCAAAATGTGTTCTTACAAATAGGAAAATCTTGGCATGGTAAATGGTTAAAATATAGTTTTGCTACCTAGAGAGATGATATATGTGCTGGCCATGATTTAAGGTGGCTAGAAAACATTATTTGTGTATGGAATATGATGAAAAGTGTATTTATGTGATTTTATGGTTATATGATATGAATGAGTATGGATGTATGAGAATAAGAGATTATGGTATGTTGATATGTTATGTCCTCTGTTTAATGGAAGCATGAATGATGAAGAAAATATCTTGACATCACAAATAAGCTAGAATAAGAATTAATGACCATAAATTATCAAAAATAACATTTTTAGCATAAATGTTAATAAGTTGGAAAATTGTATTTTGAGTGGGATTTTCATAATCTTATAAAAAGACAGAATATTCCTCTTGACATAAGCCATAAGAAGAGCTCAAGTTTGATCAGAAATAATAAATGTCAAAAATGACGATTTTACCCTCAAGGGATAAAATCGTAATTTCACCAACCTAAAGACTTTATTTGAATCCGAAACTTTGCAGTCTTGACTAGAGACTTAAAATAGACCTTGTGTCAAATTTTGGTGATAAATGGATAAGAAATAACCAAAACGCCATTTTGGGGTCAAAACGTAAATATAGAAAAGTTTATGGTCAAAAATGTAATAATATAAACTTGTTAAAAATGAGTCCTGATCCTGTGAGAGCACTTTATAAGGACATTAAGTATATAAAACGTGAACCAAAGGGTATTGGGAACTAATTGGGGCTAAATAAGGACTAAAATGCAAAAATAAATAAATAATGGGTTAAATTATAAAATCTGCTTAAACTATCATTAGACAGCATCTTTGTCACCCTTAAAACAGTATATTAAGCTAAATAAATATAAAAAATAATATGGTTTATGTTATAGTCAAATGTACGACCTTAAAAGACATAAAGGGGCATAAATGTTAAACTTTTATTTAATTATATTTAGAAATGTAATAAGTTACGAAAGCCATTTTTTAAGAGCTTAAGGGCACTGTAAATGCTATTCTAAGGCTGGGACAAACTTTGAAAAGCCATTCAATAAGTCTAGATTAAAAAGGATATGTCTAATGATAAAATTGTAATTTTGTCAAACTAAGGGGCAAAAAGGTAATTTGATGGGGAGAACGTTTTGGACCATAGGTAGAGGTTTTCTGGACCTATAAAACTGTAAGAGAGATTACTAAAAGCTAAGGTCAAAATATTTAACAAGTTTAAGCTTAAAAGTGCTTGAATAACCGAAATAAGGGCAAATTGGTAAATTAGTACCCGATGGCTCGGTGACGAGAAATGAACCTGCCACTAGACTTGTTGAGATGCCATGTAATTGTTGACTAAAACTTGATAAAGACAAGTGTAATGGGCCTTAACAGGTTTAAAACAATAATAAGACCCAATTACAAGTAAATGGGTTGTGATAGACCCAATAAACCCACAACCTACAAAGATGACTCAATATGATAATGAAAGACCATGGTTATCCATGGTCACCTAATGGACCCAAATATAAATAAAGGGGAATTAAGTAAAATATTGGATAAAAAATTAAGTATTAAATAATTAACTCACCAATGGGTTAATAATTAATTAATTTAATATTTAAAATTAATTAATTATTAATTAAGAAATTAATTTATGATAATTATGTAATTAATAATTAAGGATGCTATTCTTAAAAAAAACTTAGAAACAAATTAATAATTAAATTGAAATTAATAATTAATAATTAAATTGAAATTAATTATTAAGTAAGAGAACATATGTCCATAATCGAAATTATTCAAAAACCTTACTCTAACTATCGGATATCAAATTAAAATTAGGACACCGCATCGACTTAAAGGTAGAGCCGGAAACAATCAACGCAGATACACAGTTACGCAATTTTCTGTAAGTACAAACTTCACCTACAGCATAGAACAAAATGTTTTTCGTTGTTGATGTTCTACGTTTTCTATGATTTGCCTTGATGAAGTGATGAGCCTATGAGCCATATGTACTGTGTAAATTAAGCATTTAACGTGCATAATTTCTCTTGCACTGATATGATTGACATGCCTCACAGATATGTATGCAGTAATGATAGATGCATAGGAACATGTAAATCTATACATTGTCACAAATAATAAGAATGAGGCTAACGAAAGATAGGATTAAGTGTCGTACCAACCTCCAATTAGTGAGAGGATATGATAAGAACGAAAGTTATAAGATATGACCTTGGAGGTTGTTGGAGGGTCACTCCCCTAACTCCACATTGGTTGCGCGCATATGGGTACGACATAGGGGCCCTTATGTAGACAAGATATGTACATAATAAAGCATAATTGAACAAAAATAAATCACATGTATTTTTGAACATTCATGATGTTACATGTGAGGATATGATTTTATGAAAATGATTTGTGAGATATTGTTTGTACTTGCTGAGCGAAAACTCATACGTGTGTGTTTGTGCTGTAGGTAACGAGGGTAAGCAGCCTGCTACACAGATGTTTTATAGACTGGCAAAGCTGTACGGAGGCGATGAAGGACGGGGGTGGGATACCACCACGAATTAAATTTCCGCATTTAGATTTCTTAAATTAATTTGTATCGACTATATTTATAACTATGTTCTAATGTTTTAGAACTACTAAACTAGTATGAGTATTTTACGAGAAAAAGACTTTAGACTCTTTCCTTTTAATTTACATGAAGTTATAGCTTTTTAAAATATTATCTAAATACGAATTTGAATAGGATATTTATTAACTAGAGGTTTTCAATTTCCTCAGTTAAGAATTTTAATAATTCTAACTATTGTAGTACGAATATGATTTAAAAAAAAAATTATGTATTTTTTTTAGAACCAAATATAAATAAGTGTTAAGATTAAATTAAATAAGAATAAGTAAGTTAGTTAACGGTTCGAAAAGTCGGGTCGTTACAAAAAGGGTGTAAGTTTGGGGGTAATTTTGAATTTAATCAAAAAATAAATAATTTATTTCTGTGTCTCTCCACCGTTTACCCCTGTTTTAGTTGGTTTTTCCCCAGCTGAAAATGAAAACGATAACAAGTTTTGAAACAATGACCTGAAAAAACTAGAGTACCTGGAAACGACACCAATCGAGGAAAGCGAACAACAAGAGTAAAAAAAACGGCATGGCTCTAAAAAAAAATAAAAATAAAAAAATAAAAAAAAGAAAACAATTAGAAGTTTAGAACAAGATACAGACGCAATAAACTTAGGAAACGAAATCAATATCAGCAAACAAAGTCATTGAAAAACGACAACAATACATAAAAGTACAAAAACGACGTCAATCCATAAAGTGTTATAGCAGAGATTACAGATTTCCCATAAAAAATCTATGGACTACAAGACCAAGGGCACTACTTGGAGTATGGAGAATGTCCAATTTGGATATGAAACATGTTACACACTTATATATACATATATATATATATATATATGTATCCATGTAATAGTTATAAGATTTTTATTTTAAATTATTAAAACAAAAAGAAAACACACACTAGTAACACACCACAAATGTCCTAGTAGCATAAATCTTCCTATGAAAATGAAAATGTTTGACTTGTTCTGTAGTCTAAATTTCATCACTCTATTCCACCTTACAATGTACCATACAAGTAACTTGAACAATGGGTAAATATTGGCAAGATGTTTAACTTGAATTAAGAATCGGTAAATCTCGATGGAAAGTTGTGTCAATCCATGATGCTGCAACTCCTAGAAAGTGTCCTGCTTAAGCGAAAAAAATACTCGTTGCCTAGGTTTAGTTCTGTATCTGAATTGTTCATTAATTTTTTTCCCCAGAATATGTCTCTGGAATTTCGAGTTCATTTTAATCTTTTTGTTGCTTGTGGAGGTGAAATGTGATGAATTTCTAAGCTTTTGTTAAATAATTGATGAGAAAAAAAATGAAGAAATGGTTAATAATATTGGTTGTGTTGGATTAATTCTGTATCTGAGTTGTTCAATTTCTATTTTCTACTATTTTCTAGAATTTGTCGAAAATTGGAATTTGGCTTTAGATTGTGGAATTTCGGGTTCTTTTTATTGCTTGTGGAGGTAAAAATGTGATAAAAATCTGCGCTTTTCTTTAGGAAATGGTTGATAATATTGGTTGCCTTGGATACATGATATAGCTGAATTGTTTTTTTTTTTTTTTTTTTTTTTCTCTTGAAGAACGGAAGTGTTGATTTCGAATTGACTTCAGATTGTGGAGTAGTGGGTTCTTTTTGTTGTTTGTGGGGGAAAAATGTGATAAATTTTGCCGGGAAGCACAAAAAAAGCTTAGCATCAATGATTTAGTGTATTGGCGTTGTGAAAGATAGAGCGTCAGGGTTTCACTGGTGAATTTGAAAACCTCCGTTTTTATGTGCAGCGTACTCTTTGGAAGAAATAGAGGAAAAGACAAAGGATCTCCGAGCCGCACCTTCACGTTACAAGGTGCCGGATGTGCGCCTTCTTTTGATGTAAGTGTGACTTTGGTGCTATGTGCTTTCAATGTGTTTCTAATGATTTACTTCGAAAGGTTATAGCTTTATTTTTTTATATAAACAATAGATTTTGGATGCCTGCATGGCTTTTCACTGTGGTTAGCATCTTTGAAATACAAAGAGTGTGCTTCTTAGTTGTTTCTTCTCTTATGATGTTTGTGGCGTTACTACGTGTGATGTGTTGTTCTATGGTTATTTTTCCTTTATGGCCTGTAAAAAATGTCCGTGGATTAACATTTTCTTATAAATCTCTTTTGCAGAAACTTAAGAGTTTGCTTTACTCTTCTGTATTGACAGGTGAGTTCATTGCGTACATGGACAATATAGTTGTTAAAGAATGCAATTCCAATTTCCAAATGTTCATTTTTCATACCTAGGTTGCAGAATTTAGCAGCACAATGCACATCACTTAGTGAGGTTGCCTTATGGTTATAGTTTAACATAGAAACAACCTACTTTAGAACTGGCTTTTATGTGGAAAAAAAATAAAAATGCGTTGTCACTGCTGTATGATTGGCTCATGTATCTATCAATTTTAATGCTGATATTTGTTGATCTTTTATCTTCAGTGCCTGCTAAAGCAACTGAACTGTACTTGGACACAAGGAAAGCGATTGAAGAACAAGTTAAAGTGAGTACTTTCATTCTGTGATCCTCTTCTCCGCCAGATCATGTTTCTACCATTTTACTTCATTTTTCTTTGTCCTAACCACCAACTTCTTACTGCTTCATCGTAGGGTTATACTGAGCCATATGCAGAAAAGCTGCTTCCAGATTTGCATCCCATGGAGCGACATGTTTTTACACTTGTTCTGGATCTGCAAGAGACACTTCTGTACTCTTATTGGACGGTAATGCTAGGATTGAAAAATGATTATGGAACTAAAATTTTCTTCATTACACAGTTACTCAATTATGTTTCTGCTTATGCAAGGTAGTTTCGTAGTTTCTAGGAGATGTTTGCATCCGTTTTCATGTTATCTCAAAATGTTTAGCTCTTAGTTTTGTTCTCTTACCGAATATGTTTTAGAGTTTTTCTTAATGAATTTGCTGATAACGAAGTTTTGTACTTGGCACTTGGAGAGAGAAAAGGGCTGGCAAACAATTAAAAGACCTGGAGTTGATGCTTTCTTGGAACATCTGGCTCAGTATTATGAAATTATCATGTATTCTGACTACTCAAATATGGTAATTTACAATTCTTACTTCCTATTTCCGAGTGGATCAGTATTTTCTTGTAGTGTTAATATTCATCAACATCGTATTGCTTTGCCTTGGCAAGTGCAGTATGTAGATCCTGTTATGGAGAGATTGGACACCAAGCATTGTGTACGATATAGGCTCGGAAAGGCTGCCACTAGGTATCAGAATGGACAACATTATAGGGTATGTTGTTGATCAATTGTGTTTGTTCTAGATCAGCATTGTGTGGTGCAACTTTTATTGTGGCTTCAAGAATATTGCCACCTTGGAGATCTTTCAGTCAGCATGTATTTTATTTCATTTTATTACTATTACTTGGTGAATGAGAGAGCGATTGTTACAAATGTTTAGATGTTACGTACATGGCAAAAATAGAATTCAATGACAAGCATAATAAATTTAGCATTTCATGGAACTGATAACATGTCAAATTACTTGGATCGTGATAATGGAAAAAAAAAAAAGTTCGGGTGATAAGATTTGGTTTTCTTTTACAGGACCTTTCAAAGCTTAACAGAGATCCTGCGAAGGTCATATATCTGAGTGCCCATGCTCGAGAAAACAGCCTTCAGCCAGAGAATGGCGCCCCAATAAAGCCATTTAAGCTTGAATTAGACGACACGGCTCTTCTGGACTTCATACCATTTCTTGAATGTGCGTGTCTATTCATTTCAAATCATCATAATACACTTAGTGATCAAGGAGGACAAATTTTATCGCTTGTTTGGTCTATATGCAGTTGTTGCCCGTAATCCTCCAGCTGACATCAGACAAGTGTTGGCATCTTATGAGGGCTGTGATATTCCAGAGGAATTCATTCGACGTTCCAGAGAGCATCGGAGGTAATATTTGTTAAGTAACTTACATTTTAGGTTATAAATTAGTGATTCCTGTTCAAGCATTCATGGTAATACACAAGTATCTTTAATTAGTGAAGCTTAATTATATTTCACAATACATATTGACTTGAAACTTGAAGTTCTGATTTGGTTACGATGCACGTAACAGTCTATTTAGGAGCCATTGAGATGGACCTTGTTGCATAGCTGTTAAAACCTTGTGCTTCCAGTTTTCATTTACTTCATATTCCTATTTTATTTGACACCAATCATTTTATGCAGGAAAGTGCAAGAACAGAAACAGCAAGGTCGGTTATGGAGACGGTGAATGATCTCAATCACATAGCAGAAAACAGTATGACATCATACGGACTCAACTAAACAAATTGTAGGGTGTGATATATGAAAACAGAGTATTTTAGAAGTAAATCGAGCCAAAATATTCTGTTGTCTTTGGGAAAGCCGATTTCAGTGACCAAATTTTGAGTCGTTAATAATTATTTTTTGACTGACTGACATGAGAAATTGTAATTTCTTTCATGGGGTCTGTTTACGCTTACTCTTTGCGTCTATTTGATGGAAATGAGAAATTTTGGTTTACAATGAAGGAAATTTCCTTCCTACTCATCTTCCACCCTCTGACCACTATATGTTATGATTTGCTTTCCTTTTTACCATTTCCATCAATCATGAGCAATATGGCTGATATATTATACCCACGTAAATGGTTTATTGAATTGTCCACTAAGCTCCCGTTTAGCATTCCGTTTTAAATCAACTTTTCAAAATTTTTTTTAAATAGTATTTTCCGTTGGAATTGTGAGTTTGAATTTATAATCCAAATGGACAGTTTAATGAAAGAATGCATGTTTCTTTTCTCTCTATGTTTTCGTGAATAGAAGAGCTATTTCTACTTGGATTTAATTACAATGGACTTTTGAATGAAACGTACTACTAAACTTCTTTCCGGTTGTGGGTATAGCACTGAAATAATATTGAGATAAGTAACTATCTGTTTAGCAAAACAGAAGGCAAAGAATAATGTTTAGAGTTTATTGTCGTTTTGTTGTCACTGTAGTTTCTGTATTTTCGTTGTTTGTTGTTTGTTGTCGTTCTATTGTTTATGCCGTATAGCCGTTTAATGTTGGCATCCTTCTGAGTTTGTTGTCGTTCTTTTTAAAATGCACATCGTTTTATCTCTTTTTATGTCGTTCTCCGATTTTGTTGCGGTCTATCAATTATCGTCGGTTTCATAGTTTTTCATCGTTTTGAATAGATGTCGCTTGTTAATCTTTTTGTCGTCACACACATATATAGCTTATCGTCACACACATAGATATATAAATATATACATTTATGTATTTTTATATATACAATTGTTGCGTTTGTTGGCCGTTCTTGTCGTTTGTGAATTATTGTCATTGTTGGTGCACGTGATTTGTCCAGTGTAGTTTAAAATTATTGTCGTTTTCTCTTCGTTGCCATTAGGTTCACGTTATTGTTGCTTTTCAGAATTTTTTCGAGTTTGTTCTCCCATTAGGAATTAAATTTTGTCGTCGTTTAGTTCACTTGTCGTTTCTTTGGTGTCCTCATTTTAGTTTAGTGCCGTTTCTCAATTTTGTTCGGCCCTTTCACTTTGGTGTCGTTTTTAATTTCTCGTCTAAACGACAGGTATGTAAGTGAATTGCCTAATTATGTGTTGTCTTATTTTTTCTTATCACGTTTGTTCTTTGATGTCGTTTCTAATTATCGTCGTTTTACATTTCGTTGTCGTTTTCTATTAATTGTTGAAGATATTACATGTTGATGTCGTATTTTATTAGTTGTATTCTAGTTGATTTATTATCATTTGTTTATTAGCCTGTTAGTTTACTTGGATATAGTATGTTTAAGTATATTATAAATAATCGTTCAATTTCTGTCGTATTCATTTTGATGTCATGCATTTTTCTCATTTTTATGCTGATGTTGTCTTCGCTCTCTTGTCGTTTCTCTCAATAATGTCGTTTTTCAATGCACGTCCCTCTCATCCTCTCTCTTCTGCTTCCTGCTTCTACGCAATTCCACGGTGCCACCTACTTTATCGATTAGAATTTTTGTATAAATTTGCTCTTAAAAGGGAAATTATTTTCTATTTCATTGACGGTGATCATAATAAGCAAAAGTTATTTTGTTGAAAATAACAATAATTTTCCTTATTGTAACTACAAATATGACAGCAATAAAAACTAAGCCCGTATTTAAATCATAAGATTTAAAAAATAAATTTAAATTTTTGGGAAAAAACATTTTTTTTAAAACAATAATTAAAAAATATTATCGAAACGGAGTCTCAAATAAATTATAAATAATTAAAATCAGTGATTTCCCTCTTCGAATTTTTTGGTCAATTGTTTTCCTCTTTAATAGTGGTCACTTGGTTGTTTGTTTCGCTATCATTTTCTCTCCATTTTTACACAATATAAAGGGGAATCCAATCAGAATCAAAATGTTTGAAGCAAAACTTCACGCAAAGACAAAAGAATAATTGTGGGTCCACCTCTTCGTTTACTATATTATTATTTTTCGCTGATATTGGGTCAACGATCAGAATCATGATCTATCTAAATTCATTTCCAATCGTCCATTCCCACGATGCACTAGAGTTCAACACTTGTAAAGGAAAATGGAATTTATTCTGAATTTCTGATGCCGTTTTTCCGTTGTTGTCGTTTTCCTACATGATGTCGTTTTCTTGACGTTATTATTGTCGTTAGCATAAATATATAAATTAAATCAGGGGAAATAATTAAAAATAAATTAAAATCTTAGTGCGGATGATGTGGCACGGTGATTGAAGATTGAATACTGACCTTTGAAGCCTTTAATAAGATTCGGAGTGCCAACATTAACTCTTTTATTATTTTTATTTTTATTTTATTTTATTTTGGTCTTTTGACCTTTCTTTGCAATGTCGAACACACTCGCGCCAGGCAAAGTTCATGGGTTATCTATTGTTCTTTCTTAAATGGAAGAGGGCTAGGTAAGAACTGAATTATAATGCAAATTCAGGGAATATCAATTTTTTTTTTTGGGGTAGAAAAGCATTCAATTCAGGAAATATCATTTGACTAAATACAAATTTAACTTAAAAAAATTAAGCTCCATTTGATTGTCTGGTTTGAGTTGATTGATTTTTAAAAAATGAATCAAAAAATTATTTGATTTTTTAGAAAAAAGATAAAAACTGAGTTAAAATGTTTAGGTTAAAGTTAGTGAGCCAAACAAAGGGTATACTTGGTAAAAATTTGACAGTTAAGTTAGTTTTTCCACATAAAATGATACCAGGTACAATGAATCTCTACCATTAGATTGGAATTTTATTATGTAAATTTCTCAAGGATTTTGAATATGTAAATTTAAGATTATATGCAACACCCAACTATATTTATACTATTTTTATGCTAGTATCATTTGTTTTGTCTTATTGTTAAAGAAAATTGTTTTTAACAATTTTTAAAGTATCTTCAATGATTCATGACATTTTTTTAAATGTTTCATGACACCTTGACAATTACAAATTATTAAAGAAAAACCAAAAAAAAAAAAAAAGAATGTTATATACGGGTGACCTCAGTTCAAAATTTTGCAGTTTTTTTTTTTGGTTGTTGAAGGGACATCATAAAATTTTGCAGTTTTATAGTACAAGGACTATTATTTGATAAACAGAAAGGGGCAAGTTTGGTCAAATAGATATAATCATCCAGATAAGAATCCTATAATTAACAAGAAAATGTATTCATGAATTATAATGCAAATTCAGGAAATATTATTATTATTATTATTATTTGGTAGAAAAGCATTCAATTTAGGAAATATCATTTGATGAAATACAAATTTAACTTATAAAAATTAAGCTCCATTTGATTGACTGGTTTGAGTTGGTTAATTTTTAAAAAATTAGTCAAAATAAATTGATTTTTCAGAAAAAAGATAAAAATTAAGGCAAAATGATTAGGTTAAAGTTAGTGCACCAAACAAAGGGTATACTTGGTAATAATTTGACAGTTAAGTTAGTTTTTCCACATAAAATGATAACAGGTACAATGAATCTCTACCATTGGATTGGAATTTTATTATGTAAATTTCTCAAGGATTTTGAATATGTAAATTTAAGATTATATGCAACACCATATTTATACTATTTTTATGCTAGTATCATTTGTTTTGTCTTATTGTTAAAGAAAATTGTTTTTAACAATTTTTAAAGTATCTTCAATGATTCATGACTTTTTTTTTAAATGTTTCATGACACCTTGAAAATTACAAAATATTAAAAACAAAAAAACAAAAAAGAAGGTTATATACGGGTGACCTCACTTCAAAATTTTGCAGTATATATATATATATATATATATATATATATATATATTGGTTGTTGAAGGGACATTATAAAATTTTGCAGTTTTATAATACAAGTACTATTATTTGATAATGAGAAAGGGCAAGTTTGGTCAAATAGATATAATCATCCAGATAAGAATCCTATAATTAACAAGAAAATGTATTCGTGAATACTCCTTCATTATTTTGAAAAGCAATGTTGAATGATGTCCTGATAATAAGAGTGCAACAATTTCGTTGACATGTACTTGAGCTTAGCACATTGTTATTGTCGTTTGTGATTATTTAAAATTTCATATCAATAATATTTGAGGTGAGAGGTATTTTCCAATAGCCCTTCCCTCCTAAGACTAAGAGGTATTTTCCAATTCAATATTTACAACCACTTTGGACAACTATCTTGTCCTTCATATATCCTTTTGTTAAATAAAAAAAAAAATTTAAATGATGCAAATTTCGTTCTGTCATCTTCTTATTATATTTTGTTAACTTTTTATATATAACTCTTAAATACAATCGAACATTAATAAACATCAATAACGATATCTATTCTTTGTCATAAAAAATTTCGCATGTAGAAGAGTGAATTCAAACTATTTACAAAAATACAAGTTTAATGAACTCAACAAAAAGTGCAAATATATATTTTTTTGTCGAAAGATGTAGATAATATTTTTATAGTAAATAATGAAAATAGATAATATGTCTTCAAAATATATACAATTATAGTAAAAATTAGAAAAGAATAAAATTTTTAGACAATTGATTTTTTTTTTCGTTTAACAAATGATTATTTACCAAAAAGTCGTCTTCAATATTAAAAAAAATGACAGTTTACCTAATAAAAATTACCTTTCATGATTATTTAATTTAAAGATTTTAAAAGATAAATTGTTAGATTGGTCTCTAAACATTTGAGTTTATACAACTTTGATCCTGATTTTTTTTAATTTAGTTAGAATACCTCTAAACTATCAAAATATTACTGTAATAGTCATTCTCGATAATTTTTGTACGGAATCTGTTAGTTAGCATCACTTTTTGACTAAATTACTAACGGATTTTGTTCAACAATTAACGGAAGGGATTATTATAACAACATTTTAATAGTTTAGGGACATTCCAGACATGAAAAAGGATCCTAAAATATTTATAAAAAAAAATATTGTTAAAGTGATTATTTCTGTTAATTTTTGAATGAAATCTTTTAGTTAGTATTACTTTTTGACCAAAATACTAATAGATATTGCCTAAAAATTAACAGAAATAACTATTACAGTAACATTTTAAGAGTCTAAAGGTATTTTAAGTATAAAAAAAATCAATAATCATAGTTACATAAACTTAAAAGTTTAGAGACTAAATGAGTAACCTTTAAAATCATGAAATTTTTACTATTTTGTTTAGATAAGTTAACTTTTTTTTTTTTTTTTTTTTTTTTTCAATTTCTTACCATATAAAAATTACAAAGCCACGCAAAAAACAGAGCGAGTGTAATGAACTCTCATTTGGAATCTAAACCAGGACAACTCCAAACCTGTGCAGTACAAACACATGTTTCCATATTTGTCTTCTTATGTACAGCACTCTCTCTCCTCTCTCTATCTCTTCTTTCTCTCTCTTCATCTTCTCTAATGCAGTACGAATCCGACCAACTCCAGCCAAAACCCAACCCAAACCAAAACATCAAACCCCATTAATTCCCACCCTTTCAAAATGCCTCGTCTTTCCACTTCTCTCCTCCTCATTTTCTCTCTCCTCCTCTCTTTTTCTCTCTCCTCCTCAGCCCACAGCGGCCACCACGACGACAACGACGAACAAAACGGCGTCGTACGCTCCCCTTCCCTCAAGTCGA
Source organism: Ficus hirta (assembly GCA_038430175.1). Taxonomy (NCBI): domain Eukaryota; kingdom Viridiplantae; phylum Streptophyta; class Magnoliopsida; order Rosales; family Moraceae; genus Ficus; species Ficus hirta. The sequence continues at coordinate 41,171,221 of CM076585.1, read as the reverse complement.
AGGTCCTAGTACGGACCAAAATATGGTGTTTGATTCTGGTCTTTGTCGGAACCTTTCTCGGTGGCTTGTCGCCGTACTTCTTCAAGTGGGACGAGCGGTTCTTGGTGTTGGGGACGCAGTTCGCCGGAGGAGTGTTTCTGGGCACGGCTCTGATGCACTTTCTCAGCGACGCAAACGACACTTTTCGGGATCTGACGACGAAGGAGTACCCTTTCGCGTTCATGTTGGCTTGTGTCGGGTTTCTGCTTACTTTGCTGGCGGATTGTGTCGTTTCCCATGTGTTTGCCAAGAAGAATGGTGGTGGTGGTGATGTTGAGGTCCAAGGTAGGTGGGTTTTGTTTTGTTGTGTTGTTTTCTGTTTGGTTTCTGATAAAAAAAAAACTATGAGTTGTTATTTGCCAAGTCTTTGAAATTAAAAGATTTTGAGGTCCAAGGTAGGTTGGTTTTGTTTTGTTGTGTTGTTTTCTGAGGGAAAAAACATGATAAGTTATCGTTATCTAAGTTAATACTTAAAAATTAAGAATGAAGTTGGTATCTTATATTACTTCACCAGATATAAGGTCTCTTTGTTTTCCTTTGTTTTATTTGGAGGCAAGTTTGTTTTTGAGAAAAGTTTTTAAAATTAAAAGATTGTGTCTACTAATAACAATTTGACAAGTTACCGTTATCTGAGTTAATATTTAAAAATTAAGCATGCATTTAATATCAAGGTTTGAATTAAATTGTGCATTTGGTGAGGCATTTGAATTGCTGGAGTTAAAAAGTGTAAAAACTTGAAATGTGTTTGAAAAAAAAAAATCAATATGGAGTTTCTTTCGTTTTTCTCGAAATTCTATATAATTTAAAAAAAATATATCTAATTTGGATTTGTATATGCAAAGTTACAGACGTTTAAAGTTTGAATTACAAAACTATAATAGTAACTGTAAATAATAAAACGAGGTTGACTCTTCAGGGAAAAAAATAAAAATTGAACTGTAATTTGTGATCCAAACCGAAGCACCAAATAGGAGCTAAGATTGGAGTTGGTATCTAGTATTACTTCATCAGATATAAGGTTTCTCTGTTTTCCTTTGTTTTATTGGGAGGCAACCTTGTATTGGAGAAAATAGATTTGTTTTGGGATGTTTGATGAGTATATTTGTCTATTTCGGGGTAGGTTTGTTGTAGTTTGACGAGTTTATAGATTATACCATTAAAACTAAAATTTTGGGGGTTATTTTGCTAATATGAAAAGTTTAAGGGATGAAAAATTCGGTTTTTTCCCCCTTACTGGTCTATTTGATAAATAACTGTTTTTAGTTTTGGTAAATTATTTGATAAATAACTATTGGGAAGAATAGGATTCTTTATTTTGATTTTCATGATCAACCAAGTTTCTAAAGAACTTATATAATGTTTAAACCCAATCTTTATTGTAAATGTAAACAAAATAAGGGTCAACAGACTAATTAATTAGTCTTAACAATGAGTCAGAGAACTGAAAAAAAAGATACCGTCTTTTTAATGGTATATATATATATATATATATATATATTTTAAAAATCATGTTATAAGTATGTATATGTCCATGTCACATTAAAATATGTTTTTCACTTGATTTGTTCATAATTGCAGGTAATGTTGAGATGGGCAAGGTTGGACAAAACGGTGGAACTCCACAAAGCCACTTTCAGGTGTGTAATACTTATTTTATTTTATTTTTTGTTTTTGTTAATTTAGGAGTGTAATATCTCAACATAGCATAATAATTTATAGGAATTATTCTCATTTATCTCTTTAAATTTTAAGGTTGTTCTCACTGTGCTTATTAAATTTTAAAAATTCTCACTGCCGCTCTGAATTTTAAATTTATCTCAATTGACTATTTTATTAGATTTTTTGTTAGAAAAAAGTTGAAAAAAAAAATGAGAATTAGTTTTATTAAACCAACTTTGTTAAGATAACAATAAACAGAAAAAGATCACATGACTGTATTTAATTAATTTTTTAAATTTGTTTTAACTGTAATTATGATGAAATAAAATGGGGTTAATTCAAAATTTAGGAATAGGGTGTAAACAACTCTATATTTTGGGGGATATATGAGAATAGTCCTAATTTATATGATTACTTGAATTTTTATGAGATTTTCTCTTTATATGCCTCAACAGAGCCATGCCCATAACCACCATGTAAATCCAGTTGCTAGTGTCGCAACTGTTGGTTCATTTGGAGACAGTGTCCTGTTGATTGTGGCTTTATGTTTCCACTCCCTCTTCGAGGGAATCGCCATCGGAGTTGCCAAGACGAAAGACAACGCTTGGAAGGCTCTATGGACTATTTCTCTTCACAAGATATTTGCAGCCATTGCCATGGGAATCGCCCTCCTCAGGATGATCCCGAACCGTCCTTTCCTGTCATGCGCAGCCTATGCTTTTGCATTCGCCATTTCAACTCCTATTGGTGTGGTGATCGGGATCATAATTGACGCCACAACACAAGGTCCCGTGGCGGATTGGATGTTCGCAATATCTATGGGATTGGCTTGTGGGGTGTTTATCTATGTGTCCATAAACCACCTTCTAGCAAAGGGCTATACCCCTCAGAAGACGGTTAGTGTTGACACACCTTTTCTCAAGTTTTTGGCAGTGTTGCTTGGAATCGGGGTTATTGCTGTTGTGATGATCTGGGACACTTAGAAATCAACTTGGACAAGGCTAAAAAGAGATAAAATAGATTATTAGTTTGTGCAAAGGCATGAGAGATTTTGGCTGTTCCAGTCATTTTGAGTTTGGAATTCCACACTTTGAAATTATATATATAAACTAGGCTTGCAACGAATTCTTAGTGCATATGCTATACATATAGATATATATATATATATGTATATATATTGAGATTTTTTTGTCATCCCTTCAACTTGGTTGAAAGCAGTATTCTGCAATGAAAAGTGAGTTGAAAATGAAGCAACATTGTTTGCTAAAGAGGGCAAAGGAAAGCAAAGTGTAACAAACGAATACAAAATGGATTCTAATAGTTGGAAACGAACCGTATGCAGTTGGAAAATGCTAAAAGAGAACAAGAGACAACAAAATTATAAACATCAACGAAAAAAGAAAAAGAATAAATTTCAGATCAAGAAAGAGAACTATAATTTCAGCCAAGTAGCTGCAGTAGGTTAAGTTCCAGCTGAACAATAGAAACCACACTTGTGCATACACAACTATTTGAGTAGTAATCTTTTTCTTAAATGAATGATGGCAACAGGAATCAGTAGGTGCACCAAGAGATCCCGACTAGGTCGGCCTCTAGCACCCTCATCATTTTCCCATTCCATTAAAATTTTATTAAAAAAATATAAATAAAAAAAAGATGTTTACATGAGAAATTAAAACAAAACAAAAAGCATGCACATGGGCGTCTAAAAAGATCAACTGCACGCAGGCAGGCAAAAAATAAACCTAAAAAAAAAAAAGAAAAAACATATCCATTCATCAACCCAAAACCCAAACTGATGGAAGATGATCTCAAAAGTGAGAGCCAAGACTCTAACTTTGATTACATCTCCAAATATGCCTCGTTAAAAACCTTTCAGCCAAAACCCAGTGGGAAAAAGACTGAAAGGGAAAAAGAGTGCATATTTACCTAGGAGGTCAAAAGCGGAAGTTTGGGAATTCAGTGAGATTAGATTGAAACTCATTGGCACAGAAGTGATTTGAGTACCATTCTCGTTTCAACACATAATATACAAGGTACTATTTCTAGATCGGCCTTCAGTTCATGATTCTTACAAGAGATAAGCATGGTTCAAATGTTCCGGAAAAATCCTGATGAAGATCAAAGTTGCTTTATCAACAGCTGCTTAAATAACTCTCGCCAGTAATTCTGCTTATTATTCAAAAGTGTCCCGATCCGTTGGCCAGCCAAAGGGCAAAAATTGAAGCAAAAACTAGTCATACGCCAAACCTGTCCTAGTCGCTGAAATCTTCGTCCCATGATGTTTGACTTGTTCTGTTGTTTGAACTTCATCACCTTCTTCTTTAGAATGTACCAAACCAGTTACTTGAATAATTGTTGAATATTTGCAAGATGTTTAACTTGCATTAAGAATCGGTAAATCTCGATGGAAACTTGTTCATTCCATGACGCTGCAACTCCTAGAAAGTGTCCTGCTTAAGCAAAAAAATACAGAAACATGGTAAGATCTAGATCCTAAGCAAAAACAAAAAGGACATTACACAAATAAAATTCTGACCTCTGAATGTTGTTCTGTTCACTTTGAAGAAGAGAAAAGGACATTCCTCCCATTTCCTTGCATGTGGCTGACTTACATCTGCAGACATTAGTCACTTCTGAGTAATTTCTTCTATTATTATCCACTTTTTTTTAATTATATGAGACTAAGCAAAATAATGAAGACCGTATCATGCAAAACAAAATGGAAAACCATTATTTCCAAAATCCATCTAGTAGTTACAACAGTATTCTATGACAAGTTGCATATAGACCGTATAGTGAAACTGTTATGAATTTGAATTTCCACTTTTGGATATTTCTTGGAGAAACGAATGTCCATCACTTATAACATGATATGCATGTTTCATACTTTGGGGACGCAAAGAAAAGAGAAGTTCACAATATCTACATCTAAAGACAACAGTAAACAACGCGTATTGACACGATGAAAACAACTCACCTCACAAAAAGATTTGTTAACCAGATTTACATGTTGTTCCCTATAGATTCGCGTCACGTCCCTGTAGATTCAAAATGTTGTTCAATGCAAGAGAAAATCAATCTGCAAATAGATTATTCTTAATTAAATGGAAACAAAAATATACAACAATCAAAAAACACCAAAAAAAATACCTTCAGAGAGAGTTGGAAAATACTGAGACTAATAGGGAGGGACAAAAATGAAGAATGATCTCCTTATCTTCCTCTGTCCCTCTATGTCACCAGTGATTAATCCTTGGTCAACTATGGATCCGGACAGCAAAAAGTACCATAACACATCCTGGAATTTGGCCCGAGCACATAAAATTAGTGTCTAACAACACCTGTAGTAGAAAGAAGTACAGTTGATAAACCAAATTACAAAAGCTATTCAATGTGTGGCAAGATACCATCTCTTTTCTTGACATAATCTAAAAGGATTTGGGGCAGAAAAAAGAACAGCAAAAAAGACAAAAGCAAAAAACAAAAAATTTTCTTAGTGCATATGCTATACATTATAGTAAGCAAAATACTACTTGTAAAGGTTTTTTTGTGTGTGTGTGTGTATCTCTATATTTGGATGTTTTGTTATCCCTTCAACTTTGTTGAGAGCATTATTCTGCAATGAAAAGTGAGTTGAAAATGAAGTGAAACTGTTTGCTAAAGGGGGTAGAGGAAAGCAAAACGTAACAAAAGAATATGAAATGGGTTCTAACTGTGGGAAACGAACCGTATGCATCTCTAAAATGCTAAAAGAGAAAAAGAGACTCAAAAAGAAAAGGACAACAATTGCAGCAAAGTATCTGCAGTAGGTTAAATTTCAGCTAATCAAGAGAAATCACATTTGAGCATACACACTGATTTGAGTACTAATCTTATTTCGACACATTATCCACTATAAAAATTTTGACCTGTGAATGCAGTGCTGCTAACTTTAAAGAATAAAAGGACATTCTTCTCGCATCCTTGCATGTGGCTGGTTTTGAAACATCTGCGAACATTATTCACATTTGAGTTCCTTCGAAGATTATCCATATTTATATTTAGATGATTGAAAGAAAAATGATAAAGACAATACCATTCAAAACAGAATGGACAATCATTATTTCCAAAATTCCTCTAGTTGTTAAAATAGTTGTCTTTGACAAGATTCAACAAAAAAGTCAAGTCTGATCAAAATCCTGGTTTAGTTTGTAGACCTTATAGTGAATAGATTTTTTTTTTTTCCTGGTCTGAAGTTTAAGTACCCTTTTCAGCATGTTCAATCTACGTCTGCAATTTAAGATTTGAAAATGTGTTAGATCAAACACTGATAAAACCTTCATTTGGAATATTAGTATTTCAGAAAGCTATATGATAAGGAACTGTTGAAAACTATGAAACAATGTAACATTTCTATATTTCCATGAATTTTAATCAACTTCCTTAAACTATATCAAAGAAAATTCACACCCACATATGGAAACTAAAGCCCAAACCAGTAACAAGGAAATATTGAAGAAATAGTCATAGAAAGGAACACACGTAAAAGCAAATTAATATGGAAGTCAAACGTAATTCTCTAAAAGAGAACAAGAAACAAATGTTACGGTACCTGAACTGAAAATTGGATCATGCGAGAATGGGGAGGGAAAAAAATTCATGCTGCTTTATCATATTTCATTAAAGTCGAAGTCTATGTCTTAAGAGAGACATAATGGACAGCCATCCGCTTTACATCCCTATTGATTCAGAATTCTCCAAAACGTATTCTTAGCTAAATGGTAACTACAATATACTACAATAGAAATATAAGGAGAAAATTACCTTAAGAGAGAATTTGAAAATGCGGAGTTTAGGGAGGCACAGAAACGAAGAATGCTCACACCATATGTCTTCTCTTTAGATTTCTGTCTTGGGGATGTGATGAATCTACGGCCAATCTTCCTCTGTCCCTCTCTATCACCAATGATTTATCGTTAGTAAATTATGGATCTGGATAGCAAAAATGTATAATAACACTGCCCTATTCTCTTAGTCCCGAAATTTAGCCCGAGCACGTAAAATTTGGCTAACAATACCTGCAGTAGAGAGTACAGTTGATTAACCATGTTGCAAAAACTATTCACAGTGGCAAGACACCAACGCTCTTTTTCTTGACATAATCTAAAAGAATTTGGGGCAGAAAAAAGAACGAAATAAAAATTGCCACGGCAGATGTGAACTAACCTTGTTTGGCTGAAATTTAAGTGTTGTTTTAACCATGCTCAATCTATTCCTGCACATCATCCACATATAGCCTGTATGGAGAGAATATATTAGATTAAAAACTGAAGAAAATTTGATTTGCAACATTTATATTTCAGAAAGTATTACAAGGAATTATTGAAAACTTCCAAAATAATGCAATATTACGATTTTTCCAATGAATTTTGATCAACTTCTTCAAACTAGCTCCAAGAAAATTCACACCCACATATGAAAACCAAACCCCAAACCAGTCTCTAAGAAATCATGGAAATATTGAAGAAACAAGCGTAAAACGAAACTCATGTAAGAGCAAAATAATCTGGAAATCAAACGTTATTAACTAAAACGGAACAAAAAACAATTGTTATAGTACCTGAGGAGACTATTGGAGCATGGTGAGAATACGAAGGGACAAAAATGCATGTTGCTTTATCATTTTTTTTTTCCAGTCGATTCATATGTTGGGGATGCGTTGAATTTTGTGCCAATCTTCCCCTGTTCTATAGTAAGTCTATGGACGACAAGACCGAGGGCCCTACTTTGAGTATGTCCCATTTGGTTATGAAATATATTACACACACACAAGTATCTACAACACATAAATATATATCCATGTTACAATTATAAGATTTTAATTTTAAATTAAAAAAAAAAAACCTAGTCACACACCACACATGTCGTAGTAGCATAAATCTTCCTCTGAAAATGTTTGACTTGTTCTGTTGTTTAAACTTCATCACCCTCTTTCTTAGAATGTATCATACAAGTAACTTGAACAATTGGTCAATATTTGCAAGACGTTTAACTTCTATTAATAATCGGTAAATCTCGATGGAAACTAATTGTTCAATCCTTGATGTTGCAACTCCAAGAAAGTATCCTGCTTAAGCGAAAAAATATAATAATACGGTAAGATTGAGATCCTACGTGAAAACAAAAAGAAGATTGTACAAAGAAAATTCTGACCTCTGAATGTTTGTCTGACAACTCTGAAGAATACAACTTTATATTCCTAGGTTCCTTGTGTTAAACTTGTAGCTGTAATCTTCTTCCCAAGTCTCAACATGCTTAACTTGTACTGCAACTCCTAGTAAGTGTCCTGCTTAATGGAAAAAAGAACAGTAACATGGTAAGATTAGGAGCTTAAGCAAAAACAAAAAGGATACTATACAAATAAAAATTTTGACCTGTGAGTGCTATGCTGCTAACTTTGAAGAATAAAAGGACATTCTTCTCGCATCCTTGCATGTGGCTGGTTTTGAAACATCTGCAGACATTATTCACATTTGAGTTTTTTCAAAGATTATCCATTTTTATATTTAGATGGTTGAAAGAAAAATGATAAAGACAATACCATTCAAAACAGAATGGACAATCATTATTTCCAAAATCCCTCTAGTTGTTGAAATAGCTGTCTTTGACAAGATGCAACAAAAAAGTCAAGTCTGATAAAAAAATCCTAGTTTACTTGTAGACCTTATAGTGAAACTGTTATGAATTAGAATTTTCTTTTTTCCCCCCTTTTCCCTGGGCAACATGTTCAATCTACGTTTGCAATTTAAGATATGAAAATGTGTTAGATCAAACACTGAAAAGATTTTCATTTGGAACATTAATATTTCAGAAAGCTATATGAAAAGGGGATTGTTGAAAACTTCTGAAACAATGAAACATTTCTATTTTTCCATGAATTTTGATCAACTTCCTTAGACTAGATCAAAGAAAATTCACACCCACATATGGAAACCAAAGCCCAAACCAGTAACAAGGAAATATTGAAGAAATAATCATAAATAGGAACACACGTAAAAGCAAAGTAAAATGGAAGTCAAACGTAAATAATTAAAACAGAAAAAAAAAACAAATGGTATAGTACCTGAAGGGAAAATTGGAGCATGCAGAGAATGAGGAGGGACAAAAATTCGTGTTGCTTTATCATATTTTTTCCCCGTCGATTATTATGTTGGGGATATGTCGAATTTTGGGCCAATCTTCCCCTGTTCCTCTCTGGCATCGCTCTTCTAGCAGAGGACTATAAAACATTTCCAAACGAGCAAGAGAAAGGGGCAGCCCTTCTTCTGGCAAGCATTGTAACTCTTTACAATAGAAAATTTGCAATTTTTGAAGGGAGGTGAGGTTGTGAAAGGATTTTCCGTTTAGGGTTGGAAAGCCAGAGATAAAGAGGGAAGTCAAAGTGGATGGAAGAAGCCCTTCCTTTGGAAAAGAATCCACCCCTCCTTCAATTTCAGATCCAATGAGGGATAAGCTTTGAAGAGAGGAGAGTCTTTGCAGATCCCAGTTCATATGGTTTGCAAAGAGCATTGGGCATTCCCAGATATGAAGTTCCTTTAAATTAGAAGGAAATCTCATTCCTGAAAACAACTCCAATCCTGGACACACGTCTAATCGTATGGATTTAAGAGAAGGATATGCGAAATCAATCTCTGCTTGACTTGTGGGAATTGCGCTCACCATTTCTTTACAAGAGTGAATGCTAATTGTTTCCAAGGATGGAAAACAACCAGCTGGCAGTCCCGCATTCAGTTTGTCACATGACTCAATATGAAGAGTAATGAGACGGGGGAAAATCTCACGTGCTTGCTCAGCTCCAGTAAATGACCACCTCTCCAGCGAACCCATGTCTCTAATTTCTAATATTTCTAAGGATGGAAAAGGCATGGTTGAGGGAGTACCACAAAATTCATCTCCTATACTTTCCAACCCATCCATATCCCAAATCTTAAGCTTTCTGAGAGAAGGTAGTTGCCCCAGTGGTGGCAACAAGCAACAATTTTTACAACTGATTAGAGACACTTTAACCATGTCACTAAATGATTTACATGCTACCCAATCTGGGAATATAATACCTTTGTAGCCGTTAATTTTCAGTGTCTTTAGCATTTTATACGGTTCCAGTGCAGTAAGTACTTCCTTTTCTTTTGTTAAATCATTACTTATACTGTCATGACACCATTCCAAAATAAGCTTAGTAAGACGTCCCTTATTCTTCAAATCGGCTTGTAAAACATCCCCAACGTCCACCACGTTTTCAAGCCCCGAAATACAAAGACTTCCTTGCAAAGACTTCAGCTCTCCCAACTCCTTGATCCTAGAACCACCATTTTCTCTCAAAACAAAATCACTTAATGTTTGTAGATTCTTCAGCTTGCACATCTTTGGGGGCATTTCTTTTAAAGGTGTGCCACTGATCATAAGATGACGTAGGTTTATTAAGGAACACGTGTTGGTTGGCAATTGAGTAAGTTTTTCACAACCAAACAACAACAGTGTTTGCAAGTTGTATAGAGTACAAACTGAACTTGGAATTTCTTCAACTTCTGTCCAAGATAAGTCCAAATACCTTAGATGCTTTAGATCCCCAATTGAATCAGGCAACCCTATGATACTAGATTCAGATAAAGAGAGTACTTTCAGGCATCCTCCAACTCCTTCAAATAGTTCACACGGGATAGGGCCCGTCGATCTATAAATATTCACTTCTAACGGTAAAGCTAGCAGGGTTCTTAAACACTTGATTTTGGACAGACCCTGTAACTTCGTTATATCTTTATTATCTTTTCGATATGACAAATGACGAGTCTTGCCTGTAAAGCCATCCAAGTTATCACAACCATCCAACGTGAAGCAAAACTCACCTGAAATGCGCATAGCTAAATCATGCACAAGGTCATGCATTAGGAGAATTGGAATTCCATACTGGCTTGATCGCTGAAAGAAAGACCTTGATATTAGAGCATCCAAGTACGATTTTCCAACATCTTCCATAGTTTTTCCTTTTTCAGGTTGCAAAAGTCCTTCTGCCATCCACAACAAGACTATGGTTTCTTTGTCACCCTCCTGAAACTCATAATCTTTAGGGAATATTGAGCAATAAGCAAAGCACCGTTTCAAGTTTTGGGGTAGGAACTGGTAACTCAACCATATTGCTGGAAGAATATTTTTCTCCTTATTTTCTCGAAATTGCAAATCCCACACATCACTCTGCAAGATCCCTCTCCATTCCTCTGAACTTGATAGAGAGCGTAAAACCCCAGCAATTGATTTTATTGCTAAAGGTAGACCCTTGCACTTTTTAACAATTTCTTTGCCCATTTCTTGCAAATCTGGATGTACCCCAGAGCCTCTATTGACAAAGGCATGGCGTGCAAACAACTCCCAGCAATCATCATCCTGTATCATCTGTAGAGTATAAGCTGGAACAGTACCCATCTTTGATGCCACGATTCCACTACGTGTCGTCACAAGAATCTTACTCCCGTATGCTCCAAAATTGAAAGGGCTCTTTAAAGCATCCCAAAGATCATAATTTTCGTTCCAAACATCATCATGAACGAAAAGAAATTTTTTCCCCATTACTTTCTCCTTCAGTGCATTTTGAAGTTGATATAGGTCTTGAATATCACATTTCTGACGAGTGATTGCCTCAATAATTTTTCTCGTAAGATTCAAAACATCAAACTCCTCTGATACAGTTACCCACACCTTCAAGTCAAAATGATCTTGGACCCTGCTATCATTGTAAACAAGTTGGGCAAGAGTGGTTTTGCCGATACCACCCATGCCCACTATAGGAATCACAGATAGCTTCTGCACACCAGACAACAACGACTCAACGATAGTCTCCTTCTCAGTATCCCTTCCATAAACATCACAAGCGTCCAACAAAGGAGCTCGTAATCTTTGTGGTATGTTCTGATGAACACCTTCACTTAGACGAAGCTCATCCTTTTGCCCCAAGAGAAGATCTAACGTAACAAGGATCTCCTTTATCTCTGATTTTATAGTGTTGTTGTTAAATGCACTAGATAACTTCGGCCTGCACTTGAAGAGCTTTCTTACTTTGCTTCCAGATTGCTTGTCTTCTTCCACCTTGCGCCGCAGAGCTTCAGTGATGATTTTGTCCATCACGTGATCTGCTTCATAAACCACCTCTTTAACATCATCAAGCCACTTCTTCACGTAATCATTCGTGAGTTGCTTCACTTCAGCATCATTCAGCAGATTATTAGCCGACCGCAACTTGATCTCCAACTCCTTAAGCAGCTTTGAAACGCCTTTCTTTCGTTGAAAGAGATTGAGGACCTCTTGAGAAGCCAGCCTATCAAACAAGACATTTAAGAAGCCAGAGAGAAGAGCACCTCCCACAAGAACTTCAGCCATGGTTTTTCTTCTTCACGGAACCGTAGTTAGATTGATGATGGAAAGGACCCTAGAGAATTACAAAGAAGAAAGGAGATCAGTTAACAAGTGTGTTATGGAATGAACTCTCAGAGTAAGGGAAAAAAAAAAAAAAAAAGGGCTGTGTGTTCTCATTTCTTCACTCTCTCTCTCTCTCTCTCACTCTCTTTAAATTGTGTGTATAGTCCCTCGTTTCTCCTAATGAGACCAAACTTCATTAGTGAAATTTAACCAACATGAAGCCATTATTCTCATCAAACCAAAAATTTATTATTTACTAAATTAAACTGCATATATAGTTAGAAAGTGCAGGGGAAGAAAAAGATATACCTTTGGTTGTTCTTCTCTTTATCGCTCCTTTGAATGATGGGAGTTTTGGATAACAAGTAAATTCCTTCTATTTCAAATAACAGAAAACTAAAATAAAAAAGAAGCACAGTTAGTACCACTGTAAATTTTTGAAAGTTAGAACAAGGGCTTTATTTATTTATTATTATTATTTTTTTTAAAACAAGGATTTTTTTTTTCTATATATATTTTTTTCTTATTGATGATTACTAAAACTTGAAAACTTTGATATGACCTTCAATCAAGCTATTTTACACGTTTAGAAACGGAACATACAATTATTTATGTCGTTTAATGTGTCGTAGAATTTGCTTGTGTCTGGTATTGTTATCGTTTTTAAATGTTCTTCTCGTCTACCATATTGTTATTCACGTTTTATTGTGTTTGTGAGTTGTTATTCCTTTGAACATTTAACATTCATTTTTCTCACACAAAAACAAAATACAAATAAGAAATCAAATGATTAAGGCAACAACCATTGAGGCAATCACATAATTAATTAATGACTAATCAAAAAATCACATGATTAATGAACTGTAAGAAATGTTTGAAAAGAGTTTGTTTAGATTGGAATATCCAAATCACAGAAGAAATAAAAAATAAAAGATAATTTGTTCTAGCAAGCATTAAAAAAAAAAACTACAACATTGAAAAAGAAAAAAAGAAAAAAAGAAGAAAACTATTATGACATTCAGTCAAAATGAAAAATATGACAATAATATTATGTGAAAATACATTTGGAGAAGATAATGAAGAGTAAAATACTTGTGTTTTTGGGTCGATCAGAAGACTATGCGTTCAACTTTGAACAAAGGGAGACATTTTATATAGATGATCAAGAGAAGGTCTCTAAGGCAACTAGCAGAAAAGGACTTTTGTTTAAAGAAATGCACTTTTGTATTTTCACTATTCTCTCTCAACTTTCTGTTTCTTTTTTTTTTTCTTTATTCCTTTTTTTTTTTCCTTCTCCTTTTTCTTTTTGTGTCCAATTGATGCGTTTGCAAAGCAACTAGCAATTATAGATGGCTCCAATAACTTACAAAGAGGGACCACTTACTCGAGCGTACTTGACCAGCGATTAAAGCAGGTCTATTGTATATATATAGTCTTCCTTAATCATCTTGCTTATTTTGTATTTACAATTAATATCAGTGGGTAATTAAAATATAGCAAAAAGATAATGAGCTAAAAGCAAAGAAACAACAAGAATCATCACTCATACTTTTGCAATCGAAATAAAATCTCACAAATAAATTACTTTTTCATTGGAGGATGAATATCGTGATTGCAAACCAGTAACGAAGACAGAATTTTTTTTTAGGAAAGCTAATAACTATATAATGAAAAAGGATAATTGTGAGCATATATTTATTTTTAAGGAAGGTTACAATGAAAATTTAGTTAAAATTATTTTTTTTAAAAAACAAAGAACAAAAAATAAACAAACAAACAAAAGTTGAAGGGACCCAGGCCTTCTCTCGCTTCGTTTCTGTTGCAAACATAATATAGTGATAATTGAACACTTAACTTTACAAAATAACTCACCTTACATTAAAAAACAAAAATGGACGATGAATGTGATACTGTACTCAGTGAATTTTAAGTCCTACCATGACATAGATAAATAATGTTTTTTTTTTTTGAAAGAAAAAAAACATAATTCTGGATCCGACAGCAAGAATCTTAGAAAGTGGCTTTCATTATTTTTCACCACTAATGGTTTCTTGTCTTTATTCCTCAATAATTCATGTTCCATTTGGATGAACCGACTAGTCATTTTCACCTTTTGTTTTTTTTTTTAATACCAAAGCAAAAGTGTGAAATAATAAATACCAATAGAGCTTTGCCATCAAGAAAAAGCAACTATTTTTTTCGACACTGAATATTAACGCGTTTTGGTCATAGTTTTAAATGGAAGTGGAATCTTAATTGTTTTGTTTAGATAGTGGAGTCGTTGAAGGTTGTATGATAAACTCCGTTCGATAAGAAGGAAAGAAAAGAGGAAAGAGAGAAAACATATAAAGGAAAGAAATTTTGAATGAAGAAAAAGAAGTTGATTTTCTATCTTGATTAGTATGATAGAATGAAAGAAAATAGAGGATAAATTCAATGATCATTTAAAAATTAGTTAGTAATTAGTTAATTTAAAAATGAGGATAAAAATGTTATTTAACTATTTATATAAGTGTAAGAGTTTTTCTTCAAAAATCTCTGCACTTTTGTAGAGATTAAAAATTGTGGGCTCTCTATTTCTTTTTATCTCTCCAATTTTCTCTTTCCTTCACCTTTCTCTCCTACCAAACAACGTGCCTTCTTATTTTCTCTTGAAATATCCCTCCACTCTTTTCTTTTCTCTCACTTTTCACTACTACCAAACATAACATAAATATTTGGTATGACCTCTTACTAACGAGTGTGTTATGGCTCCTTAACATAATTTTCGCAATTTAACAAAGTGCATTATGGAATGAACCCTAAGAGCAAGGGCTTTTGTTATAAAAAAATAAAAAAATAAAAAATATATATAGATCAAACTTCATTACTAGCATTTAAACAAAATGAAGCCAATTCTCAGCAAAATAATAATAATAATAACAACAAAATCATTTACTGAATTAAAGTTCAAGATAATTAGAAATGTGCGGGGGAAGAAATTAAAAGGTATACCTTTTGGTTGTATCAACCTCTTTTCTTCTCTCTATCGCTCCTTTGAATGATGGGAGTTTTGAATAACAAGTAAATTCCTACCATTGCAAATAGCAGAAAAAAAAAAATTTAAAAAGAAACACAATTAGTACCACTGTCATTTTTTGAAAGTTAGGACAAGGGCTTTTGTTTTAAAAAAAAAAAAAAAGATTTTTTCTATACTTTTTATTTTTCCTCAATGATGGTTCCTAAAACTTATTAACAACTTTGGTATGACCTTAAAGAAAGCTATTTTACACGTTTAGAAAACGAACCTGCCATTATTTCTGTCGTTTTATTATGTTGTCCAATATATTGTGTTTGGTATTGCTGTCGTTTTTATATTTTCTTGTCGTTTTGTTGTGTTTGTGAATGGTTATTCCTTTGAACATTTAACAACAATTTTTCTCACACAACAACGAAATATAAGAAACCAAACCATTAAGGCAACAACCATTGAGGCAATCTTATAATTAATGATCTGTAAGAAACGTTGAAAAGAGTTTGCTTAGATTGGAATATCCAAATTACAGAAGAAATAAAAAAAATTATTTATTTTTTAGAAGAAATAAAAAAAAATCTTTTTTAAAGAAGTAAAAAAAATTATGTACTATCAAACATTAAAAAAACAAAACTAAAACATTGAAAAAAAAAATCTATTAAAACATTTGGTCAAAATGAGAATATATAACAATAATAATATTAAAATTATCATTAAGAATCTAAATCGTACTAAAAAATAGGTTTCTAAAAAACCTGAATCATACTTAAGAAATATGTTTATATAAAACATAAATCATACTAACAAGCAATTATTGTAATAAATAATTAATAATTGAGACAACAATACAACAATGATTAAAAAAAAAAAGGAAAAAATGAATTATAATGATGGAAAATGATGTTAAAAATAATTAAAGTATAAAATAGGTACTAAAAGCAGTTATTTCTTTATAAATGGATATTTACATAATAGGAAGAGTTTTTAATGATTACTCTAACATTTACTCATACATGGTTATTATTGTTTCAGTCACATGATGTTAATTGGACGGTTGTAACAGAGTAGTTGATCACAAATATTTAATGACAATTAATAAATGTAAAACTTAAAGAGCTCGTCAAATATGATTTGGATGAATAATTTGTTGATAACTTGATGACATTACTTTTTAAAGTATTTTTTTAAATAAATTATAAATTAAAGGAAATGAATTATATATATATATATATATATATTTTTTGAGGTTGAAATGATTTATATTCTAATTACATAGGACACTTTAATTAGCCAAGCTTTTCATTTATTTATTTTTAAATAGATCATATGCAAAATAAAATTACAGAAAATATACCACATGATACATTTGATAGATCTTATTTAAATTAAAAAAAAAAAAACAGTTTTTTATCAGGGAGAGACTGTAGTAGAGTCTCTCCCAAATGACTCTATCGGTAGAGTCAGTTTTTTAACCGTTAGATTTAAATCGAACGGTTGATATATCATGAGTGTATCATATTATCATACACCTTACCTCATTTAAACTTTTCCATCCAAAATTTTCTCTGTCGCCGGTGACCTTTCCGCCGCTGGCGACGGACGCCGGTGACCTACCCCGACGCCGGCGACTCACCCCCAACTCCGGCGACCCACCCCCGGCCCCTCACCACCGGCCGCCGGCCCTTTCTCTCTTCCCCTTTCTCTCTCTTCCCCTCTCTCCTGCTCCCCCCCACCCCCGGCCCCCCCCCCCCCCACTACGGCCCCGGCCGCCCCCCACCCAGCCCCGACTGCCGGCGACCCCACCCCTCTCTCTCTCTTCCCCTTTCTTTCTCTTCTCTTCTCTCTCTCTCTTCCCCTTTCTCTCTCTTCTCCCGCGGGCCCCCACCCCTGGCCCCCCACCCAGCCCCGGCCCCCGGCAACCCCCCCAGCTCGCCCCAGCCCCCCCGGCGAGAGGGGAAGAGAGAGAGAAGAAAAGAGAGAGAAAGGGGAAGAGAAAGAGGGGGGGTGGGGGGCGGCAACCCCCCCCAGCCCCAACAACCCCCCCAGCTTACCCCAACCCCCCCGGCGAAAGGGGGAGAGAGGGAGGGGAAGAGAGGGAGGGGAAGAGAGAGAGAAGAGAAGAGAGAGAAAGGGGAAGAGAGAGAGGGGGGCGGGGGGCGGCCAGGGTTGGGGCAGGGGCTAGGTGGGGGGCCGCGGGAGAAGAGAGAGAAAGGGGAAGAGAGGAGAGAGAAAGGGGAAGAGAGAGAGAGGGGTGGGGTCACCGACGGCCGGGGCTGGGTGGGGGGCTGCCGGCGGTTGGGGCCGGTGGTGGGTGGGGTGGGGGAGGGGGGGGGCCGGGGGTGGGGGGCAGCAGGAGAGAGGAGAAGAGAGAGAAAGGGAAAGAGAGAGAAAAGGCCGGCGGCCGGTGGTGGGGGGCCGGGGGTGGGTCGTCGGAGTTGGGGGTGAGTCGCCGGTGTCGGGGTGGGTCGCCGGCGTTCGTCGCCAGCGGCGGAAAGGTCGCCGACGACGGAGAAGATTTTGGGTGGAAAAATTTAAATAAGATAAGGTGTATGATAATATGGTACACTTATGATATATCAACCGTTCGATTTAAATCTAACGATTAAAAAACTGACTCTACCGATAGAGTCATTTAGGAGAGACTCTACCACAGTCTCTCCCTTTTTATCAAACATAGTAAATTATTTTTTATTTTTCAAATAAATTTTTTTTTTTTGTTTATAATTTTGCTCTCTCTCTTTCTACTCTACCACCGGCGAAGAAGGACGACAACGATGAAGGACGGCGGCTGCAAGATCCCGACGAGGGAGTTCATCGCCAGACGACGCCATGCCGGTGACAGAGCTATCTGGTTCTCTCTTCAGATGTTGTCGTCGCGACGGTGAAGAGAACGACGTCACCAAGATCTCGACGGCCACGACTGGTAAGGAATCGCGACGGCGTCGAGACGGAAATGAGATGGAAATGTTCCTCGCTGTCTAGAGGTTGCGTTTTCCTGCGTTTTCCGTTGACGAGTGCTTCGTGAAAGTGCCGTGTCGGTGACACGGTCGCGATCTCTGGCAAAGTTCGCGAGATCCCGAAGCCGGTGATGAGATCGCGGAGCTATTGTTGTGAGCCACGAACCTCACCTCTCTCGTCGATCTTCTCCGTCTCCGGCGACTGCAACAACTCCGCCGAAACATTTGGGTTTTGGGTTGATTTGGCTGGGTTTGGGGTCTGATTCATTTATTTATTTATTTTTGGAATAATGCTTGGGGTCTGATTTGGGATCAAGAGATTTTAGGGGGCTTTTTTAATTTTTATTAATTTACAGTTTTTTATTCACATTATAATAAATAATTTACTTTTTAAGAAGAAGAAAATCATATAATAATTAATAATCAGATTTCGATGCAAATAATCAGATTAACCTCATTAATACTAGACAAAATTATAAATACCATAATATTGTCAATACTTAATTTACACGTTAATAATCAGATTTCCATGTTAATAATATTTGAAACCTTATTAATGTTGGTTTACCTTGTAAATACAAAACTTGACAAAGAAACTAAAAAATTGAAAAATTCCAGTATACAAAAGATAAGCTGGTTAATAATTAATTAGTAAATTCTTTTCATTTAACTCAGTATAACCATTTTTTTAGTCGATAACTATTTTCGATTTAGTAAGTGAAACAAAATGGATTTACATAATTAAAATTAGATAAAATTTAATGGAAAGCCATATATTTTTTTATATCTTCTTATAATTTTATCCACTCTAATATTAATATTGAAGTTGATAATTTTAATATTATAATATAAAAAATTATCAACTTTAATATTCCAGTAGACATAAATATAAGGATGTGTCAAATTTATGTCATTCTTCCATATAACCCTAACAATTATTGGATTTACTATTTTCAAATCATGTAAATATCATTATTTACGTAAATATTTATTACTTTTTAATATAATATGTTTAATCTTTTTTTTCCTTTATTGTTCAAATTAGATAAATATCATTATTTACTTAGTAATTACAATTATTTATTGATTAAATTGTATTTACTGGAAAATAAAAGTATACTTTAATATGAAAAACAAGTTAGATACCAGTAAATATTGGATTCCGTAGTAAATATTAGATTTACCATATAAATTAAATAATGAAAATAAATTAAATACTGGATTCACTAAAAAATATTTATTTTTTTAATTTGAGTGTTTTTCTTTTAATTAGGGTTCATAAACTTTTTTTTCCAATAAAACAATGTATTTTTTAAGAGGAAAAATAAAGCCTAATTGAATGTTAGTTTTTATATAGTATTTACGTTTTAAAAATTATCAATTTCATTAAAATGATAATATGTTAAAAAAAAAAGCGTAAAATCTAAGGTTCAAATGGTTTATATCTGCTTTCTAGACTTTTTTTTTTTTTTTTTGATTTAGAAAATTTCAATATAAAAACATCAACAAAGACAAATTGTAATTGAATTTGGGAAAGTAAAAACAAACAAAAAAGAAAATTGTGATTATTTTTTTAGAAGATTAAAGAAACTGGAGCTTATCTCTGCAACTTTTAAAGAATATCTAAATTTCAATTAAAACCCAACTTCTACTTTCTTTAGCAAGATAAAGCTAAAAAGATTGTCCCTGTTTTTTAACAGAACCTCCACTTTATCCACGGACAATAGAACTTCCAATTTCTTATCATTCTTCTTCCTCTTGAAGGAGACAGATGGAAATCCGGAGAGAGAGAGGGAAAATTCAGAGAGAAAGACGGTGACGATGATTCTCGCCGGCGCCGGATAAGAATAAAATATATATAAAATATACTATTTACTGCATTTTCCTTTAAAAAAAATTGATTCCATTCTATTCCCTACTATGCATTCCATATATCAATTGCTCATATTTAAAATACAAAAAAAAAAAAAAAAAAAAAAACTTAATTATAATTAAAAGATTAGCATAGTAAGTTACATAAAATGTCACATCTTCGAATGTAATTAAAGAATTTACTTCTTTTTATAAATTTATCTATAACCATCCATGGTTATTTAAAAAAAAAAAATAACTATTAAAACCACACTCTTACATAATAGAGTATTATTAAAATACAGATATATTTTAAAATGTAGTCTTAAAAATAGATATTTTATATAATTATATATTTATGTAAATAAAGAAATAAGGGCGCGTTTGGTATGTTAACTTAACTACGATGTGCAAAGTGTGACATATAATTATATGCAAACAAAGTAAATGACAACATTAATAAAAGCTAAAAGCTGTAGCAAAAAGATTGTGAGCTCAATATCGAATAAAAAGCTCGGTTTTCTGTTTCATGTTTTAAACTAAAGCAATATATGTTCTCTTTCAAAGAAGCCATGGAGTTGAAATTTTTAGCTACAACACTAAAAAAATCGTAACGTACAAAAAATAGTTAGGCTCTCACCTTGTGAACCACCGGAAAAATGATCAAGAACCTTTAATTTCCACAGTTGAAAACAAGCTGAAATAATTGTCACACGTTAAAACAGATAAGATCAAACGTAATCACTTTGTTCTTTCTTTTTTTTTTTTTTCCTTCTAATTAGATAAAAAAAAAAATCATAATTGATAATCCTACTTTATTGAAGGTAATCTTAATTTCCATCATGGTATAGCCAAATGAGCATTTCTACATCCAATAATTCTTATTATAAGTTGAAAAGAAAATTATATTGAAAAGGAAAAGAAAAGATTGTAACCATCAAAACATCTAAAAATAAAATGAAAACAAGCCTAAAAAAACTAAACAAAAATAGCAAGAAAACCGTTAATTTGCATCTAGCACTCAAGTTTAATCAATATAAATAGGCAAAGAAAATAAAAATTTAAAAAGAAAGAAAGAACAGATCATAAAAATACCAAACACTAGAAAATGCAGGGAAAGAAAGGAAAAAAAAGAAAGAAAGAAAGAAAGAAAAGTACCTTAATTTGGAGAATCAAGAGAAAATGCTTGTGCGACTTGTAACCGTTCGAAGATTGATCTTTTGTATTTATTTTTGTATTTTTTATTTTATTTTATCCCAATGGTATTAGACTTTGAAAGAATGAGAGTTTTGAAAATGGCAAATAGCAGAAGAAGGAAAGGAGAGAGAAAAAGCAATTTAATGTAGAATCTTATAAAGCAGAAAGTAAGCCCGATCATAAAAGAAATCTCTCTGTTTCACGACACCCCGTCCCCCCCTTTTTTTTTTAATTAGTCTATCTTCTCTTTTGTTTTATTATTTATTATCTGTTGTTTTGGTTTTTAGTTTAATTTTCCATCAACTTGCAATAAGGGACGACTTATTCAGCGCACATAAACAAAGGAAAATGCAGATCTTTAATTATGTTGCTTATTTTGATGTTATGGCTAATATTATAATGTGATCAGGCAATGAACCTACTAATCACTAGTTTGTTGGCTTTATTCAATTATTTATGTTCCATTGGGATGAACCTACTAGTCATCTTCGTTTTTCTATTTTATTTTATTTTATTTATCTTTAATAAACCAAAGCCAAAATGTCAAAATAGCCAACATAATTTAAATAGTTGAAATGGTGTGAAATGGTTGAAACAAAAGGCCTGTGAATTGGTACCAATAAGATGACTTGCTCAAAAAAAATTATGCTATTTAAATAATGCCGTGGAATCTTAGACTTTCAAATAATATCAAGGTTGAAGGTTATATATAATAATGTTAGGGATATCAACACTAATCCCAACTTTTAAAGTATCAATTCACGTGTCATTTTTTTTATTGGTAGATACAATTACTTGATATGATAATGCTTTAAATATTTACCAATAAAAAAATAATAACTCATATACTATATAAAATTGGTATTCAAAAGTTAATATTAGAATCATTATTTTTCGTATTTTTCATATATATATATATATGTATATATATATATATCAATTGGATGTTTAATTCTTTGATTTCATTTGCCTTTGTGAGGTAATTATGATAAATCTAACCTAGTTTGCCTAATCTTTTATCTTTATCTTTTCTTGTGGATTATTAAAAATGTCAATAACACTTCTACAGTGTTTTGGTCCACACCTATTATAGTCATTACGTGTTATTTCACTTTTTTTTTTTTTTTTTTTTGTTTCTTTACCCTTAATAAAATAATTCTATTTAAGCATATCCACGTTTAAACATTTTTTTCTTGCAATCATCTCAATTATAATTTAGACAACAGACTATTTTTGCGCGTTCCAACTAGTCTTCAAAATGTTGATAACCCCACCCAAGTTAATATATATATATATATATATATATATATATATATTTTGTTGATAACTTCTTACCTTTTTTTTTTTCACTCTGAGCTTACCTATTCACCTTGCCCCACCTACTCCTCTTTTTCTACTTCTTCCCCCCCCCCTAAATACTTCACCTTCCTTATTTTCTACTCCATTTAATTATATATTAGGATTATTAGCATTAGTTGTCTTTGAACTATGAACATTGTAACGTTTTGGCATATTACAAAGGTTTTTAAAGTAATATGTTAGAAACAAAAGTTAAATGACCAAAATGTTACAATGTTTTTTTTCCCCTAAAAAAAGAAAAAGAAACATTGTAACATTTTTTTTAATTAAATAAGAAATTTTATTATTAAGCTACTAAAGGACAAGAGACAGACATCAGTAGAGGGACAAGTCCACAGACTAGAATCCGGAATAAATTAATCGGCAAGCCATCAAACGGTTAGGGAACCACCAAATGGACCTAAAGTCCACAAACCAATGAGACAATACGCAGATAATCCATCCACTTGGGGAAAGTCGAAGCGATCCCCAATCCCAAATACGGAGAAAAACTCCTACAATAAGTGATGCAAATGCAAGATCCGCCCACAAACAACACCTAGTCAAACAATGGCTAAAACCCAATCAACAAAAACCATATCAACACAAAAACCTACAAGAGCGACTAGAGGGAAAACCTCTGCCCTTATTATAAACAAACAAACAAAAAAAAGGGGGGGAACCACTGCAACCTTCGGCACAGCCACGCCCATCAATGCCGGAGCAACCATCGACACTATCGGACCATCACGGAAAGAAGGCCAGCAACAAGAAGGAAAAACCGGCTACGCATGAGGGACACGCGCCACCCACGACAGTTAATGTAGGCCCACGCACCGACCCAACCTCCTCTCCACCGCCTAGCGGCCCAGATCTCATGGTATCCACGAGTCCTCATGGCGGACGCGCCCGGATCTGAGGACAACGAACAGCAACTAACTCTCCACGCTTGGCTCCGAAACAGCCCCGACCCACCCCTCTGACTGCACGAGTACGTTGTCGGAGACCACGACGAACTCCCCTATGAACGATGGAGACCGACAGCCCAGCGAAGGGCCGGACCATCGGTCCCAGATCTCAAAAACCTCAATTTCTCTTGGAGCCTCTCTCTCTTCTTTCTGTCTCTGTTTCCTTTCAAAGATGAAACATTGTAACGTTTTACTCATTGCGTGATAGCTTAAAATTTTAAATAAATAGATACATTAAGTGCCAAGTTGTCTCTTTGTTGCTAAAAACCTTGAAAACTGTTTTTTGCCCAGAATGTGATTCTCTTTACTGTGATATTAAGTGCAAAATGTACTCTTCATTGTTCTCTTCACTTCTTTTTTTTTTTTTTTTTTTTTTTAACATTTAATGTAACTATTTTTGTAAAATTTTCGGTTATAATCCTACCCTTAGGTAATAATCCCTGCCTGTGGCACCCATGCGTAGACAAAAACTCGCTAACACACAATGGAAAAACTCATCTTGCAAACAGAACCATAAATATATTTTGATAAACATATGAAATTAACAATTGACCAAAACGACATATTTGCAGAATAATAACGTGAAGAGAAGAACCTACAGACAATAACATACCTTTCATGGTAGGTTTGAGTCCTTTTCATCGTCAACTAACTGTTCGTAGGCTGTATTTGGTGAAATGTAAAATCAATCCCATTCATAGCTTTGTCACACACACACACAAAATACATATATAGGTACATTATCAAATATAAAACCTATATAAAATGACATTTGTAACTCTTTTATGCACATTATTATAACAGCGAATTGATTGCAATGCAGCGTTCTAATAATAGCTGTCATTTGCACTAATAGTTCTAAATTGTAACATGTTACAAGATTCTAAATAAAAATTTAAATATTAATCAACTAGTAGTAGATTATTTAAATAGAATGTTTCGATTGCCGATTTATCTGGCTGCTGGATTTGATACATTTATATATATATATATATATATTTTTAGGCAGAAATATTTTTCCACACTGAAGATCAACGCGTTAGGTTTTGGTCCTTGGCGACGGCAGAATCTAAGCATTTACTAATAACGTAGTGGTTGAATTTTATGTAGACGTTTGGCCAATATTAGTTCTTTAATTCTGTTTCCAAATGTGAGGTTGAAATGCGTGTATCTTTTCTTTTAAAAAAATGTTTGGCCGGCAGAATATTTTGATATTGTGTATTCTTCGTCAATTGTTATGTGTTTTTTTTTTTTTTTTTTTTGGTTGTTAAGACAAGAGTTTCAACATTTAATTTGCAAAGCTTTGTTTTTCTCTTTGGAGCCTCTTGACCGGGCTGCTCTTCTAGTTATCCTCTTGTCTGTTGCACTGCGATGAATATCTTTCTATAGTAATAATATTCAGTATTGTCGAAATATGCTATGCCTTGTTTTATTACGATTTTGAAATAAAAGTAAATTTAGTACATTGAGAGGAAAAAAAAAAAAAAAAGGATTGAGCATTTTCTATATTCAATTTACAGACTTTGAATCAATATTTGTCCCTACAATCTTGATCATCTTATAAACTCACTCTTATTATTTCCTTTCTCTAACACCTCTTAACTTTTCTAGAATATTTCAGTTCAAAGTAGCTTAAATTAGGTAGATGCTTTATTTGTTTTATGAATCAATCTCACCTGTATATGCCTCTCGCTTTATAATGTCATTCTTACCCTTACCACTTGAAGTTTAAAAACTCTTATTTTACCCTTCAAATTTTGGTTAGTCCCAATTAACTTTTTTTTTCCTTCATAAAACAGACGGAAAAAAAGGGGGAATTAAATGAAATCATATGTTTTTTTTTCATTAATTTTTGACAAAGTTCTTGAAAAATGACCATGTAACCACACTACCATCGTTTTTCTTTTTTCTTTTTTTTTTTTTTAAAGATAAATTGTAAGGAAGAGAGGTAATAAGTGAGGTTAATTCCAAATTCAAAAAGTAAAGTGAGAATTTTTATGTCTCAGAAAGTAAAGTGGGTCATCCCTATAGTTGAAAGGGCACACATCGGAGAATTTCCTTATTTTACTATTTCCCTATACAAGAATTGGACACCATTTGAAATGGTCAATGACAAACCAAAATGACAACGCTCACTTCACCCAAAAAAAAAAAAAAAAAAAAAAAAAAAAGAGCTCATTAGATCCATTTAACATTCGGATTGGCTGTCAGCTGATTGATCATTTGTCCTTGTTGGAACTTCATCCGAAAACTTAGAAGCCTACGAAACAGATTATGAACAAAGCGTAAAGTCGACCACACAACTATTAGCACCAGAAGATAACTTCAATTAGATTCAGCCAATTAAGCCTATGTAATTAATTGTTTTTGAGCAGATCTCTCATGTTTTGTTTCACCAAAGCACAAAGAAGAAAACCACTCTCAATATATATTTTCTACATTATTCCACCAATTATTACAAGAAGAAAACATGGTCCAGAGGAAATCACATTCATTCCAAAGCACATTTTTATATCACTGTGTGAAAGAAGGAACGAATATTACTAGAGATTTTGGAGGTGCTGTTTTTCATGTTTTACTTGTTGTCGTTTCTGGAGTTTATTGTCGTTTATTAGTTTGGTTGTCCATTTTGAGTTTATTGCCGTTTTGTAATTGTTGTCGCTTTTGGAGATTACATTTATCCTTATTGACATTATATTTAGTTTTGCAAGTCCAGAAGAGGAATTTCAAAATTAAACTTGTTGTTAAATCAAATTAGATGTGGCAAAATCTGATCTGGACTAGCCAGTCACGATGGTGATGTGGGGTTTGCAGCAGAACAAATGATACATCAATAACTAATTTAAGGAAAAAATAATAATAACAAAAGGGAAAATTTCCAGTCAAAAAAGAAAAATAATTATAATCATAATAATTGTTGGGTTATATTAACTTGCAGGAATATTGGTTTTTCTGTAATCCAATTTGAGAAAACTTTAATTAAACTTTGTAAAGATTACTAATTTAGCTAACCAAAACGGTGATATTAATTAGAAAAGGCACTAAAAGAACATAAATATAATTAGAGGGAGTACCACTAATGAGAATTAAAACAGGAGTTAAGTTGTCATTTGGATGTTTGCTAGTGTCTTTTCATACCTTTGAATCACTGCTTAGTAACCTGTCGTTTTACTCTTGCTATTTGAAGGTGTCGTTTTTCTTTTCTTCTTGAACTTTTCAGTGCTAACATGATAACATGATGAGTGGCAAAATAAAATTACCACACCATTTTCTTCATATAAGTAGCAACAAATGAAAAACAATAACGATTGAACACGACAAAAAAATTAAAAAACCGACATAATAAGCTCAAAATACCACGTTACATGTAAAAGACGACACCAAATAGAAAACCGACAGGAGTAGAAAAACGACATTATATCAACAAACAACAATGATAGATTTCTAAACGACATCAAGTATAAAGCAATAAATCAATGATAGATTTCTAAACGACATCAAGTATAAAGCAACATAAACATCAGTAAGTGAAATCAATAACCTGAAAACCCCACATTTCAGTTAAAAAAAAAAAAAACAAATTTTATATTAATAACCTAGGACAACGTCACCATATAGAAAACACGACAAGAGCATAATAACGACGACTCTACAAACAACAAATATAGTAGAACGAGGTGACTAATTGATAAACTCTAAAACGACATCAAAAGTATAACAACATTAAACATTAGATTATCAGTCAATTAAATAAGCAAGGAAACGACAGCAGTGCAAAAAGACGACGGCAGTATCATCCAAACGATCAATATTCAACACTTACGTATCTATGACAGGACCAACCACGGTGCAAATCTAGATGCTAGTATTACCCAGATCTGCTGTCCTATTTTCCTATTTCAATAGCTATCCACTCAATAATGTTTTTACAACTTATCAATTTGTTTAAAAATTTTTAGTATTTAGCTTCTTTTATGTGGTTAAAGTTTTAAATTCATACGATATGACATAACATTATTTGGGGACAACCAATAAAAAATGAAATCTAAAACAACAGATCTTGATTTCGTGCTGCAATGATTTTTTTAAATGTTGAAAAAAAAAAAACATTTAATTAAATGTTGGTTATGTGATTAAAACATAAAAAATAAAAGTAAAAATCAAAGTAGGTGGGGGGCACGTTTAAGAAATTTGGAGTTGGGGGAAACTAAGAAAATTTAAAGAAAAATGGGGCTTTTTTGAAATTAAAAAACAATTTGGGTGAGACCCAGGCCCCACTTGGCCTCTAAGTGAATCCATGGCTAGAAATGTATTGGTGTTGGTCATTTATTGTTTTTTTACTTTTTATTACGAAAGTCATTTTGGTTTTTGATATACTAATTTTTCAGAGCAATAAAAGAAGAATCAAAACACTACTATACCAGCCTAGTTAGTTTGTTTAATATAAAACCAAAAAAGAATTTCCGAGAAGAATCAAATTTCCGAGAATTTTTCAGAGTAATAATGACCAGTATAATCACCACTATACCAGCCTAGTTAGTTTGTTTAATACAACATAACTATAGATTAATTAAGTAAAGATTTAAGTAATAAGAGAAGAACAGTGCATAAAGATATTTAACATGGATGTACTTGTGTCCATAGATTAAGAACAAAGTATTCATTAATGATGAATACTATAGTAAATAAGCTGCTTTATATTAACAAATTTACTAAAATAAATGCATATCCTAAATTACAATAATTACAAACAAATTAAAAATTCTCAATAAAGATAATTACATATAAAATAATAACTTTACATTACAAAATATTAATTTTCCCTAATAATAAATAACAATTTGCATTATCAGAAATCATGTTATTGATACAATAAGCTAAAATCAAAATCAAAATAAGCTAATTTTTCCATTGTAGAACTACTGCCCTTTTCGCAACTATTTAATCCCTGAATTTCTTCAGAACATCTTACCACACTAGTTCGAGAGAACTTATGCCCCATTAGTTTCCATTAGTTAGTCCTGTCCAAATATAAAAGCAGTAGCAATCTCTCCTTTGAAACATGTAAGGTTCTGGATAAATTTATAGTTATTACCCTTTTAACTACGTGTAATTGTTGAAATATATATATATATATATATATATATATATATATAAAACACACAAACTTTAAGAAGTGCAGTAGCCAAAAACTAAAAACTCTAATGAGCAGGAGAAACAACAATTTCAGCAAAAATAGCTGTAAATAAATTTCAGCTGAACAGGTGAAACAACAACTTTAGATGGTTGAGAACTAAGCTTAGTTTAATACATGAAACAGAAAATGCATTCCTTTTCCCATCAACTCAAGAAGAAGTGTTTGGCAGAAACATGTTATACGAAAACCGTTACTATTGTGCAGGGAAGTTGTTATTTTTTTGATCGACTTTCGTTTCGTAATTCTTACAAGAGATGAACAACGTCTATACGAAATCACAACGAAGTAAGAAGCACGGCATATGTCTTCTTAAACATCTGCCTATTATGCCTTCTAGCTAGAATTGCTTCTCTTCTCGTTTCCCTTATCATTTCTCGCTCTCCCAGTTTACTCCTGTTTTAGTTGGTTTTTCCCAGCTGAAAACGGAAACGACAACAAGTTTTGGAACTATGTCCTGGAAAACAACACCAAATAAAAAAAGCAAACTACAATGAGTATGAAAACGGCATGACGCTACAAACAACGGAATTAGAACGAGAGAAAGGGGGAATAAACTTAAAAATGAAAGAAATATCAGCAAATATTCAATATGAAAAACGACGACAATACAAAATAAGTTTAAAAACGACATCCCTTCATAGTCTTACTGAAAGAAGAATTAGGGAATAATTGACTGTATTTTCTATATCTTTTTGAGAAGAATACATCACACATATATACATGATTTCAGTCTCCATAAACGGGAAACCAGAAACTACTGTCCCTAAAAAACTGCTATACAATAATACCCCTAAACAATCGGGAAACTGCTCTAAACAATAGAGAAATAAATATGCTATTCTAAATCTAGAAAGAATAATATTCGGTAAATACCCGAATATTCCTGCACTCCCCCTCAAGCTGGAATGTAAATATTTGTCATTCCTAGCTTGTTCACCAGATCTTCTGTCCACTGAAGAACCTGCCCAGTCTGCATCAGTATAAATTTCCACAGCCTTGTAGTCACCCTTTTTGAATAACAGTCCCCTTCCAGGAGTTCGTTTCAGATACCTCAGAAGTCTAAGAACTGCCTCGAGATGTCTTTCTTTGGGTGAGTGCATAAATTGACTAACAACACTCACGGCAAAGGCTATATCAGGACGAGTATGAGACAAGTAAATGAGTTTGCCCACTAACCGCTGATACGATTCTTGATCAATATCCTTTCCACTATCCATCCCAAGCTTGACGTTAGACTCCATAGGTGTCTCAGCTGGTTTACATCCTAGCATGCCTGTTTCTTGAAGAAGATCGAGTACATACTTTCTCTGAGAAACGAAGATTCCAGAACTGCTCCTGGCGACCTCCATACCCAAGAAATACTTGAGAGCACCTAGATCCTTCAACTCAAACTTGCTAGCAAGATACCCCTTCAATGATTCCAACTCAGATTGATCATCTCCAGTAACAATTATATCATCTACATATACTATAAGGATTGCTTTTTTTCCCTCCTTAGAGTGTTTGTAGAAGATAGTGTGATCAGACTGTGCTTGAACAAAGCCCCGCTCCTTCACAGCTTGGGTAAATTTCTCGAACCACTCCCTTGGAGACTGCTTCAAGCCATAAAGTGACTTCCGTAGTTTACACACCAATTCTTTCTTCTCAAATCCTGGAGGAGAATCCATATACACCTCTTCATGCAAATCCCCATTGAGAAAAGCATTCTTCACATCTAGCTGCTGAAGTGGCCAATCAAGATTAGCTGCTAAGGATAGAAGCACTCTTACCGAGTTGAGTTTGGCTACAGGAGCAAAAGTTTCCTTGTAGTCTATACCATAAGCTTGAGTAAAACCTTTGGCAACCAGTCTTGCTTTGTATCGATTGACACTGCCATCTGCATTAAACTTGACTGTGAACACCCACTTGCATCCCACTGTCTTCTTCCCGCTAGGGAGTTTCACGAACTCCCATGTACCATTCTTCTCCAAAGCTCCCATTTCCTCTTGAACTGCGAATCTCCACTTGGGATCTGCAAGAGCCTCCTTAATGTCTTTCGGTATCTTAATATTCGTTAGAGTGGTAGTGAAGGCCGAAAAACTGGGAGACAAATTTTCATATGAGACATATTTCGAGATTGGGTGCTGTGTACATGACCGTGTACCTTTCCTGAGGGCGATGGGCAAATCCAGATCTGAACTGTCACTGAAATCAACCGACCTACTAGTAGTTTCTGGACCTGGGAGAGGAACCGGTTCAGACGCCTGACCTTGCTGGGCATCAGGCTTGCTACTATTCCGAGAATGATTCCTGCGTGAATAAACAAGTAACTGAGGTACCAAGTTAGTCTCTCCTATTTCCAATTGATCATAATGAGGCATAATAGGCTCGGATGAATCAGGCAAAGGTTGTGGTGAGGACTCAGGTGGCTCGATTTGAATAGGTAAAGGCAGAGGGACTGGTTGTGATATGGAGGTTTGCTCAATGGTGAAATCCCACGATCCATCTTCATCTAAATTCTCCCCCTGAAGATGAGAGGTAGGGAAGTATGGTTGAGTTTCATGAAAGGTGACGTCCATGGATACAAACATACGACGAAGACTAGGCGAGTAGCATTTGTATCCACGCTGAGTAGAAGAATATCCTATAAAAACACACTTAATTGCTTTTGGATCAAGTTTTGAACGATTCTGGGAATGGACATGGACAAAAGCAGTGCAACCAAAAATCTTAAGGGGAATAGAGGAGAAAGATCGAAACATGGGATAGGTTTGTAGAAGAACGGACAAAGGGGTTTGGAATTGGAGAATCTTGGATGGCATACGATTTATAAGATGTGTTGCTGTTAAGATAGCTTCTCCCCAGAGGTATTTTGGAACATGCATTGTAAACATTAGGGCTCTAGCAACTTCAAGTAAATGACGATTTTTCCTTTCTGCTACACCATTTTGCTGGGGTGTATCAGTGCAGGAACTCTGATGAATAATACCATTAATTGCTAGAT
The DNA here is from genome assembly GCA_038430175.1 of Ficus hirta. Classification (NCBI taxonomy): domain Eukaryota; kingdom Viridiplantae; phylum Streptophyta; class Magnoliopsida; order Rosales; family Moraceae; genus Ficus; species Ficus hirta. The sequence continues at coordinate 41,139,570 of CM076585.1, read as the reverse complement.
ATTCACCTAAGATAGACTTAAAATACTCTGTCCCATTGTCGGTTCTCAAGACTTTAACGGAGGTTTGGAATTGAGTCTTTATCATGGAGTGAAAGGTTTGAAAAATTTTGGAAACCTCGGATTTTTCTTTAAAAAGATACACCCAACAAACTCTGGTATGGTCATCAATAAATGTAATAAACCATCTAATCCCAGTGACGTTTTTTACACGAGAAGGTCCCCATATGTCACTATGAATCAGAGTGAATGGAGAAGACTCTAGATATGGTTTAGCTGGATATGAGGTACGAGTGTGTTTGGCTAATTGACATATATCACAACGAAAGGAACTAGGATTTTTATTGATAAAAAATTCTGGAAACAAGCGTTTGAGATAATGAAAATTTGGATGGCCTAACCTATGATGCCACATCATTATATCTTTATTGGAAATAGAAGATACACACTTAGCTATTGTAATCTGTTTATCCATACATTCATCCTTCTGAAAATAGTAGAGTCCACCATCCTCCTTAGCAATGCCAATCGTCCTCTCCGATCCCTGCTCCTGTATATGACAAGAAGTAACGGAAAAAGTAACGGTGCAATTAAGGTCCTGAGTGAGCTTGCTAATAGACACCAAATTGCATGCTAATTTTGGAACATGAAGAACTGAATGTAGCACAAGTTGGTCAGACAAGCGAATAGATCCTTTTCCAGCAACGCAAGAGAATGTTCCATCTGCTATTTTTACTCTTGAGCTTCCATGGCATGGAGTATAAGAGTAAAAAAGGAATGAATTACCTGTCATATGATCGGAAGCGCCAGAGTCAAGTATCCATGGTATTTGGTTTTCTACATGAAGGGCTGTACCTTGATGAGCAAAACGGCTGGTTGCAGTCACGGGATTAGGCACGGTTTGCTGTTTCAGAAGAGCGAGCAGCTGTTCAATTTGATCTTTGTTCAATGAAACTCCAGTTGTCTCGTGGGACCACTGGAGGAAATTCTTGCCATTCAGCTTGTGATTTGTAATCTGCAGTGATGACCCTTCTCCAAAAGACTGAGCAACCACAGTCGGTGTGACTGGGCTGAGAGTGGAGAATGGTGAGCCATCCTTGTCAGTACCGATAACTTCCTTCTCTGAACTCATTGCCGTGGAAACACACTACCCAGAGGACGATGAGTGATGAAGACGAGAAGACGATGAACGACGAACGACGAACGACGGACGACGACGGACGACGAAGACGACTGACGAACGACGAACAATGAACGACGAACGATGAACGTGGAGAAACTACGACGAACGACGAACAATGAACGACGTCGTGGAAAAAAACGAACGATGAACGACGAACGACGAACGATGAACGTGCAGAAACTACGACGAACGACGAACTAACGACGAACGACGAACGACGAACTGGAGTCTTCGCGATTGTCGGAGAGAACAGATCTCCGTGTCTGCAACGTCGTGAAGAAAGACAAAAAAAAAAAAAAAAAAAAAAAAAAACGATATAGTTTGAGCGTGAGGCTCTGATACCATGAAAGAAGAATTAGGGAATAATTGACTGTATTTTCTATATCTTTTTGAGAAGAATACATCACACATATATACATGATTTCAGTCTCCATAAACGGGAAACCAGAAACTACTGTCCCTAAAAAACTGCTATACAATAATACCCCTAAACAATCGGGAAACTGCTCTAAACAATAGAGAAATAAATATGCTATTCTAAATCTAGAAAGAATAATATTCGGTAAATACCCGAATATTCCTACACTTACAATGTTCTATAACAAGTCAATGGACTACAAGACCAAGAGCCCTACTTTAAGTATGTCCCATTTGGTTGTGAAAAATATTACACACTCACAAATATACACAACACATAAATATATATCCATGTTATAGTTTTAGTTTTTTTATTCTAAATTAAAAATAATAATAAAAAAACAGTAGCATAAATCTTCCTCTGAAAATGTTTGACATGTTCTGTTGTTTAAACTTCATCACCCTCTTTCTTTGAATGTATCATACAAGTAACTTGAACAATTGGTAAATATTTGCAAGATGTTTAACCTGCATTAAGAATCGGTAAATCTCGATGGAAACTTGTTCAATCCGTGATGCCGCAACTCTGAGAAAGTATCCTGCTTAAGCAAAAAAATACAGTCACACGGTAAGATTGAGATCCAAAGCGAAAACAAAAAGAAGATTACACAGAGAAAATTCTGACCTCTGATGTTGGTTTGACAACTCTGAAGAATAAAACTTTCCTCTGTTCCTCTTTGTCACCACTGATTTAGCAATGGTGAATTATGGATCCGGACGGCAAACAAGTAGAATTGATATTTCTTTCTTCTCCCAATCCTGGAATTCAGCTCGAGCACATAACATTCTTGGTTAACAATACCCATAATAAAAAGAAAACTCGCCATAGCAAACCATTGTGGTGCTTCTTCTTTCTTCTTCCAGTTTCAGAATTCAGCCCCAGCTTTTCAAATTCTTGGCTTACGATTCCTGCGTAAAGAAGTCCAGTTGATACCATAATTCTTTTCCTTATGTTAAACTTGGCATGGTATAGCTAAACTAACCCTTTCTTCTTTGTGTTGTGCCTTTTCAAGTACTCTTTCATCATGTTTTATCTCTGCCTGCATTTTGAACACAAAACAAACATATGAAAACACGAAATTGCAAAGGTGATGATTCTTGATTGACTTTCAGTTCATGATTCTTACAATAGATTAGAAATCAAGATGGTACTGCAGTGAGAAAATCGTGATGAATATTGAAGGTGGCTTCTTCAACATGTGCTTATAAAATTCTTTATAGAAGTGATTCCCCTTGTAATTCCTTTCATTCAGAGATTTAACATAACGATCCTTCAAAAACTGGGAAGCACATCATCCAAATTCAGAGCAAGTGTAAAAATGTCAGATGAATCAACTCTACCACCTATAATATGTATTCGCTCCTTGTCAAATCAGCAAATCTTTTATAGAAAGAGAAATCCGAAGGAACTGTCATTCAAAAAGAATATTCTTACCAGTTCATTGGCAGCTGAAGTGCAAAAACTTGTTATGTTTCAGTGGAAGCAAAAACTAGTGACACATCACACCTGACCTAGTAGCTGGAATCTTTTCCCCAACATGCTTAACATGTTCTGCTGCTTCGATATCATCACCCTCTTCTTTATAATGTATCATACCAGTAACTTGAACAGTTGGTAAATCTCGTCTGCAATTTGAATGATCCACGATGCTGCAACTCCTAGAAGTGCCCTGTTTAAGTGAAAAAATACAGTAACATGGTAAGATTGACAGCTTAAGCAAAAATAAAAAGAACATTATGCAAATGAAATTCTGACCTCTGAATGTTTGTTCTGCTGACTTTGAAGATGAAAAATGGACATTCCTCTCGCATCCTTGCATGTGGCTCATTTTGAACCATCTGCGGAGATTGATCACATTTGATTTTGAAATCCCAGTAGTAGTTACAACTGTAGTCTATGACAAGATGCATCATAAAAGTCAAGTCTGCTCAAGGTCCCGGTTTAGTTATAGACCTTATAGAGTGAACTTTTATGAATTAGAATTTCCACTTTTTGCTTTTTCTTGGAGAAATGAATGTCTATCATTTATAACATGATATGAATGTGTCATATTCTGGTGATATAAAAACTAACAAAGATAAGTTCACAATATCTACATCTAAAGACGACATTGAACACATATCTTGATACAATCAGAACAACTCACGTCACAAAAAGATTTGTTTGCCAGATTTACATGTTCTTCTTCAATGTTGTCCTGCAGAATTCTCCAAAATGTATTCTTAGCTAAAAGGTAAAAATAATATATTACAATAGAAAAATAAGGAGAAAATTACCTTAAGAGAGAATTGGAAAATGTGAAGTTTAGGGAGGCACAGAAATGAAGAATGCCCTCATCATATGTCTTCTCTTTAGATTTCTATCTTGGGGATGTGATGAATCTCGGGCCAATCTTCTTCTGTACCTCTCTACCACCAATGATTTATTGTCAGTCAATTATGGATCTGGACAGCAAAAAAGCATCATGACACTGCCTTATTGTCTTAGTCCCGAAATTTAGCCCGAGCACATAAAATTTGGCTAACAATACCTGTAGTAGAAAGTACAGTTGGTAAGCCATATTTCAAAAACTATTCACAGTGGCAAGACAAAGACACTGACACTCTTTTTCTTGAAATAATCTAAAAGGATTTGGGGCAGAAAAAAGAAATAATTGAAAATTGCCACAGCAGAGGTGAATACCTTCTTTTGGCTAAAAGTTAAGTGCGTTTTAACCATGTTCAATCTATGCCTGCACATCACCCACATATAGCCTGTATGGAGAGAATATATTAGATTAAAAATCGAAGACACTTTCATTTGCAACATTTATATTTCAGAAAGTATGATAAGGAATTATTGAAAACTTCCAAAATAATGCAGTATAACTATTTTTCCAATGAATTTTGATCAACTTATGCCCACATATGAAAACCTAACTATTTTTCCAACGAATTTTGATCAACTTCTGCCCACATATGAAAACCAAACCCCAAACCAGTCTTGAGAAAACACGGAAATATTGAAGAAACAAGCATAAAACGAAACTCATGTAAGAGCAAAATAATCTGGAAATCAAACGTCATTAACTAAAACAGAATAAAAAACAAATGTTATAGTACCTGAGGAGAATATTGGAGCACGGTGAGAATACGGAAGGACAAAAATGCATGTTGCTTTATCATATTTTTTTTCCAGTCGAATCATATGTTGGGGATGCGTTGAATTTTGTGCCAATCTTCCCCTGTTCTATAGTAAGTCTATGGACGACAAGACCAAGGGCCCTACTTTGAGTATGTCCCATTTGGTTATGAAATATATTACACACACACAAGTATATACAACACATAAATATATATCCAAGTTACAATTATAAGATTTTAATTTTAAATTAAAAAAAAAAAAAAAAAACTAGTCACACACTACACATGTCTTAGTAGCATAAATCTTCCTCTAAAAATGTTTGACTTGTTCGGCTGTTTAAACTTCATCACCCTCTATCTTAGAATGTATCTTACAAGTAACTTGAACAATTGGTAAATACTTGCAAGATGTTTAACTTGTATTAATAATCGGTAAATCTTGATGGAAACTAATTGTTCAATCCTTGATGTTGCAACTCCGAGAAAGTATCCTGCTTAAGCGAAAAAATACAGTAACACGGTAAGATTGAGATCCTACGTGAAAACAAAAAGAAGATTGCACAAGGAAAATTCTGACCTCTGAATGTTTGTCTGACAACTCTGAAGAATACAACTTTATATTCCTAGGTTCCTTGTGTTAAACTTGTAGCTGGAATCTTCTTCCCAAGTCCCAACATGCTTAACTTGTACTGCAACTCCTAGTAAGTGTCCTGTTTAATTGAAAACAATACAGTAACAGGGTAACATTGGGCGCTTAAGCAAAAACAAAAAGGATGTTATACAAATAAAAATTTTGACCTATGAGTGTTGTGTTGCTTACTTTGAAGAATAAAAGGACATTCTTCTCGCATCCTTGCATGTGGCTGGTTTTGAAACATCTGCGGACATTATTCACATTTGAGTTTCTTCAAAGATTATCCATTTTTATATTTAGATGGTTGAAAGAAAAATGATAAAGACAATACCATTCAAAACAGAATGGACAATCACTATTTCCAAAATCCCTCTAGTTGTTAAAATAGTTGTCTTTGACAGATGCAACAAAAAAGTCAAGTCTGATCAAAAAATCCTGGTTTACTTGTAGACCTCATAGTGAAACTGTTATGAATTAGATTTTTTTTTTTTTTTTTACTGGGCAACATGTTCAATCTACATCTGCAATTTAAGATATGAAAATGTGTTAGATCAAACACTGAAAAAACTTTCATTTGGAACATTAATATTTCAGAAAGCTATATGATAAGGGATTGTTGAAAACTTCTGAAACAATGAAACATTTCTATTTTTCCATGAATTTTGATCAACTTCCTTAGACTAGATCAAAGAAAATTCACACCCACATATGGAAACCAAAGCCCAAAGCAGTAAAAAGAAAATATTGAAGAAATAATCATAAAAAGGAACACACGTAAAAGCAAAGTAAAATGGAAGTCAAGCGTTATTAGTTAAAACAGAACAAAAAACAAATGGAATAGTACCTGAAGGGAAAATTGGAGTATGCAGAGAATGAGGAGGGACAAAAATTCGTGTTGCTTTATCATATTTCTATCTCATCGATTATTATGTTGGGGATGTGTTGAATTTTGGGCCAATCTTCCCCTGTTCCTCTCTGGCATCGCTGTTTTAGCAGAGGACTGTCATTGATCTCCAAACAAGCAAGAGAAAGGGGCAGCCCTTCTTCTGGCAAGCACTGTAACACTTTGCAAGAGATAATTCCCAATTTTTGAAGGGAGATAAGGTTGTGAAAGGATTTTCCATTTAGGGTTTTAAGATTTTTAAACCCAATGATATAGAGAGAAGTCAAAGTGGATGGAAGAAGCCCTTCCTCTGGAAATGAATCCACCCCTCCTTCAATTTCACATCCAATGAGTCCAAAGCTTTGAAGAGAGGAGAGTCTTTGCAGATCCCACTTCATACGGCTTGCAATGAGCATTTCGCATTCCCAGATATCAAGTTTCTTTAAATTAGAAGGAAATCCCATTCCTGAAAACAACTCCAATCTTGGACAGTTGTCTAATCGTATGGATTTAAGAGAAGGATATGCGGAATCAATCTCTGCTTGACTTGTGGGAATTGCGCTCACCATTTCTTTACAATTACTAATGAAAATTGTTTCCAAGGATGGAAAACAACCAGCTGGCAGTCCCACATTCAGTTTGTCACATGACCAAACATTAAGAGTATTGAGTTGGGGAAAAATCTCACGTGCTTGCTCAGCTCCAGTAAAGGACCACCTCTCCAGCGAACCCATGGATTCAATTTGTAATTTTTCTAAGGATGGAAAAGGCGTAGTTAAGGAAGTACCACAAAATTCATCTCCTATACTTTCCAACCCATCCATCTTCTCAATATAAAGATTCCTGAGGGAAGGAAGTTGCCCCAGTGGTGGCAACACACAACAATTTTTACACCCAGACAGAAACACTTCGACCATGTCACTAAATGATTTACATGCTATCCAATTTGGGAACATAGTACCTCTGTAACCACAAATTCTGAGTTTCTTCAACATTTTATGTGGTTTCAGTATAATAAGTACTTCCTTTTCTTTTGTTGAATCATTACTTATACTGTCATGCTTCCATTCCAAAATAAACTCAGTAAGACATTCCTTCTTCTTCAAATCGGTTTGAAAAACATCCCCCACGTCCACCACGTTTTCAAGCCCTGAAATACGAAGACTTCCTTGCAAAGACTTCAGCTCTCCCAACTCTTTGATCCTAGACCCACCATTTTCTCTCAAAACAAAATCACTTAATGTTTGTAGATTCTTCAACTTGCACATATGTGGGGGCATTTCTTTTAAAGGTGTGTCACTGATCCCAAGATGACGTAGGTTGATTAAGGAACACGTGTTGTTTGGCAATTGAGTAAGTTTTCGACACCATGACAACAACAGTGTTTGCAAGTTGTATAGAGTACAAACTGAACTTGGAATTTCTTCAACTTCTGTCCAAGATAAGTCCAAATATCTTAGATGCTTTAGATCCCCAATCGAATTAGGCAACTTCATGATACCAGATTCAGATAAAGAGAGCACTTTCAAGCATCCTCCAACTCCTTGAAATAGTTCACACAGGATAGGGTCCATCGATATTGACTTGTAAGCATTCCTATAAGACAACGGTAAAGCCAATAGGGTCCTTAAACACTTGATTTTGGACAAACCCTGTAACTTCGTTATGTCTTTATTATCTTTTTGATATGACAAATAACGAGTCTTGCCTGTAAAGCCATCCAAGTTATCACAACCATCCAACGTGAAGCAAAATTCACCTGAAATGCGCATGGCTAAATCATGCACAAGGTCATGCATTAGGAGAGTTGGACTTCTATACTGGCTTGATCGCTGAAAGAAAGACCTTGATATTAGAGCATCCAAGTACGATTTTCCAACATCTTCCATACTTTTTCCTTTTTCAGGTTGCAAAAGTCCTTCTGCCATCCACAACAAGACTATGGTTTCTTTGTCATCGTCCCAAAACACATAATCTTTAGGGAATATTGAGCAATAAGCAAAGCACCGTTTCAAGTTTGGGGGTAGGAACTGGTAACTCAACCATAATGCTGGAAGAATATTGTTCTTCTGATTTTCTTGAAATTGTAAATCCCACACATCACTCCGCAAGATCCCTCTCCACTCCTCTGAACTTGATAGAGAGCGTAAAACCCCAGCTATTGATTTTATTGCTAAAGGTAGACCCTTGCACTTTTTAACGATTTCTTTGCCCATTTCTTGCAAATCCGGACGTACTCCAGAGCCTCTATTGTCAAAGGCATGGCGTGCAAACAACTTCCAGCAATCATCATCCGGTATCATCTGTAGAGTATGAGCTTGAACATTACCCATCTTTAATGCCACAGTTTCATTGCGTGTCGTCATAAGAATCTTACTTCCATCTGCTCCAAAGTCAAAAGGGCTCCTTAATGCATCCCAAAGATTATAATTTTCATTCCAAACATCATCAAGAATGAAAAGAAATATTTTTCCCATCACTTTCTTCTTCAGTTCATCTTGAAGTTGATATGGTTCTTGAATATCACATTTCTCAAAAGTGATCGCCTCAATAATTTGTCTCGTAAGATTCGAAACATCAAACTCCTCTGACACTGTTACCCACGCCTTCAAGGCAAAATGATCTTGGACCCTTCTATCATTGTAAACAAGTTGAGCAAGAGTGGTTTTGCCGATACCACCCATGCCCACTATAGGAATCACGGATAGCTTACGCCCACCATTATGATCAGATAACAACAACTCAACAATAGCCTTTTTGTCATCATCCCTTCCGTAGACATCACAAGCGTCCACCAAAGGAGCCAGTAATCTTTGAGGTCTGTTCTGATGAACATTTTCTCTCAGACCAAGCTCATCCTTACGCTCCAAGAGAGGACCTAACTTAGCAAGGATCTGCTTTATCTCGGATTTTATTGTATTGTCAATCGCACTGTAAAACTTTGGCATGAAGTTGATGAACTTTCTTTTTTTGCTTCCAGATTGCTCACCTTCTTCCGCATTGCGCCGCAAAGCTTCGTAGTTGATTTTGTCTATCACGTGATCTGCTTCATAATGCACTTCTCTAACATCGTCAAGCCACTTCCTCACGTCTTTATCTGTGAGTTGCTTCTCGTCAGCATCATTCAATAGTTTATTAGCCGACTGCAATTGGTTCTCCAACCGATTAAGCAGCTCAGGAATGCCTGTCTTTCCTTGAAAGAGACTGTTTACCACTTCAGAAGCCAGCCTTTCAAACAGGGCATCAACGAAGTCGGACAGAAGAGCTCCCACAAGTCCAGCCATGGTCTTTCTTCTTCAGGGAACCGTAGTAACGATTGACGGTGAAAAGGACTCCTGGAGAACAACAAAGAAGAAAGGAGATCAGTTAACAAGTGTGTTATGGAATGAACTCTCAGAGCAAGGAAAAAAAAAAGGCTGTGTGTTTTTATTACTTCAATCTCTCTCTCTTTTTTTTTTTTTTTAAAATTGTGTGTAAAGTCCCTCGTTTCTCCTAATGAAACCAAACTTCATTACTGAAATTTAACCAACATGAGGCCATTACTCTCATCAAACCAAAAATAATAATAATAATAATAATTTACTAAATTAAACTGCATATATAGTTAGAAAGTACGGGGGAAGAAAAAGATATACCTCTGGTTGTATCAACCTCTTTTCTTCTCTTTATTGTTCCTTTGAATGATGGGAGTTTTGGATAACAAGTAAACTCCTTCTACTTCAAATAGCAGAAAACTAAAATAAAAAAGAAGCACAGTTATTACCACTATAAATTTTTGAAAGTTAGAACAAGGGCTTTTATTTAAAAAAAAAAAAAAAAAAGGATTATATATATATATATTTTCTTATTGATGATACTAAAACTTGACAACTTTGATATGACCTTCAATCAAGCTATTTTACACGTTTAGAAACGGAACCTGCAATTATTTATGTCATTTAATGTGTTGTAGAATTTGTTTGTGTCTGGTATTGATATCGTTTTTAAATGTTCTTCTCGTTTGTCACATTGTTATTCATGTTTTATTGTGTATGTGAGTTGTTATTCCTTTGAGCATTTAACATTTATTTTTCTCACACAAAAACGAAATACAAATAAGAAATCAAATCATTAAGGCAACAACTATTGAGGCAATCACATAATTAATGACTTATCGAAAAATCACATAATTAATGAACTGTAAGAAATGTTTGAAAAGAGTTTGTTTAGATTGGAATATCCAAATCACAGAAGAAATAAAAATAAATAAAAGATAATCTGTTCTAGCAAGCAGTAAAAAAAACTACAAAATTGAAAAAGAAAAAAGAAGAAAACTATTACGACATTCAGTCAAAATGAAAAATATAACAATAATATTATGTGAAAATACCTTTGGAGAACATAATGAAGAGTAAAATACTTGTGTTTTTCGGTGGATCAGAAGACCATGCTTTCAACTTTGAACAAAGGGAGACATTTCATATAGATGATCAAGAGAAAGTCTCTAAGGCAAGTAGCAACAAAGAACTTTTGTTTAAAGAAATGCTCTTTTGTGTTTTCTCTATTCGTCAACTTTCTTTTTCTTGTCTTTTTTTTTTCTTCCTTTTTTTTTTTTTTTTTTCCTTTTCCTTTTTCTTTTTGTGTCCAATTGACGCATTTGCATGGTAACTAACAATTATGGATGGCTCTAATAGCATGCAAAGAGGGACCACTTACTCGAGCGTACTTGACTAGCGATTAAAATAGGTCTACTATATATATATATATATATATATTTGTTCTTCTTTAATCATCTTGCTTATTTTGTGGACAAAACATTTTTTTTTTAAGAAAACTAATAACTATATCATGAAAAAGGATAATTGTGAGCATATTTTTATTTATAAGGAAGGTTACTATGAAAATTTAGTTAAAATTATTTCTTTTGAAAAAACAAACAAACAAAAGTTAAAGAGGGTCTAGGCCTTTTCTTCCTTCGTCTCTGTAGTAAACATAGTATAGCGATAATTGAACACTAGACTTCACAAAATAACTTAGAATTGAAACCCCACCTTACATTAACAAACAAAAATGGAGGATGAATGTAATACTGTACTCATAGTGAATTTTAAGTCCTACCATGATATCGATAAATAATGTTTTTTTTTAAGAAAAAAATATAATTATGGATCCGACGGCAAGAATCTTAGAAAATGGCTTTCATTATTTTTCACCACTAATGGTTTCTTGTCTTTATTCCTCGATAATTCATGTTCCATTTGGATGAACTGACCAGTCATTTTCACCTTTTTTTTTTTTAATACAAAAGCAAAAGTGTGAAATTATAAATACCAATAAAGCTTTGCCACCAAGAAAAAATAACTATTTTTTTTACGCTGAATATTAACGTGTTTTAGTCATAGTTTTAAATGGAAGTGAAATCTTAATTGTTTTGTTTAGATAGTGGAGTCGTTGAAGGTTGTATATAAAACTCCGTTTGATAAGAAGGAAAGAAAAGAGGAAAGAGAAGAAACTTATAAAAAGGAAAGAAAGTTTTAATGAAGAATAGGAAGTTGATTTTCTATCTTGTTTAGTATGATAGAATGAAAGAAAATAGAGGATAAATTAAATAACCATTTTGCAAATTAGTTAGTAATTAGTTAATTTAAAATTGAGGATAAAAATGTTATCTAACTATTTATATAAGTGTAAGAGTTTTTCCTCCAAAAATCTCTGCACTTTTGTAGAGATTAAAAATGAAGGACTCTCTATTTCCTTTTATCTCTCCAATTTTCTCTTCCCATTTCTCTCCTACCTAACAACATACATTCATTTTTTCTCTTTTAATATCCCTCCACTCTATAGTTTTCTCTCACTTTTCAACTCTACCAAACATAGCATAAATATTTGGAATGAACCCTTACTAACGAGTGTGTTATGGCTCCTTAACATAATTTCGCAACATAACAAAGTGTGTTATGGAATAAACCCTCAGAGCAAGGGCTTTTGTTTTTTTAATAAAAAATAAAAAATAAAAAAAAACTATGTTTGTATTACTTCACTCTTTTTTTTTTTTTTAATAATAAAAGATATACCTTTGGTTGTATCAACCTCTTTTCTTCACTTTATCGCTCCTTTGAATGATGGTAGTTTTGGATAACAAGTAAATTCCTTCTATTTCAAATAGCAGGAAAAAATATTAAAAAGAAACACAATTAGTTCAACTGTAATTTTTGGAAAGTTAGAACAAGGGCTTTTGTTTAAAAAAATAATAATTAAAAAAATAAGACTCTGTTTTCATTACTTCACTCCTTTTTTTTTTTTTAATAATAAAATCCCTCGTTTCTTTCCCTAATTAGATCAAACTTCATTACTAGCATTTAACCAAATGAAGCCAATTCTCAGAAAAAAAATAATAATAATAATAACAAAATCATTTACTGAATTAAAGTTGAAGATAATTAGAAATGTGCAAGGGAAGAAATTAAAAGATATACCTTTGATTGTATCAATCTTTTTTCTTCTCTTTATCGCTCCTTTGAATGATGGGAGTTTTGGATAACAAGTGAATTCCTACGATTGCAAATAGCAGAAAAATAAAAATAAAAAGAAACACAATTAGTTCAACTGTAATTTTTTTTAAAGTTAGAACAAGGGCTTTTATTTAAAAAAAAATTCTGCATTTTTTATTTTTCCTCAATCATGGTTCCTAAAACTTAACAACTTTGGTATGACATTAAAGAAAGCTATTTTACACGTTTAGAAAACGATCCTGCAATTCTTTTGTTGTTTGTAATGTTGTCCAATCTATTGTGTTTAGTATTGCTGTCGTTTTTAGATTTTCTTGTCGTCTTCTAATTGTTATTCTCGTTTTATTGTGTTTGTGAATGGTTATTACTTTCAACATTTAACAACAATTTTTCTCACACAAAAACGAAATATAAGAAACCAAACCATTAAGGCAATAACCATTGATGCAATCTCATAATTAATGATATGTAAGAAACGTTGAAAAGAGTTTGCTTAGATTGGAATATCCAAATTATAGAAGAAATAAAAAAATTCTTTATTTTTTAGAAGAAATAAAAAAAAAATATATGTACTAGCAAACATTAAAAAGAAAAAAAATACATCATTGAAAAAAAAAAATCTATTAAAACATTCAGTCAAAATGAGAATATATAACAATAATATTATGTGAAAATACCATTGGAGAAGGTGACGAAGACAACTATATATGCTTTCAACTTTGAACAAAAGGGATACATTTCATATAGATGATCAGACGTTTCACATAGACATTTAAAAGGTATATTTGTTTTCTTTTTTTTTTTTCATTTTCATTTTCTTTTTTTGTATTGATTTTTGTTTCTAGTGCAACCTAAGATGTCTGGAAATTAGCACAAATTGCTGGTTTCAAGAATTTACAAGGAGGAAAAATAAGGTATTTTTTTACTTTACCTCTTTAATCATATTTGCCTTCTGAAAAATAAAAAGTATCAGAATATTTTCTTTCTTTCTTTTCTAACGACCGAAATTGGAGGGAAAAAAATGCATAGATTAGAGTATCCAAATTTCAGAAGAAATAAAAAAATAAAAAATAAAACTCTAATATCGAACAGATAAAGAAAATGTCTCATTTTTATTCTCTTTCTAACGACATAAATAAAATAAAACTTCATGGTGGATAATACTACTTTATTGCAGATACATAATCTTAATTCCTATATTCTTTCCATATCAGAGAGAAAAAAAAAAAAAAAAAAAAAACAACAACAACAACAGCAACAATTATAACATTCAATCAAAAATGAAAAATATAACAATAATCTTAAGTCAAAATACCTTTGAAGAAGATAATAACGTGAGAAATGCTTGTGTTTTTTGGGTAGATCAGAAGACGATATAGGCTTTCAACTTTGAACAAGTAGCAGAAAAGGCAAACTGTAGTTTGAAGCTTAGAGAAGAGGAAGGACTTTTGTTAAAGAAAGGCTCTATGTTTTCAGTTTTCACCACTCTTTTCTCTCAACTTTCCTTTTTCTTTTCCTCGTTGGTGTGTGTATATATATATTTTTTAATTTTTTATGTCCAATTTATACGTTTGGAAAGTAACTAGCAATCATCGATGGTTCCAACAACTTGCAAGGGACCACCTACGCATGGTTGACCAGAGTTAAAAGCAAGTCTACTATTGTCTATTGTTTCGTTTGATATTTGAGTTTATTTTAAATTAAATTAAATTTTTTTATTATTATTTTTTTTTAAATTAATAAAATTTTTAATTAATTGGTCCGCATTCAAAAGTTTTTTTTTTAATCAAATATGTTCCTATTCAAAAAATTTTTTTATTTTTATTTTTTTCTTAATTTTGCTTTATTATATTAATTTATTCTTATATTTTAATATCATTACCAACATTTGATTCTTCTTTGTTCCTTGTAATTTCTTTATCCACTTTGCTTTCTAATTTTTTTAAAACTTTTATTTGGTTTTAAAAAATTTTTTGATTTTAAAACTATTAGCAATTTGAATATTTGTACATGTAAGTTTTTTTGTTTTTTTTTTTTTACAGGAGTGTAATTTTTTTATTTATTAGTAAAAAAATTATCTTTAAAAGAAAAAATGACGGTGTAGAATAAATTAAAGTGGAATTTAATTTTAAATCAGAAAATTAAAAATAACAAACAACAAATCATGAGCTAAAAATTTCTATTGATGACAACATTTGAGATAAAATTCAAAAATAAATTTCACAATATTTTCAAAATATAAAAACAATATATAATGGTAATTTTATTGTAATAAACATGAAAAAAAAATTCATTTGAATAAAAAATATTAAACTTTTTGTCATATAAAATTAATATTTTTTTAAATTTTTTCTATATGTATGCCCTATTAAGAAAAATTTTTGGGCCTGTCACTGTAAGCGGATCATAATCTTACTTCCGAAGATAATATATGCAAACGACAATTGCTAATGCTTAATTTAATCAACATGAATACAAATATTTTGTTTTAGCAAATAAAAAATAAATAAATAAATAAAAGAAAAAAGAACAGCAATAAGTTCCAAATATTAGAGGGTGTTTAGTAATAAAGTTCCACTTCAACTAAACTGTACTTTTTCATCTTAATTTTTATCTTTTTTTAAAAAGTTAACAAAATTTATACCTATTTTTAAAAAAGTCAATTCAACTCAAACTTAAAAATTTCAACTCAATTCAAACTTAACTCATTCACCAAACACCTACTTAGTGAACATGTTTGTGCTAGTTTTTTTTTTTTTTGGGCTAAAATGTTTGTGCTAGTTTGTAACTGTTAGAAGTCTATCAATCTCTTTTTGTCTGATAAGATTATTATCTTACTCTTTGAAATAAAAAGGAATCTTTCACAATAAGTCAATTAAATAGCAGAAGAAAGAAAAGGAGAGATTGCCTCAACCTAGAATGGATCATCAGATATATCATATTACAATGATAACGAAATTAAAAATTTTTGTAAATTCAACTAAGCTTTTAATGAAAAACAAAGCCAAAATGTTAAGGATAATTAAAAAAAAAATTGTATGATTCAATTCACATGTGTTATGCATGATTTCTTCTATTCAACTTTTAACATTTTTGTAAACATAGCTGTTTTACACCTTTTAAAAGAGTTCAAATATTTTTTAACAAAGGGAAAAAGATTGAGTACTTAGTCATAATTTTGTAAAATAATAAGGGACCAAATGATTTTACGTCCTTAAAATAAGTATTTGGAAGCAAAGAAATTGAACTAAAAAATTAACCTAACTGTATCTACGATATTATAATTGTGACATACATATAATTATTTGAAAAAAAAAATTAGCCAAATGATTATAAGCTTAAAAAACAAACAAAAAGCTCAATTTTGTGCTTCATGTTTTGAACTAAAGCAATATATGTTCTCTTTCAAAGAAGCCATGGAGTTAAAAAATTTTGCAACAACAATAAAATTGTAATAAAATTGTAAGGTACAAAAAAGAGTTAAACCCTCACCTTGTGAACCAACTGCAGCAAAATAAATAAGAAGCTTAATTTTCACAGTCAAAATAAGCTGAAATAGTTGTCGCACATCAAGACAAACAAGATCAAACGCGGTCAATTTCTTCTTCTGCCTAAAAAGAAAAAAAGAAAAAAAAGAAAAAGTCACCACTGCTAATCCTACTTTATTGCAAATAATCTTAGTTTCCAGCTTGAAAAAGTGAAAACCATTAAACATCTAAAAATAAAATGAAAAGCATAACCTAAAAAACCTTTAAAATAAAATACAAAAAATAAAACCGTTAAGTGGCATCCGGTACTCAAGTTAGTCAATGTGAATGCGAAATTTTAATTCAGAAAAGAAAGAATATTTATGAAGATACCAAACACTAGAAAGTGTAGGCGAAAAAAAAAAAAAAAAAAGGCAAAAAGGAAAGGAAGCTGGAAATTCACTTGCGATGAGGGACCATTTATTCAGTGCACATGGACCATTTATATACTTTTTTTTTTTTTTTTTTGAAAAACCAAATACAAAATATTAAAATAGCCAACACAATTTAAATAGTATGGCGTGAAACGGGTGAAACAAACTGGACCACGAATTAGTATCAATAAGATGACTTACCAAAAAAAAAGTTATGAACATCCCCTCTAAATTATAAACTATGCATATTATCATTTTATCCCATAATAAAATTATATTTAAATTCATTAAAAATACACCTTTATACATCCCCACAATTTTTTTTTTTTTTTTGCTAAAGTTATACACCACACATTAACTGTAAATAAATATAGTATGTTTTCAAGAAATTAATAAGCATATCCAACGTTTACAATAAATAGATTTTTTTTTTTCAAATTCCTTTTTAAAATTTTTTTTTCCTGCAAATGATTTTTTTAAAAAATACCCCCACATATTATCCTTAATTTCACTTCTATGAACTCTAAATTTTCTTACCATCCTCTTTCTCGAAAAAAATAGTTTTTTTTATTTTTTTTATTTTTTTTATTTTAAGAAGAAGTATTAGAAAATTATCAAGAAGAAGAAGAACGTTATGAGAACGTGGTTAAAAATATAGGGTATTTTACTTTTTATTTAGAAAAAATTTTAAAATATGCAAAGTTTTTTTCCCCTAATATTTGTTATAGATTTTGTTTCTTATAAATCAAATCAAAATTAAAATTAGAGTGGGTGTATGATAGGGTTAAATTAGGTATTATGACAATAGTATCTAAAATCTTGAATCAAAAAATTATTTGGTGGGAATATTTATAAAATTAGCGAGTGCAATTATAACTTCAAAAAATAAACGTTATTTTTCTCTATATTAAAAAAAAAAAAAAAAACATCTTTACTACGTGTTGATCAACACAGTAAAGATATTCTCATGTTTACATGGGAAAACGGCTCTGTCATGATGTAAAAACCCAGATGCCTTTCAGTACAATTACTTGTACAATTTCATAAATTTAATAAAGCTCATATTGTAATTACCAGAAAAATTATAATTTAAAACTCATATTGTTTGTGCTTATATGTATAGTTTCATAGTAATTTTACATCTAATTATATCATAAAGTACAGAGTTCAAATCCCTCATTTGCAAGTTAAAAGAAAAAGAAAAAAAAAAACTTATATTGTTTCTTGTACAATTACTTGTAACATATAAGATAAAATGAAGAAACAAAAAATGGAAACAACATCGAGTATTAAACAATGATCTCAAGAAATCACAATCCAGCAAAAAGATTATGAGCGCAAAAACAAATAAAAAGCTTGATTTTGTACTTCATGTTCAAACCTAAAGCAATATATGTTCTTTTTTTAAATAAGCCATGGAGTTAGAAAATTTTCCGCTACGACATTAAAATTGTAAGGTACAAAAAAGAGTTTGGCACTCACCTTGCGATCCACCCGCGGTAAAATTAACAAAAACCTTAATTTCCACAGTCGAAACAAGTTAAACAGTCGTCGTCAAGACAGACAAGATTAAACGCGATCACTTTGTTTCTTTTTCCTAATTAGACAAAATAAAAAATAAAACATTACTGCAAATCCTTCTTTATTGCAGATGATCTTAGTTTCCAAAATTATATAGGCAAATGAGCATTTCTACATCCAATAATTCCTTAATATAATGAAAAGGAAAAGAAAAGGTTGTAACCATTAAAACATCAAAAAATAAAATGAAAATAAGCTTAAAAAAACTAAACAAAAATAACAAGAAAACCGTTATGTTGCATCTAGTACTCAAATTTAATCAATATGAATATGAAATTTTAATTAAGTAAAGAAAATAAAAATTTAAAAAGAAAGAAAGAAAGAAAGAACAGATCACATAATAAATAGAAAGTAGTGCTGGGAAAGAAAAAAAAAAGTACCTTGGATAATCAAGCGAAAATGCTTGTGCTAGATGTAACCGAAGATTGATCTTTTTTTTTTTTTTATTTTTTATTTGGGGGCTTTTTTTTTTCCCCGGAGTTATGGCTCAAAAGGCAATGCTATTAGACTTTGAACGAATGAGAGTCTTGAATATGGCAAATAGCAGAAGAAGGAAAGGGGAGAGAATATGAAACCCTAACGTAAAACCTTATAGAGCATAAAGGTATAAGGTCTTAAAAGGAATCTCGATCTCTGTTTCACTATCCTTTGTTTATTTATTTATTTAATCTCTTTTGGGTATTCTAAATGTCTAGTCCCATTATAAAGCTTAATTAGTTGCAATGAATAAAAAATGAAAATTATTGGTCCCAATAAAATAAAACTTCATGGTTATGAATGCTACTATCTGAGAATATTGAGTGACTTTAAATCTTCCAATCATATCCAAATCACACATCAGAATCACAAACTTATATAAACTTAATAAAATTTGATAGAAACATAATAATACTATGGTTACTTGCATAGCCTAATGGTAATTTTAAACCTAATTTCGTCATAAGATGAAGAGTTCGTGTAATAACCCGAATTTTGATGACTCTAGATTTCCTTTGAATGATGAAAACTTAAGTCTAGATCATGTTTGGAATAGAATATCGGTATAAGTTTGAGTTCTCGGTTTATTAGCTACGAGACTCAACGATGGATTACTGATCCTAGTATAAGGCATTTTAAGGAAAATGGCGTGATGAAATTTCATGATTCCATGTTGGTCAAAGTTTGACCAAGAAAGTCAAAGTTGACCAAAATTTCAAGGGTTGACCAAGAACAGTCAAAGGTATGACTGTACAGTAATAGGATAAGCAGTATGGGAAATATACTGCTAAAATTGTCTTTTTGGATAAAATAACAAGAATAAGCTATGAGACCACCCTAGAAAAATCAAGCACACTAATTTGGATATCAAAGTCCTAATGACTTTTAGAAATAAGAAGAAAATTTTTACAGTCCATTTTTACGCAGATGAACTCTGGACTGCAATTTAGTGAAACAGTATTGTTTTAAGTGAAAACAGTATTTGTAAATCCTTATTAGTATGATTATGGACTGCATTGGTGGAGGAAAATCAAATGGAGCCTTAATTAGGAGGACACCTCATATGGTGATGACCAATTTGATTAATTGGATTTTTGAAATTATGGAAAGTAAGATTTAAGTATGAATTATGGTTGAAAAATTGGCCAACAAATCACATTGAATGGCCGGCCACTCTAAGGACTTAGGGGAGGCAAATATGTTTGCTTGTGAGGACTTAAATGCAAGAAAGAAAAAGGTGTGGTAGGTCCACCTTTGGACACATCACCACCTTGGCTCACACACACATGTTCTAGAACTAGCTAGCATGACCGGTTTCTTTAGTAAGACTTGGTGAACAAGTTTTGCTTTTGTGATGCAAGCAAGATGATGTCATCATAGTGATGTCATCATGATGAGGTAAGCAAGTAGTAGCTTGTTGAACAAGCCATTTTTTTTGGCTCATACCTTGAATGGCCGGTTGTTAGGAGCCTTGGTGAACAAGCCAAATTTTTGGGTTCATGCACTAGTATAGCCGGTGGTCCTTGAAAGCCTTGGTGAGCATGTATTTTTGCTTGATGATGTAGGCCATTTGATGCAAGCAAGGTGACATAGGCTTGATGAGGTAAGCAAGAAATTTGCTTGGTGAGCAAGCAAATTCTTGGCTCATTCTCACCTTGAATGGCCGGCCACCTAGGGAGGGTTGTTGGGCAAATATTTTGCTCATTAAACCCTTATATGCAATTGTAGAAACTTTAAGTTTCACCTATAAATAGAGGCAAGGGGGGGGCGGATTTTAGTGGAAAATTGGGAAATCTAGCCAAACTATGGCAAAATTTTCCCTCACCCATTTTCTCTCAAAACCGAAACCCAAAGGAAGAAAAGAAAAAAAAATGGAACAAGGAATTAGCCTAGGTAATGGTCGGATTTTGATGAGAAACCAACAAGGGTGGCTGAAATTTTGGAACCCATTTGGAGGGCAAAGGCCGGCTGTGATGGCAGCCAAAGGAGAGTGAGGAAAAGTTGGAATCCAAGCTTGAGAACCAACTTCCAAACCCTAGTGGTAAACCCTAAAACCCTAAGCTTTTTAATTGAGCTTTAATTTGGAAATTTAAGTGTATTTCCATGTTGATTATGTAAGAGCATAAGCTCACTATTTTATTTGCATGCAATAGGTGTTGTTGCATGATTTTATGCTCTAGAATTTCATGCTAAGGGTGTATGCACACTAGGTGTGTGATATATGTCCCTAGATGTTTGAATGATGCATGGATGTATGTTTTACGTTAGAAAGCGCTGCATGACTGATATTAGGCTCCCGCTGCGGGCGGTTGAGGTAGTGTGCGCATAATAGGACGTAAAACGAACTTAAAACCGAAAACTGCCAGTTCGGGTGCCAACTGGCCAGTTTCGGGAAAAGTAAAATTTGAGGCCTTTAGAGGTCGAATTAGACGAAACTTAAAACATGAAAGTTGTTCAGAAGGGTTTTTCCTAGGGGGCAACATGGACAGTTTTCCAAAATAAGGCTCCAAAGGCCTTCGTTTTTACAAAAACCCGAGACTAAGAATTCCTGGGCGAGTCAGATTTGTGCTCTCGGTCTGGGGATTTCAACAAGGAAAATGACTAAGTTAAAGGCAGAACTGGGTTTTTCTCAAAACATGAAAGTTTTAGGATTTTTCGAGATCTAAAACTTTCATGAAGACAACTTTTATAAATTCAATTCATATTTTTAAACTGACATGGATTTCTAAAGAGTGTGCAGGAAACAAGAAATTCCTGCACAGGATTTTATAAAACAATACAGGAAAACTGTATTTTTGCACCAACACCAATGTTTTGACTGTGAGAACTGTCCCAAAGGCAGTTTTCAACAGTTAATAATTTTTACAAACCTTTCTCAAAGAATTACAATTTTTCAAAGTTAAACTAGTGTTTTTGTAAGAAATGAACAAAGAGAACCATGTTTTTCCAAAGCAAAGAGAAAAACAAGTTTTTGGATTCAAAAGTTATCTTTCTTTCGGTAACAAAACAATGATAGACGGTGACCGGGAAGGATACCCGAGTTACTGGACGGGGCCCAAAATCCAAGGTTGACTTAGTATAATTGAACTAAGTTTGGTTACCTCAAGGGTTACTCAAGGTAACCCAACAAGGTGTTAAGATTGGGTTTGGATCTAAAACCCAAAAGATTATGGATAAATAACCAGGCATAGGCCAAGGTTAGGATGATAACCTAACCCTATTCATGTATGATTGGGATTAATACCCAAGGTTACTTTATGTAACCAAGTAAGCTATCATGAGTATAGGGGGGACATATAACTAAGATTATGAATGGGTGTTGGTTAGGTCACCAGCATCTTAAGGTTATAATTATGAAGCCTTATGCTATGTCCTTTGACATAACAGGAGATAGCCTGTTGTTGTGCCTCAGCTTGGAGTCGCACGAAATAGGACACAGCTAACCAAGTAAGTACAACTCCGCCTACAGCATAGGCCCTTTGTTGTTACTTTCCTAATGTGATGGTATGTTATGGCGTGCAATGTTATGGTATGTTATGTCATGTGATATTATGGTATGATATGTTATGGTATGTATGGCATGTCATGGTATGTTATGAATGAGGTTATGTTATATTATATGTTGTAATATTGTGACATCATGAAGCATGTTCACTAATGTTAAACCACCTGGTAAGAACAAGACAAGTAAGATGTTGTGTCGTACCGACTTGCCATAAATGCGGGTTTAAATGGTATGGTTCATGGTTTGAGTTGGATTGGATGGCTACCTAAACTACTCCATGTTAAACTTTGTGTTTCATGGTTTGAGTTAAAACGGACTGCCGCCTTCAACCATTCCTTGGCTATGTACCACGGTACGAGCACACATGATAAGTAAAGGAATAGAACTAAGCTAAGTTATGAATCCATATTTGATTCATAAGAGGTCATAATTGGTTCATGCATAATGATATGTGTTTTGCATCGCGGATGTAACAGTTGTACTTGCTGAGCGAAAGCTCACGTCTTACGTCTATGTTGTAGGTAAGCAACCTGCCAGCAATCTCTGATGCAATACTGTGGAAGGCTGGTGCTGCGGACTGTGAAATGTGGGATGGACACTGCCACAGATTTTGAAAAAAAATATACTCTATAAAATATGTTGTAATGAAAAAGGGTTTTCATATTTTCATGATGTTTTAAGTATGAATGACAAAGTTTATGTATGTATGGCAAGCAAGTTGCCTCTTGTGGTACCAATCCGCATTAAGTCGGGTTTGGTCTAAAATTTGATTTCGATGACCTTCAAGGAGGGTTTGAGAGTTCGGTACTCGCGTAAGTACCTATCAGCAAGTATGAGTTTGAGGATGAAGTTGAAGTTGAAAGTTTTAAAATAAAGTTTAAAAGAAAAAAAAAATTTCTCCCAAATTTTCCGCAAGTTTAAGTTCAGTATGTAAGTAAGGTGACGACCCAGCGTGGGAAGTCGGGGCGTTACAGTTTGGTATCAGAGCAGAGTTCCTGCCATCCAGTTTCACAGTTCTGCTGCCAGCACCACAGTTTTGTAAGTTTGTTTTCTTACTTTGTTTTATAAGATTATTATAATGGCATGTACCTAGTGTTAAATTTGGGTCGGACTAAAGAGGACCACGAGGCTCCATTGACATTCTTAGGAATGGAGGACAAGCTTCGCATCTTCAATAAGACTTAAGAAGTGGATGCACGATATGGAAACCCTCCTCAGATTATGTCATGCAGGGACGTATCTTCAGGATATGCTTGCCAGTCGAGCCAACGTCTAGTCAAGGAAGCTCGTGCAAGGAGCCTTGGCCAAGAAGATCTTGAGAGGAGATTCCTAAATGGATTTCTTGACGACAGCAAGGATCGCCCATGTATTACCGCAATATCAAGATGTACTAGGATATGTACATAAGACGATACGGCAGCTATGTTGCAGCCTGACATGCTTATCCGAACGAGTTTATGGGCTTTTATTGTCAGTAAATCAGAGTCGCACAGTGGAAGCGTAATGGATAAACTAAGCTTACGATATGATGATCACTAGAATAGCAATAAGAAATGAGTAGGCTTTAAGATTAGATAGCCTATCGCCTCATTTTGGGTATAGTGATCTTTCCATTTAAGGAATTGGATTGAGATTATGGAAGTTAAGTTTCCTGATTTTGAAACTTTTGCTCCATAAGAGAAATATTGGACATGGGGAAAATTTTGAGGATGCCTTAGTTTGGGGGTAGCAAATAAGCAATATGCTACCAACAACAATTTATTAGGCTATGATTTTTTATGATAAGGATGATGATTATGAGATTTGATGATATAAAGTTAACAAGGTTAAGGTCGATGGCACCAACCCTGAAGTCGACATATAATGGATGATTAAGGTCGACTGTAGACAACCATTTAAGTAATGGAAATTATGAGATGATGATTGAGAGTTTTAGATATCCCTTAGAACTATGATTATGCCTTTGAGCTTTAAAAGAAATGCTAAAGGCAAGAAGAACGTTTCTACTAGCTAACAAGTAGCTAGTTGATACAATGATACCTTTCATTGCATCACTTGAACAGTAATATGTTTTCAATAATACTATTTATTATTGATTTTCATGATTGAATTGGAAAAGATTCCAAAAAGTATCTTAAATGTAAGAACATATTAAGATACATAAAAAGACAAGTAACAGTAAGGTGTCGTACCAACCTCCCGTGATCGTGGAGGCTACATGTTTCAGTTGTGATCTTGACCGTCCGTGATCGTGAAGGGTCAAGTTTATAAGACCTTTCGTAAAATCACAAAGGCTTATAAAATTCCCAGAACTGTTAGGGACCTTGCAAACCCTAGCTTTGTCTGGAGGCTGTGCGCATTTGGTACGTACACTATGGGCCCACATATTAAGACAAGATAATAAGACACAATATGCTTTTCAAATATGAAAAAAAGCTATGTGATATGATATGTTTTTAAAGTATGGAAAAATTATATATATGCTTTTCAAACATGGCAAGTTATATGATATACTTGCTCAGTTTTTCATGTAAATAGTTCTTGTGATGCAGTATGAAAGGAAAGTATGATGGTATGAAATGAAAGCATGAGAGTATGAGGAATGAATTATGATGATGTAGAAAGAAGATTATGGTTCTATATAAAAGACATGATCCCATTAGGGTATTAAAATGGGAACATGAACAAGTTATTCAATCCATAGTAACTTGTTATGGATTGATGGTAGATTTGAAGAAAAGCCACTCAGGATTATTCGAATTTTCGAGGACGAAAATCTTTTAAGGAGGGTAGGATGTAATAACCCGAATTTTGATGACTCTAGATTTCCTTTGAATGAAGAAAACTTAAGTCTAGATCATGTTTGGAATAGAATATCGGTATAAGTTTGAGTTCTCAGTTTATTAGCTACGAGACTCAACGATGGATTACTGAGCCTAGTATAAGGCATTTTAAGGAAAATGACGTGATGAAATTTCATGATTCCATGTTGGTCAAAGTTTGACCAAGAAAGTCAAAGTTGACCAAAAAGTCAAGGGTTGACCAAGAACAGTCAAAGGTATGACTGTACAGTAATAGGATAAGCAGTATGGGAAATATACTGCTAAAATTGTCTTTTTGGACAAAATAACAATAATAAGCTATGAGACCACCCTAGAAAAATCAAGCACACTAAGTTGGATATCAAAGTCCTAATGACTTTCAGAAATAAGAAGAAAATTTTTACAGTCCATTTTTACGTAGATGAACTTGGACTGCAATTTAGTGAAACAGTACTGTTTTAAGTGAAAACAGTATTTGTAAATCCTTATTAGTATGATTATGGACTGCATTGGTGGAGGAAAATCAAATGGAGCCTTAATTAGGAGGACACCTCATATGGTGATGACCAATTGGATTAATTGGATTTTTGAAATTATGGAAAGTAAGATTTAAGTATGAATTATGGTTGAAAAATTGGCCAACAAATCACATTGAATGGCCGGCCACTCTAAGGACTTAGGGGAGGCAAATATGTTTGCTTGTGAGGACATAAATGCAAGAAAGAAAAAGGTGTGGTAGGTCTACCTTTGGACACATCACCACCTTGGCTCACACACACATGTTCTAGAACTAGCTAGCATGACCAGTTTCTTTAATAAGACTTGGTGAACAAGTTTTGCTTTTGTGATGCAAGCAAGATGATGTCATCATGGTGATGTCATCAAGATGAGGTAAGCAAGTAGTAGCTTGTTGAACAAGCCATTTTTTTTGGCTCACACCTTGAATGGCCGGTTGTTAGGAGCCTTGGTGAACAAGCCAAATTTTTGGGTTCATGCACTAGTATGGCCGGTGGTCCTTGAAAGCCTTGGTGAGCAAGTATTTTTGCTTGATGATGTATGCCATGTGATGCAAGCAAGGTCACATAGGCTTGATGAGGTAAGCAAGAAATTTGCTTGGTGAGCAAGCAAATTCTTGGCTCATTCTTACCTTGAATGGCCGGCCACCTAGGGAGGGTTGTTGGGCAAATATTTTGCTCATTAAACCCTTATATGCAATTGTAGAAACTTTAAGTTTCACCTATAAATAGAGGCAAGGGGGGGCGGATTTTAGTGGAAAATTAGGAAATCTAGCCAAACTATGGCAAAATTTTCCCTCACCCATTTTCTCTCAAAACCGAAACCCAAAGGAAGAAAAGAAAAAAAAAATGGAACAAGGAATTAGCCTAGGTAATGGTCGGATTTTGGTGAGAAACCAACAAGGGTGGCTGAAATTTTGGAACCCATTTGGAGGGCAAAGGCCGGCTGTGATGGCAGCCAAAGGAGAGTGAGGAAAAGTTGGAATCCAAGCTTGAGAACCAACTTCCAAACCCTAGTGGTAAACCCTAAAACCCTAAGCTTTTTAATTGAGCTTTAATTTGAAAATTTAAGTGTATTTCCATGTTGATTATGTAAGAGCATAAGCTCACTATTTTATTTGCATGCAATAGGTG
Organism: Ficus hirta; assembly: GCA_038430175.1. Lineage (NCBI taxonomy): Eukaryota > Viridiplantae > Streptophyta > Magnoliopsida > Rosales > Moraceae > Ficus > Ficus hirta. Next base: position 41,112,910 of record CM076585.1, on the reverse strand, counting down.
TAGTTGCATGATTTTATGCTCTAGAATTTCATGCTAAGGGTGTATGCATACTAGGTGTTTGATATATGTCCCTAGATGTTTGAATGATGCATGGATGTATGTTTTACGTTAGAAAGCGCTGCATGACTGATATTAGGCTCCCGCTGCGGGCGGTTGAGGTAGTGTGCGCGTAATAGTATGTAAAACGAACTTAAAATCGAAAACTGCCAGTTCGGGTGCCAACTGGCCAGTTTCGGGAAAAGTAAAATTTGAGGCCTTTAGAGGTCGAATTAGACGAAACTTAAAACATGAAAGTTGTTCAGAAGGGTTTTTCCTAGGGGCAACATGAACAGTTTTCCAAAAGAAGGCTCCAAAGGCCTTCGTTTTTACAAAAACCCGAGACTATGAATTCCTGGGCGAGTCAGATTTGTGCTCTCGGTCTGGGGATTTCAACAAGGAAAATGACTAAGTTAAAGGCAGAACTGGGTTTTTCTCAAAACATAAAAGTTTTAGGATTTTCAAGATCTAAAACTTTCATGAAGACAACTTTTTCAAATTCAATTCAGATTTTTAAACTGACATGGATTTCTAAAGAGTGTGCGGGAAACAAGAAATTCCTGCACAGGATTTTCTAAAACAATACAGGAAAACTGTATTTTTGCACCAACACCAATGTTTTGACTGTGAGAACTGTCCCAAAGGCAGTTTTCAACAGTTAATAATTTTTACAAACCTTTCTCAAAGAATTACAATTTTTCAAAGTTAAACTAGGGTTTTTGTAAGAAATGTACAAAGAGAATCAAGATTTTCCAAAGCAAAGAGAAAAACAAGTTTTTGGATTCAAAAGTTATCTTTCTTTCGGTAACAAGACAATGATGGACGGTGACCGGGAAGGATACCCGAGTTACTGGACGGGGCCCAAAATCCAAGGTTGACTTAGGATAATTGAACTAAGTTTGGTTACCTCAAGGGTTACTCAAGGTAACCCAACAAGGTGTTAAGATTGGGTTTGGATCTAAAACCCAAAAGATTATGGATAGATAACCAGGCATAGGCCAAGGTTAGGATGATAACCTAACCCTATTCATGTATGATTGGGATTAATACCCAAGGTTACCTTATGTAACCAAGTAAGCTATCATGAGTATAGGGGGGGACATATAACTAAGATTATGAATGGGTGTTGGTTAGGTCACCAGCATCTTAAGGTTATAATTATGAAGCCTTATGCTATGTCCTTTGACATAACAGGAGATAGCCTGTTGTTGTGCCTCAGCTTGGAGTCGCACGAAATAGGACACAGCTAACCAAGTAAGTACAACTCCGCCTACAGCATAGGCCCTTTGTTGTTACTTGCTTAATGTGATGGTATGTTATGGCGTGTAATGGTATGGTATGTTATGTCATGTGATATTATGGTATGATATGTTATGGTATGTATGGCATGTCATGGTATGTTATGAATGAGGTTATGTTATGTTATATGTTGTAATATTGTGACATCATGAAGCATGTTCACTAATGTTAAACCACCTGGTAAGAACAAGACAAGTAAGATGTTGTGTCGTACCGACTTGCCACAAAGGCGAGTTTAAATGGTATGGTTCATGGTTTGAGTTGGATTGGATGGCTACCTAAACTACTCCATGTTAAACTTTGTGTTTCATGGTTTGAGTTAAAACGGACTGCCGCCTTCAACCATTCCTTGGCTATGTACCACGGTACGAGCACACATGTTAAGTGAAGGAATAGAACTAAGTTAAGTTATGAATCCATATTTGATTCATAAGAGGTCATAATTGGTTCATGCATAATGATATGTGTTTTGCGTCGCGGATGTAACAGTTGTACTTGCTGAGCGAAAGCTCACGTCTTACGTCTATGCTGTAGGTAAGCAACCTGCTAGCAATCTCTGATGCAATACTGTGGAAGGCTGGTGCTGCGGACTGTGAAATGTGGGATGGACACTACCACGGATTTTGAAAAAAAATATACTCTATAAAATATGTTGTAATGAAAAAGGGTTTTCATATTTTCATGATGTTTTAAGTATGAATGACAAAGTTTATATATGTATGGCAAGCAAGTTGCCTCTTGTGGTACCAATCCGCATTAAGTCGGGTTTGGTCTACAATTTGATTTCGATGGCCTTCAAAGAGGGTTTGAAAGTTCGGTACTCGAGTAAGTACCTATCAGCAAGTATGAGTTTGAGGATAAAATTCAAGTTGAAAGTTTTAAAATAAAGTTTAAAAGAAAAAAAAAATTTCTCCCAAATTTTCCGCAAGTTTAAGTTCAGTATGTAAGTAAGGTGACGACCCAGATTGGGAAGTCGGGGCATTACAGTTCGAATCCTTACATCTCTAAATAGTGGTAGTAGTAATATTAAATAATCATAATAACAAAATGGGTACATGTTAATTCATTTTACATATATCTCTTTTGGTCATGTCTTCCTTGATTATCTCGTGACAGCTACGTGGTCATCACGTCATCGTCACATGGTGATCAGATGTAACGACTATATCATCGTCACGTGACTTTTTTTTTTTTTTCCCTCTATTCTGTATGCGCAAGCACTGACCATACAACCATGTAGTGGACAGTAACTCACCAGACTATCTGCTTTTTGGTTTATTATTTTGTTATTGGTTGTTGTAGTTTTTAGTCCAATTTACTAGTTTGAGAGCTGGCAATTAAAAATTAATATTGATTGTTCCATGAACTTGCAATAAGGGACCACTTATTCAGCGCACATGGATGAAGGTAAATAAAGTCCACTACGTCTTTAATTATGTTGCTTCTTCCCATGTTTTGACCAATATTATGTTGTAATTTCAACAACAATGTGACAACAATAATCTTTAAAAAAGTGGATTTGAGTCTTTTCACGCTAATGGTTTCTTGGCTTTATTCAATATTTAATGTTCCTTATTGGAGGAACCTGCTGTTGGCCCAGAAAGGATTCATGTATTTTTAATTTGATGATAACAAACAATTTGATTGGAAAGTCCTAATGCTTCTCTTGAGTTCTGTTTCAAGCTTAATTTGCGTGATTAGTGATTAAACTCAAGAAGCGGAGTTGTGTTCAAGAAAGATCAAGCTCTTGGATCAAATTTGTTTAAAGATGGATTAGAGCTTGACGTATAATTATATGTAAACAAAGTAAATGACAACATTAATAAAAGCTAAAAGCTGTAGCAAAAAGATTATGAGCTCAATATCGAATAAAAAGCTCGATTTTCTGTTTCATGTTTTAAATTAAAGCAATATATGTTCTCTTTCAAAGAAGCCATGGAGTTGAAATTTTTAGCTACAACACTAAAAAAATTGTAACATACAAAAAAGAGTTAGGCTCTCACCTTATGAACCACTGGAAAAATGATCAAGAAACTTTAATTTCCACAGTCGAAAACAAGTTGAAATAATTATCACACATTAAAACAGATTAGATCAAACGCAATCACTTTGTTCTTTCTTTTTTTTTTTTCTCTAATTAGATAAAAAAATCATCATTGATAATCCTACTTTATTGAAGGTAATCTTAATTTCCATCATGGTATAGCCAAATGAGCATTTCTACATCCAATAATTCTTATTGTAAGTGAAAAGAAAATTATATTGAAAGGGAAAAGAAAAGATTGTAACCGTTAAAACATCTAAAAATAAAATAAAAAGAAGCCTAAAAAAACTAAACAAAAATAACAAGAAAACCGTTAATTTGCATCAAGTACTCAAGTTTAATCAATATAAATAGGCAAAGAAAATTAAAATTTAAAAAGAAAGAAAGAACAGATCATAAAAATACCAAACGTACACTAGAAAGTGCAGGGAAAGAAAGAAAAAAGAAAGAAAGAAAGAAAGAAAAGTACCTCAATTTGGAGAATCAAGAGAAAATGCTTGTGCGACTTTGTAACCGTTCGAAGATTGAAAGAATGAGAGTTTTGAACATGGCAAATAGCAGAAGAAGGAAAGGAGAGAGAATATGCAATCTAATGTAGAATCTTATAGAGCGCGCAGAAAGTAAACCGGGTCGTAAAAGGAATATCTCTATTTCACTACCCCTTTTTTTTAATATCTTTGTGTATTCTATATTTCTAGTCCCAATAATGAGCTAAAAGAAATTTCAACGAATAAAAAATGAAAATTATTGGTCCAAATTGAATAAAACTTCATGATCAACGAATAACAGTACTATAATTTTATTTGTCACTATATTACATAGTCAATCATAATTAGTCCATCTTCTTTTTTGTTTTATTATTTATTATCTGTTGTTTTGGTTTTTAGTTTAATTTTTCATCAACTTGCAATAAGGGACCACTTATTGAGCGCACATAGACAAAGGAAAAAGCAGATCTTTAATTATGTTGCTTATTTTGATGTTACGGCTAATAATATAATGTAATTCGGCAATGAACCTACTAATCACTAGTTTGTTGGCTTTATTCAATTATTTATGTTCCATTGGGATGAACCTACTAGTCATCTTCGGTTTTCTATTTTATTTTAGTTTTTTTTTTATCTTTAATAAACCAAAGCCAAAATGTCAAAATAGCCAACATAATTTAAATAGTTGAAATGGTGTGAAATGGTTGAAACAAAAGGCCTGTGAATTGGTACCAATAAGATGACTTGCCCAAAAAAATTATGCTATTTAAATAATGCCGTGGAATCTTAAACTTTCTAATAATATCCTGATTGAAGGATATATATAATAATCTTAGGGATATCAACTATAATTCCAACTTTTAAACAATCAATTCACGTGTCATTTTTTTTATTTGTAGCTATAATTACTTGATGTGAAAACGCTATAAATATTTATCAATAAAAAAACGATAACTCATATATCACATAAAATTGGTACTTAAAAGTTAATATTAGAATAAGTGTTTTTTGTATTTTTCATATATATATATATATATATATATATCAATTGGATGTTTAATAAATCAATAATTCATTTGGAAGGTCAAAGTAAAAACGTGGAATCAGTACCAATAAAATTGTCACCAAGGAAGAGATACTATTTTTTTCACGGTGAAGATCAACTCGTTTTAGTCATATTTAATTAACTCCAATCACCTAAACGCACGCCAAATGCACAATTCAATTTAACTCAACCCCAATTAAACTTTTGCAATTCAAATTGTTCCCCCAAGTACATGCTAAGTTTAAAAACCTTAAAATACTTTAAAACGAGGTCGTTTTCTATAAAACCACAAATATCAATTTTTTGATTTCATTTGCCTTTGTGAGGTAATCATGATAAATCTAAGCTAGTTTGCCTAATCTTTTATCTTTATCTTTTCTTGTGGATTATTAAAAATGTCAATGGCACTTCTACAATGTTTTGGTCCACACCTATTATAGTCGTTACGTGTCATTTCACTTTTTTCTTTTTTTCGTTTTTCTTTTTTTGTTTCTTTACCCTTAATAAAATAATTCTATTTAAACATGTCCACATTCAAACATTTTTTCTTGCAATCATCTCAATTATAATTTAGACAATAGACTATTTTTGCGCGTTCCCACTAGTCTTCAAAATGTTGATAACCCTACCCAAGTTAAATATATATATATATATATATAAATATATAGTTGATAACTTTCACTAGAATATGATATATATGCCGCGTCGAAATTAAACAAAATTATTGTGAGGAGGGAAAAAAAGGGATTCAGTTATCGTAATATTAATATAACAACCCCCTCCCCCCCCCCTACCCCCCTTTTTTTTTAATTAGTCCATCTTCTTTTTTGTTTTATTATTTATTATCTGTTGTTTTGGTTTTTAGTTTAATTTTCCATCAACTTGCAATAAGGGACGACTTATTCAGCGCACATAGACAAAGGAAAATGCAGATCTTTAATTATGTTGCTTATTTTGATGTTATGGCTAATATTATAATGTGATTAGGCAATGAACCTACTAATCACTAGTTTGTTGGCTTTATTCAATTATTTATGTTCCATTGGGATGAACATACTAGTCATCTTCGTTTTTCTATTTTATTTTATTTTATTTATCTTTAATAAACCAAAGCCAAAATGTCAAAATAGCCAACATAATTTAAATAGTTGAAATGGTGTGAAATGGTTGAAACAAAAGGCCTGTGAATTGGTACCAATAAGATGGCTTGCCCAAAAAAAATTATGCTATTTAAATAATGCCGTGGAATCTTAGACTTTCAAATAATATCAAGGTTGAAGGTTATATATAATAATGTTAGGGATATCAACTTTAATCCCAACTTTTAAAGTATCAATTCACCTGTCATTTTTTTATTGGTAGATACAATTACTTGATATGATAATGCTTTAAATATTTACTAATAAAAAAATAATAACTCATATACCATATAAAATTGATACTCAAAAATTAATATTAGAATCAATGTTTTTCGTATTTTTCATATATATATATATATATATGTGTGTATATATATATATATATTTCAATTGGATGTTTAATTCTTTGATTTCATTTGCCTTTGTGAGGTAATTATGATAAATCTAACCTAGTTTGCCTAATCTTTTATCTTTATCTTTTCTTGTGGATTATTAAAAATGTCAATAACACTTCTACAGTGTTTTGATCCACACCTATTATAGTCATTACGTGTTATTTCTTTCTTTTTTTTTTTTTTTTTTGTTTCTTTACCCTTAATAAAATAATTCTATTTAAGCATATCCACGTTTAAACATTTTTTTCTTGCAAACATCTCAATTATAATTTAGACAACAGACTATTTTTGCGCGTTCCAACTAGTCTTCAAAATGTTGATAACCCCACCCAAGTTATAATATATATATATATATATATATATATATATTGTTGATAACTTCTTACTTTTTTTTTTTTTTTTCACTCTGAGCTTACCTATTCACCTTGCCCCACCTACTCCTCTTTTTCTATTTCTTTCCCCACCACCACCACTCCCCACACCCCACCCCCCCCCCCCCCAAATACTTCACCTTCCTTATTTTCTACTCCATTTAATTATATATTAGGATTATTAGCATTAGTTGTCTTTGAACTATGAACATTGTAACGTTTTGGCATATTACAAAGGTTTTTAAAGTAATATGTCAGAAACAAAAGTTAAATGACCAAAATGTTACAATGTTTTTTTTCCCCCCTAAAAAAAGAAAAAGAAACATTGTAACATTTTTTTTTTATTAAATAAGAAATTTTATTATCAGGCTACTAAAGGACAAGAGACAGACATCAATAGAGGGACAAGTCCACAGACTAGAATCCGGAATAAATTAATCGGCAAGTCATCAAACGGCTATGGAACCACCAAATGGACCTAAAGTCCACAAACCAATGAGACAATATGCAGATAATCCATCCACTCGGGAAAAGTCGAAGCGATCCCCAATCCCAAATGCGGAGAAAAACTCCTACAATAAGTGATGCAAATGCAAGATCCGCCCACAAACAACATCCAATCAAACAATGGCTAAAACCCAATCAACAAAAATCAGATCAATACAAAAACCTACACGAGAGATCAGAGGGAAAACCTCAGCCCTTATTATAAACAAAAACAAAAAACAAACAAAAAAAAAAGGGGAATCACTACAACCTTCGGCACAGCCACGCCCATCAACGCCGGAGCAACCATCGACACTATCGGACCATCACAGAAAGAAGGCCAACAATAAGAAGGAAAAACCGGCTACGCATGAGGGACACATGCCACCCACGACGGTTAACACAGGCCCATGCACCGACCCAACCTCCTCTCCACCGCCTAGCAGCCTAGATCTCATGGTATCCACGAGCCCTCACAGTGGACGCACCCGGATCTGAGGACAACAAACGGCGACTAACTCTCCACGCTCGACTCTGAAACAGCCCCGACCCACCCCTTTGACTGCACGAGCACGTTGTCGGAGACCACGACAAACTCCCCTATGAGCGACGGAGACCGACAACCTAGCGAAAGGCCGGACCATTGGTCCCATATCTCAAAAACCTTAATTTCTCTTAGAGCCTCTCTCTCTTCTTTCTGTCTCTGTTTCCTTTCAAAGATGAAACATTGTAACGTTTTACTCATTGCGTGATAGCTTAAAATTTTAAATAAATAGATACATTAAGTGCCAAGTTGTCTCTTTGTTGCTAAAAACCTTGAAAACTGTTTTTTGCCTAGAATGTGATTCTCTTTACTGTGATATTAAGTGCAAAATGTACTCTTCATTGTTCTCTTCACTTCTTTTTTTTTTTTTTTTTTTAACATTTAATTTAACTATTTTTGTAAAATTTTCGGTTATAATCCTACCCTTAGGTCATAATCCCTGCCTGTGGCACCCATGCGTAGCCAAAAACTCGCTAACACACAATGGAAAAACTCATCTTGCAAACAGAACCATAAATATATTTTGATAAACATATGAAATTAACAATTGACCAAAACGACATATTTGCAGAATAATAACGTGAAGAGAAGAACCTACAGACAATAACATACCTTTCATGGTAGGTTTGAGTCCTTTTCATCGTCAACTAACTGTTCGTAGGCTGTATTTGGTGAAATGTAAAATCAACACCATTCATAGCTTTGTCACACACACACAAAATACATATATAGGTACATTATCAAATATAAAACCTATATAAAATGACATTTGTAACTCTTTTATGTACATTATTATAATAGCGAATTGATTGCAATGCAGCGTTCTAATAATAATTGTCATTTGCACTAATAGTTCTAAATTGTAACATGTTACAAGATTCTAAATAAAAATTTAAATATAAATCAACTAGTAGTTATCAGATTATTTAAATAGAATGTTTCGATTGCCGATTTATCTGGCTGCTGGATTTGATACATTTATATATATATATATATATATATTTTTAGGCAGAAACATTTTTCACACTGAAGATCAACGCGTTAGGTTTTGGTCTTTGGCGACGGCAGAATCTAAGCATTTACTAATAACGTAGTGGTTGAATTTTATGTAGACGTTTGGCCAATATTAGTTCTTTAATTCTGTTTCCAAATGTGAGGTTGAAATGCGTGTATCTTTTCTTTTAAAAAAATGTTTGGCCGGCAGAATATTTTGATATTGTATTCTTCGTCAATTGTTATGTGTTTTTTTTTTTTTGGTTGTTAAGACAAGAGTTTAACATTTGCAAAGCTTTGTTTTTCTCTTTGGAGCCTCTTGACCGGGCTGCTCTTCTTGTTATCCTCTTGTCTGTTGCACCTGCGATGAATATCTTTCTATAGTAATAATATTCAGTATTGTCGAAATATGCTATGCCTTGTTTTATTACGATTTTAAAATAAAAGTAAATTTAGTACATTGAGAGAAAAAAAAAGGATTGAGCATTTTCTATATTCAATTTACAGACTTTGAATCAACAGTTGTCCCTACAATCTTGATCATCTTATAAACTCAGTCTTATTATTTCCTTTCTCTAACACCTCTTAACTTTTCTAGAATATTTCAGTTCAAAGCAGCTTAAATTAGGTAGATGCTTTATTTGTTTTATGAATCAATCTCACCTGTATATGCCTCTCGCTTTATAATGTCATTCTTACCCAGACCACTTGAAGTTTAAAAACTCTTATTTTACCCTTCAAATTTTGGTTAGTCCCAATTAACTCATTTTTTTTCTTTTTTTTTTTTTTGATAAAAACAGACAGAAAAAAAGGGGGAATTAAATGAAATCATATGTTTTTTTTTTTTCCATTAATTTTTGACACAGTTCTTAAAAAATGATCATGTAACCACACTACCGTCTTTTTCCTTTTTTTTTTTTTTAAGATAAATTGTAAGGAAGAGAGTTAATAAGTGAGGTTAATTCTAAATTTAAGGAGTAAAGTGAGAGTTTTTAAAACTCAGAAAGCAAAGTGGGTCATCCTTATAGTTGAAAGGGCACACATGTGAGAATATTCCTTATTTTACTATTTCTCTGTACAAGAATTGGCCACGATACGAAATAGTCATTGACAAACCAAAATGACAACACTCACTTCACAAAAGACCAAAAAAAAAAAAAAAAAAGACAACGACAAAGCTCATTGGATCTATTTAACATTCGGATTGGCTGTCCGCTGACTGATCATTTGTCTTTGTTGGAAATTCATCCGAAAACTTAGAAGCCTACGAAACAGATTATGAACAAAGCGTAAAGTCGACCACACAACTATTAGCACCAGAAGATAACTTAAATTAGATTCAGCCAATTAAGCCTATGTAATTAATTGTTTTTGGGCAGATCTCTCCTGTTTTGTTTCACCAAAGCACAAAGAAGAAAACCACTCTCAATATATATTGTCTACATTATTCCACCAATTATTACAAGAAGAAAACGTGGTCCAGAGGAAATCACATTCATTCCAAAGCACATTTTTATATCACTGTGTGAAAGAAGGAACGAATATTACTAGAGATTTTGGAGTTGCTGTTTTTCATGTTTTACTTGCTGTCGTTTCTGGAGTTTATTGTCGTTTATTAGTTTGGTTGTCCATTTTGAGTTTATTGCCGTTTTGTAATTGCTGTCGCTTTTGCAAGTCCAGAAGAGGAATTTCAAAATTAAACTTGTTGTTAAATCAAATTAGATGTGGCAAAATCTGATCTGGACTAGCCAGTCACGATGGTGATGTGGGGTTTGCAGCAGAACAAATGATACATCAATAACTAATTTAAGGAAAAAAAATAATAACAAAAGGGAAAATTTCCAGTCAAAAAAGAAAAATAATTATAATCATAATAATTGTTGGGTTATATTAACTTGTAGACTCAGCAGGAATATTGGTTTTTCTGTAATCCAATTTGAGAAAACTTTAATTAAACTTTGTAAAGATTACTAATTTAGCTAACCAAAACGGTGATATTAATTAGAAAAGGCACTAAAAGAACATAAATATAATCAGAGGGAGTACCACTTATGAGAATTAAAACAGGAGTTAAGTTGTCGTTTGGATGTTTGCTAGTGTCTTTTCATACCTTTGAATCACTGCTTAGTAACCTGTCGTTTTACTCCTGCTATTTTAAGGTATCATTTTTCTTTTCTTCTTGAACTTTTCAGTACTAATATGATAACATGATGAGTGGCAAAATAAAATTACCACACCATTTTCTTCATATAAGTAGCAACAAATGAAAAACAATAACGATTGAACACGACAAAAAATTAAAAAACCGACATAATAAGCTCAAAATACCACGTTACATGTAAAAAACGACACCAAATAGAAAACCGACAAGAGTAGAAAAACGACATTACCAACAAACAACAATGATAGATTTCTAAACGACATCAAGTATAAAGCAACATAAACATCAGTAAGTGAATCAATAACCTGAAAACCCCACATTTCAGTTAAAAAAAAAAGACAACAAATTTTATATTAATAACCTAGGACAACGTCACCATATAGAAAACACGACAAGAGCATAATAACGACGACTCTACAAACAACAAATATAGTAGAACGACGTGACTAATTGATAAACTCTAAAACGACATCAAAAGTATAACAACATTAAACATTAGATTATCAGTCAATTAAATAAGCAAGGAAACGACAGCAGTACAAAAAGACGACGGCAGTATCATCCAAACGATCAATATTCAACACTTACGTATCTATGACAGGACCAACCACGGTGCAAATCTAGATGCTAGTATTACCCAGATTTGCTGTCATATTTTCCTGTTTTAATAGCTATCCACTCAATAATGTTTTGACAACTTATCAATTTGTTTAAAAATTTTTAGTATTTAGCTTCTTTTATGTGGTTAAAGTTTTAAATTCATATGATATGACATAATATTATTTGAGGACAACCAATAAAAAATGAAATCTGAAACAACAGATCTTAATTTCGTGTTGCAATGAGTTTTTTAAATGTTGAAAAAAAAAACATTTAATTAAATGTTGGTTATGTGATTAAAACATAAAAAATAAAAGTAAAAATCGAAGTAGGTGGGGGCACATTTAAGAAATTTGGAGTTGGGGGAAACTAAGAAAATTTAAAGAAAAATGGGGCTTTTTTGAAATTAAAAAACAATTTGGGTGAGACCCAAGCCCCACTTGGCCTCTAAGTGAATCCATGGCTAGAAATGTATTGGTGTTGGTCATTTATTGTTTTTTTTCTTTTTATTATGAAAGTCATTTTGGTTTTTGATATACTAATTTTTCAGAGCAATAAAAGAAGAATCAAAACACCACTATACCAGCCTAGTTAGTTTGTTTAATATAAAACCAAAAAAGAATTTCCGAGAAGAATCAAATTTTTGAGAATTTTTTCAGAATAATAATGACCAGCATAATCACCACTATACCAGCCTAGTTAGTTTGTTTAATATAAAACCAAAAAAGAATTTCCCAGAAGAATCAAATTTTCGAGAATTTTTCAGAGTAATAATGACCAGCATAATCACCACTATACCAGCCTAGTTAGTTTGTTTAATACAACATAGCTATAGATTAATTAAGTAAATATTTAAGTAATAAGAGAAGAACAACGCATAAAGATATTTAACATGGATGTACTTGTGTCCATAGATTAAGAACAAAGTATTCATTAATGATGAATACTATAGTAAATAAGCTCCTTTATATTAACAAATTTACTAAAATAAATGCATATTCTAAATTACAATAATTACAAACAAATTAAAAATTCTTAATAAAGATAATTACATACAAAATATCAACTTTACGTTACAAAATACTAATTTTCCCTAATAATAAATAACAATTTGCATTATCAGAAATCATGTTATTGATACAATAAGCTAAAATCAAAATCAAAATAAGCTAAGTTTTCCATTGAAGAACTACTGCCCTTTTCGCAACTATTTAATCCCTGAATTTCTTCAGAACATCTTACCACACTAGTTCAAGAGAACATATGTTCCATTAGTTTATTTTTATTTTTAACATGAATTTCATAGATAGCTACTTTACATAAATAATTTTTTAAGTTGTTTCTCATTATGAAAATGTTTAAACAAATATGTTAACGCAACCTATAGTTAGTCCTGTCCAAATATAAAAGTAGTAGCAATCTCTCCTTTGAAATATGTAAGGATCTGGATAAACTTATAGTTATTACCCTTTTAACTACATGTAATTGTTGAGGGGGAAAAAAAAAAAAACACACACAAAAACTTTAAGAAGTGCAGTAGCGAAAAAAATAAAAACTCAGCTGTGCAAGAGAAACAACAATTTCAGCAAAAATAGCTGTAGATAAATTTCAGGTGAATAGGTGAAACAACAACTTTACATGGTTGAGAACTAAGCTTAGTTTAATACGTGAAACATAAAATGCATTCCTTTTCCCATCAACTCAAGAAGAAGTGTTTGGCAGAAACATGTTATACGATTGTGCAGGGAACTTCTTATTTTTTTGATCAACTTTCGTTTCGTAATTCTTACAAGTGATGAACGGCATATGTCTTCTTAAACATCTGCCTATTATGCCTACTAGCTAGAATTGCTTCTCTTCTCGTTTCCCTTATCATTTCTCGCTCTCCCAGTTTACTCCTGTTTTAGTTCGTTTTTCCCAGCTGAAAACGGAAACGACAACAAGTTTTGAAACAATGTCGTGAAAAACAACACCAAATAAAAAAAGCAAACTACAATGAGCATGAAAACGGCATGACGCTACAAACAACGGAATTAGAACGAGAGAAAGGGGCAATAAACTTAAAAACGAAACAAACATCAGCAAATATTCAATATGAAAAACGACGACAATACAAAACAAGTTTAAAAACGACATCCCTTCATAGTCTTACACCAGAGGGCAGAGAGTATAGATGTTCTATAACAAGTCAATGGACTACAAGACCAAGAGCCCTACTTTAAGTATGTCCCATTTGGTTGTGAAAAATATCACACACTCACAAATATACACAACACATAAATATATATCCATGTTATAGTTTTAGTTTTTTTATTCTAAATTAAAAAATAATAATTAAAAAAACAGTAGCATAAATCTTCCTCTGAAAATGTTTGACTTGTTCTGTTGTTTAAACCTCATCACCCTCTTTCTTTGAATGTATCATACAAGTAACTTGAACAATTAGTAAATATTTGCAAGATGTTTAACTTGTATTAATAATCGGTAAATCTTGATGGAAACTAATTGTTCAATCCTTGATGTTGCAACTCCGAGAAAGTATCCTGCTTAAGCAAAAAAATATAGTAACATGGTAAGATTGAGATCCTACGTGAAAACAAAAAGAAGATTGCATGAAGAAAATTCTGACATCTGAATGTTTGTCTGACAACTCTGAAGAATACAACTTTATATTCCTAGGTTCCTTGTGTTAAAACTTGTAGCTGGAATCTTCTTCCCAAGTCCCAACATGCTTAACTTGTACTGCAACTCCTAGTAAGTGTCCTGCTTAATCGAAAAAAATATAGTAACATGGTAAGATTGGGAGCTTAAGCAAAAAACAAAAAGGATAAATATTTTGACCTGTGAGTGTTGTGCTGCTAAATTTGAGGAATAAAAGGACATTCTTCTCTCATCCTCGCATGTGGCTGGTTTTGAAACACCTGCGGACATTATTCACATTTGAGTTTCTTCAAAGATTATCCATTTTTATATTTAGATGGTTGAAAGAAAAATGATAAAGACAATACCATTCAAACAGAATGGACAATCATTATTTCCAAAATCCCTCTAGTTGTTAAAACAGTTGTCTTTGACAAGATGCCCAAACCAGTAACAAGGAAATATTGAAGAAATAATCATAAAAAGGAACACATGTAAAAGCATAGTAAAATGGAAGGCAAACGTTATTAATTAAAACAGAACAAAAAACAAATGGAATAGTACCTGAAGGGAAAATTGGAGCATGCAGAGAATGAGGAGGGACAAAAATTCGTGTTGCTTTATCATATTTCTTTCGTGTCGATTGTTATCTTGGGAATGTGTCGAATTTTGGGCCAATCTTCCCCTGTTCCTCTCTGGCATCGCTGTTTTAGCAGAGGACTGTCAAAGATCTCCAAATGAGCAAGAGAAGGGGGCAGCCGTTCTTCTGGCAAGCACTGTAACTCTTTGCAAGAGGAAATTTCCAATTTTTGAAGGGAGGTGAGGTTGTGAAAGGATTTTCCATTTAGGGTTTCAAGATTTTCAACGTCAAAGATAGTGAGAGAAGTCAAAGTGGATGGAAGAAGCCCTTCCTCTGGAAATGAATCCCCCCCTCCTTCAATTTCAAATCCATGGAGCACTAAGCTTTGAAGAGAGGAGAGTCTTTGCAGATCCCACTTCAGACGGTTTGCAATGAGCATTTCGCATCCCGTGATTGTAAGTTTCTTTAAATTAGAAGAAAATCCCATTCCTAAAAACGACTCCAATCTTGGACAGCAGTATAATCGTATGGATTTAAGAGAAGGATATGCGGAATCAATCTCTGCTTGACTTGTGGGAATTACGCTCACCATTTCTTTACAACTACAAATGTCAATTGTTTCCAAGGATGGAAAACAACCAGCTGGCAGTCCCACATTCAGTTTGTCACAAAACCCAATACAAAGAGTATTGAGACGGGGGAAAATCTCACGTGCTTGCTCAGCTCCAGTAAATGACCACCTCTCTAGCGAACCCGTGGAATAAATGCTTAATTTTTCTAAGGATGGAAAAGGCGTGGTTGAGGGAGTACCACAAAATTCATCTCCTATTCTTTCCAACCCATCCATACTGAAAATCTTAAGCTCTCTGAGGTAAGGTAGTTGCCCCAGTGGTGGCAACAAGCAACAATTTTTACACCTATCCAGAGACACTTCAACCATGTCACTAAATAATTTACATGCTACCCAATCTGGGAACATAGTACCTCTGTAACCGTCAATTTCGAGTATCTTCAGCATTTTATGTGGTTCCAATACAGTAAGTACTTCCTTTTCTTTTGTTGAATCATTACTTATACTGTCATGCTTCCAACTCAAAATAAGCCCAGTAAGACATTCCTTGTTCTTCAAATCGGCTTGTAAAACATCCCCCACGTCCACCACGTTTTCAAGCCCTGAAATACGAAGACTTCCTTGCAAAGACTTCAGCTCTCCCAACTCTTTGATCCTAGACCCACCATTTTCTCCCAAAACAAAATCACTTAATGTTTGTAGATTCTTCAACTTGCACATCTGTGGGGGCATTTCTTTTAAAGGTGTGTCTCTGATCACAAGATGACGTAGGTTGATTAAGGAACACGTGTTGGTTGGCAATTGAGTAAGTTTTCTACAATGTAACAACAACAGTGTTTGCAAGTTGTAAAGAGTACAAACTGAAATTGGAATTTCTTCAACTAATGTGTCAGATAAGTCCAAATACCTTAGATACTTTAGATCCCCAATCGAATCAGGCAACTCTATGATCCTAGATTCAGATAAAGAGAGCACTTTCAGGCATCCTCCAACTCCTTGAAATAGTTCACACAGGATAGGGTCCATCGATATTGAATTGCAAATATACACACGTGACAACGGTAAAGCCAGCAGGGTCCTTAAACATTTGATTTTGGACAGACCCTGTAACTTCGTTATGTCATTATTATCTTTTCGATATGACAAATGATGAGTCTTGCTTGTAAAGCCATCCAAGTGATCACAACCATCCAATGTGTAGCAAAACTCACCTGAAATGCGCACAGCTAAATCATGCACAAGATCATGCATTAGGAGAACTGGTCTTCCATCCCAGCTATTGGATCGTTGGAAGAATGATCTTGATATTAGAGAATTCAAGTACTCTTTTCCAACATCTTCCATTCTTTTTCCTTTTTCAGGTTGCAAAAGTCCTTCTGCCATCCACAACATGACTATGGTTTCCCTTTCATCCTTCGAAAACTCATAATCTTTAGGGAATATTGAGCAATAAGCAAAGCACCGTTTCAAGTTTGAGGGTAGGAACTGGTAACTCAACCATAATGCTGGAAGAATCTTGTTCTTCTGATTTTCTTGAAATTGCAAATCCCACACATCACTCTGCAAGATCCATCTCCATTCCTCTAAACTTGATAGAGAGCGTAAAACCCCAGCAATTGATTTTATTGCTAAAGGTAGACCCTTGCACTTTTTAACAATTTCTTTGCCTATTTCTTGCAAATCCGAATGTACCCCAGAGCCTCTATTGACAAAGGCATGGCGTGCAAACAACTTCCAGCAATCATCATCCGGCATCATCTTTAGACTATCAGTTGGAACAGTGCCCATCTTTGATGCAACAATTTCACTGCGTGTTGTCACAAGAATCTTGCTCCCGTCTGCTCCAAAGTCGAAAGGGCTCTTTAAAGCATCCCAAAGATCATAATTTTCGTTCCAAACATCATCATGAACGAAAAGAAATCTTTTCCCCATCACTTTCTCCTTCAGTGCATTTTGAAGTTGATATAGGTCTTGAATATCACATTTTTGAGAAGTGATCGCCTCAATAATTTTTCTCGTAAGATTCAAAACATCAAACTCCTCTGACACAGTTACCCACACCTTCAAGGAAAAATGATCTTGGACCCTTCTATCATTGTAAACAATTTGAGCAAGAGTGGTTTTGCCGATACCACCCATACCCACTATAGGAATCACGGATAGCTTCTGCCCACCATCATGCTCAGACAACAACAACTTAACAATAGCCTCCTTCTCAGCATCCCTTCCATAGACATCACAAGCGTCCACCATCGGAGCAGGTAACCTTTGAGGTCTATTCTGATGAACACCTTCTCTAAGACCAAGCTCATCCTTACGCCCCAAGAGAAGATCTAACGTAACAAGCATCTCCACTATCTCAGATTCTATAGTGTTGTCAAATGCACTATATAAGTTTGGCAAGAAATTGAAGAACTTTCTTGCTATGCTTCCAGATTGCTCATCTTCTTCCACCTTGCGCCGCAAAGCTTCGGTGTTGATTTTGTCCATCACGTAGTCTGCTTCGTAAACCACTTCTTTAACATCATCAAGCCACTTCTTCACGTC
Organism: Ficus hirta; assembly: GCA_038430175.1. Taxonomy (NCBI): domain Eukaryota; kingdom Viridiplantae; phylum Streptophyta; class Magnoliopsida; order Rosales; family Moraceae; genus Ficus; species Ficus hirta. The sequence continues at coordinate 41,094,971 of CM076585.1, read as the reverse complement.
TTCATCCGTGAGTTGCTTCACTTCAGCATCATTCAGCAGTTTATTAGCTGATCGTAGCTTGAGCTCCAACTCCTTAAGCAGCTTAGGAATGGCTTTCTTTCCTTGAAAGAGACTGAGTACCTCTTTAGAAGCCAGCCTTTCAAACAGGACGTTAATGAAGCCAGACAGAAGAGCTCCTCCCACAAGAAGTTCAGCCATTGGTTTCTTTTAGGAACTGAAGTTATACAAGTACATAGGCAAATATAAACAATAATTAGACTTCAAGTTCAAAAAATTATGACATTTACATCTCTAATATAAAGTATTAAATCGTTTCTCATTTTATTGTATTACAATACTTGTACTGGAAGGCCATTAAAAGAAGTAAAGAAAAATAACAAATTATAAATATTAATTAACCTATTTTTATGGTACTTGTCTTTTGTCCTTCATGAAAGACTGGTCATTCGCAATACTGTATTAAAATAAGATATATATATATATATATATATATATATATAACATGTTTCATTCATTTAACAACCACTTTAAAAGGGTATAAACTTGGATGTAATTAGTAAAAATTTTAAGATAAATTTTAACATAAACACAAATAAGAATAAAATTTATAAACTAAAATAGTAAGAAACTTATGCAGAACTTCAAATACTTCTTTCAAAACACTTCTCCATAATTAGTGCGCATAGAATATTTTTAAGAAAAAGTATAATTCACTTGAAATCATTTTAATGCATATTTCCAAACAATATCATGAATCTAAAAAAAAAAATACAAATAGAAAATTTTAATTTCATTTCTTTGAGCAAAAATATAAATTTTTCTATCAAAAGTTTACAAATCTATATAAAATTTAGTTAATAAATTTTGGTTTGCATAGTTTAGTACATTTACTAATTGTCCGTTTTCAAAAAGCTAATAATTTTAGTTGAATATGATTAAAAAATTGTATTGAAATTAAACGTTTTAGACAATTTAAATAAGAACAAAGAAATTGGGAAAAAAATATTTAAAGTTGAAAGGAAAAAAAAAGTTAATGGTGCTAACTAAATTTAATATTATGCATGAGATTGTGAATAAGAGATAAAACAAAAAGATATAGTATGAAATATAGTGCATTGAAGGCAAATGAGGCAATCAGGCCTTAGAAAGGAATTTATTAAAAAATAAAAATAAAAAGAGAGACATGTGGATTAAACCTATGCTATTAAATTTAAATCAAGTAAAAAAAAGAGTGAGTTTGAGCCATTGGATTGGTTCAACAAAAGTGGAAGTGTAAAATTTTTTACTTCCTCGTTCTTACCTTCTACAATATAGTATAGATGTAAAAATATTTCTGGTCACGCTCTATATTTTTTTTTTATTATTATAAGGCATATGAATTTATCTAATTACTTGAATGAAAGCTGAAAACTAAATAGCAAAAAAAATATAAGTTAATTCACGGAAAATCTGGATCCGACAATAAGAATCTTGCAAACTAATGGTTTCTTGACTTTATTTAATAACTTATGTTTCATTGGATGAATAGACTAGTCGTGTTCAGTTTTTTGAAATACCAACTCCTAAATATTAAATTAGTACTCTATATATATGCTTTACTAATATTTTCTTTTGAGGGATATATGTGTTTAAATAATTTAATGGCTGAAGATTATGCACACACATATTTAAATATATATATATTTATTTATATATATGTCTGCTGTCGAACCCTGTTTTGAAAATTGGACGACACGTATATTGAAGGGCCTATTCAGAATTGTTTTTGTTATTAATATTGCCAAAATATCCTAAAGTCTTAGGGGAAAAAATTAACGTGAAGAGTAACACAGTAAAGATCAGCACATCGTTTAAATTGCTACATCTTAATTCATTAAGGATTCAATTAGCAACATTCAAGCTCGGATGAGAAAACATATTTCTCATAATGTTAAAACTCAGATGGTTTTTGGTACAATAACTTGTTCAACTCAAACTCCAGAAACAGTCAAACATTCTGAGCTAGAAAACTATGAACACAAATTTATGGCATTTAATTATTTGAAAAAGAAAATTAAGTGCCAAGAATATGAATGGAAGCTAAAAGGCTGTATTATATATGGAGGACATAAAAAAAAATAAAAATAAAAAAACTATGAGATGAAATAATTGATATCATGGATTTTCAAGTAGAATTCAAGTCGAGCAAACAGCCAAATAAACAATAAATTATCCATTTGTCGAAACAAGATGTAAAGAGAGTTGTTACCAAAACAGATGAAAACTCGGTCTCTTTTTTCTTTTTTCGCTACTTCAATTAAGTAGACATGGACGGAAGGGGGGGGGGGGGGGGAGAGGGGCGCTTGAATTCTAAATTTTACCTCACATTTTCTTAAAATTTTAAAATTTGCCCCCATTCAAAAGTTTTTTGTCAAATGTGCCCCCACTCAAAAAAAAAAAATTTTTTTTTACTCAAATATGCCTTATAACATTCAACTTATTCTCATATTTTAATATCATCACCAACATTTGATTCTTCTTTTTTCCTCCTAATTTCTTTATCTACTTTTCTTTCTAATTTTTTTTTAAACTTTTATTTGGTTTTAAAAAATTTATTGATTTTAAAACTATTAAAAATTTAAATATTTGTACATGTAAGTTTTTTTTAGAGGAGTGTAATTTTTTTATTTATTAGTAAAAAAATTATCTTTAAAAGGAAAAATAACGGTATAGAATAAATAAAAATGGAATTTATTTTTAAATCAAAAAATTACAAATAACAAACAACAAATCATGAGCTAGAAACTTCTATTTATGACAACATTTAAGATAAAATTTAAGAATAAAATTTCACAATATTTTCAAAATATAAAAACAATATATAACAGTAATTATGTGATAATAAACATGGAAAAAAAATTCGTTTGAATAAAAAATATTAAACTTTTTATCATATAAAGTTAATAATTTTAAAAATTTTCTCTATATGTATATACGCTGCCACTAAGAAAAATTTTTGGGCCCATCACTATAAGCAGATCATAATCTTACTTCCGAACATAATATAGGCAAACGACAATTGCTAATACTTAATTTAATCAACATAAATACAAATATTTTCTTTTAACAAATAAACAAAAAATAAATAAATAAAAGAAAAAATAAGAGGCATAAGTTCCAAACATTAGTGAAAATTTTTGTGCTAGTTTTTTTTTTTTTTTTTGGCTAAATTGTTTGTGCTAGTTTGTAACTATTAGAAGTCTATCAATGTCTTTTTGTCTGATAAGATTATTATCCTACTCTTTGAAATAAAAAGGAATCTTTCATAACAAGTCAATTAAATAGCAGAAGAAAGAAAAGGAGAGAGTGCCTCAACCTAGAATGGATCATCAGATATATCGTATTACAATGATATCGAAATTAAAAATTTTGGTAAATTCAACTAAATTTAGTTAAGATTTTTTTTTAAGATCAATTTGATTTAAGATTAATAGTACGAGTAAAGTAGAACTTTGTGTAGTGCCAAAAAAATCCTTGGTCTTTATTAATAATTATTTTTTATTTATGCAGTAATAGTAATTTTAATTCTAATTCATACGTAATAATAGTAACAACTCACATGAAAGCCGTGTAATAATAATATATATTTTTTTAAAGGTCACATGGAAGCAGACAATTCAAATTTTAATTTTTTTTTTATTTGTGTACTAATAGCAATCTTAATATTCAATATTTAATGCATATGGATTGAGGTAAAAGCAGTCCACTACATCTTTAATTATTATTATTATTATTCTTTGGGTGGAATACGTCTTTAATTATGTTGCTTGTTTCGATATCATGACTAATATATTATAATGTAATTCAACATTAATGTGACAACAAGAATCTTACAAAGCGGATTTAGTCATTTCACTGCTAATGGCTTGCTGGCTTTAATAAATTTTTTTTTTCCTTTTCTATAATGAAAAAAAAAGCCAAAATGTTAAGGATAATTAAGGAAAAAAAATTTATGATTCAATTCACATGTGTTTCTATTCAACTTTTAACATTGTTTGTAAACATAGCTATTTTACACCTTTTAAAAGAGTTCAAATATTTTTTAACAAAGGGAAAAAGATTGAGTACTTAATCATAATTTTGTAAAATAATAAGGGACCACTCTACGTCCTAAAAATAAATATTTGGAAGCAAAGCAATTGAGCTAGAAAATTAACCTAACTGTATCTACGATATTATAATTGTGACATATATATAAAATTATTTGACAAAAAAAAATTAGCGAAATGATTATGAGCTCAAAAAACAAACAAAGAGCTCAATTTTGTGCTTCATATTTCAAAATAAAGCAATATATGTTCTCTTTCAAAGAAGCCATGGAGTTGAAAATTTTTGCAACAACAATAAAATTGTAAGGTACAAAAAAGAGTTAAACCCTCACCTTGTGAACCACCTGCGGCAAAATAAACAAGAAGCTTAATTTTCACAGTCGAAACAAGTTGAAATAGTTGTCGCACTTTGAAACAAACAAGATCAAACAGATCTATTTCTTCTTCTGCCTAATTAAATTGAAAAAAAAAAAAAAAAAAAAAGTCATCACTGCTAATTCAATTTTATTGCAAATAATCTTAGTTTCCATCATCAAAAAGTGGAAACCATAAAACATCTAAAAATAAAATGAAAAGCATAACCTAACAAACCTTAAAAATAAAACACAAAAAATAAAACCATTAAGTTGCATCTTGTACTCAAGTTAGCCAATATGAATGCGAAATTTTGATTAAGAAAAGACAAGAAAAATTAAGAAACGAAAGAACATAAATGAAGATACCAAACACTAGAAAGTGTAGGCGAAAAAAAAAAAAAGGCAAAAAAGGAAAGGAAGCTGGAAATTAACTAGCAATGACGGACCATTAATTCGGCGCACATGGATAGGGGCAAAAAGCAGTCTACTACATCTTTTAAGTATGTTGCTAATATCGATGTTCTGACTAATATTATTTATATATTTTCAACCATCATTAATGTGACAACTAGAATCTTATAAAGTAGATCCGGTCTCTTCACCGGTAATGGTTTTTTGGCTTTATTCAATATTTTATGTTCCCTTGGAGGAACCAACCAGTCATCTTCATTTTGTTATATACTTTTTTTTAATTTATTTTTTAAAAAGCAAATAAAAATGTTAAAATAGCCAACACAATTTAAATAGAATGGTGTGAAACGTGTAAAACAAACTGGACCACGAATTAGTATCAATAAGATGACTTACCAAAAAAATTAGGTTGATTCTATTTGCACCACAAAAGTTATGAACATCCCCTCTAAATTATAAACTATGCTTATTATCATTTTATCCCATAATAAAATTATATTTAAATCCATTAAAAATAAACCTTTATACATCCCCACATTTTTTTTTTTGGCTAAAGTTGTACACCACACATTAACTATGAATAAATATAGTATGTTTTCAAGAAATAAATAAGCATATCCAACGTTTGCAATAAATAGATTTATTTTTTCAAATTCCTTTTTAAATTTTTTTTTCCTGCAAATGATTTAAAAAAAATACCCCCACATATTATCCCTAATTTCACTTCTATGAACTCTAAATTTTCTTACCATCCTCTTTCTGGAAAAAATAGTTCTTTTTTTTTTTTTTAAAGAAGAAGTATTAGAAAATTATCAAGAAGAAGATGAATGTTATGAGAACGTGGTTAAAAATATAGGGGTATTTTCCTTTTTATTTAGAAAAAATTTTAAAATAAGCAAAGTTTTTTTCCCCTAATTTTTGTTATAGATTTTGTTTTCTATAAATCAAATCAAAATTAAAATTAGAGTGGGTGTATGATAGGCTTAAATTAGGTATTATAACAATAGTATCTATAAATCTTGAATAAAAATAATAATTTGGTGGGAATATTTATAAAATTAGTGAGTGCAATTATAACTTCTAAAAAATAAACGTAATTTTTCTCTATATTAAAAAAAAATCTTAACTTGTTGATCAACACAGTAAAGATATTCTCATGTTTAGATAGGAAAACGGCTCTGTCATGATGTAAAAACCCAGATGCCCTTTAGTACAAATACTTGTACAATTTCATAAATTTAATAAAGCTCATATTGTAATTACCAGAAAAATAAAAATAAAAACTCATATTGTTTATGGTTGCAGATATGGTTTAACAGTTGTTTCACATCTGATTCTATTATAAGATGTAGAGTTTAAATATCTCATTACTAAATCAAAAGAAGAAGAAGGGGGGAAAAAAAAAAAAAAGAAACTTATATTGTTTCTTGTACAATTACTTGTAACATATAAGATAAAATGAAGAGACCAAAAATAGAAACGACATCAAGTATTAAACAATGACCTCAAGAAATCACATTTTCTTTAAAGAAAGGAACAAGGGCGCGTTTCGTATGTTAATGGTAACTATGATATTCAAAGTTGTGACATAGAATTATTTGTAAACGAAGTAAATGCAACATTAATAAAAGCTAAAAGCTAGAAGCTCTAGCAAAAATATTATGAGCTCAAAAACAAATAAAAAGCTTGATTTTCTACCATGTTCAAACCTAAAGCAATATATATTCTTTTTTTAAATAAGCCCTGGAGTTAGAAAATTTTCCGCTACAACATTAAAAGTGTAAGGTACAAAAAAGGGTTAGGCACTCACCTTGTGATCCACCCGTGGCAAAATGAATAAGAACCTTAATTTCCACAGTCGAAACAAGCTAAAACAGTCGTCGTCAAGACAGATAAGATTAAACGAGGTCACTTTGTTCTTTTTTCCTAATTAGACAAAATAAAAAATAAAAAATAAAACATCACTGCTAATCCTACTTTATTGCAGATGATCTTAGTTTCCAAAATTATATAGGCAAATGAGCATTTCTACATCCAATAATTCCTTAATATAATGAAAAGGAAAAGAAAAGGTTGTAACCATTAAAACATCGAAAAATAAAATGAAAATAAGCTCAAAAAAACTAAACAAAAATAAAAAGAAAACCATTATGTTGCATCTAGAACTCAAATTTAATCAATATGAATATGAAATTTTAATTAAGCAAAGAAAATAAAATTTTAAAAAGAAAGAAAGAACAGATCACATAATAAATAGAAAGTAGTGCTGGGAAAGGGGGAAAAAAAAGTACCTTGGATAATCAAGCGAAAATGCTTGTACTAGATGTAACTGTCAGAAGATTTTGATCTTTTTTTTTTTTTTTTTTTTAAATTCTTTGGGGGGGTTTTTTTTTTTTTTTTTCCTCGAGTTATGGCTCAAAAGACAATGCTATTAGACTTTGAACACATGAGCGTTTTGAATATGGCAAATAGCAGAAGAAGGAAAGGGGAGAGAATATGAAACCCTAACATAAAACCTTATAGAGCAGAAAGGTACAAGGTCTTAAAAGGAATCTCGATCTCGGTTTCACTATCTTTTATTTATTTATTTATTTAATCTCTTTTGTGTATTCTAAATTTCTAGTCCCATTATAAAGCTGAAATCAGTTGCAATGAATAAAAAATGAAAATTCTTGGTCCCAATAAAATAAAACTTCATGGTTATGAATGCTACTCTCTGAGAATTTTAAATGACTTTAAATTTTCCAATCTTATCTAAATCACATCAAAATTACAAATTTATATAAACTTAATAAAATTTGATAGAAACACAATAATATTACGGTTACATGCATAGCCTAGTAGTAATTTTATACCTAATTTTGTCATAAGGTGAAGAGTTCGAATCTTTACATCTTCAAATAGTAGTAGTAGTAATAATAAATAATCATAATAACAAAATGGGTAAATGTTAATCGTTTTATGTATATCTCTTTTGATCATGTCTTCATTGATTGTCACGTGGCAGCTATGTGGTTATCACATCATCGTCATGTGATGGTCATATCATCATCACGTTGATTTTTTTTTTAATCTATTCTACACGCGCAAACACTGGCCATCTAACCATATGTAGTTAATAGTAACTCACTAGACTATCTCCTTTTTGGTATTATTATTTTGTTATTTGTTGTTCTAGTTTTTAGTCCAATTTACTAGTTTGGAAGCTGGCAATTAAAAATTAATATTGATTGTTCCGTGAACTTGCAATAAGGGACCACTTATTCAGAGCACATGGATGAAGGTAAAAACAGTTCACTACATCTTTAATTATGTTGCTTCTTTCTATGTTTTGACCAATATTATGTTGTAATTTCAACTATAATGTGACAACAATAATCTTAAAAAAGTGGATTTGAGTCTTTTCACGCCAATGTTTTCTTGGCTTTATTCAATATTTTATGTTCCATATTGGAGGAACCTACTGTTGGCCCAAAAAGGTTTCACGTATTTTTATTTTGATGATAACAAACAATCACTACTAGAAAAAGAGGGATTACACGACGGTTTTTAACCGTCGTGTAAAGTTTACACGACGGTTACCCAACCGTCATGTAATCCAGCGTCGTGGAAGATAACACGACGGTTATATTACTGTCGTCGTATCTCAATGTTACACGACGGTTAAAACCGTCGTCGAAACAAGGTAAACCGTAGTGGGAACAAATAATGAAGCGACATTACACGACGGTTTCCACTTAGAACCGTCGTGTAATACCTACGTTACGGACATTACACGACGGTTCCAAGTGGAACCGTCGTGTAATGTCTGGGTATTAATTATCATTGGCGCGAGGCCCCCCCCCCCCCGGGCCCCTGGCGCCCCCCATGGCCGTGAGGCATCCCCCGCCCCCCGCGCGGTCCCCAGGCGCCCGTCGCGGTCTCTACGGGCATAGGGCGTTTTGAGGCATTCTTGATGTATTTTCATGCTAGGGGACTTCATGTAATCTTGCTATAGTTATGCTATGAATATTTATCAAACTCTATACACTTTTCGATAAGAAAAACTCAATTTGACATTTCATCGAGCATGTTGTGGGCAGGAAAAAAATCATGTGGAAAAAAACAAAACCATTCACAAACCATTCATCTACAAAGAGCAACATTACAAACAAAAACACCCATGTTCAAAAATGGATCTTTAGTGACAAACAACAATATAAAAGAGCAAACTAAAGTGTTTTAGTTTATATATGAAGTTACCTTGCTTTTATTTGAAGAAGAATAGGCACGGCCACACCAAGAGAGAGGCGGCGGTGGCGGCGGCGGCAACGGCGGGTTGGACAGATTTTAAAAGAGAGGTTGGGGTGGGTTGGTGAAGGATGTGGATACTTGAGAAATGTAGAAAGTTTGAAGAGAAATGAAGAGAAATGGAGAGGAAGTTGTATTTAAATAATGGGTTTTCGCGCGGATTTCGAAAAACGAAAGTTGAAAATTTTCAAATTTTTTGGATGATTACACGACGGTTTATTTTCAAACCGTCGTGTAATTGGGGATTACATGAACGGTTTACACGACGGTTCGACCGGACCGTCGTGTAAACCGGACGGTTTACACGACGGTTCCACCGGACCGTCGTGTAAACCGGACGGTTTACACGATGGTTCCACCGGACCGTCGTGTAAACCTCAAGTTTATATGGCTTTACACGACGGTTCCTCTGAACCGTCGTGTAAACCATGGTTTACACGACGGTTCCTCCGAACAGTCGTGTAATCGCCGTCGTTTAATCCCTATTTTCTAGTAGTAAATTTGATTTGAAAGTTCTAATGCTTGTCTTGAGTTCTCTTTCAAGCTTAATTTGCATGATTAGTGATTAAACTCAAGAAGCGGAGTTGTGTTCAAGAAGGATCAAGCTTTTGGATCAAATTCATTTAAAGATGGATTAGCGATTCAAGACCGAATCGACTGGGTTCATTTCCTTTAATCTTGTAATGACTTTTGTGTACATTCTTTGATTGTGTGAATTGAATTTGGCTTGTGCACACACACATTTTAGAAAATCCTTAGTGCTTTTAAATTGCTTTAAGACCTTATTGATACATTTTTCTAAAGTGTGATGAAAATTGTTTTTAACTCCATCATATTATCAAATTGTGTGGACATTGCTATAAAACATTTTTTTGGTGTCAAAAATAGGAAAGGAAGAGGCTCTATCTTTGTCTGGTCAACCGGATGACTCCCAGTGGGGCCGGTCAACCGAACGTATCTAGAAACAGAACTTTGCTCTTGACCTTTATCCGGTCATCGGACAGGGGCGTCTGGTCAACCAGTACTGTAGAAACGGCTTTTTTTCTAACTGTTACACAACGATGTTTTAAAGTTTCAAATGGTTTTGTAGTACAAAAAGGTTTTTTAGGTCTTTTACGGTGATTGATGAAAAGATATTACTCTAAACTTATGGAAATCTCTTGAGAAGCTTACATTTGCCAAAAAAGCCCTCTTTTTCATCTCTCATTCACTCTTGAGCCAACCTTGTCTCTCACATTCTTTGAGTGTTCACAATTCTTCTAGGGTTTAAAATTGTATTCATCTTTGTGTAGTTGAGTTGTAATCTTCAATTCTTTTAATGTCTTAGATTCATTTATATAGGATGCCAATTCCTTGTAATTTGGTGGGTTTGGATAGTCGGCATCCATAGTTAAAGTTGACGTGTTTGTAAAAGGTTTGGTACGCCTTAGGTAGAGAAAGTTTCACTAACTTATATTGGAGTATTCATGCCAAAAAGACGAGTAATATAATGAAGCAGTCAAGCTTGGAATAGCTCGGGTAGCAGAGGAGTAGACTTTTCGCCGAACTACCTCCATAAAATCCATTTGCATTTCTCTTCCCTTTCTCTCTTTATTTATTGCTCTTTACTTGTATTTGCATTTGTTTGTTTGATTATTATTTATCCTTATTATCAATCTCTTTATTGCAATACTTATTCATAGAACATTCCAAAAAGTGGAAAAAAGTTTTAAACAGTTTTGAAAACCCAATTCATCCCTCTTGGGTAGCTATTCTTGGGACAACACGTAGCAGTCATCTTCATTTATATTATATATTATTTTTGAAAAACCAAAGACATGTTAAATAGCCAACAAAATTTATATAGTTGGAATGGTGGGAAATAAATAGAAACAAACGGGACCATGAATTAGTACCGATAAGATGACTTACCAAAAAAAATCTATATAGTATCGTCGTGAAATCTTATACTTTTTTTTTTTGTCGACGTTGTTTACTTCCTTCTTTGTATTATTTTTTGTTTTTACTTTTTCTCTTCAAAATTTTTTTCATATTTATAGTTGCCCATTTAAAATACTTTTCATTTTTCCAATTGATCCCATTGTAAAATAGCTTTTTTCAAAAATATCTCAACAAATTTTTTCTTACAATTTTTCAAATTGTTATATTTCCTTTTAATCACTGATTACTTAACTCTATTAAACTCTTTAGGAGACAATAAATAACTTAAGTAAAGATATTGATTTCTTAAAAATTTTAACATCTGTTAATTTTTTTATTAAAAAAATGTTTAAAAAATTAACATTTTTATGTTTATTTAAAAAAAAATCAACACATTAAATCCATATGTGCGAAGCACAAGCTTAAAAACTAGTATTTATAGATATATATATATATATATATATATTAATTGGGTGCTTATTAATATAACTTCTTTGATTGCATTTGCCCTCGTGTTCTGTAGGTAAATCAAATATCCAACATTGTAGACCAAAAATTACCAAGAAATTAAAAAAAAATTCTTAGACTATGATATATCTTCTACGTAGAAATCAAATTATTTGTGAAGGAAAAAAATAAAATAAAACAGGATCGGAATTATTATTTGTTCGATATTTTTTTAAAAGAATAAAAATATATTTGATTCCAATTAAGGATAATTGGCTTCTTTGTTCTTGTTAATATTTTACTTAATAATTAGGTCTTAGGTTTAAAATATCTTTTTTTAGCCTATGTTTGATTAGAAGGAAAGAAAACAAGAGGGAAAGAAAAAATGAAAGTGAAAGTAAATAAGAGGGAGATGAGGGATTTTATTTTATTTTTATGCGAAAAGAATATAAAAGGTTATATAATTACCATTTTATTTGTTTATATATATATTTTTACTTTAAAAACATGGATAAAAAAGTAATTTTAATAATTATTGAATGAATTTTAGTTTTCCTCTCACTTTTGTACGGAATGTAAAAGTGGACCATACATTACAATATTTGTCTAACATAAGTTCCTTTCCATTATCTTTTCTTTCTTATCAAACAATCAATTCCATCAAGTATCCTCCACTTTTCTCTCAACCCGCTTCGTTCCTTTCCCTTTCCCACCCTACCAAACATAGGATCAAGCTTTAATGATATGTCATTTTAGCAAATCGAAAGTGGATGTATGAAGTATTTTGAACTATTTTATATATATAACGAGGTATTTTGAGCGATTTTGAAAGATCGGGAATGGAAAGAGGGATGTTATGTGCAGTTGAGAAATGACTCTCCTTTGCAGTCTCTCTCTGTAAAATTGACATTTGTCCCTGGTTTTTGTTCCCTCGTCAGTGCATTTAATCATGCTAAAAATACAACATTAGTTTAAATTCTTATTACGAAATTGCCACTACAGACCAAACATAAAAAACGTGAATCTACCGTGGGCCCCATTATTAAAAGTACTAATATATTATTATATTCTAAGGGATTTTCATTTTTTCTCGGGCTAAACTCCTCCAGTTCAGCCTCACCAGTTTCTGAAGAAGAAGACATGCAGCCTTACCATTTAAGCATTTTTTTTTTGGGTTTAATAAATTGAATCTGCCCAGTACCCTCTTACACAGAAAATCTAAAATGAAGTTCTTATTTTTTTAGTAGAGTCTAAAAACCATTCCCCGTCTTGCCCGGATATTGGGTACGGGTGGCAAGGTTGGGTGAGGGGAATAGAGTCGGTGAGATTTGGCCAGAGATGGGAGAGACTACGGGCGGGGGATCTAAGCTTGGATGGTGGAAGCTCGATGGATCTGGGTGATGACATGCGGGTGGAAGCTCGCCGTCGCAGGGGAGGGAGGAGCTTGGTCGCTGTCCCTATCGCCGTTGCCGTCGCTGTCGCCATCGTGGGGAAGGAGAGAGCTTGGTCATCATGGCAAGAGATGGAGTAGCTCGCTGCATCACCGTCGTGAGGAAGCTGGACTCCGTTACCGTCGTGTGGGTGGGCGTTGGGTTTGCCGTCAACGGAGTGAAGTTATGGATTTAGACTATTAATTCCTTTTTAGGAATATTTGCCAAAATAACAACCTTAAAAATTTGAAGTTTATACTCAAAAAAAAAAAAAAAAAGAAAAGAAAAAAGTTAAAATAAGATTTTTAATTATATAGACCGATAAAGTACACTGAAGTGATGAACTGGTAGGTGTTGTGGTGGCAATATCGTAATAAGCATTTCAAATTATGTCTTTTTTTAAGTCGTTGGCACCTCCCCGGCTACGGCGCCAAAATTTGATTACGCCCAAATGTGTACAAAAACAAGCGGTCGATTGCAGTATAATTAGGACGGTCGATCCCACGAGAAGGTGATAAAAACAAATAAAAAGATATTAGTGGAACAAAAGTGTTAGAGAAATAAGTAATCAAGAGAAAGAAGAAGAAGAGATATTTTTGTGATTTTGAAACAATTTTAAAGACAACGTAATTTAAAATAGAGAAAAATTCAATAATCAAAAGGTGGTAAAGCATCAAGAATCCCTCATGTGTATTGTTTTCCAAATTTAGTTTTGATTCAACAAAAGTATTCAAATGAATTAGACTTTTCACGTTAAGACCAAAAAGATTATTATTATAAATTATCTAAAATCGACAATATATCAAATTGACAATATTGCAGTGAAAGATCAATTTATAAAATAATTCTAGTTACAAAACATTACATGACAAAATTTACATAGAAAAAACATGACTGAATCTATATAAAAACTAGACACATGATATTTAACATTCAAAGAAAATTAGAAAATGGAGAAGAATATTTCACTTAAATATATATGCATTATAAAATCAAACAAACAAAACCTCATTTGGAATACTCAACACATGAGTTCATCTCTAGCTTCGCCAAGAGAAATTTAGCCAAACATGCACAACATTCTCACAAAAACTCTAAAAAAAATTAGAAGAAGAAAAGATAGAAAAATGACTATATTTTTGGCTCTAAACTTAACCAATAATTGGTTAAAATACAACACCCTCGCCCTCTTGAGGAACCTTCATTTTATAGCCACTAGAGAGGATTTTTCGCCCAACAAATCCACCACCCAGGCTGGTAAATCAGATGGAAACTTGCAGTAAACTGGCTGGAGTCACGGGCTGAATGGCATAGAGCTGGCAGCTTTCACGCGGGCTGGGCGCGCGGTGGACGAGAAGCTGGGCTTGTGAGGCAGCTGAACTGGAGTTTCGGCCCGAAACTCGCGCTGGGCCTGGTGCTGGAGTTGCAGCTGGTGGGGCTGATTTCATGCGGGCTGGCTGCTCGGCTGAGGACACGGGCCTAGGATCACGGGCCTGAGATCATGCTGCTGGGATTGCGGGCTGAAGTGGCGCTGGACTCACGCGGGCTGGCTGGAATTGAGCTACAACCTGCGGAAGAAAGGGGAGAAAAAGGAAAAGGAAGGAAAAAGAGGAGAAGGAAAGAATAAAATAAATCAAAATAAATAAAATAATAAATATTTCTAAAGTAAAATATTATGAATTAAAATTATGGAAATACACATTTAAAACATAAATTATCTAATAAATTATATGAACAAAAATGTGTTTTTGTGCATTTATCAGACAGCCATCCGCTTTACATCCCTATTGATTCAGAATTCTCCAAAACGTATTCTTAGCTAAATGATAACAATAATATATTACAATAGAAAAACAAGGAGAAAATTACCTTAAGAGAGAATTGGAAAATGCGGAGTTTAGGGAGGCACAGAAATGAAGAATGCTCTCATCATATGTCTTCTCTTCAGATTTCTATCTTGGGGTGTGATGAATCTAGGGAAAATCTTCCTCTGTCCCTCTCTATCACCAATGATTTATCGTCAGTAAATTATAAATCCGGACAACAAAAAAGTATCATAACACTGCCTTATTCTCTTAGTCCCGAAATTTAGCCCGAGCACGTAAAATTTGGCTAACAATACCTGCAGTAGAAAGTACAGTTGATAAACTGTTAGTGGCAAGACACCAACGCTCTTTTTCTTAACATAATCTAAAAGGATTTGGGGCAGAAAAAAGAACGAAATGAAAATTGCCACGGTAGAGGTGAACTAACCTTTTTTTGGCTGAAATTTAAGTGTCGTTTTAACCATGTTCAATCTATTCCTGCACATCATCCACATATAGCCTATTGGAGAGTATATTAGATTAAAAACTAAAGAAACTTTGATTTGCAACATTTATATTTCAGAAAGTATGACAAGGAATTATTAAAAACTTCCAAAATAATGCAATAATATTATTTTTCCAATGAATTTTGATCAACTTCTTCAAACTAGCTCCAAGAAAATTCACACCCACATATGAAAACCAAACCCCAGACCAGTCTCCAAGAAAACATGGAAATATTGAAGAAACAAGCATAAAACGAAACTCATGTAAGAGCAAAATAATCTGGAAATCAAACGTTATTAACTAAAACAGAACAAAAAACTAATGTTATAGTACCTGAGGAGAATATTGGAGCACGGTGAGAATACGGAGGGACAAAAATGCATGTTGCTTTATCATATTTTTTTCCAGTCGATTCATATGTTGGGGATGCATTGAATTTTGTGTCAATCTTCCCCTGTTCTATAGTAAGTCTATGGACGACAAGAAAAAACCTAGTCACACACCACACATGTCCTAGTAGCATAAATCTTCCTCTGAAAATGTTTGACTTGTTCTGTTGTTTAAACTTCATCACCCTCTTTCTTAGAATGTAT
This sequence comes from Ficus hirta, assembly GCA_038430175.1. NCBI lineage: Eukaryota > Viridiplantae > Streptophyta > Magnoliopsida > Rosales > Moraceae > Ficus > Ficus hirta. Next base: position 41,079,124 of record CM076585.1, on the reverse strand, counting down.
CATATAAGTAACTTGCACAATTGGTAAATATTTTGCAAGATGTTTAACTTGTATTAATAATCGGTAAATCTCGATGGAAACTAATTGTTCAATCCATGATGTTGCAACTCCGAGAAAGTATCCTGCTTAAGCAAAAAAATACAGTAACGGTAAGATTGCGATCCTATGTGAAAACAAAAAGAAGATTGCACAAAGAAAATTCTGACCTCTGAATGTTTGTCTGACAACTCTGAAGAATACAACTTTATATTCCTAGGTTCCTTGCGTTAAACTTGTAGCTGGAATCTTCTTCCCAAGTCCCAACATGCTTAACTTGTACTACAACTCCTAGCAAGTGTCCTGCTTAATTGTAAATAATACAGTAACATGGTAAGATTGGGAGCTCAAGCAAAAACAAAAAGGATATTAACCAAATAAAAATTTTGACCTGTGAGTGTTGTGCTGTTAACTTTGAAGAATAAAAGGACATTTTTCTCGCATCCTTGCATGTGGCTGGTTTTGAAACATCTGCGGACATTATTCACACTTGAGTTTCTTCAAAGATTATCCATTTTTATATTTAGATGATTGAAAGAAAAATGAGAAAGACAATACCATTCAAAACAGAATGGACAATCATTATTTCCAAAATCCCTCTAGTTGTTAAAATAGTTGTCTTTGACGAGATGCAACAAAAAAGTCAAGTCCAATCAAAAAATCCTGGTTTACTTGTAGACCTTGTAGTGAAACTGTTATGATTTAGATTGTTTTTATTTTTATTTTTTCTGGGCAACATGTTCAATCTACGTCTGTAATTTAAGATATGAAAATGTGTTGGATCAAACACTGAAAAAACTTTCATTTGGAACATTAATATTTCAGAAAGCTATATGATAAGGGATTATTGAAAACTTCTGAAACAATAAAACATTTCTTTTTTTCCATGAATTTCGATCAACTTCCTTAGACTAGATCAAAGAAAATTCACACCCACATATGGAAACCAAAGCCCAAACTAGTAACAAGAAAATATTGAAGAAATAATCATAAAAAGGAACACACGTAAAAGCAAAGTAAAATGGAATTCAAACGTAATTAATTAAAACAGAACAAAAAACAAATGGTATAGTACCTGAAGGGAAAATTGGAGCATGCAGAGAATGAGGAGCGACAAAAATTCGTGTTGCTTTATCATATTTCTTTCCTATCGATTATTATGTTGGGGATGTGTTGAATTTTGGGCCAATCTTCCCCTGTTTCTCTCTGGCATCGCTCATATAGCAGAGGACTGTTATAGATCTCCAAACGAGCAAGAGAAGCAGGCAGCCCTTCTTCTGGCAAGCACTGTAACTCTTTGCAAAAGGAAATTTGCAATTTTTGAAGGGAGGTGAGGTTGTGAAAGGATTTTCCATTTATGGTTTTAAGATTTTTCAACCGAAGGATAGAGAGAGAAGTCAAAGTGAATGGAAGAAGCCCTTCCTCTGGAAATGAATCCACTCCTCCTTCAATTTCAAATTGTTGGAGCAGTAAGCTTTGAAGAGAGGAGAGTCTTTGCAGATCCCACTTCATACGGTTTGCAATGAGCATTGGGCATTCCCTGATTTCAAGTTCCTTTAAATTAGAAGGAAATCCCATTCCTGAAAACAACTCCAATCTTGGACAGCACCATAATTCTATGGATTTAAGAGAAGGATATACGGAATCAATCTCTGCTTGACTTGTGAGAATTGCGCTCACCATTTCTTTACAACGACCAATGCGAATTGTTTCCAAGGATGGAAAACAACCAGCTGGCAGTCCCATATTCAGTTTGTCACATAACTCAATACGAAGAGTATTGAGATGGGGAAAAATCTCACCTGCTTGCTCAGCTCCAGTAAATGACCACCTCTCCAGCGAACCCATGTATTCAATGTGTAATTTTTCTAAGGATGGAAAAGGCGTGGTTGAGGGAGTACCACAAAATTCATCTCCTATACTTTCCAACCCATCCATATGCCAAATAACAAGCTCTTTGAGGGAAGGTAGTTGCCCCAGTGGTGGCAACAAGCAACAATTTTTACAAGCGATTAGAGACACTTCAACCATATCACTAAATGATTCACATGCTACCCAATTTGGGAACATAGTACCTCTGTAACCGTAAATTTTAAGTATCTTCAGCATTTTATGTGGTTCCAGTGCAGTAAGTACCTCCTTTTCTTTTGTTGAATCATTACTTATACTGTCATGCTTCCATCTCAAAATAAGCCCAGTAAGACATTCCTTGTTCTTCAAATCGGCTTGTAAAACATCCCCCACGTCCACCACGTTTTCAAGCCCTGAAATACAAAGACTTCCATGCAAAGACTTCAGCTCTCCCAACTCTTTGATCCTAGAACCACCATTTTCTCCCAAAACAAAATCACTTAATGTTTGTAGATTCTTCAACTTGCACATCTGTGGAGGCATTTCTTTTAAAGGTGTGTTTACGATCACAAGATGACGTAGGTTGACTAAGGAACACGTGTTGGCTGGCAATTGAGTAAGTTTTTCACAATCTAACAACAACAGTGTTTGCAAGTTGTATAGAGTACAAATTGAACTTGGAATTTCTTCAACTTCTGTCCAAGATAAGTCCAAATACCTTAGATGCTTGAAATACCCAATTGAATCAGGCAACTTTACAATACTTGATTCAGATAGAGAGAGAACGTTCATGCATCCTCCAACTCCTTGAAATAGTTCACACGGGATATGGCGCTTCGATCTGTAAAAATACGCATGTGACAACGGTAAAGCCAACAGGGTCCTTAAACACTTGCTTTTGGACATACCCTGTAACTTCGTTATGTCTTCATTATCTTTTCGATATGACAAATGACGAGTCTTGCTTGTAAAGCCATCCAAGTTATCACAACCATCCAACGTGAAGCAAAACTCACCTGAAATGCGCAAAGCTAAATCATGCACAAGATCATGCATTAGGAGAATTGATATTCCATGCACACTTGATCGCTGAAAGAAAGACCTTGATATTAGGGCATCCAAGTATGATTTTCCAACATCTTCCATACGTTTTCCTTTTTCAGGTTGCAAAAGTCCTTCTGCCATCCACAACAAGACTATGGTTTCTTTGTCTCCCTCCTGAAACTCATAATCTTTAGGGAATATTGAGAAATAAGCAAAGCACCGTTTCAAGTTTGGGGGTAGGAACTGGTAACTCAACCATAATGCTGGAAGAATCTTGTTCTTCTGATTTTCTTGAAATTGCAAATCCCACACATCACTCTGCAAGATCCCTCTCCACTCCTCTGAACTTGATAGAGAGCGTAAAACCCCAGCAATTGATTTTATTGCTAAAGGTAGACCCTTGCACTTTTTAACAATTTCTTTGCCCATTTCTTGCAAATCTGGATGTACCCCAGAGCCTCTATTGACAAAGGCATGGCGTGCAAACAACTTCCAACAATCATCATCCGGTATCATCTGTAGACTATAAGTTGGACTAGTGCCCATCTTTGATGCAACAACTTCATTGCGTGTCGTCACAAGAATCTTGCTCCCATCTGCTCCGAAGTCAAAAGGGCTCTTTAAAGCATCCCAAAGTTCATAATTTTCGTTCCAAACATCATCATGAACGAAAAGAAATCTTTTCCCCATCACTTCGTTCTTCAGTGCATTTTGAAGTTGATAGAGGTCTTGAATATCACATTTACGAGAAGTGATTGCCTCCAAAATTATTCTCGTAAGTTTGAAAACATCGAACTCCTCTGACACTGTTACCCACACCTTCAAGGAAAAATGATCTTGGACCTTTCTATCATTGTAAACAAGTTGAGCAAGAGTGGTTTTGCCGATACCACCCATGCCCACTATAGGAATCACGGATAGCTTCTGCCCACCATTATGCTCAGACAACAACAACTTAACAATAGCCTCCTTCTCAGCATCCCTTCCATAGACATCACAAGCGTCCACCATAGGAGCAGGTAATCTTTGAGGTCTATTCTGATGAACACCTTCTCTAAGACCAAGCTCATCCTTATGCCCCAAGAGAAGATCTAACGTAACAAGGATCTCCTCTATCTCGGATTTTATAGTGTTATCAAATGCACTATATAAGTTTGGCAAGAAATTGAAGAACTTATTTCTTGCTATGCTTCCAGATTGCTCATCTTCTTCCACCTTGCGCCGCAAAGCTTCAGTGTTGATTTTGTCCATCACGTGATCTGCTTCATAAACCACTTCTTTAACATCATCAAGCCACTTTTTCACGTCTTCATCCGTGAGTTGCTTCACTTCAGCATCATTCAGCAGTTTATTAGCCGACCGCAACTTGATCTCCAACTCCTTAAGCAGCTTTGAAACGCCTTTCTTTCGTTGAAGGAGATTGAGGACCTCTTGAGAAGCCAACCTATCAAACAAGACATTAAAGAAGCCAGAGAGAAGAGCACCTCCCACAAGTACTTCAGCCATGGTTTTTCTTCTTCAAGGAACCGTAGTTAGATTGATGATGGAAAGGACCCTAGAGAGTTACAAAGAAGAAAGGAGATCAGTTAACAAGTGTAGCAAGGACTTTTGTTATTTAAAAAAAAAAAAAAATAGCCGTGCGTTTTCAATACTCAACTTATTTATTTATTTATTATTATTTTTTTTAAGTCCCTCATTTCTTTCCCTAATGAGATCAAACTTCATTACTGACATTTAACCAACATGAAGCCAATATTCTCATTAAAAAAAAAGACAAGAAAAGAATAACAAAATTATTTACTGAATTAGAGTGCATATAAAATTAGAAAGTGCTGGGGAAAAAAAGGATATACCTTTGGTTGTATCAACCTCTTTTCTTCTCTTTATCGCTCCTTTGAATGATTTGAATGATGAGAGTTTTGGATAACAAGTAAATTCCTACCACTGCAAATAGCAGAAAATTTTTTTTTAAAGAAACACAATTAGGACAACTGTAATATTTTGAAAGTTAGAACAAGGGCTAGTAGAGACAAAACAGAACGGATCACAATCAAGAGAAATCATCAATCTTGAAAACTATACAGTTGAGTTGATCACTCAACAATCCAAAAGAACCCCAGAACTGTCAAACAGTTATTTCTTTATCTATTCTCTCTCTTTATATATACACATATATTTACTAGATTACCTGACTGAAAATTTTTAAAAGACTAAAGTAAGCATTTTTACATCCTATCCTGACATTTATCCAACATGAATGCCAATATATATATATTTTTTAATGAATTATAAAAGGGTAAATTGTTGGATTGATCCCTGAATTTTTAAGTAGGTGAGAGTTTGGTTTCTAAACTTTATTTTTTAGTAAAAATACCCCTAAACTTTTAAGTAGGTGAGATATTAATCTCTATTTTTTGTTGTTAAAATACCCCTGAGTTATTAAAAAATGGGTGTTTTGGTCCTCATATTAAATTTTGGACAAAGGTGGGGGATGAAGATGGCATGATAGTGATGGGGGAGGTTGCCTCGGCGAGCAGAGTATGGCTTCGGACATCTATTTTTGAACAAAAGTACTCTATTATCCTAAAAATTCAATAAGCTCAAAGCAATATCCACAAAAAAACAATCTTTATGAATTTTATATAAATAAAAAAAAACCTCACAAATCTTTAGAAATCAGAAAACGAAAATGATAAGGAGAGAAATAAAAATGTTGTTTCTTGTGAAGAGACAAATCAGTTTAAAATAAAAAGCAATAAACAAAAACCAACATCTTTTATTTGTCTCTTTATGAAAATTTATTTTTCTGATTACTTATGATTTGTGGTTTTTTTTAATTCATTAAGATTATTTTTTGTTGGGGATTTTTTTGAACTTTTTAAAGGTAATATAGTATACTTTTGTTCAAAAAATGATGTTACGAGCTGAAACGACCTCATTTATTAATGTCACTTCACCGTCATACTCCACTCACTTTAAAAAATTAATTGAAGGACCAAAATAAACATTTTAAAGACTTGTGGGGTAATTTGACAAAAAAAAAAATATAGATTAGGGATCAAACTTTCATCAACTTAAGAGTTCAGGGATATTTTTATCAAAAAATAAAGTTTAAGGACCGAACTATTACCTACTTAAAAATTCAAGAACCAATCCAATAATTTATCCAAAATAAAAATAAAGAAGAAGCACAAAATTATTCACTGAATTAAAGTACATAATTCGAAAGCAGGGGATTGAAAGAAAAAACTATACCTTTGGGGTACTATAAATGTCGATCTCTGTAGTGCTTCTCTTTATTGCTCCTTTAAATGAAGGGCTAAAATAAATTTAAAAAAAAAAATCAAAAATCAACAACAACAACAACATATTTTTTGAAAGACCAAAGAAACAATATGACATCAGTACCAATGAAGCGTTGTCACCAAGAAATGAACAGTTTAGATAGATATGAAAGTAGTATCTAAATAAGCCAGTTTGCATAATCTGGCTCAAATTGTCGATAACTTTCATTGAATATACACACACATACACCATGTAGAAATTGAACCAAATTGTTGACTTATGGTGCGTTTATTTATGCATAATCGAAGTATTTATTTAAACTCAAAATCGAAAGTAGTATTGTAAATGTACTTATATACACATTCTTAATTATGTTTTCACATTAATAAAAAAAATGTTTATTAAGTATTATGAATTATAATTAAACAAATTTGATAATATTAGGATAATAACATAATAAATAAAAGCTATGCAATTTTTTTTTTATTGGAAAATAAGCATTTCTACATCCAATATCCTGACATTTAACCAACATGAATGCCAATATTCTCAGCAAAACAAAATAATAATAATAATAATAAATAACAATATTATTTACTGAATTAAACTGCATGTATATTTAGGAAATAAGTGCAGGGGAAGAAAAAGATATACCTTGTGGTTTTATTAACCTCTTTTCTTCTTTTTATCGCTCCTTTGAATGATGGGAGTTTTGGATAACAAGTAAATTCCTTCTAAAACTGCAAGTTTTTGTAAGTAAGAACAAGGGCTTTTGTTTAAAAAAAAAAAAAAAAAAAACTTATTTTTGTTGTTTTACTGCATATACATAATCTCAATTCATACCTATTTTTATTTTTCCATAAGAAAAAATATATATTATTTGAAATTTATGCAGGGGAAGAATATGAAGGGGAAAAAAAAGACGAAAAACCTCTGGAGAAGATGATCAAGAGTAAAAGCTTTCAACAAATTAAGTATTATGAATTATAATTAAAAAAAATTAAATTTTTAATATTAGGATAATAACAAAATAAATATAAGCTGTGCAATTATTTTTTTTAAGAAACTTAAAAACAGAGTGTAAAAACTTGAAATAACATACCTTTGGTTGTATCAACCTCTTTTCTTCTCTTTATCGCTCCTTCGAATGATGGGAGTAACAAGTAAATTCCTTCTAAAACTGTAAGTTATTGTAAGTTAGAACAAGGGCTTTTGTTTAAAAAAAAAAAAAAAAACTCAGTTTTGTTGTTTTCGTAAAATGAGATAATAAAAACTTCAAAGTGGCTAGTACTACTATTTTACTGCAGATACATAATCTCAATTCAGACCTATTTTTCCATAAGGAAAAAAAAAAGTCTTTATTTGAAATTTATGCAGGGGAAGGAATATGAAGGGAAAAAGAAAAAAAAGAAAGAAAAAACCTCTGGAGAAGATGATCAAGAGTAAAAGCTTTCAACTTTGAGTAACGGGAGACAATTCATATTATATGATCAAGGGAAGCTCTGTAGGGAAAATGAGAAGCTAATTTGAAGCTAAGAGAAGAGAAAGACTTCTGTTTAGAAAAAGGAGCTCTCCAATAACTTCCCTATATTTGTTTTTTCCTGTAATTTTATTTTCCATTTTTGGTCAAATTAATACGTCTACCTGTTCGGCTACTTGACCAAGTGTAAAAAGGAGGGCCTACCTCTTAATCTTGCACACTAAAAAAGGAAGAAAAAGGTGAAAAGGTCAAATTTTTACCGTAAAACCTCGTATTTCATTATATCAATAGAATTAATTATTCCAATCATTAAATTAATTTTTTATTAACAAGTATATCATTTACAGTTCTGTCATAGAATTCTCATATTTTGTGGATTGTATCTTCTAATTAACTGAGAAATTAAACAAATGATAAAATTGGCAACTGACAATAGTTGTCATCAAAAAACAAACTAGAAATTCAACAGTTTTTTCCTAGTAAAATTTATCTATGACGAATTCTGTAGTGTGATAAAATTTTTTTTAAAAAAATCCCTTATCAATAAGCACAGTTTTGAGCTATTAGATTTTCATTAAGTTTTATTATTCTAAACCAGATATGATTTTGAAGTTAAGGGTTTACCAGTGATTTTTATTGTTTTTGCCACGTTATCAGAAAAAAAAAAAAAAAAAAAGTCTTAATTATAATACTTTTTTAATTGGAATTTCTACCGTATGATCTAGTTTGTTTTTTACTAACTATATGTTGGAATTTTAATCGTTGAATAAATTTTTCAACAATCTAATCTTTAAATGTCCACTTTAATAATTTACAACACACGATCTAAAATTAATCTTAATCATAAATCTAAAAACTTAATATAATATGATTAAAATCTTCATTAATAATTAGCGGTATAATTCCTGTTGTATAAACTATTCTTAATTATAAATTAGAACCGTTAAAAAATTTACGTAACAATTAAAGCAGTGGAAATTTTATTTTTCTTAACTAAGATCCCAACAACAAGACTCTTGGATAGTGGATATGCGTCCTTTTCAGTACCACAGATATTGTGTTGGCTGTATTCAATTATTATTGTACTATTAGTTGATCCAACCTCAAGTCTATGCTTCACTGTTTTTCATCCCCAAACTAGCTTTATCAACACGCTTTTTACACTATTTTTTAAGACCTTTCATAGCCTAAATTCTACGGTGGGTATTAAAAGAGATAATAACTCCCAATAGAGACTCATTTGTTTCAATTTAATATTTTATTCATTCGTATTTGATTGTGTTGAAGTTTTATGATTCGGATTAAATTTATCGTTGAAAGAACTGTATATTGATATTGACTTATGTTGAAGTTTTATGATTCGGATTAAATTTATCATTGAAAAAACTGTATTATTGATATTGACATTTTTCTGAAAAAAAAAACGGTCAATTTATCCAATCCATCCATTTAGATTTTTATGCTCCTAATGTTTTTAACCAGGATCCAAGCGAACTATTAGTTCTTATATATGCTTGGTTTAACACTAATGGTCGGTTATTCATTGTGTATCATATTAAAATATAATATAATATAGTACAACATGTGTTTGGACGTTTTCTTTTTAACTTTATTTAAATACAATGTGTGTTTGAGTTGTTGGTGAGAGAGAGAGTATGCAATATGAATGGTAAAAATATATAAAAAATGGAATGATAAATAGTGGTTATATTGTATTTAAATTTAAAAAATACTGTATTTCTAAAGAATCTATGAGGCACCTAAATACACATTATATTACATTTGAATGTAATGTAGGATGAATGGTATTTTCAAATGAACCAAAATATTTGATATCGTTACCTTTGACAGGTTTGTATAACTTTCTTCAAAATGTTGCATCCAGGGAAAACAAATTCAACAAAGCAGACTAAATTGGCTAGACAGTGAGCAACCCTATTTCCATTGCGGACAACAGAGGTGCAAGTATCACATTCAACCTGGATAAGAAGATTCCTAATATCTTCTATCACTGGGCCTTCTGAGGCTGATAAGGAACAGTTTCTGATTGCGGTTATAACATTCGTAACATCAGACTCCACAATTGATATTAATAAACCCCCCTCGGTAGCACATTCCAGCCCCTCCAGAACAGCTAGGCATTCCGCTATATATGGAGAGAAAGAACCATGAATTCTCTTTGCAAAGTGTGATATCCTAGAAATTCATAAACTCGATTTACGAACTATTATTATGGATTTCCTTCATCAACACGCTTCTAATGAATTATTTTGATGAATACCAAATTTCAAGATCATGAATGATGGTATATGTATTATCAATATGATGATGTCGATGATTTAAAAATGTTGAGTTTCTCTAAGTGAGGAAAATATATATATATAATGTTACTCTCATTTTCTTTTTCAATTGAGATTTTATGAAAATATTATGTGTGAAAATTCATTATATAAATATAATAAATGAATAATCATGATTTTGTAATTTAAAAAAGTGAATTTTAAATCATGTCAAGATTTATCTATTAAATTAAATTTAATAATCCTAAAAAAAAAAAAAAAACTTTAGCGGGAGTGCTCGTGCACCCCCCTACCCAGTGGGTAATTGCCCACTGGTTAAGGCAGTGGGCTTAAGCCCACTGCAAGGAGGAAAAAAAAAAAACGGGGGGTGGGGGGGGGGGGGTGTTAAGGGAAGGGGTGCCGTGCACCCCTCCCCTTGCTCAGTGGGCAGCGGTCCACTGAGCCATGGAGGCAGGCAGTAAGCTGCCTGCCTGCGGCCAGTAAACTGGCATAGAAATTTTAAAAAATATATATATATTTTTTCAGAAAATAGGTTGAACAAGAGGGGGGTTTTTAAGAATCCAAAATCCAACCCCCAAACAAGCAAAACAAAGATGACAAGATAAGAAAGAAAAGTTGATTACAATGTAAGATGATGAACTACTTGAATGACTACTCACTAATCACTTAGAAATGTATGATAAACCACCAAAACAGCCTCTCAATCTATACTCTTCAGCTGAGCACGTTTTGGCAGAAATTTAAAATCCAAAAATTTCAATTTTTAACCCACAATAAGGTTTGGTTATAAAATGTTTCTAAGGTAAACCAAAAATCACTTTTTTCTCTTTCATAAAGACCATACAAGCAAAGAAAAGTTTCCTATCTCCCTCCCTTCATTGTGGACGAAATTTGTAGCTAAGGAAACCCAAAAATATACTTCATCTCCTTCCACCCACTACCAACATCATTTTTTTTACAAGGAGGAAGAGCCATTCCAAGTGTTTTCCAAGATAAAACCTATATTTTTTCCACTTGTTTTCTAGAAAGGAAAATGATGTTTTAAAAATATTTTTAAAGTGATGTTTTTCAAGGATCCAAGAGTGGTTCAGGCCTTCAAGAGGAGTTAAGAACCCATTACTTTTCTAAGAAGTAAATGATTTGTAAACTAGTGGTTTACCAAGTTCTTAATAACTTTCCTTTCAAAATGTGTTCTTACAAATAGGAAAATCTTGGCACGGTAAATGGTTAAAATATAGTTTTGCTACCTAGAGAGATGATATATGTGCTGGCCATGATTTAAGGTGGCTAGAAAACATTATTTGTGTATGGAATATGATGAAAAGTGTATTTATGTGATTTTATGGTTATATGATATGAATGAGTATGGATGTATGAGAATAAGAGATTATGGTATGTTGATATGTTATGTCCTCTGTTTAATGGAAGCATGAATGATGAAGAAAATATCTTGACATCACAAATAAGCTAGAATAAGAATTAATGACCATAAATTACCAAAAATAACATTTTTAGCATAAATGTTAATAAGTTGGAAAATTGTATTTTGAGTGGGATTTTCATAATCTTATAAAAAGACAGAATATTCCTCTTGACATAAGCCATAAGAAGAGCTCAAGTTTGATCAGAAATAATAAATGTCAAAAATGATGATTTTACCCTCAAGGGATAAAATCGTAAGTTCACCAACCTAAAGACTTTATTTGAATCCGAAACTTTGCAGTCTTGACTAGAGACTTAAAATAGACCTTGTGTCAAATTTTGGTGATAAATGGATAAGAAATAACCAAAATGCCATTTTGGGGTCAAAACGTAAATATAGAAAAGTTTATGGTCAAAAATGTAATAATATAAACTTGTTAAAAATGAGTCCTGATCCTGTGAGAGCACTTTATAAGGACATTAAGTATATAAAACGTGAACCAAAGGGTATTGGGAACTAATTGGGGCTAAATAAGGACTAAAATGCAAAAATAAATAAATAATGGGTTAAATTATAAAATCTGCTTAAACTATCATTAGACAGCATCTTTGTCACCCTTAAAACAGTATATTAAGCTAAATAAATATAAAAAATAATATGGTTTATGTTATAGTCAAATGTACAACCTTAAAAGACATAAAGGGGCATAAATGTTAAACTTTTATTTAATTGTATTTAGAAATGTAATAAGTTACGAAAGCCATTTTTTAAGAGCTTAAGGGCACTGTAAATGCTATTCTAAGGCTGGGACAAACTTTGAAAAGCCATTCAATAAGTCTAGATTAAAAAGGATATGTCTAATGATAAAATTGTAATTTTGTCAAACTAAGGGGCAAAATGGTAATTTGATGGGGAGAACGTTTTGGACCATAGGTAGAGGTTTTCTGGACCTATAAAACTGTAAGAGAGATTACTAAAAGCTAAGGTCAAAATATTTAACAAGTTTAAGCTTAAAAGTGCTTGAATAACCGAAATAAGGGCAAATTGGTAAATTAGTACCCGATGGCTCGATGACGAGAAATGAACCTGCCACTAGACTTGTTGAGATGCCATGTAATTGTTGACTAAAACTTGATAAAGACAAGTGTAATGGGCCTTAACAGGTTTAAAACAATAATAAGACCCAATTACAAGTAAATGGGTTGTGATAGACCAAATAAACCCACAACCTACAAAGATGACTCAATATGATAATGAAAGACCATGGTTATCCATGGTCACCTAATGGACCCAAATATAAATAAAGGGGAATTAAGTAAAATATTGGATAAAAAATTAAGTATTAAATAATTAACTCACCAATGGGTTAATAATTAATTAATTTAATATTTAAAATTAATTAATTATTAATTAAGAAATTAATTTATGATAATTATGTAATTAATAATTAAGGATGCTATTCTTAAAAAAAACTTAGAAACAAATTAATAATTAAATTGAAATTAATAATTAATAATTAAATTGAAATTAATTATTAAGTAAGAGAACATATGTCCATAATCAAAATTATTCAAAAAACCTTACTCTAACTATCGGATATCAAATTAAAATTAGGACACCGCATCGACTTAAAGGTAGAGCCGGAAACAATCAACGCAGATACACAGTTACGCGATTTTCCGTAAGTACAAACTTCACCTACAGTATAGAACAAAATGTTTTTCGTTGTTGATGTTCTACGTTTTCTATGATTTGCCTTGATGAAGTGATGAGCCTATGAGCCATATGTACTGTGTAAATTAAGCATTTAACGTGCATAATTTCTCTTGCACTGATATGATTGACATGCCTCACAGATATGTATGCAGTAATGATAGATGCATAGGAACATGTAAATCTATACATTGTCACAAATAATAAGAATGAGGCTAACGAAAGATAGGATTAAGTGTCGTACCAACCTCCAATTAGTGAGAGGATATGATAAGAACGAAAGTTATAAGATATGACCTTGGAGGTTGTTGGAGGGTCACTCCCCTAACTCCACATTGGTTGCGCGCATATGTGTAACGCCCCGACTTCCCACGCCGGGTCGTCACCTTACTTACATACTGAACTTAAACTTGCGGAAAATTTGGAAGAAATTTTTTTTTTTTCTTTTAAACTTTATTTTAAAACTTTCAACTTGAACTTCATCCTCAAACTCATACTTACTGATAGGTACTTACTCGAGTACCAAACTTTCAAACCCTCCTTGAAGGCCATCGAAATCAAATTGTAGACCAAACCCGACTTAATGCGGATTGGTACCACAAGAGGCAACTTGCTTGCCATACATACATAAACTTTGTCATTCATACTTAAAACATCATGAAAATATGAAAACCCTATTTCATTACAACATATTTTATAGAGTATATTTTTTTTTTTCTAAAATCCGTGGTAGTGTCCATCCCACATTTCACAGTCCGCAGCACCAGCCTTCCACAGTGTTGCATCAGAGATTGCTGGCAGGTTGCTTACCTACAGCATAGACGTAAGACGTGAGCTTTCGCTCAGCAAGTACAACTGTTACATCCGCGACGCAAAATACATATCATTATGCATGAACCAATTATGACCTCTTATGAATCAAATATGGATTCATAACTTAGCTTAGTTCTATTCCTTTACTTATCATGTGTGCTCGTACCGTGGTACATAGCCAAGGTATGGTTGAAGGCGGCAGTCTGTTTTAACTCAAACCATGAAACACAAAGTTTAACATGGAGTAGTTTAGGTAGCCATCCAATCCAACTCAAACCATGAACCATACCATTTAAACCCGCCTTTGTGGCAAGTCGGTACGACACAACATCTTACTTGTCTTGTTCTTACCAGGTGGTTTAACATTAGTGAACATGCTTCATGATGTCACAATATTACAACATATAACATAACATAACCTCATTCATAACATACCATGACATGCCATACATACCATAATATCACATGACATAACATACCATAACATTACACGCCATAACATATCATCACATGCCATAACATACCATCACATTAGGTAAGTAACAACAAAGGGCCTATGCTGTAGGCGGAGTTGTACTTACCTCTCTTGTTATGTCCTGCGCAATGCTGCTCCTGCTCTGAGTACAACTGCAGGTTCCCTCCTGCTTGTTGAAGGACATAGGTGAGGTTCTAATTAGTATTGTGGAATGTTGGTGATCTAACCAACATGCCTACATAATCCTAGTTGTATGTTTCCGATATTAGATGTCTTACTGGGTTACAAATAGTAACCCTATTATTTTAAAAACAACCCAATATGGATTAATCTTGAAGAGGTTACGTGGATACCCTCATGTGCTAAACCTTTATACCGTTAGGGTTAGGTTACCTTCCTAACCTTGTTACCTCAATTAACCCTATATCTTAGCCCAATTTATTAATCTTGGTATCCTTTAGGGTTATCTTGACTAACCCTTAAGGTTAATTGTAGTCAAACTCTTGGTCAACCAAAGTCAACTTTTGGTCAACTAAGGTCAACCCTATACGGGTCAAACTTGAGCTTTAGGCTTTGGCCCAGTAACTCGGATATCACTTCCGGTTATTACCCGTAATCATCTTGCTTACCCAATTTGGTTAAAAAATCAATTTTCCATTTCTTTGGAAACTTGGGTAAATTAACCTAAAAAAAATCTTTTACTTAACTCATAAAATTCATATTTTTGAAATAGGTTTTTGTAAAATCATTTAGGGCTGGAAACTGCCTTTGGAACAGTTTCTCTAGTCAAAACAGTGGTTTTGGGGAAAGATACAATTTTTCCGAACTGTTTTTAGAAAATCCTGTGTAGGAATTTCCTGTTCCCTGCACAGTCTTTATAAAACCGTGTCAGTTTAAAGATCCATTCCGATTTTGAAAAAGTTGTCTTCATGAAAGTTGTAGCTCTCGAAAAATCCTAAAACTTTCATGTTTTGAGAAAAATCCAGTTCTGCTTGTATTCTTGTCAGTTTTAATTTGAAACTGGCTGGACGTGTAGACTAGGTCTGGGCAGACTAGTCTCGGATTTTTATAGAAACGGAGGCCATTGGAGCCTTATTTTGGAAAACTGTCCACGTTGCCTCCTAGAAAAGACCCTTCTGAACAACTCTCATGTTTTAAGTTTCCTCTAATTCGACCTCTAAAGGCCTCAAATTTCACTTTTCCCGAAACTGGCCAGTTGGCACCCGAACTGGCAGTTTTCGGTTTTAAGTTCGTTTTACGTCCTATTTCGCGCAAACTACCTCAACCGAACTAGCGGGAGCTCTAATACACACATGCAGCGGTTTTCTAGCATAAATTTTCTTTAATCACAATTTCTAACATCACCATGCAAATCTAATTGATATTGGATCAACTAAGTTGCATGATTTCGGTTGTACAAAACCTAACAAGCATACTAATTAAATTCTAGCAACCTAGCACAAAATTATCATTCACCAATACTAGGGCAGATTGGGGACATTCATCATCATCACATATTAAGCACAAAAACCCTAGCAATTAATCAAACACCTAACATGCAAACATAAGCATATAACTATGCAAGCTCATAATCAAACCATCCACCCTTAATCACCTAATCAAGCACATACTAACTAAACTAGGGCAAGAAATTAAAATGGACTTATGTCCTTACAAAACCAACTTGAAACACAAATAAAATTCCAAATTGAACTCAATGGAAGGATTAGGGCTCAAGGAAGTTACCTTAGATCAAAGTTAGGGTTTGAAAATTGCAACTCCCCTTCCTCCCTGGCCTACGGCTTCCACCTAGTTAGGGACCCAAAAATTTTGGTTTGGCCTCAAGATTTGTCCTTCACCTAAGGTTCGGCCACACCACCCTTGTAACACCAAAAATTGCAGTTTTTGGCTGCCCTAGACCAAAAATGGTCTCAAAACTTGTTTTTGATCTTGTTTTCGGTTGATTGAATCAAACCCGAATTGACCCTAACTTTTCCCCTTAAAATTTTCGGTTTCTCTCTTGGTTTCCCTGCCCTCAATAATTCGGCAGCAAGCCTAGAAAAGGGCTGGAAAAATTTCTGAAACTCTCCCCTTAGCTTCCCCTTGCAAACCGAACACTAACCTAGGCTTGGCTTAGGAAAATTTTGATTTTTCTCACCTCTTTCTCTCTTCCTTGGCTGCTGATTTTCAAGAAGAAAATTGGCAAGAACCTCCCCAAATTTTTGAATAAAATGAATAAAGGTCACTCCTATTTATAGGCAAAAGGGAAACTTTTAAGAATTGCATTTTGACCCCTAAATTTTTGAAAATTTGCCAAAAAGGCATGCTAGGTGGCCGGCCATATGCTTGGAGAACAAGAAAAATTTTTCTTCTAGAACAAGACACTTGTCATTCAAGGCTTGGTTCATGGAATTATGATGTCATAAATCAAAAATGGGATGATGTCATAAATCAAAAGGTAGGTGATGTCATCCTAAGGCCTCGTTTGGCTACTTTTTTGAAAAAGCAGTCCAATTTAAATCCAACACAGATATTTCTAATACTGTGTTCACTAATACATAGTACAATTCAGTACTGTTTTGCTTGACTGCAGTCCAAAATTTATCTGAGTAAAAATGGACTGTAAAAATTTTCTTCTTATTTCTGAAAGTCATTAGGACTTTGATATCCAACTTAGTGTGCTTGATTTTTCTAGGGTGGTTTCATAGCTTATTCTAGCTATCTTGTCCAAAAAGACAATTTTCGCAGTAGATTTCTCATACCGCTTATCCTATTACTGTACAGTCATACCCTGACTGTTTTTGGTCAACTTTGACTTTCTTGGTCAAATTTTGACCAACATGGAATCATGAAATTTCATCACGCCATTTTCCTTAAAATGCCTTATACTTGGCTCAGTAATCCATCGTTGAGTCTCGTAGCTAATTAACCGAGAACTCAAACTTATACCGATATTCTATTCCAAATATGATCTAGACTTAAGTTTTCCTCATTCAAAGGAAATCTAGAGTCATAAAAAAATTCGGGTTATTACAATATGGGTACGACATAGGGGCCCTTATGTAGACAAGATATGTACATAATAAAGCATAATTGAACAAAAATAAATCACATGCATTTTTGAACATTCATGATGTTACATGTGAGGATATGATTTTATGAAAATGATTTGTGAGATATTGTTTGTACTTGCTGAGCGAAAACTCATACGTGTGTGTTTGTGCTGTAGGTAACGAGGGTAAGCAGCCTGCTACATAGATGTTTTATAGACTGGCAAAGCTGTACGGAGGCGATGAAGGACGGGGGTGGGATACCACCATGAATTAAATTTCCGCATTTAGATTTCTTAAATTAATTTGTATCGACTATATTTATAACTATGTTATAATGTTTTAGAACTACTAAACTAGCATGAGTATTTTACGAGAAAAAGACTTTAGACTCTTTCCTTTTAATTTACATGAAGTTATAGCTTTTTAAAATATTATCTAAATACGAATTTGAATAGGATATTTATTAACTAGAGGTTTTCAATTTCCTCAGTTAAGAATTTTAATAATTCTAACTATTGTAGTACGAATATGATTTTAAAAAAAAATTATGTATTTTTTTTAGAACCAAATATAAATAAGTGTTAAGATTAAATTAAATAAGAATAAGTAAGTTAGTTAACGGTTCGAAAAGTCGGGTCGTTAAAGGGTGTAAGTTTGGGGGTAATTTTGAATTTAATCAAAAAATAAATAATTTATTTCTGTGTCTCTCCACCGTTTACCCCTGTTTTAGTTGGTTTTTCCCCAGCTGAAAATGAAAACGATAACAAGTTTTGAAACAATGACCTGAAAAAACCAGAGTACCTGGAAACGACACCAATCGAGGAAAGCGAACAACAAGAGTAAAAAAACGGCATGGCTCTAAAAAAAATAAAAATAAAAAATAAAAAAAAGAAAAGAATTAGAAGTTTAGAACAAGATACAGACGCAATAAACTTAGGAAACGAAATCAATATCAGCAAACAAAGTCATTGAAAAACGACAACAATACATAAAAGTAGAAAAACGACGTCAATCCATAAAGTGTTATTGCAGAGATTACAGATTTCCCATAAAAAGTCTATGGACTACAAGACCAAGGGCACTACTTGGAGTATGGAGAATGTCCAATTTGGATATGAAACATGTTACACACTTATATATACATATATATATATATATATATGTATCCATGTAATAGTTATAAGATTTTTATTTTAAATTATTAAAACAAAAAGAAAACACAGACTAGTAACACACCACAAATGTCTTAGTAGCATAAATCTTCCTATGAAAATGAAAATGTTTGACTTGTTCTGTAGTCTAA
This sequence comes from Ficus hirta, assembly GCA_038430175.1. Taxonomy (NCBI): domain Eukaryota; kingdom Viridiplantae; phylum Streptophyta; class Magnoliopsida; order Rosales; family Moraceae; genus Ficus; species Ficus hirta. The sequence goes on along the minus strand of CM076585.1, from coordinate 41,060,348 downwards.
ATTTCATCACTCTATTTCACCTTTTAATGTACCATACAAGTAACTTGAACAATGGGTAAATATTGGCAAGATGTTTAACTTGAATTAAGAATCAACAAATCTCGATGGAAAGTTATGTCAATCCATGATGCTGCAACTCCTAGAAAGTGTCCTGCTTAAGCGAAAAAAATACTCGTTGCCTAGGTTTAGTTCTGTATCTGAATTGTTCAATAATTTTTTTTCCGAGAATATGTCAAGCTCTGGAATTTCCAGTTCATTTTAATCTTTTTGTTGCCTGTGGATTTAAAATGTGATGAATTTCTAAGCTTTTGTGAAATAATTGATGAGGAAAAAAAATGAAGAAATGGTTAATAATATTGGTTGTGTTGGATTAATTCTGTATCTGAGTTGTTCAATTTCTATTTTCTACTATTTTCTAGAATTTGTCGAAACTTGGAATTTGGCTTTAGATTGTGGAATTTCGGGTTCTTTTTATTGCTTGTGGAGGTAAAAATGGGATAAAAATCTGCGCTTTTCTTTAAGAAATGGTTAATAATATTGGTTGCCTTGGATACATTATATAGCTGATTGTTTCTTTTTTTTTTTTTTTGTTTTTTTTTGTGTGTGTGTGTGTCTTTTACTTGAAGAACGGAAGTGTTGGTTTCGAATTAGAGTTCAGCTTGTGGAGTAGTGGGTTCTTTTTGTTGTTTGCGGGGGAAAAATGTGATAAATTTTGCCGGGAAGTACAATAAAAGCTTAGCATCAATGATTTAGTGTATTGGCGCTGTGAAAGAGAGGGCGTCAGGGTTTCAATGGTGAATTTGAAAACCTCCCTTTTGATGTGCAGCGTACTCTTTGGAAGAAATAGAGGAAAAGACAAAGGATCTCCGAGCCGCACCTTCACGTTACAAAGTGCCGAATGATGCGCCTGCTTTTGATGTAAGTGTGACTTTGGTGATATGTGCTTTGAATGAGTTTCTAATGATTTACTTCGAAAGGTTATAGCTTTATTTTTTTTATATAAACAACAGATTTTGGATGCCTGCATGGCTTTTCACTGTGGTTAGCATCTTTGAAATACAAAGAGTGCTTCTTAGTTGTTTCTTCTCTTATGATGTTTGTGGCCTTACTACTTGTGATGTGTTGCAGAATTTAGCAGCCCAATGCACATCACTTGATGAGGTTGCCTTTTGGTTATAGTTTAACATAGAAACAACCTACTTTAGAACTGGCTTTTTTGTTTAAAAAAAAAAAAAAAAAGCGTTGTCACTGCTGTATGATTGGCTCATGTATCTATCAATTTTAATGCTGATATTTGTTGGTCTTTTATCTTCAGTGCCTGCTAAAGCAACTGAACTGTACTTGGACACAAGGAAAGCGATCGAAGAACAAGTTAAAGTGAGTACTTTCATCTGTGATCCTCTTCTCCGCCAGATCATGTTTCTACCATTTTACTTCATTTTTCTTTGTCCTAACCACCAACTTCTTACTGCTTCATCGTAGGGTTATACTGAACTATATGCAGAAAAGCTGCTTCCAGATTTGCATCCCATGGAGCGACATGTTTTTACACTTGTTCTGGATCTGCAAGAGACACTTCTGTACTCTTATTGGACGGTAATGCTAGAATTGAAAATTGATTATGGAACTAAAATTTTCTTGATTACACAGTTGTCAATTATGTTTCTGCTTATGCAAGGTAGTTTCGTAGTTTCTAGTAGATGTTTGCATCCGTTTTCATGTTATCTCAAAAATGTTTAGCTCTTAGTTTTGTTCTCTTACCAAATATGTTTTAGAGTTTTTCTTAACGAATTTGCTGACAACAAAGTTTTGTACTTGGCACTTGAAGAGAGAAAAGGGCTGGCAAACAATTAAAAGACCTGGAGTTGATGCTTTCTTGGAACATCTGGCTCAGTTTTATGAAATTATCGTGTATTCTGACTACTCAAATATGGTAATTTACAATTCTTACTTCCTATTTCCTAGAGTGGATCAGTATTTTCTTTTAGTGTTAATATTCATCAACATCGTATTGCTTTTGCCTTGGCAAGTGCAGTATGTAGATCCTGTTATGGAGAGATTGGACACCAAGCATTGTGTACGATATAGGCTTGGAAAGGCTGCCACTAGGTATCAGAATGGACAACATTATAGGGTATGTTGTTGATCAATTGTGTTTGTTCTAGATCAGCATTGTGTGGTGCAACATTTATTTTGGCTTCAAGATTATTGCCACCTTCGAGATCTTTCAGTCAGCATGTATTTTATTTCATTTTATGATTATTACTTGGTGAATGAGAGAGTGATTGTTACAAATGTTTAGATGTTACGTACATGGCAAAAAAAGAATTCAATGACAAGCATAATAAATTTAGCATTTCATGGAACTGATAACATGTCAAATTACTAGGATCGCGATAATGAAAAAAAAAAAAAAAAGAGCGGGTGATAAGATTTGGTTTTCTTTTACAGGACCTTTCAAAGCTTAACAGAGATCCTGCGAAGGTCATATATCTGAGTGCCCATGCTCGAGAAAACAGCCTTCAGCCAGAGAATGGCGCCCCAATAAAGCCATTTAAGCTTGAATTAGACGACACGGCTCTTCTGGACTTCATACCATTTCTTGAATGTGAGTGTCTATTCATTTCAAATCATTATATATACACTTAGTGATCAAGGAGGAAAAATTTTATCACGTGTTTGGTCTATATGCAGTTGTTGCCCGTAATCCTCCAGCTGATATCAGACAAGTGCTGGCATCTTATGAGGGCTGTGATATTCCAGAGGAATTCATTCGACGTTCCAGAGAGCATCGGAGGTAATATTTGTTAAGTAACTTACATTTTAGGTTATGAATTAGTGATTCCTGTTCAATCGTTCATGGTAATACACAAGTACCTTTAATTAGTGAAGCTTAATTATTTTTCACAATACATATTGACTTGAAATTTGAAGTTCTGATTTGATTACTATGCATGTAACGGTCAATTTAGGAGCCATTGAGATGGACATTGTTGCATAAGCTGTTAAAACCTTGTGCTTCCGGTTTTCATTTACTTCATATTCTTATTTTATTTGACACCAATCATTTTATGCAGGAAAGTGCAAGAACAGAAACAGCAAGGTCGGTTATGGAGACGTTGAATGATCTCAATCACATAGCAGAAAACAATATGACATCATGTCGGACTCAACTAAACAATTTGTAGGGTGTGATATATGAAAACAGAGTATTTTAGAAGTAAATTGAGCCAAAATATTCTGTTGTCTTTGGGAAAGCCGATTTCAGGGACCAAATTTTGAGTCGTTAATAATTATTTTTTGAATGACTGACATGAGAAATTGTAATTTCTTTCATGGGGTCTGTTTACCCTTACTCTTTGCGTCGATTTTGATGGAAATGAGAAATTTTGGTTTACAATGAAGGAAATTTCCTTCCTACTCATCTTCCACCCTCTGACCACTATATGTTATGATTTGCTTTCCTTTTTACCATTTCCATCAATCATGAGCAATATGGTTGATATATTATACCCACGTAAATGCTTTATTGAATTGTCCACTAAGCCCCTGTTTAGCATTCTGTTTTAAATCAACTTTTCTATTTTTTTTTAAATAGTATTTTCTGTTGGAATTGTGAGTTTGAATTTATAATCCGAACTGACCAAGTTTAATGCAAGAATGCACGTTTCTTTTCTCTCAATGTTTTCGTGAATAGAAGAGCTTTTTCTACTTGGATTTAATTACAATGAACTTTTGAATGAAACGTACTACTAAATTTCTTTCCGGTTGTGGGTATAGCATTGAAATTATTTTGAGATATTGTAACCATTTATATCTGTTTAGCAAAACAGAAGGAAAAGAAGATGTCGTTTCTAATTATCGTCGTTTTACATTTCGTTGTCGTTTTCTATTAATTGTTGAAGATATTACATGTTGATGTCGTATTTTATTAGTTGTATTCTAGTTGATTTATTATCATTTGTTTATTAGCCTGTTAGTTTACTTGGATATAGTATGCTTAAGTATATTATAAATAATCGTTCAATTTCTGTCGTATTCATTTTGATGTCATGCATTTTCTCATTTTTATGCCGATGTTGTCTTCACTCTCTTGTCGTTTCTCTCAATAATGTCGTTTTTCAATGCACGTCACCCTGTCTTATCCTCTTACCTCTTCTGCTCCTGCTTCTGCTCAATTCCACGGTGCCACATACTCTATCGATTAGATTTTTTGTATAAATTTGCTCTTAAAAGGGAAAAATTTTTCTATTTCATTGTCTCAATAACATTTCTTAAATCCGATTCTCATGAAAGAGGTCTTTCTTATAATACGAATAGGCAAGGTAAAAACTTTATTATTCCACTTACTATTTATCACATAATAGTAACGAATTATTGACGGTGATCATAATAAGCAAAAGTTATGTTGTTGATAATAACAATAATTTTTCCTTATTGTAACTGCAAATATGACAGCAATAAAAACTAAGCCCGTATTTAAATCATAAAATTTGAAAAATAAATTTAAATTTTTGTGGAAAAAAATATATATTTTTAAAACAATAATTAAAAAATAATATCAAAACGGAGTCTCAAATAAGTTATAAATAATTAAAATCAGTGATATCCCTCTTCGAATTTTTTGGTCAATTGTTTTCCTCTTTAATAGTTGGTCACTTGGTTGTTTGTTTGGCTATCATTTTCTCTCCATTTTTACACAGAATATAAAGGGGAATCCAATCAGAATCAAAATGTTTGAAGCAAAACTCCACGCAAAAGACAAAAGAATAATTGTGGGTTCACCTTTTCGTTTACTATATTATTGTTTTTTTGCTGATTTTGGGTCAACGATCAGCATCATGATCTATCTAAAACCTACAATTCATTTCCGATCGTCCATTTCCATGATGCACTAGAGTTAAACACTTGTATAGGAAAATGGAATTTATTCTGAATTTCTAATGCCGTTTTTCCGTTGTTGTCGTTTTCCTACATGATGTCATTTTCTTGACGTTATTCTTGTCGTTAGCATAAATATATAAATTAAATCAGGGGCAATAATTAAGAATAAATTAAAATCTTCGTGCGGATGATGTGGCACGGTGATTGAAGATTGAATACTGACCTTTGAAGCCTTTAATAAGATTCGGAGTGCCAACATTAACTCTTTTATTATTTTTATTTTTATTTTATTTTATTTTGGTCTTTTGACTTTTCTTTGCAATGTCGAACACACTCGCGCCAGGCAAAGTTCATGGGTTATCTATTGTATTTTCTTAAATGGAAGAGGGCTAGGTAAGAACTGAATTATAATGCAAATTCAGGAAATATCATTTCTTTTTTTTGGATAGAAAAGCATTCAATTCAGGAAATATCATTTGACGAAAACAAATTTAACTTAAAAAAATTAAGCTCCATTTGATTTTCTGGTTTGAGTTGATTGATTTTTAAAACATTAGTAAAAAAATTAGTTGATTTTTTAGAAAAAAGATAAAAATTGAGTTAAAATGTTTAGGTTAAAGTTGGTGAGCCAAACAAAGGGTATACTTGGTAAAATGATACCAGGTACAATGAATCTCTACCATTGGATTGGAATGTTATTATGTGAATTTTTCAAGGATTATGAATATGTAAATTTAAGACTATATGCAACACCCAACTATATTTATACTATTTTTATGCTAGTATCATTTGTTTTGTCTTATTGTTAAAGAAAATTGTTTTTAACAATTTTTAAAGTATCTTCAATGATTCATGACATTTTTTTAAAAATGTTTCATGACACCTTGACAATTACAAAATATTAAAAAAAACAAAAAAACAAAAAAGCCAAAAAAAAAAAAAGAAGGTTATATACGGGTGACCTCACTTCAAAATTTTGCAGTAAATTTTTTTTTTTGGTTGTTGAAGGGACATCATAAAATTTTGCAGTTTTATAGTACAAGTACTATTATTTGATAATGAGAAAGGGGCAAGTTTGGTCAAATAGATATAATCATCCAGATAAGAATCCTATAATTAACAAGAAAATGTATTCATGAATACTCCTTTATTATTTTGAAAAGCAATGTTGAATGATTTCGTGATAAAAAAGAGTGCAACAATTTCGTTGACATGTACTTGAGCTTAGCACATTGTTATTGTCGTTTGTGATTATTTAAAATTTCAAATCAACAATATTTGAGGTGAGAGGTAGTTTCCAATAGCCCTTCCCTCCTAAGACTAAGAGGTATTTTCCAATTCAATATTTACAACCACTTTGGACAACTATCTTGTCCTTCATATATCCTTTTGTTTAAAAAAAAAAAAAAAAACTATTTAAATGATGCAAATTTCGTTCTGTCATCTTCTTATAATATTTTGTTAACTTTTTATTTATAATTTTAGTATGACTCTAAATACAATCGAATATTAATAAACGCCAATTCCGATATTTATTCTTTGTCATAAAAAATTTCGCATGTAGAAGAGTGAATTCAAACTATTTACAAAAATACCAGTTTAATGAACTCAACAAAAAGTGCAAATATATATATTTTTTGTCGAAAGATGTAGATAATATTTTTATAGTAAATAATTAAAATAGATAATATGTTTTCAAAATATATACAATTATAGTAAAAATTAGAAAAGAAAAAAATTTTTAGACAATTGATTTTTTTTTTCGTTTAACAAATTATTATTTACCTAAAAGTCGTCTTCAATATTAAAAAAAATGACAGTTTACCGAATAAAAATTACCTTTCATGATTATTTAATTTAAATATTTTAAAAGATAAATTGTTACGTTGGTCTCTAAACATTTGAGTTTATACAACTTTCATCCTGAATTTTTTTTTATTTAGTTAGAATGCCTCTAAACTATCAAAATATTACTGTAATAGTTATTCTCGATAATTTTTGTACGGAATCTGTTAGTTAGCATCACTTTTTGATTAAATTACTAACGGATTTTGTCCAACAATTAACGGAAATGATTATTATAATAACATTTTAATAGTTTAGGAGCATTCCAGGTATGAAAAAGGATCTTAAAATATTTATAAAAAATATTATTATAGTGGTTATCTATGTTAATTTTTAAATGAAATCCTCTAGTTAGTATTACTTTTTAATCAAAATACTAACAGATTTCGCTTAAAAATTAATAAAAATGACTATTACAGCAACATTTTAATAGTCTAAAGGTATTTTAAATATAAAAAAAAAATCAATGATCAAAATTACATAAACTTAAAAGTTTAGAGACTAAATGAGTAACCTTTAAAATCATGAAATTTTTACTGTTTTGTTTAGGTAAGTTAAATTTTTTTTTTTTTTTCAATTTCTTACCATATAAAAATTACAAAGCCACGCAAAAAACAGAGCGAGTGTAATGAACTCTCATTTGGAATCTAAACCAGGACAACTCCAAACCTGTGCAGTACAAACACATGTTTCCATTTTTGTCTTCTTATGTACAGCACTCTCTCTCTTCTCTCTATCTCTTCTTTCTCTCTCTTCATCTTCTCCAATGTAGTACGAATCCGACCAAACTCCAACCAAAACCAAACCAAAATATATACCAAAACCCAACCCAAACCAAAACATCAAACCCCATTAATTCCCACCCTTTCAAAATGCCTCGTCTTCCCACTTCTCTCCTCCTCATTTTCTCTCTCCTACTCGCTCTTTCTCTCTCCTCCTCAGCCCACAGCGGCCACCACGACAACAACGACGAACAAAACGGCGTCGTACGCTCCCCTTTCCTCCAGTCCAAGGTCCTAGTACGGACCAAAATATGGTGTTTGATTCTGGTCTTTGTCGGAACCTTTGTCGGCGGCTTGTCGCCGTACTTCTTCAAGTGGGACGAGCGGTTCTTGGTGTTGGGGACGCAGTTCGCCGGAGGAGTGTTTCTGGGCACGGCTCTGATGCACTTTCTCAGCGACGCAAACGACACTTTTCGGGATCTGACGACGAAGGAGTACCCTTTCGCGTTCATGTTGGCTTGTGTTGGGTTTCTGCTTACTTTGCTGGCGGATTGTGTCGTTTCCCATGTGTTTGCCAAGGAGAATGGTGGTGGTGGTGATGTTGAGGTCCAAGGTAGGTAGGTTTAGTTTTGTTGTGTTGTTTTCTGTTTGGTTTCTGATAAAAAAAAACTGAGTTGTTATTTGATAAGTCTTTGAAATTAAAAGATTTTGAGTTCTAAGGTAGGTCGGTTTTGTTTTGCTGTGTTGTTTTCTGAGAAAAAAAAAAGAAAAGAAAAGAAAAATATTATGAATATCAACTCTTATCTAAATCTCAAGTTATGTGATATATAAGTTGTTAGTGGTAAGTTTTTATAATAAAAAGATGTTGAGGTTCAAGGTTGGTGAGATTTGTGTTGTGTTGTGTTGAAAGAAAAAAAAAAAAAAAGGCAAAAATATTTTGGACACCAATTTTAGTACAAGTATCAATCCACGTGGTGCTGTGTTTTTTTTAATAGGTAAGTTTTTAATATTATAAGATTGTATCTACCAGAAACAATATGATAAGGTATCATTAACGGAGTTAATACTTAAAAATTAAGAATGAAGTTGGTATCTTGTATTACTCCACCAGATATAAGGTTTCTTTGTTTTCCTTTGTTTTATTTGGAGGCAAGTTTGCTTTTGAGAAAAGTTTTTAAAATTAAAAGATTGTGTCTACTAGTAACAATTTGATAAGTTATCGTTATCTGAGTTAATACTTAAAAATTAAGCATATATTTAGTGTTAAGGGTTGGATTATAGAATTTGAGTTTGAATTGATTTGTGCGTTTGATGAGGCGTTTGAATTACTAGAGTTAAAAAGTGTAAAAACTTGAAATGTGTTTAAAAAAATATCAATGTGGAGCTTATTTCGTTTTTCTCGAAATTCTATATAATTTATCAAAAAAAAATTATCTCATTTAGATTTATATATGTAAAGTTATGAACGTTTAAAGTTGAACTTACAAAACAAGAATAATAACTATAAATAGTAAAACTGAGGTTGACTTTTCAGGAAAAAAAAATTAAATTATAATTTGTGATCCAAACCGAAGCATCAAACAGGGGCTAAGATTGGAGTTAGTATATATAATTATTCTATTAGATATAAGGTTTCTCTGTTTTCCTTTGTTTTATTGAGAGGCAACTTTGTTTTGGAGAAAATAGATTTGTTTTGGGATGTTTGATGAGTATATTTGTCTATTTCGGGGTAGGTTTGTTGTAGTTTGACAAGTTTATAGATTATACGGTTAAAACTAAAATTTTGGGGGTTATTTTGCTGATATGAAAAGTTTTAAGGGATGAAAAGTTCGTTTTTTTCCCCCTTACTGGTCTATTTGATGAATAACTATTTTTGTTTTTGGTAAATTATTTGATAAATAACTATTGGGAGAATAGGATTCTTTGTTATGATTTTCATGATCAACCAAGTTTCTAAAAAACTTATAATGTTTAAACCCAATCTTTATGGTAAATGTAAACACAATAAGGGTCAACAGACTATTTAATTAGTCTTAACAATGAGTCAGAGAACTGAAGAAAAAGATACTGTCTTTCCAATGGTGTGTATATATATATATATATATATATATTTTAAAAATCATGTTATATGTATTTATAGGTCGATGTCACAATAAATTCTGTTTTCACTTGATTTGTTCATAATTGCAGGTAATGTTGAGAAGGGCAAGGTTGGACAAAACGGTGGAACTCCACAAAGCCACTTTCAGGTGTGTAATACTTATTTATTTTATATTTTTGTTTTTGTTAATTTAGGAGTGTAATATCTCAACATAGCATAATAATTCATAAGGATTATTCTCGTTTGTATCTTTAAATTTTAAGGTAGTTCTCACTGTATTTATTAAATTTTAAAAACTCTCACTGTCGTTTTGAATTTTAAATTTATCCCAATTGACCATTTTATTAGATTTTTTTTGTTAGAAAAAGGTCGAAAAAAATTAGATTTAGTTTTATTAAACCAACTCTATTAAGATAACAACAAACAGAAAAAGAACACATGACTGTATTTAACTTATCTTTTTTTTTTTAATATATTTGTTTTTAACTACAATTATGATTAAATTAAGTGGGATTAATTCAAAATTCAGGAATATAGTGTGAACAACCCTATATTTCTTGAGGGATATATGAGAATAGTCCTAATTTATATGATTACTCGAATTTTTATGAGATTCTCTCTTTAAATGCCTCAACAGAGCCATGCCCATAACCACCATGCAAATCCAGCTGCTAGTGTCGCAACTGTTGGTTCATTTGGAGACAGTGTCCTGTTGATTGTGGCCCTATGTTTCCACTCCCTCTTCGAGGGAATTGCCATCGGAGTTGCCGAGACGAAAGCCGACGCTTGGAAGGCTCTATGGACTATTTCTCTTCACAAGATATTTGCAGCCATTGCCATGGGAATCGCCCTCCTCAGGATGATCCCGAACCGTCCTTTATTATCATGCGCAGCCTATGCTTTTGCATTCGCCATTTCAAGTCCTATTGGTGTGGTGATCGGGATCATAATTGACGCCACAACACAAGGTCCCGTAGCGGATTGGATCTTCGCGATATCTATGGGATTGGCTTGTGGGGTGTTCATCTATGTGTCCATAAACCACCTTCTAGCAAAGGGCTACACCCCTCAGAAGACGGTTCGTGTTGACACACCTTTTCTCAAGTTTTTGGCAGTATTGCTTGGAATCGGGGTTATTGCTGTTGTGATGATCTGGGACACTTGAAATCAACTTGGACAAGGCTAAAACGAGATAGAATAGATTATTAGTTTGTGCAAAGGCATGACAGATTTTGGCTGTTCCAGTCATTTTGAATTTGGAATTCCACACTTCGAAATTATATATATAAAATAGGTTTGCAATGAATTCTTAGTGCATATGCTATACATATAGATATATATATATATATATATGTATGTATATATATTGAGATTTTTTTGTCATCCCTTCAACTTGGTTGAGAGCATTATTCTGCAATGAAAAGTGAGTTGAAAATGAAGCAACACTGTTTGCTAAAGAGGGTAAAGGAAAGCGGTGTAACAAACGAATACAAAATGGATTCTAATAGTTGGAAACGAACCGTATGCAGTTTAAAAATACTACAAGAGAACAAGAGAGAAAAATTTTAAACATCAACGGAAAAAAAAAAAATTTCAGATAAAGAAAGAGAACAACAATTTCAGCAGAGTATCTGCAGTAGGTTAAATTTCAGCTGAACAAGAGAAACCACATTTGTGCATACACAACGATTTGAGTAGTAATCTTTTTCTTAAATGAATGATGGCAACAGGAATCAGTGGGTGCACCAAGACATCCCGACTAGGTCAGCACCCCTCTAGCACCCTCATCACTTTCCCATTCCATTAAAATTTTATTAAAAAATAAAAATAAAAAAAAAAGATGTTTACAGAAGAAATTAAAATAAATCAAAAAGCACGCACATGGGCGTCTAAAAAGATAAACTGCACGCAGGCAGGCAAAAAACAAACCTAATTAAAAAAAAACATACCCATTCATCAACCCAAAACCCAAATTGACGGGAGATGATTTCAAAAGTGAGAGCCAAGACTCTAACTTTGATTGCATCTCCAAATATGCCTCATTAAAAACTTTTTAGTCAAAACCCAGTGGCAAAAAGACTGAAAGGGAAAAAGAGTGCATATTTACCTAGGAGGTCGAAAGTGGAAGTTTGGGAATTGAGTGAGATTAGATTGAAACTCGTTGGTACAGAAGTGATTTGATTACCATTCTCGTTTCAACACATAATATTCGAAGTACTATTTCTAGATTGGCCTTTGGTTCATGATTCTTACAAGAGATAAGCACGGTTCAAATGTTCCAGAAAAATCCTGATGAAGATCAAAGTTGCTTTATCAACTGCTGCTTAAATAACTCCCGCCAGTAATTCTGCTTACTATTCAAAAGTGTCCCAATCCGTTGGCCAGCCAAAGGGCAAAAATTGAAGCAAAAACTAGCATACGCCAAACCTGTCCTAGTAGCTGAAATCTTCATCCCGTGATGTTTGACTTGTTCTGTTGTTTGAACTTCATCACCTTCTTCCTTAGAATGTACCAAACCAGTTACTTGAATAATTGTTGAATATTTGCAAGATGTTTAACTTGCATTAAGAATCGGTAAGTCTCGATGGAATCTTGTTCATTCCATGATGCTGCAACTCCTAGAAAGCGTCCTGCTTAAGCAAAACAGAAACATGGTAAGATCTAGATCCTAAGCAAAAACAAAAAGGACATTACACAAATAAAATTCTGACCTCTGAATGTTGTTTTGTTCGCTTTGAAGAAGAATAAAGGACATTCCTCCCGCTTCCTTGCATGTGGCTGACTTACATCTGCAGACATTAGTCACATATGAGTTTCTTCTAATATTATCCATTTTTTTTTATTATATGAGATTAAGCAAAATAATGAAGACAGTATCTTGCAGAACAAAATGGAAAATCATTCTTTCCAAAATCCATCTAGTAGTTACAATAGTATTCTATGACAAGTTGCATATAGACCGTATGGTGAAACTGTTATGAATTTGAATTTTCACTTTTTGGATATTTCTTGGAGAAACGAATGTCTATCACTTATAACATGATATTCATGTTTCATACTTTGGGGACGCAAAGACTAACAAAGAGAAGTTCACAATATCTAAATCTAAAGACAACATTAAACAACGCATATTGACACGATGAAAACAACTCACCTCACAGAAAAAATTGTTTACCAGATTTACATGTTGTTCCCTATAGATTCGCGTCATGTCCCTATAGATTCAGAATGTTGTTCAATGCAAGAGAAAATCAATCTGCAAATAGATTATTCTTAACTAAATGGAAACAAAAATATACAACAATCGAAAAACATGAACAAAAATACCTTAAGAGAGTCAGAATGTTGTTCAATGCAAGAGAAAATCAATCTGCAAATAGATTATTCAACTAAATGGAAACAAAAATATACAACAATCGAAAAACGTGAACAAAAATACCTTAAGAGAGTTGGAAAATACTGAGATTAATAGGGAGGGACAAAAATGAAGAATAATCTCGTCATCTTCCTCTGTCCCTCTATGTCACCAATGATTAATCCTTGGTCAACTATGGATCCAGACAGCACAAAGTATCATAACACATCCCGGAATTTGGCCCAAGCACATAAAATTATTGTCTAACAACACCTGTAGTAGAAAGTACAGTTGATAAACCAAATTACAAAAGCTATTCAATGTGTGGCAAGATACCATCTCTTTTCTTGCAAGATTCCATCACTGACAGTATTCACATTTGAGTTTCTTCGAAGATTATCCATTTTGATATTTAGATGACAGAAAGAAAAATAATAAAGACAGTACCATTCAAAATAGAATGGACAATCATTATTTCCAAAATCGCTCTAGTTGTTAAAATAGTTGTCTTTGACAAGATTCAACAAAAAAGTCAATGTCTGATCAAAATCCTGGTTTAGTTTGTAGACCTTATAGTGAAACTGTTATGAATTAGATTTTTTATTTTTTTTTATGGGCTGAAGTTTAAGTACCCTTTTTAACATGTTCAATCTACGTCTGCAATTTAAGATTTGAAAATGTGTTAGATCAAACACTGATAACACTTTCATTTGGAATATTAGTATTTGAGAAAGCTTTATGATAAGGAATTGTTGAAAACTTTGAAACAATGAGACAATTCTATTTTCCATGAATTTTAATCAACTTCCTTAAACTATATCAAAGAAAATTCACACCCACATATGGAAACCAAAGCCCAAACCAGTAACAAGGAAATATTGAAGAAATAGTCAGAGAACACACGTAAAAGCAAATTAATATGGAAGTCAAACATTATTCTCTAAAAGAGAACAAGAAACAAATGGTATAGTACCTGAAAGTCATAATGAACAGCCATCCGCTTTACATCCCGACTGATTCAGAATTCTCCAAAACATATTCTTAGCTAAATGGTAACAATAATATATTACAATAGAAAACCAAGGAAAAAACCCTAAGAGAGAATTCGAAAATGCGGAGTTTAGGGAGGCACTGAAATGAAGAATGCTCTCATCATATGTCTTCTCTTTACATTTCTATCTTGGGGATGTGATGAATCTTGGGCCAATCGTCTTATGTCCCTCTCTATCACCAATGATTTATAGTCAGTCAATTATGGATTTGGACAGCAAAAAAATATCGTAACACTACCTTATCATTCTCTTAGTCCCGAAATTTAGCCCGAGCACGTAAAATTTGGCGAACAATACCTGTAGTAGAAAGTACAGTTGATAAACCATATTACAAAAACTATTCATAGTGGCAAGACACCAACGTTCTTTTTCTTGACATAATCTAAAAGGATTTGAGGCAGAAAAAAGAACGAAATTAAAATTGCCACGGCAGAGGTGAACTAACCTTTTTTTGGCTGAAATTTAAGTGTCATTTTAACCATGTTCAATCTATTCCTGCACATCATCCATATATAGTCTGTATGGAGAGAATATATTAGATTAAAAACTGAAGAAACTTTGACTTGCAACATTTATGTTTCAGAAAGTATGACAAGTAATTATTGAAAACTTCCAAAATAATGCAATATTACTATTTTTCCAATGAATTTTGATCAACTTCTTGAAACTAGCTCCAACAAAATTCACACCCACATATGAAAACCAAACCCCAAACCAGTTTCTAAGAAAACACGGAAATATTGAAGAAACAAGCATAAAACGAAACTCATGTAAGAGCAAAATAATCTGGAAATCAAACGTTATTAACTAAAATAGAACAAAAAACAAATGTAATAGTTCATGGGGAGAATATTAGAGCACGGTGAGAATACGAATGGACAAAAATACATGTTGCTTTATCATTTTTTTTCCAGTCGATTCTTATGTTGGGGATGCGTTGAATTATGCGCCAATCTTCCCTTGTTCTATAGTAAGTCTATGGATGACAAGACCAAGGGCCTTACTTTGAGTATGTCCCATTTGGTTATGAAATATATTACACACACGCAAGTATATACAACACATAAATATATATATATCCATGTTACAATTATAAGATTTTAATTTTAAATTAAAAAAAAAAAAGCCTAGTCACACACCACACATGTCCTCTGCTGAAAATGTTTGACTTGTTCTGTTGTTTAAACTTCATCACCCTCTTTCTTAGAATGTATCATACAAGTAACTTGAACAATTGGCAAATATTTGCAAGATGTTTAACTTGTATTAATAATCGGTAAATCTCGATGGAAACTAATTGTTCAATCCTTGATGTTGCAACTCCGAGAAAGTCTCCTGCTTAAGCGAAAAAATACATTAACACGGTAAGATTGAGATCCTACGTGCAAACAAAAAGAAGATTGCACAAATAAAATTCTGACCTCTGAATATTTGTCTGACAACTCTGAAGAATACAACTTTATATTCCTAGGTTCCTTGTGTTAAACTTGTAGCTGGAATCTTCTTCCCAAGTCCCAACATGCTTAACTTGTACTGCAACTCCTAGTAAGTGTCCTGCTTAACCCAAAAAAATACAGTAACATGGTAAGATTGGGAGCTTAAGCAAAAACAAAAAGGATATTTTACAAATAAAAATTTTGACCTGTGAGTGTTATGCTGCTAACTTTGAAGAATAAAAGGACATTCTTCTCGCATCCTTGCATGTGGCTGGTTTTGAAACATCTGCGGACATTATTCACATTTGATTTTCTTCAAAGATTATCCATTTTTATATTTAGATGGTTGAAAGAAAAATGATAAAGACAATACCATTCAAAACAGAATGGTCAATCATTATTTCCAAAATCCCTCTAGTTGTTAGAATAGTTGTCTTTGACAAGATGCAACAAAAAAGTCAAGTCTGATAAAAAAAAAATCCTGGTTTACTTGTAGACCTTATAGTGAAACTGTTATGAATTAAAAAAAAAAAAAAAAAATTTCCTGCGCAACATGTTCAATCTACGTCTGCAATTTAAGATATGAAAATATGTTAGATCAAACACTGAAAAAACTTTCATTTAGAACTTTAATATTTCATAAAGCTATATGATAAGGGATTGTTGAAAACTTCTGAAATAATGAAACATTTCTATTTTTCCATGAATTTCGATCAACTTCCTTAGACTAGATCAAAGAAAATTCACACCCACATATGGAAACCAAAGCCCAAACCAGTAACAAGGAAATATTGAAGAAATAATCATAAAAAGGAACACACGTAAAAGCAAAGTAAAATGGAAGTCAAACGTTATTACTTAAAACAGAACAAAAAACAAATGGTATAGCACCTGAAGGGAAAATTGGAGCATGCAGAGAATGAGGAGGGACAAAAATTCGTGTTGCTTTATCATATTCCTATCTCGTCGATTATTATATTGGGGATGTGTTGAATTTTGGGCCAATCTTTCCCTGTTCCTCTCTGGCATCGTTGTTTTAACAAAGGACCGTTAAAGATCTCCAAACGAGCAAGAGAAAGGGGCAGCCCTTCTTCTGGCAAGCACTGTAACTCTTTGCAAGAGATAATTCGCAATTCTTGAAGGGAGGTGAGGTTGTGAAAGGATTTTCCATTTAGGGTTTCAAGATTTTCAAAGTCAATGATAGTGAGAGAAGTCAAAGTGGATGGAAGAAGCCCTTCCTCTGGAAATGAATCCACCCCTCCTTCAATTTCAAATCC
Organism: Ficus hirta; assembly: GCA_038430175.1. Lineage (NCBI taxonomy): Eukaryota > Viridiplantae > Streptophyta > Magnoliopsida > Rosales > Moraceae > Ficus > Ficus hirta. Next base: position 41,043,676 of record CM076585.1, on the reverse strand, counting down.
TTGGAGCAGTAAGCTTTGAAGAGAGGAGAGTCTTTGCAGATCCCACTTCATACGGTTTGCAATGAGCATTGGCCAATACCTGATTTCAAGTACCTTTAAATTAGAAGGAAATCCCATTCCTGAAAACAACTCCAATCTTGGACAAAACCATAAATACATGGATTTAAGAGTAGGATATGCGGAATCAATCTCTGCTTGACTTGTGGGAATTGCGCTCACCATTTCTTGACAACGACTAATGTGAATTGTTTCCAAGGATGGAAAACAACCAGCTGGCAGTCCCACATTCAGTTTGTCACATGACCCAATATAAAGAGCATTGAGATGGGGGAAAATCTCATGTGCTTGCTCAGCTCCAGTGAATGACCACTTCTCCAGCGAACCCATGTATTGAATGTGTAATTTTTCTAAGGATGGAAAAGGCGTGGTTGAGGGAGTACCACAAAATTCATCTCCTATACTTTCCAACCCATTCATACCCCAAATATTAAGCTCTCTGAGGGAAGGTAGTTGCCCCAGTGGTGGCAACAAGCAACAATTTTTACAACGGATTAGAGACACTTCAGCCATGTCACTAAATGATTTACATGCTACCCAATTTGGGAACATAGTACCTCTGTAACCTAAAATTTCGAGTTTCTTCAGCATTTTATGTGGTTCCAGTGCAGTAAGTACTTCCTTTTCTTTTGTTGAATCATTACTTATACTGTCATGCTTCCATTCCAAAGTAAGCCCGGTAAGACATTCCTTGTTCTTCAAATCGGCTTGTAAAACATCCCCCACGTCCACCACGTTTTCAAGCCCTGAAATAAAAAGACTTCCATGCAAAGACTTTAGCTCTCCCAACTCTTTGATCCTAGACCCACCATTTTCTCCCAAAACAAAATCACTTAAAGTTTGTAAATTCTTCAACTTGCACATCTGTGGGGGCATTTCTTTTAAAGGTGTGCCACTGATCCCAAGATGACGTAGGTTGATTAAGGAACACGTGTTGGTTGGCAATTGTGTAAGTTTTTCACAACCTAACAACAACAGTGTTTGCAAGTTGTATAGAGTACAAACTGAACTTGGAATTTCTTCAACTTCTGTCTCAGATAAGTCCAAATACCTTAGTTGCTTTAGATCCCCAATCAAATCAAGCGACTCTGTGATACTAGATTTAGGTATAGAGAGCACTTTCAGGCATCCTCCAGCTCCTTGAAATAGTTCACATGGGATAGGATCCATCGATTTTGTGAAACTATACCCATGTGACAACGGTAAAGCCAGCAGGGTCCTTAAGCACTTGGTTTTGGACAGACTCTGTAACTTCGTTATGTCTTTATTACCTTTTCGATATGACAAATGACGAGTCTTGCTTGTAAAGCCATCCAAGTTATCACAACCATCCAACGTGAAGCAAAACTCACCTGAAATGCGCATAGCTAGATCATGCACAAGATCGTGCATTAGGAGAATTGGTCTTCCATACTTACCTGATCGCTGAAAGAAAGACCTTGATATTAGAGCATTCAAGTATGATTTTCCAACATCTTCCATACTTTTTCCTATTTCAGGTTGCAAAAGTCCTTCTGCCATCCACAACAAGACTATGGTTTCTTTGTCTTCCTCCTGAAACTCATAATCTTTAGGGAATATGGAGCAATAAGCAAAGCACCGTTTCAAGTTTGGGGGTAGGAACTGGTAACTCAACCATAATGCTGGAAGAATATTGTTCTTCTGATTTTCTTGAAATTGCAAATCCCACACATCACTATTCAAGATCCCTCTCCACTCCTCTGAACTTGATGAAGAGCGTAAAATCCCAGCAATTGATTTTATTGCTAAAGGTAGATCCTTGCACTTTTTAACAATTCCTTTGCCCATTTCTTCCAAATCCGGATGTACCCTAGAGCCTCTATTGTCAAAGGCATGGCGTGCAAACAACTTCCAGCAATCATCATCCGGTATCATCTGTAGAGTATGAGCTTGAACAGTACCCATCTTTAATGCCACAGTTTCATTGCGTGTCGTCACAAGAATCTTACTCCCATCTGCTCCAAAGTCAAAAGGGCTCCTTAAAGCATCCCAAAGAACATAATTTTCGTTCCAAACATCATCAAGAACGAAAAGAAATCTTTTCCCCATCACTTTCTTCTTCAGTTCATCTTGCAGTCGATATGGTTCTTGAATATCACATTTCTTAGAAGTGATCTCCACAATAATTTGTCTCGTAAGATTCGAAACATCAAACTCCTCTGACACAGTTACCCACGCCTTCAAGGCAAAATGATGTTGGACCTTGCGATCATTGTAAACAAGTTGAGCAAGAGTGGTTTTGCCGATACCACTCATGCCCACTATAGGAATCACGGATAGCTTACGCCCATCATTATGATCAGATAACAATAACTCAACAATAGCCTTTTTGTCAGCATCCCTTCCATAGACATCACAAGCGTCCACCAAAGGAGCCAGTAATCTTTGAGGTCTGTTCCGATGAATGCCTTCTCTCAGACCAAGCTCATCCTTACGCTCCAAGAGAGGATCTAACTTAGCAAGGATCTCCTTTATATCGGATTTTATTGTATTGTCAAACGCACTGTAAAACTTTGGCATGAAGTTGATGAACTTTCTTTTTTTGCTTCCAGATTGCTCACCTTCTTCCGCATTGCGCCGCAAAGCTTCATAGTTGATTTTGTCTATCACGTGTTCTGCTTCATAATGCATTTCTCTAACATCATCAAGCCACTTCCTCACGTCTTTATCTGTGAGTTGCTTCACGTCAGCATCATTCAGCATTTTATTAGCCGACTGCAACTGGATCTCCAACCGATTAAGCAGCTCAGGAATGCCTGTCTTTCCTTGAAAGAGATTGTTTACCACTTCAGAAGCCAGCCTTTCAAACAGGGCATCAACGAAGCCGGACAGAAGAGCTCCCACAAGTCCAGCCATGGTCTTTCGTCTTCAAGGAACCGTAGTAATGATTGACGGTGAAAAGGACTCCTGGAGAGTAACAAAGAAGAAAGGAGATCAGTTAACAAGGGTGTTATGGAACGAACTCTCCGAGCAAGGAAAAAAAAAAGGCTGTGTGTTTTTATTACTTCAATCTCTCCTTTTTTTCGTTTTTTTTCTAAGTTGTGTGTAAAGTCCCTCGTTTCTCCTAATGAAACCAAACTTAATTACTGAAATTTAATCAACATGAAGCCATTATTCTCATCAAACCAAAAATAATAATAATAATAATAATTTACTAAATTAAACTGCATATATATTTAGAAAGTGCAGGGGAAGAAAAAGATATACCTCTGGTTGTATCAACCTCTTTTCTTCTCTTTATTGCTCCTTTGAATTATGGGAGTTTTGGATAACAAGTAAATTCCTTCTATTTCAAATAACAGAAAACTAAAATAAAAAAGAAACACAGTTAGTACCACTGTAAATTTTTGAAACTTAGAACAAGGGCTTTTATTTATTAAAAAAAAAAACAAGGATTTTTTTTCCTATATATATATATATATATATTTCTTATTGATGATTACTAAAACTTGACAACTTAGATATGACCTACAATCAAGCTATTTTACACGTTTAGAAACGGAACTTGCAATTATTTATGTCGTACGTTTAATGTGTTGTAGAATTTGTTTGTGTCTGCTATTGATGCCGTGTTTAGATGTTCTTCTCGTTTGCCACATTATTATTCACATTTTATTGTGTTTGTGAGTTGTTATTCCTTTGAGTATTTAACATTTATTTTTCTCACACAAAAACAAAATACAAATAAGAAACCAAATCATTAAGGTAACAACCATTGAGGCAATCACATAATTAATGACATTGAAAAATCACATAATTAATGAACTGTAAGAAATGTTTGAAAAGAGTTTGTGTTGATTGGAATATCCAAATCACAGAAGAAATAAAAAATAAAAGATAATCTGTTCTAGCAAGCATTAAAAAAACTACAACATTGAAAAAGAAAAAAGAAGAAAACTAATATGACATTCAGTCAAAATGAAAAATATAACAATAATATTATGTGAAAATACCTTTGGAGAAGATAATGAAGAGTAAAATACTTGTGTTTTTGGGTGGATCAGAAGACTAAGGTTTCAACTTTGAACAAAGGGAGACATTTCATATAGATGATCAAGAGAAGGTCTCAAAGGCAAGTAGCAATAAAGGACTTTTGTTTAAAGAAATGCTCTTTTGTGTTTTCTCTATTTTCTCTCAACTTTCTTTTTGTTGTCTTTTTTTTTTTTCCTTCCTTTTTTTTTTTTTTTTTTTCCTTTTCCTTTTTCTTTTTGTGTCCAATTGACGCGTTTGCAAAGTAACTAACAATTATGGATGCCTCCAATAACGTGCAAAGAGGGACCACTTACTCGAGCGTATTTGACTAGTGATTAAAATAGGTCTACTATATATATATATATATATATATATTCTTCTTTAATCATCTTGCTTATTTTGTATTTACAATGAATATCAGTGGGTAATTAAAATGTAGCAAAAAGATAATGAGCTAAGAGCAAAGAAACAACAAGAATCATCACTCATAGTTTTGCAATTGAAAGAAAATCTCACAAATAAATTACTTTTTCATTGGAGGATGATTATCGTGGTTGCAAACCAGTGATGAAGACAAAACTTTTTTTTAAGAAAGCTAATAACTATATCATGAAAAAGGATAATTGTAAGCATATTTTTATTTTTAAGGAAGGTTACTATGAAAATTTAGTTAAAATTATTTCTTTTGAAAAAACAAACCAACAAAAGTTAAAGGGGTCTATGCCTTCTCTCCCTTTGTTTCTGTAATAAACATAGTATAGCGATAATTGAACACAAAACTTCACAAAATAACTTAGAATTGAAACCCAAACTTACATTAACAGACAAAAATGGAGGATGAATGTAATACTGTACTCATAGTGAATTTTAAGTCCTACCATGACACAGATAAATTTTTTTTTTTTTTGAAAGAAAAAAACATAATTATGGATCCGACAGCAATAATCTTAGAAAGTGGCTTTCATTATTTTTCACCACTAATGGTTTCGTGTCTTTATTATTCCTCAATAATTCAAGTTCCATTTGGATGAACCGACCAGTCATTTTCATCTTTTTTTTTTTTTTTAATACCAAAGCAAAAGTGTGAAATAATAAATACCAATAAAGCTTTGCCATCAAGAAAAAGCAACTATTTTTTTCGACGCTGAATATTAACGCGTTTTAGTCATAGTTTTAAATGAAAGTGGAATCTTAATTGTTTTGTTTAGATAGTGGAGTCGTTGAAGGTAGTATATAAAACTCCGTTTGATAAGAAGGAAAGAAAAGAGAGAAAGAGAGAAAACATATAAAGGAAATTGATTAGTATGATAGAATGAAAGAAAATAGAGGATAAATTAAATGAACATTTTGCAAATTAGTTAGTAATTAGTTAATTTAAAAATGAGGATAAAAATGTTATTTAACTATTTATACAAGTGTAAGAGTTTTTCCTCCAAAAATCTCTGCACTTTTGTAGAGATTAAAAATAGTGGGGTCTCTGTTTCCTTTTATCTCTCCAATTTTCTCTTCCCTCCACCTTTCTCTGCTACCAAACAACATACATTCTTTTTTTCTCTTTAAAAATCCCTCCACTCTTTTCTTTTCTCTCACTGCAAAATAGAGAGCGCAAGATTGAACTTCCAACCCCACGCTCGCACAACTCTAAAATGAAATTATGAACACTATACTGATAGCAAATTCTCTTTTTATTTTTATTTTTATTTTTATTTTTATTTTTAAATAATAAAAACTAATCCATAAATGATTTGATCATTTATATTTTAGAGTTGAGTTGAGTTTTTAAAATGTGCATTTAGTTGAAAATTAATCATTAGGAGTTAAAAGTATAAAAACTTTAAATGTGTTTCTAAAAAAAAAAAGTTCAATAAATGCACTATAATACTCATATTTACATATTAAAAATTCGTTCGCTCTCTCTCTCTCTCCCTTGTTAAGGTTTGCATCGTTCGTATCTCTCTTGCTAGGGTTTGCTAGGGTTCGTATTTCTCCTTTAAGGCTGGCTCTTGGTTGGTCATCGAGTAGATGCTTTGTGACTCCAAAGTGATGGTTTTGGGGCAAGGATATGACTTAGTGGATGGAAGAGACATGTTTGGATATTTTGGTTATATTTGTTGGCTTGTTATCGGAGGTATTATCCATAAAGTCAAGGTTTTTACTCCTTTTTATGATAGTTTGTTGAAAAGGCGATGATATTTCTGTCATGTAGGTGTTGTATTTTTTCGACATATCATTAATTTGTAATAACATAAGCAGTCTCCATACACTCTCGTTTTGGTTGTATATCCAATCTATTAAAATTATTTCTATACAATTTTGGTGGTGACCTTTTTAGCATAAATATTTGGAATGAACGCTTACAAACGAGTGTGTTATGGCTCCTTAACATAAGTTTCACAATTTAACAAAGTGTGTTATGGAATGAACCCTCAGAGCAAGGGCTTTTGTTATAAAAATAAAAAATAAAAAATAAAAAATAAATAGATCAAACTTCATTACTAGCATTTAAACAAAATAAAGCCAATTCTTAGCAAAATAATAATAATAATAATAATAATAATAATAATAATAATAATAACAAAATCATTTACCAAATTAAAGTTCAAGATAATTAGAAATGTGTAGGGGAAGAAATTAAAAGATATACCTTTAGATTGTATCAACCTCTTTTCTTCTCGATATCGCTCCTTTGAATGATGGGAGTTTTGGATAATAAGTAAATTCCTACCTTTGCAAATAGCAGAAAAAAAAATTAAAAAAGAAACACAATTAGTACAACTGTAATTTTTTGAAAGTTAGAACAAGGACTTTTGTTTAAAAAAAAAAAAAAAAAAATTTCTAGATTTTTTATTTTTCCTTAATGATGGTTTCTAAAACTTAACAACTTTGGTATAACCTTAAAGAAAGCTATTTTACACGTTTAAAAAAGGAACCTGCAATTATTTCTATCGTTCATTATGTTGTCCAATATATTGTGTTTGGTACTTAGTATTGCTGTCGTTTTTAGATTTTATTGTCGTTTTCTAATTGTTATTTTCGTTTTATTGTGTTTGTGAATGGTTATTACTTTCAACATTTAACAACAATTTTTCTCACACAAAAACGAAATAGAAGAAACCAAACCATTAAGGCAATAACCACTGATGCAATCTCATAATTAATGATGTGTAAGAAACGTTGAAAAGAGATTGCTTAGATTGGAATATCCAAATTATAGAAGAAATAAAAAAATTCTTTATTTTTTAGAAGAAATAAAAAAAAAATTCTGTACTAGCAAACATTAAAAAAAATACAAAATTGAAAAAAAAAAATCTATTAAAACATTCAGTCAAAATGAGAATATATAACAACAATATTATGTGAAAATACCATTGGAGAAGGTGATGAAGACAACTATATATGCTTTCATCTTTGAACAAAAGGGTGACATTTCAAAGAAACGTTGAGGCAATCTCATAATTAATGATCTATAAGAAACGTTGAAAAGAGTTTGCTTAAATTGGAATATCCAAATTAGGGAAGAAATAAAAAAATTCTTTATTTTTTTAGAAGAAAAAAAAATTCTTTTTTTAAAGAAATAAAAAAAATTCTGTCCTATCAATGAGTCAATCAATGCACAAAATCTGAGATATCCTTCAGATTATTTGGACAATCACAATCAACAATCAATAATGGTCAATAACTACTTATTTGTTTCCTATTTAGTCTTCCTTTTATATAGAAATGTAAATAGGCATTTTATGGTCTATATGCTCTAATTTAGATCCTAAATTAGTTATTGTATTATACATATTTTCCAAAATGAGAATATATAACAATAATATTATGTGAAAATACCTTAATTTGGAGAAGGTGATGAAGACAACCATATATGCTTTCAACTTTGAACAAAAGGGATACATTTCATATAGATGATCAGACGTTTCATATGGACATTTAAAAAGTATATTCGTTTTCCTTTTTTTTTTTTCATTTTCATTTTCTTTTTTTGTATTGATTTTTGTTTCTAGTGCAACCTAAGATGTCTGGAAATTAGCACACATTGCTGGTTTCAAGAATTTACAAGGAGGAAAAATAAGGTATTTTTAACTTTACTTCTTTAATCATATTTGCCTTCTGAAAAATAAAAAGTATCGCAATTTTTTCTTTCTTTCTTTTATAAGTACCGAAATTTAAAAAAAAATAAAATGCATAGATTAGAGTATCCAAATTTTAGAAGAAATAAAAAATAAATAAATAAAACTGTAATATCGAACAGATGAAAGAAAATGTCTCATTTTTATTCTCTTTCTAATGACATAAATAAAATAAAACTTCATGGTGGATAATACTACTTTATTGCAGATACATAATCTTAATTCCTATATTCTTTCCATATCAGAAAAACAAATAAAAAACAAATAAAAAAAAAACAACAACAACAACAATAATAACATTCAATCAAAAATGAAAAATATAACAATAATCTTAAGTCAAAATACCTTTGGAGAAGATAATAACGTGAGAAATGTTTGTGTTTTTTGGGTCGATCAGAAGACGATATATGCTTTCAACTTTGAACAAGTAGCAGAAAAGGCAAACTGTAGTTTGAATCTTAGAGAAGAGGAAGGACTTTTGTTAAAGAAAGGCTCTATGTTTTCAGTTTTCACTACTCTTTCTCTCAACTTTCCTTTTCTTTTCCTCTTTGTTTTTTTTTTTTTTTAATTTTTTAATTTTTTATGTTCAATTTATGCGTTTGGAAAAATATTAATCTATATAGCGTATAAGCTATCGTTTGTTTATTAAATATTATCACATCAATTAATTATATTTATCAATGAAAAATATGAAATGTGAGTTGATATTAAAAATATTAGATTAGAGTTGATGTCTTTAAGATTACTAAGAAATTCACTAAGACCGGGTGAAAATAGCTAGAAAGATGTATCCGACAATAAGAATCTTTAAAAGTGACTTTCAGTATTTTTCACCACTAATGGTTTCTTGGCTTTATTTCTCAATAATTCACATTAACTTTTTTGAAAGACCAAAGAAAAAATGAGAAATCAGTACCAGTAAAGCTTTCATCACCAAGAAAAAGCAACTATTTTTTCCACATTGAAAATCAACGCGTTTTAGTGGAATCTATACTGTTTTAGAGAATGGAGTTGTTGAAGATTATATAAATGTTTGGTTTAATATATAATTCTTTAATTTCATTTGCCTTTATGTGGTATCATGATAAATGTTTGCTTTATCGTGTAAAAATAGTTTATAACTTTCAATGAATATAATTTAAACCAAATTATTTCTGAGAAGGGAAAAATAGGACTTGGTATGTAATCAATATCATTAAACGACATAAATATTAGTAATGACATCAATAAGAAACGATATCAATACATCGAAGGAAAATAATAATAATAAAAATAATAATAATAAAACATAAAAGGAGATCAAACTAAAAGCAAGAGACATGAAAACAACAACAATATGTCAAAACGCATGTATATTAAGAATAGTAATCAAACGACCACAATAAAAGAAACGACAGTAAACTCCAAAACAACACATATCCTTCGGAGTCTAATGCTTTGTTTGATTGATTGATTTCAATTTAAAAATTTTAATTCAGTTTTCTTTTTTTTTGAATTAAAAACCAATTAATTTATAAATTAATTTTTAAAAAATTAATCAAGTATAATCTTTAACTTAAATTGACAAAATAAATGGATCATAAATAAGTTAATAGTTACTTCTTTTCTACTTGTTAGGAGTTTATATACTATAGTGATTCGAGGTCTACTAATTAAAATGTGCCATTTGGATTTGGAAGGAAAGCATGTCAAGTCATGTCATTTGGAAACTCCCTAGGAATGGCAAATTAAATCTGTTCATGCCTACACCAGCAACGATAGAGAACACTGATAGTGCAAAACACTACATGGTAATAAAACATAAATACATCACGTTATAAAGCCCAATTTTTTATTATTTATGATTAGCTATATCCCAAATATTTTTCTGGCTATGTACAGTATGATAATATTAAAGAATATTAATGATATCTTAAAAAAAAAAACATAAATTTTATTATTATACATATAAAGTGTATGATTTAATAACAATTTCTATATGTAAGATAAATCTTTCAATCAAACAAGCTCATCATCAATATTAAGATTTGGTTTAGGATTGCTATGTTTTTGACATTATTTTTATTTTTACTTTTAATATTAAGAAAAGTAGAAATTAAAAATCAAAGTCAAAATTTTAATTTCTATAAAATAATTATTAAAAAATGTTGATGTTTTTACCATTTCAAATAGCCACGAATTCAGATCTGTAATCTTTTTTTTTTTCTTTTTCTTTTTTGTATTTTTTGTTTCTAGTGCACAACCTAAGATGTCTGGAAATTGGCACATATTGTTGGTTTCAAGAATTTGCAAGTAGGAAAAATAAGGTATTTTTTACTTTACCTCTTTAATCATATTTGCCTTCTGAAAAACAAAAAGTATCAAGTTTTTCTTTCTTTTCTAACTACCGAAATTGATAAATATATATATATATATATATATATATATGCACAGATTAGAGTATCCAAATTTTAGAAGAAATTAAAAAAATAAAAAATAAAACTATAATATGGAACAGATAAAGAAAAGGTTTCATTTTTCTTCTCTTTCTAATGACATAGATAAAACTTCATGGTGGACAATACAACTTTATTGTAGGTAAATAAGCTTAATTCATCTATTCTTTCCATATTAAAAAAAAAAAACAATTATAACATTCAATCAAAATGAAAAATATAACAATAATAATCTTAAGTCAAAATACCTTTGGAGAAGATAATAACGTGAGAAATGCTTGTGTTTTTTGGGTAGATCAGAAGACGATATAGGCTTTCAACATTGAACAAGTAGCAGAAAAGGCAAACTGTAGTTTGAAGCTTAGAGAAGAGGAAGGACTTTTGTTAAAGAAAGGCTCTATGTTTTCAGTTTTCACTACTCTTTCTCTCAACTTTCCTTTTTCTTTTCCTCGTTGGTGTGTGTGTACATATATATATATATATATATATATATATATATATATATATTTTAATTTTTTATGCGTTTGGAAAGTAACTAGCAATTATTGATGGTTCCAACAACTTGCAAGGGACCACCTACGCATAGTTGACCAGAGTTAAAGTCTACTATATTCTCTATTGTTTCATTTGATATTTGAGATTATTTTAAATTAAATTAAATTTCTTTTTAAAAAAATTAATAAAATTTTTAATTAATTTATCCCCGTTCAAAAGCTTTTTTTTGTCAAATATGTCCCTATTCAAAAGTTTTTTTTTTTTTTTATTTTTTTCTCAAGTTTGCATTATAACACTTAACTTATTCTTATATTTTAATATCATCACCAACATTTGATTCTTCTTTTTTCCTCCTAATTTCTTTATCTACTTTGCTTTCTAATTTTTTTTTAAACTTTTATTTGGTTTTAAAAAATTTTTTGATTTTAAAATTATTAGCAATTTGAATATTTGTACATGTAAGCTTTTTTGTTTTTTTTTTTTTTTTACAGGTGTGTAATTTTTTTATTTATTAGTAAAAAAATTATCTTTAAAAGGAAAAATGACGGTGTAAAATAAATTAAAGTGGAATTTAATTTTAAATCAGAAAATTACAAATAACAAACAACAAATCATGAGCTAAAAACTTCTATTGATGACAACATTTGAGATAAAATTCAAAAATAAATTTCACAATATTTTCAAAATATAAGAACAATATATAATAGTAAATATATTGTAATAAACATGAAAAAAATTCATTTGAATAAAAAATATTAGACTTTTTATCATATAAAATTAATATTTTAAAAAATTTTCTCTATATATATGTCCCATTAAAAAAAAATTTTGGACCCGTCACTGTAAGCGATCATAATCTTACTTCCGAAGATAATATATGCAAACGACAATTGCTAATACTTAATTTAATCAACATGAATACAAATATTTTGTTTTAGCAAATAAACAAATAAATAATAAATAAAAGAAAAAATAACAGCAATAAGTTCCAAATATTTAGTGAAAATGTTTGTGCTAGTTTGTAACTGTTAGAAGTCTATCAATCTCTTTTTGTAAATTCAACTAAGCTTTTAATGAAAAACAATAAGTCAATTAAATAGCAGAAGAAAGAAAAGGAGAGAGTGCCTCAACCTAGAATGGATCATCAGATATATCATATTACAATGATATCGAAAGTAAAAAAATTTTGTAAATTCAACTAAGCTTTTAATGAAAAACAAAGCCAAAATGTTAAGGATAATTAAGGAAAAAAATTATATGATTCAATTCACATGTGTTATACATGATTTATTCTATTCAACTTTTAACATTTTTGTAAACATAGCTATTTTACACCTTTTTAAAAAGTTCAAATATTTTTTAACAAAGGGAAAAAGATTGAGTACTTAGTCATAATTTTATAAAATAATAAGGGACCAAACAATTTTACGTCCTAAAAATAAATATTTGGAAGCAAAGAAATTGAGCTAGAAAATTAACCTAACCGTACCTATGATATTATAATTGTGACATATATATAATTATTTGAAAAAAAAAAAAGTTAGCGAAATGATTATAAGCTCAAAAAACAAACGAAAAGCTCAATTTTGTTCTTCATGTTTTGAACTAAAGCAATATATGTTCTCTTTCAAAGAAGTCATGGAGTTGAAAATTTTTGCAATAACAATAAAATTGTAACGTACAAAAAAGAGTTAAACCCTCACCTTGTGAACCACTCGCAGCAAAATAAATAAGAAGCTTAATTTCCACAGTCAAAACAAGCTGAAATAGTTGTCGCACATCAAGACAAACAAGATCAAACGCGGTCAATTTCTTCTTCTGCCTAAAAAGGGAAAAAAAAAAAAAAAAGTCACCACTGCTAATCCTACTTTATTGCAAATAATCTTAGTTTCCAGCTTGAAAAAGTGAAAACCATAAAACATCTAAAACTAAAATGAAATGCATAACCTAACAAACCTTAAAAATAAAATACAAAAAATAAAACCGTTAAGTTGCATCTGGTACTCAAGTTAGTCAATGTGAATGCGAAATTTTAATTCAGAAAAGAAAGAATATTTATGAAGATGCCAAACACTAGAAAGTGTAGGCGAAAAAAAAAAAAAAAAGGCAAAAAAGGAAACGAAGCTGGAAATTCACTTGCGATGAGGGACCATTTATTCAGTGCACATGGATGGAGGTAGAAGCAGTCTACTACATCATTTAAGTATGTTGCTAATTTCGATGTTCTGACTAATATTATTTATATATTTTCAACCATCATTAATGTGACAACTAGAATCTTCTAAAGTGGATCTGGTCTTTTCACCGGTAATGATTTTTTGGCTTTATTCAATATTTTATGTTCCCTTGGAGAAACTGACCAGTCATCTTCATTTTGTTATATACTTTTTTTTTTTTTTTTGAAAAACCAAATTCAAAATATTAAAATAGCCAACACAATTTAAACAGTATGGCGTGAAACGGGTGAAACAAACTGGACCACGAATTAGTATCAAAAAGATGACTTACCAAAAAAAAAAGTTATGAACATCCCCTCTAAATTATAAACTATGCTTATTATCATTTTATCCCATAATAAAATTATAATTAAATTCATTAAAAATACACCTTTATACATCCCCACAAATTTTTTTTTTTTTGCTAAAGTTATACACCACACATTAACTGTAAATAAATATAGTATGTTTTCAAGAAATTAATAAGCATATCCAACGTTTACAATAAATATTTTTTTTTTTCAAACTCCTTTTTTAAATTTTTTTTTCCTGCAAATGATTTTTTAAAAAAATACCCCCACATATTATCCTTAATTTCATTTCTATGAACTCTAAATTTTCTTACCATCCTCCTTCTCGAAAAAAATAGTTTTTTTTAATTTTTTTTATTTTAAAAAGAAGTATTAGAAAATTATCAAGAAGAAGAAGAACGTTATGAGAACGTGGTTAAAAATATAGGGTATTTTACTTTTTATTTAGAAAAAAATTTAAAATATGCAAAGTTTTTTTCCCCTAATATTTGTTATAGATTTTGTTTCTTATAAATCAAATCAAAATTAAAATTAGAGTGGGTGTATGATAGGGTTAAATTAGGTATTATGACACTAGTATCTAAAATCTTGAATAAAAGAAAATTATTTGGTCATTTATAAAATTAGCGAGTGCAATTATAACTTCGAAAAATAAACGTTATTTTTCTCTATATTTAAAAAAAAAAATCTTTACTACGTGTTGATCAACACAGTAAAGATATTCTCATGTTTACATGGGAAAACGGCTCTGTCATGATGTAAAAACCCTGATGCCCTTTAGTACAATTACTTGTACAATTTCATAAATTTAATAAAGCTCATATTGTAATTACCAGAAAAATAAAATTAAAAACTCATATTGTTTGTGGTTGCATGTATAGTTTCATAGTAATTTTACATCTAATTATATCATAAAGTACAGAGTTTAAATCCCTCATTTGTAAGTTAAAAAAAAAAGAAAAAAAAAACTTATATTGTTTCTTGTACAATTACTTATAAGATATAAGATAAAATGAAGAAATAAAAAATCGAAACAACATTGAGTATTAAACAATGACCTCAAGAAATCACAATCCAGCAAAAAGATTATGAGTGCAAAAACAAATAAAAAGCTTGATTTTGTACTTCATGTTCAAACCTAAAGCAATATATGTTCTTTTTTTAAATAAGCCATGGAGTTAGAAAATTTTCCGCTACGACATTAAAATTGTAAGGTACAAAAAAGAGTTTGGCACTCACCTTGAGATCCACCCGTGGCAAAATGAACAAGAACCTTAATTTCCACAGTCGAAACAAGTTAAAACAGTCATCGTCAAGACAAACAAGATTAAACGTGATCACTTTGTTTCTTTTTCCTAATTAGACAAAAAAAAAAAAAAAAAAAAAAAACATTACTGCAAATCCTTCTTTATTGCAGATGATCTTAGTTTCCAAAATTATAGAGGCAAATGAGCATTTCTACATCCAATAATTCCTTAATATAATGAAAAGGAAAAGAAAAGGTTGTAACCATCAAACATCAAAAAATAAAATGAAAATAAGCTTAAAAAACTAAACAAAAATAACAAGAAAACCGTTATGTTGCATCTAATACTCAAATTTAATCAATATGAATATGAAATTTTAATTAAGTAAAGAAAAATAAAAATTTAAAAAGAAAGAAAGAAAGAAAGAAAGAACAGATCACATAATAAATAGAAAGTAGTGCTGGGAAAGAAAAAAAAAAGTACCTTGGATAATCAAGCGAAAATGCTTGTGCTAGATGTAACCGAAGATTGATACTTTTTTTAAAAAAATTTATTTGGGGGCTTTTTTTTTCCCCGGAGTTATGGCTCAAAAGACAATGCTATTAGACTTTGAACGGATGAGAGTCTTGAATATGGCAAATAGCAGAAGAAGGAAAGGGGAGAGAATATGAAACCCTAATGTAAAACCTTATAGAGCATAAAGGTATAAGGTCTTAAAAGGAATCTCGATCTCTGTTTCACTATCCTTTGTTTATTTATTTATTTAATCTCTTTTGTGTATTCTAAATTTCTAGTCCCATTATAAAGCTTAATTAGTTGCAATGAATAAAAAATGAAAATTATTGGTCTCAATAAAATAAAACTTCATGGTTATGAATGCTACTCTCTGAGAATTTTGAGTGACCTTAAATCTTCCAATCATATCCAAATCACACATCAGAATCACAAACTTATATAAACTTAATAAAATTTGATAGAAACATAATAATACTATGGTTACTTGCATAGCCTAATGGTAATTTTAAACCTAATTTCGTTATAAGGTGAAGAGTTCGAATCCTTACATCTCTAAATAGTAGTAGTAGTAATATTAAATAATCATAATAACAAAATGGGTACATGTTAATCATTTTACATATATCTCTTTTGGTCATGTCTTCCTTGATTATCTCGTGACAGTTACGTGGTCATCACGTCATCATCACATAGTGATCAGATGTAACGACTATATCATCATCACATGACTTTTTTTTTTTTTTTCCCCCCTCTATTCTGTATGCGCAAGCACTGACCATACAACCATGTAGTTGACAGTAACTCACCAGACTATCTGCTTTTTGGTTTATTATTTTGTTATTGGTTGTTGTAGTTTTTAGTCCAATTTACTAGTTTGAGAGCTGGCAATTAAAAATTAATATTGATTGTTCCATGAACTTGCAATAAGGGACCGCTTATTCAGCGCACATGGATGAAGGTAAATAAAGTCCACTACATCTTTAATTATGTTGCTTCTTCCCATGTTTTGACCAATATTATGTTGTAATTTCAACAACAATGTGACAACAATAATCTTTAAAAAAGTGGATTTGAGTCTTTTCACGCTAATGGTTTCTTGGCTGTATTCAATATTTAATGTTCCATATTGGAGGAACCTACTGTTGGCCCAGAAAGGATTCATGCATTTTTCATTTGATGATAACAAACAATTTGATTGGAAAGTCCTAATGCTTCTCTTGAGTTCTGTTTCAAGCTTAATTTGCATGATTAGTGATTAAACTCAAGAAGCGGAGTTTTGTTCAAGAAAGATCAAGCTCTTGGATCAAATTTGTTTAAAGATAGATTAGAGCTTGACGTATAATTATATGTAAACAAAGTAAATGACAACATTAATAAAAGCGAAAAGCTGTAGCAAAAAGATTATGAGCTCAATATCGAATAAAAAGCTCGATTTTCTGTTTCATGTTTTAAACTAAAGCAATATATGTTCTCTTTCAAAGAAGCCATGGAGTTGAAATTTTTAGCTACAACACAAAAAAAATCGTAACGTACAAAAAAGAGTTAGGCTCTCACCTTATGAACCACCGGAAAAATGATCAAGAAACTTTAATTTCCACAGTCGAAAACAAGCTGAAATAATTATCACATGTTAAAACAGACAAGATCAAACGCAATCACTTTGTTCTTTCTTTTTTTTTTTTTTTTTTTTTTCTAATTAGATAAAAAAATCATCATTGATAATCCTACTTTATTGAAGGTAATCTTAATTTCCATCATGGTATAGCCAAATGAGCATTTCTACATCCAATAATTCTTATTGTAAAAGAAAATTATATTGAAAGGGAAAAGAAAAGATTGTAACCGTTAAAACATCTAAAAATAAAATGAAAAGAAGCCTAAAAAAACTAAACAAAAGAACAAGAAAACCGTTAATTTGCATCTAGTACTCAAGTTTAATCAATATAAATAGGCAAAGAAAATAAAAATTTAAAAAGAAAGAAAGAACAGATCATAAAAATACCAAACACTAGAAAGTGCAGGGAAAGCAAGAAAGAAAAAAAAAAGTACCTTAATTTGGAGAATCAAGAGAAAATGCTTGTGCGACTTGTAACCGTTCGAAGATTGATCTTTTTTATTTTTATTTTTATTTTTTTTAATCCCAGTGGTATTAGACTTTGAAAGAATGAGAGTTCTGAATATGGCAAATAGCAGAAGAAGGAAAGGAGAGAGAAAAAGCAATCTAATGTAGAATCTTATAGAGCAGAAAGTAAGCCCGGTCGTAAAAGAAATTAATCTCTCCGTTTCACTACCCCCACCCCCCCTCCCTCCTCCTTTTTTTTAATTAGTCTATCTTCTCTTTTGTTTTATTATTTATTATCTGTTGTTTTGGTTTTTAGTTTAATTTTCCATCAACTTGCAATAAGGGACCACTTATTCAGCGCACAGAGACAAAGGAAAAATCAGATCTTTAATTATGTTGCTTATTTTGATGTTATGGCTAATATTATAATGTAATTCGGCAATGAACCTACTAATCACTAGTTTGTTGGCTTTATTCAATTATTTATGTTCCATTGGGATGAACCTACTAGTCATCTTCCTTAATTTTATTTATTTATGTTTTATAAACCAAAGCCAAAATGTCAAAATAGCCAACATAATTTAAATAGTTGAAATGGTGTGAAATGGTTGAAACAAAAGGCCTGTGAATTGGTACCAATAAGACGACTTGCCCAAAAAACTTATGCTATTTAAATAATGCCGTGGAATCTTAGACTTTCTAATCATATCGTGGTTGAAGGCTATATATAATAATGTTAGGGATATCAACTCTAATTTCAACTTTTAAAAAATCAATTCACGTGTCATTTTTTTTATTTGTAGATGCAATTACTTGATGTGATAAGACTTTAAATATTTATCAATAAAAAAATGATAACTCATTTACCACATAAAATTGATACTTAAAAGTTAATATTAGAATAAGTGTTTTTTGTATTTTTCATATATATATATATATATATATATATCAATTGGATGTTTAATAAATCAATATTCATTTGGAAGGTCAAAGTAAAAACGTGGAATCAGTACCAATAAAATTGTCACCAAGGAAAAGATACTATTTTTTCCACGTTGAAGATCAACTCGTTTTAGTCATATTTAATTAACTCCAATAAGCTAAACGTACGCCAAACGTACAACTCAATTTAACTCAAGCCAAATTAAACTTTTGCAATTCAAATTGTTCCCCCCAAACACATGCTAAGTTTAAAAACCTTAAAATACTTTAAAACGAGGTCGTTTTCTATAAAACCACAAATATTAATTTTTTGATTTCATTTTCCTTTGTTAGGTAATCATGATAAATCTAGCTAGTTTGCCTAATTTTTTATCTTTATCTTTTCTTGTGGATTATTAAAAATATCAATAGCACTTCTACAATATTTTGGTCCACACCTATTATAGTCGTTACGTGTCATTTCACTTTTTTCTTTTTTTCGTTTTTCTTTTTTTTTTTTTGTTTCTTTACCCTTAATAAAATAATTCTATTTAAACATGTCCACAATTAAACATTTTTTCTTGCAATCATCTCAATTATAATTTAGACAATAGACTATTTTTGCGCGTTCCCACTAGTCTTCAAAATGTTGATAACCCCACCCAAGTTAAATATATATATATATATATATAGTTGATAACTTTCACTAGAATATGATATATATGCCGCGTCGAAATTAAACCAAATTATTTGTGAGGAGGGAAAAAAAGGGATTCAGTTATCGTAATATTACTATAACAACTTACTTTTGTCATTCATTGTAATTTATTTAAAAAAAAAAAAAAAAAAAACCTACTCCTCTTTTTCTTTTTCTTTTTTTTTCCCCCTAAATACTTCACCTTCCTTATTTTCTACTCCATTTAATTATATATAAGGATCATTAGCATTAGTTGTCCTTGGACTATGAACATTGTAACGTTTTCACATATTACAAAGGTTTATAAAGTAATATGTCAGAAACAAAAGTTAAAGGACCAAAACGTACAATGTTTTTTTACCCCCTAAAAAAAAAAAAAGAAAAAGAAACATTGTAACGTTTTACTCAATGCGTGATAGTTTAAAATTTTAAATAAATAGATACATTAAGTGCAAATTTGTCTCTTTGTTACTAAAAACCTTGAAAACTGTTTTTTGCCTAGAAATGTGATTCTCTTTACTGTGATATTAAGTGCAATGTGAAATGTGATTCTCTTTACTCTTCGTAGGCTATATTTGGTGAAATGTACAATCAATACCATTCGTAGCTTTGTCACACGCACACAAAATACATATATAGGTATATTCTCAAATATAAAACCTGTATAAAATGACATTTATAGCTCTTTTATGCATATTATTATAACAATGAATTGATTGTAATACTATGTTATAATAATAGTTGTCAGTTGATTGTAATACTATGTTATAATAATAGTTGTTAGTTACACTGATAGTTCTAAATTATAATACGTTATAAGATTCTAAATAAAAATTTAAATATAAATCAATTAGTAGTTATCAGATTATTTAAATAGAATGTTTCGATTGTCAATTTATCTGACTGCTGAATTTGAGACATTTATATATATATATATATATATATATTTTTAGGCAGAAACATTTTTTCACACTGAAAATCAACGCGTTAGGTTTTGGTCCTTGGTGATGGCAGAATCTAAATGGCTTGTTTGGTTCACAAGTTCAAACTAAGATTTTCAAACCTTTTTTTGTCTTTTTCTCAAAAAGTTTTTTGTCTTTTCTGAAAATTCAAAAAAATTTACTATTGAAACTTAAAAATTTCAACTCAAACTCATTCACCAAACTCCCCCTAAGCATTTACTAATAACGTAGTGGTTGAATGTTATGTAGATGTTTGGCCAATATCAGTTCTTTAATTCTGTTTCCAAATGTGAGGTTGAAATGCGTGTATCTTTCCTTTTAAAAAAATGTTTGGCTGGCAGAATATTTTGATATTGTGTATTCTTCGTCAATTGTTAAAGGGGTGTGTGTGTGTGTGTGTGTTTTTTTTTTTTTTTAAAAGACAAGAGTTTCAACATTTGCAAAGCTTTGTTTTGCTCTTTGGAGCCTCTTAGCCGGGCTGCTCTTCTTGTTATCCTCTTGTCTTTTGTACCTGCGATGAATATCTTTCTACAGTAATAATATTCAGTATTGTCGAAATATGCTATGCCTTGTTTTATTACGATTTTAAAATAAAAGTAAATTTAGTACATTGAGAGAGAGAGAGAGAGAGAGAGAGAAAAAAAAAAAAAAAAGGATTGAGCATTTTCTATATTCAATTTACAGACTTTGAATCAATATTTGTCCCTACAATCTTGATCATCTTCTAAACTCACTCTTGTTATTCCTTTCTCTAACACCTCTCAACTTTTCTGGAATACTTCAGTTTAAAGTAGCTTAAATTAGGTAAATGCTTTATTTGTTTCATGAATCAATCTCACCTGTATATGCCTCTCACTTTATAATGTCATTTTTACCCTTACCATTTGAAGTTTAAAAACTCTTATTTTACTCTTCGAATTTTGGTTAGTCCCAATTAACTCTTTTTTTTTTTTTTTTTGGTAAAAACAGACAGAAAAAAAGGGGGAATTAAATGAAATCATATGTTTTTTTTTTCATTAATTTTTGACAAAGTTCTTAAAAAATGATCATGTAACCACACTACCGTCTTTTTGCTTTTTTTTTTTTTTTAAGATAAATTGTAAGGAAGAGAGTTAATAAGTGAGGTTAATTCTAAATTTAAGGAGTAAAGTGAGAGTTTTTAAAACTCAGAAAGCAAAGTGGGTCATCCTTATAGTTGAAAGGGCACACATGTGAGAATATTCCTTATTTTACTATTTCTCTGTACAAGAATTGGCCACGATACGAAATAGTCATTGACAAACCAAAACGACAAAGCTCATTAGATCCATTTAACATTCGGATTGGCTATCCGCTGACTGATCATTTGTTTTTGTTGGAAATTCATCCGAAAACTTAGAAGCCTACGAAACAGATTATGAACAAAGCGTAAAGTCGACCACACAACTATTAGCACCAGAAGATAACTTAAATTAGATTCAGCCAATTAAGCCTATGTAATTAATTGTTTTTGGGCAGATCTCTCATGTTTTGTTTCACCAAAGCACAAAGAAGAAAACCACTCTCAATATATATTGCCTACATTATTCCACCAATTATTACAAGAAGAAAACATGGTCCAGAGGAAATCACATTCATTCCAAAGCACATTTTTATATCACTGTGTGAAAGAAGGAACGAATATTACTAGAGATTTTGGAGTTGCTGTTTTTCATGTTTTACTTGTTGTCGTTTCTGGAGTTTATTGTCGTTTATTAGTTTGGTTGTCCATTTTGAGTTTATTGCCGTTTTGTAATTGTTGTCGCTTTTGGAGATTACATTTATCCTTATTGACATTATATTTAGTTTTGCAAGTCCAGAAGAGGAATTTCAAAATTAAACTTGTTGTTAAATCAAATTAGATGTGGCAAAATCTGATCTGGACTAGCCAGTCACGATGGTGATGTGGGGTTTGCAGCAGAACAAATGATACATCAATAACTAATTTAAGGAAAAAAAATAATAACAAAAGGGAAAATTTCCAGTCAAAAAAGAAAAATAATTATAATCATAATAATTGTTGGGTTATATTAACTTGTAGACTCAGCAGGAATATTGGTTTTTCTGTAATCCAATTTGAGAAAACTTTAATTAAACTTTGTAAAGATTACTAATTTAGCTAACCAAAACAGTGATATTAATTAGAAAAGGCACTAAAAGAACATAAATATAATCAGAGGGAGTACCACTTATGAGAATTAAAACAGGAGTTAAGTTGTCATTTGGATGTTTGCTAGTGTCTTTTCATCCCTTTGAATCACTGCTTAGTAACCTGTCGTTTTACTCTTGCTATTTGAAAGTGTCGTTTTTCTTTTCTTCTTGAACTTTTCAGTGCTAACATGATAACATGATGAGTGGCAAAATAAAATTACCACACCATTTTCTTCATATAAGTAGCAACAAATGAAAAACAATAACGTTTGAACACGACAAAAAATTAAAAAACCGACATAATAAGCTCAAAATACCACGTTACATGTTAAAAAACGACACCAAATAGAAAACCGACAAGAGTAGAAAAACGACATTATACCAACAAACAACAATGATATAGATTTCTAAACGACATCAAGTATAAAGCAACATAAACATCAGTAAGTGAAATCAATAACCTGAAAACCCCACATTTCAGTTAAATAAAAAAGACAACAAATTTTATATTAATAACCTAGGACAACGTCACCATATAGAAAACACGACAAGAGCATAATAACGACGACTCTACAAACAACAAATATAGTAGAACGACGTGACTAATTGATAAACTCTAAAACGACATCAAAAGTATAACAACATTAAACATTAGATTATCAGTCAATTAAATAAGCAAGGAAACGACAGCAGTACAAAAAGACGACGGCAGTATCATCCAAACGATCAATATTCAACACTTACGTATCTATGACAGGACCAACCACGGTGCAAATCTAGATGCTAGTATTACCCAGATCTGCTGTCCTATTTTCCTGTTTCGATAGTTGTCCACTCAATAATATTTTGACAACTTATCAATTTGTTTAAAAATTTTTAGTATTTAGCTTCTTTTATGTGGTTAAAGTTTTAAATTCATATGATACGACATAACATTATTTGGGGACAACCAATAAGAAATGAAATCTGAAACAACAGATCTTGATTTCGTGTTGCAATGATTTTTTTAAATGTTGAAAAAAAAACATTTAATTAAATGTTGGTTATGTGATTAAAACAAAAAAAATAAAAGTAAAAATCGAAGTAGGTGGGGGCACATTTAAGAAATTTGGAGTTGGGGGAAACTAAGAAAATTTAAAGAAAAATGGGGCTTTTTTGAAATTAAAAAACAATTTGGGTGAGACCCAAGCCCCACTTGGCCTCTAAGTGAATCCATGGCTAGAAATGTATTGGTGTTGGTCATTTATTGTTTTTTTTCTTTTTATTAAGAAAGTCATTTTGGTTTTTGATATACTAATTTTTCAGAGCAATAAAAGAAGAATCAAAACACCACTATACCAGCCTAGTTAGTTTGTTTAATATAAAACCAAAAAAGAATTTCCGAGAAGAATCAAATTTTCGAGAATATTTTTAGAGTAATAATGACTAGCATAATCACCACTATACCAGCCTAGTTAGTTTGTTTAATATAAGACCAAAAAAGAATTTCCGAGAAGAATCAAATTTCTGAGAATTTTTCAAGAGTAATAATGACCAGCATAATCACCACTATACCAGCCTAGTTAGTTTGTTTAACACAACATAACTATAGATTAATTAAGTAAAGATTTAAGTAATAAGAGAAGAACAGCGCATAAAGATATTTAACATAGATGTACTTGTGTCCATAGATTAAGAACAAAGTATTCATTAATGATGAATACTATAGTAAATAAGCTGCTTTATATTAATAAATTTACTAAAATAAATGCATATTCTAAATTACAATAATTACAAACAAATTAAAAATTCTTAATAAAGATAATTACATACAAAATATCACCTGTACGTTACAAAATACTAATTTTCCCTCATGATAAATAACAATTTGCATTATCAGAAATCATGTTATTGATACAATAAGCTAAAATCAAAATCAAAATAAGCTAATTTTTCCATTGTAGAACTACTGCCCTTTTCGCAACTATTTAATCCCTGAATTTCTTTAGAACATCTTACCACAGTAGTTCGAGAGAACATATGTTCCATTAGTTTTTATTTTTATTTTTAACTTGAATTTCATAGATAGCTAATTTACATAAATAATTTTTTAAATTGTTTCTCATTATGAGAATGTTTAAACAAATATGTTAACACAACCTAGAGTTAGTCCTGTCCAAATATAAAAGTAGTAGCAATCTCTCCTTTGAAACATGTAAGGATCTGGATAAATTTATAGTTATTACCCTTTTAACTACGTGTAATTGTTGAAATATATATATATATATATATAACACAAAAACTTTAAGAAGTGCAGTAGCCAAAAAATAAAAACTCAGTTGAGCAAGAAAAAAAAATAGCTGTAGATAAATTTGAGCTGAACAGGTGAAACAACAACTTTACATGGTTGAGAACTAAGCTTAGTTTAATACATGAAACATAAAATGCATTCCTTTTCCCGTCAACTCAAGAAGAAGTGTTTGGCAGAAACCTGGTATACGAAAACCGTTACAATTGTGCAGGGAACTTATTATTTTTTTGATCGACTTTCGTTACGTAATTCTTACAAGAGATGAACAAGGTCTATACGAAATCACAACGAAGTAAGAAGCACGGCATATGTCTTCTTAAACATCTAGCTAGAATTGCTTCTCTTCTCGTTTCCCTTATCATTTCTCGCTCTCCCAGTTTACTCCTGTTTTAGTTGGTTTTTCCCAGCTGAAAACGGAAACGACAACAAGTTTTGGAACTATGTCCTGAAAAACAACACCAAATAAAAAAAGCAAACTACAATGAGCATGAAAACGGCATGACGCTACAAACAACGGAATTAGAACGAGAGAAAGGGGCAATAAACTTAAAAACGAAAGAAATATCAGCAAATATTCAATATGAAAAACGACGACAATACAAAAAAAGTTTAAAAACGACATCCCTTCATAGTCTTACACCAGAGGGCACAGAGTATAGATGTTCTATAACAAGTCAATGGACTGCAAAACCAAGAGCCCTACTTTAAGTATGTCCCATTTGGTTGTGAAAAATATTACACACTCACAAATATACACAACACATAAATATATATCCATGTTATAGTTATAGTTTTTTTATTCTAAATTAAAAAATAATAAAAAAAAAAACAGTAGCATAAATCTTCCTCTGAAAATGTTTGACTTGTTCTGTTGTTTAAACTTCATCACCCTCTTTCTTTGAATGTATCATACAAGTAACTTGAACAATTGGTAAATATTTGCAAGATGTTTAACCTGCATTAAGAATCGGTAAATCTCGATGGAAACTTGTTCAATCCGTGATGCCGAAACTCTTAAAAAGTATCCTGCTTAAGCAAAAAAATAGTCACACGGTAAGATTGAGATCCTAAGCGAAAAAAAATAGTCTATCATTTATAACATGATATGAATGTGTCATACTCTGGTGATAAGAACTAAGATAGATAAGTTCACAATATCTACATCTAAAGACAACATTGAACAACATTTCTTGATAAAATCGGAACAATTCACCTCACAAAAAGATCTGTTTGCCAGATTTACATGTTCTTCTTCAACGTTGTCCTGCAGAGTCATAATGGACAGCCATCCGCTTTACATCCCTATTGATTTAGAATTCTCCAAAACGTATTCTTAGCTAAATGATAACAATAATATATTACAATAGAAAAACAAGGAGAAAATTACCTTAAGAGAGAATTGGAAAATGCGGAGTTTAGGGAGGCACAGAAATGAAGAATGCTCTCATCATATGTCTTCTCTTTAGATTTCTATCTTGGGGTGTGATGAATCTAGGGAAAATCTTCCTTTGTCTCTCTCTATCACCAATGATTTATCGTCAGTCAATTATGAATCCGGACAGCAAAAAAGTATCATAACACTGCCTTATTCTCTTAGTCCCGAAATTTAGCCCGAGCACGTAAAATTTGGCTAACAATACCTGCAGTAGAAAGTACAGTTGATAAACCATATTACAAAAACTATTCATAGTGGCAAGACACCAACGCTCTTTTTCTTAACATAATCTAAAAGGATTTGGGGCAGAAAAAAGGACGAAATAAAAATTGCCACAGCAGAAGTGAACTAACCTTTTTTTGGCTGAAATTTAAGTGTCGTTTTAACCATTTTCAATCTATTCCTGCACATCATCCACATATAGCCTATTTGGAGAGTACATTAGATTAAAAACTAAAGAAACTTTGATTTGCAACATTTATATTTCAGAAAGTATGACAAGGAATTATTAAAAACTTCCAAAATAATGCAATAATATTATTTTTCCAATGAATTTTGATCAACTTCTTCAACCTAGCTCCAAGAAAATTCACAGCCACATATGAAAACCAAACCCCAGACCAGTCTCCAAGAAAACATGGAAATATTGATGAAACAAGCATAAAACGAAACTCATGTAAGAGCAAAATAATCTGGAAATCAAACGCTATTAACCAAAACAGAACAAAAAACAAATGTCATAGTACCTGAGGAGGATATTGGAGCACGGTGAGAATATGGAGGGACAAAAATGCATGTTGTTTTATCATATTTTTTTCCAGTTGAATCATATGTTGGGGATGCGTTGAATTTTGTGCCAATCTTCCCTTGTTCTATAGTAAGTCTATGGACGACAAGACCAAGGGCCCTACTTTGAGTATGTCCCATTTGGTTATGAAATATTATTACACACACACAAGTATATACAACACATAAATATATATCCATGTTACATTTATAAGATTTTAATTTTAAATTAAAAAAAAAAAAAACCTAGTCACACACCACACATGTCCTAGTAGCATAAATCTTCCTCTGAAAATGTTTGACTTGTTCTGTTGTTTAAACTTCATCACCCTCTTTCTTAGAATGTATCATACAAGTAACTTGAACAATTGGTAAATATTTGCAAGATGTTTAACTTGTATTAATAATCGGTAAATCTCGATGGAAACTAATTGGTCAATCCATGATGTTGCAACTCCGAGAAAGTATCCTGTTCAAGCAAAAAAATAGAGTAACACGGTAAGATTGAGATCCTACGTGAAAACAAAAAGAAATTGCACAAAGAAAATTCTGACCTCTGAATGTTTGTCTGACAACTCTGAAGAATTCAACGTTACATTCCTAGGTTCCTCGTGTTAAACTTGTAGCTGGAATCTTCTTCCCAAGTCCCAACATGCTTAACTTGTACTGCAACTCCTAGTAAGTGTCCTGCTTAATTGAAAAAAATACAGTAACATGGTAAGATTGGGAGCTTAATCAAAAACAAAAAGGATATTATACAAATAAAAATTTTGACCTGTGAGTGTTGTACTGCTAACTTTGAAGAATAAAAGGACATTCTTCTCGCATCCTTGCATGTGGCTGGTTTTGAAACATCTGCGGACATTATTCACATTTGAGTTTCTTCAAAGATTATCCATTTTTATATTTAGATGATTGAAAGAAAAATGATAAAGACAATACCATTCAAAACATAATGGACAATCATTATTTCCAAAATCCCTCTACTTGTTAAAATAGTTGTCTTTGACAAGATGCAACAAAAAAGTCAAGTCTGATCAAAATGAGTTAGATATGAAAATGAAACATTTGGAACAAGTTCAATCTACGTCTGCAATTTAAGATATGAAAATGTGTTAGATCAAACACTGAAAAAACTTTCATTTAGAACATTAATATTTCAGAAAGCTATATGATAAGGGATTGTTGAAAACTTCTGAAACAATGAAACATTTCTATTTTTCCATGAATTTCGATCAACTTACTTAAACTAGATCAAAGAAAATTCACACCCACATATGGAACCAAAGCCCAAACCAGTAACAAGAAAATATTGAAGAAATAATCATAAAAAGGAACACACGTAAAAGCAAAGTAAAATGAAAGTCAAACGTTATTAATTAAAATAGAAGAAAAAACAAATGGTATAGTACCTGAAGGGAAAATTGGAGCATGCAGAGAATGAGGAGGGACAAAAATTCGTGTTGCTTTATCATATTTCTTTCCAATCGATTATTATGTTGGGGATGTGTTGAATTTTGGGCCAATCTTCCCCTGTTCCTCTCTGGCATCGCTGTTTTAGCAGAGGACTGTCATTGATCCGCAAACGAGCAAGAGAAAGGGGCAGCCCTTCTTCTGGCAAGCACTGTAACTCTTTGCAACAGTAAATTTTCAATTGTTGAAGGGAGGTGAGGTTGTGAAAGGATTTTCCATTTAGGGTTTTAAGATTTTTCAACTCAAAGATAGAGAGAGCAGTCAAAGTGGATGGAAGAAGCCCTTCCTCTGGAAATGAATCCACCCCTCCTTCAATTTCACATCTAATGAGTTCAAAGCTTTGAAGAGAGGAGAGTCTTTGCAGATCCCACTTCATACGGTTTGCAATGAGCATTTCGCATCCCCAGATTTCAAGTTCCTTTAAATTAGAAGGAAATCCCATTCCTGAAAACAACTCCAATCTTGGACAGTTGTCTAATCGTACGGAGTTAAGAGAAGGATATGCGGAATCAATCTCTGCTTGACTTGTGGGAATTGCGCTCACCATTTCTTTACAATAACCAATGCTAATTTTTTCCAAGGATGGAAAACAACCAGTTGGCAGTCCCACATTTAGTTTGTCACATGACGCAATATGAAGAGTATTGAGACGGGGGAAAATCTCACGTGCTTGCTCAGCTCCAGTAAATGACCACCTCTCCAGCGAACCCATGGAATAAATGTATAATTTTTCTAAGGATGGAAAAGGCGTGGTTGAGGGAGTACCACAAAATTCATCTCCTATACTTTCCAACCCATCCATACGCCGAATATCAAGCTTTTTGAGGGAAGGTAGTTGCCCCAGTGGTGGCAACAAGCAACAATTTTTACACCCATCCAGATACACTTCGACCATGTCACTAAATGATTTACATGCTACCCAATCTGAGAACATAGTACCTCTGTAATGGTAAATTCTGAGTTTATTCAGCAGTTTATGTGGTTCCAGTGCAGTAAGTACTTCCTTTTCTTTTGTTGAATCATTACTTATACTGTCATACTTCCACTCCAAAATAAGCTCAGTAAGACATTCCTTGTTCTTCAAATCGGCTTGTAAAACATCCCCCACATCCACCACATTTTCAAGCCCTGAAATACAAAGACTTCCTTGCAAAGACTTCAGCTCTCCCAACTCTTTGATCCTAGAACCACCATTTGCTCTCAAAACAAAATCACTTAAAGTTCGTAGATTCTTCAACTTGCACATCTGTGGGGGCATTTCTTTTAAAGGTGTGCCTCTGATCACAAGATGACGTAGGTTGATTAAGGAACACGTGTTGGTTGGCAATTGAGTAAGTTTTTCACACCGTGACAACAACAGTGTTTGCAAGTTGTATAGAGTACAAACTGAACTTGGAATTTCTTCAACTTCTGTCCAAGATAAGTCCAAATACCTTAGTTGCTTTAGATCCCCAATCGAATCAAGCGACTCTATGATAAATTGAGATAAAGAAAGCACTTTCAGGCATCCTCCAACTCCTTGAAATAGTTCACACGGGATAGGGCCCTTCAATCTTGACCGGTCAAGATACGCATATGACAACGGCAAAGCCAGCAGGGTCCTTAAACACTTGGTTTCAGACAGACCCTGTAACTTCGTTATGTCTTCTTTATCTTTTCGATATGACAAATGACGAGTCTTACTTGTAAAGCCATTCAAGTGATCACAACCATCCAACGTGAAGCAAAACTCACCTGAAATGCGCATAGCTAAATCATGCACAAGGTCATGCATTAGGAGAGTTGGACTTCCATACTGGCTTGATCGCTGAAAGAAAGACCTTGATATTAGAGCATCCAAGTACGATTTTCCAACATCTTCCATTCTTTTTCCTTTTTCAGGTTGCAAAAGTCCTTCTGCCATCCACAACAAGACTATGGTTTCTTTTTCATCTTCCCAAAACTCATAATCTTTAGGGAATATTGAACAATAAGCAAAGCACCGTTTCAAGTTTGGGGGTAGGAACTGGTAACTCAACCATAATGCTGGAAGAATATTGTTCTTCTGATTTTCTTGAAATTGCATATCCCACACATCACTTTGCAAGATCCCTCTCCATTCCTTTGAACTTGATAGAGAGCGTAAAACCCCAGCAATTGATTTTATTGCTAAAGGTAGACCCTTGCACTTTTTAACAATTTCTTTGCCTATTTCTTGCAAATCCGGATGTACCCCAGAGCCTCTATTGACAAAGGCATGGCATGCAAACAACTTCCAGCAATCATCATCCGGCATCATCTTTAGACTATCAGTTGGAATAGTGCCCATCTTTGATGCGACAATTTCACTGCGTGTTGTCACAAGAATCTTGCTCCCGTCTGCTCCAAAGTCGAAAGGGCTCTTTAAAGCATCCCAAAGATCATAATTTTCGTTCCAAACATCATCAAGAACGAAAATAAATCTTTTCCCCATTATTTTCTCCTTCAGTGCATTTTGAAGTTGATATAGGTCTTGAATATCACATTTCTGAGAAGTGATCGCCTCAATAATTTTTCTCGTAAGATTCAAAACATCAAACTCCTCTGATACAGTTACCCACACCTTCAAGGCAAAATGATCTTGGACCCTGCTATCATTGTAAACAAGTTGAGCAAGAGTGGTTTTGCCAATACCACCCATGCCCACTATAGGAATCACGAATAGCTTCTGCCCACCATTATGCTCAGACAACAACAACTTAACAATAGCCTCCTTCTCAGCATCCCTTCCATAGACATCACAAGTGTCCACCATAGGAGCAGGTAATCTTTGAGGTCTATTGTGATGAACACCTTCTCTAAGACCAAGCTCATCCTTACGCCCCAAGAGAAGATCTAACGTAACAAGGATCTCCTTTATCTCGGATTTTATAGTGTTGTCAAATGCACTATATAAGTTTGGCAAGAAAGTGAAGAACTTTCTTGCCATGCTTCCAGATTGCTTATCTTCTTCCACCTTGCGCCGCAAAGCTTCAGTGTTGATTTTGTCCATCACGTGATCTGCTTCGTAAACCACTTCTTTAACATCATCAAGCCACTTCTTCACGTCTTCATCCGTGAGTTGCTTTACTTCAGCATCATTCAGCAGTTTATTAGCCGACCGCAACTTGATCTCCAACTCCTTAAGCAGCTTAGGAATGGCTTTATTTCCTTGAAAGAGACTGAGTACCTCTTTGGAAGCCAGCCTTTCAAACAGGACATTAATGAAGCCGGACAGAAGAGCTCCTCCCACAAGTTCGGCCATGGTCTTTCTTCTTCAAGGAACCGTAGTAACGATTGACGCTGAAAAGGACTCTAGAGAATAACAAAGAAGAAAGGAGATCAGTTAACAAGTGTGTATGGAATGAACTCTCAAAGCAAGGGAAAAAAAAAAAGGGCTATGTGTTCTCATTACTTCACTCTCTCTCTCTGTCTCTCTAAATTGTGTGTAAAGTCCCTCGTTTCTCCTAATGAGACCAAACTTCATTAATGAAATTTAACCAACATGAAGCCATTATTCTCATCAAACCAAAAATTTATTATTTACTAAATTAAACTGCATATATAGTTAGAAAGTACAGGGGAAGAAAAAGATATACCTTTGGTTGTATCAACCTCTATTCTTCTCTATATCGCTTCTTTGAATGATGGGAGTTTTGGATAACAAGTAAATTCCTTATATTTCAAATAGCAGAAAACTAAAATAAAAAAGAAGCACAGTTAGTACCACTGTAAATTTTTGAAAGTTAGAACAAGGGCTTTATTTATTTATTATTATTTTTTTTTTTAAAACAAGGAATTTTTTTTTTTTTCTATATATATTTTTTTCTTATTGATGATTACTAAAACTTGAAAACTTTGATATGACCTTCAATCAAGCTATTTTACACGTTTAGAAACGGAACATACAATTATTTATGTCGTTTAATGTGTCGTAGAATTTGCTTGTGTCTGGTATTGTTATCGTTTTTAAATGTTCTTCTCGTCTACCATATTGTTATTCACGTTTTATTGTGTTTGTGAGTTGTTATTCCTTTGAACATTTAACATTCATTTTTCTCACACAAAAACAAAATACAAATAAGAAATCAAATGATTAAGGCAACAACCATTGAGGCAATCACATAATTAATAACTAATCAAAAAATCACATGATTAATGAACTGTAAGAAATGTTTGAAAAGAGTTTGCTTAGATTGGAATATCCAAATCACAGAAGAAATAAAAATAAAAGATAATTTGTTCTAGCAAGCATTAAAAAAAAAAAACTACAACATTGAAAAAGAAAGAAAAAAGAAGAAAACTACAATGACATTCAGTCAAAATGAAAAATATAACAATAATATTATGTGAAAATAACTTTGGAGAAGATAATGAAGAGTAAAATACTTGCGTTTTTGGGTCGGTCAGAAGTTTATGCTTTCAACTTTGAACAAAGGGAGACATTTCATATAGATGATCAAGAGAAGGTCTCTAAGGCAACTAGCAGAAAAGGACTTTTGTTTAAAGAAATGCTCTTTTGTGTTTTCACTATTCTCTCTCAACTTTCTTTTTCTTTTTCTTTTTCTTTCTTCCTTTTTTTTTTTTTTTTTTCCCTTCTCCTTTTTCTTTTTGTGTCCAATTGATGCGTTTGCAAAGCAACTAGCAATTATAGATGGCTCCAATAACTTACAAAGAGGGACCACTTACTCGAGCGTACTTGACCAGCGATTAAAGCAGGTCTATTGTATATATATAGTCTTCCTTAATCATCTTGCTTATTTTGTATTTACAATTAATATCAGTGGGTAATTAAAATGTAGCAAAAAGATAATGAGCTAAAAGCAAAGAAACAACAAGAATCATCACTCATACTTTTGCAATCGAAAGAAAATCTCACAAATAAATTACTTTTTCGTTGGAGGATGAATATCGTGGTTGCAAACTAGTAACGAGGACAGAATTTTTTTTAGGAAAGCTAATAACTATATCATGAAAAAGGATAATTGTGAGCATATTTTTATTTTTGAGGAAGATTACAATGAAAATTTAGTTAAAATTATTTTAAAAAATAAAACAAAATAATAAACAAACAAACAAACAAACAAAAGTTGAAGGGGGCCTAGGCCTTCTCTCCTTCATTTCTGTTGCAAACATAATATAGTGATAATTGAACACTTAACTTCACAAAATAACTTAGAATTGAAACCCCACCTTACATTAAAAAATAAAAATGAAGGATGAATGTAATACTATACTCATAGTGAATTTTAAGTCCCACCATGACATAGATAAATAATGTTTTTTTTTTTAAGAAAAAAATATTATTTATGGATCCAACAGCAAGAATCTTAGAAAGTGACTTTCATTAATATAACCCAATTTTATTTTAAAGTTTTATATCATTTTAAAATATAGGAACATCTCTAATCCATATTTTAAATATAACTTCAAATATAAAGTATAAACAGTATATTTTATATTTAAAATATCATTATTCATACTCTAAATTATTTTTTCTTTTTTTTAATTTTTAATTAAATTTTAAAATAATATTTAGGTATAAAATAATATCTAAATGATTATAAAAAAGAATATAAATAAAATATTCTTTTTAGAGTATGATATAGAATAAATGAGTTGGAAATGAAATAATTATTTGAATTAACAGATACTCTAATTTAAAATTTCTATATTTTAAAATAAAATATTTGAGTTGGAGATGAACTTTCGGATTCAAATCTGTTCTCTTTTTTTTTTTTAATTGATTTTTGTCTCTAGTGCAGCCTAAGATGCCGGGAAATTAGCACATGTTGCTGGTTTCAAGGATTTGCAAGGAGGAAAAA
Source organism: Ficus hirta (assembly GCA_038430175.1). NCBI lineage: Eukaryota > Viridiplantae > Streptophyta > Magnoliopsida > Rosales > Moraceae > Ficus > Ficus hirta. Next base: position 41,009,656 of record CM076585.1, on the reverse strand, counting down.
TAAGGTATTTTTTACTTTACCTCTTTAATCATATTTGCCTTCTGAAAAAAAGTATCAAAATTTTTTCTTTCTTTTCTAACTACCGAAATTGAAAAAAAAAATATGCACAGATTAGAGTATCCAAATTTTAGAAGAAATAAAAAAATAAAAAATAAAACCGGTCCGTTTGATAAATGAATTTGAATTAAAAATTTTAAGTTTTAATAGTAAATTTTTATTAACTTTTTAAAAAAGATAAAAATTTTATAAAAAAAAAATAAAAATTTTTTCATAAAAAAATAAAAACTGACATGAAAATTTTAGTTTAAAATGATTTATCAAATGGACCCATAATGTCGAATAGATAAAGAAAAGGTCTCATTTTTCTTCTCTTTCTAATGACATAAATAAAACTTCATGATAGATATTACTACTTTATTGCAGATATGTAATCTTAATTCTTATATTTTTTTTCCATATTAAAAAAATTTTATAACATTCAAACAAAATGAAAAATTTAACAATAATCTTATGTCAAAATACCTTTGGAGAAGATAATAACGTGAGAAATGCTTGTGTTTTTTGGGTCGATCAGAAGACTTTATATGATTTCATGTGTACAGAAAAGGCAAACTGTAGTTTGAAACAAGAGAAGAGGAAGGACTTTTGTTAAAGAAAGGCTCTATGTTTTCAGTTTTCACTACATTTTCTCCAACTTTCCTTGTTCTTTTCCTCTCTGTTTTTTTATTTTTATTTTTTATTTTTATGTCCAATTTACGCGTTTGGAAATAGCAATTATTGATGGTTCCAACAACTTGCAAGGGACCACTGACGCATGGTTGACCAGATAAAACAAGTCTACTGTATTATCTATTGTTTTGTATGAAGTTTGAATTTATCTCAAATTAAATTAAATTTTTTATATTTTATATTTTTTAATTAAAAAATTTATAATTAATTTTTAAAAAATTAATCAATTTTAATTTAAAAATTTTATCTTCAATTAACTCATTAAAGATTATAAATTTCACTTTAATCATCTTGCTTACTTGGTATTCACACTTAAATCAGTGTATAGTTAAATAGTAGCAAAAATCTGACAAGCACTTTACTTTCTTGTTGAAGGATGAATATTGAAGATATAGATATAACTTAATGATAATTAAACACTTGATTTTATCTAATAGTATAGAATTCAAAACACGATCTAAATTTAAAAATAATAATAATAAGTGTAAAACTACATTAATACTCATAGTGAATTTTTAGTCCTACCATGATGTAAGTAAATCAATTTTAATAAATGAAAAACGTTTAGGATAACAATTTTAATCTCAATCTCAATTTTGAATATTAATCTATATAACATATAAGATGTTGTTTGTTTATTGAATATTATCATATTAATTAATTATATCTATTAATAAAAGAATATAAAATGTGAGATGATATTTAAAATACTGAGATTAGAGTTGATATCTCTAATATTACTCATAAATTTATCGAGGCCGGGTGAAAATAGCTACAAAGATGTATCCCACAAGAATCTTTGAAATTCATTAATGGTTTCTTGGCTTTTTTCCTCAATAATTCACATTAACTCTTTTGAAAGACCAAAGCAAAAATGTGAAATCAGTACCGATAAAAGCTTTTATCACCAAGAAAAAGCAACTATTTTTTCCACGCTGAAGATCAACGTGTTGTAGTGGAATCTTTACTGTTTTAGAGAATGGAGATGTTGAAGATTATATAAACGTTTGGTTTAATATTTAATTCTTTAATTTCATTTGGCTTTGTGAGGTATCATGATAAATGTTTACATTATCGTGTAAAAATGTTTTATAACTTTCATTGAATATAATTCAAACCAAATTATTTCTGAGACGGGAAAAATAGGACTTGGTACATAATCAATATCATTAAAGGACATAAATATCAGTAATTGCATCAATAATCAAAGGAAAATAATAATAATAATAATAATAATACAAAAGGAGATCGATCAAACTGAAAGCAAAAAACATCAAAACAACGTCAACATAAAACGACAACAATATATCGAAATGCATGTGCATTAAGAATAGTAATCAAATGACCACAAAGCAAAAGAAATGATAGTAAACTCCAAAACATCATACCTCCAGAGTCTAAGAGGTGTTTGGTGTATAAGTTGAGTTTGAATTAAGTTGAGATTTTTAAATTTAAATAGTAATTTTTATTAATTTTTTTTGAAAATATAAAAAAAAATTTCAAAAAAAATAAAAAATATGATAAAAAAAATACAATTTAATTTAAAATAAGTGTTAATGTCAAACAAATCCTAATACTTTATTTGGTTGGTCGGTTCAATCTAAAAAGTTTAACTCCGTTTTCTTTTTTTTAATTAAAAGTTAATTAATTTATAAATTAATTTTTAAAAAATTAATAAACTATAATTTTTAATTCAAACTGATCAAATAAATAGATCATAAATAAGCTAATAATTGCTTCTTTTCTTCTTGACGGGAGCTTATATACTAAAGTTTATTCGAGATCTAATGATTAAAATGTGTAATTTGGATTTGGAAGGAAAGCATGTCAAGTCATGTCATTTGGAAACTCCCTAGAAATGACATATTAAAATCTGTTCATGCCTATCTGAGCAATGATAGAGAATACTAATAGTGCAAAACACTACATAGTAATAAATCGTAAATACATCATAGTTTAAAGCTCATTTTTTATTATTTATCATTAGCTATATCCTAAATATTTTTCTGGCTATTTACAGTGTGACAATATAAAGAATATTAATGATATCTTAAAAAAATAGAATTTGTTATTGTAAACAAGAAACATATGATACGATTTGAGTTTGAGTTGAAAATTTTTATTGATTTTTTAAAAAAGATAAAAATTAATATAAAAAAATACAGTTTAAATTAAAATTCTAAACAAAACCTTAATAATAATTTTTATATATGAAATGAATCTTCGAATCATACAAGCTCATCATCGATATTAAGGATTGGTTTAATATTGTTGTGTTTTTTTGACATAATTTTTATTTTTACTTTTTAATAATAGAAGAAGTAGAAATTAATAATAAAAATCACAAATTTCAATTTTTATAAATAATTATTAAAAAATATTGATGTTTTTACCATTTGCTTTTAGTATTTTTACATTTTTGGCATTAAGCGCACATAGACAGAGATAAGAAGCAGTACATCTTTAAGTATGTCACTTACTTCGATGTTCTGACAAAAGTTATTTATATATTTTCAACAATAATAAATGTGACAAGTCTTTTCAGCAGTAAAGGTTCTTTTGGCTTTATTCAATAATTTATTATGTTCCATCGGAGGAACCTACCACTCATCTTCATTTATATATATTCTATTTTTTGAAAAACCACTGAAAAAATAAAAAAAATATTAAATAGTTTACGGATTCAAATCTGCTCTCTTTTTTTTTTCTTTTTTTTTTGTATTGATTTTTGTTTCTAGTGCAACGTAAGGGTTAGTTTGATTGATAAATTCAAATTAATATTTTTAATTTTTTTTAATTTTTTTTTTAAGTTTTTATCTTTTTTTTAAAAAATTTTTATTTTTTTTGAAAAATCAACATAATTTATTATATAAATTTAAAAATCTTAACTCAAATTTACACATCAAATACCCCATAAGATGTCAGGAAATAAGCACGTATTGACGGTTTCAAGAATTTGCAAGGAGGAAAAATAAGGTATTTTTTAATTTACCTCTTTCATCATATTTGCCTTCTGAAAAACAAAAAGTATCAAAAATTTTTCTTTCTTTTCTAACTACCGAAATTGAAAAAAAAAAAAAAGAAAAAAAAAAGAGCACAGATTAGAGTATCCAAATTTTAGAAGAAATAAAAAATTAAACTGTAATATCGAACAGATAAAGAAAAAGTCTCATTTTTTTTCTCTTTCTAATGACATAAATAAAACTTCATGCTGGATAATACTATTTTATTACAGATACATAATCTTAATTCCTATATTCTTTCCATATTAAAAAAAAACAATTATAACATTCAATCAAAATGAAAAATATAACAATAATCTTATGTCAAAATACCTTTGAACAAGTAGCAGAAAAGGCAAACAGTCGTTTGAAGCAAGAGAAGAGGAAGGATTTTTGTTAAAGAAAGGCTATATTTATTATTATAAATATAAAATATATGATTTAATAATAATTTCTCTATATAAAATGAATCTTTCAATCAAATAAGCTCATCATCGATATTAAGATTTAATTTAATATTATTATGTTTTTGACATTATTTTTCTTTTTATTTTTAATATTAAGAAAAGTAGAAATTAAATATCAAAGTCACAAATTTTAATTTCTATAAATAATTATTAAAAACTGTTGATGTTTCTACCATTTACTTTTAAGTATTTTTTACATTTTTGGAATTAAGCGGACATAGACAGAGGTAAGAAGCAGTACATTTTTAAGTGTGTCACTTACTTCGATGTTCTGACAAACGATATTATAGGGGGTGTTTGGTGTATAAGTTGAGTTTGAGTTGAGTTGAGATTTTTAAGTTTGAATAGTAATTTTTGTTGACTTTTTCAAAAAAGATAAAAAACTTTTTCAGAAAAGATAAAAAATATGATGAAAAAAGTACAGTTTAGTTTAAAATGAAAGGAGAAACCAAACACCCCATTGAAAGTGACAAGTCTTTTCACCAGTAAAGGTATTTTGGCTTTATTCAATAATTTATTACGTTCCATTGAAGGAACCTATCACTCGTCTTCATTTATATATATTTCTATTTTTTGAAAACTCACTTAAAAAATAAAACAAATATTAAGGGGGTGTTTGGTAAATGAGTTTAGTTTAAGATTTTTTAGTTTCAATAGTAATTTTTCAGAAAAGATAAAAAATTTTTTCAAAAAAAGACAAAAATTATGATGAAAAAAGTACAATTTAATTCAAAATGAACTAATACCCAAACGAGCCCTAAATAGTTTACGGATTCAAATCTGTTCTCTTTTTTTTTTTTTCTGGTATTGATTTTTGTCTCTAGTACAACCTAAGATGCCGGGAAATTAGCATATACTGCTGGTTTCAAGGATTTGCCAGGAGGAAAAATAAAGTATTTTTTACTTTACCTCTTTAATCATATTTGCCTTCTGAAAAAAAGTATAAAAATTTTTTCTTTCTTTTCTGACTACCGAAATTGAAAAGACAAATGCACAGATTAGAGTATCCAAATTTTAGAAGAAATAAAAAAATAAAAAATAAAACTGTAATATCAAATAAATAAAGAAAAGGTCTCATTTTTCTTCTCTTTCTAATGACATAAATAAAACTTCATGGTGGATATTACTACTTTATTGTAGATATAAAATCTTAATTCCTATATTTTTTTCCATATTAAAAAAAATTTATAACATTCAATCAAAATGAAAAATTTAACAATAATCTTAAGTCAAAATACCTTTGGAGAAGATAATAAAGTGAGAAATGATTGTGTTTTTTGGGTCGATCAGAAGACTATATATGATTTCATGTGTACAGAAAAGGCAAACTGTAGTTTGAAGCAAGAGAAGAGGAAGGACTTCTGTTAAAGAAAGGCTCTATGTTTTCAGTTTTCACTACTCTTTCTCTCAACTTTCCTTTTTCTTTTCCTCTTTGTTTTTATTTTTTTATTTTTTATGTCCAATTTACGCGTTTGGAAAGTAACAAGCAATTATAGATGGTTCCAACAACTTGCAAGGAACCACTTATGGTTGACCGGAGATACAACAAGTCTACTATATTATCTATTATTCTGTTTCATGTTTGAATTTATCTTAAATTAAATTATATATTTTTATTTTATTTTTTATTTTTTTTTAAATTAATAAAATTTATAAGTAGTTTTTAAAAAATTAAGTAATTTTAATTTAAAAATTTTATCTCTAATTAACTTACTAAATGAAGACTATAAATTTCACTTTAATCATCTTGCTTATTTGGTATTCACACTTAAATCAGTGTATAGTTAAATAGTAGCAAAAATTTGACAAGCACATTACTTTCTCATTGAAGGATGAATATCGAAGTTATAGATATAATTTAGTGATAATTAAATACTTGATTTTATCTAATAATGTAAAAGTCAAAATATGACCTAAATTTAAAAATAATAATAATAAGTGTACAACTACGTTAATACTCATAGTGAATTTTTAGTCCTACCATGATGTAGGTAAATCAATTTTAATAAATGAAAAATATTCAGGATAATAATTTTAATCTCAATTTTAATTTTGAGTATTAATCTATAAGTATATAAGATGTTGTTTGTTTATTAAATATTGTTATATCAATTAATTATATCTATTAATAAAAAATATAAAATATGAATTGATATTCAAAATATTAAAATTAAAATAGATATCTTTAATATTATTCAAAAATTTATTAAGATCGGGTGAAAATAACTAGAGAACCAAACAAGTCCTAAGTGTTTTTACCGACACAATATGTACGTCGTAACTTATGTAAAGTATTTTTGGAATTAAGCGCACACAGATAGGGGTAGAAGCAGTCTACTACATCTTCAAGTATGTCACTTATTCGATGTTCTGACTAACGTTATTTATATATTTTCAACAATAATAAATGTGACAAGTCTTTTCACCAGTAAAGGTTTTTTTGGCTTTATTCAATAATTTATTATGTTCCATTGGAGGAACCTACCAGTAGGGGTGGCAATACGGGTCGCGACACGACGACACGACTCGAAAACGACACGAATTTTGTGGGTTCGGGTTGGGAAAAATAGGGGGCGGGTCGTGTTCGGGTTGGGAAAAATTGACACGAAAAAAAACGGGTCGTGTTCGTGTCGGACCCGTTTTTTTTCGTGTCAATTTCGTGTTACTTTTTCGTGTCAATTTCGGGTCAATTTCGGGTCAAGTTCGGGTCGCGTGTCAATTTCGTGTCAATTTCGGGTCAAATTTCGTGTCAATTTCGGGTCAATTCCGTGTCAATTTCGTGTTACGGGTCAATTTCGGGTCAAGTTCGGGTCGCGTGTCAATTTCGTGTCAATTTCGGGTCAAATTTCGTGTCAATTTCGGATCAATTTCGGGTCAATTTCGTGTTGCGGGTCAATTTCGTGTCGCGGGTCAATTTCGGTTCGTGTCGTGTCAACCCGTGACGGGTTCGTGTCGTGTTCGTGTCACGGTTTCGTTTCGTGTTCGGGTCGCGGGTCGTGTTCGGGTCGGGGAAGAAAAAAATCGACACGACTCTAACACGACACGAACCCGACACGTGACACGAATTGCCACCCCTACCTACCAGTCATCTTCATTTATATATATTTCTATTTTTTTTTAAATCACTGAAAAAATAATTTAAAAAAAAAGGTTAAATAGCTCACGAATTCAGATATGTTATCTTTTTTTTTTAATTTCTTTTTCTTTTTTTTTTTTTGTATTGAATTTTGTTTCTAGTGCAACCGAAGATGTCTGGAAATTAGCACATATTGCTGGTTTCAAGAATTTGCAAGGGGGGAAATAAGGTATTTTTTACTTTACCTCTTTAATCATATTTGCCTTCTGAAAAACAAAAAGTATCAAAATTTTTTCTTTCTTTTCTAACTACCGAAATTGAAAAAAAATGCACAGATTAGAGTATCCAAATTTTAGAAGAAATAAAAATAAAATATAAAAAATAAAACTGTAATATCGAACAGATAAATTAAAGGTCTCACTTTTCTTCTCTTTCTAATTATAATATCGAACGGATTATACTATTTTATTGCAGATATATATGATTTGTTTGGTATATGAGTTTAAGTTAAGATTTGTAAATTTAAATAATAATTTTGATTGACTTTTTTAAAAAAGATAAAAAAATTTAAAAAAAAAAGATTAAAATTAAATTGATGGTGATGAGTTTGAGTTAATGGCCAAACACCCCAATAATCTTTGATTCATATATTTTTTCCATATCAAAAAAAAAAAAAAAACAATTATAATATTCAATCAAAATGAAAAATATGACAATAATCTTAAGTCAAAATACCTTTGGAGAAGATAATAACATGAGAAATGCTTGTGTTTTTTGGATAGATGGTCATGTTTGGTTCACAAGTTCATTTCAAGTTAAATTATATTTTTTTATCTTAATTTTTATTTTATTTTTAAAAATTAATAAAATTAATAATTACTTTTTAAAAAATTAATACTATTTAAATTTAAAAATTTTAACTCAACTCATTCACCAAACATCCATTATATCCTTTTAACTTTGAACAAGTAGCAGAAAAGACAAACTGTAGTTTGAAGCAAGAGAAGAGGAAGGACTTTTGTTCAAGGAAGGCTCTATGTTTTCAGTTTTCGCTGCTCTCTCTCAACTGTCCTTTTTCTTTTCATCTTTGTTTTTTTCCTCTCTTTTTTTATTTTATTTTTTATTTATTATTTATTTTATGTCCAATTTACACGTTTGGAAAGTAACTAGTAATTATTGATGGTTCCAATAACTTGCTAGGGACCACTTACGGGTATTCACACTCAAATCAGCGTGCAGTTAAATAGTAGCGAAAATATGACAAACACATTACTTTCTCATTCGCGGATGAATATGGTAGTTTTAGATATAATTTAGAGATAATTAAACACTTAATTTTATTTAATAATGTAGAATTCAAAATACGACCTAAATTTTAAAATAATAATAATAATGATAAGTGTAATATTACATTAAGACTCATAGTGAATTTTTAGTCCTACCATGACGTAGGTAAATCAATTTTAATAAATAAAAAATGTCCGGGATAATAATTTTAATCTCAATCTCAATTTTGAGTATTAATCTATATAACATATAAGCTATCATTGGTTTATTAAACATTATCATATGAACTAATTATATTTATCAATGAAAAATATAAAATACAAGTTGGTATTTGAAATACTGGGATTATAGTAAATATCTCTAACATTACGCCGAAATTCATCGAGACTGGATGAAAACAGCTAAAAAGATGTATCCGACGATAAGAATCTTTGAAAGTGGCTTTCAGTATTTTTCACCACTAATGGTTTCTTGGCTTTATTCCTCAATAATTCACGTTAACTGACCCAAGCAAAAATGTGAAATCAGTACCAATAAAGCTTTCATCACCAAGAAAAAGCAACTATTTTTTCCACGTTGAAGATCAACGCGTTTTAGTGGAATCTTTACTGTTTTAGAGAATGGAGTTGTAGAAGATTATATAAATGTTTGGTTTAATATTTAATTCTTTAATTTCATTTGCCTTTGTGAGGTATCATGATAAATGGTTGCATAATCGTGTAAAAATGTTTTATAACTATCATTGAGTATAATTTGAACCAAATTATTTCTGAGAAGGGAAAAATAGGACTTGGTATGTAATCAATATCATTAAACAACATAAATATCAGCAATGACATCAATACGTCAAAAGGAAAAATAATAATAATAAAATACAAAAGGAGATCAAACTAAAAGCAAAAGACATCAAAACAACATCTACATGAAACGACAACAATACATCAAAACGCATGTACATTAAGAATAGGAATCAAATGACCACAAAGCAAAAGAAACGACAGTAAACTTCAGAACAATACACATCCTCCAAAGTCTAATGCTTTGTTTGGTTGATCGGTTCTAATTTAAAAATTTTAATTCAGTTTTCTTTTTCATTAAAATTCAATTAATTTCTAAACTAATTGTTAAAAAATCAACTAACTACAAACTTCAACTCAAACCGACCAATCTAATGGACCACAAATAAGCTAATTATTACTTCTTTTCTAAACTTGATGAGAGTTTTATACTAAAGTGATTCGAGGTCTACTAACTAAAATGTGCCATTTGGATTTGGAAGGAAAGCATGCTAAGGCTTGTCATTTGGAAACTCCCTGGGAATGACGCATTAAAATCTATACATCACTATACGAGCAATGATAGAGAACACTGATAGTGCAAAACTCCACATAATTTTAAAACGTAAATACGTCATAGTATAGGACCGATGCTAATAGAATTTTTTTTAAAGCATAGAATTTTTTTTTATAAACAATAAGCATATTATTTAATAACAGTTTCTATAGCTGAGATGAATCCTCCAACCAAACAAGCTCATCATCTACATTAAGGGTTAGTTTAGCGTTGTTGTGTGCTCTTAACATAATTTCTACTTTTTCTTCTAGTAAAAGGAGAAGTAGAAGCTAAAAGCAAAACTTACAAATTCTAACTTCTACAAATAACTATTAAAAAACATTGGTGTTTTTGTCAATGACTTTTGAGTAGTACGTTTATTAAACACAATATCTATATTGTAACTTATGTAAAGGATTTTTGGAATATCCAAAAACATTAGCAAACTAACTCTAAAAGCATAAGGTGTCTAGTAATCAGCTGCCTTACTAGCTCATACACATGACATAACCTAACTCCTCTGAAAAAAAAATTTCTTAGATACGTTTGACAATAGAATTTCGAGCTCACTATGATAAGAATAATTTTTTAAAGTGTCTAATATCATACTAATAAAGAGTAGATATCATAATGTAAGACCTCCGAGTGATATCACTCTATTAGTTATGGTATTCAATGCAAGTTGTGCTCCCAAGCCCTTTTCTATAAAATAAAAAAAAAAAAAAAAAACAAACAAACAAACAAATAAACAAACTCCATATCTACTATTGATGGCATGTCACTTCCAAGAATCCATGACAAAATGTGGCATTTTTTTTTTTTAATTTGCAGGAGACGAAATGGAGCTTCTATTTCCATAATTCCTGTTCCATTTTAAACAAATGGTACAACTGAAAATCAACAACAAATAAAGTAAAATAGGGGGGGGGGGGGGGGGGAAGAGTTAAATAAGGATAAAATCAAGAAATCAGAAGTCCTTAAAAACTAATCATGTAATATGCAACAATCGAGAATTAACATATATATATATATTATACATATATTAATTCAAGTGGTTGGATGCCTGAGTGTGTAAATCTTGGATTTTTCATTTCTAAATAGTCGAAAATTTTAACTATATACTTATTAGTAGAAACTCTTTTTTAAAATTATATATATATATATATATATATATATTTAAAACCACACGTAGAAGAGTTGGCAAGCCTATGATGTAGCATATAACATGGGGACTACTTATTTATCAATGGCTCTCAGTCATAATTGTTACAAAAAAGAAAAACAGGATCTACAAGAAATCACAATCGTCTCCAGGAAGGGAAAACTGATGAATATCAAACTAGCTTCTTCAACACCTGCTTAAATAAATTCTAGATAAAAGTGATTCCCTTTATGATTCCTTTTTCTCAGAAAATCATCATAAAAATGGTTCAAAAAGAAAAACATTAGTCAATGGACTACAAGACCAAGAGCCCTACTTTAAGTATGTCCCATTTGGTTGTGGAAAATATTACACACTCACAAATATACACAGCACATAAATATATGTCCATGTTATAGTTTTAGTTTTTTTATTCTAAATTAAAAATAATAATTAAAAAAAAAACAGTAGCATAAATCTTCCTCTGAAAATGTTTGACTTGTTCTGTTGTTTAAACTTCATCACCCTCTTTCTTTGAATGTATCATACTAGTAACTTGAACAATTGGTAAATATTTGCAAGATGTTTAACCTGCATTAAGAATCGGTAAATCTCGATGGAAACTTGTTCAATCCATGATGCCGCAACTCTGAGAAAGTATCCTGCTTGAGCGAAAAAATAGTCACACGGTAAGATTGACATCCTAAGCGAAAACAAAAAGAAGATTACACACAGAAAATTCTGACCTCTGATGTTGGTTTGACAACTCTGAAGAATAAAACTTTCCTCTGTTCCTCTCCGTCACCACTGATTTAGCAATGGTGAATTATGGATCCGGACAGCAAACAAGTAGAATTGATATTTCTTTCTTCTCCCAATCCTGGAATTCAGCTTGAGCACATAACATTCTTAGTTAACAATACCCATAATAGAAAGAAGTACAATTAATAAACTAAATTTCCAAAAAAAAAAAAAAAAAAAAGGAAAAAAGGAAATAAAAAAAGAATGGTATTTGGTAGACTACTATTCACAATGGCAAGATACCATAACTATTTTCCTTACATATAGATTGGGGGTAGGGGAAAAAGAAAACTTGCCACAGCAAACCATTGTCGCTCTTCTTCTGTCTTCGCCCAGTTTCAGATTTCAGCCCGAGCATTTGAAATTCTTGGCTTACGATTGCTGCGTAAAGAAGTCCAGTTGATACCATAATTCTTTTCCTTATGTTAAACTTGGCATGGTATAGGTAAACTAACCCTTTCTTCTTTATGTTGTGCCTTTTCAAGTACTCTTTCATCATGTTTTATCTCTGCCTGCATTTTGAACACAAAACAAACATGTGAAAACACGAAATTGCAAAGGTGATGATTCTTGATTGATTTTCAGTTCATGATTCTTACAATAGATTGGAAATCAAGATGGTACTGCATTGAGAAAATCGTGATGAATATTGAAGGTGGCTTCTTCAACATGTGCTTATAAATTTCTTCATAGAAGTGATTCCCCTTGTAATTCCTTTCATTCAGAGATTTAACATAACGATCCTTCAAAAACTGGGAAGCACATCATCCAAATTCAGAGCAAGTGTAAAACATATCAGATGAATCAATGCTACCACCTATAAAATGTATTCACTCCCTGTCAAATCATCAAATCTTTTATAGAAAGAGAAATCCGAAGGAACTGTCATTCAGAAAGAATATTCTTACCAGTTCATTGGCCAGCTGAAGTGCAAAAACTTGTTATGTTTCAGTGGAAGCAAGAACTAGTGACACATCACACATGACCTAGTAGCTGGAATCTTTTCCCCAACATGCCTAACATGTTCTGCTGCTTCGATATCATCACCCTCTTCTTTATAATGTATCATACCAGTAACTTGAACAGTTGGTAAATCTCGACTGCAATTTGAATGATCCACGATGCTGCAACTCCTAGAAGTGCCCTGTTTAAGTGAAAAAATACAGTAACATGGTAAGATTGACAGCTTAAGCAAAAATAAAAAGAACATTATGCAAATAAAATTCTGACCTCTGAATGTTTGTTCTGCTGACTTTGAAGATGAAAAATGGACATTCCTCTCGCATCCTTGCATGTGGCTCATTTTGAAACATCTGCGGAGATTAATCACATTTGATTTTGAAATCCCAGTAGTAGTTACAACTGTAGTCTATGACAAGATGCATCATAAAAGTCAAGTCTGCTCAAGGTCCCAGTTTAGTTATAGATCTTATAGAGTGAACTTTTATGAATTAGAATTTCCACTTTTTGCTTTTTCTTGGAGAAATGAATGTCTATCATTTATAACATGATATGAATGTGTCATATTCTGGTGATATAAAAACTAACAAAGATAAGTTCACAATATCTACATCTAAAGACGACATTGAACACATATCTTGATACAATCAGAACAACTCAACTCACAAAAAGATTTGTTTGCCAGATTTACATATTCTTCTTCAACGTTGTCCTGCAGAATTCTCCAAAATGTATTCTTAGCTAAAAGGTAACAATAATATATTACAATAGAAAAACAAGGAGAAAATTACCTTAAGAGAGAATTGGAAAATGTGAAGTTTAGGGAGGCACAGAAATGAAGAATGCTCTCATCATATGTCTTCTCTTTAGATTTCTATCTTGGGGATGTGATGAATCTCGGGCCAATCTTCTTCTGTACCTCTCTATCACCAATGATTTATTGTCAGTCAATTATGGATCCGGACAGCAAAAAAGTATCATTACACTGCCTTTTTCTCTTAGTCCCGAAATTTAGCCCGAGCACGTAAAATTTGGCTAACAATACCTGTAGTAGAAAGTACAGTTGATAAACCACATTGCAAAAACTATTCACAGTGGCAAGACACCAACGTTCTTTTTCTTGACATAATCTAAAAGGATTTGGGGCAGAAAAAAGAACGAAATTAAAATTTCCACGGCAGAGGTGAACTAACCTTTTTTTGGCTGAAATTTAAGTGTCGTTTTAACCATGTTCAACATCCACATATAGCCTATATGGAGAGAATATATTAGATTAAAAATCGAAGGAACTTTGATTTGCAACATTTATATTTCAGAAAGTATGACAAGGAATTATTGAAAACTTCCAAAATAATGCAATATTACTATTTTTCCAATGAATTTTGATCAACTTCTTCAAACTAGCTCCAAGAAAATTCACACCCACATATGAAAACCAAACCCCAAACTAGTCTCTAAGAAAACATGGAAATATTGAAGAAACAAGCATAAAACGAAAGTCATGTAAGAGCAAAATAATCTGGAAATCAAACGTTATTAACTAAAACAGAACAAAAAACAAATGTTATAGTACCTGAGGAGAATATTGGAGCACGGTGAGAATACAGAGGGACAAAAATGCATGTTGCTTTATCATATTTTTTTCCAGTCGATTCGTATGTTGGGGATGCGTTGAATTTTGTGCCAATCTTCCCCTATTCTATAGTAAGTCTATGGACGACAAGACCAAGGGCCCTACTTTGAGTATGTCCCATTTGGTTATGAAATAAATTACACACACAAATATATACAACACATAAATATATATCCATGTTACAATTAGAAAGTTTTAATTTTAAATTTATTAAAAAAAAAAAAAAAACCCTAGTCACACACCACACATATCCTAGTAGCATAAATCTTCCTCTGAAAATGTTTGACTTGTTCTATTGTTTGAACTTTATCACCCTCTTTCTTAGAATGTATCATACAAGTAACTTGAACAATTGGTAAATATTTGTAAGATGTTTAACTTGTATTAATAATCGGTAAATCGGTAAATCTTGATGGAAATTAATTGTTCAATCCATGATGTTGCAACTCCGAGAAAGTATCCTGCTTAAGCAAAAAAATACAGTAACACGGTAAGATTGAGATCCTACGTGAAAACAAAAAGAAGATTGCACAAAGAAAATTCTGACCTCTGAATGTTTCTCTGACAACTCTGAAGAATACAACTTTATCTTCCTAGGTTCCTTGTGTTAAACTTGTAGCTGGAATCTTCTTCCCAAGTCCCAACATGCTTAACTTGTACTGTAACTCCAAGTAAGTGTCCTGCTTAATCGTAAATAATACATTAACATGGTAAGATTGGGAGCTTAAGCAAAAACAAAAAGGATATTATATAAATAAAAATTTTGAGCTGCGAGTGTTGTGCTGCTAACTTTGAAGAATAAAAGGACATTCTTCTCGCATCCTTGCATGTGGCTAGTTTTGAAACATTTGCGGACATTATTCACATTTGAGTTTCTTCAAAGATTGTCCATTTTTATATTTAGATGGTTGAAAGAAAAATGATAAAGACAATACCATTCAAGACAGAATGGACAGTCATTATTTCCAAAGTCCCTCTAGTTGTTAGAATAGTTGTCTTTGACAAGATGCGATAAAAAATAAAAAAATAAAAAATAAATAAAGACCTTATAGTGAAACTGTTATGAATTAGATTTTTTTTTTTTTTTCCTAGGCAACATGTTCAATCTACATCTGCAATTTAAGATATGAAAATGCGTTAGATCAAACACTGAAAAATCTTTCATTTGGAACATTAATATTTCCGAAAACTATATGATAAGGGATTGTTGAAAACTTCTGAAACAATGAAACATTTCTATTTTTCCATGAATTTTGATCAACTTCCTTTAGACTAGATCAAAGAAAATTCACACCCACATATGGAAACCAAAGCCCAAACCAGTAACAAGGAGATATTGAAGAAATAATCATAAAAAGGAACACACGTAAAAGCAAAGTAAAATGGAAGTCAAACGTTATTAATTAAAACAGAACAAAAAACAAATGGTATAGTACCTGAACTGAAAATTGGAGCATGCAGAGAATGAGGAGGGACAAATATTCGTGTTGCTTTATCATATTTCTTCCCCGTCGATTATTATGTAGGGGATGTGTTGAATTTTCGGCCAATCTTCCCCCGTTCCTCTCTGGCATCGTTGTTTTAGCAGAGGACTGTGATTGATCTCCAAACGAGCAAGAGAAAGGAGCAGCCCTTCTTCTGGCAAGCACTGTAACTCTTTGCAAGAGGAAATTTGCAATTGTTGAAGGGACGTGAGGTTGTGAAAGGATTTTCCATTTAGGGTTTCAAGATTTTCAAAGTCAAAGACAGTGAGAGAAGTCAAAGTGGATGGAAGAAGCCCTTCCTCCGGAAATGAATCCAGCCCTCCTTCAATATCAATTCCACAGAGGAATAAGCTTTGAAGAGAGGAGAGTCTTTGCAGATCCCAATTCATACGGTTTGCAATGAGCATTGGGCATCCCCAGATTTCAAGTTCCTTTAAATTAGAAGGAAATCCCATTCCTGAAAACAACTCCAATCTTGGACAAGACCCTAAAAATATGGATTTAAGAGAAGGATATGCGGAATCAATCCCTGCTTGACCTGTGGGAATTACGCTCACCATTTCTTTACAAAAGTGAATGCTAATTGTTTCCAAGGATGGAAAACAACCAGCTGGCAGTCCCACATTCAGTTTGTCACATGACTCAATATGAAGAGTATTAAGATGGGGGAAAATCTCACGTGCTTGCTCAGCTCCAGTAAATGACCACCACTTCAGCGAAACCATGTATTCAATGTGTAATTTTTCTAAGGATGGAAAAGGCGTGGTTGAGGGAGTACCACAAAATTCATCTCCTATACTTTCCAACCCATCCATATGCCCAATAACAAGCTCTTTGAGGGAAGGTAGTTGCCCCAGTGGTGGCAACAAGCAACAATTCTTACACCCATATAGAGACACTTCGACCATGTCACTAAATGATTTACATGCTACCCAATCTGGGAACATAGTACCTCTGTAACCGTAAATTCTGAGATTTTTCAGCATTTTATGTGGTTCCAGTACAGGAAGTACTTCCTTTTCTTTTGTTGAATCATTACTTATACTGTCATGCTTCCATTCCAAAATAAGCCCAGTAAGACATTCCTTATTCTTCAAATCGGCTTGTAAAACATCCCCCACGTCCACCACGTTTTCAAGCCCTAAAATATGAAGACTTCCTTGCAAAGACTTCAGCTCTCCCAACTCTTTGATCCTAGAACCACCATTTTCTCCCAAAACAAAATCACTTAAGGTTTGTAGATTCTTCAACTTGCATATCTGTGGAGGCATTTCTTTTAAATATGTGCCACTGATCACAAGATGACGTAGGTTGATTAAGGAACACGTGTTGGTTGGCAATTGAGTAAGCATTCGACAATTTGACAGCAACAATGTTTGCAAGTTGTATAGAGTGCAAACTGAACTTGGAATTTCTTCAATTGTTGTGCCAGATAAGTCCAAATACCTTAGATGCTTTAGATCCCCAATTGAATCAGGCAACTCTATGATACTAGATACACATAAAGAGAGCACTTTCAGGCATCCTCCAACTCCTTCAAATAGTTCACATAGGATAGGGTCCATCGATATTGACTTGTAAGCATACCCATAAGACAACGGTAAAGCCAACAGGGTCCTTAAACACTTGGTTTTGAACAGACCTTGTAACTTCGTTATGTCTTCATTATCTTTTCGATATGACAAATGATGAGTCTTGCTTGTAAAGCCATCCAAGTTATCACAACCATCCAATGTGAAGCAAAACTCACCTGAAATGCGCATAGCTAAATCATGCACAAGATCATGCATTAGGAGAATTGGTCTTCCATCCCATCTATTAGATCGTTGGAAGAATGACCTTGATATTAGAAAATTCAAGTACTCTTTTCCAACATCTTCCATTCTTTTTCCTTTTTCAGGTTGTAAAATTCCTTCTGCCATCCACAACAAGACTATGGTTTCTTTGTCACCTTCCCGAAACTCGTAATCTTTAGGGAATATTGAGCAATAAGCAAAGCACCGTTTCAAGTTTGCGGGTAGGAACTGGTAACTCAACCATAATGCTGGAAGAATCTTGTTCTTCTGATTTTCTTGATATTGCAAATCCCACACATCACTCCGCAAGATCCCTCTCCACTCCTCTGAACTTGATAGAGAGCGTAAAACCCCAGCAATTGATTTTATTGCTAAAGGTAGACCCTTGCACTTTTTAACAATTTCTTTGCCCATTTCTTGCAAATCCGGATGTACCCCAGGGCCTCTATTGTCAAAGGCATGGCGTGCAAACAACTCCCAGCAATCATCATCCGGTATCATCTGTAGAGTATAAGCTGGAACAGTACCCATCTTTGATGCCACGATTTCACTGCGTGTCGTCACAAGAATCTTACTCCCGTCTGCTCCAAAATTGAAAGGGCTCTTTAAAGCTTCCCAAAGATCATAATTTTCGTTCCAAACATCATCATGAATGAAAAGAAATCTTTTCCCCATCACTTTCTCCTTCAGTGCAATTTGAAGTTGATATAGGTCTTGAATATCACATTTCTGAGAAGTGATTGCCTCAATAATTTTTCTCGTAAGATTCAAAACATCAAACTCCTCTGATACAGTTACCCACACCTTCAAGGCAAAATGATCTTGGACCCTGCTATCATTGTAAACAAGTTGAGCAAGAGTGGTTTTGCCGATACCACCCATGCCCACTATAGGAATCACGGATAGCTTACGCCCACCATTATGATCAGATAACAACAACTCAACGATAGCTTCTTTCTCAGCATCCCTTCCATAAACATCACAAGCGTCCACCAAAGGAGCTGGTAATCTTTGAGGTCTATTCTGATGAACACCTTCTCTCAAACCAAGCTCATCCTTTCGCCCCAACAGAAGATCTAACGTAGCAAGGATCTCCTCTATCTCCAATTTTATAGTGTTGTTAAATGCATTGGATAACTTCGGCCTGAACTTGAAGAGCTTTCTTGCTTTGCTTCCAGATTGCTTGTCTTCTTCCACCTTGCGCCGCAGAGCTTTGGTATTGATTTTGTCCATCACGTGATCTGCTTCATAAACCACCTCTTTAACATCATCAAGCCACTTCTTCACATCTTCATCTGTGAGTTGCTTCACTTCAGCATCATTCAGCAGTTTATTAGCCGACCGCAACTTGATCTCCAACTCCTTAAGCAGCTTTGAAACGCCTTTCTTTCGTTGAAGGAGATTGAGGACCTCTTGAGAAGCCAGCCTATCAAACAAGACATTTAAGAAGCCAGAGAGAAGAGCACCTCCTACAAGTACTTCAGCCATGGTTTTTCTTCTTCAAGGAACCGTAGTTAGATTGATAATGGAAAGGACCCTAGAGAATTACAAAGAAGAAAGGAGATCAGTTAACAAGTGTAGCAAGGACTTTTGTTTAAAAAAAAAAAAAAAAAGGCCTTGCGTTTTCAATACTTAAACTCTTTTTTTTTTTTTTTTTTAAGTCCCTCATTTCTTTCCCTAATGAGATCAAACTTCATTACTGACATTTAACCAATATGAAGCGAATATTCTCATAGAAAAAAAAAAAGACAAGAAAAGAATAGCAAAATTATTTACTGAATTAGAGTGCATATAAAATTAGAAAGTGCTGGGAAAAAAAAAAGATATACCTTTGGTTGCATCAGCCTCTTTTCTTCTCTTTATCGCTCCTTTGAATGATGGGAGTTTTGGATAACAAGTAAATTCCTTCTTCAAATTAGAACAAGGGCTTTCGTTAAAAAAAAAAATAAAAAAAAACAAATTCTCATTTTTGTTGTTTTCATATAGTGGGATAATTAAAACTTCACAATGTCTAGTACTACTATGTTACAGCAGACATATAACCTCAATTCATACCTATTTTTCCATAAGAAAAAGAAAATCAATTATATGGAATTAATCAGGGGAAGAGTATGAAAAAAAAAAAAAAAAAAAACCTCTGAGTAGATGATCAAGAGTAAAAGCTTTTAACTTTTAGTAAAGGAAACAATTCATATGGAAGATCAAGGGAAGCTCTCTAGGGAAAATGAGAAGTTTGAAGCTAAGAGGAAAGGAAGGACTTCTGTTTTCCCTATAATATTTGTATTTCCTCTAACTTTATTTTTCATGTTCAGTCCAATTTACACGTGTGACAATAGCTTATTGATGCTTCCTGGAACTTGTGGTGGGGAACCAATTATTCAGCCTATTTCATATAGATGAACAAGGGAAGGTCTCTAGAGAAGAGAAAGGACCTTTGTTTAAAGAAAGGCTTGTCTATGTTTTCACTACTCTTTCTCTCAACTCTCTTTATTTTTTTTTTTTTCCTTTTTGTTTTCCTTGTTGTTTTTGTTTTTATATTTTGGTTTTTTTGTTTTTGTATGATTTACGCGTTTGGAAAGTAACTAGCAATATGGCTCCAATAACTTGCAAGGAGGCACCACTTACTCAAGCATACTTAGATAAAATCATGAGGTCTTACTCTATATATATATTCCTCTTTAATCATCTTGCTTATTTTGTACTCACTTATGGTTATTGTAGTTTTAGGCACATGATATTGATCTAATGGTTATAACAAATTGAGTAGTTGATCACAACAATATAATGACAATTAATAAACATGAAACTTAAAGAGCTCATTAAATTTGATTTGGATGAAAAACTAGTTAGTGATTTACTAACATGACTTTTTTAAATATTTTTAAATAAATTAAAATTAGAGGAATTTATTCCTAGTTTTGAATCTTATTCCTGATTTCATTTCCATTTCTAATTTCATTAGCATTTAAATAAATTATAATTAAGAAAAGACTCACGGCTCTACAGTTAACGTTTATGTCTCTTCTTCTTATTCTATTTTTAATTTTTAATGCCCAACAAGGAACTAGGAAGGAACAAATGGACCAGCAAAACAAAAGCCATTGCAAGGAAAAAAGAAACACAAACTATTCCTCCCCTATATTTTTCAGAGCAGTATATTTTTTTGTGAACGTACAAATTTTTTTTTTAATGGAATGAGAACATAGGATATGTTTGGTGAATAAGTTCAAACTCAAAATTTTCATATTAGTTTTTCTCTTTTTCTGAAAAAGTTTTTGTCTTTTCTGAAAAATCAACAAAATTTTCAACTCAAACTCATTCTAAAGAATTCTTAAGTCCTTCCCTAATATACATTCCTTTTTTTTTTTTAATGAAAATCTCTAATATTCAGTTCAGATATTGATTACACATATTCAAAAAAATAAAATCTATTTACTTATATTTAAAAGATTAATAGGTTTCTTCACCTGTAATAGTAAGTTACATAAAATGCCACAATATCATAAAAAAAGAGCTATTGAAACTATACAACGATCTCTCTCTTTTATTTTTTTTTAATTAAACAAAGTCCCTCGTTTCTTCCCCTAATGAGATCAAACTTCATTCCTAACATTTAACCAACATAAATGCCAATATTTTGAGCGAAAAAAAAAAAAAGAAAGAAAGTGAACAAAATTATTTACTGAATTGAGTGCTTATGTAATTAGAAAGTGCAGGGAAAGAACAAGATATACCTTTGGTTGTATCAATCTCTTTTCTTCTCTTTATCGCTCCTTTGAATGATGGTAGTTTTGGATAACAAGCAAATTCCTTTTATTTCAAATAGCAGACAAAATAATAATAATAATAATAATAAAGGAAGTAGAAGAAGAAGAAGAATCAGCACAGTTGGTGTACAGTAATTTTTTGAAAGTTAGAAATAGGGCTTTCGTTAAATAAATAAAAAAAAAAAATCTCATTTTTCTTGATTTCCTATAATGAAATAACTAAAATTTTCAAAGTGGTTAATAGTACTACTAGATTGCAGATACATAATCACTATTCATACATATTCAAACATGAGGAAAAAAAATTCTATTATTTGAAATTAATGCAGGGCCGGAAGAATATGAAAAGATAAAGAAAAAAAAAAAACCTCTGGTGAAGATGATCAAGAGTAAATCCTCTCTAGGGAAAATGAGAAGTTTGAAGCTAAGAGAAGAGAAAGGACTTCTGTTTAGAAAAAGAAGCACTCTAATAATTTCCCTATATTTGTATTTCCTCTAATTTTATTTTTCATTTTTCAGTCCAATTTACGCGTCTGACAATAGCTTCTTGATGCTTCCGGGAACTTGTGGGGACCCAATTATTCAGCCTACTTGACCAGGTGTAAAAAGGAGGTCTACTTCTTCATCTTGCATGCTAAAAAGAAAAGGTGGAAAACACCTACACGGTGGTGGATGAGGTGGATGAGATAACAAAGAAGTTGGATATTTTTGTTATCTTTTTTTTTTTTTTTTATCATTTGGATTCGAGTTTTACTGTCTTTTCTTTAGGTCCTTCTTGTTAATATTTAGGTTTGTGATGACAACATAGACTCACGTGAATGATTGAGAGAAACTAATATAAAAAATTTGATTATATAATTATCTAGGAAGTATTTTTGTTTGTAGAGCTGAAAAATCTAAAAATGATAGAACCACTACAATATCTTTTTTTCTATAAAAAAAAAGGTGAAAAAGTTAAATTTTTACTGTAACACCTCATATTTTATAATATCAATAAAAACTGTTAATATATTCATTAAATTAATCCTAGTACGATTAAGCTATGGAGAATTCTTTAGCATGATTAAAAAAAAATTATCAAAAGCACAGTTTTAAGATATTAAATTTTATAATTTTAAACATTTTGATGTTAATGGATTACCAGCAGTGGTCATTTTTTGCTACGTTATGAAAATATTCTTTTAATTATAATACTATTTTTTTATGAATTTCTACCATAAGATCTATTCTTTTTACTAACTATCAATAGAAATTAATGTTTAGTCATTAGAAAAAATTTTCAACAATCTAATCTATAGATTTTCATTTTAAAAATTTAGAACACATGATCTAGAATTACTCTCAGCCATGAATCTTAAAAAAAAAATTAACATAATATGATTAAAACAATAGTCTTCACTAATAATCAACAATATAGTTCCTGTTGTAAAAATTTAATCTATTATTGTCATAGTTTAAAACTTATAATTCGTAAAACAAAATTATTCCCCATTGTAAACTAGAACGGTTCAAAATTAAGGGCTTGTTTGTTTGATAATTTATTTTGAATTAAATTGTATTTTTTTTATCATATTTTTTATCTTTTTTTTTTAAAGTTTTTTATTTTTTTTAAAAAAATTTTTATCTTTTTTAAAAAATTACTATTAAAACTAAAAAATTTTAAACTAAACTCATTCAACAAACACCCCCTACCATGATAATAAAAACAGCAGAAATTCCTCTTTTGCTAAGGTAAGTTCAAAACAACCAGAATCTTGCATGGTAGATATGCGTCCTTTTCACCATAAATGTCCGTGTTGGCTGTATTCAATTATTATTGTACCATTAGACGACCCAACCTCGATTCCATGCTTCACTTCTTTTTATCCCCAAACTAGCCCTATCAACGCTTCTTTTTTACATTAGGGCTCAACACGCTTTGACCATAGTTAAATGGTGAGATCCTACTGTTTTTTAAGATATTTTATAGCCAAAATTCTATGGGGGAAATAAAAGATAATTTTTTGCAAAAGTGAGTTAATGACCCACCCCCATTAAAAATTCATATGTTAAATTCAATATTTTATTTATTTGGGTTTGATTGTGTTGACATTCTACTATTTATCATTAAAAGAACTTTATTATTGATACCGATAGACATCTAAAAAAGACACGGTCACTACAGCCAATCCATCAATTTGGACTTTTTTGCTCCTACCGTCTTGAACCAGCTGAGCCACATGATACTTTTAGGATTATTATCCTCTCATATTCAGTTCTTGTACATGTTTGGTTTAATACTAATGCTCTATTTAAAAACTACATTCATTGTGTATTGTATTCAAATCTAATATAATAGAATATAATACATATTTGGATTTTTTTTTATAATACATATTTGGATTTTTTTTTTCTTATATTGTATTAAAATATAATGTACAAATGAGTTATTAATGAGAGAGATTATGTGATGCGATTGGTAAAAATAGATAGAAAAAGAAAATGATAAATAACGATTATAATATTGGATTTAAGCATTACAAATATTAGTATCTGAATAAAATATAAGAGGCACCTAAACTTATATTACACTGATATAATATAGGATGAATGGTATTTTCAAATCAATCATAAAATTTGATATCGTTTTCTTTGACAGGTTGTCAAGCATCTTGGAATTTGTATAATTTTCTTCAAAATGTCGAAAGAGCTTCTTTATGCATACGAGATCACAAACGTTATCCGGCCGGTAAAAAAATCTCCAGCGTTTTCGTTTATTTCTCTTTATTATTTATTTATTTATTTATTTTCGTAAATGGAGAGGGAGTGTCCAATAAGGAAACTTGGCACATTTTAATCACGTTGAGATCTACTACACAACTCATCAATCTCCTACTCTAATTTCTTAAAGAAAAAAAAAACATAAATAAATTCAGAACCTAGAAAACCAACAAAAAGAAAAGATAATAAGAAACAACAGTACATATAGGGTAGATGAAAGTATTGCTTTCTATTTCAAATACAAAGAGTATAGATTTTTTTTTTTTTCACAATTAGTGATCATTATTCAAAGATCCAGAAATTACAATCTTAATTTAGTTATGAGACTTGATATTCTTTGAATTTGAAACCACTTCAATATCTCTGGCAGTAGGTGAAAAGGACATATAGTATATAGAGTAATTGGTCTAAATAGTTCCTGAACTCTTTCAAAAGTGACAGTTTGGACGCTATTTTTTTTATTTTTACCGAGATAGTCCTAAACTCCTTTTTTTTTTTTTTTTTGCCATTTTAGTTCTTTCTGTCAAACTCCTTCAAATTTTTAATGTGACAGAAAGGTAGATTGGGTGGTCTTAATGGACTCCCCTAAAAAAATCTATATAATTATAATTACAAAGTTAGTAAGTTGTTTAATCTATAATAGTAAGTTTCATGCAAATGACTATTTTGTAGTAAAAAGACTAAAATACCCTTCAATCTCTCAAAAATCCATCTCTCCCCTCCCTTTTCCCCCTCCCTCCCTCGCCATCTCGCTACCCCCCACTCTGTAACGACTAGAAAATTCACGGCATTAATTTCTGATTTAAACAGAAATTAAACCGTGATTTTTCTGTAGTAAAGATGTAAATTCTTGTAATATTATGATACAATATGTCTAAGTTATATTTTTCAGTAGGCAAGAAATTTGGTTATTTACGAAATTTCCATTAAGATCATAAATAGATAAAAGTGATCATGAAATTCCCTATAAAGAATGCCAAGTCCATTATACAACTTTATCATGTAAAGAAGTGAAATTTACAATTATTTCTGAATCAAATTACAATAGTCAGAATTTAATTTTGAACTGTAAAAACTGATAAAAAAAAAAGTAAAGTAAAATTGTTTTAACAGTTTAAATATATATATATATATTTTTTTAAATATCAAAAGTTGTTTGACCAGTTTAAAAATATATATATATATATATTTTTTTTTTCCAGTGTAAAATTTATTATGTTGAATCATAACATATTGTAAATGACTGCTGAATAGGATAAAAATTAAAGTATAATTATCTTCAAGGATCAACGGCTAAGATTATATGGATTTTAATCTAATGGCCCATACCTTGACAAGTATGGCTTAATGGATAAGGATTAAAAAAAAAAATTTATTCCTCTAAATCTTCAAGCTTGGTTCTCTAGCAAGTTTTTATTCAAGAAATCAAAGTGTTTAACAGTCATAAAAGGTAATAAATTTACAAAATTTTATGTTTTCTTCTAGTCTTAATTTGAGAAATTTCTATTCTAAGAAATGGAAATTTTATTGTCTAGTCCCTACCAAGAAACCAAAGGATTTTCAAGGAGGTGTAACTAAACTAAATATCAATTTGAAGAAAGCTAGGTGAGATACTCAAATTTGTTTTTTTTTTTTTTCTTCTTAAAGTTGGATTATGTGATTTTAGAAAAAATTAATAATAATAAAGGGATGAATATATAAATATATATATAAACTATTTCAATGATGGACTTGGTTTAATGAACTATTTGGGAATCATGAATGTGTATATGTTATGAAATCTCTCCATGCTTGTATGATTAGTTGATATTGTGATTTGAATGTTTTTAGCCAACAGTAATGAAACTAATGAAGTATCATGTGTTTGGAATGATCATGGTACAAGAAACAAACTTTTTAAATTAGTTGATTAGTAAAAGATGCATATGATAGGAAGATGATTAGTGCAAGTTTTATGTGGAAAAAGTGTTTGATGAGCACTTTTCGAAAAGAAATTGATAAAATGAAGTTAAAAGAGAAAGGTACACAAACAAGTTGTGGTTTTGTGCCATTGTTTTTTTTTTTTTTAAGAAGCTGGAAAAAAAAAAAAAAAAGGAAACAGATTTGTAAACTGGATGTTTCAGTATGAGTGACTTTCATTTGCTTTAAATTACTTATAGACTAAGGGGTATAACAATAAAAACAAAGGAAAATCCAATAAGAGTTAAAATGAAAATTTTGTCAAAATTGGGGTAAAACGGGAATTTCTTAAAACTGTTTGAAATCTATTTTTTTATATATAATGAAAAGGTAATTTTTTTTGTGTTGTTCAAGTAGAAAGCAAGATATAGAGAATTTAAAGCAAACTACGTGCAAAACAGTAGGGATTTGAAAAAAAAAAAAAAAAAAAAGGGAGAGAAAAAAGAAAAGAAAAGAAAAGAAATATTCATAAGAAAAATGGTCAGTTTAAAATACTGCTCTAACTATCGGGTGTCGCTTAAATCAGGATACGGGGCCGATGGTGTACTAGAGCGAGGTCGACTGATAGAAAAATCTCAGATTATCGAATTCCTGTAAGTACAGATCTCACTTACAACATAAAACTATGAATGCTTGTTGTATTGGTGTGCATATGTGGTGATTTATGTGCCAATTACGTGAATATGATTACGATGCCTCAATGTTTATATTATTCAAATATTTCTTTTATGATGTTGTGACATGTCATATTTGCATGATCACTCACTTAATTATATGAGGCTAATAAAAGTGAAATGTTAGAAAAGTGTCGTACCAACCTCCGCTCAGGTGAGGTAAAATTCATGAATGATTTATATATGACTTTGGGTACAACTGGAGGGTCGCTCCCCCAACTACCCAATGGTCACGCGCACCTAGTAAGTACACAATGGAGCCCAATAAGTTTTGAAGCAAAAGACTTGAGAATTGCATAAAATGTCATGCTAATTATTCATGCATTGTGAGATTTATATCTGTACTTGCTGGGCGAAAACTCATTCAAGAAATTTATGTTGTAGGTAATATGGGTAAGAAACCCGTGATCAACTAAATGGATGAATAGACAAGACAGATGATGCGACAGTGGAGGAAGAGGGTGCATAGATATCACTTCGCTTAAAAAAAAAAAATTTCCTGCAGCTTAAAAAAAAATGAAATGGTTTGTAATATATGGTACTATGGTTTTTTACTTATGCTTTTTCTCTAACACGCTATAAATAGTTATCTAATAGATAATAAGTTGAACAAGTAACAAGTATAAAAAAAAAAAAAAAATCCCTGAATTTTTGGAAAAGTAAAACAATACAAGTTAAGTTTACATATGTATTTGACGGCTCCTCTCCCAGGAGGGGTTGTCACACACTCCCCCCCCCCCCCCCCCCCCTCCCCAGTCCCCAATCTTTGCAAACTAGTTGGCAACAACCTCCATATCTAGCCGTCGTCCCCACCACCCCCAAGTGTCAATCTAGCCCCCCCGAGTTCTGAGTTGGGTTCACCCCCTCCCTACACCACAGTTTTGAATCTGTAATATCCAAAAATTTTCACGAACTCATGATTTTCTTGTATATAAGAAATCTAAAGTTTGTACTATGTGTTTATGTGCAATTGTATGTGAAATATACTGCGGAAACCGTCTTTACGGGCAAGATAGTATAATTAAGTTTTAAAACCACCATAGAAAAATCAAGCACCTAAAATAGGATATTAAAGACCAAATGGCTTTAAATAAAAAGAAAAATTTTTATACAGTCCAACTATACACAGATAAATTTTGGACTGCAGTCAAGCAAAACAGTACTGAATTGTACTGTGTATTAGTGAACACAGTATTAGATTTATCTGTGTTAGCATAAAAATGGATTGCATATTGAAGAAAAAGCCAAACAAGGCCTTAGGATGACATCACCCACCTTTTTGATTTATGACATCATCTTATTTGGATTTATGACATCATAATTCCATGAACCAACCCTTTAAAGACAAGTGTCTTGTTCTAGAAACTTCTTGCTTGTTCTCCAAGACTCATGGCCGGCCACCTATGCACCCTTGGTGTGCAAATCCTTGCTTCTTCAAGGCCCTTTTTGCAATTTCTAAGAGTTCTTCATCACCTATAAATAGGTGAACCCATAATTCAAAAAATTAGAAAACCTAGCTAAGCTATGCCCAAATTTTCCCTCACCAAATCCGAACTTGAGAGGCCAAGAGAGAAGAGAGAAAAACCAAAACCCAAGGGGGGGAGAGCATAAGGGGTGGTCGGATTTCACCTAGAGCCAAGGAAAAAAGTTTGAAAAAAAAATTGGAACCCATTCTAGGCCAAGTGGCCGGTTGTGGGAAAGCAAGAAAGGGGAAGAGAAAAGTGAAGAAGGAAAGTGTGGAGAGTGGCCGGATTTGGTAGGATCAACCACCAAGCGAAGCCAAATTTTCGGTACCCATTTTGAGGGTGAAAACCGAGTGGGAGGAGAACAAGGAGGAGGGTGGGAGGAGAACAAGGAGGAGGGGAAAAGTGGACCAAACCCTAGCCCAAAATCTTGAGTTAATCAAGGTAATCCCTTAAGCCCTAAGCTCTTCAATTTAAATTTCAATTTGGAAATTTAAGTGTATTTCCAAGCAAGGGATGTAAGAGCATAAGCTCAATTTACTTATTGCCCTAGACTAGTTTAGGTGTGGTGCTTGATTAGGTATTAAGGGTGGTTTGGTTTAATGGCTTTGATTGGTTATGTTTATGCTTGTATGAATGTTAGGGTGCATGCTAGATGGATGATGAATTGTATGTCCCCTGTTTTATGTGCAAGCCGGTTCTAGAATTGCATGCTAGGTTGTTGGTTTCGATTATGGAATGGTGAGACAACTTAGAACCATGCAAACCTAGGCTAGGACAGTTCGGTTTTTGGTTTGCATGGGCGCGTTTGAGTAGCATGATTGTTAATATGGGACGTTAGAAAACGCTGCATGTATGCTATCTAGGCTCCCGCGTGTTCGGTTGAGTTAGATTTGCGACAATAAGACGTAAAACGAATTTAAGAATGAAAACTGCCAGTTCGGGTACAAACTGGCCAGTTTTCTGGAAAGTGAAATTTGAGGCCTTTAGAGGCCGAATTGGGAAAAACGTAAAACATGAAAGTTGTAGAGAAGAGATTTTCCTAGAGGACAACGCGGACAGTTTTTGAAAATAAGGCTCCAAAGGCCTTCGTTTTTGTAAAAACCCGAGCCTAACCGTGCCCAGGATTTATACACGGCCAGGTGAGTTCAAACGGCAATATGAACATGTTAGAGTCCGAATTAAATTTTTCGTAAAACACGAAA
Organism: Ficus hirta; assembly: GCA_038430175.1. Taxonomy (NCBI): domain Eukaryota; kingdom Viridiplantae; phylum Streptophyta; class Magnoliopsida; order Rosales; family Moraceae; genus Ficus; species Ficus hirta. The sequence goes on along the minus strand of CM076585.1, from coordinate 40,980,120 downwards.
GTTTTAGGATTTTTCAAGAGCTAAAACTTTCATGAAGACAACTTTTTCAAATTCAAACTGGATTTTTAAACTGACACGGATTTCTAAAGACTGTGCCGGGAACAGGAAATTCCTGCACAGGATTTTCTAAAACAATGCAGAAAAATTATATTTTTGCACCAACACCCCTGTTTTGATTATGAAAACTGTTTCAAAGGCAGTTTTCAGCCTTTAATGATTTTTATAAAGTCACACTTTAAAAACCACGAATTTTCAAGTTAAACAAAAGATTGTTGTCAAATTTTCCAAATTTGGAAATTAGGTTTTTAAAAGCCAAAGAATAGTAACAAGAGGTTGACGAATGATAACCGGGAAGGATACCCGAGTTACTAGGCTTGGTCCAAAGCCAAGTTTGACCATAAGATATTGACCACCTCAAGGGTTACCTCATGTAACCTAATGAGTTATCATGTATAATTAGGGGACATATAACTAAGATTGTGTATGAATGTTGGAAAAGTTACCAACATTTTATAGGATTCTTATCCTATGTTCTTTTTAATAGCAGGAAGTAACCTGCAGTTGCGATCTGGGTTGAAGCAACAAAACCAAAAACCTAGCATATCAGGCAAGTATCAAACCTCACCTACAGTGTGAAAATAGTAAATACTATTTTCAAATATGCTATGTTAAGCTATGCTATTTACACTATATGTTTAAATATACATGCTATGTTGTGTTATAATATGCGATGATATGCTACGACATGTTACATGTTATGCCATGTTATAAGAATGTCATGTTAACAAAAATGCCATGTTTTCTAAAAATGTCATGGTTTCCAAAAATGCCACGTTTACAAATATGTCATGGTTTTAAAAATGCCATGTTTTCAAGAATACCATGTTATAGCAAGTGTTAAGTTTGATAGGACATAGTGACATCATAAGGCATGTTCACTAATGTTAAATCATATGGTAAGATAAATCAAGTAAGGTGTCGTACCAACCTCCCGTGATCGTGGAGGCCACATGATTCAGTTGTGACATTTACCTTCCGTGATCGTGAAGGGTCAAGTTATAATTCCCAGAACTGTTAGGGCCTTGCAAACCCTAGCTTTGTCTGGAGGCTGCGCGCTTTTGGTACGTACACTATGGGCCCACATGTTGAGACAAGATAATAAATTAAAGATTGAGTCAATAATGAAGCATAAGACTTTCAATCAATCATAAATGGTTCATGCATAAGCTACATGATGATTGGCATATTTTAAGATGTTTGAATTATTTTGTGAGATTACGTTTATACTTGCTGGGCGAAAGCTCACTCTTATATTTATACTGTAGGTAAGAAGCCTGCAGTTTAAGTGGTGGGCTATGCAGACGATGCGGCGGGTGAAGGGCGGTGTGGGATACCACTACGCAAAATTTTCCGCAACCGCTTTTGAGTTAAAATAGATATATTTCAAAAGTAAATTATGTTGTGCAGTATGTATGAAGTTTAAAGACTTGAGATTATACTTTCAGTATGGTATGTATGCATGACAAGTTTTTCTCTACTAAATAACTTATGTGAATATGTTTTAAAAAAAAAAAAAAAAAATTTGTCTCAAATTTTCAAGTAAAGAACAAGTATGTATAGTGTCGACCTGGCTTGGGAAGTCGGGGCGTCACAGAATCTGGTTTGAACCACCCCTCGGAGTTTTTGGTTTTCATTCCCCCACCATCACCAATCGAGTTCTGATCTGGTTGGGGCCCCCCAAGTTTCTGGGTTTTCGGTCCCCTGCCCTGCCGCTCGAGTTCAGATATGGTTCCCTCCAGAGTTTCTTGGTTGTTCACCCCCCCCCCCCCCCCGGCCGAGTTTCTTGGTTTTCAGGGCCCCCCCGTCCGTTGGGTTTTTGGGTTTTCGCCCCAGTTTCGATTTGTTTCAGATCCCCGCCCCCCCTCCCCCCCAAATCATAGCCCGAGTTTCGATAAGGTTGGGGCCCCCGAGTTTCTGGGTTTTCGGGCCCCCATACCTGCCACTCAAGTTCCGATTTGGTTCCCCTCTTCCTACCCCCAAGAAGAAAATTACCTTTTTGATCTTCAAAAAGAATGAAATGTACTTCTCATATGACTGATCTGTTAGTTTTTTTTTATGGAAATGACTAAAATGACCAAAAAATAAGAGTTTAAGAATATCTCGGCCAAAACAAAAAAAAAAAAAGAATAAAGACTAAACCATCCCCTTCAAAAGAATTCATGGACTATTTAGATCAATTACTCTAGTATATATTACTCTCTGGCGGAAAGAAATTGCTTTTCGGTTACTTTGATGTATCATTAATTTGAAACTTCCATGTAAAACGCTCTGTTTCATGTTTTAAATTGCAACTGTACATATTTACCATTTTTCCAAAACAATAAAACCTGTACATTTTTACCAAAAATATCCCAACTGTAAATATCCTGGAGTTTGAAAACTGTATATAGGCAGTAACATCGCATCAATTAAATACCAAGGGATTGTTGGAAGCTGAATTGATCGAGAAGTTTCCTATCAATTGTGGGACAAGAACCTTGGGGAAAAGTTAAAAAAAAAAAAAAAAAAAAAAAAAAGCTCTCTCTATCAATTTCTTTTTCTTTGCCGGCTCTAGTCGTATTTACGCGTTTCGAAACAGATGGTCATGAAACTTGCAATCGAGGACAATTTTTTCAGCAGTTGACGATGAGGATGACCAGTGACAGATTCAAAAACTTACGTCAGTTTGACATATATGAAGATAAAATTTTTAAAACAAAACAATGACTTTATATTAATACTATTTTTTTCCTATTTAATGCTGATCGACAAATTATATTAGAATAGTATTGGAATATCAATTCCAATCTCAATTTTTTAAGTAACAACTCATGTGTCATATTTTCATTGTTAAATGCAATTACTTGATGTGGTAATTTTTAAACACAAACCAATAAAAGAATAACAACTTATATACCATATAAATTAGGATTAAAATTGAGATTAAAGTTAGTGTCATTAACATTTTTCATTATACTAATATACATAGTTTCTATATCTCGAAAGCAGTGCAAAATTTTGTTCTTTGAACCAGACCTCAAATATTAAAATTAATGTACAAACAAAGAGTTTTTAGTGCATGATATGTTGTTTGTAATTTTTTTAAAATTAAAAATTAGGTTTCACTTTTATTTTATTTCATATCTGCATTATTTTCCTTTTAAAAGTGAATCTTTCACTTATATTTAAAAAAAAACAAACAAACTTGACCGTACCAATATTCTCCTAGTTTTTGATATTTTATCAATAAATCTAAATAAAAAGGTTTTAATAAAAAATAAAAAAATAGATACAACAAAATTAAAACAAAACAAAAATAAAAATAAAAACCTGAGAAGGTGGGGGCACATTTAAGAAAAAAATTTTGAGTTGGGGAAAATTAAGAAAATTTAAAGAAAAATGGGCCTTTTCTGGAATTAGAAAAACATTGAGTGAGGACTGAGGCACATGCCCCACTGGCTTCAAGTCAATCCATGGAAGGCTAGATGTAATACCCAAATTTTTGATAAGAAATTATTGTGAGTTAATAAGTTAATTCATCAAAATTCTTTATGTAAATTAAAGTTTAGGTTATAGTTTTAACCTAAAGTTACGAAATGAATATTTATGATGTGATAATTATTATTTATATCATATAGTAGTTAGCTTAGGTCATATATTATTATTCAAAAAGGTTTGAATAGTAAAAAAGTGATCAATTGATGCATGTGTATAAAAGTTGTCAAATCACCAAACACAGTATTTTAATAGTTTTAGCAGTACGGGAATTAGTAGTCTTGAAGTATTCTAGATAGGATTTTTTACATATAAAATATAGTATCAAGGATTTGACATCAACTTTTTGGTTAGATAAAAATTGGACTGTCTAACTTTTTACATATAAAATTTAGACAAATTATCTTTTTTAGTATAAGAACTTAGTAGATCAGTTTTGATGTCAGATAAAACTTCAACTGAGTTACTTTTTTAGTATGAAAACTTAGTGGATAAGTCTTGACATCAGATAAAAATTTTACTGAGTTACTTTTTCAGTGAAATGCCTTCTAGGATAAGTTTTCTATGCAGTAAAATTTGATATTGCTTAACTTTTTAACAATATGAAACTTTGGGAATTGTGTTAGTGGAAGATGATGGAAAAATACTATTATGCCAAGATAACAGTCTAAGAAATTATTTGTTGAAGATAATATCAAAGAATTATCTTCCATTATCTTAAATTAGAAAATAAGAAATTTTGGATCAAATGGCAAGGGATTAAATAGTTCTTTGATCAATGAACGAGATTTAACCTAATCTTCTCATATTATATCTTCTTCCACATACCTAAAGCCTATGATGCAATTAAAAAAAATATAGAGCTATGGAAGTAATGTAAATCTTGTTTAATCAAAGATTAAGCTTGCTTAATTACACTAAATGTCATTAAGCTTTGCCTATAAATAGGCATCACCTCCACCCATTTTTCCTCACACCTCAAAGTTCCATTCTCTTCACTCTCTAGAGTTTCTCTCTCTAGAAGTTATCTCTAGATAGTTTTAAGTTTTCTTAAGTTTCTTAAGAAAATTTTCTTTTACCTTCAAAAATTTTCCTTCCCATTTTCCACCGCCCAAATACCTTCCTAGCTTCATAGGAGTTTGAAGAAATCCCCTAAGCTCCTTCAAGAAGTTCTTCTCAAGGAGGTTCTAATTCCGTTCTTCGGCAGAAACTCCGATCATCAAGGTAGTTTATATATTTTTATGGGTTAATATTTAAGTAAATGCTGTCGAAATTTCTAGAATTGGTGATTTGACAATGAAGAGTATTTTATTATTCATATGAATATGTTCATGTTATGTAATGGGTAGTATAGAATTTTTAGAAATCGAACTTAAATTGAAGATTTTGAACTTCGATCCGTTTGTTAAGAGTTTTAGAAATTCAAATGTGTTTCTATTAGATGGAAAATGTTAAGAAAAATTAGAAAAACTATGGAACATGGAACTATGGTGTTTATGCATGAATTTCAAAATTTTCCGAAAGTGAAATTTTGATTTTTTGATGAAAATTATTAAAAACAGTCGAGTTTCGGATTTTTGAAAAAACAGTATTTATGGTCAAAATTAGACTTGGTCACAAAAATGAAAGATTTTTCAAAGTTCATGCAAAACAGGGGAAATTTTGCGGGCCAAATCTGGCCACTGCAACCTAGGGCCCAGCCCCTGGGCACTGCGGCTCCCAAAACTGGCGCTGCAGCAGTGCCTGGGCTGCAGCAACAGCGCCGTAGCGCCCGACCAAGGGGGAAAAATGAAGAAAAAGAAGAAAAAAAAAATTGAAGTTTTTTTAAAAAAAATATTTATATGGGGTATTTTTAAAGACAAACTTTTTATTAATTAGTAAGATAAGATTGGATTGAAAATTTTAGATCCAATTTTCTAAGTATGAATATATGATTTAAATTTTGAAATACACCATATTCTCATAACCTGTAGATTAAGTCTTAAATTCTTTTTAAAATGGAACTTAGGATTAACGTTATTTAAAGATTATATAAATTAATACTCAACTTGGATAAATTTTAGGAAGGGAATTTTAGATTGTGGCATAGAAGGAAGTGTTTTGCTGTGAGTAAAGTAAGTACAAACCTCGTTTATAATATAAAATTATTATTATTTTCAAACTATGTAATAGGCACATGCCATGTTAGGAATGCTTTGTCTATGTTTATGAAGTGATAATACATATACCATGAATTACATGATCGCCATGATATGTTATGATCACATATATGCCACATGTGTGATTATGCCATCGACCACACGTATGCCACATTTCCATATTTGCCACTCGTTTTACTAGCATGTTATGTAAATGTCATACTTTATATTTATGCCATGATTTTAAGTTTATGTTATGCCATTGCATCATGACTAATAAGTTCATAATTAAGGAACGCTAGTCTTTGACTTTGTCTTTAAATTAGAGTATAACATTAGGCATACTCAAATTCAGTTAAGTTAAAGGCTAAGACTAATTCAAGACAAGTTAGGGAATCGTACCAACCTCCCTTCAAACAGTGGAGGATCATGTCATGTTATGTTATGTTCTAGTTTAAAGTTCCAGATTTATTCTCAGAATTATTAGGGATCTTATAAACCCTAACTTTTCTGAGGAATGTGTGCACCCAGTACATACACATAGAGGCCCACAAATAGGAAAGATAATGAGTTTGTAATTGAAAATAAGATATCCATAATTGAATATAATTGGACCACGTTTTAGGTTACATAATTGGATCATGCATCCACATATGCCATTCATGTTTTTAAGCAATGCGAGATCTATGTTTGTATTTGCTAAGCGAAAGCTCATAAGTTATTTTCATACTATACGTAAGCAACTTCAACATATTGCTTGGGGACGAATACAGACGGAGATGTTGAGAAAGCGACGGCAGCATGGATACCACTACGTAAATTATTCTGCAAAAAATATTTTAAAAAATTATTATTGTTATAAATTTTCAGATTATATTATATAATAATGTTTATGATATATAACATTTTAGATAAATTATTAATGATTTACCTATTTTATCAAAGCATTTATAGTATTTAAGTCTAAAGAATGACAAGTAAGTTACTACGTATTTTTATTCCATTAAAAATTAATATTATCATGTATTAAGATTTTATAGTTATATATATATATATATATAAGTAATGAAGGTTATGACAAGAAATTATTATATTTTTAAAATACGATAAGTATATGATAAAAGTTTTCATGATAAGTTAATAAATAAAAAAAATTTCAATACAAGATTTCAGTACTCAAGCTTAAGTATTTTTAATAATTATAAGTACAAATTTTATTTAAATTGTAACATAACGGCGTACGGAGACAGGTCATTACAATAATGGGGCACCTGCTATTTATTATTACTGTCCTATCTATATATTGGTGTCGTTTTTTAGTTTCTGTTGTCAAAAAAATAACTAATAAAAATAAATAATAACTGAGAAAAAACTGTAGTTTTCGTTTCCCTTTGTTTCTGGAGAATCGAAATCACATCCCTTTTAATGAGTCCGTCATCATTTTTTTGTTGTCATTTTCTATATGTTTGTTGTTCGTTTAGATTGCTGTCGTTAATTTGTTTAATTATTGTTTTTTTTTTCCTTGATCATTGTCGTTTACATGTTGATGTCAGCTTTTGGTAGTGTGGTTTTCCTTGGAGATTCTTGACCTCATAATTTTCATGTCGTCTTTTCTTATTAGTGTCGTTTTTAATCTAGCATTAACTTTCTTGTTGTTTCTTAGTTCATGTCCTTTTTTACTTGAATTATTGTCGTCTCGGTGTTTTTGTTTTTTGTTTTTTGTTTTTGTTATTTTGGTGCACTCAACTGCTTCTGTCCTCTGCCTGTACATTTGGTATCTTGAATGTTTTGGTTCCACCAGACGGTATATATAATAAAAATAGCGGCAACATGAAAAAAAAAACAAAAAACAAAAAAAAACAAAAGACAAAAAACGTATCAAATTTCCGACAAATTTTCAGAGTACTAAAGGCAAACATAATCATCACTACCAGCCTAGTTAGTTTGTTCAATACAACATAACAATTTGCATCATCAGAAATCATGTGATTGACACGATAGCTAAAATCAAAATCAACTTTCAACCAAAAAATCAAAATTAAAATCAAAGTCAAAATCAAAATAAGCTAGTTATTCCACTGTAGAGCTACCTCCCTTTTCGCAAGCATCTAATCCCTGAATTTCTGCAGCACATCTTACCACACTAGGTCGAGAGAACGTATGTTCCTTTGGTTTGTTTGTTTGTTTGTGTTTTTTTTTTTTTTTTTTTTTTTCTTTAAAGCATTTTTTATTTTATTTTATTTTTAAGAATTTCATAGATAGCTACTTGCCATGAATTTTTTTTTATAAAAAAATTGTTTCTCATTATAAAAACGTATAACAAATATATTAACAAAACCTATAGTTAGTTATCTCCAAATATTCTAGTAGTATCAATCTCTCGTTTGAAACATGTAAGGATTTGGATAAACTTATAGTTATTATCCTTTTAACTTCGTGTAATTGTTGAAAAGAAATATATATATATATATATATATATAAATATAAACACAAAAAACTTTAAGAAGTGCAGTAGCCAAAAAAAAAAAAAAACTTAGCCGAGCAAGAGAAACAACAATTTCAGCAAAAATAGGTGTAGATAAATTTCAGCTGAACAGGTGAAACAACAACTTTACATGATTGAGAAATAAGCTTTGCTTAATACATGAAACAGAAACTTTTCCCATCAACTCAAGAAGAAGTGTTTGGCCGAAACATGTCACAAAAAAAAAAAAAAAACCGTTACAATTGTGCGGCGAACTTAAAATTTTTTGATCGACCTTCGTTTCGTAATTCTTACTTACAAGAGATGACCAATACTCTATACGCAATCACAATGGAAGTAAAGACCACGGCATTTGTCTTCTCAAACATCTGCCTATATGCCTTCTAGCTAGAATTGCTTCTCTTCTCTTTTCCCTTAACATTTCCCGCTCTCAGAAGTTTATTGCAAAATGATTCAAAAATTTGGAAGTACATTTATCAAATTTGAAGATGAAAGGTGATACAACAGGCCCTGCCAAATCACCAAAGTTCGTGTCTGCAAAAAAAAATCTATATATATATAAGAAGGTAAGAGTTCAAACAACAAAATTAACAAAGGGCCCGTAAGGCAAAAGGCATCATTTTGAAAGGAAGTTTCTGACCAAAAGAAGAAAAAGTTAGTGCATAGTAGCCGAAATCTTCCAGATGTCTAACTAGTTTCGTTGTTGACGATCCATGATTCTGCAACTTCTTGAAAGTGTCCTGCTTAAGCATTATAAGGAACATCAAACTCACATTGCAAGATTGAGAACATAAGCAAAAGGGAAAAAAAAAAATGATGGAAATATAAGTTTAACCTCTAAACATTGTTCGGCTAACTCTCTTAGAGTAAAAGATATCAATCATTCGAACATCTGCAGATATCAATCATCTATGCATCCATTCTTATATTCGATTATCCATCTTCCATGCTCTTCGTCGGGGAATACAAGCCAGTCTAACAAAACATGAAATATAAGTTAGTGAAGTAAGTGTGCTTAAGATCTTGGTTGGTTATAGACCTTTGATAGACAAACTGTCACGAAACAGAAGTTCTACTTTTTATTATTATTTTTGTCTGCTTGTCTTGTACGGCAGAAAATCAGTGTTAAAATATGGTGATATGAAATACTACTGCACAGAATATCAGAATCTCTAAATTTAAGGACAGCATAGAAATGAAGATTGTAATAGAAGGGCAATGAGAAAACCTTATCTTGATGCGACCAAAGCTAACTCTACATGCTGTTACTCATTGGTGCCCTGCAGAAAGTCAAAATGGACAGCCTTTCAGAATTGGTTTCTCCGGCTAATAATAGTGCAGTTGATTACCAAATTGCAACAAATTATGGAAAGAAAAAGTATGGTAGACTACCATTCACAATGGCAAGATGCGATATTCACAATGGCAAGATGCGATAACTCGATAGGTAAACTAAGCGTTTCTTCATCAGTTGTGCCTTTTCATGCACTTTCTCAATATGTTCTCTCTGCCTGCATTTTCAATACAGAACAGAAAATTACAGAACGGAAATCAAGATTTTGACGCAGCATCACCGACATATATAGTCTGAATGGAGAGACAGTACGTAGTAGATCAAAAACAGAAGAAGCATACAAGAACCACTTTCACTTGGAGCACCAGTCACCAAAATGCACGAATATGGAGTCACGAATTCATGTGGCCAACAATTCCTTAACTAGTAACTTGAACAATTGGCAAATCTTCGCAAGATGCTTAACTTTTCCCAAGAATCGGTAAATCTTGACGGCAACTTGAACAATCTATCATAAGATTCATAGCTTAAGCAAAAAAAAAAAAAAAAAAAAAAAAAGGAGAATACACAAATAAAATTCTTACCCTTGAATGTCGTTCTGTTAACTCTGAAGAAGACAACCATACATATTGTAGGCATTCCTCTCGCAGCCTTGCATGCGGTTGATTTTGGAACATCTGCGGACATTAATCACATCCACCTTTTTTTTGTTCAGTGTGTCTTGAAGAATCACATAGCACGTTACAAGAAAGTGCCATTTTCGGTGTAGCGTTGTCACACGGTTGCCCGCCCTGAAGAGCCATTCGCTCTGTAGTAAAATCGAAAAGCAAGTATCTTTCAAAAGTTTCTGTGCCATTAGCTTGGTAAAATTCTTCTAGTTGTCACAGCATAGGTCAGTCTATGACATGCTGCAAAACATAAGTCGTTTGAGGGTTGGTATGGATTACTGTATTTTGACATAATATTTACTTTTACTTTTATGATATTTGGCCTCGTACAGAGAACTATCTCTGCATGACTCCGCAACACTAACATAGCTTCACATCTATTAAATAGGACAGTTGCAGTAATTTTTTTAGTGGGACCCATTGGTATTTAATGAAGAAGACCACAACACTCACCCTTTTCACTTCTGACCAGACGCGCGAGGCATCTTTCATTTCAGCGTATCAATTGAGATGTCACAGGGATTTAGATGGATTTCTAAAAATTTAGAATTCAGCAAAAATAAAAAATTAAAAAACAAAAATAAGGACAAAAAAGAAAAATAAATAAAGAACCACATTTAAGTTGTACATTTTTTTGGTAAATATTTTATTTGTTCATTTTTTATTGTTTTGCTTGAAATTCACTTGTACTTTTAGAATAGGAACTTAGACATTTAAATGAAACAAAAAAGAATATTAATTGAAATAGACATACATAGAAATATGAAAATTTTATTCTTTTTGGTCTTAAGAGTCAAATATTCTTGCCCATTTGGGTTAGATATTGTTAATTCTGAAAGATATTTATTTCTTTTTTTTAATAAGGAATTAAGAATAAAGGAATTTAAACTCTATATTTGTTTTTGTGAGATTAGGTTGTAAAATTATTGATAAATTATGACTGCAACAATGAAAGACAATTATTCCCTCCACCCAACCCACAAAAGAATAGAAGCAAAGTTAATTTTTTAACCACCAAAAACTAAAAAAGTTACCTGAAGAGAAAATCAGAGCACGTTGAGAATGGGAAAGGATAAAAGTGCATAATATTGCCTCATTATATTTCTTTGTAGTTAATGGATATGTTGTGGATGTGTTGAATTTTGGGCCAATATGCGCCTGTTCCTCTCTGGCATCGATGATTTAACAGAGGACACAAGCCAATGCTGAAATGAGTAAGAGAAAGGGATAGCTCTTCTTCTGGCAAGCACTGTAATTCTGGACAGAACCAAATGTGTAACCGTTGAAGGGAGGTGAGGTGCTGAAAGGATTTTCCATTTAAGGTTTTAAGATTATTACGGAAACAAATCTTAAGAAAAGTCAATGTCGATGGAACTGTTTTATATATGTATTACGAGGTATTTTGAGCGATTTTGAATGATCGGGAATGGAAAGAGGAATGCTACGTACACTCTTGAGAAATCACTCTTCGTTGCGGTCTCTCTCTGTAAAATTGACACTTGTCCCCAGTTTTTGTTCCCTCGTCAGTACATTTAATCATGCTAAAAATACGACATTAGTTTAAATTCTTATTATGAAATTGCCACTACAAACCAAACAAATAAAAAACATAAATCTACCGTGGGCCCCATTATCAATAGTATTAATATATTATTATATTCCGAGGGATTTTCGTTTTTTCTTGGGCTAAACTCCTCCAGTTCAGCCTCACCAGTTTCTGAAGAAGAAGGCGTGCAGCCTCACCAGATAAGCAACTATTATTATTATTATTATTATTATTACTTTGGTTTAATAAATTGAATCAGTCCAGTACCCTATTGCACAGAAAACCCCAAAATGAAGTTTTTTTTTTTAAATTTAATTTTTTTTTAATAAGACTTTTCAGAGTCTAAAAACCATTCCCCTTCTTGTCCGGATCTTGCGTACAGGTGGCAAGGTTGGGTGAGGGGAGTAGAGTCGGCGAGATTTGGCCAGACGACGGATGGGGGATCTAAGCTTGGCTAGTGGAAGCTTGATGGATCTGGGTGATGACATGCGGGTCGAAGCTCACCATCGCGGGGGAGGGAGGAGTTTGGTCGCTGTCCCTATCGCCGTCGCCATTGTGGGGAAGGAGAGAGCTGGGTCGTCATCGCAAGAGATGGAGTAGCTCGCTGCTATCACCGTAATAAGCATTTGAATTATGTCTTCTTTTAAGTCGGATGATTTGCATAGTTCAAGAAGTTAAAAAGTAGGGACATGTGACAATTTTACAGAGAGAGAGAGTGTGTAAAAGAGAGTGGTTTCTCAAGTACACACGTATTTTTGAATTTAATCAAAAAGTAAATCATTTATTTCTGCGTCTCTCCACCGTTTACCCCTGTTTTAGTTGGTTTTTCCCCAGCTGAAAATGAAAACGATAACAAGTTTTGAAACAATGACCTGAGAGTACCTGGAAACGACACCAAATGAGGAAAGCGAACAACAAGAGTAAAAAAATGGCATGGCTCTAAAAAAAAAAAAAATATGAATTAGAAGTTTAGAACAAGATACAGACGCAATAAACTTAGGAAACGAAATCAATATCAGCAAACAAAGTCATTGAAAAACGACAACAATACATAAAAGTACAAAAACGACGTCAATCCATAAAGTGTTATAGCAGAGATTACGGATTTCCCATAAAAAGTCTATGGACAACAAGACCAAGGGCACTACTTGGAGTATGGAGTATGTCCAATTTGGATATGAAACATGTTACACACTTATATATACATATATATATATATATATGTATCCATGTAATAGTTATAAGATTTTTATTTTAAATTATTAAAACACACACTAGTAATACACCACAAATGTCCTAGTAGCATAAATCTTCCTATGAAACTGAAAATGTTTGACTTGTTCTGTAGTCTAAATTTCATCACTATAGTCCACCTTACAATGTACCATACAAGTAACTTGAACAATGGGTAAATATTGGCAAGATGTTTAACTTGAATTAAGAATCGGTAAATCTCGATGGAAAGTTGTGTCAATCCATGATGCTGCAACTCCTAGAAAGTGTCCTGCTTAAGCGAAAAAAATACTTGTTGCGTACGTTTAGTTCTGTATCTGAATTGTTCAATAATTTTTTTTCCCAGAATATGTCAAGCTCTGGAATTTCGAGTTCATTTTAATCTTTTTGTTGCCTGTGGAGGTAAAATGTGATGAATTTCTAAGCTTTTGTTAAATAATTGATGAGAAAAAAAAATGAAGAAATGGTTAATAATATTGGTTGTGTTGGATTAATTCTGTATCTGAGTTGTTCAATTTCTATTTTCTACTATTTTCTAGAATTTGTTGAAACTTCAAATTTGGCTTTAGATTGTGGAATTTCGGGTTCTTTTTATTGCTTGTGGAGGTAAAAATGGGATAAAAATCTGCGCTTTTCTTTAAGAAATGGTTAATGATATTGGTTGCCTTGGATACATTATATAGCTGAATTGTTTCTTTTTTTGTTTTTTTTTGTTTTTTTGTGTGTGTGTGTGTGTGTGTGTCTTTTACTTGAAGAACGGAAGTGTTGGTTTCGAATTTGACTTCAGAATGTGGAGTAGTGGGTTCGTTTTGTTGTTTGTGGAGGAAAAATGTGATAAATTTTGCGAGGAAGGACAATAAAAGCTTAGCATCAATGATTTAGTGTATTGGCGTTGTGAAAGAGAGGGTGTCAGGGTTTCAATGGTGAATTTGAAAACCTCCTTTTTGATGTGCAGCGTACTCTTTGGAAGAAATAGAGGAAAAGACAAAGGCTCTCCGAGCCGCACCTTCACGTTACAAGGTGCCGGATGATGCGCCTTCTTTTGATGTAAGTGTGACTTTGGTGCTATGTGCTTTCAATGAGTTTCTAATGATTTACTTCGAAAGGTTATAGCTTTATTTTTTGATATAAACAATAGGTTTTGGATGCCTGCATGGCTTTTCACTGTGGTTAGCATCTTTGAAATACAAGGAGTGTGCTTCTTAGTTGTTTCTTCTCTTATGAAGTTTGTGGCGTTACTACGTGTGATGTGTTGTTTTATGGTTATTTTTCCTTTATGGCCTGTAAGAAATGTCCGTGGTTTAACATTTTCATATAAATCTCTTTTGCAGACATTTAAGAGTTTGCTTTACTCTTCTGTATTGACAGGTGAGTTCATTGCGTACATGGACAATATAGTTGTTAAAGAATGCAATTCCAATTTCCAAATGTTCATTGTTCACACCTAGGTTGCAGAATTTAGCAGCACAATGCACATCACTTAATGAGGTTGCCTTTTGGTTATAGTTTAACATAGAAACAACTGGCTTTTAGAACTGGCTTTTGTGTGGAAAAAAAATAAAAATGCGTTGTCACTGCTGTATGATTGGCTCATGTATCTATCAATTTTAATGCTGATATTTGTTGGTCTTTTATCTTCAGTGCCTGCTAAAGCAACTGAACTGTACTTGGACACAAGGAAAGCGATTGAAGAACAAGTTAAAGTGAGTACTTTCATTCTGTGATCCTCTTCTCCGCCAGATCATGTTTCTACCATTTTACTTCATTTTTCTTTGTCCTAACCACCAACTTCTTACTGCTTCATCGTAGGGTTATACTGAGCCATATGCAGAAGAGCTGCTTCCAGATTTGCATCCCATGGAGCGACATGTTTTTACACTTGTTCTGGATCTGCAAGAGACACTTCTGTACTCTTATTGGACGGTAATGCTAGGATTGAAAATTGATTATGGAACTAAAATTTTCTTAATTACACAGTTCTCAATTATGTTTCTGCTTATGCAAGGTAGTCTCGTAGTTTCTAGGAGATGTTTGCATCCGTTTTCATGTTATCTCAAAATGTTTAGCTCTTAGTTTTTTTCTCTTACCGAATATGTTTTAGAGTTTTTCTTAACGAATTTGCTCACAACAAAGTTTTGTACTTGGCACTTGAAGAGAGAAAAGGGCTGGCAAACAATTAAAAGACCTGGAGTAGATGCTTTCTTGGAACATCTGGCTCAGTATTATGAAATTATCGTATATTCTGACTACTCAAATATGGTAATTTACAATTCTTACTTCCTATTTCCTTGAGTAGATCAGTATTTTCTTTTAGTGTTAATATTCATCAACATCGTATTGCTTTGCCTTGGCAAGTGCAGTATGTAGATCCTGTTATGGAGAGATTGGACACCAAGCATTGCGTACGATATAGGCTCGGAAAGGCTGCCACTAGGTATCAGAATGGACAACATTATAGGGTATGTTGTTGATCAATTGTGTTTGTTCTAGATCAGCATTGTGTGGTGCAACTTTTATTCTGGCTACAAGATTATTGCCACCTTCGAGATCTTTCAGTCAGCATGTATTTTATTTCATTTTATTAATATTACTTGGTGAATGAGAGAGCGATTGTTACAAATGTTTAGATGTTACGTACATGGCAAAAAAAGAATTCAATGACAAGCATAATAAATTTAGCATTTCATGGAACTGATAACATGTCAAATTACTAGGATCGCGATAATGAAAAAAAAAAAAAAAGTGCGGGTGATAAGATTTGGTTTTCTTTTACAGGACCTTTCAAAGCTTAACAGAGATCCTGCGAAGGTCATATATCTGAGTGCCCAAGCTCGAGAAAACAGCCTTCAGCCAGATAATGGCGCCCCGATAAAGCCATTTAAGCTTGAATTAGACGACACGGCTCTTCTGGACTTCATACCATTTCTTGAATGTGAGTATCTTTTCATTTCAAATCATCGTATATACACTTAGTGATCAAGGAAGAAAAATTTTATCGCTTGTTTGGTCTGTATGCAGTTGTTGCCCGTAATCCTCCAGCTGATATCAGACAAGTGTTGGCATCTTATGATATCAGACAAGAGGAATTCATTCGACGTTCCAGAGAGCATCGGAGGTAATATTTGTTAAGTAACTTACATTTTAGGTTATAAATTAGTGATTCCTGTTCAAGCGTTCATGGTAATACACAAGTACCTTTAATTAGTGAAGCTTAATTATTTTTCACAATACATATTTACTTGAAATTTGAAGTTCTGATTTGATTACGATGCATGTAACGGTCTATTTAGGAGCCATTGAGATGGACCTTGTTGCATAGCTGTTAAAACCTTGTGCTTCCAGTTTTCATTTACTTCATATTCCTATTTTATTTGACACCAATCATTTTATGCAGGAAAGTGCAAGAACAGAAACAGCAAGGTCGGTTATGGAGACGTTGAATGATCTCAATCACATAGCAGAAAACAGTATGACATCATGCGGACTCAACTAAACAAATTGTAGGGTGTGATATATGAAAACAGAGTATTTTAGAAGTAAATCGAGCCAAAATATTCTGTTGTCTTTGGGAAATAATATTGAGATAAGTAACCATTTATATCTGTTTAGCAAAACAGAAGGCAAAGAATAATGTTTAGAGTTTATTGTCGTTTTGTTGTCACTGTAATTTCTGTATTTTCGTTGTTTGTGGTTTGTTGTCGTTCTATTGTTATGCCGTATAGCCGTTTAATGTTGGCATCCTTCTGAGTTTGTTGTCGTTCTTTTTAAAATGCACATCGTTTTATCTCTTTTTATGTCGTTCTCCGATTTTGTTGCGGTCTATCAATTATCGTCGGTTTCATAGTTTTTCATCGTTTTGAATAGATGTCGCTTGTTAATCTTTTTGTCGTCACACACATATATAGCTTATCGTCACACACATAGATATATAAATATATACATTTATGTATTTTTATATATACAATTGTTGCGTCTGTTGGCCGTTCTTGTCGTTCGTGACTTATTGTCATTGTTGCTGCACGTGATTTGTCCAGTGTAGTTTAAACTTATTGTCGTTTTCTCTTCGTTGCCATTAGGTTCACGTTATTGTTGCTTTTCTTGATTTTTCTCGAGTTTGTTCTCCCATGTGGAATTAAATTTTGTTGTCGTTTGGTTAACTTGTCGTTTCTTTGGTGTCGTCATTTAAGTTTAGTGCCGTTTCTCAATCTTTCCCCGGCCCTTTCACTTTGGTGTCGTTTTTAATTTCTCGTCTAAACGACAGGTATGTAAGTGAATTGCCTAATTATGTGTTGTCTTATTTTTTCTTACAATCGTTTGTTCTTTGATGTCGTTTCTAATTATCGTCGTTTTACATTTCGTTGTCGTTTTCTATTAATTGTTGTAGATATACCATGTAGATGTCGTATTTAATTAGTTGTATTCTAGTTGATTTATTATCATTTTTTTTATTAGCCTGTTAGTTTACTTGGATATAGTATGTTTAAGTATATTATAAATAATCGTTCAATTTCTGTCGTATTCATTTTGATGTCATGCATTTTTCTCTTTTTTATGCTGATGTTGTCTTCGCTCTCTTGTCGTTTCTCTCAATAATGTCGTTTTTCAATGAACGTCACCCCCTCTCATCCTCTTACCCCTTCTGCTCCTGCTTCTACTCAATTCCACGGTGCCACATACATTTCTTAAATCCGATTCTCATGAAAGAGAAGGTCTTTATTATAATACGAATATGCAAGGTAATAACTTTTTTATTCCACTTACTAATTATCACATAATAGTAACGAATTATTGACGGTGATCATAATAAGCAAAAGTTATTTTGTTGATAATAATAATAATTTTTCCTCACTGTAACTACAAATATGACAGCAATAAAAACTAAGCCCGTATTTAAATCATAAAATTTGAAAAATAAATTTAAATTTTTGTGGAAAAAAATAATATTGAAACGGAGTGTCAAATAAGTTATAAATAATTAAAATCAGTGATTTCCCTCTTCGAATTTTTTGGTCAATTGTTTTCCTCTTTAATAGTTGATCACTTGGTTGTTTGTTTGGCTATCAGTTTCTCTCCATTTTTACACAGAATATAAAGGGGAATCCAATCAGAATCAAAATGTTTGAAGCAAAACTTCACGCAAAGACAAAAGAATAATTGTGGGTCCACCTTTTCGTTTACTATATTATTGTTTTTTGCTGATTTTGGGTCAACGATCAGGATCATGATCTATCTAAAACCTACAATTCATTTCTAATCGTCCACTCCCATGATGCACTAGAGGTAAACACTTGTAAAGGAAAATGGAATTTATTCTGAATTTCTGATGCCACTTTTCCGTTGTTGTCGTTTTCCTACATGATGTCGTTTTCTTGACATTCTTGACGTTATTCTGAATTTGTTGACATTCTTGTTCTTTCTTACATGGAAGAGGGCTAGGTAAGAACTGAATTATAATGCAAATTCAGGAAATATCATTTTTGTTTTTTGGGTAGAAAAGCATTCAATTCAGGAAATATCATTTGATGAAATACAAATTTAACTTATTAAAATTATGCTCCATTTGATTGTCTGGTTTGAGTTGATTGATTTTTAAAAAATTAGTCAAAAAATTAATTTATTTTTTAGAAAAAAAATAAAAACTGAGTTAAAATGTTTAGGTTAAAGTTGGTGAGTCGAACAAAGAGTATACTTGGTAAAAATTTGACAGTTAAGTTAGTTTTTCCACATAAAATGATACCAGGTACAATGAATCTCTACCATTGGATTGGAATGTTATTATGTAAATTTCTCAAGGATTTTGAATATGTAAATTTAAGATTATATGCAACACCCAAATATATTTATACTATTTTTATGCTAGTATCATTTGTTTTGTCTTATTGTTAAAGAAAATTGTTTTTAACAATTTTTAAAATATCTTCAATAATTCATGACATTTTTTTAAATGTTTCATGACACCTTGACAATTACAAAATATTAAAAAAAAAACAAAACAAAAAAGAAGGTTATATACGGGTGACCTCACTTCAAAATTTTGCAGTGTATATATATATATATATATATATATATATTTTTGGTTGTTGAAGGGACATTATAAAATTTTGCAGTTTTATAATACAAGTACTATTATTTGATAATGAGAAAGGGGCAAGTTTGGTCAAATAGATATAATCATCCAGATAAGAATCCAATAATTAACAAGAAAATGTATTCATGAATACTCATTTATTATTTTGAAAAGCAATGTTGAATGATTTCGTGATAAAAAGAGTGCAACAATTTCGTTGACATGTACTTGAGCTTAGCACATTGTTATTGTCGTTTGTGATTATTTAAAATTTCAAATCAATAATATTTGAGGTGAGAGGTATTTTCCAATAGCCCTTCCCTCCTAAGACTAAGAGGTATTTTCCAATTCAATATTTACAGCCACTTTGGACAACTATCTTGTCCTTCATATATCCTTTTGTTTAAATATATATATATATATATATATATATTTAAATGATGCAAATTTCGTTCTGTCATCTTCTTATAATATTTTGTTAACTTTTTATTTATAATTTTAGTGTGACTCTTAAATACAATCGAACATTAATAAACGTCAATACCGATATCTATTCTTTGTCATAAAAAATTTCGCATGTAGAAGAGTGAATACAAACTATTTACAAAAATACAAGTTTAATGAACTCAACAAAAAGTGCAAATATATATTTTTTTGTAGAAAGATGTAGATACTATTTTTATAGCAAATAATTAAAATAGATAATATGTTTTCAAAATATATACAATTATAGTAAAAATTAGAAAAGAAAAAAAATTTTAGACAATTGATTTTTTTTTTTCGTTTAACAAATGATTATTTACCTAAAAGTTGTCTTCAATATTAAAAAAAATGACAGTTTACGGAATAAAAATTACCTTTCATGATTATTTAATTTAAATATTTTAAAAGATAAATTGTTAGGTTGGTCTCTAAACATTTGAGTTTGTACAACTTTGATCCTGATTTTTTTTTATTTAGTTAGAATGCCTCTAAACTATCAAAATATTACCGTAATAGTCATTCTCGATAATTTTTGTGCAGAATCCATTAGTTAGCATCACTTTTTGACTAAATTACTAATGGATTTTGTCTAACAATTAACGGAAAGGATTATTATAATAACATTTTAATAGTTTAGGGGCATTCCAGGTATGAAAAAGGATCTTAAAATATTTATAAAAAAATATTATTATAGTGGTTATTTCTGTTAATTTTTGAATGAAATCCTCTAGTTAGTATTACTTTTTGACCAAAATATTAACAGATTTCGCCTAAAAACTAACAGAAATGACTATTACAACAACATTTTAAGAGTCTAAAGGTATTTTAAGTATAAAAAAAATCAATGATCAAAGTTACATAAACTTAAAAGTTTAGAGACTAAATAAGTAATTTTTCTTTAAAATCATGAAATTTTTAGTATTTTGTTTAGGTAAGTTAACTTTTTTTTTGGTTTTTTTTTTTTTCAATTTCTTACCATATAAAAATTACAAAGCCACGCAAAAAACAGAGCGAGTGTAATGAATTCTCATTTGGAATCTAAACCAGGACAACTCCAAACCTGTGCAGTACAAACACATGTTTCCATTTTTGTATTGTTATGTACAGCACTCTCTCTCCTCTCTCTATCTCTTCTTTCTCTCTCTTCATCTTCTCTAATGTAGTACGAATCCGACCAACTCCAACCAAAACCCAACCCAAACCAAAACATCAAACCCCATTAATTCCCACCCTTTCAAAATGCCTCGTCTTTCCACTTCTCTCCTCCTCATTTTCTCTCTCCTCCTCTCTTTTTCTCTCTCCTCATCAGCCCACAGCGGCCACCACGACGGCAACGACGAACAAAACGGCGTCGTGCGCTCCCCTTCCCTCCAGTCGAAGGTCCTAGTACGGACCAAAATATGGTGTTTGATTCTGGTCTTTGTCGGAACCTTTGTCGGCGGCTTGTCGCCGTACTTCTTCAAGTGGGACGAGCAGTTCTTGGTGTTGGGGACGCAGTTCGCCGGAGGAGTGTTTCTGGGCACGGCTCTGATGCACTTTCTCAGCGACGCAAACGACACTTTTCGGGATCTGACGACGAAGGAGTACCCTTTCGCGTTCATGTTGGCTTGTGTTGGGTTTCTGCTTACTTTGCTGGCGGATTGTGTCGTTTCCCATGTGTTTGCCAAGGAGAATGGTGGTGGTGGTGATGTTGAGGTCCAAGGTAGGTGGGTTTTGTTTTGTTGTGTCGTTTTCTGTTTGGTTTCTGATAAAAAAAAACTATGAGTTGTTATTTGCCAAGTCTTTGAAATTAAAAGATTTTGAGGTCCAAGGTAGGTCGGTTTTGTTGTGTTGTGTTGTTTTCTGAGGACAAAAAAATTTGAATATCAACTCTTATCTAAATATCAAGCTATGTGATACATAGGTCGTTAGTGGTAATAAGTTTTTAGAATTAAAATATGTTGAGGTTCAAGGTTGGTGAGATTTATGTTGTGTTGTGTTGGAAAAAAAAAAAAAAAAAAAAGGGATAAATAGTTTGGACACCAATTTTAGTACAAGTATCAATCCACGTGGTGCTATGTATTTTTTTTAATAGGTAAGTTTTTAAAATTATAAGATTGTATCTACTAGTAACAACATGATAAGTTATCGATATTTGAATTAATACTTAAAAATTAAGAATGAAGTTGGTATCTTATATTACTTCACCAGATATAAGGTCTCTTTGTTTTCCTTTGTTTTATTTGGAGGCAAGTTTGTTTTTGAGAAAAGTTTTTAAAATTAAAAGATTGTGTCTACTAGTAACAATTTGACAAGTTACCGTCATCTGAGTTAATATTTAAAAATTAAGCATTATCGTCATCTGAGTTAATATTTAAAAATTAAGCATGCATTTAATATTAAGGTTTGAATTGAATTGTGCGTTTGGTGAAATATTTAAATTGCTGGAGTTAAAAAGTGTAAAAACTTAAAATGTGTTTGAAAAAAAAATCAATATGGAGTTTGTTTCGTTTTTTTCGAAATTCTATACAACTTAAAAAAAATATATCTCATTTGGATTTGTATTTGCAAAGTTACGGACGTTTAAAGTTTGAGTTACAAAACTATAATAGTAACTGTAAATAGTAAAACGAGATTGACTCTTCAGGGAAAAAAATAAAAATTGAATTGTAAGTTGTGATCCAAACCGAAGCACCAAATAGGGGCTAAGATTGGAGTTGGTATCTAGTATTACTATATCAGATATAAGGTTTCTCTGTTTTCCTTTGTTTTATTGGGAGGCAACTTTGTTTTGGAGAAAATAGATTTGTTTTGGGATGTTTGATGAGTATATTTGTCTATTTCGGGGTAGGTTTGTTGTAGTTTGACGAGTTTATAGATTATATCGTTAAAACTAAAATTTTGGGGGTTATTTTGCTAATATGAAAAGTTTAAGGGATGAAAAATTCGTTTTTTCCCCCTTACTGGTCTATTTGATAAATAACTATTTTTATTTTTGGTAAATTATTTGATAAATAACTATTGGAAAGAATAGGATTCTTTATTTTGATTTTCATGATCAACCAAGTTTCTAAAGATCTTATATAATGTTTAAACCCAATCTTTATTGTAAATGTAAACAAAATAAGGGTCAACAGACTAATTAATTAGTCTTAACAATGAGTCAGAGAACTGAAGAAAAAGATACCGTCTTTTTAATGGTATATATATATATATATTTTAAAAATCATGTTAAATGTATGTATATGTCGATGTCACATTAAAATGTGTTTTTCACTTGATTTGTTCATGATTGCAGCTAATGTTGAGATGGGCAAGGTTGGACAAAACGGTGGAACTCCACAAAGCCACTTTCAGGTGTGTAATACTTATTTTATTTTATTTTATTTTTTGTTTTTGTTAATTTAGGAGTGTAATATCTCAACATAGCATAGTAATTTATAAGGATTATTCTCGTTTATCTCTTTAAATTTTAAGGTTGTTCTCACTGTGTTTATTAAATTGTAAAAATTCTTACTGTCACTCTGAATTTTGAATTTATCTCAATTGACCATTTTATTAGATTTTTCGTTAGAAAAAAGTTGAAAAAAAAATGAGAATTAGTTTTATTAAACCAACTCTGTTAAGATAACAATAAACAGAAAAAGATCACATGACAGTATTTAATTAATTTTTTTAATTTATTTTAACTGTAATTATGATGAAATAAAATGGGGTTAATTCAAAATTTAGGAATAGGGTGTAAACAACCCTATATTTTTGGGGATATATGAGAATAGTCCTAATTTATATGATTACTTGAATTTTTATGAGATTCTCTCTTTATATGCCTCAACAGATCCATGCCCATAACCACCATGCAAATCCAATTGCTAGTGTCGTAACTGTTGGTTCATTTGGAGACAGTGTCATGTTGATTGTGGCTCTATGTTTCCACTCCCTCTTCGAGGGAATCGCCATCGGAGTTGCCAAGACGAAAGCCGACGCTTGGAAGGCTCTATGGACTATTTCTCTTCACAAGATATTTGCAGCCATTGCCATGGGAATCGCCCTCCTCAGGATGATCCCGAACCGTCCTTTCTTGTCATGCGCAGCCTATGCTTTTGCATTCGCCATTTCAAGTCCTATTGGTGTGGTGATCGGGATCATAATTGACGCCACAACACAAGGTCCCGTGGCGGATTGGATCTTTGCGATATCTATGGGATTGGCTTGTGGGGTGTTCATCTATGTGTCCATAAACCACCTTCTAGCAAAGGGCTATACCCCTCAGAAGACGGTTCGTGTTGACACACCTTTTCTCAAGTTTTTGGCAGTGTTGCTTGGAATCGGGGTTATTGCTGTTGTGATGATCTGGGACACTTAGAAATCAACTTGGACAAGGCTAAAAAGAGAAAAAATAGATTATTAGTTTG
Source organism: Ficus hirta (assembly GCA_038430175.1). NCBI lineage: Eukaryota > Viridiplantae > Streptophyta > Magnoliopsida > Rosales > Moraceae > Ficus > Ficus hirta. The sequence goes on along the minus strand of CM076585.1, from coordinate 40,956,278 downwards.
TGCAAAGGCATGAGAGATTTTGGCTGTTCCAATCATTTTGAGTTTGGAATTCCACACTTTGAAATTATATATATATAAACTAGGTTTGCAACGAATTCTTAGTGCATATGCTATACATATAGATATATATATATATATATATATATGTATATATTGATATTTTTTTGTCATCCCTTCAACTTGGTTGAGAGCATTATTCTGCAATGAGAAGTGAGTTGAAAATGAAGCAACACTGTTTGCTAAAGAGGGTAAAGGAAAGCAAAGTGTAACAAACGAATACAAAATGGATTATAATAGTTGGAAACGAACCGTATGCAGTTTGAAAATACTACAAGAGAACAAGAGACAAAATTTTAAACATCAACGAAATAAAAGAGAATAAATTTCAAATGAAAAAAGAAAACAACAATTTCAGCAGAGTATCTGTAGTAGGTTAAGTTTCAGCTGAACAAGAGAAACCACATTTGTGCATACACAACGATTTGAGTAGTTTACTTTTTCTTAAATGAATGATGGCAACATGAATCAGTAGGTGCACCAAGACATGCCGACTAGGTCGGCACCCCTCTAGTACCCTCATCATTTTCCCATTCCATTAAAATTTTATTAAAAAATAAAAATAAAAAAAAGATGTTTACATGAGAAATTAAAACAAAACAAAAAGCACGCACATGGGCATCTAAAAAGATCAACTGCACGCAGGCAGGCAAAAAACAAACCTTAAAAAAAAAAAAGAAAAAACATATCCATTCATCAACCCAAAACCCATACTGATGGGAGATGATCTCAAAAGTGAGAGCCAAGACTCTAACTTTGATTGCATCTCCAAATATGCCTCGTTAAAAACCTTTCAGCCAAAACCCAGTGGGAAAAAGACTGAAAGGGAAAAAGAGTATATATTTAACTAGGTGGTCAAAAGCGGAAGTTTGGGAATTCAGTGAGATTAGATTGAAACTCATTGGCACAGAAGTGATTTGAGTACCATTCTCGTTTCAACACATGATATACAAGGTACTATTTCTAGATCGGCCTTCGGTTCATGATTCTTACAAGAGATAAGCATGGTTCAAATGTTCCGGAAAAATCCTGATGAAGATCAAAGTTGCTTTATCAACAGCTGCTTAAATAACTCTCGCCAGTAATTCTGCTTATTATTCAAAAGCGTCCCGATCTGTTGGCCAGCCAAAGGGCAAAAATTGAAGCAAAAACTAGTCATACGCCAAACCTGTCTTAGTCGCTGAAATCTTCGTCCCATGATGTTTGACTTGTTCTGTTGTTTGAACTTCATCAGCTTCTTCTTTAGAATGTACCAAACCAGTTACAAGATGATTACTATAAGCTCTATAAGAATCGGTAAATCTCGATGGAAACTTGTTCATTCCATGATGCTGCAACTCCTAGAAAGTGTCCTGCTTAAGCAAAAAAATACAGAAACATGGTAAGATCTAGATCCTAAGCAAAAACAAAAAGGACATTACACAAATAAAATTCTGACCTCTGAATGTTGTTCTGTTCACTTTGAAGAAGAGAAAAGGACATTCCTCCCATTTCCTTGCATGTGGCTGACTTACATCTGCAGACATTAGTCACTTCTGAGTAATTTCTTCTCTTATTATCCACTTTTTTTTAATTATATGAGAGTAAGCAAAATAATGAAGACCGTATCATGCAAAACAAAATGGAAAACCATTATTTCCAAAATTCATCTAGTAGTTACAACAGTATTCTATGACAAGTTGCATATAGACCGTATAGTGAAACTGTTATGAATTTGAATTTCCACTTTTGGATATTTCTTTGAGAAACGAATGTCCATCACTTATAACATGATATGCATGTTTCATACTTTGGGGACGCAAAGAAAAGAGAAGTTCACAATATCTACATCTAAAGACATCAGTAAACAACGCGTATTGACACGATGAAAACAACTCACCTCACAAAAAGATTTGTTAACCAGATTTACATGTTGTTCCCTATAGATTCGCGTCAAGTCCCTGTAGATTCAAAATGTTGTTCAATGCAAGAGAAAATCAATCTGCAAATAGATTATTCTTAATTAAATGGAAACAAAAATATACAACAATCAAAAAACACCAAAAAAAATACCTTCAGAGAGAGTTGGAAAATACTGAGACTAATAGGGAGGGACAAAAATGAAGAATGATCTCGTTATCTTCCTCTGTCCCTCTATGTCACCAGTGATTAATCCTTGGTCAACTATGGATCCGGACAGCAAAAAGTACCATAACACATCCTGGAATTTGGCCCGAGCACATAAAATTATTGTCTAACAACACCTGTAGTAGAAAGAAGTACAGTTGATAAACCAAATTACAAAAGCTATTCAATGTGTGCCAAGATACCATCTCTTTTCTTGACATAATCTAAAAGGATTTGGGGCAGAAAAAAGAACAGCAAAAAAAACAAAAGCAAAAAACAAAAAATTTTCTTAGTGCATATGCTATACATTATAGTAAGCAAAATACTACTTGTAAAGGTATTTTTGTGTGTGTGTGTGTATCTCTATATTTGGATGTTTTGTTATCCCTTCAACTTTGTTGAGAGCATTATCCTGCAATGAAAAGTAAGTTGAAAATGAAGTGAAACTGTTTGCCAAAGGGGGTAGAGGAAAGCAAAACGTAACAAAAGAATATGAAATGGGTTCTAACTGTGGGAAACGAACCGTATGCATCTCTAAAATGCTAAAAGAGAAAAAAAGACTCAAAAAGAAAAGGACAACAATTGCAGCAAAGTATCTGCAGTAGGTTAAATTTCAGCTAATCAAGAGAAATCACATTTTAGCATACACACTGATTTGAGTACTAATCTTATTTCGACACATTATCCACTATAAAAATTTTGACCTGTGAATGCAGTGCTGCTAACTTTAAAGAATAAAAGGACATTCTTCTCGCATCCTTGCATGTGGCTGGTTTTGAAACATCTGCGGACATTATTCACATTTGAGTTCCTTCAAAGATTATCCATATTTATATTTAGATGATTGAAAGAAAAATGATAAAGACAATACCATTCAAAACAGAATGGACAATCATTATTTCCAAAATTCCTCTAGTTGTTAAAATTGTTGTCTTTGACAAGATTCAACAAAAAAGTCAAGTCTGATCAAAATCCTGGTTTAGTTTGTAGACCTTATAGTGAATAGATTTTTTTTTTTTTTTTCCCGGTCTGAAGTTTAAGTACCCTTTTCAACATGTTCAATCTACGTCTGCAATTTAAGATTTGAAAATGTGTTAGATCAAACACTGATAAAACCTTCATTTGGAATATTAGTATTTCAGAAAGCTATATGAGAAGGAACTGTTGAAAACTATGAAACAATGTAACATTTCTATATTTCCATGAATTTTAATCAACTTCCTTAAACTATATCAAAGAAAATTCACACCCACATATGGAAACCAAAGCCCAAACCAGTAACAAGGAAATATTGAAGAAATAGTCATAGAAAGGAACACACGTAAAAGCAAATTAATATGGAAGTCAAACGTTATTCTCTAAAAGAGAACAAGAAACAAATGGTACGGTACCTGAACTGAAAATTGGATCATGCGAGAATGAGGAGGGAAAAAAATTCATGCTGCTTTATCATATTTCATTAAAGTCGAAGTCTATGTCTTAAGAGAGACATAATGGACAGCCATCCGCTTTACATCCCTATTGATTCAGAATTCTCCAAAACGTATTCTTAGCTAAATGGTAACTACAATATACTACAATAGAAATATAAGGAGAAAATTACCTTAAGAGAGAATTTGAAAATGCAGAGTTTATGGAGGCACAAAAACGAAGAATGCTCACACCATATGTCTTCTCTTTAGATTTCTATCTTGGGGATGTGATGAATCTAGGGCCAATCTTCCTCTGTCCCTCTCTATCACCAATGATTTATCGTTAGTCAATTATGGATCTGGATAGCAAAAATGTATCAAAACACTGCCTTATTCTCTTAGTCCCGAAATTTAGCCCGAGCACGTAAAATTTGGCTAACAATACCTGCAGTAGAAAGTACAGTTGATTAACCATGTTGCAAAAACTATTCACAGTGGCAAGACACCAACGCTCTTTTTCTTGACATAATCTAAAAGAATTTGGGGCAGAAAAAAGAACGAAATAAAAATTGCCACGGCAGATGTGAACTAACCTTTTTTTGGCTGAAATTTAAGTGTCGTTTTAACCATGTTCAATCTATTCCTGCACATCATCCACATATAGCCTGTATGGAGAGAATATATTCGATTAAAAACTGAAGAAAATTTGATTTGCAACATTTATATTTCAGAAAGTATGACAAGGAATTATTGAAAACTTCCAAAATAATGCAATATTACGATTTTTCCAATGAATTTTGATCAACTTCTTCAAACTAGCTCCAAGAAAATTCACACCCACATATGAAAACCAAACCCCAAACCAGTCTCTAAGAAAACACGGAAATATTGAAGAAACAAGCGTAAAACGAAACTCATGTAAGAGCAAAATAATCTGGAAATCAAACATTATTAACTAAAACAGAACAAAAAACAAATGTTATAGTACCTGAGGAAAATATTGGAGCACGGTGAGAATGCGGAGCGACAAAAATGCATGTTGCTTTATCATATTTTTTTCTAGTCGATTCATATGTTGGGGATGCGTTGAATTTTGTGCCAATCTTCCCCTGTTCTATAGTAAGTCCATGGACAACAAGACCAAGGGCCCTACTTTGAGTATGTCCCATTTGGTTATGAAATATATTACAAAAACACAAGTATATACAACACATAAATATATATCCATGTTACAATTATAAGATTTTAATTTTCAATTAAAAATAAATAAAAAAAAACCTAGTCACACACCACACATGTCCTAGTAGCATAAATCTTCATCTGAAAATGTTTGACTTGTTCTGTTGTTTAAACTTCATCACCCTCTTTCTTAGAATGTATCATACAAGGAACTTGAACAATTGGTAAATATTTGCAAGATGTTTAACTTGTATTCATAATTGGTGAATCTTGATGGAAACTAATTGTTCAATCCATGACGTTGCAATTCCGAGAAAGTACCCTGCTTAAGTAAAAAAATACAGTAGCACGGTAAGATTGAGATCCTACGTGAAAACAAAAAGAAGATTGCACAAAGAAAATTCTGACCTCTGAATGTTTATCTGACAACTCTGAAGAATACAACTTTATATTCCTAGGTTCCTTGTGTTAAACTTGTAGCTGCAACTCCTAGTAAGTATCCTGCTTAATTGAAATAAATACAGTAACATGGTAAGATTGGGAGCTTAAGAAAAAACAAAAAGGATATTATACAAATAAAAATTTCGACCCGTGAGTGTTGTGCTGTAAACTTTGAAGGATAAAAGGACATTCTTCTCGCATCCTTGCATGTGGCTGGTTTTGAAACATCTGCGGACATTATTCACATATGAGTTTCTTCAAAGATTATCCATTTTTATATTTAAATGGTTGAAAGAAAAATGATAAAGACAATACCATTCAAAACAGAATGGACAATCATTATTTCCAAAATCCCTAGTTGTTAAAACAGTTGTCTTTGACAAGATGCAACAAAAAAGTCAAGTATGATAAAAAAAAATCTTGGTTTACTTGTAGACGTTATAGTGAAACTGTTATGAATTAGATTTTTTTTTTTCCCTGGGCAACATGTTCAATCAACGTCTGCAATTTAAGGTATGAAAATGTGTCAGATCAAACACTGAAAAAACTTTCATTTGGAACATTAATATTTCAGAAAGCTATATGATAAGGGATTGTTAAAAACTTCAGAAACAATGAAACATTTCTATTTTTCCATGAATTTCGATCAACTTCCTTAGACTAGATCAAAGAAAATTCACACCCACACATGGAAACCAAAGCCCAAAGCAGTAAAAAGGAAATATTGAAGAAATAATCATAAAAAGGAACACACGTACAAGCAAAGTAAAATGGAAGTCAAACGTTATTAATTAAAACAGAACAAAAAACAAATGGAATAGTACCTGAAGGGAAAATTGGAGTATGCAGAGAATGAGGAGGGACAAAAATTCGTGTTGCTTTATCATATTTCTATCTCGTCGATTATTATGTTGGGGATGTGTTGAATTTTGGGCCAATCTTCCCCTATTCCTCTCTGGCATCGCTGTTTTAGCAAAGGACTGCCACGGATCTCCAAACGAGCAAGAGAAAGGGGCAGCCCTTCTTCTGGCAAGCACTGTAACTCTTCACATCCCCAAATTGTTAATTGTTGAAGGGAGGTGAGGTTGTGAAAGGATTTTCCATTTAGGGTTTTAAGATTTTGAAATTCATAGATAGAGAGAAATTCAAAGCAATAAGCTTTGAAGAGAGGAGAGTCTTTGCAGATCCCACTTCAAACGGTTTGCAATGAGCATTTCGCATTCCTGGATTTCAAGTTCCTTTAAATTAGAAGGAAATCCCATTCCTGAAAACAACTCCAATCTTGGACAGTTGTATAATAGTACGGATTTAAGAGAAGGATATGCGGAATCAATCTCTGCTTGACTTGTGGGAATTGCGCTCACCATTTCTTTACAATTCCCAATGCTAATTGTTTCCAAGGATGGAAAACAACCAGCTGGCAGTCCCACATTCAGTTTGTCACATGACCAAACAGAGAGAGTATTGAGATGGGGGAAAATCTCACGTGCTTGCTCAGCTCCAGGAAATGACCACCTCTCCAGCGAACCCATGATATAAATGGCTAATGTTTCTAAGGATGGAAAAGGCGTAGTTAAGGGAGCACCACAAAATTCATCTCCTATACTTTCGAACCCATCCATATCCATAATAATAAGCTGTCTGAGGGAAGGTAGTTGCCCCAGTGGTGGCAACAAGCAACAATTTTTACACCCATTCAGACACACTTCGACCATGTCACTAAATGATTTACATGCTACCCAATCTGAGAACATAGTACCTCTGTAACCGTAAATTCCGAGTTTCTTCAGCATTTTATGTGGTTCCAGTACAGTAAGTACTTCCTTTTCTTTTGTTAAATCATTACTTATACTGTCATGCTTCCATTCCAAAATAAGCTCAGTAAGACATTCCTTGTTCTTCAAATCGGCTTGAAAAACATCCCCCACGTCCACCACGTTTTCAAGCCCTGAAATACAAAGACTTCCTTGCAAAGACTTCAGCTCTCCCAACTCTTTGATCCTAGACCCACCATTTTCTCCCAAAACAAAATCACTTAATGTTTGTAGATTCTTCAACTTGCACATCTGTGGGGGCATTTCTTTTAAAGGTGTGCCACTGATCACAAGATGACGTAGGTTGATTAAGGAACACGTGTTGGTTGGCAATTGAGTAAGTTTTTTACAACATGACAACAACAGTGTTTGCAAGTTGTATAGAGTACAAACTGAACTTGGAATTTCTTCAACTTCTGTCCCAGATAAGTCCAAATACCTTAGTTGCTTTAGATCCCCAATCGAATTAGGCAACTTCATGATACCAGATTCAGATAAAGAGAGCACTTTCAGGCATCCTCCAACTCGTTGAAATAGTTCACAAGGGATAGGGTCCATCAATCTTGTGGAACTATACACATGTGACAATGGTAAAGCCAGCAGGGTCCTTAAACACTTGATTTTGGACAAACCCTGTAACTTCGTTATGTCTTCATTTTCTTTTTGATATGACAAATGACGAGTCTTACCTGTAAAGCCATCCAAGTTATTACAACCATCCAACGTGAAGCAAAACTCACCTGAAATGCGCATAGCTAAATCATGCACAAGGTCATGCATTAGGAGAGTTGGAATTCCATACTGGCTTGATCGTTGGAAGAACGACCTTGATATTAGAGCATCCAAGTACGATTTTCCAACATCTTCCATACTTTTTCCTTTTTCAGGTTGCAAAAGTCCTTCTGCCATCCACAACAAGACTATGGTTTCTTTGTCTTCCTCCTGAAACTCATAATCTTTAGGGAATATTGAGCAATAAGCAAAGCACCGTTTCAAGTTTGGGGGTAGGAACTGGTAACTCAACCATAATGCTGGAAGAATCTTGGCCTTCTGATTTTCTTGAAATTGCAACTCCCGCAAGATCATTCTCCACCCCTCTGGACTTGATAGAGAGCGTAAAACCCCAATAATTGATTTTATTGCTAAAGGTAGACCCTTGCACTTTTTAATAATTTCTTTGCCCATTTCTTCCAAATCTGACTGTTCCTTAGAGCCTATATTGACAAAGGCATGGTGTTTAAACAATTTCCAGCAATCATCATCCGACATCGTCGGTAGAATATAAGTTGAAACAGTGCCACCCATATTTGATGCGACCTTTTCACTGCGTGTTGTCACAAGAATCTTACTCCCATACGCTCCAGAATCAAAAGAGCTCTTTAAAATATCCCAACTTTCATAATCTTCATTCCAAACATCATCAAGAACGAAAAGAAATCTTTTCCCCGTCACTTTCTCCTTCAGTGTAGTTTGAAGTCGATATTGCTCTCGAATACCACAAGAACGAAAAGAAATCTTTTCCCCGTCACTTTCTCCTTCAGTGATCTCCCCAACAATTTTATCCATAAGATTGAGAACATCAAACTCCACTGACACAGTTACCCACACCTTCAAGGTAAAATGATCTTGGACCCTGCTATCTTTGAAAACAAGTTGAGCAAGAGTGGTTTTGCCGATACCACCCATGCCCACTATAGGAATCACGGATAGCTTTTGCACACCAGACAACAACGACTCAACGATAGTCTCCTTCTCAGTATCCCTTCCATAAACATCACAAGCGTCCACCAAAGGAGCTGGTAATCTTTGAGGAATGTTCTGATGAACACCTTCACTTAGACGAAGCTCATCCTTTTGCCCCAAGAGAAGATCTAACGTAGCAAGGATCTCCTTTATCTCTGATTTTATAGTGCTGTTGTTAAATGCACTAGATAACTTCGGCCTGAACTTGAAGAGCTTTCTTGCTTTGCTTCCAGATTGCTTGTCTTCTTCCACCTTGCGCCGCAGAGCTTTGGTATTGATTTTGTCCATCACGTGATCTGCTTCATAAACCACCTCTTTAACATCATCAAGCCACTTCTCCACATTTTTATCTGTGAGTTGCTTCACTTCAGCATCATTCAGCAGTTTATTAGCCGACCGCAACTTGATCTCCAACTCCTTAAGCAGCTTTGAAACGCCTTTCTTTCGTTGAAAGAGATTGAGGACCTCTTGAGAAGCCAGCCTATCAAACAAGACATTTAAGAAGCCAGAGAGAAGAGCACCTCCCACAAGAACTTCAGCCATGGTTTTTCTTCTTCAAGGAACCGTAGTTAGATTGATGATGGAAAGGACCCTAGAGAATTACAAAGAAGAAAGGAGATCAGTTAACAAGTGTGTTATGGAATGAACTCTCAGAGTAAGGGAAAAAAAAAAAAAGGGCTGTGTGTTCTCATTTCTTCACTCTCTCTCTCTCTCTCTCACTCTCTTTAAATTGTGTGTATAGTCCCTCGTTTCTCCTAATGAGACCAAACTTCATTAGTGAAATTTAACCAACATGAAGCCATTATTCTCATCAAACCAAAAATTTATTATTTACTAAATTAAACTGCATATATAGTTAGAAAGTGCAGGGGAAGAAAAAGATATACCTTTGGTTGTATCAACCTCTATTCTTCTCTTTATCACTCCTTTGAATGATGGGAGTTTTGGATAACAAGTAAATTCCTTCTATTTCAAATAGCAGAAAACTAAAATAAAAAAGAAGCACAGTTAGTACCACTGTAAATTTTTGAAAGTTAGAACAAGGGCTTTATTTATTTTTTTATTTTTATTTTTTTAAACAAGGATTTTTTTTTCTATATATATTTTTTTCTCATTGATGATTACTAAAACTTGAAAACTTTGATATGACCTTCAATCAAGCTATTTTACACGTTTAGAAACGGAACATATAATTATTTATGTCGTTTAATGTGTCGTAGAATTTGTTTGTGTCTGGTATTGTTATCGTTTTTAAATGTTCTTCTCGTCTACCATATTGTTATTCACGTTTTATTGAGTTGTTATTCCTTTGACCATTTAACATTCATTTTTCTCACACAAAAACAAAATACAAATAAGAAATCAAATGATTAAGGCAACAACCATTGAGGCAATCACATAATTAATGACTAATCAAAAAATCACATGATTAATGAACTGTAAGAAATGTTTGAAAAGAGTTTGCTTAGATTGGAATATCCAAATCACAGAAGAAATAAAAAATAAAAGATAATTTGTTCTAGCAAGCATTAAAAAAAAAAAAACTACAACATTGAAAAAGAAAAAAAGAAAAAAGAAGAAAACTATTATGACATTCAGTCAAAATGAAAAATATGACAATAATATTATGTGAAAATACATTTGGAGAAGATAATGAAGAGTAAAATACTTGTGTTTTTGGGTCGATCAGAAGACTATGCGTTCAACTTTGAACAAAGGGAGACATTTCATATAGATGATCAAAAGAAGGTCTCTAAGGCAAGTAGCAGAAAAGGACTTTTGTTTAAAGAAATGCTCTTTTGTGTTTTCACTATTCTCTCTCAACTTTCTTTTTCTTTTTTTTTTTTTCTTTCTTCCTTTTTTTTTTTTTTTTTCCTTTTTCTTTTTCTTTTTGTGTCCAATTGACGCGTTTGCAAAGTAACTAGCAATTATGGATGGCTCCAATAATTACTTGCAAAGAGGGACCACTTACTCGAGCGTACTTGACCAGCGATTAAAGCATGTCTGCTATATATATATATATATATATATATTCTTCTTTAATCATCTTGCTTATTTTGTATTTACAATTGATATCAGTGAGTAATTAAATAGTAGCAAAAAGATAATGAGCTAAAAGCAAAGAAACAACAAGAATCATCACTCATACTTTTGCAATTGAAAGAAAATCTCACAATTAAATTACTTTTTCATTGGAGGATGAATGCCGTGGTTGCAAATCAGTAATGAAGACAAAACTTTTTTTTAGTTAAAATTATTATTAAAAAAAAAACAAATAAAAGTTGAAGGTTACCTAAGCCTTCTCTCCCTTCGTCTCTGATGCAAACATAATATAGTGATAATTGAACACTTAACTTCACAAAATAACTTAGAATTGAAACCCCACCTTACATTTAAAAACAAAAATGGAAGATGAATGTAATACTATACTCATAGTGAATTCTAAGTCCTACCATGACAGAGATAAATAATTTTTTTTTTTTAAGAAAAAAACATAATTATGGATCCGACAGCAAGAATCTTAGAAAGTGGCTTTCATTATTTTTCACCACTAATGGTTTCTTGTCTTTATTCCTCAATAATTCATGTTCCATTTGGATGAACCGACCAGTCATTTTCACCTTTTTTTTTTTTTTTAATACCAAAGCAAAAGTGTGAAATAATAAATACCAATAGAGCTTTGCCACCAAGAAAAAGCAACTATTTTTTTCGACGCTGAATATTAACGCATTTTAGTAATAGTTTTAAATGAAAGTAAAATCTTAATTGTTTTGTTTAGATAGTGGAGTCGTTGAAGGTTGTATATAAAACTCCGTTCAATAAGAAGGAAAGAAAAGAGGAAAGAGAGAAAACATACGAAGGAAAGGAAGTTGATTTTCTATCTTGTGTAGTGTGATAGAATGAAAGAAAATAGAGGATAAATTAAATGACCATTTTGCAAATTAGTTAGTAATTAGTTAATTTAAAAATGAGGATAAAAATGTTATTTAACTATTTATATAAGTGTAAGAGTTTTTCCTCCAAAAATCTCTGCACTTTTGTAGAGATTAAAAATGGTGGGCTCTCTATTTCCTTTTATCTCTCCAATTTTCTCTTTCCTCCATCTTTCTCTCCTACCAAATAACATGCATTCTTATTTTCTCTTTAAACATCCCTCCACTCTTTTCTTTTCTCTTACTTTTTCTCCACTACCAAACATAACATAAATATTTGGTATGAACCCTTACTAACGAGTGTGTTATGGCTCCTTAACATAATTTTCATAATTTAACAAAGTGTGTTATGGAATGAACCCTCAGAGCAAGGGCTTTTGTTATAAAAAAAATAAAAAATAAATAGATCAAACTTCATTACTAGCATTTAAACAAAATGAAGCCAATTCTCAGCAAAATAATAATAATAATAATAATAACAAAATCATTTACTGAATTAAAGTTCAAGATAATTAGAAATGTGCAGGGAAAGAAATTAAAAGATCTACCTTTAAGTTGTATCAGCCTCTTTTCTTCTCTTTATCGCTCCTTTGAATGATGGGAGTTTTGGATAACAAGTAAATTCCTTCTATTGCAAATAGCAGATAAAAAAATTAAAAAGAAACACAATTAGTTCAACTGTAATTTTTTGAAAGTTAGAACAAGGGCTTTTGTTTAAAAAAAAAAAAGGATTTTTTCTATATTTTTTTATTTTTCCTCAATGATGGTTCCTAAAACTTAACAACTTTTGTATGACCTTAAAGCAAGCTATTTTACACAATTAGAAAACGAACCTGCAATTATTTCTGTTGTTTATAATGTTGTCCAATATATTGTGTTTGGTATTGCTGTCGTTTTTAGATTTTCTTGTCGTTTTCTAATTGTTATTCTCGTTTTATTGTGCTTGTGAATGGTTTTTACTTTGAACATTTAACAACAATTTTTCTCACACAAAAACGAAATATAAGAAACCAAACCATTAAGGAAACAACTATTGAGGCAAATCTCATAATTAATGATATGTAAGAAAAGTTGAAAAGAGTTTGCTTGAATTGGAATATCCAAATTACGGAGGAAATAAAAAAAAATCTTTATTTTTTTAGAAGAAATAAAAAAATTCTTTTTTTAAAGAAATAAAAAAAAAAATTATGTACTATCAATGAGTTAATCAATGCACAAAATCTGAGATATCCTTCAGATTTAGACAATCAACAATGGTCAATAACTACTTATTTGTTCCTGTTTTGTCTTCCTTTTATATAGAAATGTAAATAGGCATTTATGGTGCATATTCTCTAATTTAGATCCTAAATTAGTTATTGTGTTATATATATTTTCCAATGTAATCAGAAAACGATAGACAGAGAAATTCATTTTTGCTTTTCATCGAACATTAAAAAAAAAAAACTACAACATTGAAAAAAAAAATCTATTAAAGCATTCTGTCAAAATGAGAATATATAACAATAATATTATGTGAAAATACCTTTGGAGAAGGTGACGAAGACAACTATATATGCTTTCAACTTTGAACAAAAGGGAGACATTTCATATAGATGATCAGACGTTTCATATAGACATTTCAAAGGTATATTCGTTTTCCTTTTTTTTTTTCATTTTCATTTTCTTTTTTTGTATTGATTTTTGTTTCTAGTGGAACCTAAGATGTCTGGAAATTAGCACATATTGCTGGTTTCAAGAATTTGCAAGGAGGAAAAATAAGGTATTTTTTACTTTACCTCTTTAATCATATTTGCCTTCTGAAAAATAAAAAGTATCGGAATTTTTTCTTTCTTTCTTTTCTAACTACCGAAATTGACAAAAAAAAAAAATGCATAGATTAGAGTATCCAAATTTTAGAAGAAATTAAAAAATAATAATTAAAAAAAACTGTAACATCGAACAGATGAAAGAAAAGGTCTCATTTTTCTTCTCTTTCTAATGACATAAATAAAACTTCATGGTGGATAATACTACTTTATTGCAGATACATAATCTTAATTTATATATTCTTTCCATATTTAAAAAATAAAAAAAATAAGAAAAACAATTATAACATTCAATCAAAATGAAAAATATAACAATAATCTTATGTCAAAATACCTTTGGAGAAGATAATAACGTGAGAAATGCTTGTGTTTTTCGGGTCGATCGGAAGACTAATATGCTTTCAACTTTGAACAAGTAGCAGAAAAGGCGAACTGTAGTTTGAAGCTAGAGAAGAGGAAGGACTTTTGTTAATGATGAAAGGCTCTATGTTTTCAGTTTTCACTACTCTTTCTCTCAACTTTCCTTTTTCTTTTCCTCTTTGTTTTTATTTTTGTTTTTATTTTTTTTTATTTTTTATGTCCAATTTACGCGTTTGGAAAGTAATTAGCAATTATTGATGGTTCCAACAACTTGCAAGGGACCACTTACGCGTAGTTGACCAGAGATAAAAGCAAGTCTACTATATTCTCTATTTTGTATTCACACTTAAATCAGTGTGTAGTTAAATAGTAGCGAAAATCTGACCAACACATTACTTTCTCATTAGTTGATGAATATCGCAAATTTAGATATAATTTAATGATAATTAAATATTTAATTTTATCTAATAGTGTAGAAAAATACGATCAAAATTTAAAAATAATAAGTGTACTACATTAATACTCATAGTAAATTTTTAGTCCTACCATGATGTAGGTAAATCAATTTTAATAAATGAAAAACGGGATAATAATTTTAATCTCAATCTCAATTTTGAATATTAATCTATATAGTATATAAGTTGTCATTTATTTATTAAATATTATCATATAAATTAATTATATTTATCAATAAAAAATATGAAATGTGAGTTGATATTTAAAATATTAAGATTAGAGTTGATATCTCTAAAATTACTCAAAAATTCACTAAGACCGGATGAAAACAGCTAGAAAGATGTATCGACAATAAAAATCTTTGAAAGTAACTTTCAGTATTTTCCACCACTAATGGTTTCTTGGCTTTATTCCTCAATAATTCACATTAACTTTCTTGAAAGACCAAAGCAAAAATGTGAAATCAGTACCAATAAAGCTTTCATCACCAAGAAAAAGCAACTATTTTTTCCACGCTGAAGATCAACGCGTTTTAGTGGAATCTTTACTGTTTCAGAGAATGAAGTTGTTGAAGATTATATAAACGTTTGGTATAATATTTAATTCTTTAATTTTATTTTGCATTATCGTGTAAAAATGTTTTATAACTTTCATTGAATATAATTTAAACCAAATTATTTCTGAGAAGGGAAAAATAGGACTTGGTATGTAATCAATATCATTAAACGACATAAATATCAGTAATGATATCAATACATCGAAGGAAAATAATAATAATAATAATAATAATAAAATACAAAAGGAGATCAAACTAAAAGCAAGAGACATCAAAACAAAATCAACATGAAATGACAACAATATGTCAAAACGCATGTACATTAAGAATATTAATCAAATGATCAAAACAAAATAAACGATAGTAAACTCCAGAACAACACACACCCACCGGAGTCTATTGCTTTGTTTGATTGATCAATTCTAATTTAAAAATTTTAACTCAATTTTTTTTTTTTAATTAAAAACCATTTAATTTATAAATTAATTTTTAAAAAGTTAATCAACAATAACCTTTTAACTCAAATGGACCAAACAAATTGACCATAAATAAGTTAAAATTTATTTTTTTTTACTTGACGGGACTTTATGGCTCCGTTTGGAGCTCAAGTTCAAACTTTAAGTTTGAACTCAAATTTTTATCTTCTTCTGAAAAAAATTTTTGTCTTTTTTAAAAAAGTTTTTTATCTTTTCTAAAAAATCAATAAAATTTACTATTTAAACTTAAAAAACTTAACTTAAATTAAATTAAACTCATTTACCAAATAAACCCTATATATTATAATGATTCGAGGTCTACTAATTGTGCCATTGGATTTGGAAGGAAAGCATGTCAAGTCATGTCATTTGTAAACTCCCTAGGAATGACATATTAAAATCTGTTCATGGCTATACCAGCAATGATAGAGAACACTAATAGTGCAAAATACTACATAATAATAAAACGTAAATACATCACAGGATAAAGCTCATTTTTTTATTATTTATCATTAGCTATATCCCAAACATTTTTCTGGTTATGTACAGTATGACAATATTAAAGAATATTAATGATATCTTAAAAAAACATAGAATTTGTTATTTTAAACATGAAGTGTATGATTTAATAACAATTTCTATATATGAGATGAATCTTCCAATTAAATAAACTTATCATCGATATTATGGATTAGTTTAATATTATTGTGTTTTTGACCTAATGTTTATTTTTATTTTTAATAATAGAAAAAGTAGAAATTCAAAATAAAAATCATAAATTTTAATTTTTATAAATAACTATTAAAAAACATTCATGTTTTTACCATTTACTTTTAAGTATTTTTACATTTTTGGAATTAAGCGCACATAAACAGAGGTAAGAAGCAATACATCTTTAAGTATGTCACTTACTTCGATGTTCTGACAAACGTTATTTATATATTTTCAACAATAATAAATGTGACAAGTCTTTTCACCAGTAAAGGTATTTTGGCTTTATTCAATAATTTGGAACCTACCACTCATCTTCATTTATATATATTTCTATTTTTTGAAAAACCACCGAAAATATGTTAAATAGCTTATAAATTTAAATCTGATGTCTTATTATCATATTTTAATGACTATTTTTTAATAATATTTTGATAATTTATTAATTTATTTAAAAATTTTTAATATTTAATTTTTTTATGTGATAAAATTTTTAAATTCATATGAGATAATATAACACTATCAACAAATAATTAATGAGAGGAATTAATTAGGTACTATGATATATTGTATCTATAAAAGCATAGATCTTCCAAAGATTATGAGCTCAATATCGAATAAAAAACCTGGTTTTCTGTTTCATGTTTTAAACTAAAGCAATATATGTTCTCCTTCAAAGAAGTCATGGAGTTGAAAATTTTAGCTATAACAGTAAAAAAAAATTGTAAAGCACAAAAAAGAGTTAGGCCCTCACCTTGGAAAACCACCAGAAAAATGATCAAGAAGCTCTAATTTTCACAGTCGAAACAAGTTGAAATAGTACTCGCACGTCAAGATAGACAAGATCAAACTGAAATAGTTGTCGCACGTCAAGACAGATAAGATCAAACGCAATCACGTTATTCTTTTTTCCTTATTAGATAAAAATAAATAAATAAATAAAAATTCATCATTGCTATTCCCACTTTATTGAAGATAATCTTAGTTTCCATCATGGTATAGGCAAATGAGCATTTCTACATCCAATGATTCCTTATTATAAGTAAAAACAAATTATACTGAAAAGGGAAAGAAGAGGCCATTAGAACATCTAAAAATAAAATGAAAAGAAGCCTAAAAAAACTATACAAAAATAACAAGAAAACCGATAAGTTGCATCAAGTACTCAAATTTAATCAATATGAATAATTTTTTTTTACAAGTTATATTAAGAGAATAATGTAATAAACAAAAATTATTATATATATATGTTAGTATAATCTTGATTAAAAAAAATTTAACCCCTATCAATATATCATGGCTCCGTCACTAATTATAAACATAAAGCACCTTCGCAAAATATATTTAGAATTGAAACCCGACCTTACATTAAAAAACAAAAATGGAGGACGAATGTAATACTATTCACATAGTGAATTTTAGTTCCTAACATGACATAGATAAATAAGTTTTTAAAAGAAAAAAAAAACATTATTTATGGATCCGACAACAAGAATCTTAGAAAGTGGCTTTCAGTATTTTTCACCACTGAAGGTTTCTTGTCTGTATTCCTCTATAATTCATGTCCCATTTGCATGAACCAACTTGTCATTTTCAACTTTTTTTTTTTTAATACCAAAGCAAAAGTGTGAAATAATAAATACCATTAAAGCTTTGTCACCAAGAAAAAGCAACTATTTTTTTCTGCATTGAAGATTAACGCGTTTTAGTCATAGTTTTAAATGGAAGTGGAATCTTAATTGTTTTATTTAGATTGTGGAGTCGTTAAAGATTGTATTTAAAACTCCGTTTGATAAGAAGGAAAGAAAAGAGGAAAAAGAGAAAACTTATAAAGGAAAGAAAATTTGAACGAAAAAAAGGAAGTTGGTTTTCTATCTTGTTTAACATGATAGAAGGAAAGAAAGTAGAGGATAAATTAAATTACCATTTTGCAAATTATTTGTTAATTATTTAATTTTAAAATGAGGATCAAAATATTATTTAACTACTTATACAATTGTAAAGTTTTTCCTCGAAAAATCTTTGCATTTTTGTAGAGATTATAAATGTTGGGTTCTCTGTTCTTTTATTTCTCCAATTTTCTTTTCCCTCTACTTTTCTCTCCCACCAAATAATAAACATTCTTATTTTCTCATTAAATATCCCTCCAACTCTTTTCTTTTCTCTTTTCACCTCTACCAAACATAACATTTATTTATGTTTGGAATGAGCCCTTACTAACAAGTGTGTTATGGCTCCTTAACACAAGTCTCGCAATTTAACAAAGTGTGTTATGAAATGAACCCTCAGCGCAAGGGCTTTTTTTGGTTCATGAATGGAATCTCTGACTTTATTGGGTCGTTTCACACAGAGGGTTTTGAATACCATTTGCTGTCAATGAGGAATTCTCTCTCATCTTAAATTAAAAATGTAACTGGTTGGATTTGTACACCCCTTACCCCACCGCGTTTACAGCTCTATACCCCAACCCAACTTGGTCTGGCCCAGGTTCCCCCTTTCTATTCCTCGGGAAGCGGACTGTGGGACCTCCGGAA
Source organism: Ficus hirta (assembly GCA_038430175.1). Taxonomy (NCBI): domain Eukaryota; kingdom Viridiplantae; phylum Streptophyta; class Magnoliopsida; order Rosales; family Moraceae; genus Ficus; species Ficus hirta. Next base: position 40,937,692 of record CM076585.1, on the reverse strand, counting down.
GCGGACACGAATTTTCATTTCAATTTTCTTTATTTCTTTTCTCATTTTTGATTCGGGGAATACGTGAAAGACTTACGGATATTACGTATTTAATTCTATAATGCATTATATTAATTATAATTATATTCATTTAATAAAAAGTATATTATTTAATTTTTGAAATTTGATTTTAATTTATTAATTTTAATTTAATATTTTATTTTTATAAAATTGTTTAATTTTTAATTAATAAATTAATAAATTTTATAAAAATAAAGTGGACGGGTCTCATTAGATCTATGCCGGCCGTCGGAATCAAATGAAGGTCGAAGGACCATTTAGTCTTATGTCAAAATACCTATGGAGAAGAAAATCAGGAGAAAAATCCTTGTCTATTTTGGGTCGATCAGAAGACTTTTCCTTCAACTTGAACAAGTAGCAGAAAAGGCAAACTGTAGTTTGAAGCTAGGGAAGAGGAAGGACTCATATTAAAGAAAGCCTCTATCTTTTTAGTTTTCACTACTCTTTCTCTCAACTTTCCTTCTTCTTTTCTTTTTTGTTTTTGTTTTTGTTTTTTTCTTTTTAATGTCTAATTTACATGTTTGGAAGGTAACTAGTAATTATTGATAGTTCCAATAACTTATAAGGAGAGACCACTTACTCGAGCGTACTTGACCAAAAATAAAAGCAAGTCTATTATATTCTCTATATATTTCACTTTAATCATCTTGCTTATTTTGTATTCACAATTAACATTAGTGTATAATTAAGTACTAGCAAAAAGATATTGAGCTAAATACAAAGAAACAACACTCCTACTTTCGCAATTGAAAGAAAATCAGACACATACATTACTTTCTCGTTAGAGGATGAATATCGTAGTTACATATATAACTTAGTGATAATTAAACACTTAATTTTATCTAAAAGTGTGTAATTTGAAATTTGACCTAAATTTAAAAAATAATAATAATAAGTGATACTACATTAATACTCATAATGAATTATTTTTAGTCCTACCATGAAGTAGGTAAATAGATTTCAATAAATGAAAAACGTTTGGGACAATAATTTTTAACTCAATCCTAATTTTGAGTATCACTCTATATGGTATATGAATTATCATTTTTAAATGAACATTGTTATATCAATTAATTATATCTACTAATGAAAAATATGACATGTGAATTAGTATTTAAAATGTAAGGATTGGAATTAGTATCTCTCGTTATTTGAAAATTCATTAAAAAGTGAAAACAGTTAGAAAGATGTATCCAACAATAAGAGTCTTTGAAAGTGGCTTTCAGTATTTTTCACCACTAATGGTTTCTTGGCTTTATTCCCCAATAATTCACATCAACTTTTTTGAAATACCAAAAAAAAAAGTGTGAAATCAGTACCAGTAAAGCTTTAATCACCAACAAAAAACAACTATTTTCTCCACGCTGAAGATCAACGTGTTTTAGTGGAATCATACTGTCTTAGAGAATGAAGGTGTTGATGGTTACATAAATGTTCGGTTTAATATTAATTCTTTAATTTCATTTGCCTTTGTGAGGTAATCATGATAAATGTTTGCATAATCGTGTAAAAATGTTTATAACTTTCAGTGAATATAATTTAAACCAAATTATTTCTGAGACGGGAAAAATAAGACTTGGTATGCAATCAATATCATTAAACGATATAAGTATCAATAATGACATCAAATATGAAACGACATCAATACTTCAAAGGGAAAAAAAACAAAAAAACAAAAAACAAAACAAAACAAAAACAAAACTACAAAAGGAGTTCAAACTAAATGCGACATAAATATCAGTACATCAACATGAAACGATAACAATACATCAAAATGCATGTACATAAAAAAAAGTAATCAAACGACAACAAAGAAGAGGAAACGACAACAAACTCCAAAACAACTCACTTCCTCCGGAGTCTAATGTTTTGTTTGATTGGTCGGTTCGATTTAAAAATTTTAATTCAAATTTTTTTTTTATTAAAAGCCAACAAATTTGTAAATTAATTTTAAAAAAATCAACCTAACTACAACTTTGAACTCAAACCAACCAATCAAATGGACCATGAATAAGCTAATAATTACTTCTTCTTTTCTGCTTCACGAGAGTTTATATACTAAAGTGATTCAAGGTCTACTAATTAAAATGTGCCATTTGGATTTGGAAGGAAAGCATGTCAAGGCATGTCATTTGGAAACTCTCTAGGAATGACATATTAAAATCTGTTCATGTCTATACGAGCAATGATAGAGAGCACAGATCGTGCAAAACACTACATAGTAATAAAACGTAAATACATCACAGTACTGGAACCCAAAGATAAGGCTCACTTTTTTATTATTTATGATTAGCTTTATCCCAAATATTTTTCTGGCTATGTACAGTAGGACGATATTAAAGAATATTAATGATATCTAAAAAAAAACCATTGGTGTTTTTGCCGATGACTTTTGAGTATTTTAACCAAACACAATATCTACATTGTAACTTATGTAAAGGATTTTTGAAATATCCAAAAACATTACCAAACTAGCTCTAAGAGCATAAAGTGTCAAGTAATCAGCAGCCCTACTAGCTGATACACATGACATAACCTAACTCCTGAAGAAGAAGAAGAAGAAGAAAAATAAAATAAAATAAAATAAAAAACTAGACACATCTGAAAGTTGAATTTCGAGCTTACTATAATAAGAGGAATTTTTATTTTAAGTGTCTAATATCATACTAATAAAGAGTAGATATCATAATGTAAGACCTCCGAGTGATATCACTCTATTAGTTATGGCATTCAATGCAAGTTGTGCTCCCAAAAAAAAAATAAAATAAAATAAAAAAACCTCCATATCTACTATTGATGCATGTCACTTCCAAGAATCCATGACAAAATGTGGCCTATTTTTTTTTTTTTTAATAATAATTTGCAGGAAACGAAATAGAGCATCTATTTCCATAATTCCTGCTCCATTTTAAACAAATGGTAGTCTTAGCAATGAGTCAGAGAACTGAAGAAAAAGATACCTTCTTTCCAATGGTCTATATATATATATATATATATATATTGAAAATCATGTTATATGTATCTATATGTCGATGTCACATTAAAATCTGTTTTTCACTTGATTTGTTCATAATTGCAGGTAATGTTGAGATGGGCAAGGTTGGACAAAACGGTGGAACTCCACAAAGCCACTTTCAGGTGTGTAATACTTATTTTATTTTATTTTATTTTTTGTTTTTGTTAATTTAGGAGTGTAATATCTCAATATAGCATAATAATTTGCAGGGATTATTCCCGTTTGTCTCTTTAAATTTTAAAGTTGTACTCATTGTGCTTATTAAATTTTAAAAATTATCACTATTATTCTGAATTTTAAATTTATCCCAATTGACCATTTTATTAGATTTTTTGTTAGAAAAAAGTTGAAAAAAAAATGAGAATTAGTTTTATTAAACCAACTCTGTTAAGATAACAATAAACAGAAAAAGATCACATGACAGTATTTAATTAATTTTTTAAATTTGTTTTAACTCTAATTATGATGAAATAAAATAGGGTTAATTCAAAATTTAGGAATAGGGTGTAAACAACCCTATATTTTGGGGGATATATGATAATAGTCCTAATTTATATGATTACTTGAATTTTTATGAGATTTTCTCTTTATATGCCTCAATAGATCCATGCCCATAACCACCATGCAAATCCAATTGCTAGTGTCGCAACTGTTGGTTCATTTGGAGACAGTGTCCTGTTGATTGTGGCTCTATGTTTCCACTCCCTCTTCGAGGGTATCGCCATTGGAGTTGCCAAGACGAAAGCCGATGCTTGGAAGGCTCTATGGACTATTTCTCTTCACAAGATATTTGCAGCCATTGCCATGGGAATCGCCCTCCTCAGGATGATCCCGAACCGTCCTTTCTTGTCATGCGCAGCCTATGCTTTTGCATTCGCCATTTCAAGTCCTATTGGTGTGGTGATCGGGATCATAATTGACGCCACAACACAAGGTCTTGTGGCGGATTGGATCTTCGCGATATCTATGGGATTGGCTTGTGGGGTGTTCATCTATGTGTCCATAAACCACCTTCTAGCAAAGGGCTATACCCCTCAGAAGACGGTTAGTGTTGACACACCTTTTCTCAAGTTTTTGGCAGTGTTGCTTGGAATCGGGGTTATTGCTGTTGTGATGATCTGGGACACTTAGAAATCAACTTGGACAAGGCTAAAAAGAGATAAAATAGATTATTAGTTTGTGCAAAGGCATGAGAGATTTTGGCTGTTCCAGTCATTTTGAGTTTGGAATTCCACACTTTGAAATTATATATATAAACTAGGCTTGCAACGAATTCTTAGTGCATATGCTATACATATAGATATATATATATATATATGTATATATATTGAGATTTTTTTGTCATCCCTTCAACTTGGTTGAAAGCAGTATTCTGCAATGAAAAGTGAGTTGAAAATGAAGCAACACTGTTTGCTAAAGAGGGCAAAGGAAAGCAAAGTGTAACAAACGAATACAAAATGGATTCTAATAGTTGGAAACGAACCGTATGCAGTTGGAAAATGCTAAAAGAGAACAAGAGACAACAAAATTATAAACATCAACGAAAAAAGAAAAAGAATAAATTTCAGATCAAGAAAGAGAACTATAATTTCAGCCAAGTAGCTGCAGTAGGTTAAGTTCCAGCTGAACAATAGAAACGACATTTGTGCATACACAACTATTTGAGTAGTAATCTTTTTCTTAAATGAATGATGGCAACAGGAATCAGTAGGTGCACCAAGAGATCCCGACTAGGTCAGCCTCTAGCACCCTCATCATTTTCCCATTCCATTAAAATTTTATTAAAAAAATAAAAATAAAAAAAAAGATGTTTACATGAGAAATTAAAACAAAACAAAAAGCATGCACATGGGCGTCTAAAAAGATCAACTGCACGCAGGCAGGCAAAAAACAAACCTAAAAAAAAAAGAAAAAACATATCCATTCATCAACCCAAAACCCAAACTGATGGAAGATGATCTCAAAAGTGAGAGCCAAGACTCTAACTTTGATTGCATCTCCAAATATGCCTCGTTAAAAACCTTTCAGCCAAAACCCAGTGAGAAAAAGACTGAAAGGGAAAAAGAGTGCATATTTACCTAGGAGGTCAAAAGCGGAAGTTTGGGAATTCAGTGAGATTATATTGAAACTCATTGGCACAGAAGTGATTTGAGTACCATTCTCGTTTCAACACATAATATACAAGGTACTATTTCTAGATCGGCCTTCGGTTCATGATTCTTACAAGAGATAAGCATGGTTCAAATGTTCCGGAAAAATCCTGATGAAGATCAAAGTTGCTTTATCAACAGCTGCTTAAATAACTCTCGTCAGTAATTCTGCTTATTATTCAAAAGTGTCCCGATCCGTTGGCCAGCCAAAGGGCAAAAATTGAAGCAAAAACTTGTGACGCCCCGACTTCCCAAGCCAGGTCGACACCATACATACTAGTTCTTTACTTGAAAATTTGAGACAAATTTTTTTTTTTTTTTTTTTTTAAAACATATTCACATAAATTATTTAGTAGAGAAAAACTTGTCATGCATACATACCATACTGAAAGTATAAACTCAAGTCTTTAAACTTCATACATACTGCACAACATAATTTACTTTTGAAATATATCTATTTTAACTCAAAAGCGGTTGCGGAAAATTTTGCGTAGTGGTATCCCACACCGCCCTTCACCCGCCGCATCGTCTGCATAGCCCACCACTTAAACTGCAGGCTTCTTACCTACAGTATGAATATAAGAGTGAGCTTTCGCCCAGCAAGTATAAACGTAATCTCACAAAATAATTCAAACATCTTAAAATATGCCAATCATCATGTAGCTTATGCATGAACCATTTATGATTGATTGAAAGTCTTATACTTCATTATTGACTCAATCTTTAATTTATTATCTTGTCTCAACATGTGGGCCCATAGTGTACGTACCAAAAGCGCGCAGCCTCCAGACAAAGCTAGGGTTTGCAAGGCCCTAACAGTTCTGGGAATTATAACTTGACCCTTCATGATCACGGAAGGTATATGTCACAACTGAATTATGTAGCCTCCACGATCACGGGAGGTTGGTACGACACCTTACTTGATTTATCTTACCATATGATTTAACATTAGTGAACATGCCTTATGATGTCACTATGTCCTATCAAACTTAACACTTACTATAACATGGTATTCTTGAAAACATGGCATTTTTTTTAAAACCATGACATATTTGTAAACGTGGCATTTTTGGAAACCATGACATTTTTAGAAAACATGGCATTTTTGTTAACATGACATTCTTATAACATGGCATAACATGTAACATGTCGTAGCATATCATCGCATATCATAACACAACATAGCATGTATATTTAAACATATAGTGTAAATAGCATAGCTTAACATAGCATATTTGAAAATAGTATTTACTATTTTCACACTGTAGGTGAGGTTTGATACTTGCCTGATGTGCTAGGTTTCTGGTTTTGTTGCTTCAACCCAGATCGCAACTGCAGGTTACTTCCTGCTATTGAAAAGAACATAGGATAAGGATCCTATAAAATGTTGGTAACTTTTCCAACATTCATACACAATCTTAGTTATATGTCCCCCAATCATACACATGATAACTCATTAGGTTACATGAGGTAACCCTTGAGATGGTCAATATTTTATGGTCAAACTTGGCTTTGGACCAAGCCTAGTAACTCGGGTATCCTTCCCGGTTACCATCCGTCAACCTCTTGTTTCTATACTTTGGCTTTTAAAAATCTAATTTCCAAATTTGGAAAACAATCTTTTGTTTAACTTGAAAATTTGTGGTTTTCAAAGTATGACTTTATAAAAATCATTAAAGGTTGAAAACTGCCATTGGAACAGTTTTCACAGTCGAAACATTGGTGTTGGTGCAAAAATATAGTTTTTCTGCATTGTTTTAGAAAATCCTGTGCAGGAATTTCCTATTCCCGGCACAGTCTTTAGAAATCCGTGTCAGTTTAAAAATCTAATTTGAATTTGAAAAAGTTGTCTTCATGAAAGTTTTAGCTCTTGAAAAATCCTAAAACTTTCGTGTTTTACGAAAAATTTAATTCGGACTCTAACATGTTCATATTGCCGTTTGAACTCACCTGGCCGTGTATAAATCCTGGGCACGGTCAGGCTCGGGTTTTTACAAAAACGAAGGCCTTTGGAGCCTTATTTGCAAAAACTGTCCGCGTTGTCCTCTAGGAAAATCTCTTCTCTACAACTTTCATGTTTTACATTTTTCCCAATTCGGCCTCTAAAGGCCTCAAATTTCACTTTCCAGAAAACTGGCCAGTTTGTACCCGAACTGGCAGTTTTCATTCTTAAATTCGTTTTACGTCTTATTGTCGCAAATCTAACTCAACCGAACACGCGGGAGCCTAGATAGCATACATGCAGCGTTTTCTAACGTCCCACATTAACAATCATGCTACTCAAATGCGCCCATGCAAACCAAAAACCGAACTGTCCTAGCCTAGGTTTGCATGATTCTAGGTTGTCTCACCATTCCATAACCGAAACTAACAACCTAGCATGAAATTTTAGAACCGGTTTGCACATAAAACAGGGGACATACATTTCATCATCCATCTAGCATGCACCCTAACATTCATACAAGCATAAACATAACCAATCAAAGCCATTAAACCAAACCACCCTTAATACCTAATCAAGCACCATACCTAAACTATTCTAGGGCAATAAGTAAATTGAGCTTATGCTCTTACATCCCTTGCTTGGAAATACATATAAATTTCCTAATTGAAATTTAAATTGAAGAGCTTAGGGTTTAAGGGATTACCTTGATCACTCAAGATTTTGGGCTAGGGTTTGGTCCACTTTTTCTTCCTCCTCCTAGGCTCCACCTAACCGGTTTCACTCCACCAATTGCACCAAGATTTCGGTTGATTCCTTGGTGGCTTCTTGAACTAAAATCAGCCACTAACCACTCTCAATTTTCCTCACTTTCCCTCCTTATCACAGCCGGCCTCTAGGCCTAGAAAAAGGGCACAAAAATTTTCAAAACCCTTGCTTGTTGTTGTAGAGAAAAACCGACTACCCTAACACTAAAACCCCTTTGGTTCTCAAATTTTTTTCTTTGTTCTTGCTCACCCTTGAAAGTCCGGATTTTTGAGAGAGAAAATGGCAAGAGTTTGGCTTAGGTTTTCTAATTTTTTTGAATTATGGGTTCACCTATTTATAGGTGATGAAGAACTTTCTAAAATTGCACCATTAGTCCTTGAAAAAGCAAGGAATCACACAAAAAGGGGGGGGTATGTGGCCGGCCATGACTCTTGGAGAACAAGCAAGAAGTTTCTAGAATAGGACACTTGTCTTTCAATGGTTGGTTCATGGAATTATGATGTCATAATTCCAAATAAGGTGATGTCATAAATCAAAAGGTAGATGATGTCATACTAAGGCCTCGTTTGGCTTTTTCTTCAATATGCAATCCATTTTTATGCTAACACAGATAAATCTAATACTGTTTTCACTTATACACAGTACAATTCAGTACTGTTTTGCTTGACTGCAGTCCAAAATTTATCTGTGTAAAGTTGGACTGTATAAAAATTTTTCTTTTTATTTAAAGCCATTTGGTCTTTAATATCCTATTTTAGGTGCTTGATTTTTCTATGGTGGTTTTAAAACTTAATTATACTATCTTGCCCGTAAAGACGGTGTCCGCAGTATATTTCCCATACAATTGCACATAAACACATAGTACAAACTTTAGATTTCTTATATACAAGAAAATCATGAGTTCGTGAAAATTTTTGGATATTACAAAACTAGTCATACGCCAAACCTGTCCTAGTCGCTGAAATCTTCGTCCCATGATGTTTGACTTGTTCTGTTGTTTGAACTTCATCACCTTCTTCTTTAGAATGTACCAAACCAGTTACTTGAATAATTGTTGAATATTTGCAAGATGTTTAACTTGCATTAAGAATCAGTAAATCTCGATGGAAACTTGTTCATTCCATGACGCTGCAACTCCTAGAAAGTGTCCTGCTTAAGCAAAAAAATACAGAAACATGGTAAGATCTAGATCCTAAGCAAAAACAAAAAGGACATTACACAAATAAAATTCTGACCTCTGAATGTTGTTCTGTTCACTTTGAAGAAGAGAAAAGGACATTCCTCCCATTTCCTTGCATGTGGCTGACTTACATCTGCAGACATTAGTCACTTCTGAGTAATTTCTTCTATTATTATCCACTTTTTTTTAATTATATGAGACTAAGCAAAATAATGAAGACCGTATCATGCAAAACAAAATGGAAAACCATTATTTCCAAAATCCATCTAGTAGTTACAACAGTATTCTATGACAAGTTGCATATTAGACCGTATAGTGAAACTGTTATGAATTTGAATTTCCACTTTTGGATATTTCTTTGAGAAACGAATGTCCATCACTTATAACATGATATGCATGTTTCATACTTTGGGGACGCAAAGAAAAGAGAAGTTCACAATATCTACATCTAAAGACATCAGTAAACAACGCGTATTGACACGATGAAAACAACTCACCTCACAAAAAGATTTGTTAACCAGATTTACATGTTGTTCCCCATAGATTCGCGTCACGTCCCTGTAGATTCAAATTGTTGTTCAATGCAAGAGAAAATCAATCTGCAAATAGATTATTCTTAATTAAATGGAAACAAAAACATACAACAATCAAAAAACACCAAAAAAAATACCTTCAGAGAGAGTTGGAAAATACTGAGACTAATAGGGAGGGACAAAAATGAAGAATGATCTCGTTATCTTCCTCTGTCCCTCTATGTCACCAGTGATTAATCCTTGGTCAACTATGGATCCGGACAGCAAAAAGTACCGTAACACATCCTGGAATTTGGCCTGAGCACATAAAATTATTGTCTAACAACACCTGTAGTAGAAAGAAGTACAGTTGATAAACCAAATTACAAAAGCTATTCAATGTGTGGTACCATCTCTTTTCTTGACATAATCTAAAAGGATTTGGGGCAGAAAAAAGAACAGCAAAAAAAAAACAATAGCAAAAAACAAAAAATTTTCTTAGTGCATATGCTATACATTATAGTAAGCAAAATACTACTTGTAAAGGTATTTTTGTGTGTGTGTGTATCTCTATATTTGGATGTTTTGTTATCCCTTCAACTTTGTTGAGAGCATTATTTTGCAATGAAAAGTGAGTTGAAAATGAAGTGAAACTGTTTGCTAAAGGGGGTAGAGGAAAGCAAAACGTAACAAAAGAATATGAAATGGGTTCTAACTGTGGGAAACGAACCGTATGCATCTCTAAAATGCTAAAAGAGAAAAAGAGACTCAAAAAGAAAAGGACAACAATTGCAGCAAAGTATCTGCAGTAGGTTAAATTTCAGCTAATCAAGAGAAATCACATTTGAGCATACACACTGATTTGAGTACTAATCTTATTTCGACACATTATCCACTATAAAAATTTTGACCTGTGAATGCAGTGCTGCTAACTTTAAAGAATAAAAGGACATTCTTCTCGCATCCTTGCATGTGGCTGGTTTTGAAACATCTGCGGACATTATTCACATTTGAGTTCCTTCAAAGATTATCCATATTTATATTTAGATGATTGAAAGAAAAATGATAAAGACAATACCATTCAAAACAGAATGGACAATCATTATTTCCAAAATTCCTCTAGTTGTTAAAATAGTTGTCTTTGACAAGATTCAACAAAAAAGTCAAGTCTGATCAAAATCCTGGTTTAGTTTGTAGAACTTATAGTGAATAGATTTTTTTTTTTTTTCCTGGTCTGAAGTTTAAGTACCCTTTTCAGCATGTTCAATCTACGTCTGCAATTTAAGATTTGAAAATGTGTTAGATCAAACACTGATAAAACCTTCATTTGGAATATTAGTATTTCAGAAAGCTATATGATAAGGAACTGTTGAAAACTATGAAACAATGTAACATTTCTATATTTCCATGAATTTTAATCAACTTCCTTAAACTATATCAAAGAAAATTCACACCCACATATGGAAACTAAAGCCCAAACCAGTAACAAGGAAATATTGAAGAAATAGTCATAGAAAGGAACACACGTAAAAGCAAATTAATATGGAAGTCAAACGTAATTCTCTAAAAGAGAACAAGAAACAAATGTTACGGTACCTGAACTGAAAATTGGATGCGAGAATGAGGAGGGAAAAAAATTCATGCTGCTTTATCATATTTCATTAAAGTCGAAGTCTATGTCTTAAGAGAGACATAATGGACAGCCATCCACTTTACATCCCTATTGATTCAGAATTCTCCAAAACGTATTCTTAGCTAAATGGTAACTACAATATACTACAATAGAAATATAAGGAGAAAATTACCTTAAGAGAGAATTTGAAAATGCGGAGTTTAGGGAGGCACAGAAACGAAGAATGCTCACACCATATGTCCTCTCTTTAGATTTCTGTCTTGGGGATGTGATGAATCTAGGGCCAATCTTCCTCTGTCCCTCTCTATCACCAATGATTTATCGTTAGTAAATTATGGATCTGGATAGCAAAAATGTATAATAACACTGCCTTATTCTCTTAGTCCCGAAATTTAGCCCGAGCACGTAAAATTTGGCTAACAAAACCTGCAGTAGAAAGTACAGTTGATTAACCATGTTGCAAAAACTATTCACAGTGGCAAGACACCAACGCTCTTTTTCTTGACATAATCTAAAAGAATTTGGGGCAGAAAAAAGAACGAAATAAAAATTGCCACGGCAGATGTGAACTAACCTTTTTTGGCTGAAATTTAAGTGTCGTTTTAACCATGTTCAATCTAATCCTGCACATCATCCACATATAGCCTGTATGGAGAGAATATATTAGATTAAAAACTGAAGAAAATTTGATTTGCAACATTTATATTTCAGAAAGTATGACAAGGAATTATTGAAAACTTCCAAAATAATGCAATATTACGATTTTTTCAATGAATTTTGATCAACTTCTTCAAACTAGCTCCAAGAAAATTCACACCCACATATGAAAACCAAACCCCAAACCAGTCTCTAAGAAAACACGAAAATATTGAAGAAACAAGCGTAAAACGAAACTCATGTAAGAGCAAAATAATCTGGAAATCAAACGTTATTAACTAAAACAGAACAAAAAACAAATGTCATAGTACCTGAGGAAAATATTGGAGCACGGTGAGAATGCGGAGCGACAAAAATGCATGTTGCTTTATCATATTTTTTTCCAGTCGATTCATATGTTGGGGATGCGTTGAATTTTGTGCCAATCTTCCCCTGTTCTATAGTAAGTCCATGGACGACAAGACCAAGGGCCCTACTTTGAGTATGTCCCATTTGGTTATGAAATATATTACAAAAACACAAGTATATACAACACATAAATATATATCCATGTTACAATTATAAGATTTTAATTTTAAATTAAAAATAAATAAAAAAAAACCTAGTCACACACCACACATGTCCTAGTAGCATAAATCTTCCTCTGAAAATGTTTGACTTGTTCTGTTGTTTAAACTTCATCACCCTCTTTCTTAGAATGTATCATACAAGTAACTTGAACAATTGGTAAATATTTGCAAGATGTTTAACTTGTATTAATAATCAGTAAATCTCGATGGAAACTAATTGTTCAATCCTTGATGTTGCAACTCCGACAAAGCATCCTGCTTAAGTGAAAAAATACAGTAACACGGTAAGATTGAGATCCTAATTGAAAACAAAAAGAAGATTACACAAAGAAAATTCTGACCTCTAAATGTTTGTCTGCCAACTCTGAAGAATACAACTTTATATTCCTAGGTTCCTTGTGTTAAACTTGTAGCTGGAATCTTCTTCCCAAGTCCCAACATGCTTAACTTGTACTGCAACTCCTAGTAAGTGTCCTGCTTAATTGAAAAAAATACAGTAACATGGTAAGATTGGGAGCTTAAGCAAAAACAAAAAGGATATTATACAAATAAAAATTTTGACCTGTGCGTGTTATGCTACTGACTTTGAAGAATACACACTTGCATGTGGCTGGTTTTGAAACATCTGCGGACATTATTCACATTTGAGTTTCTTCAAAGATTATCCATTTTTATATTTAGATGGTTGAAAGAAAAATGATAAAGACAATACCATTCAAAACAGAATGGACAATCATTAGTTCCAAAATCCCTCTAGTTGTTAGAATAGTTGTCTTTGACAAGATGCAACAAAAAAGTCAAGTCTGATAAAAAAAAAAACCTGGTTTACTTGTAGACCATATAGTGAAACTGTTATGAATTATATTTGTTTATTTTTTCCTAGGCAACATGTTCAATCTATGTCTGCAATTTAAGATATGAAAATGTGTTAGATCAAACACTGAAAAAACTTTCATTTGGAACATTAATATTTCAGAAAGCTATATGATAAGGGATTGTTGAAAACTTCTGAAACAATGAAACATTTCTATTTTTCCATGAATTTTGATCAACTTCCTTAGACTAGATCAAAGAAAATTCACACCCACATATGGAAACCAAAGCCCAAACCAATAACAAGGAAATATTGAAGAAATAATCATGAAAAGGAACACACGTAAAAGCAAAGTAAAATGGAAGTCAACGTAATTAATTAAAACAGAACAAAAAATAAATGGTATAGGACCTGAAGGGAAAATTGGAGCATGCAGAGAATGAGGAGGGACAAAAATTCGTGTTGCTTGATCATATTTTTTTCTCATCAATTTTTATGTTGGGGATGTGTTGAATTTTGGGCCAATCTTCCCCTGTTTCTCTCTGGCATCGCTCATATAGCAGAGGACTGTCATAGATCTCCAAACGAGCAAGAGAAGGGGGCAGCCCTTCTTCTGGCAAGCAATGTAACTCTCTGCAAAACATAATTTGTAATTTTTGAAGGGAGGTGAGGTTGTGAAAGGATTTTCCATTTAGGTTTTTAAGATTTTTCAAGCGAAAGATAGAGAGAGAAGTCAAAGTGGATGGAAGAAGCCCTTCCTCTGGAAATGAATCCACTCCTCCTTCAATTTCAAATTGTCGGAGCAGTAAGCTTTGAAGAGAGGAGAGTCTTTGCAGATCCCACTTCATACGGTTTGCAATGAGCATTGGGCATGCCGTGATTTCAAGTTCCTTTAAATTAGAAGGAAATCCCATTCCTGAAAACAACTCCAATCTTGGACAGCACCATAATTCTATGGATTTAAGAGAAGGATATGCGGAATCAATCTCTGCTTGACTTGTGAGAATTGCGCTCACCATTTCTTTACAACGACCAATGCGAATTGTTTCCAAGGATGGAAAACAACCAGCTGGCAGTCCCATATTGAGTTTGTGACATAGCTCAATATGAAGAGTATTGAGATGGGGGAAAATCTCACCTGCTTGCTCAGCTCCAGTAAATGACCACCTCTCCAGCGAACCCATGTATTCAATGTGTAATTTTTCTAAGGATGGAAAAGGCGCGGTTGAGGGAGCACCACAAAATTCATCTCCTATACTTTCCAACCCATCCATCTTCTCAATATAAAGAATCCTGAGGGAAGGTAGTTGCCCCAGTGGTGGCAACAAGCAACAATTTTTACAAGCGATTATAGACACTTCAACCATGTCACTAAATGATTCACATGCTACCCAATCTGGGAACATTGTACCTTTGTAACCGTAAATTTTGAGCATCTTCAGCATTTTATGTGGTTCCAGTGCAGTAAGTACTTCCTTTTCTTTTGTTGAATCATTACTTATACTGTCTTGCTTCCATCTCAAAATAAGCCCAGTAAGACATTCCTTGTTCTTCAAATCGGCTTGTAAAACATCCCCCACATCCACCACATTTTCAAGCCCTGAAATACAAAGACTTCCATGCAAAGACTTCAGCTCTCCCAACTCTTTGATCCTAGAACCACCATTTTCTCCCAAAACAAAGTCACTTAATGTTTGTAGATTCTTCAACTTGCACATATGTGGGGGCATTTCTTTTAAAGGTGTGCCGCTGATCACAAGATGACGTAGGTTGATTAAGGAACACGTGTTGGTTGGCAATTGAGTAAGTTTTTCACAACCTAACAACAACAGTGTTTGCAAGTTGTATAGAGTACAAACTGAACTTGGAATTTCTTCAACTTCTGTCCAAGAGAAGTCCAAATACCTTAGATGCTTGAAATACCCAATTGAATCAGGCAACTTTACGATACTTGATTCAGATAGAGAGAGAACGTTCAGGCATCCTCCAACTCCTTGAAATAATTCACACGGGATATGGCCCTTTGATACGTAATAGTACACATGTGACAACGGTAAAGCCAGCAGGGTCCTTAAACACTTGGTTTTGGACAGACCCTGTAACTTCGTTATATCTTCATTAACTTTTCGATATGACAAATGACGAGTCTTGCTTGTAAAGCTATCCAAGTTATCAGACGTGAAGCAAAACTCACCTGAAATGCGCATAGCTAAATCATGCACAAGATCATGCATTAGGAGAATTGGTCTTCCATACTTACTTGATCGCTGAAAGAAAGACCTTGATATTAGAGCATTCAAGTACGATTTTCCAACATCTTCCATACTTTTTCCTTTTTCAGGTTGCAAGAGTCCTTCTGCGATCCACAACCAGACTAATCTTTCTTTGTCAACCTCGCAAAACTCATAATCTTTAGGGAATATTGAGCAATAAGCAAAGCACCGTTTCAAGTTTGGGGGTAGGAACTGGTAACTCAACCATAACGCTGGAAGAATCTTGTTCTTCTGATTTTCTTGAAATTGCAAATCCCACACATCACTCTGCAAGATCCCTCTCCACTCCTCTGAACTTGATAGAGAGCGTAAAACCCCAGCAATTGATTTTATTGCTAAAGGTAGACCCTTGCACTTTTTAACAATTTCTTTGCCTATTTTTTGCAAATCCGGACGTACCCCAGAGCCTCTATTGTCAAAGGCATGGTGTGCAAACAACTTCCAGCAATCATCATCCGGTATCATCTGTAGACTATAAGTTGGAACAGTACCCATCTTTGATGCAACAATTTCACTACGTGTCGTCACAAGAATCTTGCTCCCGTCTGCTCCGAAGTCGAAAGGGCTCTTTAAAGCATCCCAAAGTTCATAATTTTCGTTCCAAACATCATCATGAATGAAAAGAAATCTTTTTCTCATCACTTTCTCCTTCAGTGCATTTTGAAGTTGATATAGGTCTTGAATATCACATTTCTGACAAGTGATCGCCTCAATAATTTTTCTCGTAAGATTCAAAACATCAAACTCCTCTGATACAGTTACCCACACCTTCAAGGAAAAATGATCTTGGACCCTGCTATCATTGTAAACAAGTTGAGCAAGAGTGGTTTTGCCGATACCACCCATGCCCACTATAGGAATCACGGATAGCTTACGCCCACCATTATGATCAGATAACAACAACTCAACGATAGCTTTTTTCTCAGCATCCCTTCCATAAACATCACAAGCGTCCACCAAAGGAGTTGGTAATCTTTGAAGTATGTTCTGATGAACACCTTCTCTCAGACCAAGCTCATCCTTCCGCTCCAAGAGAGGAACTAACTTATCAAGGATCTCCTCTATCTCCGATTTTATAGTGCTGTTAAATGCACTATATAACTTTGGCAAGAAATTGGAGATCTTTCTCTTTTTGCTTCCAGATTGCTCACCTTCTTCCACATTGCGCCGCAAAGCTTCGTAGTTGATTTTGTCTATCACGTGATCTGCTTCATAAACCACCTCTTTAACATCATCAAGCCACTTCCTCACGTCCTCATCTGTTAGTTGCTTCACGTCAGCATCATTCAGCAGTTTATTAGCCAACCGCAACTGGATCTCCAACCGATTTAGCAGCTCAGGAATGCCTGTCTTTCCTTGAAAGAGACTGCGTACCACTTTAGAAGCCAACCTTTCAAACAGGACATTAACGAAGCTGGACAGAAGAGCTTCTCCCACAAGTCCAGCCATGGTCTTTCTTCTTCAAGGAACCGTAGTAACGATTGACGCTGAAAAGGACTCTAGAGAATAACAAATAAGAAAGGAGATCAGTTAACATGTGTGTTATGGAATAAACTCTCAGAGCAAGAAAAAAAAAAAAAAAAAAAAAAAAAAAAGGCCTGTGTGTTCTCATTACTTCACTCTCTCTCTCTTTTTTTTTTTCCTTTTTTTTTTTTTTTAATTGTGTGTAGAGTCCCTCGTTTCTCCTAATAAGACCAAACTTCATTACTGAAATTTAACCAACATGAAGCCATTATTCTCATCAAACCAATAATAATAATAATAATAATAATAATTTACTAAATTAAACTGCATATATAGTTAGAAAGTGCAGGGGAAGAAAAAGATATATCTCTAGTTGTATCAACCTCTTTTCTTCTCTTTATTGCTCCTTTGAATGATGGGAGTTTTGGAAAACAAGTAAATTCCTTCTATTTCAAATAGCAGAAAACTAAAATAAAAAAGAAGCACAGTTAGTACCACTGTAAATTTCTGAAAGTTAGAACAAAGGCTTTTATTTTAAAATAAATAAATAAATAATTTTTTTCCCATATATATATATAGAAAATTAAATAATTATATTTTTTTCCTTATTGATGATGACTAAAACTTGACAACTTTAATATGACCTTCAATCAAGTTATTTTACACGCTTAGAATCGGAACTTGCAATTATTTATGTCGTTTAATGTGTTGTAGAATTTGTTTGTGTCTGGTATTGTTGTCGTTTTTTGATCTTCTTCTCGTCTGCAATATTGTTATTCGAGTTTTGCTGTGTTTGTGAGTTGTTATTCCTTTGAACATTTAACATTCGTTTTTCTCACACAAAAACAAAATACAAATAAGAAACCAAATCATTAAGGCAACAACCATTGTGGCAATCACATAATTAATGACTTATCGAAAAATCACATAATTAATGAACTGTAAGAAATGTTTGTAAAGAGTTTGTTTAGATTGGAATATCCAAATCACAGAAGAAATAAAAATTTAAAAAAAAAAAAAAATCTGTTCTAGCAAGCTTAAAAAAAAACTACAACATTGAAAAAGAAAAATAGAAAAAGAAGAAAACTATTATGACATTCAGTCAAAATGAAAAATAAAACAATAATATTATGTGAAAATACCTTTGGAGAAGATAATGAAGAGTAAAATAGTTGCGTTTTTGGGTCGATCAGAAGACTATGCTTTCAACTTTGAACAAGAGAAGGACTTTTGTTTAAAGAAATGCTCAATTGTGTTTTCACTATTCTCTCTCAACTTTCTTTTTCTTTTCTTTTTTTTTTTATTTATTTCTTCCTTTTTTTTTCCTTTTCCTTTTTCTTTTTGTGTCCAATTAACGCGTTTGCAAAGTAACTAACAATTATGGATGGCTCCAATAACATGCAAAGAGGGACCACTTACTCGAGCGTCCTTGACCAGCGATTAAAGGAGGTCTTTGTATATATATATTCTTCTTTAATCATCTTGCTTATTTTGTATTTACAATTTATATCAGTGGGTAAGTAAATAGGAGCAAAAAGTTAATGAGCTAAAAGCAAAGAAACAACAATAATCATCACTCATACTTTTGCAATTGAAAGAAAATCTCACAATTAAATTACTTTTTCATTGCAGGATGAATATCGTGGTTGCAAACCAGTGACAAAGATAAAACTTTTTTTAGGAAAGCTAATAACAATATCATGAAAAAGGATAATTGTGAGCATATTTTTATTTTTAAGGAAGGTTACTATGAAAATTTAGTTAAATTTATTTTTTTTTAAAAAAAAACAAACAAACAAACAAAGTTGAACGGGGCCTAGGCCATCTCTCCCTTCATCTCTGTTGCAAACACTTATCTTCACAGAATAACTTAGAATTGAAACCCCACCTTACAATAAAAAACAAAAATGGAGGATGAATGTAATACTATACTCATAGTGAATTTTAAGCCCTACCATGACATAGATAATTAATGTGATTTTTTTTTTGTTGAAAGAAAAAAAAAAAACATTATTATGGATCCGACAGAAAGAATCTTAGAAAGTGGAGTTGAAGGTTGGATATAAAACTCCGTTTGATAAGAAGGAAAGAAAAGAGGAAAGAGAGAAAACATATGAAGGAAAGAAAATTTGAATGATCGAAAAAGAAGTTGATTTTCTATCTCGTGTAGTATGATAGAATGAAAGAAAATAGAGGATGAATTAAATGACCATTTTGCAAATTAGTTAGTAATTAGTTAATTTAAAAATGAGGATAAAAGTGTTATTGAATTATTTATATAAGTGCAAGAGCTTTTCCTCCAAAAATCTCTGCACTTCTATAGAGATTAAAAATGGTGGGCTCTCTATTTCTTTTTATCTCTCCAATTTTCTCTTCCCTCCACATTTCTCTCCTACCAAACAACATACATTCTTATTCTCTTTAAACATCCCTCCACTATTTTCTTGTAATAACTGAATTTTTATGACATTACGATTTCTTGTATAAAAATTCAAGTTGTACCATAAAGGTATACATGAAAAAGCCTGATTAGGGTTTTTATCAAACTTTGTGAGTTTTTATGATTCTATAAAGACTCAAAAATGATTGCTTAGTCTAGCATATGACCTTTTGAGTAAAAATGGTAGAAAATTTCATGATTTTATGTTGGTCAAAATTTGACCATAAAAAGTCAAAGTTGACCTAAAAAGTCAAAGGTTGACTAAAAAGGTCAAACATATGATGATACTATTATATGACAAGCAGTATGGGAAAAATACTGCGAAAACCGTCTTTACAGACAAGATAGTAAGATTAAGATCTAAAACCACCATAGAAAAAAAAAAAAAAAAAAAAAACCAAACAAACCCTAATGTGGATTACATCATCCACCTTTTAATTAATGACATCATTTGGATTTAAGAAAAAATTGGAAAGAATTTGTTGGTTCTAGATCTCTCCATGGCCGGCCACCTAAGAGGTTTTTTATGCAAAATTTTACTTCTTCAAGGACCTTTTGGTAATTTTGAAAAGTTTCCCATCACCTATAAATAGGTGAGCCATTGTTCACAAAAATTAGAAACCTTAGCCAAACTATGTCAAAATCTCTCCACAAATTCTCTTAAAAATCTAAATTTTAGGAAGGAAAGGAAGAAAGAAAATTTAGCAAAACCAAGAGAAAATAAAGTTTAGAATGGTCGGATTTTTTTAGCTAGAACACCAACAAAAGTTTGAAAAAATTTTGGAAACCCATTTTGGCCAAAGGGGCCGGTTGTGGTGAGGAAGAAGAAAGGAAGAGAAAAATCCAATTTTTGGCCGGATTTTGAGGCTATTGGTGGCCGGATTATTGGAGCAAGGGTGTGGAAAAATTTTGGAACTCAACTAGCCTAGGAAGGCCTGTTCTAGGAAGAGCCAAAGAGAAAGGGAGAAAATCAAAAGTCAAGCCAATTTCTTGAACAAAATCAAGGTAATTCCCTTTAAACCCTAAGCTTGTCAATTCAAGTTTCAATTGAGAAATTTAAGTGTATTTCAAGTGGGTTTGTATGAGCATAAGCTCAATTTAATTTCTTGCTTAGATTAGATTTAAGTATGTGCTTGAATAGGTCTAAGGGTGGTTTGATTATAAGCTTGCATGGTTATATGCTTATATTTGCATGATTGAATGTTTATGCTTGCATGATTATTCGGGTTAGCTTGTTTGATGAATGAAATGTTGTATGTCCCCAAAATATGCTAAGAATGATGAATATATGTATGTTAGGTTGCAAGAAATAATTTATGAATGATTTATGCAACCAAAAAACCATGCAAACCCTAATTGGTGAGATTTAGATAATGGTTTGCATGGATTTGATTGGTGATGTGTTTAAAAAAAGTTTACGTTAGAAAAACGTTGCATGATTGACCTTATGCTCCCGGTGCGGCCGGTTGAGGTAGAGTGCACGTATTAGGGCGTAAAACGAATTTAAAACCAAAAACTGCCATTTCGGGTGGAAACTGACCAGTTTCTGGAAAAGCAGATTTTGAGGCCTTTTGAGGCCGAATTTGGAAAAAAAATTAAAACACGAAAGTTGTAGATAAGGGTTTTTCCTAGGGGGCAATGTGAACATTTTTCCAAAATAAGGCTCCAACAGCCTCGGTTTTTATGAAAATCCGAGGTTGACCGTGCCCAGACTTCATGCACGGCTAGGTGAGTTCAACAAAGAAAACGAATGGGTTAGAGTCCGAACTAGGTTTTGTGTAAAACATAAAAGTTGTAGGGTTTTTCGACATCTAAAACTTTCATGAAAAAAACTTTTTCAAATTCGATTTATATTTTTAAATAAAAATCAGATTTCAAAAACTGTACAGGAATCAGAAAATTCCTGCACAGAATTTTCTAAAACAGTGCAGGAAAGGGGCATTTCTACACATATGCTGACAGTTTGACTATGGAAAGCTGTTTCAAGGGCAGTTTCCAACACCTAAGTATTTTACAAATATTACTTAAGAGTTACCATTTTTCAAAAGCTAAACAAAGGATTTTTAAGCTTTGAAATATTAAGTAAAAATGGGTTTTTGAAACCAAAGTAACGTTTTAACCAAGCAAGGTAAATTTTAAACCCTAGGAACCCAGTAAGATATTATGGGTGGGGACATATAGCTAAGAATATATATGAATATTGGTTAAATCACCAACATATTTAATACTTACCTACGTCCTTTATTATAGCAGGAGATAACCTGCTGTGGTGTCTTGATTCGGAACAAAACATTATTGGGCATAACAAACGAGGTAAGTACAACTCCGCCTACAGCATAGGCTTTTGTTGTGATGTATGATGCATGCTATGATGTATGTTAGGATTATGACATGTCAAGTAGATTACTTGGCTGAGATATGATCATAAATTATGTAGGTGTGACATCATGAAGCATGCTCACAAATAATAAGAACAAGGTCAGGAATGACATAAGAACAAGTAAACATAATGGCAAGCAAGCTTGCCTGTGTCGTGCCGACCCGCGTCACGTTGGGTTGGACTATGGTTTGAGTTGGAAATGGTTTGGCCGCCCCAACCACTCCATAGTTGCGTGCCCGGTACAGACACTCATGATAAGGGGCCCATAAGTAAAATAAGATATGAAAGAATATGATGCAAGAATATAGAAAGAATAAAAGAAGTATAATGAAGCATAACCGGATCATGCATGATTAGAACATCTTAGGTTATGCTATGCTATGTTTGAAATTGTTTATATTGCGGTTGATATAGTTGTACTTGCTGAGCGAAAGCTCACGTCTTATGTCTATGCTGTAGGTAAGCAACCTACTGGCAACCTGTGATAGAAGTTGGTGGCGCGTGGCGGAGTGAACTGTGAAATGTAAGGAATGATAAGCCGCTACGCGTTTTGTTAAATCATGTGTATTACTTTATGTTTATATAATTCTAGACAATACTCGTTCATATGTTCGTACTTTATATAGTAGAAAAAAAATATTCCGCTATTTTTGCTAAGTAAATAACTATGAGACATGTTAAGTATGTACGTATGTATGGTAACGGTCTGTGCTAGACGGGTTGTTACAGAGTTGGTATCAGAGCGGTTTCCTGCTACCCGATTTCACAGTCTGCCTGCCATCGCCACCATCAATGTAAGTTAAATTTATTTTCCACGCATAAATATTTATGATATGATTATAATATGGTAGATTCGATGATATGGATCCGGATCGAGTAATTGTGGATTGGGACGCAATATCATCGTTCTTTGAGGCGCATCCACTGTATTATGATGGTACGAGACAGCCAGTGTCAGTAGCGGCATGGCTATACGACATGGAGCTGATTTTTCGCCTGTGTCACATTGAGGCTCGTCTACAAGTATCCTTAGCCATCCGATGTTTGGTCGCAGACGCCCGATTATGGTGGCTGACGATAGGCGAGCGAGCATTGCCGAGTCATACCTGGGCAGATTTTCGTACTTTGGTGATAGAGCGTTTTGGACCCTTGCCTGGTGAGGGAGCCGATGCACCTTATCGTGATCCCGAGATCTACCGGGACATGCATCACGCTCGATATTTGAGCTTTTCGGTGACATGGCACGCTTACCCTCAGGAGTCCATGGGTCATTACTGTCGGCGATTCCAGGAGGAGATGCTGCCGTACATTCCGCAGGACATAGAGAGTCCGGAGATGCAGGCATTCGTGATACTTCGTAACGGGTTACCACCCCAGATTCGACAGTTTGCGCCAGCACCTATGCGGGATATGACCGTTGGGCATATGATTGATGGTATTATGGAGGCTGAGATTGCTGCCCACGCGATGCAGGCCGATGCTTTCATTGGAGAGCACCAGGCACCTGTTGACGATGCTGGGATATGAGAGCCATTTTATGAGCCGGGTCCGGTATTACCCGAGGATCCGATTCCCGCAGCTCCCCTACAGGAGATACCAGCCCAGGAGGCTGAGGTAGGGATGGATGCCGACGCCCAGGATGCTGACGACTTCATAGTTGCTCCTGACGACCAGCCTGAGGATCCCCCAGTGATCTACATCTCCAGCGACGAGGAGGATCCAGAGCCAGAGTTAGAAGAAGAAGAAGATTTCGAGGATGACCCGGAGGAGATTTTGTTCCACGACGGAGATTGGAAGGCCGACTCCGACACTTCCTCCGTGGTGACGATCGAGTACATAGACTAGACTTAGATCGACGATGTATATGTATATATTTTGACCTTAGGACTGGATGTACTAGCTTATTCCTTTTTGACGATAGGCTTGTACTTATGTATGATGGTAAAGTGGTAGACACTTCCATCGCAGTTTTGCTCATGTATGTATAGTATAATGTAGCAACAATGTAATTACAATATTATAAATATGATGTACTTTTTGTAAGTATACAAAAGACAATTTAAAGTATGAAATATTATGTTATGTTACGATTACGAAAGTCATTTTATAATTATGTAAGCCATGTTATGATATAAGTATGATATGATATGATGTGTATGACCATGTTATGACGTGACATACTAAAATGTGATGTGAAATGATATGTATGAAAAGAAAGGATATTAATAGTACGATAATATCTTTTCTTATGGTTTAATAGGAACTAGAAGATGGTACGCCCTCGTAAGACGATACCAGTAAATCCGCCCGAGCCAGATCTCGCCATCGTTGTAGCAAATCTGCAACGGCAGTCACTTGAGCAGCAACAGGAAACGAACAGACTCCGAGAACAGCTGGCTCAAATCAACCAGAGACCTCCAGTTAATGAGGTTCCACCTCCGAATAATAAAGTACCCCCAATGGTTCCTCCAGTACCTAATGTTCACCCAGAGGTCCAGCCAGAAGTTCCGATGGCACCCGTTGGAGCACAAGTAAACTTACCTCCAGTACGGGAAGACCTGCTTTATGAACGATTTAGGCGGATGAAGGCACCTGAATTTGAGGGACCAACAGACCCCATAGCCGCCGACAATTGGATGATTGACATCCAGATTATCTTGGATTTTATGCGGCTGACAGAACAAGAAAAGGTTCTCTGTGCTTCTTTTGCGCTAAAAAAGGACGCAAGGCACTGGTGGATGACTGTCTAAATGCACAGAGACATTACAGCTATGAGCTGGCAGGATTTTGTAACAGAGTTCCGTGCTATGTACTACAACAGTGAAATTCTTGCCGCTCAACAAGATGAGTTTACGAGTCTGAAACAAGGGTCGATGACAGTAATGGAGGCTGTCAAGAAATTTGAGCAATTAGCTCGTCTGTGCCCGGAATTGGTACCGAACGAGACAGAAAAAGTCAGGAGAATGATGAAGATGTTCCGGACAGACATTGCCAAGCAAGTGAGTGTTGGTAGTAGCCCACCTACCCTAGTATCCGATTGCGTGAGTCGAGCGATAAGGGCAGAATATTGGATTAACCAGGATAAGGAAGCAAGGGCTCAGATTTTCAAGGCAAAGAAGGAAGAAAAGGCCGTGGTTAAGCAAACGCAGCCCCGCCAGAATGCTGAATCGAACCAGAAAGGCCAGCCTAGCAGCCCTGCCCAAAGTTCCAAACAGTTTGGGAGGAACAAGCGAAAAGAAAACTTTACTGGCCAGGGTCAACAAAGAAATTACCCTCAGAAGAAGAATAATCGCGGAAATGAGGGTAACAGCAATAGCTACCCCGCATGTACTAAGTGTGGGAGGAAGCACCCGGGAGTATACCGAATGGGGATAAATGCTTGCTACCTTTGTGACAAGGAGGGGCATTTTGCGAAGAACTGCAATCTGAACAACCAAGGCCAGAATCCTACTTATCCGAGCAGGAACTCCAACAGCCAGTTGCATGCAGTCCAAGCAAGGCTTGAAGGACCCTCAATCACTTAAGGCAGATTAGAGGCTCCTGAACTTCAAGCTAGAATCTATGCCTACACCAAGGGAGATGCAGAAGTAGGGACTTCGCATGTGGTGACAGGTCAGATTTCTATCACCACCTATGATGCATTTGCCTTGTTTGATTCTGGTGTCACTCACTCGTTCGTGTCTTTAGAGTTCACCCAGAAGTTAGGGAGAAGTGTGGTTAATCTAGAACAACCTTTTAAAACCTCTTTGCCATCCGGAGAAATTTTGTGGTCCAATTTTTGCATGCAAAATACATCCGTAGTAATCTGTGACAGAGAACTGTATGTGGATCTCATCGCAATCAAGCTTCAGGATTTCGATGTGATCTTAGGAATGGATTTCTTGGGCAGATACAACGTCAAGATCGACTGTCGGAAGCGTTACGTGACATTCAACCCTTTCGGCAAAGAAGAGTTTAACTTCTACGGACAGTCTCGGAGTTCAGCAACCAGACTCGTTTCGGCATTGCAGCCTTGGAAAATGTTAGCTAATGGCTGTCAATGATATTTAGCTAACAAGGTGGACAAGGATCAAGAAATGGAGCTGACACCGGAAGATGTTCCCATTATTAAAGAGTATGTGGATATCTTTCCGAAGGACTTACTAGGACTTCCGCCAGAACGAGAAATTTCTTTTGAGATTGAGTTGTTGCCTGGAGCAGCACCAGTATCGAAAGCGCCGTACCGAATGGCACCGGCCGAGCTTAGAGAGCTTCAGGTGTAGTTACAAGAACTGCTTGATAAAGGATTCATACGACAAAGCCACTCTCCGTGGGGAGCGCCCGTTTTGTTCGTTAAGAAGAAGGATGGATCACTACGTATGTGCATCGACTACCGTGAGCTGAACAAGATTACGATAAAAAACAAGTATCCCCTTCCAAGGATCGATGATCGTTTCGATCAACCCTAAGGAGCAGTTGTGTTTTCTAAAGTCGATCTGCGATCAGGCTATCATCAGCTCAGGATCAAGGAGGCAGATATCTCCAAGACGGCTTTCAGAACCCGCTACGGCCATTATGAGTTTCTGGTTATGCCGTTTGGATTAACCAACGCCCATGCTGCTTTCATGGACCTTATGAACCGAGTGTTCAAGGAATATCTGGACAAGTTCGTCATTGTTTTTATTGACGATATTTTGATTTATTCAAGGTCCAAGGAGGAACATGAGCATCACCTTAGGTTGGTGATGGAAACGTTGAGACAAAATCAGCTTTATGCCAAGTTCACGAAATGTGAATTCTGGCTGGAGAAAGTTCATTTCTTGGGTCATGTGGTACTAAAGAAAGGAATATCCGTAGACCCTGCAAAAGTGGCGGCGGTCAGTACATGGCCGGTACCCAAGAATGTCACAGAAATAAGAAGTTTTCTTGGGTTAGCCGGATACTACCGACGATTTGTCGAGGGATTTTCGAAGATTGCTACACCACTCACTGCCCTTACCCGTAACGGAAAGAAATTTGAATGGACTCAGAAGTGCGAGGAGAATTTTTAAGAGCTCAAGAAAAAGCTGACAAGTGCATCAGTGTTGATAATTCTTGATGTGGATGCAGGAAATTTTGTGATTTACAGTGACGCTTCCAAAAGTGGACTAGGAGCCGTCCTAATGCAAAATGGGAAGGTAGTAGCCTATGCATCACGACAACTGAAGAATCACGAAACGAACTGTCCCACGTATGACTTGGAGCTGGCGGCGGTAGTTTTCGCACTTAAGATTTGGAGACACTATTTGTATGGGAACAAATGTGAAATCTACACCGACCATCAGAGCCTCAAGTATATCTTTACTCAGAAGGAGCTCAATATGAGACAGCGTAGGTGGCTAGAACTTGTAAAGGACTATGATTGTGAGATCCTTTACCACCATGGAAAAGCAAATAGGGTAGCTGATGCCTTAAGTAGGAAATCCCTGGGCATGCTGATGTCTATTGAAGCGTTTCTTAAGCCACTACAAAGGGAGATTTCTGAGTTCAACCTGGAAATGATAACAGGAAGACTGTCTTCCCTGACCCTCCAGTCCAATCTGCTGGAATCCATCAAGTCGTACCAAGGAAAAGATTCCCTTTTGCTAAAAACATAACTTTTTGGTGGAAAGAACAATTAGTTTAAGACCTCTGTTGATGGACGTTTCACCTCTCGATTTTGGACAAGTGTGCATCATGCCATGGGGTCGAAATTGAAGTTCAGTACGGCTTTTTACCCCCAAACTGACGGTCAATCAGAACGAACCATCCAGACGCTAAAAGATATGCTGAGATCATGTGTTCTGGATTTCAAGGGAAATTGGGATCAGAAGCTGCCATTGATCGAGTTTTCTTACAACAACAGTTATCACGCTTCGATTGATATGGCTCCATTTGAAGCATTATATGGAAGGAAATGTCGATCTCCTATCCACTGGCAGGAAGTTGGACAGAAGCAGCTTCAAACGACAGATTTCATCAGAAAGACCTCTGAAGATATCAAGAAGATTAAACAGAGGCTCGACATAGCTTTTAGCAGATAGAAAAGCTATGCCGATAAACGCAGGAGGCCCTTAGAATTCCAAGTTTGAGATGCTGTGTTCATTGAGATTGCTCCTGTGAAAGGGGTAATGAGGTTTGGCAAAAAGGGGAAGCTCAGTCCAAGGTATACGGGACCATTCGAAATCCTTGAAATGATTGGAAAAGTAGCCTACAAGCTTGCCTTACCACCAGAATTAGCTGCGATGCACGATGTTTTCATTGTCTCAATGTTAAAGAAGTATGTACCAGATCTGTCACATGTGCTTAGTCAAGAACCAGTTGAAGTTCATGATTTTATGTTGGTCAAAGTTTGACCATAAAAAATCAAAGTTGACCTAAAAAGTCAAAGATTGACTAAAAAGGTCAAACATATGATGATACTGTTATATGACAAGCACTATGGGAAAAATACTGCGAAAATCGTCTTTACGGACAAGATAGTAAGATTAAGATCTAAAACCACCATAGAAAAAAAAAAAAAAAAAAAACCAAACAAACCCTAATGTGGATTACATCATCCACCTTTTAATTAATGACATCATTTGGATTTCAGAAAAAATTGGAAAGAATTTGTTGGTTCTAGATCTCTCCATGGCCGGCCACCTAAGAGGTTTTTTATGCAAAATTTTGCTTATTCAAGGACTTTTTGGTAATTTTGAAAAGTTTCCCATCACCTATAAATAGGTGAGCCATTGTTCACAAAAATTAGAAACCTTAGCCAAACTATGTCAAAATCTCTCCACAAATTCTCTTAAAAATCCGAATTTTAGGAAGGAAAGGAAGAAAGAAAATTTAGCAAAACCAAGAGAAAATAAAGTTTAGAGTGGTCGGATTCTTTTAGCTAGAACACCAACAAAAGTTTGAAAAAATTTTGGAAACCCATTTTGGCCAAAGGGGCCGGTTGTGGTGAGGAAGAAGAAAGGAAGAGAAAAATCCAATTTTTGGCCAGATTTTGAGGCTATTGGTGGCCGGATTATTGGAGCAAGGGTGTGGAAAAATTTTGGAACTCAACTAGCCTAGGAAGGCCGGTTCTAGGAGGAGCCAAAGAGAAAGGGAGAAAATCAAAAGTCAAGCCAATTTCTTGAACAAAATCAAGGTAATTCCCTTTAAACCCTAAGCTTGTCAATTCAAGTTTCAATTGAGAAATTTAAGTGTATTTCAAGTGGGTTTGTATAAGCATAAGCTCAATTTAATTTCTTGCTTAGATTAGATTTAAGTATATGCTTGAATAGGTCTAAGGGTGGTTTGATTAGAAGCTTGCATGGTTATATGCTTATATTTGCATGATTGAATGTTTATGCTTGCATGATTATTAGGGTTAGCTTGTTTGATGAATGAAATGTTGTATGTCCCCAAAGTATGCTAAGAATGATGAATATGTGTATGTTAGGTTGCTAGAAATAATTTATGAATGATTTATGCAACCTAAAAACCATGCAAACCCTAATTGGTGAGATTTAGATAATGGTTTGCATGTATTTGATTGGTGATGTGTTTAAAAAAAGTTTACGTTAGAAAAACGTTGCATGATTGACCTTAGGCTTCCGATGCTGCCGGTTGAGGTAGAGTGCACGTATTAGGGCGTAAAACGAATTTAAAACCAAAAACTGCCATTTCGGGTGGAAACTGATCAGTTTCTGGAAAAGAAGATTTTGAGGCCTTTAGAGGCCGAATTTGGAAAAAATTAAAACACGAAAGTTGTAGAAAAGGGTTTTTTCTCGGGGACTACGTGAGCAGTTTTTCAAAATAAGACTCCAACGGCCTCGGTTTTTATGAAAATCCAAGGCTGACCGGGCCCAGACTTCATGCACGGCTAGGTGAGTTCAACCAAGAAAACAAATAGGTTAGAATCCGAACTAGGTTTTGTGTAAAACATGAAAGTTGTAGGGTTTTTCGATATCTAAAACTTTCATGAAGAAAACATTTTCAAATTCGATATATATTTAAATAAAAATCAGATTTCAAAAACTGTACATGAAACAGGAAATTCCTGCACAGAATTTTCTAATACAGTGCAGGAAAGGGGCATTTCTACACATATGCTGAAAGTTTGACTATGGAAAGCTGTTCCAAGGGCAGTTTCCAACACCTAAGTATTTTACAAATATTACTTAAGAGTTACCATTTTTCAAAAGCTAAACAAAGGATTTTTAAGCTTTGAAATATTAAGTAAAAATGGGTTTTTGAAACCAAAGTAACGTTTTAACCAAGCAAGGTAAATTTTAAACCCTAGGAACCCAGTAAGATATTATGGGTGGGGACATATAGCTAAGAATATGTACGAATGTTGGTTAAATCACCAACATATTTAATACTTACCTACGTCCTTTATTATAGCAGGAGATAACCTGATGTGGTGTCTTGATTCGGAACAAAACATTATTGGATATAACAGACGAGGTAAGTACAACTCCGCCTACAGCATAGGCTTTTATTGTGATGTATGATGTATGTTAGGATTATGATATGTCAAGTAGATTACATGGCTGAGATATGATCATAAATTATGTAGGTGTGACATCATGAAGCATGCTCACAAATAATAAGATCAAGGTCAGGAATGACATAAGAACAAGTAAACATGATGGCAAGCAAGCTTGCATGTGTCGTGCCGACCCGCGTTAGGTCGGGTTGGACTATGGTTTGAGTTGGAAATGATTTGACCGTCCCAACCACTCCATAGTTGCGCGCCCGGTACAGACACTCATGATAAGGGGCCCATAAGTAAAATAAGATATGAAAGAATATGATGCAAGAATATAGAAAGAATAAAAGAAGTATAATGAAGCATAACCGGATCATGCATGATTAGAACATGTTAGGTTATGCAATGCTATGTTTGAAATTGTTTATATTGCGGTTGATATAGTTGTACTTGCTGAGCAAAAGCTCACGTCTTATGTCTATGCTGTAGGTAAGCAACCTACTGACAACCTGTGATACAAGATGGCGGAGCGTGGCGGAGCGAACTGTGAAATGTGGGGAATGATAAGCCGCTACGCGTTTTGTTAAATCATGTGTATTACTTTATGTTTATATAATTCTAGACAATACTCTTTTATATGTTCGTACTTTATATAGTAGAAAAAAAAAATATTCCGCTATTTTTGCTAAGTAAATAAGTATGAGACATGTTAAGTATGTACATATGTATAGTAACGGTCTGTACTAGACGGGTCGTTACATTTCTTTTCTCTCACTTTTCACCTCTACCAAACATAACATAAATATTTTGGATTGAACCCGTACTAACGAGTGTGTTATGGCTCCTTAACATAATTTTCGCAATTTAACAAAGTGTGTTAGCAAGGGTTTTCGTTATAAAAAAAAAAAAATGAAGACTGTGTTTTCATTACTTCACTTCTTTTTTTTTTTTTTAATAAAGTCCCTTGTTTCTTTCCCTAATTAGATCAAACTTCATTACTAGCATTTAAACAAAATGAAGCCAATTCTCAGCAAAATAATAATAATACTAACAAAATCATTTACTGAATTAAAGTTCAAGATAATTAGAAATGTGCAGGGGAAGAAATTAAAAGATATACCTTTGGTTGTATCAACCTCTTTTCTTCTCTTTATCGCTCCATTGAATGATGAGAGTTTTGGATAACAAGTAAATTCCTTCAATTTCAAATAGCAGAAAAAAAATAATAAAAAGAAACACAATTAGTACAACCGTAATTTTTTGAAAGTTAGAACAAGGGCTTTTGTTTTTTTAAAAAAAAAAAAAAAAAAAAAAAAAAAAAAAAAAAAAAACTTCTATATTTTTTATTTTTCCTCAATCATGGTTCCTAAAACTTAACAACTGTGGTATGACCTTAAAGAAAGCTATTTTACACGTTTAGAAAACGAACCTGCCATTATTTCTGTCGTTTATTATGTTGTCCAATATACTGTGTTTAGTATTGCTGTCGTTTTTAGATTTTCTTGTCGTTTTCTAATTGTTATTCTCGTTGTATTGTGTTTGTGAATGGTTATTACTTTAAACATTTAACAACAATTTTTCTCACACAACAACAAAATATAAGAAACCAAACCATTAAGGCAACAACCATTGAGGCAATCTTATAATTAATGATCTGTAAGAAACGTTGAAAAGAGTTTGCTTAGATTGGAATATCCAAATTACAGGAGAAATAAAAAAAATTATTTATTTTTTAGAAGAAATTAAAAAAAAATCTTTTTTAAAAGAAATAAAAAAATATTATGTACTATCAAACATTAAAAAAAAACTAAAACATTGAAGAAAAAAATCTATTAAAACATTCAGTCAATATGAGAATATATAACAATAATAATATTACAATTATCATTAAGAATCTAAATCGTTCTAAAAAAATGGGTTCCTAAAAAAATGGGTTTATAAGAAAACCTAAATCATACTTAAGAAATATGTTTATATAAAACATAAATCATACTAACAAACAATCATTATAATAAATAATTGAACATTGAGATAACGATACAACAACGATATCAAAAAAATAAGGAAAAAATGTATCATAATAATGAAAAATGATGTTAAAAATAATAAAAATACAAAATAGGTAATAAAAACAGTTCTTTCTTTATAAATGGATATTTACATAATAGGAAGAGTTTTGAATGACTACTCTAACATTTACTCATATATGGTTATTATGTTTTAGTCACTTGATGTTAATTGGATGGTTATAACAGAGTAGTTGATCACAAATATTTAATGATAATTAATAAACATAAAATTTTAAGAGCTCATTAAATATGATTTGGATGAACAATTTATTGATAACTTGATGAAATGGCTTTTTAAAGTATTTTTTTAAATAAGTTATAAATTAAAGAAATGAATTTTATTCTTTAATTTTTTTTTTTTTTTTTGAGCTTGAAATGATTTATATTCTAATTACATACCAAAAAAAGGACCCTTTAATTAAATGCCAAGCTTTCATTTATTTATTTTTAAATAGATCATATGTAAAATAAAATTACAGAAAATATACCACATGATACATTTGATAGATCTTATTTAAATAAAAAACAGTTTTTACAAGACATAGTAAATTATTTTTTATTTTTCAAATAAAAAAATTTATTTGTTTATAATTTTGCTCTCTCTTTCTACTCTACCACCGGCGAAGGAGGACGACAACGATGAAGGACGGCGGCTGCAAGATCCCGACGAGGGAGTTCATCGCCAGACGACTCCATGCCGGTGACAGAGCTATCTGGTTCTCTCTTCAGATATTGTCGTCGCGACGGTGAAGAGAACGACGTCACCAAGATCTCGACGGCCACGGCTGGTAAAGGAATCGCAACGGCGTCGAGACGGAAATGAGATGGAAATGTTCCTCGCTGTCTAGAGGTTGCGTTTTCCTGCGTTTTCCGTTGACTAGTGCTCGTGAAAGTGCCTTGTCGGTAACACGGTCGCTCTCTCTGGCAAAGTTCGCGAGATCCCGAAGCCGGTGATGAGATCGGCGGAGCCATTGTTGTGAGCCACGAACCTCACCTTTCTCGTCGATCTTCTCCGTCTCCGGCGACTACAACAACTCCGGCGAAACATTTGGGTTTTGGGCTGATTTGGCTGGGTTTGGGGTCTGATTCATTATTTTTATTTATTTATTTATTTTTTTGGGAATAATGTTTGGGGCCTGATTTGGGATCAAGAGATTTTAGGGGGCTTTTTCAATTTTTATTAATTTAGAGTTTTTTATTCACAGTATAATAAATAATTTACTTTTTAAGAAGAAGAAAATAATATAATAATTAATAATCAGATTTTCGATGCAAATAATCAGATTAACCTCATTTATACTAGACATAATTATAAATACCATAATATTGTAAATACTTAATTTACAAGTTAATAATCAGATTTCCGTGTTAATAATATTTGAAACCTTATTTATGTTGGTTTACCTTGTAAATACAAAATTTGACAAAAAAACTAAAAAATTGAAAAATTCCAGTATACAAAAGATAAGCTCGTAAATAATTAATTAGTAAATTCTTTTCATTTAACTCAGTATAACCAATTTTTTACTCGATAACTATTTTTGATTTAGTAAGTGAAACAAAATGGATTTACATAATAAAAATTAGATAAAATTTGATGGAAAGCCATATATTTTTTTATGTTTTCTTATAATTTTATCCACTTTAATATTAATATTAAAGTTGATAATTTTAGTATTATAATATAAAAAATTATCAATTTTAATATAGCGGTGAGTATAAATATAAGGATGTGTCAAATTTATGTCATTCTTCCATATAACCCTAACAATTATTGGATTTACTATTTTCAAATCATGTAAATATCATTATTTATGTAAATATTTATTACTTTTTATTATAATATGTTTAATCTTTTTTTTTTCTTTATTGTTCAAATTAGATAAAAATCATTATTTACTTAGTAATTACAATTATTTATTGATTAAATTGTATTTACTGGAAAATAAAAGTGTGCTTTAATATGAAAAACAAGTTAGATACCAGTAAATATTGGATTACGTAGTAAATATTAGATTTACCATATAAATTAAATAATGAAAATAAATTAAATACTGCATTCACTAAAAAATATTAATTTTTTTTTAATTTGAGTGTTTTTCTTTAAATTAGGGTAAATAAACTTTTTTTTTTTCAATTAAACAATGTCTTTTTTAAGAGGAAAAATAAAGCCTAATTAAATCTTAGTTTTTATATAGTATTTACGTTTTAAAAATTATCAATTTCATTAAAATGATAATATGTTAAAAAAAGAAAGCATAAAATCTAAGGTTCAAATGGTTTATATCTACTTTCTAGACGTTTTTTTATTTATTTTTATTTTTTGATTTAGAAAATTTCAAGATAAAAACATCAACAAAGACAAATTGTAATTGAATTTGGGAAAGTAAAAACAAACAAAAAAGAAAATTGTGATTATTTTTTTCTTTAGAAGATTAAAGAAACTGGAGCTTATCTCTGCAACTTTTAAAGAATATCTAAATTTCAATTAAAACCCAACTTCTACTTTCTTTAGCAAGATAAAGCTAAAAAAATTGTCCCTGTTTTGTAACAGAACCTCCACTTTATCCACGTACAATAGAACTTCCAATTTCTTATCATTCTTCCTCCTCTTGAAGGAGACAGATGGAAATCCAGAGAGAAAGACGGTGATGATAAGATGGTGACGATGATTCACACCGGGACCGGAGAAGAATAAAATATATATAAAATATACTATTTACTGCATTTTCCTTTTAAAAAAAATTGATTCCATTCTATTCCCTACTATGCATTCCATATATCAATTGCTCATATTTAAAGTACAAAAAAAAAAAAAAAAAAACAATTTACTTATATTTAAAAGGTTAGCATAGTAAGTTACATAAAATGTCACATCTTTGAATGTAATTAAATAATGTACTTCTTTTATAAATTTATCTAAAACCATCCATGGTTACTTAAAAAAAAAAAAAAAAAAAAAAGAGAGGTAACTATTAAAACCACACTCTTACATAATAGAGTATTATTAAAATACAGACATATTTTAAAATGTAATCCTAAAAATAGACATTTTATATAATTATTTATTTATGTAAAGAAAGAAATAAGGACGCGTTTGGTATGTTAACTTAACTACGATATTCAAAGTGTGACATATAATTATATGTCAACAAAGTAAATGACAACATTAATAAAAGCTAAAAGCTGTAGCAAAAAGATTATGAGCTCAATATCGAATAAAAAGCTGGGTTTTCTGTTTCATGTTTTAAACTAAAGCAATATATGTTCTCTTTCAAAGAAGCCCTGGAGTTGAAATTTTTAGTTACAACACTAAAAAAATCGTAACGTACAAAAAAGAGCTAGGCTCTCACCTTGTGAACCACCAGAAAAATGATCAAGAAACTTTAATTTCCACAGTCGAAAACAAGCTGAAATAATTATCACACGTTAAAACAGACAAGATCAAACGCAATCACTTTGTTCCTTCTTTTTTTTTTTTTCTTTTTTTTCTTTTTCTAATTAGATAAAAAAATCATCATTGATAATCCTACTTTATTGAAGGTAATCTTAATTTCCATCATGGTATAGCCAAATGAGCATTTCTACATCCAATAATTCTTATTATAAGTGAAAAGAAAATTATATTGAAAAGGAAAAGAAAAGATTGTAACCGTTAAAACATCTAAAAATAAAATGAAAAGAAGCCTAAAAAAACTAAATAAAAATAGCAAGAAAACCGTTAATTTGCATCTAGTACTCAAGTTTAATCAATATAAATAGGCAAAGAAAATAAAAATTTAAAAAGAAAGAAAGAACAGATCATAAAAATACCAAACACTAGAAAGTGCAGGAAAAAAAAAAAAAAAAAAAAAAAAAAAAAAAAAAAGAAAGAAAGAAAAGTACCTTAATTTGGAGAATCAAGAGAAAATGCTTGTGTGACTTGTAACCGTTCGAAGATTGATCTTTTGTATTTATTTTTTTATTTTTTATTTTATTTTATCCCAATGGTATTAGACTTTGAAAGAATAAGAGTTTTTGCATATGGCAAATAGCAGAAGAAGGAAAGGAGAGAGAAAAAGCAATCTAATGTAGAATCCTATATAGCAGAAAGTAAGCCCGGTCATAAAAGAAATCTCTCTGTTTCACGACCCCCCCTTTTTAATTAATCTATCTTCTCTTTTGTTTTATTATTTATTATCCGTTGTTTTGGTTTTTAGTTTAATTTTCCATCAACTTGCAATAAGGGACGACTTATTCAGCGCACATAGACAAAGGAAAATGCAGATCTTTAATTATGTTGCTTATTTTGATGTTATGGCTAATATTATAATGTGATTAGGCAATGAACCAACTAATCACTAGTTTGTTGGCTTTATTCAATTATTTATGTTCCATTGGGATGAACCTACTAGTCATCTTCGTTTTTCTATTTTATTTTATTTTATTTATCTTTAATAAACCAAAGCCAAAATGTCAAAATAGCCAACAAAATTTAAATAGTTGAAATGGTGTGAAATGGTTGAAACAAAAGGCCTGTGAATTGGTACCAATAAGATGACTTGCCCAAAAAAATTATGCTATTAATAATGCCGTGGAATCTTGAACTTTCTAATAATATCGTGGTTGAAGGCTATATATAATAATCTTAGGGATATCAACTATAATCCTAACTTTTAAAGAATCAATTCACGTGTTATTTTTTTTGTTTGTAGATACAATTACTTGATGTGACAAGGATATAAATATTTATTAATAAAAAAATAATAACTCATATATCACATAAAATTGATATTCAAAAGTTAATATTAGAATAAGTGTTTTTTGTATTTATATATATATATATATATATATATATCAATTGGATTTTTAATAAATCAATAATTCATTTGGAAGGTCAAAGTAAAAACGTGGAATCAGTACCAATAAAATTGTCCCCAAGGAAAAGATATTATTTTTTCCACGCTGAAGATCAACTCGTTTTAGTCATATTTAATTAACTCCAATCACCTAAACGCACGCCAAATGCACAATTCAATTTAACTCAACCCCAATTAAACTTTTGCAATTCAAATTGTTCCCCCAAATACATGCTAAGTTTAAAAACCTTAAAATACTTTAAAACGAGGTCGTTTTCTATAAAACCACAAATATCAATTTTTTGATTTCATTTGCCTTTGTGAGGTAATCATGATAAATCTAAGCTAGTTTGCCTAATCTTTTATCTTTTATCTTTTCTTGTGGATTATTAAAAATATCAATAGCACTTCTACAATGTTTTGGTCCACACCTATTATAGTCGTTACGTGTCATTTCACTTTTTTCTTTTTTTCGTTTTTCTTTTTTTGTTTCTTTACCCTTAATAAAATAATTCTATTTAAACATGTCCGCATTCAAACATTTTTTCTTGCAATCATCTCAATTATAATTTAGACAATAGACTATTTTTGCGCGTTCCCACTAGTCTTCAAAATGTTGATAACCCTACCCAAGTTAAATATACATATATATATAAAAATATATATAGTTGATAACTTTCACTAGAATATGATATATATGCCGCGTCGAAATTAAACCAAATTATTGTGAGGAGGGAAAAAAAGGGATTCAGTTATCGTAATATTAATATAACAACCCCCTCCCCCCCCCCCGCCCCCCCCATTTTTTTTTAATTAGTCCATCTTCTTTTTTGTTTTATTATTTATTATCTGTTGTTTTGGTTTTTAGTTTAATTTTCCATCAACTTGCAATAAGGGACGACTTATTCAGCGCACATAGACAAAGGAAAATGCAGATCTTTAATTATGTTGCTTATTTTGATGTTATGGCTAATATTATAATGTGATTAGGCAATGAACCTACTAATCACTAGTTTGTTGGCTTTATTCAATTATTTATGTTCCATTGGGATGAACCTACTAATCACTAGTTTGTTGGCTTTATTCAATTATTTATGTTCCATTGGGATGAACCTACTAGTCATCTTCGTTTTTTCTATTTTATTTTATTTTATTTATCTTTAATAAACCAAAGCCAAAATGTCAAAATAGCCAACATAATTTAAATAGTTGAAATGGTGTGAAATGGTTGAAACAAAAGGCCTGTGAATTGGTACCAATAAGATGACTTGCCCAAAAAAAATTATGCTATTTAAATAATGCCGTGGAATCTTAGACTTTCAAATAATATCAAGGTTGAAGGTTATATATAATAATGTTAGGGATATCAACTCTAATCCCAATTTTTAAAGTATCAATTCACGTGTTATTTTTTTATTGGTAGATACAATTACTTGATATGATAATGCTTTAAATATTTACCAATAAAAAAATAATAACTCATTTACCATATAAAATTGGTACTCAAAAGTTAATATTAGAATCAGTGTTTTTCGTATTTTTCATATATATATGTGTGTATATATATATATATATCAATTGGATGTTTAATTCTTTGATTTCATTTGCCTTTGTGAGGTAATTATGATAAATCTAACCTAGTTTGCCTAATCTTTTATCTTTATCTTTTCTTGTGGATTATTAAAAATGTCAATAACACTTGTACAGTGTTTTGGTCCACACCTATTACAGTCATTACGTGTTATTTCACTTTTTTTTTTTTTTTTTTTTGTTTCTTTACCCTTAATAAAATAATTCTATTTAAGCATATCCACGTTTAAACATTTTTTTCTTGCAATCATCTCAATTATAATTTAGACAACAGACTATTTTTGCGCGTTCCAACTAGTCTTCAAAATGTTGATAACCCCACCCAAGTTAATATATATATATATATATATATATATATATATATATTTTGTTGATAACTTCTTACCTTTTTTTTTTTTTTTTTTTCACTCTGAGCTTACCTATTCACCTTGCCCCATCTACTCCTCTTTTTCTATTTCTTTTTTTTCCCCCCCCTAAATACTTCACCTTCCTTATTTTCTACGCCATGTAATTATATATTAGGATTATTAGCATTAGTTGTCTTTGAACTATGAACATTGTAACGTTTTGACATATTACAAAGGTTTTTAAAGTAATATGTCAGAAACAAAAGTTAAATGACCAAAATGTTACAATGTTTTTTTTCCCCCTAAAAAAAGAAAAAGAAACATTGTAACATTTTTTTTTACTAAATAAGAAATTTTATTATCAAGCTACTAAAGGACAAGAGACAGACATCAGTAGAGGGGCAAGTCCACAGACTAGAATCCGGAATAAACTAATCGGCAAGCCACCAAACGGCTAGGGAACCACCAAATGGACCTAAAGTCTACAAATCAATGAGACAATACGCAGATAATCCATCCACTCAGGGAAAGTCGAAGCGATCCCCAATCCCAAATACGGAGAAAAACTCCTACAATAAGTGATGCAAATGCAAGATCCGCCCATAAACAACACCCAGTCAAACAATAGCTAAAGCCCAATCAACACAAAAACCTACACGAGCGACCAGAGGGAAAACCTCTGCCCTCATTATAAACAAAAAAAAAAAAAAAAAAAAGGGGAACCACTGCAACCTTCGGCACAGCCACGCCCATCAACGCCGGAGCAACCATCGACACTATCGGACCATCACGGAAAGAAGGCCAGCGACAAGAAGGAAAAACCGGCTACGCATGAGGGACACACGCCACCCACGACGGTTAACGCAGGCCCACGCACCGACCTAACCTCCTCTTCACCGCCTAGCAGCCCAGATCTCATGGTATCCACGAGTCCTCGTGGCGGACGTGCCCGGATCTGAGGACAACGAACGGCGACTAACTCTCCACGCTCGGCTCCGAAACAGCCCCGACCCACCCCTCTGACTGTACGAGCACGTTGTCGGAGACCACGACGAACTCCCCTATGAACGACGGAGACCGACAGCCCAGCGAAAGGCCGGACCATCGGTCCTAGATCTCAAAAACCTCAATTTCTCTTAGAGCCTCTCTCTCTTCTTTCTGTCTCTGTTTCCTTTCAAAGATGAAACATTGTAACGTTTTACTCATTGCGTGATAGCTTAAAATTTTAAATAAATAGATACATTAAGTGCCAAGTTGTCTCTTTGTTGCTAAAAACCTTGAAAACTGTTTTTTGCCTAGAATGTGATTCTCTTTACTGTGATATTAAGTGCAAAATGTACTCTTCATTGTTCTCTTCACTTCTTCTTTTTTTTTTTTTTTTTTTTAACATTTACTGTAACTATTTTTGTAAAATTTTCGGTTATAATCCTACCCTTAGGTAATAATCCCTGCCTGTGGCACCCATGCGTAGCCAAAAACTCGCTAACACACAATGGAAAAACTCATCTTGCAAACAGAACCATAAATATATTTTGATAAACATATGAAATTAACAATTGACCAAAACGACATATTTGCAGAATAATAACGTGAAGAGAAGAACCTACAGACAATAACATACCTTTCATGGTAGGTTTGAGTCCTTTTCATCGTCAACTAACTGTTCGTAGGCTGTATTTGGTGAAATGTAAAATCAACACCATTCATAGCTTTGTCACACACACACAAAATACATATATATAGGTACATTATCAAATATAAAACCTATATAAAATGACATTTGTAACTCTTTTATGCACATTATTATAATAGCGAATTGATTGCAATGTAGCGTTCTAATAATAATTGTTATTTGCACTAATAGTTCTAAATTGTAACATGTTACAAGATTCTAAATAAAAATTTAAATATAAATCAACTAGTAGTTATCAGATTATTTAAATAGAATGTTTCGATTGCCGATTTATCTGGCTGCTGGATTTGATACATTTATATATATATATATATATACATTTAGGCAGAAACATTTTTCCACACTGAAAATCAACGCGTTAGGTTTTGGTCCTTGGCGACGGCAGAATCTAAGCATTTACTAATAACGTAGTGGTTGAATTTTATGTAGACGTTTGGCCAATATTAGTTCTTTAATTCTGTTTCCAAATGTGAGGTTGAAATGCGTGTATCTTTTCTTTTAAAAAAATGTTTGGCCGGCAGAATATTTTGATATTGTGTATTCTTCGTCAATTGTTATGTGTTTTTTTTTTTTTTTTTTTTTTTTTGTTAAGACAAGAGTTTCAACATTTAATTTGCAAAGCTTTGTTTTTCTCTTTGGAGCCTCTTGACCGGGCTGCTCTTCTTGTTATCCTCTTGTCTGTTGCACCTGCGATGAATATCTTTCTATAGTAATAATATTCAGTATTGTCGAAATATGCTATGCCTTGTTTTATTACGATTTTAAAATAAAAGTAAATTTAGTACATTGAGAGAAAAAAAAAAAAAAAAGGATTGAGCATTTTCTATATTCAATTTACAGACTATGAATCAATATTTGTCCCTACAATCTTGATCATCTTATAAACTCACTCTTATTATTTCCTTTCTCTAACACCTCTTAACTTTTCTAGAATATTTCAGTTCAAAGTAGCTTAAATTAGGTAGATGCTTTATTTGTTTTATGAATCAATCTCACCTGTATATGCCTCTCGCTTTATAATGTCATTCTTACCCTTACCACTTGAAGTTTAAAAACTCTTATTTTACCCTTCAAATTTTGGTTAGTCCCAATTAACTTTTTTTTTTTTTTCCTTCGTAAAACAGACGGAAAAAAAGGGGGAATTAAATGAAATCATATGTTTTTTTTCATTAATTTTTGACAAAGTTCTTGAAAAATGACCATGTAACCACACTACCATCTTTTTCCTTTTTTATTTTTTAAAGATAAATTGTAAGGAAGAGAGGTAATAAGTGAGGTTAATTCCAAATTCAAGGAGTAAAGTGAGAATTTTTAAAGCTCAAAAAGTAAAGTGGGTCATCCCTATAGTTGAAAGGGCACACATGGGAGAATTTCCTTATTTTACTATTTCCCTATACAAGAATTGGACACCATTTGAAATGGTCAATGACAAACCAAAATGACAACGCTCACTTCACCCAAAAAAAAAAAAAAAAAAAAAGCTCATTAGATCCATTTAACATTCGAATTGGCTGTCAGCTGATTGATCATTTGTCCTTGTTGGAACTTCATCCGAAAACTTAGAAGCCTACGAAACAGATTATGAACAAAGCGTAAAGTCGACCACACAACTATTAGCACCAGAAGATAACTTAAATTAGATTCAGCCAATTAAGCCTATGTAATTAATTGTTTTTGGGCAGATCTCTCATGTTTTGTTTCACCAAAGCACAAAGAAGAAAACCACTCTCAATATATATTTTCTACATTATTCCACCAATTATTACAAGAAGAAAACGTTGTCCAGAGGAAATCACTACATTCATTCCAAAGCACATTTTTATATCACTGTGTGAAAGAAGGAACGAATATTACTAGAGATTTTGGAGTTGCTGTTTTTCATGTTTTACTTGTTGTCGTTTCTGGAGTTTATTGTCGTTTATTAGTTTGGTTGTCCATTTTGAGTTAATTGCCGTTTTGTAATTGTTGGCGCTTTTGGAGATTACATTTTATCCTTATTGACATTATATTTAGTTTTGCAAGTCCAGAAGAGGAATTTCAAAATTAAACTTGTTGTTAAATCAAATTAGATGTGGCAAAATCTGATCTGGACTAGCCAGTCACGATGGTGATGTGGGATTTGCAGCAGAACAAATGATACATCAATAACTAATTTAAGGAAAAAAAATAATAACAAAAGGGAAAATTTCCAGTCAAAAAAGAAAAATAATTATAATCATAATAATTGTTGGGTGATATTAATTTGTAGACAGCAGGAATATTGGTTATTGGTTTTTCAGTAATCTAATTTGAGAAAACTTTAATTAAACTTTGTAAAGATTACTAATTTAGCTAACCAAAACGATGATATTAATTAGAAAAGGCACTAAAAGAACATAAATATACTCAGAGGGGTTACTACTTATGAGAATTAAAACAGGAGTTAAGTTGTCGTTTGGATGTTTGCTAGTGTCTTTTCATACCTTTGAATCACTGCCGATTTATCTGGCTGTTTAATTGTTTTTGAGCCGATCTCTCATGTTTTGTTTCACCAAAGCACAAAGAAGAAAACCACTCTCAATATATATTGTCCACACATTCATTCCAAAGCACATTTTTATATCACTGTGTGTAAGAAGGAACGAATATTACTAGAGATTTTGGAGTTGCTGTTTTTCATGTTTTACTTGTTGTCGTTTCTGGAGTTTATTGTCGTTTATTAGTTTGGTTGCATTGCCGTTTTTAAATTGTTGTCGCTTTTGGAGATTACATTTATCCTTATTGACATTATATTTAGTTTTGCAAGTCCAGAAGAGGAATTTCAAAATTAAACTTGTTGTAAAATCAAATTAGATGTGGCAAAATCTGATCTGGACTAGCCAGTCACGATGGTGATGTGGGGTTTGCAGCAGAACAAATGATACACCAATAACTAATTTAAGGAAAAAAAATAATAACAAAAGGGAAAATTTCCAGTCAAAAAAGAAAAATAATTATAATCATAATAATTGTTGGGTTATATTAACTTGTAGACTCAGCAGGAATATTGGTTTTTCTGTAATCCAATTTGAGAAAACTTTAATTAAACTTTGTAAAGATTACTAATTTAGCTAACCAAAACGGTGATATTAATTAGAAAAGGCACTAAAAGAACATAAATATAATCAGAGGGAGTACCACTTATGAGAATTAAAACAGGAGTTAAGTTGTCATTTGAATGTTTGCTAGTGTCTTTTCATACCTTTGAATCACTGCTTAGTAACCTGTCGTTTTACTCTTGCTATTTGAAGGTGTCGTTTTTCTTTTCTTCTTGAACTTTTTAGTGCTAACATGATAACATGATGAGTGGCAAAATAAAATTACCACACCATTTTCTTCATATAAGTAGCAACAAATGAAAAACAATAACGATTGAACACGACAAAAAAATTAAAAAGCCGACATAATAAGCTCAAAATACCACGTTACATGTAAAAAACGACACCAAATAGAAAACCGACAAGAGTAGAAAAACGACATTATATCAACAAACAACAATGATAGATTTCAAAACGACATCAAGTATAAAGCAACATAAACATCAGTAAGTGAAATCAATAACCTGAAAACCCCACATTTCAGTTAAAAAAAAAGACAACAAATTTTATATTAATAACCTAGGACAACGTCACCATATAGAAAACACGATAAGAGCATAACAACGACGACTCTACAAACAACAAATATAGTAGAACGACGTGACTAATTGATAAACTCTAAAACGACATCAAAAGTATAACAACATTAAACATTAGATTATCAGTCAATTAAATAAGCAAGGAAACGACAGCTGTACAAAAAGACGACGGCATTATCATCCAAACGATCAATATTCAACACTTACGTATCTATGACAGGACCAACCACGGTGCAAATCTAGATGCTAGTATTACCCAGATCTACTGTCCTATTCTCCTGTTTCAATAGCTATCCACTCAATAGTGTTTTGACAACTTATCAATTTGTTTAAAAA
This sequence comes from Ficus hirta, assembly GCA_038430175.1. NCBI lineage: Eukaryota > Viridiplantae > Streptophyta > Magnoliopsida > Rosales > Moraceae > Ficus > Ficus hirta. The sequence goes on along the minus strand of CM076585.1, from coordinate 40,892,842 downwards.
TTTTTAGTATTTAGCTTCTTTTATATGGTTAAAGTTTTAAATTCATATGATATGACATAATATTATTTGGGGACAACCAATAAGAAATAAAATCTAAAACAACAGATCTTGATTTCGTATTGCAATGATTTTTTTAAATGTTGAAAAAAAAAACATTTAATTAAATGTTGGTTATGTGATTAAAACATAAAAAATAAAAGTAAAAATCGAAGTAGGTGGGGGCACATTTAAGAAATTTGGAGTTGGGGGAAACTAAGAAAATTTAAAGAAAAATGGGGCTTTTTTGAAATTAAAAAACAATTTGGGTGAGACCCAAGCCCCACTTGGCCTCTAAGTGAATCCATGGCTAGAAATGTATTGGTGTTGGTCATTTATTGTTTTTTTTCTTTTTATTACGAAAGTCATTTTGGTTTTTGATATACTAATTTTTCAAAGCAATAAAAGAAGAATCCAAACACCACTATACCAGCCTAGTTTGAGATCTTAAGCGAAAAAATACAGCCACACGATAAGATTGAGATCCTAAGCGAAAACAAAAAGAAGATTATAGAGAAAATTCTGACCTCTGATGTTGGTTTGACAACTCTGAAGAACAAAACTTTCCTCTGTTCCTCTCTGTCACCACTGATTTGGCAATGGTGAATTATGGATCCAGACAGCAAACAAGTAGAATTGATATTTTTTTCACCTCCCAATCCTGGAATTCAGCTCGAGCACATAACATTCTTGGTTAACAATACCCATACTAAAAAGAAAACTTGCCACAGCAAACCATTGTCGTGCTTCTTCTTTCTTCTTCCAGTTTTGGAATTCAGCCCGAGCATTTGAAATTCTTGGCTTATGATTCCTGCGTAAAGAGGTCCAGTTGATACCATAATTCTTTTACTTATGTTAACTTGGCATGGTATAGGTAAAGTAACCCTTTATTCTTTGTGTTGTGTCTTTTCAAGTACTCTTTCATCATGTTTTCTCTCTGCCTGCATTTTGAACTAAAACACGAAATTGCAAAGGTGATGATTCTTGATTGACTTTCAGTTCATGATTCTTACAATAGATTAGAAATCAAGATGGTACTGTAGTGAGAAAATCGTGATGAATATCGAAGGTGGCTTCTTCAACATGTGCTTATAAAATTCTTTATAGAAGTGATTCCCCTTCAAAAACTGGGAAGCACATCATCCAAATTCAGAGCAAGTGTAAAACATGTCAGATGAATCAAATCTACCACCTATAATATGTATTCGCTCCCTGTCAAATCATCAAATCTTTTATAGAAAGAGAAATCCGAAGGAACTGTCATTCAGAAAGAATATTCTTACCAGTTCATTGGCCAGCTGAAGTGCAAAAACTTGTTATGTTTCAGTGGAAGCAAAAACTAGTGACACATCACACCTGACCTAGTAGCTGGAATCTTCTCCCCAACATGCTTAACATGTTCTGCTGCTTCGATATCATCACCCTCTTCTTTAGAATGTATCATACCAGTAAATTGAACAGTTGGTAAATCTCGTCTGCAATTTGAATGATCCACGATGCTGCAACTCCTAGAAGTGCCCTATTTAAGCGAAAAAATACAGTAACATGGTTAGATTGAGAGCTCAAGCAAAAATAAAACGAACATTACGCAAATAAAATTCTGACCTCTGAATGTTTGTTCTGCTGACTTTGAAGACGAAAAATGGACATTCCTCTCGCATCCTTGCATGTGGCTGATTTCAAACATCTGCAGAGATTAATCACATTTGATTTTGAAATCCCACTAGTAGTTACAACTGTAGTCTATGACAAGATGCATCATAAAAGTCAAGTCAGCTCAAGATCCGGTTTAGTTATAGATCTTATAGAGTGAACTGTTATGAATTAGAATTTCCACTTTTTGGTTTTTCTTGGAGAAATGATTGTCTATCATTTATAACATGATATGAATGTGTCATACTCTGGTGATATAAAAACTAACAAAGATAAGTTCACAATATCTACATCTAAAGACAACATTGAACAACATATCTTGATAAAATCGGAACAATTCACCTCACAAAATGATCTGTTTGCCAGATTTACATGTTCTTCTTCAACGTTGTCCTGCAGAGTCATAATGGACAGCCATCCGCTTTACATCCTTATTGATTCAGAATTCTCCAAAACGTATTCTTAGCTAAATGATAACAATAATATATTACAATAGAAAAACAAGGAGAAAATTACCTTACGAGAGAATTGGAAAATGCGGAGTTTAGGGAGGCACAGAAATGAAGAATGCTCTCATCATATGTCTTCTCTTTAGATTTCTATCTTGGGGTGTGATGAATCTAGGGAAAATCTTCCTCTGTCCCTCTCTATCACCAATGATTTATCGTCAGTCAATTATGAATCCGTACAGCAAAAAAGTATCATAACACTGCCTTATTCTCTTAGTCCCGAAATTTAGCCCGAGCACGTAAAGTTTGGCTAACAATACCTGCAGTAGAAAGTACAGTTGCCAAACCATATTACAAAAACTATTCGCAGTGGCAAGACACCAATGCTCTTTTTCTTAACATAATCTAAAAGGATTTCGGGCAGAAAAAAGAACGAAATGAAAATTGCCACGGCAGAGGTGACTAACCTTTTTTTGGCTGAAATTTAAGTGTCGTTTTAACCATGTTCAATCTATTCCTGCACATCATCCACATATAGCCTATTTGGAGAGTATATTAGATTAAAAACTAAAGAAAATTTGATTGGCAACATTTATATTTCAGAAAGTATGACAAGGAATTATTAAAAACTTTCAAAATAATGCAATAATATTATTTTTCCAATAAATTTTTATCAACTTCTTCAAACTAGCTCCAAAGAAAATTCACACCCACATATGAAAACCAAACCCCAGACCAGTCTCCAAGAAAACATGGAAATATTGAAGAAACAAGCATAAAACGAAACTCATGTAAGAGCAAAATAATCTGGAAATCAAACGTTATTAACTAAAACAGAACAAAAAACAAATGTTATAGTACCTGAGGGTAAATTATCCTGCTTAAGCGAAAAAATACAGTAACACAGTAAGATTGAGATCCTACATGAAAACAAAAAAAAGATTGCACAAAGAAAATTCTGACCTCTGAATGTTTGTCTGACAACTCTGAAGAATACAGCTTTATATTCCTAGGTTCCTTGTGTAAACTTGTAGCTGGAATCTTCTTCCCAAGTCCCAACATGCTTAACTTGTACTGCAACTCCTAGTAAGTGTCCTGCTTAATTGAAAAAAATACAGTGACATGGTAAGATTGGGAGCTTAATCAAAAACAAAAGGGATATTATACAAATAAAAATTTTGACCTGTGAGTGTTGTGCTACTAACTTTGAAGAATAAAAGGACATTCTTCTCGCATCCTTGCATGTGGCTGGTTTTGAAACATCTGCGGACATTATTCACTTTTGAGTTTCTTCAAAGATTATCCATTTTTTATATTTAGATGGTTGAAAGAAAAATGATAAAGACAATACCATTCAAAACAGAATGGACAATCATTATTTCCAAAATCCCTCTAGTTGTTAAAACGGTTGTCTTTGACAAGATGCAACAAAAAAGTCAAGTCTGATAAAAAAATCCTGGTTTACTTGTAGACCTTATAGTGAAACTATTATGAATTAGAATTTTTTTTTTTTTTTTTCCTGGGCAACAACATGTTCAATCAACGTCTGCAATTTAAGATATGAAAATGTGTTAGATCAAACACTGAAAAAACTTTCATTTGTAACATTAATATTTCAGAAAGCTATATGATAAGGGATTGTTGAAAACTTCTGAAACAATGAAACATTTCTATTTTTCCATGAATTTCGATCAACTTCCTTAGACCAGATCAAAGAAAATTCACACCCACATATGAAAACCAAAGCCCAAACCAGTAACAAGGAAATATTGAAGAAATAATCATAAAAAGGAACACACGTAAAAGCAAAGTAAAATGGAAGTCAAATGTTATTAATTAAAACAGAACAAAAAACAAATTGTATAGTACCTGAATGGAAAATTGGAGCATGTAGAGAATGAGGATGGACAAAAATTCATGTTGCTTTATTATATTTCTTTCCAGTCGATTTCTATGTAGGGGATGTGTTGAATTTTGGGCCAATCTTCCCCTGTTCCTCTCTGGCATCGCTGTTTTAGCAGAGGACTGCCATTGATCTCCAAAAGAGCAAGAAAAGGGGGCAGCCCTTCTTCTGGCAAGCACTGTAACTCTTTGCAAGAGGAAATTCGCAATTCTTGAAGGGAGGTGAGGTTGTGAAAGGATTTTCCATTTAGGGTTTCAAGATTTTTGAAGTCATAGATAGTGAGAGAAGTCAAAGTGGATGGAAGAAGCCCTTCCTCTGGAAATGAATCCACCCCTCCTTCAATTTCAAATTCTTCGAGCACTAAGCTTTGAAGAGAGGAGAGTCTTTGCAGATCCCACCTCATACGGTTTGCAATGAGCATTTCGCATCCCCTAATTTCAAGTTCCTTTAAACTAGAAGGAAATCCCATTCCTAAAAACGACTCCAATCTTGGACAGTAGTATAATCGTATGGATTTAAGAGAAGGATATGCGGAATCAATCTCTGCTTGACTTGTGGGAATTGAGCTCACCATTTCTTCACAATCACTAATGTGAATTGTTTCCAAGGATGGAAAACAACCAGGTGGCAGTCCCACATTCAGTTTGTCACACGACTCAATATGAAGAGTATTGAGACGGGGGAAAATCTCACGTGCTTGCTCAGCTCCAGTAAATGACCACCTCTCCAGCGAACCCATGGATTCAATGTGTAATTTTTCTAAGGATGGAAAAGGCGTAGTTAAGGAAGTACCACAAAATTCATCTCCTATACTTTCCAACCCATCCATATGGTCAATTTTAAGCTTTCTGAGGGAAGGTAGTTGCCCCAGTGGTGGCAACAAGCAACAATTTTTACAATCGATTAGATTCACTTTAACCATGTCACGAAATGTTTCACATGCTACCCAATTTGGGAACATAGTAACTCTGTAATCGTAAATTTCGAGTTTCTTCAGCATTTTATGTGGTTCCAGTGCAGTAAGTACTTCCTTTTCTTTTGTTGAATCATTACTTATATTGTCATGCGTCCATTCCAAAATAAGCCCAGTAAGACATTCCTTGTTCTTCAAATCGGCTTGTAAAACATCCCCCACGTCCACCACATTTTCAAGCCCTGAAATCCAAAGACTTTCATGCAAAAACTTCAGCTCTCCCAACTCTTTGATCCTAGACCCACCATTTTCTCCCAAAACAAATTTAGTTAATGTTTGTAGATTCTTCAACTTGCACATCTGTGGGGGCATTTCTTTCAAAGGTGTGCCTATAATTGCAAGATGACGTAGGTTGATTAAGGAACACGTGTTGGTTGGCAATTGAGTAAGTCTTCCACAATCTGACAACAACAATGTTTGCAAGTTGTATAGAGTGCAAACTGAACTTGGAATTTCTTCAACTTCTATCCCAGATAAGTCCAAATACCTTAGATGCTTTAGATCCCCAATCGAATCAGGCAACACTCTGATACTAGATTGAGATAAAGAGAGCACTTTCAGGCATCCTCTAACTCCTTGAAATAGTTCACACAGGATAGGATCCATCGATATTGAATTGTAAATATACACACATGACAGCGGTAAAGCCAGCAGGGTCCTTAAACACCTGGTTTTGGACAGACCCCGTAACTTCATTATGTCTTCATTATCTTTTCGATATGACAAATGACGGGTCTTGCTTGTAAAGCCATCCAAGTAATCACAACCATCCAATGTGAAGCAAAACTCACCTGAAGTGCGCATAGCTAAATCATGCACAAGATCATGCATTAGGAGAACTGGTCTTCCATTCCTACTATTGGATCGTTGGAAGAATGACCTTGATATTAGAGAATTCAAGTACGCTTTTCCAACATCTTCCATTCTTTTTCCTTTTTCAGGTTGCAAGAGTCCTTCTGCCATCCACAACAAGACAATGGTTTCTTTGTCATCCTCCGTAAACTCATAATCTTTAGGGAATATTGAGCAATAAGCAAAGCACCGTTTCAAGTTTGGGGGTAGGAATTGATAACTCAACCATAATGCTGGAAGAATCTTGTTCTTCTGATTTTCCTGAAATTGCAAATCCCACACATCACTCTGCAAGATCCCTCTCCACTCCGTTGAACTTGATAGAGAGCGTAAAACACCAGCAATTGATTTTATTGCTAAAGGTAGTCCCTTGCACTTTTTAACAATTTCTTTGCCCATTTCTTGCAAATCCGGATGCACCCCAGAGCCTCTTTTGTCAAAGGCATGGTGTGCAAACAACTCCCAGCAATCATCATCCTGTATCATCTGTAGAGTATAAGCTGGAACAGTACCCATCTTTGATGCCACGATTTCACTGCGTGTCGTCACAAGAATCTTACTCCCGTCTGCTCCAAAGTCGAAAGGGCTCTTTAAAGCATCCCAAAGATCATAATTTTCGTTCCAAACATCATCAAGAACGAAAAGAAATCTTTTCCCCATCACTTCCTTCTTCAGTTCAGTTTGAAGATCATACAGGTCTTGAATATCACATTTCGAAGAAGTGATCGCCTCAAAAATTTTTCTCATAAGTTTAAAAACATCGAACTCCTCTGACACTGTTACCCACACCTTCAAGGAAAAATGATCTTGGACCGCACTATCATTGTAAACAAATTGAGCAAGAGTGGTTTTGCCGATACCACCCATGCCCACTATAGGAATCACGGATAGCTTGCGCCCACCATTATGATCAGATAACAACAACTCAACGATAGCTTCTTTCTCAGCATCCCTTCCATAAACATCACATGCGTCCACCAAAGGAGTTGGTAATCTTTGATATCTGTTCTGATGAACACCTTCTGTCAGACCAAGCTCACTCTTACGCTTCAAGAGAGGATCCAACTTAGCAAGGATCTCCTCTATCTCCGACTTTATAGTGCTGTTAAATGCATTATATAACTCTGACGTGAAATTGAAGAACTTTCTCTTTTTGCTTCCAGATTGCTCACTTTCTTCCACATTGCGCCGCAAAGCTTCGTAGTTGATTTTGTCTATCACGTGATCTGCTTCATAGTGCACTTCTCTAACATCATCAAGCCACCTCCTCACGTCTTCATCTGTGAGTTGCTTCACGTCAGCATCATTCAGCAGTTTATTAGTCGACCGCAACTGGATCTCCAACCGATTAAGCAGCTCAGGAATGTCTGTCTTTCCTTGAAAGAGATTGTTTACCACTTCAGAAGCCAGCCTTTCAAACAGGGCATCAACGAAGCCGGACAGAAGAGCTCCCACAAGTCCAGCCATGGTTCTTCTTCTTCAAGGAACCGTAGTAACGATTGACGGTGAAAAGGACTCCTGGAGAATGACAAAGAAGAAAGGAGATCAGTTAACAAGTGTGTTATGGAATGAACTCTCCGAGCAAGGAAAAAAAAAAAGGCTGTGTGTTTTTATTACTTCAATCTCTCTTTTTTTTTTTCCTTTTTTTTTTTTTTTAAATTGTGTGTAAAGTCCCTCGTTTCTCCTAATGAAACCAAACTTCATTACTGAAATTTAACCAAGATGAAGCCATTATTCTCATCAAACCAAAAATAATAATAATAATAATAATAATTTACTAAATTAAACTGCATATATAGTTAGAAAGTGCAGGGGAAGAAAAAGATATACCTCTGGTTGTATCAACCTCTTTTCTTCTCTTTATTGCTCCTTTGAATGATGGGAGTTTTGGATAACAAGTAAACTCCTTCTATTTCAAATAGCAGAAAACTAAAATAAAAAAGAAGCACAGTTAGTACCACTATAAATTTTTGAAAGTTAGAACAAGGGCTTTTATTTTATAAAAAAAAAAGGATTATATATATATATATATTTTCTTATTGATGATACTAAAACTTGACAACTTTGATATGACCTTCAATCAAGCTATTTTATACGTTTAGAAACGGAACCTACAATTATTTATGTCATTTAATGTGTTGTAGAATTTGTTTGTGTCTGGTATTGATATCGTTTTTAGATGTTCTTCTCGTTTCTCACATTGTTATTCACGTTTTATTATGTATGTGAGTTGTTATTCCTTTTAGCATTTAACATTTATTTTTCTCACACAAAAACGAAATACAAATAAGAAATCAAATCATTAAGACAACAACTATTGAGGCAATCACATAATTAATGACTTATCGAAAAATCACATAATTAATGGACTGTAAGAAATGTTTGAAAATAGTTTGTTTAGATTGAAATATCCAAATCACAGAAGAAATAAAAAATAAAAGATAATTTGTTCTAGCAAGCATTAAAAAAAAAAAAACTACAACATTGAAAAAGAAAGAAAAAAGAAGAAAACTACAATGACATTCAGTCAAAATGAAAAATATAACAATAATATTATGTGAAAATAACTTTGGAGAAGATAATGAAGAGTAAAATACTTGCGTTTTTGGGTCGGTCAGAAGTTTATGCTTTCAACTTTGAACAAAGGGAGACATTTCATATAGATGATCAAGAGAAGGTCTCTAAGGCAACTAGCAGAAAAGGACTTTTGTTTAAAGAAATGCTCTTTTGTGTTTTCACTATTCTCTCTCAACTTTCTTTTTCTTTTTCTTTTTCTTTCTTCCTTTTTTTTTTTCCTTCTCCTTTTTCTTTTTGTGTCCAATTGATGCGTTTGCAAAGCAACTAACAATTATAGATGGCTCCAATAACTTACAAAGAGGGACCACTTACTCGAGCGTACTTGACCAGCGATTAAAGTAGGTCTATTGCATATATATAGTCTTCCTTAATCATCTTGCTTATTTTGTATTTACAATTAATATCAGTGGGTAATTAAAATGTAGCAAAAAGATAATGAGCTAAAAGCAAAGAAACAACAAGAATCATCACTCATACTTTTGCAATCGAAAGAAAATCTCACAAATAAATTACTTTTTCGTTGGAGGATGAATATCGTGGTTGCAAACCAGTAACGAAGACAGAACTTTTTTTTAGGAAAGCTAATAACTATATCATGAAAAAGGATAATTGTGAGCATATTTTTATTTTTGAGGAAGATTACAATGAAAATTTAGTTAAAATTATTTTAAAGAATAAAACAAAATAATAAACAAACAAACAAACAAACAAAAGTTGAAGGGGGCCTAGGCCTTCTCTCCCTTCATTTCTGTTGCAAACATAATATAGTGATAATTGAACACTTAACTTCACAAAATAACTTAGAATTGAAACCCCACAAAAAATAAAAATGAAGGATGAATGTAATACTATACTCATAGTGAATTTTAAGTCCCACCATGACATAGATAAATAATGTTTTTTTTTTTAAGAAAAAAATATTATTTATGGATCCAACAGCAAGAATCTTAGAAAGTGACTTTCATTATTTTTCACCACTAATGGTTTCTTGTCTTTATTCCTCAATAATTCATGTTCCATTTGGATGAACCGATCAGTAATTTTCACCTTTTTTTTTTAATACCAAAGCAAAAGTGTGAAATAATAAATACCAATAAAGCTTTGCCACCAAGAAAAAGCAACTATTTTTTTCGACGCTGAATATTAACGCGTTTTAGTCATAGTTTTAAATAGAAGTGAAATCTTAATTGTTTTGTTTAGATAGTGGAGTCGTTGAAGGTTGTATATAAAACTCCGTTCAATAAGAAGGAAAGAAAAGAGGAAAGAGAGAAAACATACGAAGGAAAGAAAATTTGAATGAAGGAAAGGAAGTTGATTTTCTATCTTGTGTAGTATGATAGAATGAAAGAAAATAGAGGATAAATTAAATGACCATTTTGCAAATTAGTTAGTAATTAGTTAATTTAAAAATGAGGATAAAAATGTTATTTAACTATTTATATAAGTGTAAGAGTTTTTCCTCCAAAAATCTCTGCACTTTTGTAGAGATTAAAAATGGTGGGCTCTCTATTTCCTTTTATCTCTCCAATTTTCTCTTTCCTCCATCTTTCTCTCCTACCAAATAACATGCATTCTTATTTTCTCTTTAAACATCCCTCCACTCTTTTCTTTTCTCTTACTTTTCACCACTACCAAACATAACATAAATATTTGGTATGAACCCTTCCTAACGAGTGTGTTATGGCTCCTTAACATAATTTTCGCAATTTAACAAAGTGTGTTATGGAATGAACCCTCAAAGCAAGGGCTTTTGTTATAAAAAAATAAAAAATAAATAGATCAAACTTCATTACTAGCATTTAAACAAAATGAAGCCAATTCTCAGCAAAATAATAATAATAATAATAACAATAACAAAATCGTTTACTGAATTAAAGTTCAAGATAATTAGAAATGTGCAGGGCAAGAAATTAAAAGATCTACCTTTAAGTTGTATCAGCCTCTTTTCTTCTCTTTATCGCTCCTTTGAATGATGGGAGTTTTGGATAACAAGTAAATTCCTTCTATTGCAAATAGCAGAAAAAAAAAAATTTAAAAAGAAACACAATTAGTTCAACTGTAATTTTTTGAAAGTTAGAACAAGGGCTTTTGTTTAAAAAAAAAAAAGGATTTTTTCTATATATTTTTTATTTTTCCTCAATGATGGTTCCTAAAACTTAACAACTTTTGTATGACCTTAAAGCAAGCTATTTTACACAATTAGAAAACGAACCTGCAATTATTTCTGTTGTTTATAATGTTGTCCAATATATTGTGTTTGGTATTGCTGTCGTTTTTAGATTTTCTTGTCGTTTTCTAATTGTTATTCTCGTTTTATTGTGCTTGTGAATGGTTTTTACTTTGAACATTTAACAACAATTTTTCTCACACAAAAACGAAATATAAGAAACCAAACCATTAAGGAAACAACTATTGAGGCAAATCTCATAATTAATGATATGTAAGAAAAGTTGAAAAGAGTTTGCTTGAATTGGAATATTCAAATTACGGAAGAAATAAAAAAATATCTTTATTTAGAAGAAATAAAAAAATTCTTTTTTTAGAAGAAATAAAAAAAAATTATGTACCATCAATGAGTTAATCAATGCACAAAATCTGAGATATCCTTCAGATTTAGACAATCAACAATGGTCAATAACTACTTATTTGTTTCCTGTTTAGTCTTCCTTTTATATAGAAAATGTAAATAGGCATTTATGGTGTATATTCTCTAATTTAGATCCTAAATTAGTTATTGTGTTATATATATTTTCCAATGTAATCAGAAAACGATAGACAGAGAAATTCATTTTTGCTTTTCATCAAACATTAAAAAAAAAAACTTCAACATTGAAAAAAAAAAAAATCTATTAAAACATTCTGTCAAAATGAGAATATATAACAATAATATTATGTGAAAATACCTTTGGAGAAGGTGACGAAGACAACTATATATGCTTTCAACTTTGAACAAAAGGGAGACATTTCATATAGATGATCAGACGTTTCATATAAACATTTCAAAGGTATATTCGTTTTCCTTTTTTTTTCATTTTCATTTTCTTTTTTTTAATTGATTTTTGTCTCTAGTGCAGCCTAAGATGCCGGGAAATTAGCACATATTGCTGGTTTCAAGGATTTGCAAGGAGGAAAAATAAGGTATTTTTTACTTTACCTCTTTAATCATATTTGCCTTGTGAAAAAAAGTACCAAAATTTTTTCTTACTTTTCTAACCACCGAAATTGAAAAAAAAAAAAAAAAAATTGCGCAGATTAGAGTATCCAAATTTTAGAAGAAATAAAAAAATAAAAAATAAAACCGATCCGTTTCACAAATGAATTTGAATTAAAAATTTTAAATTTTAATAATAAATTTTTATTAATTTTTCAGAAAAGATAAAAATTAAAAATAAAAATAAAAAATTTTTTCATAAAAAAACAAAAATTGAGATAAAAATTTTAGTTTAAAATGATTTATCAAATGGATCCATAATATCGAACAGATAAAGAAAAGGTCTCATGTTTCTTCTTTTTCTAATGACATAAATAAAACTTCATGATAGATATTACTACTTTATTGCAGATATGTAATCTTAATTCCTATATTTTTTTTCCATATTAAAAAAAATTTATAAGATTCAAACAAAATGAAAAATTTAACAATAATCTTATGTCAAAATACCTTTGGAGAAGATAATAACGTGAGAAATGCTTGTGTTTTTTGGATCGATCAGAAGACTATATATGATTTCATGTGTACAGAAAAGGCAAACTGTAGTTTGAAGCTTAGAGAAGAGGAAGGACTTTTGTTAAAGAAAGGCTCTATGTTTTCAGTTTTCACTGCTCTCTCTCAACTTTCCCTTTTCTTTCCCTCTTTGTTTATATTTTTTATTTTTTATGTCCAATTTACGCATTTGGAAAGTAACTAACAATTATTGATGGTTCCAACAACTTGCAAGGGACCACTGACGCATGGTTGACCAGAGATAAAACAAGTCTACTGTATTATCTATTGTTTTGTATGAAGTTTAAATTTATCTCAAATTAAATTAAATTTTTTATATTTTATATTTTTTAATTAAAAAATTTATAATTAATTTTTAAAAAATTAATCAATTTTAATTTAAAAATTTTATCTTTAATTAACTTATCAAAGATTATAAATTCCACTTTAATCATCTTGCTTATTTGGTATTCACACTTAAATCAGTGAATAGTTAAATAGTAGCAAAAATCTGACAAGCACTTTACTTTCTTGTTGAAGGATGAATATTGAAGATATAGATATAACTTAATGATAATTAAACACTTGATTTTATCTAATAGTATAGAATTCAAAACACGATCTAAATTTAAAAATAATAATAATAAGTGTAAAACTACATTAATACTCATAGTGAATTTTTAGTCCTACCATGATGTAGGTAAATCAATTTTAATGAACGAAAAACGTTTAGGATAACAATTTTAATCTCAATCTCAATTTTAAATATTAATCTATATAGCATATAAGATGTTGTTTGTTTATTGAATATTATCATATTAATTAATTATATCTATTAATAAAAAAATATAAAATGTGAGATGATATTTAAAATACTGAGATTAGAATTGATATTTCTAATATTACTCATAAATTCATCGAGACCGGGTGAAAATAGCTAGAAAGATGTATCCGACAAGAATCTTTGAAATTCATTAATGGTTTCTTGGCTTTTTTTCTCAATAATTCACATTAACTTTACTGTTTTAGATAATGGAGTTGTTGAAGATTATATAAACGTTTGGTTTAATATTTAATTCTTTAATTTCATTTGGCTTTGTGAGGTATCATGATAAATGTTTACATTATCTGTAAAAATGTTTTATAACATTCATTGAATATAATTCAAACCAAATTATTTCTGAGACGGGGAAAATAGGACTTGGTACGTAACCAATATCATTAAAGGACATAAATATCAGTAATGACATCAATAATCAAAGGAAAATAATAATAATAATAATAATAATACAAAAGGAGATCGATCAAACTGAAAGCAAAAGACATCAAAACAACGTCAACATGAAACGACAACAATATATCGAAATGCATGTACATTAAGAATAGTAATCAAATGACCACAAAGCAAAAGAAATGATAGTAAACTCCAAAACATCATACCTCCAGAGTCTAAGGGGGTGTTTGGTATATAAGTTGAGTTTGAATTGAGTTGAGATTTTAAGTTTAAATAGTAATTTTTATTGATTTTTTCAAAAAAGATAAAAAAAAAATTTTAAAAAAATAAAAAATATGATAAAAAAAAATACAATTTAATTTAAAATAAGTGTTAATACCAAACAAATCCTAATACTTTATTTGGCTGGTCGGTTCAATCTAAAAAGTTTAACTCCGTTTTCTTTTTTTTTAATTAAAAGTTAATTAATTTATAAATTAATTTTTAAAAAATTAATAAACTATAATTTTTAATTCAAACTGATCAAATAAATAGATCATAAATAAGTTAATAATTGCTTCTTTTCTTCTTGACGGGAGCTTATCTACTAAAGTTGACTCGAGATCTAATGATTAAAATGTGTAATTTGGATTTGGAAGGAAAGCATGTCAAGTCATGTCATTTGGAAACTCCCTAGAAATGACATATTAAAATCTGTTCATGGCTATCTGAGCAATGATAGGGAATACTAATAGTGCAAAACACTACAAAGTAATAAATCGTAAATACATCATAATTTAAAACTCATTTTTTATTATTTATGATTAGCTATATCCTAAATATTTTTCTGGCTATGTACAGTGTGACAATATTAAAGAATATTAATGATATCTTAAAAAAAATAGAATTTGATATTATAAACAAGAAGCATATAATTTGAGTTTGAGTTAATAATTTTTATTAATTGTTTAAAAAAGACAAATTTTTTTGAAAAAAAGATAAAAATTAATATGAAAAAATACAATTTAAATTAAAACTCTAAACAAAACATTAATAATAATTTTTATATGTGAGATGAATCTTTCAATCCAACAAGCTCATCATCCATATTAAGGATTGGTTTAACATTGTTGTGTTTTTTGACATAATTTTTATTTTTATTTTTAATAATAGAAGAAGTAGAAATTAATAATAAAAATCACAAATTTCAATTTTTATAAATAATTATTAAAAAATATTGATGTTTTTACCATTTGCTTTTAGTATTTTTTGCATTTCAGCAGTAAAGGTTTTTTGGCTTTATTCAATAATTTATTATGTTCCATCGGAGGAGCCTACCACTCATCTTCATTTATATATATTTCTATTTTTTGAAAAACCACTGAAAAAAATAAAAAAAAAATATTAAATAGTTTACGGATTCAAATCTGCTCTCTCTTTTTTTTTCCCTTTTTTTTTTTTGTATTGATTTTTGTTTCTAATGCAACGTAAGGGTTAGTTTGGTTGATAAGTCCAAATTAATATTTTTAATATTTTTTTTGTTTTCTTTCTAAAAATTTTTATTTTTTTTTAAAAATTTTTTTATCTTTTTTAAAAAATCAACATAATTTATTATTTAAATTTAAAAATCTTAACTTAAATTTATACACCAAATACCCGCCAAGATGTCGGGAAATAAGCACGAATTGATGGTTTCAAGAATTTGCAAGGAGGAAAAATAAGGTATTTTTTAATTTACCTCTTTCATCATATGTACCTTCTAAAAAACAAAAAGTATCAAAAATTTTTCTTTCTTTTCTAACTACCGAAATTGAAAAAAAAAAAAAAAAAAAAAAGCACAGATTAGAGTATCCAAATTTTAGAAGAAATAAAAAATAAAAAATAAAAAATTAAACTGTAATATCGAACAGATAAAAAAAAAATCTCATTTTTCTTCTCTTTCTAATGACATAAATAAAACTTCATGCTGGATAATACTACTTTATTGCAGATACATAATCTTAATTCCTATATTCTTTCCATATTAAAAAAAAAACAATTATAACATTCAATCAAAATGAAAAATATAACAATAATCTTATGTGAAAATACCTTTGAACAAGTAGTAGAAAAGGCAAACAGTCGTTTGAAGCAAGAGAAGAGGAAGGACTTTTGTTAAAGAAAGGCTATATTTATTATTATAAATATAAAGTGTATGATTTAATAATAATTTCTCTATATAAAATGAATCTTTCAATCAAACAAGCTCATCATCGATATTAAGATTTGGAGTTAGTTTGGTATATGAGTTTGAGTTAAGATTTTTAAGTTTGAATAGTAATTTTGGTTGACTTTTTTAGAAAAGACAAAAAAATTTTAGGAAAAAAGATAAAAAACATGATAAAAAAAATACAATTTAATTTAAAATAAAATGTTTGCCAAACAAACCCTTGGTTTAATATTATTATGTTTTTGACATTATTTTTCTTTTTATTTTTAATATTAAGAAAAGTAGAAATTAAATATCAAAGTCACAAATTTTAATTTCTATAAATAATTATTAAAAACTGTTGATGTTTCTACCATTTACTTTTAAGTATTTTTTACATTTTTGGAATTAAGCGGACATAGACAGAGGTAAGAAGCAGTACATTTTTAAGTGTGTCACTTACTTCGATGTTCTGACAAACGATATTATATATTTTCAACAATAATAAATGTGACAAGTCTTTTCACCAGTAAAGGTATTTTGGCTTTATTCAATAATTTATTACGTTCCATTGAAGGAACCTATCACTCGTCTTCATTTATATATATTTCTATTTTTTGAAAACTCACTTAAAAAATAAAACAAATATTAAATAGTTTACGGATTCAAATCTGTTCTCTTTTTTTTTTTTTTTTGGTATTGATTTTTGTCTCTAGTGCAACCTAAGATGCCGGGAAATTAGCATATACTGCTGGTTTCAAGGATTTGCTAGGAGGAAAAATAAAGTATTTTTTACTTTACCTCTTTAATCATATTTGCCTTCTGAAAAAAAGTATAAAAATTTTTTCTTTCTTTTCTGACTACCGAAATTGAAAAGACAAATGCACAGATTAGAGTATCCAAATTTTAGAAGAAATAAAAAAATAAAAAATAAAACTGTAATATCAAATAGATAAAGAAAAGGTCTCATTTTTCTTCTCTTTCTAATGACATAAATAAAACTTCATGGTGGATATTACTACTTTATTGTAGATATAAAATCTTAATTCCTATATTTTTTTCCATATTAAAAAAAATTTATAACATTCAATCAAAATGAAAAATTTAACAATAATCTTAAGTCAAAATACCTTTGGAGAAGATAATAAAGTGAGAAATGATTGTGTTTTTTTGGGTCGATCAGAAGACTATATATGATTTCATGTGTACAGAAAAGGCAAACTGTAGTTTGAAGCTAAGAGAAGAGGAAGGACTTTTGTTAAAGAAAGGCTCTATGTTTTCAGTTTTCACTACTCTTTCTCTCAACTTTCCTTTTTCTTTTCCTCTTTGTTTTTATTTTTTTATTTTTTATTATTTTTTATGTCCAATTTACGCGTTTGGAAAGTAACTAGCAATTATAGATGGTTCCAACAACTTGCAAGGAACCACTTATGGTTGACCGGAGATACAACAAGTCTACTATATTATCTATTATTCTGTTTCATGTTTGAATTTATTTCAAATTAAATTATATATTTTTATTTTATTTTTTATTTTTTTAAAAGAAATTAATAAAATTTATAATTAATTTTTAAAAAATTAAATAATTTTAATTTAAAAATTTTATCTCTAATTAACTTACTAAATGAAGACTATAAATTTCACTTTAATCATCTTGCTTATTTGGTATTCACACTTAAATCAGTGTATAGTTAAATAGTAGCAAAAATCTGACAAGCACATTACTTTCTCATTGAAGGATGAATATCGAAGTTATAGATATAATTTAGTGATAATAAAACACTTGATTTTATCTAATAATGTAAAAGTCAAAATATGACCTAAATTTAAAAATAATAATAATAAGTGTAAAACTACGTTAATACTCATAGTGAATTTTTAGTCCTACTATAATGTAGGTAAATCAATTTTAATAAATAAAAAATGTTCAGGATAACAATTTTAATTTTAATTTCAATTTTGAATATTAATCTATAAGCATATAAGATGTTGTTTATTTATTGAATATTGTCATATCAATTAATTATATCTATTAATAAAAAATATAAAATGTAAATTGATATTTAAAATGCTAGATTTAAAGTTGATATCTTAAATATTATTCAAAAATTCATTGAGATCGGATGAAAATAGTTAGAGAACCAAACAAACCCCAGGTGTTTTTACCGACACAATATGTACGTCGTAACTTATGTAAAGTAATTTTGGAATTAAGCGCACATAAATAGGGGTAGAAGCAGTCTACTACATCTTCAGGTATGTCACTTATTTCGATGTTTTGACTAACGTTATTTATATATTTTCAACAATAATATTTGTGACAAGTCTTTTCACCAGTAAAGGTTTTTTGGCTTTATTCAAGAATTTATTATGTTCCATTGGAGGAACCTACCAGTCATCTTCATTTATATATATTACTATTTTTTAAAAAATTACTGAAAAAATAATTTAAAAAAAAAAGGTTAAATAGCTCACGAATTGTTATCTTTTTTTTTCATTTCTTTTTCTTTTTCTTTTTTTTTTTTGTATTGATTTTTGTTTCTAGTGCAACCTAAGATGTCTGAAAATTAGCACATATTGCTGGTTTCAAGAATCGAGGAAAAATAAGGTATTTTTTACTTTACCTATTTAATCATATTTGCCGTCTGAACAACAAAAAGTATCAAAATTTTTTCTTTCTTTTCTAAATACCGAAATTGGAAAAAAAAAAAAAATGCACAGATTAGAGTATCCAAATTTTAGAAGAAATAAAAATAAAATATAAAAAATAAAACTGTAATATCGAACAGATAAGTTAAAGGTCTCACTTTTCTTCTCTTTCTAATTATAATATCGAACGGATAATACTGCTTTATTGCAGATACATAATCTTTGATTCATATATTCTTTCCATATCAAAAAGAAAAAAAAAAGAAACAATTATAATATTCAATCAAAATGAAAAATATAACAATAATCTTAAGTCAAAATACCTATGGAGAAGATAATAACGTGAGAAATGCTTGTGTTTTTTGGGTCGATCAGAAGACGATATATGCTTTCAACTTTGAACAAGTAGCAGAAAAGGCAAACTGTAGTTTGAAGCAAGAGAAGAGGAAGGACTTTTTTTTTAAAGCTTCATTTGGTTACTGTGTTCATTTTAAATTAAAATATATTTTTTTATCTTAATTTTTATTTTTTTTTGAAAATTTTTTTATCTTTTTCTAAAAATATTTTTATTTTTTTTAAAAATCAATAAAAATTTTCAACTCAAATTTAAAATTTTTAAACTCAATTAACGAACCAAAGGAAGACTAAGAAAGGCCTTATGTTTTCAGTTTTCATTATTCTTTCTCAACTTTCCTTTTTCTTTTCCTCTTTGTTTTTTTTATTTTATTTTATTTTTGGGAGAGGCTGTGGTAGAGCCTCTCCCCATGACTCTATCGGTAGAGTCAGTTTTTTAACCGTTCGATTTAAATCGAACGGTTGACATATCAAGGATGTACCATATTATCATACATCTCACCTCATTTAAATTTATCCACCCAAAATCTTCTCCGTCACCGGCGCCGGACGCCGGCGACTAACCCCCAACTCCGGCGACCCACCCCGGCCCCCCCACCGCCGGCGACCCACCCCTCTCTCTCTCTTCCCCTTTCTCTCTCTTCCCCTCTCTCTCTTCCCCTTTCTCTCTCTTCTCCTCTCTCCTGCGGCCGCCCATCCCCGGCCCCCCCCACCGCCGGCCCCAGCCCCGGCCGCCCCCCACCCAGCCCCGGCCGCCGGCGACCCCACCCCTCTCTCTCTCTTCTCTTCTCTCTCTTCTCTTCTCTCCCGCGACCCCCCAGCCCCGGCCCCCCACCCAGCCCAGGCCCCAACCCCGGCCAACCCCCACCCAGCCCCGGCCTCCCCCACCACCGGCCCCAGCCCCGGCCGCCCCCCACCCCCCCTCTCTCTCTTCTCTTCTCTCTCTCTTCCCCTTTTATCGGGGTGGCTGGGGCGGGCTGGGGGGGTTGCCGGGGGCCGGGGCTGGGTGGGAGGGGCCGGGGGTGGGGGGCGGAAGGGGCGGCAGAGCTGGGGCCGGGGCTGGGTGGGGGCCCGGGGGTGGGGGGTCGCGAGAGAAGAGAGAGAAAGGGGAAAAGAGAGAGAGAGAAGAGAAGAGAGAGAAGAGAAGAGAGAGAAAGGGGAAGAGAGAGAGAGGGGTGGGGTCGCCGGCGGCCGGGGCTGGGTGGGGGGCGGCCGGGGCTGGGGCCGGCGGTGGGGGGGCCGGGGATGGGCGGCCGCAGGAGAGAGGAGAAGACAGAGAAAGGGGAAGAGAGAGAGGGGAAGAGAGAGAAAGGGGAAGAGAGAGAGAGGGGTGGGGTCGCCGGCGGTGGGGGGGCCGGGGTGGGTCGCCGGAGTTGGGGGTGAGTCGCCGGCGTCGGGGTGTTTCGCCGGCGTCCGGCGCCGGTGACGGAGAAGGTTTTGGGTGAAAAAATTTAAATGAGGTAAGGTGTATGATAATATGGTACATCTCTGATATGTCAACCGTTCGATTTAAATCGAACGGTTAAAAAACTGACTCTACTGATAGAGTCATGGGGAGATACTCTACCACAATTTCTTCCTTTATTTTTTATGTTTATTTTTTTATGTCCAATTTACGCGTTTGGAAAGTAACTAGCAATTATTGATGTTTCCAATAACTTGCAAGGGACCACTTACGGGTAGTTGACCAGAGATAAAAGCAAGTCTACTATATTCTCTATTTTGTATTCACATTTAAATCAGCGTGTAGTTAAATAGTAACGAAAATCTGACAAACACATTACTTTCTCATTCGTGGATGTATATGGTAGTTATAGATATAATTTAGAGATAATTAAACACTTAATTTTATTTAATAATGTAGAATTCAAAATACTACTTAAATTTTAAAAATAATAATAATAATAATAATAAGTGTAATACTACATTAATACTCATAGTGAATTTTTAGTCCTACATGATGTAGGTAAATCAATTTTAATAAATGAAAAATATTCGGGATAACAATTTTAATCTCAATCTCAATTTTGAGTATTAATCTATATAACATATAAGCTGTCGTTGGTTTATTGAATATTATCATATGAACTAATTATATTTATCAATGAAAAATATAAAATGCGAGTTGATATTTAAAATATTAGGATTATAGTAGATATCTCTAACATTACTTAAAAATTCATAGAGACTGGGTGAAAATAACTAGAAAGATGTATCCGACGATAAGAATCTTTGAAAGTGGCTTTCAGTATTTTTCACCACTAATGGTTTCTTGGCTTATATTCCTCAATAATTCACGTTAACTGACCAAAGCAAAAATGTGAAATCAGTACCAATAAAGCTTTCATCACCAAGAAAAAGCAACTATTTTTTTCACGCTAAAGATCAACGCGTTTTAGTGGAATCTTTACTGTCTTAGAGAATGGAGTTGTTGAAGATTATATAATTGTTTGGTTTAATATTTATTTCTTTAATTTCATTTGCCTTTGTGAGGTATCATGATAAATGGTTGCATAATCGTGTAAAAATGTTTTATAACTATCATTGAGTATAATTTGAACCAAATTATTTCTGAGAAGGGAAAAATAGTACTTGGTATGTAATCAATATCATTAAACAACATAAATATCAGCAATGACATCATTACGTCAAAAGGAAAAATAATAATAATAAAATACAAAAGGAGATCAAACTAAAAGCAAAAGACATCAAAACAACATCTACATGAAACGACAACAATACATCAAAACGCATGTACATTAAGAATAGGAATCAAATGACCACAAAGCAAAAGAAACGACAGTAAACTTCAGAACAATACACATCCTCCAAAGTCTAATGCTTTGTTTGGTTGATCGGTTCTAATTTAAAAATTTTAATTCAGTTTTCTTTTTCATTAAAATTCAATTAATTTCTAAACTAATTGTTAAAAAATCAACTAACTACAAACTTCAACTCAAACCGACCAATCTAATGGACCACAAATAAGCTAATTATTACTTCTTTTCTAAACTTGATGAGAGTTTTATACTAAAGTGATTCGAGGTCTACTAACTAAAATGTGCCATTTGGATTTGGAAGGAAAGCATGCTAAGGCTTGTCATTTGGAAACTCCCTGGGAATGACGCATTAAAATCTATACATCACTATACGAGCAATGATAGAGAACACTGATAGTGCAAAACTCCACATAATTTTAAAACGTAAATACGTCATAGTATAGGACCGATGCTAATAGAATTTTTTTTAAAGCATAGAATTTTTTTTTATAAACAATAAGCATATTATTTAATAACAGTTTCTATTGCTGAGATGAATCCTCCAACCAAACAAGCTCATCATCTACATTAAGGGTTAGTTTAGCGTTGTTGTGTGCTCTTAACATAATTTCTACTTTTTCTTCTAGTAAAAGGAGAAGTAGAAGCTAAAAGCAAAACTTACAAATTCTAACTTCTACAAATAACTATTAAAAAACATTGGTGTTTTTGTCAATGACTTTTGAGTAGTACGTTTATTAAACACAATATCTATATTGTAACTTATGTAAAGGATTTTTGGAATATCCAAAAACATTAGCAAACTAACTCTAAAAGCATAAGGTGTCTAGTAATCAGCTGCCTTACTAGCTCATACACATGACATAACCTAACTCCTCTGAAAAAAAAATTTCTTAGATACGTTTGACAATAGAATTTCGAGCTCACTATGATAAGAATAATTTTTTAAAGTGTCTAATATCATACTAATAAAGAGTAGATATCATAATGTAAGACCTCCGAGTGATATCACTCTATTAGTTATGGTATTCAATGCAAGTTGTGCTCCCAAGCCCTTTTCTATAAAATAAAAAAAAAAAAAAAAAACAAACAAACAAACAAATAAACAAACTCCATATCTACTATTGATGGCATGTCACTTCCAAGAATCCATGACAAAATGTGGCATTTTTTTTTTTTAATTTGCAGGAGACGAAATGGAGCTTCTATTTCCATAATTCCTGTTCCATTTTAAACAAATGGTACAACTGAAAATCAACAACAAATAAAGTAAAATAGGGGGGGGGGGGGGGGGGGGAAGAGTTAAATAAGGATAAAATCAAGAAATCAGAAGTCCTTAAAAACTAATCATGTAATATGCAACAATCGAGAATTAACATATATATATATATATTATACATATATTAATTCAAGTGGTTGGATGCGTGAGTGTGTAAATCTTGGATTTTTCATTTCTAAATAGTCGAAAATTTTAACTATATACTTATTAGTAGAAACTCTTTTTTAAAATTATATATATATATATATATATATATATTTAAAACCACACGTAGAAGAGTTGGCAAGCCTATGATGTAGCATATAACATGGGGACTACTTATTTATCAATGGCTCTCAGTCATAATTGTTACAAAAAAGAAAAACAGGATCTACAAGAAATCACAATCGTCTCCAGGAAGGGAAAACTGATGAATATCAAACTAGCTTCTTCAACACCTGCTTAAATAAATTCTAGATAAAAGTGATTCCCTTTATGATTCCTTTTTCTCAGAAAATCATCATAAAAATGGTTCAAAAAGAAAAACATTAGTCAATGGACTACAAGACCAAGAGCCCTACTTTAAGTATGTCCCATTTGGTTGTGGAAAATATTACACACTCACAAATATACACAGCACATAAATATATGTCCATGTTATAGTTTTAGTTTTTTTATTCTAAATTAAAAATAATAATTAAAAAAAAAACAGTAGCATAAATCTTCCTCTGAAAATGTTTGACTTGTTCTGTTGTTTAAACTTCATCACCCTCTTTCTTTGAATGTATCATACTAGTAACTTGAACAATTGGTAAATATTTGCAAGATGTTTAACCTGCATTAAGAATCGGTAAATCTCGATGGAAACTTGTTCAATCCATGATGCCGCAACTCTGAGAAAGTATCCTGCTTGAGCGAAAAAATAGTCACACGGTAAGATTGACATCCTAAGCGAAAACAAAAAGAAGATTACACACAGAAAATTCTGACCTCTGATGTTGGTTTGACAACTCTGAAGAATAAAACTTTCCTCTGTTCCTCTCCGTCACCACTGATTTAGCAATTGTGAATTATGGATCCGGACAGCAAACAAGTAGAATTGATATTTCTTTCTTCTCCCAATCCTGGAATTCAGCTTGAGCACATAACATTCTTAGTTAACAATACCCATAATAGAAAGAAGTACAATTAATAAACTAAATTTCCAAAAAAAAAAAAAAAAAAAGGAAAAAAGGAAATAAAAAAAGAATGGTATTTGGTAGACTACTATTCACAATGGCAAGATACCATAACTATTTTCCTTACATATAGATTGGGGGTAGGGGAAAAAGAAAACTTGCCACAGCAAACCATTGTCGCTCTTCTTCTGTCTTCGCCCAGTTTCAGATTTCAGCCCGAGCATTTGAAATTCTTGGCTTACGATTGCTGCGTAAAGAAGTCCAGTTGATACCATAATTCTTTTCCTTATGTTAAACTTGGCATGGTATAGGTAAACTAACCCTTTCTTCTTTATGTTGTGCCTTTTCAAGTACTCTTTCATCATGTTTTATCTCTGCCTGCATTTTGAACACAAAACAAACATGTGAAAACACGAAATTGCAAAGGTGATGATTCTTGATTGATTTTCAGTTCATGATTCTTACAATAGATTAGAAATCAAGATGGTACTGCATTGAGAAAATCGTGATGAATATTGAAGGTGGCTTCTTCAACATGTGCTTATAAATTTCTTCATAGAAGTGATTCCCCTTGTAATTCCTTTCATTCAGAGATTTAACATAACGATCCTTCAAAAACTGGGAAGCACATCATCCAAATTCAGAGCAAGTGTAAAACATATCAGATGAATCAATGCTACCACCTATAAAATGTATTCACTCCCTGTCAAATCATCAAATCTTTTATAGAAAGAGAAATCCGAAGGAACTGTCATTCAGAAAGAATATTCTTACCAGTTCATTGGCCAGCTGAAGTGCAAAAACTTGTTATGTTTCAGTGGAAGCAAGAACTAGTGACACATCACACATGACCTAGTAGCTGGAATCTTTTCCCCAACATGCCTAACATGTTCTGCTGCTTCGATATCATCACCCTCTTCTTTATAATGTATCATACCAGTAACTTGAACAGTTGGTAAATCTCGACTGCAATTTGAATGATCCACGATGCTGCAACTCCTAGAAGTGCCCTGTTTAAGTGAAAAAATACAGTAACATGGTAAGATTGACAGCTTAAGCAAAAATAAAAAGAACATTATGCAAATAAAATTCTGACCTCTGAATGTTTGTTCTGCTGACTTTGAAGATGAAAAATGGACATTCCTCTCGCATCCTTGCATGTGGCTCATTTTGAAACATCTGCGGAGATTAATCACATTTGATTTTGAAATCCCAGTAGTAGTTACAACTGTAGTCTATGACAAGATGCATCATAAAAGTCAAGTCTGCTCAAGGTCCCAGTTTAGTTATAGATCTTATAGAGTGAACTTTTATGAATTAGAATTTCCACTTTTTGCTTTTTCTTGGAGAAATGAATGTCTATCATTTATAACATGATATGAATGTGTCATATTCTGGTGATATAAAAACTAACAAAGATAAGTTCACAATATCTACATCTAAAGACGACATTGAACACATATCTTGATACAATCAGAACAACTCAACTCACAAAAAGATTTGTTTGCCAGATTTACATATTCTTCTTCAACGTTGTCCTGCAGAATTCTCCAAAATGTATTCTTAGCTAAAAGGTAACAATAATATATTACAATAGAAAAACAAGGAGAAAATTACCTTAAGAGACAATTGGAAAATGTGAAGTTTAGGGTGGCACAGAAATGAAGAATGCTCTCATCATATGTCTTCTCTTTAGATTTCTATCTTGGGGATGTGATGAATCTCGGGCCAATCTTCTTCTGTACCTCTCTATCACCAATGATTTATTGTCAGTCAATTATGCCGGACAGCAAAAAAGTATCATGACACTGCCTTTTTCTCTTAGTCCCGAAATTTAGCCCGAGCACGTAAAATTTGGCTAACAATACCTGTAGTAGAAAGTACAGTTGATAAACCACATTGCAAAAACTATTCACAGTGGCAAGACACCAACGTTCTTTTTCTTGACATAATCTAAAAGGATTTGGGGCAGAAAAAAGAACGAAATTAAAATTTCCACGGCAGAGGTGAACTAACCTTTTTTTGGCTGAAATTTAAGTGTCGTTTTAACCATGTTCAACATCCACATATAGCCTATATGGAGAGAATATATTAGATTAAAAATCGAAGGAACTTTGATTTGCAACATTTATATTTCAGAAAGTATGACAAGGAATTATTGAAAACTTCCAAAATAATGCAATATTACTATTTTTCCAATGAATTTTGATCAACTTCTTCAAACTAGCTCCAAGAAAATTCACACCCACATATGAAAACCAAACCCCAAACCAGTCTCTAAGAAAACATGGAAATATTGAAGAAACAAGCATAAAACGAAAGTCATGTAAGAGCAAAATAATCTGGAAATCAAACGTTATTAACTAAAACAGAACAAAAAACAAATGTTATAGTACCTGAGGAGAATATTGGAGCACGGTGAGAATACAGAGGGACAAAAATGCATGTTGCTTTATCATATTTTTTTCCAGTCGATTCGTATGTTGGGGATGCGTTGAATTTTGTGCCAATCTTCCCCTATTCTATAGTAAGTCTATGGACGACAAGACCAAGGGCCCTACTTTGAGTATGTCCCATTTGGTTATGAAATAAATTACACACACAAATATATACAACACATAAATATATATCCATGTTACAATTAGAAAATTTTAATTTTAAATTTATTAAAAAAAAAAAAAAAAACCCTAGTCACACACCACACATATCCTAGTAGCATAAATCTTCCTCTGAAAATGTTTGACTTGTTCTATTGTTTGAACTTTATCACCCTCTTTCTTAGAATGTATCATACAAGTAACTTGAACAATTGGTAAATATTTGTAAGATGTTTAACTTATATTAATAATCGGTAAATCGGTAAATCTTGATGGAAATTAATTGTTCAATCCATGATGTTGCAACTCCGAGAAAGTATCCTGCTTAAGCAAAAAAATACAGTAACACGGTAAGATTGAGATCCTACGTGAAAACAAAAAGAAGATTGCACAAAGAAAATTCTGACCTCTGAATGTTTCTCTGACAACTCTGAAGAATACAACTTTATCTTCCTAGGTTCCTTGTGTTAAACTTGTAGCTGGAATCTTCTTCCCAAGTCCCAACATGCTTAACTTGTACTGTAACTCCAAGTAAGTGTCCTGCTTAATCGTAAATAATACAGTAACATGGTAAGATTGGGAGCTTAAGCAAAAACAAAAAGGATATTATATAAATAAAAATTTTGAGCTGCGAGTGTTGTGCTGCTAACTTTGAAGAATAAAAGGACATTCTTCTCGCATCCTTGCATGTGGCTAGTTTTGAAACATTTGCGGACATTATTCACATTTGAGTTTCTTCAAAGATTGTCCATTTTTATATTTAGATGGTTGAAAGAAAAATGATAAAGACAATACCATTCAAGACAGAATGGACAGTCATTATTTCCAAAGTCCCTCTAGTTGTTAGAATAGTTGTCTTTGACAAGATGCGATAAAAAATAAAAAAATAAAAAATAAATAAAGACCTTATAGTGAAACTGTTATGAATTAGATTTTTTTTTTTTTTTCCTAGGCAACATGTTCAATCTACATCTGCAATTTAAGATATGAAAATGCGTTAGATCAAACACTGAAAAATCTTTCATTTGGAACATTAATATTTCCGAAAACTATATGATAAGGGATTGTTGAAAACTTCTGAAACAATGAAACATTTCTATTTTTCCATGAATTTTGATCAACTTCCTTTAGACTAGATCAAAGAAAATTCACACCCACATATGGAAACCAAAGCCCAAACCAGTAACAAGGAGATATTGAAGAAATAATCATAAAAAGGAACACACGTAAAAGCAAAGTAAAATGGAAGTCAAACGTTATTAATTAAAACAGAACAAAAAACAAATGGTATAGTACCTGAACTGAAAATTGGAGCATGCAGAGAATGAGGAGGGACAAATATTCGTGTTGCTTTATCATATTTCTTCCCCGTCGATTATTATGTAGGGGATGTGTTGAATTTTCGGCCAATCTTCCCCCGTTCCTCTCTGGCATCGTTGTTTTAGCAGAGGACTGTGATTGATCTCCAAACGAGCAAGAGAAAGGAGCAGCCCTTCTTCTGGCAAGCACTGTAACTCTTTGCAAGAGGAAATTTGCAATTGTTGAAGGGACGTGAGGTTGTGAAAGGATTTTCCATTTAGGGTTTCAAGATTTTCAAAGTCAAAGACAGTGAGAGAAGTCAAAGTGGATGGAAGAAGCCCTTCCTCCGGAAATGAATCCAGCCCTCCTTCAATATCAATTCCACAGAGGAATAAGCTTTGAAGAGAGGAGAGTCTTTGCAGATCCCAATTCATACGGTTTGCAATGAGCATTGGGCATCCCCAGATTTCAAGTTCCTTTAAATTAGAAGGAAATCCCATTCCTGAAAACAACTCCAATCTTGGACAAGACCCTAAAAATATGGATTTAAGAGAAGGATATGCGGAATCAATCCCTGCTTGACCTGTGGGAATTACGCTCACCATTTCTTTACAAAAGTGAATGCTAATTGTTTCCAAGGATGGAAAACAACCAGCTGGCAGTCCCACATTCAGTTTGTCACATGACTCAATATGAAGAGTATTAAGATGGGGGAAAATCTCACGTGCTTGCTCAGCTCCAGTAAATGACCACCACTTCAGCGAAACCATGTATTCAATGTGTAATTTTTCTAAGGATGGAAAAGGCGTGGTTGAGGGAGTACCACAAAATTCATCTCCTATACTTTCCAACCCATCCATATGCCCAATAACAAGCTCTTTGAGGGAAGGTAGTTGCCCCAGTGGTGGCAACAAGCAACAATTCTTACACCCATATAGAGACACTTCGACCATGTCACTAAATGATTTACATGCTACCCAATCTGGGAACATAGTACCTCCGTAACCGTAAATTCTGAGATTTTTCAGCATTTTATGTGGTTCCAGTACAGGAAGTACTTCCTTTTCTTTTGTTGAATCATTACTTATACTGTCATGCTTCCATTCCAAAATAAGCCCAGTAAGACATTCCTTATTCTTCAAATCGGCTTGTAAAACATCCCCCACGTCCACCACGTTTTCAAGCCCTAAAATATGAAGACTTCCTTGCAAAGACTTCAGCTCTCCCAACTCTTTGATCCTAGAACCACCATTTTCTCCCAAAACAAAATCACTTAAGGTTTGTAGATTCTTCAACTTGCATATCTGTGGAGGCATTTCTTTTAAATATGTGCCACTGATCACAAGATGACGTAGGTTGATTAAGGAACACGTGTTGGTTGGCAATTGAGTAAGCATTCGACAATTTGACAGCAACAATGTTTGCAAGTTGTATAGAGTGCAAACTGAACTTGGAATTTCTTCAATTGTTGTGCCAGATAAGTCCAAATACCTTAGATGCTTTAGATCCCCAATTGAATCAGGCAACTCTATGATACTAGATACACATAAAGAGAGCACTTTCAGGCATCCTCCAACTCCTTCAAATAGTTCACATAGGATAGGGTCCATCGATATTGACTTGTAAGCATACCCATAAGACAACGGTAAAGCCAACAGGGTCCTTAAACACTTGGTTTTGAACAGACCTTGTAACTTCGTTATGTCTTCATTATCTTTTCGATATGACAAATGATGAGTCTTGCTTGTAAAGCCATCCAAGTTATCACAACCATCCAATGTGAAGCAAAACTCACCTGAAATGCGCATAGCTAAATCATGCACAAGATCATGCATTAGGAGAATTGGTCTTCCATCCCATCTATTAGATCGTTGGAAGAATGACCTTGATATTAAAAAATTCAAGTACTCTTTTCCAACATCTTCCATTCTTTTTCCTTTTTCAGGTTGTAAAATTCCTTCTGCCATCCACAACAAGACTATGGTTTCTTTGTCACCTTCCCGAAACTCGTAATCTTTAGGGAATATTGAGCAATAAGCAAAGCACCGTTTCAAGTTTGCGGGTAGGAACTGGTAACTCAACCATAATGCTGGAAGAATCTTGTTCTTCTGATTTTCTTGATATTGCAAATCCCACACATCACTCCGCAAGATCCCTCTCCACTCCTCTGAACTTGATAGAGAGCGTAAAACCCCAGCAATTGATTTTATTGCTAAAGGTAGACCCTTGCACTTTTTAACAATTTCTTTGCCCATTTCTTGCAAATCCGGATGTACCCCAGGGCCTCTATTGTCAAAGGCATGGCGTGCAAACAACTCCCAGCAATCATCATCCGGTATCATCTGTAGAGTATAAGCTGGAACAGTACCCATCTTTGATGCCACGATTTCACTGCGTGTCGTCACAAGAATCTTACTCCCGTCTGCTCCAAAATTGAAAGGGCTCTTTAAAGCTTCCCAAAGATCATAATTTTCGTTCCAAACATCATCATGAATGAAAAGAAATCTTTTCCCCATCACTTTCTCCTTCAGTGCAATTTGAAGTTGATATAGGTCTTGAATATCACATTTCTGAGAAGTGATTGCCTCAATAATTTTTCTCGTAAGATTCAAAACATCAAACTCCTCTGATACAGTTACCCACACCTTCAAGGCAAAATGATCTTGGACCCTGCTATCATTGTAAACAAGTTGAGCAAGAGTGGTTTTGCCGATACCACCCATGCCCACTATAGGAATCACGGATAGCTTACGCCCACCATTATGATCAGATAACAACAACTCAACGATAGCTTCTTTCTCAGCATCCCTTCCATAAACATCACAAGCGTCCACCAAAGGAGCTGGTAATCTTTGAGGTCTATTCTGATGAACACCTTCTCTCAAACCAAGCTCATCCTTTCGCCCCAACAGAAGATCTAACGTAGCAAGGATCTCCTCTATCTCCAATTTTATAGTGTTGTTAAATGCATTGGATAACTTCGGCCTGAACTTGAAGAGCTTTCTTGCTTTGCTTCCAGATTGCTTGTCTTCTTCCACCTTGCGCCGCAGAGCTTTGGTATTGATTTTGTCCATCACGTGATCTGCTTCATAAACCACCACTTTAACATCATCAAGCCACTTCTTCACATCTTCATCTGTGAGTTGCTTCACTTCAGCATCATTCAGCAGTTTATTAGCCGACCGCAACTTGATCTCCAACTCCTTAAGCAGCTTTGAAACGCCTTTCTTTCGTTGAAGGAGATTGAGGACCTCTTGAGAAGCCAGCCTATCAAACAAGACATTTAAGAAGCCAGAGAGAAGAGCACCTCCTACAAGTACTTCAGCCATGGTTTTTCTTCTTCAAGGAACCGTAGTTGGATTGATAATGGAAAGGACCCTAGAGAATTACAAAGAAGAAAGGAGATCAGTTAACAAGTGTAGCAAGGACTTTTGTTTAAAAAAAAAAAAAAAAAGGCCTTGCGTTTTCAATACTTAAACTCTTTTTTTTTTTTTTTTTTTAAGTCCCTCATTTCTTTCCCTAATGAGATCAAACTTCATTACTGACATTTAACCAATATGAAGCGAATATTCTCATAGAAAAAAAAAAAAGACAAGAAAAGAATAGCAAAATTATTTACTGAATTAGAGTGCATATAAAATTAGAAAGTGCTGGGAAAAAAAAAAGATATACCTTTGGTTGCATCAGCCTCTTTTCTTCTCTTTATCGCTCCTTTGAATGATGGGAGTTTTGGATAACAAGTAAATTCCTTCTTCAAATTAGAACAAGGGCTTTCGTTAAAAAAAAAATAAAAAAAAACAAATTCTCATTTTTGTTGTTTTCATATAGTGGGATAATTAAAACTTCACAATGTCTAGTACTACTATGTTACAGCAGATATATAACCTCAATTCATACCTATTTTTCCATAAGAAAAAGAAAATCAATTATATGGAATTAATCAGGGGAAGAGTATGAAAAAAAAAAAAAAAAAAAAAAAAAAAACCTCTGAGTAGATGATCAAGAGTAAAAGCTTTTAACTTTTAGTAAAGGAAACAATTCATATGGAAGATCAAGGGAAGCTCTCTAGGGAAAATGAGAAGTTTGAAGCTAAGAGGAAAGGAAGGACTTCTGTTTTCCCTATAATATTTGTATTTCCTCTAACTTTATTTTTCATGTTCAGTCCAATTTACACGTGTGACAATAGCTTATTGATGCTTCCTGGAACTTGTGGTGGGGAACCAATTATTCAGCCTATTTCATATAGATGAACAAGGGAAGGTCTCTAGAGAAGAGAAAGGACCTTTGTTTAAAGAAAGGCTTGTCTATGTTTTCACTACTCTTTCTCTCAACTCTCTTTATTTTTTTTTTTTTCCTTTTTGTTTTCCTTGTTGTTTTTGTTTTTATATTTTGGTTTTTTTGTTTTTGTATGATTTACGCGTTTGGAAAGTAACTAGCAATATGGCTCCAATAACTTGCAAGGAGGCACCACTTACTCAAGCATACTTAGATAAAATCATGAGGTCTTACTCTATATATATATTCCTCTTTAATCATCTTGCTTATTTTGTACTCACTTATGGTTATTGTAGTTTTAGGCACATGATATTGATCTAATGGTTATAACAAATTGAGTAGTTGATCACAACAATATAATGACAATTAATAAACATGAAACTTAAAGAGCTCATTAAATTTGATTTGGATGAAAAACTAGTTAGTGATTTACTAACATGACTTTTTTAAATATTTTTAAATAAATTAAAATTAGAGGAATTTATTCCTAGTTTTGAATCTTATTCCTGATTTCATTTCCATTTCTAATTTCATTAGCATTTAAATAAATTATAATTAAGAAAAGACTCACGGCTCTACAGTTAACGTTTATGTCTCTTCTTCTTATTCTATTTTTAATTTTTAATGCCCAACAAGGAACTAGGAAGGAACAAATGGACCAGCAAAACAAAAGCCATTGCAAGGAAAAAAGAAACACAGAAACTATTCCTCCCCTATATTTTTCAGAGCAGTATATTTTTTTGTGAACGTACAAATTTTTTTTTTTAATGGAATGAGAACATAGGATATGTTTGGTGAATAAGTACAAACTCAAAATTTTCATATTAGTTTTTCTCTTTTTCTGAAAAAGTTTTTGTCTTTTCTGAAAAATCAACAAAATTTTCAACTCAAACTCATTCTAAAGAATTCTTAAGTCCTTCCCTAATATACATTCCTTTTTTTTTTTTTAATGAAAATCTCTAATATTCAGTTCAGATATTGATTACACATATTCAAAAAAATAAAATCTATTTACTTATATTTAAAAGATTAGTAGGTTGCTTCACCTGCAATAGTAAGTTACATAAAATGCCACAATATCATAAAAAAATAGCTATTGAAACTATACAACGATCTCTCTCTTTTATTTATTTTTTAATTAAACAAAGTCCCTCGTTTCTTCCCCTAATGAGATCAAACTTCATTCCTAACATTTAACCAACATAAATGCCAATATTTTGAGCGAAAAAAAAAAAAGAAAGAAAGTGAACAAAATTATTTACTGAATTGAGTGCTTATGTAATTAGAAAGTGCAGGGAAAGAACAAGATATACCTTTGGTTGTATCAATCTCTTTTCTTCTCTTTATCGCTCCTTTGAATGATGGTAGTTTTGGATAACAAGCAAATTCCTTTTATTTCAAATAGTAGACAAAATAATAATAATAATAATAATAAAGGAAGTAGAAGAAGAAGAAGAATCAGCACAGTTGGTGTACAGTAATTTTTTGAAAGTTAGAAATAGGGCTTTCGTTAAATAATAAAAAAAAAAAAATCTCATTTTTCTTGATTTCCTATAATGAAATAACTAAAATTTTCAAAGTGGTTAATAGTACTACTAGATTGCAGATACATAATCACTATTCATACATATTCAAACATGAGGAAAAAAAATTCTATTATTTGAAATTAATGCAGGGCCGGAAGAATATGAAAAGATAAAGAAAAAAAAAATACCTCTGGTGAAGATGATCAAGAGTAAATCCTCTCTAGGGAAAATGAGAAGTTTGAAGCTAAGAGAAGAGAAAGGACTTCTGTTTAGAAAAAGAAGCACTCTAATAATTTCCCTATATTTGTATATTTCCTCTAATTTTATTTTTCATTTTTCAGTCCAATTTACGCGTCTGACAATAGCTTCTTGATGCTTCCGGGAACTTGTGGGGACCCAATTATTCAGCCTACTTGACCAGGTGTAAAAAGGAGGTCTACTTCTTCATCCTGCATGCTAAAAAGAAAAGGTGGAAAACACCTACAGGGTGGTGGATGAGGTGGATGAGATAACAAAGATGTTGGATATTTTTGTTATCTTTTTTTTTATTTTTTTCTTTTGGATTCGTGTTTTACTGTCTTTTCTTTAGGTCCTTCTTGTTAATATTTAGGTTTGTGATGGCAACATAGATTCAGGCGAATGATTGAGAGAAACTAATATAAAAAATCTGATTATACCATTATTTAGGAAGTGTTTCTGTTTGTAGAGCTGAAAAATCTAAAAATGATAGAACCACTATAATATCTTTTTTCTATAAAAAAAAAAAGGTGAAAAAGTTAAATTTTTACTGTAACACATCATATTTTATAATATCAATAAAAACTGTTAATTTATTCATTAAATTAATCCTAGTACGATTAAGCTATGGAGAATTCTTTAGCATGATTAAAAAAAATTATCAAAAGCACAGTTTTAAGATATTAAATTTTATTAAGTTTTATAATTTTAAACATTTTGATGTTAATGGATTACCAGCAGTGGTCATTTTTTGCTACGTTATGAAAATATTCTTTTAATTATAATACTATTTTTTTATGAATTTCTACCATAAGATCTATTCTTTTTACTAACTATCAATAGAAATTAATGTTTAGTCATTAGAAAAAATTTTCAACAATCTAATCTATAGATTTTCATTTTAAAAATTTAGAACACATGATCTAGAATTACTCTCAGCCATGAATCTTAAAAAAAATAAATTAACATAATATGATTAAAACAATAGTCTTCACTAATAATCAACAATATAGTTCCTGTTGTAAAAATTTAATCTGTTATTGTCATAGTTTAAAACTTATAATTCGTAAAACAAAATTATTCCCCATTGTAAACTAGAACGGTTCAAAATTAAGGACTTATTTGTTTGATAATTTATTTTGAATTAAATTATATTTTTTTATCATATTTTTTTATCTTTTTTTTCAAAAATTTTTTATTTTTTTTTTAAAAAATTTTTTATCTTTTTTAAAAAATTACTATTAAAACTAAAAAATTTTAAATTAAACTCATTCATCAAACACCCCTAACATGGTAATAAAAGCAGCAGAAATTCCTCTTTTGCTAAGGTAAGTTCAAAACAACCAGAATCTTGCATGGTAGATATGCGTCCTTTTCACCATAAATGTCCGTGTTGGCTGTATTCAATTATTATTGTACCATTAGACGACCCAACCTCGATTCCATGCTTCACTTCTTTTTATCCCCAAACTAGCCCTATCAACGCTTCTTTTTTACATTAGGGCTCAACACGCTTTGACCATAGTTAAATGGTGAGATCCTACTGTTTTTTAAGATATTTTATAGCCAAAATTCTATGGGGGAAATAAAAGATAATTTTTTGCAAAAGTGAGTTAATGACCCACCCCCATTAAAAACTCATATGTTAAATTCAATATTTTATTTATTTGGGTTTGATTGTGTTGACATTCTACTATTTATCATTAAAAGAACTTTATTATTGATACCGATAGACATCTAAAAAAGACACGGTCACTACAGCCAATCCATCAATTTGGACTTTTTTGCTCCTACTGTCTTGAACCAGCTGAGCCACATGATACTTTTAGGATTATTATCCTCTCATATTCAGTTCTTGTACATGTTTGGTTTAATACTAATGCTCTATTTAAAAACTACATTCATTGTGTATTGTATTCAAATCTAATATAATAGAATATAATACATATTTGGATTTTTTTTTATAATACATATTTGGATTTTTTTTTTCTTATATTGTATTAAAATATAATGTACAAATGAGTTATTAATGAGAGAGAAATTATATGATGCGATTGGTAAAAATAGATAGAAAAAGAAAATGATAAATAACGATTATAATATTGGATTTAAGCATTACAAATATTAGTATCTGAATAAAATATAAGAGGCACCTAAACTTATATTACACTGATATAATATAGGATGAATGGTATTTTCAAATCAATCATAAAATTTGATATCGTTTTCTTTGACAGGTTGTCAAGCATCTTGGAATTTGTATAATTTTCTTCAAAATGTCGAAAGAGCTTCTTTATGCATACGAGATCACAAACGTTATCCGGCCGGTAAAAAAATCTCCAGCGTTTTCGTTTATTTCTCTTAATCATTTATTTATTTATTTATTTATTTATTTATTTTCGTAAATGGAGAGGGAGTGTCCAATTAGGAAACTTGGCACATTTTAATCACGTTGAGATCTACTACACAACTCATCAATCTCCTACTCTAATTTCTTAAAGAAAAAAAAAAACATAAATAAATTCAGAACCTAGAAAACCAACAAAAAGAAAAGATAATAAGAAACAACAGTACATATAGGGTAGATGAAAGTATTGCTTTCTATTTCAAATACAAAGAGTATAGATTTTTTTTTTTTTCACAATTAGTGATCATTATTCAAAGATCCAGAAATTACAATCTTAATTTAGTTATGAGACTTGATATTCTTTGAATTTGAAACCACTTCAATATCTCTGGCAGTAGGTGAAAAGGACATATAGTATATAGAGTAATTGGTCTAAATAGTTCCTGAACTCTTTCAAAAGTGACAGTTTGGACGCTATTTTTTTTATTTTTACCGAGATAGTCCTAAACTCCTTTTTTTTTTTTTTTTGCCATTTTAGTTCTTTCTGTCAAACTCCTTCAAATTTTTAATGTGACAGAAAGGTAGATTGGGTGGTCTTAATGGACTCCCCTAAAAAAATCTATATAATTATAATTACAAAGTTAGTAAGTTGTTTAATCTATAATAGTAAGTTTCATGCAAATGACTATTTTGTAGTAAAAAGACTAAAATACCCTTCAATCTCTCAAAAATCCATCTCTCCCCTCCCTTTTCCCCCTCCCTGCCTCGCCATCTCGCTACCCCCCACTCTGTAACGACTAGAAAATTCACGGCATTAATTTCTGATTTAAACAGAAATTAAACCGTGATTTTTCTATAGTAAAGATGTAAATTCTTGTAATATTATGATACAATATGTCTAAGTTATATTTTTCAGTAGGCAAGAAATTTGGTTATTTACGAAATTTCCATTAAGATCATAAATAGATAAAAGTGATCATGAAATTCCCAATAAAGAATGCCAAGTCCATTATACAACTTTATCATGTAAAGAAGTGAAATTTACAATTATTTCTAAATCAAATTACAATAGTCAGAATTTAATTTTGAACTGTAAAAACTGATAAAAAAAAAGTAAAGTAAAATTTTTTTAACAGTTTAAATATATATATATATTTTTTTTAAATATCAAAAGTTGTTTGACCAGTTTAAAAATATATATATATATATTTTTTCCAGTGTAAAATTTATTATGTTGAATCATAACATATTGTAAATGACTGCTGAATAGGATAAAAATTAAAGTATAATTATCTTCAAGGATCAACGGCTAAGATTATATGGATTTTAATCTAATGGCCCATACCTTGACAAGTATGGCTTAATGGATAAGGATTAAAAAAAAAAAAATTTATTCCTCTAAATCTTCAAGCTTGGTTCTCTAGCAAGTTTTTATTCAAGAAACCAAAGTGTTTAACAGTCATAAAAGGTAATAAATTTACAAAATTTTATGTTTTCTTCTAGTCTTATTTTGAGAAATTTCTATTCTAAGAAATGGAAATTTTATTGTCTAGTCCCTACCAAGAAACCAAAGGATTTTCAAGGAGGTGTAACTAAACTAAATATCAATTTGAAGAAAGCTAGGTGAGATACTCAAATTTGTTTTTTTTTTTTTCTTCTTAAAGTTGGATTATGTGATTTTAGAAAAAAATTAATAATAATAAAGGGATGAATATATAAATATATATATAAACTATTTCAATGATGGACTTGGTTTAATGAACTATTTGGGAATCTTGAATGTGTATATGTTATGAAATCTCTCCATGCTTGTATGATTAGTTGATATTGTGATTTGAATGTTTTTAGCCAACAGTAATGAAACTAATGAAGTATCATGTGTTTGGAATGATCATGGTACAAGAAACAAACTTTTTAAATAAAGTTTGTAGTTTGATAAATAAAAAGTTAACAACTTTTGTTGGTGTGTTGCTCATGAATAGATTTTAGTGAGAAAGTTTGACGTATGTATACAAATATGAAAGTATATTCTTATATTAGACTCTGAGATTCTTGTAAAAGATGCATATGATAGGAAGATGATTAGTGCAAGTTTTATGTGGAAAAAGTGTTTGATGAGCACTTTTCGAAAAGAAATTGATAAAATGAAGTTAAAAGAGAAAGGTACACAAACAAGTTGTGGTTTTGTGCCATTGTTTTTTTTTTTTTTTAAGAAGCTGGAAAAAAAAAAAAGGAAACAGATTTGTAAACTGGATGTTTCAGTATGAGTGACTTTCATTTGCTTTAAATGTAACGACCCGCCTAGCACAGGCCGTTACCATACATACATACATACATACATACATACATACATACTTAGCTTAAACAGCGGAATATATATATATATATATATATTTTTTTTTTATAACGTAATCACATATAGATAAATAAGTATAAGGATTACTTATTAAAGTTGTTTGGGCGTAATCTAAAACTTATAGAATAATTATATGAAATAACAAAATAATAACAATAAGCGTAGCGGTTTATTCCCACATTTCACAGTCCGCCAATCCATGCCCTCCATCTTGTATCAAGGGTTGCTGCCAGGCTGCTTACCTACAGCATAGACGTAAGACAGTGAGCTTTCGCTCAGCAAGTACAACTATTCTATACCGCGACACAACATAAATTAATATAAATAACCGAACCTAGTATCTTGTACTTAACTTAATCATACATCATTCCTAACATATCATAACTTATCTTAGCGTATGCATAGCCAATTATGCTTCATTATGCTTACTTATTCATTCATAACTTTCTTATCGTAACTTATCTTGTCTTATCCTATGGGCCCCATAAAGTAAGTGTTCGTACCGGGCGCGCAACTATGAATTGGTTGGGGCGGCCAAACCATTTCCAACTCAATTCATAGTCCAACCCGACCTAACGCGGGTCGGTACGACACAGGCAATTGCTTGCCATCGTAACTACTTAATCTTACTTTTATTAATTTGGTGAACATGCATCGTGATATTTCACATAATTAATTTATGATCTTATCCTTAGCATATTGTAACTTTAACATGTTTCTATAATTAGTAACATATAACATAGCATTTGACATTTCATAATTCATAGCATATAACATGGCATACTCAAAACATATTATAACATTTAGCATACTATAGCATATAACATAACATTTTCCTAATATATAACATAGCATTTACAAACAAACATAGCATTTAACAAACATACTTAGGCAAGTATACACAACAAAGCCTATGCTGTAGGCGGAGTTGTACTTACTTTGTTTGTTTTGGTTGTGTCTGATATCGAGTTGAGTCCCGTCAGAACACTGCCGCGTAGTATATTCTGTGATAAATTAAAAGTAAGGGTTAGAAATGCTGGTAGTATAACCAACATTCTTATATAACCTTAGTTATATGCCCTTACTTAATTTTACGTTAGTCTATTTGGTTACGTTGAGTAACCCTAGGGTTTAAATCTATCCTAATCGGATTGTTTCAAATTTTAGGTTTTAAGGTCTTCTTTCTTTGGAAAAAAAAACCTTATTTTAGGTATAAAATTCTTTTTGTTTAACTTTAAAAACTGAAAATCATAGAATGAGACTTAGCAAAATTATGGACTATTGGAAACTGCCTTTGGAACAGTTCCACAATGTCAATTATCAGTGTTACTGCAAAATTATCCTTTTTCTGTATTGTTTCTAGAAATCCTGTACAGGATTTTCCTTGTTTCCTGTACAGTTTCCGAAATCCAATTTCATTTAAAAATCAAAGCTGATTTTGAAAAAGTTGTCTTCACGAAAGTTTTAGATATCTAAAAACCCTATAACTTTCGTGTTTTGAGAAAAACTCAGTTCGGCCTTTAACACGTTCAAATTCCTTGTTGAATCAGTTCTGGCCGTGCATTGGTCCTGGGCACGGTCAGACTCGGGTTTCAGTAAAAACCGAGGCCATTGGAGCCTCATTTTACAAAACTGTCCGCGCTATCCCCTAGGAAAAACCTTACTCTACAACTTTCGTGTTTTGAGTTTTTCCAAATTCGGCCTCTAAAGGCCTTAAAATTTATTTTTCCCGAAACTGGGCAATGTCTACCCGAAATGGCAGTTTTCGGTTTAAAATTTGTTTTACGTCCTATTACGTACACCCTAACTCAACCGACTACAGCGGGAGCCTAGGACAGTCATGCACACGTTTCTAACGTTCAAGTTTCACCATGCAAATCAAAATCGATAACATTCAACAAGCATGCAACCCTAACCATTCAATCAAACATCTAGCATGCAACATTTGTAACTACCAACCAAAACCCTAATCAATCAAGCACAAGCCTTAAAATTTCCTAACTAGGGCAGAAATTAAAAGTGAGCTTATGCTCATACAAACTTTGCTTGAAATACATTTAAATTTCCCAAATGAAATTCAAATGAAAACTTAGGGATTTTAGGGATTTTACCTTACTTTGGCTCTAGATCAGGACTTGGCTTGGCCTTTCTTCACCAACAGCCGGTCCTCTTGTACTAATTGGCTCCAAAATTTTCAGTTCCTCTTGCTTCAATACCCTACCACCCTTAGCTTCAAAACCCTAGCCACCACAAGCTTTTCTCTCCCTTTTTCCTTTCTCCCTTGCAGCCGGCCTCCTTGGCCAATTGGACACCAAAATTTCTTCAACTCTTTTTGCTTGCTTCCACAAGAAATCCGAGCACTCCTAGTCTTAGATCTCTTAAGTTTTTGTTAAATTTCCACCTTGCTTGCTCCTCTCAATTTCGGTTTTTGGGTGAGAAAATTTTGGGCATAGTCTAGCTTAGTTTTTCAATTTTTTTGAACAATGCCAACCCCTATTTATAGAGGTTGGGGAACTTCTTGAAATTGCACAATTAGTCCTTGAAGAAGCAAGGAATCACACTAAGGGGGGTTGAGGTGGCCGGCCATACTTGGTCTAGAAGCCTCCCAATTTCTTTCCAACACCAAATTAATTAATTATGATGTCATAATTATAAAGTAAGATGATGCAAGCTTAACTAAAGCTTGTTTGCCTTCTTTTCTTAATAGGCAGTCCACTTAATTCCAACACAGATATTTCTAGTACTGTGCTTACTAATACACAATACTGTTATGTCATAATGCAGTCTAAAATTTATCTGTGTAAAAATGGACAGTATAAAATTTCTCTTATTTCATAAAGTCCTTCTGCCCTTTAATTCTACTTAATAAGCTTGATTTTCTAGGGTGGTTTTGAATCCTCAACATATCATTTTATCCGTAAAAACAGTTTTAAACCGTATAATTTCTATACTGCAGATTATTTAATCGTACAGTCTTTTCTTTAACTTTTTGGGGTCAATCTTCGGCTTTCTCGTCTACCATTGACTTTCTTGTCAACCGTTGACTTTCTTGCCAAGATTTGACTCCCGTGGTCAACAGTTGACTTTTTGGTCAACCGTCGACGTTTTTGGTCAAACTTTGACCAACATAAAATTTTGGCAAATTTTGTTCCTTTTTACCTAAAAGGTCGTTTGCTTGACTAGGCAATCATTTTCGAGTCTTATAAAGTTATAAAAACTCACAAAACATAATAAAAACCCTTAACTGGGCTTTTTCCATAAATACATTTATGGTTCAATTTAAATTTCTATACAAGAAATTATGATCGTCAAAAAAACTAGGTATTACAATCTACCCCCCTTAAAAATTTTCGTCCTCGAAAATTAAAACAATTCGGGGTAATTCTTTCTCATATCGTCTTCTAGTTCCCAGGTTGCTTCTTCTACCTTGTGGTTTCGCCACAACACTTTCACCATGGGAATTGTCTTACTCCTTAGAACCTTCTCTTCCCTATCTAGGATTCGTACCGGTTTCTCTTCATAAGTTAAGTCCGTTTGAACTTCCACTGGTTCTTGACTGAGCACATGAGAAGGATCTGGCACGTACTTTTTGAGCATTGAGACGTGGAATACATTGTGCATTGCTGCTAGTTCTGGCGGCAGGGCAAGCTTATAGGCTACTTTACCAATCCTTTCAAGGATTTCAAACGGTCCTGTATACCTTGGACTAAGCTTCCCTTTCTTACCAAATCGCATTACTCCTTTCATTGGAGCTATTTTGATGAACACCGCATCTCCGACTTGAAATTCCAAAGGCCTTCTACGCTTATCAGCATAACTTTTCTGGCGACTAAAAGCCACATCCAGCCTTTGTTTAATCTTCTTAATATCCTCTGAAGTCTTTCGGATGAAATCCGTGGTTTGAAGCTGCTTCTGTCCGACTTCTTGCCAATGAATGGGGGATCGACATTTTCTTCCATACAGTGCTTCGAATGGAGCCATACCAATTGAAGCGTGATAGCTGTTGTTGTA
This sequence comes from Ficus hirta, assembly GCA_038430175.1. Lineage (NCBI taxonomy): Eukaryota > Viridiplantae > Streptophyta > Magnoliopsida > Rosales > Moraceae > Ficus > Ficus hirta. The sequence continues at coordinate 40,850,431 of CM076585.1, read as the reverse complement.
TGAAAATTCGATCAATGGCAGCTTCTGATCCCAGTTTCCCTTAAAATCTAGAACGCATGATCTTAACATATCTTCCAGAGTCTGGATAGTTCGCTCTGACTGGCCGTCGGTTTGGGGGTGAAATGCCGTACTGAACTTCAATCTCGACCCCATGGCATTATGCACACTTGTCCAAAATCGAGAAGTGAACCGTCCATCACGATCTGAAATGATCGATTTTGGCACTCCATGAAATCTAACAATCTGGGATACGTAAACTTCAGCCAATTTTTCCACTGAATAAGTGACTTTGATAGCGATGAAGTGGGCGGATTTGGTTAGTCGATCAACAATCACCCAAATTGTGTCATTCCCATTTGCAGTTCTGGGCAGTCCTACGACAAAATCCATAGTGATTTGCTCCCATTTCCATTCCGGAAGCTCTATTTTCTGCAATTCTCCACCAGGATGTCGATGCTCGGCCTTAACTTTCTGACAAGTTAGGCATTTTGACACATAGTCCGCTATCTCATTCTTCATCTTTGGCCACCAATAGTTTTCTCGGAGGTCTTTGTACATCTTGGTAGCTCCTGGATGTACTGAATACGGCGTCTTGTGTGCCTCTGACAGTATTTGATCCTTCAAAAACTCAAAGTTGGGGACACAAACCCTTCCTTTGAAGTACAAAACACCATCTGCAGAGGTCTTAAACTCCTTTTTCTTCCCGTCAAAAAGTTGTGTCTTAATCAAAAAGGGATCTTTTCCTTGATGCGCCCTGATGGTTTCGAGAAGATCGGACTGGAGAGTCAGCGAAGATAATTTTCCTGTTAACAGCTCCAGGTTGAACTCAGAAATTTCTCTTTGCAGTGGCTTCGGAAAAGCTTCAATAGACATCAACATGCCTACAGATTTCCGACTTAAGGCATCTGCTACTTTGTTTGCCTTTCCAGGGTGGTAAAGGATTTCACAATCATAATCCTTTACAAGCTCTAGCCATCTACGTTGTCTCATGTTGAGCTCCTTCTGAGTAAAAATATACTTCAGGCTTTGATGGTCTGTGTAGATTTCACATTTATTCCCATATAAATAGTGCCTCCAGATCTTGAGTGCGAAAACTACCGCTGCAACCTCCAGGTCATGCGTAGGATAGTTCTTTTCGTGATCCTTCAATTGTCGTGAGGCATAGGCGACCACCTTTCCATGTTGCATCAGAACAGCTCCAAGTCCCGTTTTGGAAGCATCACTGTAGATTACGAAATTTCCTGCATCTACGTCAGGAATTATCAACACTGGAGCTTTCGTCAGCTGTTTCTTGAGCTCCTGAAAATTCTCTTCACATTTCGATGTCCACTCGAAATTCCTCCCTTTTCGAGTAAGGGCAGTAAGAGGGGCTGCAATCTTGGAAAATCCCTCAACAAATCGCCGATAATAACCAGCTAATCCAAGGAAACTCCTTATTTCCGTAACATTTTTAGGTCTAGGCCATGTGCTAACCGCCTCTACCTTAGCAGGATCCACAGAAATTCCTTCTCTTGTCACGACATGCCCCAAGAAATGCACCTTTTCTAGCCAAAATTCACATTTAGTGAACTTGGCATAAAGTTGATGTCGTCTTAGCGTTTCCAACACTATTCTCAGATGCCGCTCATGATCTTCCTGGGACCTTGAATAAATCAAAATATCGTCAATAAAGACAATGACGAACTTGTCCAGATATTCCTTAAATACTCTGTTCATAAGGTCCATGAAAGCAGCTGGGGCGTTGGTTAGTCCAAATGGCATAACTAGAAATTCATAATGCCCATAGCGCGTACGGAAAGCCGTCTTGGAGATATCTGACTCCTTAATCTTGAGCTGATGATAACCCGATCGCAGGTCGACTTTCGAAAATACCACTGCTCCTCTGAGCTGATCAAAAAGATCGTCTATCCTCGGAAGGGGATACTTGTTCTTGATCGTGATTTTGTTCAGCTCGCGATAATCGATGCACATGCGCAACGTTCCATCCTTCTTCTTTACAAATAAAACTGGCGCTCCCCATGGAGAGTGACTCTGCCGGATGAATCCCTTGTCGAGCAGTTCTTGTAATTGCACTTGAAGCTCTCTAAGCTCTGTAGGTGCCATACGATACGGTGCTTTCGATACCGGAGCAGCTCCAGGTAGCAACTCAATTTCGAACGAAATTTCGCGTTCTGGCGGAAGCCCTGGCAAATCTTTCGGAAAGATATCCACATATTCCTTAATAATGGGGACATCTTCTGGCGTTAGCTCCATTTCTCGATCCTTATTTACCATATTAGCTATGTACCCTTGACAGCCACTAGCTAACATCTTCCAGGCCTTCATTGCCGTGACTAATCTGGTTGCTGAGTGCCGAGATCGTCCATAGAAACTGAATTCTTCCTCACCGTAGGGATTGAAAGTCACACAACGCTTCCGGCAGTCTATTTTGGCGTTGTACTTGCCCAAGAAGTCCATCCCCAAGATCACGTCAAAATCCTGAAGCTTGATCGCGATGAGGTCTACATACAACACTCTACCACAAATAATTACGGAAATATTCCGTATCCAGAAATCGGACCATAAAATTTCTCCGGATGGCAGAGAAGTTTTGAAAGGTTGATCTAACTTATCCACACCTCTTCCTAACTTCTGGGCGAACTCCAAAGATATAAACGAGTGAGTGGCACCAGAATCAAACAGGGCAATAGCTTCATGAGTGGCGATAGAGATCTGACCTGTCACCACATGAGAAGTTCCTGCTTCGGCATCTCCTCTTGTGTAAGCATAGATCCTGGCTTGAGGTTCAGGAGCCTCCAATCTGCCTTGCGCGATCGAGGGTCCTTCAAGTCTGGCTTGGACTGCGTGCAGCTGGCTGGGTGCACCTCGGCTCGGATGTGGAGGGTTCTGATTCTGGGGGTTCTGGGTACAGTTCCTGGCGTAATGCCCTTCCTTGCCACATAAATAGCAAGCATTCGTCCCCAATCTGCACACACCCTGGTGTTTCTTCCCACATTTGGCGCACACCGGGTAGTCAATGTTGTTACCCTCCCTTCCACGGTTATTTCTTCTCTGTGGGAAATTTCTTTGTTGTCCCTGGCCCGTGAAGTTTCCTTTTCTCTTGTTCCTTCCAGACTGCTTGGAACCCTGAGCGGGGCTACTGGTTTGGCCTTTCTGATTTGACTCAGCATTTTGACGAGGCTGGGTCTGTTTCCCAATGGCCTTTTCTTCTTTTCTGGCTTTGAAGATCTGAGCTCGTGCTTCTTTGTCTTGATTAATCCAGTACTCAGCTCTTATCGCCCTACTGACACAATCAGATACCAGGGTAGGCGGGCTACTGCCAGCACTCACTTGCTTTGAGATGTCTGTGCGGAACATATTCATCATTCTTCGAACTTTCTCCTTCTCGTTCGGAACCAGTTCAGGGCACAGACGGGCTAACTGCTCAAATTTCTTAACGGCCTCCATAACTGTCATTGTTCCCTGTCGTAAACTGGTGAACTCGTCCTGCTGAGCTGCCAGTATCTCTGCATTGTAGTACATGGCACGGAACTCGGTTACAAAATCCTGCCAGTTTATGGCCATGACATCCCTTCGCATCTGCACTGTCATCCACCAGTGTCGTGCATCTTTCTTCAGAGCAAAAGAAGCACATAGAACCTTCTCCTGTTCTGTGAGCCGCATGAAATCCAGAATAACCTGGATATCGATTAACCAGTTATCGGCGGCTATGGGATCGATTGGCCCTTCAAACTCAGGTGCTTTCATCCGCCTGAATCGCTCGTAAAGCAGATCTTCCCACACTGGTTGCACATTAACTTGTCCTCCCACTTGTGCCATCGGAATCTCAGCATTCCGGGGAATCTCTGGTTGGACTTCTGGAACAGGAGGTACTACTGGCGGTACCTGGTGAACTGGAGGTACTTGGTGAACTGGAGGTGGAACCTCGTTCATTTGGGGCCTTTGGTTCATTTGAACTATCTGTTCTCTTAATCGGTTGGTTTCTTGCTGCTGTTCGAGCAGCTGCCTCTGTAAATTAGCCACAATGGTTGCAAAATCCGGCTCGGGCGGATTTACAGGCATTGTTCGACGTGGGCGTACCATCCTATCAAACCATTAGAAAAGGTATTATCATACTGTTGATATCCTTTCTTTCATACATAATTAATTGTATCTTAGCATAATATTTAACATCGCATTCATAATCATAGCATTCATAACCATAACAGGGCTCTTTGCATCTCATAACATAACATTTAACATATGTTTCATTTCTGCACTTGTCTTTTGTACATGTACAAAAAGTATTCATATTTACAATAACGTATATACATGTCTTTTCATCGTACTATATATATACAGGGTCAAAAATATGGGATGGAAGTGTCTAACACTTTACCATCGTACATAAGTACAAGCCTATCTCCAAAAATAATAAGCTAGTACAACAGTCTCAAAATCTAAAAGAAAGAGAGTAAAAGGATATACATGATCGATCTAATCCTAATCTATCTCTACTATCGTAACTACTGAGACATCGGAGTCAGCATCTCCGTCCTCATCTAAGATCTCCTCCGGATCCTCCTCGAAGTCATCACCCTCATCGAGCCATCCTCCAAACCCTGGCTCGTGCTCAGGCTCCTCCTCATCATCCTCGTCATCGCTGGATATAACGATGATCGGAGGGTCCTCAGGCGCATCCATCTCATCGTCCTCATGAGCAGGTATCTCCTGCGCTGGATCGGCGAGAATCGGGTCCTCTGGAAAAACTGGACCCGGCTCATATACCGGCTCGGGCTCGTACACCGGCTCGGGCTCGTATACTGGCTCGGGCTCGTACACTGGCTCGGGCTCGTACACTGGCTCTGGTATCCCAGCGTCGTCAGCCGGTACCTCAGGCTCCATCACGTGAGCATCGGCCTGCATAGCTTGGACGATGACCTCGGCCCCCAGAATGTACTCAACCATATGCGCCACAGTCATGTCCAGCATAGGCTCTGGGGTGTACTGTCGGATCGGGAGAGGTAATCCGTTCCGGAGAATCACTAAGGCCTGCAGCCCTGGGCTCGGTATATCCTGAGGAATATGAGGTAACATAGCCTCCTGAAATCTCCGGCAATAATGATCCATCGTCTCCGGAGGGTATGCATGCCAGTCTGCGACTAACATGTGATATCGCTCGTGCTGCATATCCCGATAAATCTCGGGATCACGATAAGGCTCGTCTACGCCCTCCTCTGGTACCGGTCCGTATCGTGTGGTCATACAGGTACGGAAATGTGCCCAAGTGCGATCTGGTAGAGTCCCCTCTCCGATCGTCATCCACCAAAATCTCGCGTCAGCTGTCAGACACCGTCAGCTGTCACACACCACACATGTCCTAGTAGCATAAATCTTCCTCTGAAAATGTTTGACTTGTTCTGTTGTTTAAACTTCATCACCCTCTTTCTTAGAATGTATCATACAAGTAACTTGAACAATTGGTAAATATTTGCAAGATGTTTAACTTGTATTAATAATCGGTAAATCTCGATGGAAACTAATTGTTCAATCCTTGATGTTGTAACTCCGAGAAAGTATCCTGCTTAAGCGAAAAAATACAGTAACACGGTAAGATTGAGATCCTACGTGAAAACAAAAAGAAGATTGCACAAAGAAAATTCTGACCTCTGAATGTTTGTCTGACAACTCTGAAGAATACAACTTTATATACCTAGGTTCCTTGTGTTAAACTTGTAGCTGGAATCTTCTTCCCAAGTCCCAACATGCTAAACTTGTACTGCAACTCCTAGTAAGTGGCCTGCTTAATTGAAAAAAATACAGTAACATGGTAAGATTGGGAGCTTAAGCAAAAACAAAAAGAATATTATACAAATAAAAATTTTGACCTGTGAGTGATGTGGTGCTGCTAACTTTGAAGAATAAAAGGACATTCTTCTCGCATCCTTGCATGTGGCTGGTTTTGAAACATCTGCAGACATTATTCACATTTGAGTTTCTTCAAAGATTATCCATTTTTATATTTAGATGGTTGAAAGAAAAATGATAAAGACAATACCATTCAAAACAGAATGGACAATCATCATTTCCAAAATCCTTCTAGTTGTTAAAACAGTTGCCTTTGACAAGATGCAACAAAAAAGTCAAGTCTGATAAAAAAAATCCTGGTTTACTTGTAGACCTTATAGCGAAACTGTTATGAATTAAATTTTTGTTTTTTGTTTTTTTTCTGGGCAACATGTTCAATCTACGTCTGCAATTTAAGATATGAAAATGTGTTGTATCAAACATTGAAAAAACTTTCATTTGGAACATTAATATCTCAGAAAGCTATATGATAAGGGATTGTCGAAAACTTCTGAAACAATGAAACATTTCTATTTTTCCATAAATTTCGATCAACTTCCTTAGACTAGATCAAAGAAAATTCACACCCACATTTGGAAACCAAAGCCCAAACCAGTAAAAAGGAAATATTGAAGAAATAATCATAAAAAGGAACACACGTAAAAGCAAAGTAAAATGGAAGTCAGACGTAATTAATTAAAATAGAACAAAAAACAAATGGAATAGTACCTGAAGGGAAAATTGGAGCATGCAGAGAATGAGGAGGGACAAAAATTCGTGTTGCTTTATCATATTTTTTCACCTTCGATTATTATGTTGGGGATGTGTTGAATTTTGGGCCAATCTTCCCCTGTTCCTCTCTGGCATCGCTCATTTAGCAGAGGACTGCCATGGATCGCCAAAAAAGCAAGAGAAAGGGGCAGCCCTTCTTCTGGCAAGCACTGTAACTCTTTGCAAGAGTAAATTTGCAATTCTTGAAGGGAGGTGAGGTTTTGAAAGGATTTTCCATTTAGGGTTTTAAGATTTTTAAACTCAACGATATCGAGAGAAGTCAAAGTTGATGGAAGAAGCCCTTCCTCTGGAAATGAATCCACCCCTCCGTCAATTTCAAATCCGCCGAGCAGTAAGCTTTGAAGAGAGGAGAGTCTTTGCAGATCCCACTTCATACGGTTTGCAATGAGCATTTCGCATCCCTTGATTGCAAGTTCCTTTAAATTAGAAGGAAATCCCATTCCTAAAAACGACTCCAATCTTGGACAAAACCATAAATTTATGGATTTAAGAGAAGGATATGCGGAATCAATCTCTGCTTGACTTGTGAGAATTACGCTCACCATTTCTTCACAACCACTAATGTGAATTGTTTCCAAGGATGGAAAACAACCAGCTGGCAGTCTCACATTCAGTTTGTCACATGACTCAATATGAAGAGTATTGAGACGGGGGAAAATCTCACGTGCTTGCTCAGCTCCAGTAAATGACCACCTCTCCAACGAACCCATGTCTTCAATGTGTAATTTTTCTAAGCATGGAAAAGGCGTAGTTACGGGAGTACCACAAAATTCATCTCCTATACTTTCCAACCCATACATATGCCCAATAACAAGCTCTTGGAGGGAAGGTAATTGCCCCAGTGGTGGCAACAAGCAACAATTGTTACAAGCGATTATAGACACTTCAACCATGTCACTAAATGATTTACATGCTACCCAAGTTGGGAAAATAGTACCTCTGTAACCGTAAATTCCGAGTTTCTTCAACATTTTATGGGGTTCCAGCACAGTAAGTACTTCCTTTTCTTTTGTTGAATCATTACTTATACTGTCATGCTTCCATTCCAAAATAAACCCAGTAAGACATTCCTTGTTCTTCAAATCGGCTTGTAAAACATCCCCCACGTCCACCACATTTTCAAGCCCTGAAATATGAAGACTTCCTTGCAAAGACTTCAGCTCTCCCAACTCTTTGATCCTAGAACCACCATTTTCTCCCAAAACAAAATCACTTAATGTTTGTAGATTCTTCAACTTGTACATCTGTGGAGGCATTTCTTTTAAAGGTGTGTTGCTGATCCCAAGATGATGTAGGTTGATTAAGGAACACGTGTTGGCTGGCAATTGAGTAAGTCTTTCACAATCTGACAACAACAATGTTTGCAAGTTGTATAGAGTGCAAACTGAACTTGGAATTTCTTCAACTTCTGTCCCAGATAAGTTCAAATACCTTAGATGCTTCAGATCCCCAATCGAATCTGGCAACTCTATGATACTAGATTGGGATAAATAAAGCACTTTCAGGCATCCTCCAACTCCTTGAAATAGTTCACACGGGATATGGCCCTTCGATATTGACGCGTAAATATACACAGCTGTCAACGGTAAAGCTAGCAGGGTCCTTAAACACTTGGTTTTGGAGAGACCCTGTAACTTTGTTATGTCTTCATTAAATTTTTGATACGACAAATGACGAGTCTTGCTTGTAAAGCCATCCAAGTAATCACAACCATCCAATGTGAAGCAAAACTCACCTGAAATGCGCATAGCTAAATCATGCACAAGATCATGCATTAGGAGAATTGGATTTCCATACTGGATTGATCGCTGAAAGAATGACCTTGATATTAGAAAATTCAAGTACTCTTTTCCAACATCTTCCATTCTTTTTCCTTTTTCAGGTTGCAAAAGTCCTTCTGCCATCCACAACAAGACTATGGTGTCTTTGTCACCTTCCTGAAACTCATAATCTTTAGGGAATATTGAGCAATAAGCAAAGCACCGTTTCAAGTTTGGGGGTAGGAACTGGTAACTCAACCATAATGCTGGAAGAATCTTGTTCTTCTGATTTTCTTGAAATTGCAAATCCCACACATCACTCCGCAAGATCCCTCTCCACTCCTCTGAACTTGATAGAGAGCGTAAAACCCCAGCAATTGATTTTATTGCTAAAGGTAGACCCTTGCACTTTTTAACAATTTCTTTGCCCATTTCTTGCAAATCCGGATGTACCCCAGAGCCTCTATTGTCAAAGGCATGGCGTGTAAACAACTCCCAGCAATCATCATCCGGTATCATCTGTAGAGTATAAGCTGGAACAGTACCCATCTTTGATGCCACGATTTCACTGCGTGTCGTCACAAGAATCTTACTCCCATTTGCTCCAAAGTCGAAAGGGCTCTTTAAAGCATCCCAAAGATCATAATTTTCGTTCCAAACATCATCATGAACGAAAATAAATCTTTTCCCCATCACTTTCTCCTTCAGTGCATTTTGAAGTTGATATAGGTCTTGAATATCACATTTCTGAGAAGTGATTGCCTCAATAATTTTTCTCGTAAGATTCAAAACATCAAACTCCTCTGATACAGTTACCCACACCTTCAAGGCAAAATGATCTTGGACCCTGCTATCATTGTAAACAAGTTGAGCAAGAGTGGTTTTGCCGATACCACCCATGCCCACTATAGGAATCACGGATAGCTTACGCCCACCATTATGATCAGATAACAACAACTCAACGATAGCTTCTTTCTCTGCATCCCTTCCATAGACATCACAAGAGTCCACCAAAGGAGCTGGTAATCTTTGAGGTCTATTCTGATGAACACCTTCTCTAAGACCAAGCTCATCCTTACGCCCCAAGAGAAGATCTAACGTAACAAGGATCTCCTTTATCTCGGATTTTATAGTGTTGTCAAATGCACTATATAAGTTTGGCAAGAAATTGAAGAACTTTCTTGCTATGCTTCCAGATTGCTCATCTTCTTCCACCTTGCGCCGCAAAGCTTCAGAGTTGATTTTGTCCATCACGTGATCTGCTTCGTAAACCACCTCTTTAACATCATCAAGCCACTTCTTCACGTCTTCATCCATGAGTTGCTTCACTTCAGCATCATTCAGCAGTTTATTAGCCGACCGCAACTTGATCTCCAACTCCTTAAGCAGCTTAGGAATGGCTTTATTTCCTTGAAAGAGACTGAGTACCTCTTTGGAAGCCAGCCTTTCAAACAGGACATTAATGAAACCGGACAGAAGAGCTCCTCCCACAAGTGCAGCCATGGTCTTTCTTCTTCAAGGAACCGTAATACGATTGATGCTGGAAAGGACTCCTAGAGAATAACAAAGAAGAAAGGAGATAAGTTATCAAGTATGTTATGGACTGAACTCTCAGAGCTAGGACTTTTGTTAAAAAAAGGCTGTGTATTTTTCATTACTTCACAATCTTTTTTTTTTTTTTTTTAAGACTAAATTAACTGTAAGAAATGTTTGAAAAGAGTTTGTTTAGATTGGAATATCCAAATCACAGAAGAAATAAAAAATAAAAGATAATTTGTTCTAGCAAGCATTAAAAAAAAAACAACTACAACATTGAAAAAGAAAAAAAGAAAAAAAAAGAAAACTATTATGACATTCAGTCAAAATGAAAAATATAACAATAATATTATGTGAAAATACCTCTGGAGAAGATAATGAAGAGTAAAATACTTGCGTTTTTGGGTCGATCAGAAGTTTATGCTTTCAACTTTGAACAAAGGGAGACATTTCATATAGATGATCAAGAGAAGGTCTTTAAGGCAAGTAGCAGAAAAGGACTTTTGTTTAAAGAAATGCTGTTTTGTGTTTTCATTATTCTCTCTCAACTTTCTTTTTCTTTTTTTTTCTTTTTTTTCTTTCTTCCTTTTTTTTTCCCCCTCTCCTTTTTCTTTTTGTGCCCAATTGATGCGTTTGCAAAGTAACTAGCAATTATGGATGGCTCCAATAACTTGCAAAGAGGGACCACTTATACGAGCGTACTTGACCAGTGATTAAAGCAGGTCTACTATATATATATATTCTTCTTTAATCATCTTGCTTATTTTGTATTTACAATTAATATCAGTGGGTAATTAAACAGTAGCAAAAAGATAATGAGCTAAAAGCAAAGAAACAACAAGAATCATCACTCATACTTTTGCAATTGAAAGAAAATCTCACAATTAAATTACTTTTTCATTGGAGGGTGAATATCGTGGTTGCAAACCAGTGACGAAGACAAAACTTTATTTTAGGAAAGCTAATAACTATATCATGAAAAAGGATAATTGTGAGCATATTTTTATTTTTTAAGGAAGGTTACTATGAAAATTTTGTTAAAATTATTATAAAAAAAAAAAAAAAAAAACAAACAAACAAACAAAAGTTGAAGGGGGCTTAGACCTTCTCTCCCTTCGTCTCTATTGCAAACATAATACAGTGATCATTGAATACTTAACTTCACAAAATAACTTAGAATTGAAACCCCACCTTACATTAAAAAAAAAAAGAAATGGAGGATGAATGTAATACTATGCTCATAGTGAATTTTAAGTCCCACCATGACATAGATAAATAATGTTTTTTTTTTAAAGAAAAAAACATTATTTATGGATCCGACAGCAAGAATATTAGAAAGTGGCTTTCATTATTTTTCACCACTAATGGTTTCTTGTCTTTATTCCTGAATAATTCATGTTCCATTTGGATGAACCGACCAATCATTTTCACCTTTTTTTTTTTTTAATACCAAAGCAAAAATGTGAAATAATAAATACCAATAAAGCTTTGCCACCAAGAAAAAGCAACTATTTTTTCGACGCTGAATATTAACGCGTTTTAGTCATAGTTTTAAATGGAAGTGGAATCTTCATTGTTTTGTTTAGATAGTGGAGTCGTTGAAGGTTGTATATAAAACTCCATTTGATAAGAAGGAAAGAAAAGAGGAAAGAGAGAAAACATATAAAGGAAATAAAATTTGAATGAAGAAAAAGAAGTTGATTTTCTATCTTGTTTAGTATGATAGAATGAAAGAAAATAGAGGATAAATTAAATGATCATTTGCAAATTAGTTAGTAATTAGTTAATTTAAAAATGAGGATAAAAATGTTATTTAACAATTTATATAAGTGTAAGAGTTTTTCTTCAAAAATCTCTGTACTTTTGTAGCGATTAAAAATGGTGGGCTCTCTATTTCCTTTTATCTCTCCAATTTTCTCTTCCATCCACCTTTCGCTCGTACCAAACAATATGCATTCTTATTTTCTCTTTAAACATATCTCCACTCTTTTCTTTTCTCTCACTTTTCACCTCTACCAAACATAACATAAAATATTTGGTACGAACCCTTACTAACGAGTGTGTTATGGCTCCTTAACATAATTTTCGCAATTTAACAAAGTGTGTTACGGAATGAACCCTCAGAGCAAGGGCTTTTCTTATAAAAAAAAATAAAAAATAAATAAAAAATAAATAGATCAAACTTCATTACTAGCATTTAAACAAAATGAAGCCAATTCTCAGCAAAATAATAATAATAATAATAATAATAATAATAATAATAATAATAATAATAACAAAATCATTTACTGAATTAAAGTTCGAGATAATTAGAAATGTGCAGGGGAAGAAATTAAAAGATATACCTTTTGGTTGTATCAACCTCTTTTCTTCTCTTTATCGCTCCTTTGAATGATGGGAGTTTTGGATAACAAGTAAATTCCTTCTATTGCAAATAGCAGAAAAATAAAAATAAAAAGAAACACAGTAAGTTCAACCGTAATTTTTTGAAAGTTAGAACAAGGGCTTTTGTTTAAAAAAAAAAAAAAAAAGGATTTTTTCTAAATTTTTATTTTTCCTTAATGATGGTTCCTAAAATTTAACAACTTTGGTATGACCTTAAAGCAAGCTATTTTACACATTTAGAAAACAAACCTGCAATTATTTCTGTTGTTTATAATGTTGTCCAATATATTGTGTTTGGTATTTCTGTCGTTTTTAGATTTTCTTGTCGTTTTCTAATTGTCATTCTCGTTTTATTGTGTTTGTGAATGGTTTTTACTTTGAACATTTAACAACAATTTTTCTCACACAAAAACGAAATATAAGAAACCAAACCATTAAGGCAACAACCATTGAGGCAATCTCATAATTAATGATCTGTAAGAAACGTTGAAAAGAGTTTGCTTGAATTGGAATATCCAAATTACAGAAGAAATAAAAAAATTCTTTATTTTTTAGAAGAAATAAAAAATTCGTGCTTCTGCCCAGATTGTATAAAGGATTCCTACCAGGATGATTCTCGAGTTCACCTCTAAATTAGTTATTGTATTATATATATTTTCCAATGTAATCAGAAAACAATAGACAAAGAAATTCATTTTGCTTTTCATCAAACATTAAAAAAAAAAAAAAAACTACAACATTGAAAAAAAAATCTATTAAAACATTCTGTCAAAATGAGAATATATAACAATAATAGTATGTGAAAATACCTTTGGAGAAGGTGATGAAGACAAACTACATATGCTTTGAACTTTGAACAAAAGGGAGACATTTCATATAGATGATCAGACGTTTCATATAGACATTTCAAAGGTATATTCGTTTTCCTTTTTTTTTCATTTTCTTTTTCTTTTTTTGTATTGATTTTTGTTTCTAGTGCAACCTAAGATGTCTGGAAATTAGCACATATTGCTGGTTTCAAGAATTTGCAAGGAGGAAAAATAAGGTATTTTTAACTTTACCTCTTTATTCATATTTGCCTTCTGAAAAATAAAAAGTATCGGAATTTTTTCTTTCTTTCCTTTCTAACTACCGAAATTGAAAAAAAAAAATGCATAGATTAGAGTATCCAAATTTTAGAAGAAATAAAAAATAAAAAAATAAAAACTGTAACATCGAACAGAAAAAAAAAAAAAAAAAAAGGTCTCATTTTTCTTCTCTTTCTAATGACATAAATAAAACTTCATGGTGGATAATACTACTTTATTGCAGATACATAATCTTAATTCATATATTCTTTCCATATTTAAGAAAAAAAAAAAAACAATTATAACATTCAATCAAAATGAAAAATATAACAATAATCTTATGTCAAAATACCTTTAGAGAAGATAATAAGGAGAGAAATACTTGTGTGTTTTGGGGTCGATCAGAAGACTAATATGCTTTCAACTTTGAACAAGTAGCTGAAAAGGCAAACTGTAGTTTGAAGCAAGAGAAGAGGAAGGACTTTTGTTAAAGAAAGGCTCTGTTTTCAGTTTTCACTATTCTTTCTCTCAACTTTCCTTTTTATTTTCCTTTTTGTTTTTTGTTTTTTGTTTTTTGTTTTTTTTTTGTTTTTTTATGTCCAATTTACGCGTTTGGAAAGTAACTAGCAATTATTGATGGTTCCAACAACTTGCAAGGGACCACTTACGCGCAGTTGACCAGAGATAAAAGTAAATCTACCATATTCTCTATTTTGTATTCACACTTATGACATATTTACTTATTAGGAGTAAGAAATGAGAGTGAAGAATATGAGTTAATTTCTTATTTACTTACTCATTTTTTTCTGGAATATGAATGAAAATGGTGGATCCCATACTTATTTGGGATTGAGAAATGGGATTAGCAATCCCATACTCCCCTCCGGATTGTGACTCACATTTCCACTATTAACATTAAATTACCATTTTATCCTTAATTTATTTGCTAAAAATTATATTAAAAAATAATAACAATCTATATTAATTATTTTTATTAACCAAATATAATATATTTTTATTAACTTAATATTATATAACTATCCTAATTACTATTAACATTATCAGAGTAAATAAAGAACTTTTTTTAATCACAATATATTATTATATTTCTATTTTTATATTTTTTATACTTTACTTATTTTAATTCATTTTTTTACTCTTTAAAATTTTTTTTAAATAAAAATTACACAATTTAATTTTATTGCTTTAATATCATAATGGTTATTTTATTTTTAATTAATAGTTTGATAATAAATTAAAAAAATTAATCATTTTTTTTTATTTTTGAAAACACAATAAATAAAGGGGTATACAAGTAAATTTAATGCAACTGACTCCGATTCCTGTTCTAAGTAAACGTATAAATGGGATTGACAGTGATTCTAACTCCGATTCCTGTAACCCAAGTAAACAGCATATTCTGACTCCAAATCCTGACTCCGAATCCAGCCCACTCCGAATCCTACCCACTCCGATTCATGATCACTCCGATTACAGGTAAGTAAACATGCCATTCAATCAGTGTGTAGTTAAATAGTAGCGAAAATCTGACAAACACATTACTTTCTCATTCGTAGATGAATTTGGCAGTTATAGATATAACTTAGTGATAATTAAACATTTAATTTTATCTAATAATGTAGAATTCAAAATACGACCTAAAATTAAAAAATAATAATAATAATAAGTGTAATACTACATTAATACTCATAGTGAATTTTTAGTCCTACCATGATGTAGGTAAATCAATTTTAATAAATGAAAAATGTTCAGGATAACAATTTTAATCACAATCTCAATTTTGAGTATTAATCTATATAACATATAAGTTGTCGTTGGTTCATTAAATATTGTCATATCAATTAATTATATTTATTAATGAAAAATATAAAATGCGAGTTGGTATTCAAAATACTGAGATTAGAATTAATATCTCAAGTATTACTCAGAAATTCATTGAGGCTGGGTGAAAACAGCTAGAAAGATGTATTCGACAATGAGAATCTTTGAAAGTGGCTTTCACTATTTTTCACCACTGATGGTTTCTTGGCTTTATTCCTCAATAATTCACATTAACTTTTTTGAAAGACCAAAGCAAAAATGTGAAATCAGTACCAATAAAGCTTTTATCACCAAGAAAAAGCAACTATTTTGTCCACGCTGAAGATCAACGCGTTTTAATGGAATCTTTAATGTTTTAGAGAATGGAGTTGTAGAAGATTATATAAATGTTTGGTTTAATATTTAATTCTTTAATTTCATTTGCCTTTGCGAGGTATCATGACAAGTGTTTGCATAATCGTGTAAGAATGTTTTATAACTTTCATTGAATATAATTTGAACCAAATTATTTCTGAGAAGGGAAAAATAGGACTTGGTATGCAATCAATATTATTAAACGACATAAATATCAGTAATGACATCAATATGAAACGACATCAATACGTCAAAAGGAAAAAAAAAATTATAATAAAATATAAAAGGAGATCAAACTAAAAGCAAAAGACATCAAAACAACATCTACATCAAACGACAACAATACATCAAAACGCATGTACATTAAGAATAGGAATCAAATGACCACAAAGCAAAAGAAACGACAGTAAACTTCAGAACAATACACATTCTCAGTCTAATGCTTTGTTTGGTCGGTCGGTTCCAATTTAAAAATTTTAACTGATCAATTTTATTTTTTTATTAAAATTCAATTAATTTCTAAATTAATTTTTAAAAAATCAACCAACTACAAACGTCAACTCAAACCGACCAATCCAATGGACCATAAAGAAGCTAATAATTACTTCTTTTCTAAACTTGACGAGAGTTTTTATACTAAAGTGATTCGAGGTCTACCGACTAAAATGTGCCATTTGGATTTGGAAGGAAAGCATGCTAAGGCTTGTCATTTGGAAACTCCCTGGGAATGACGCATTAAAATCTGTACATGGCTGTACGAGCAATGATAGAGAATATTGATAGTGCAAAACTCCACATAATAATAAAACGTAAATACATCATAGTATAGGACCCATACTAATAGTATCTTTTTTTATTATTATTAAAGCATAGAATTTGTTATTATAAACAATAAGCATATTGTTTAATAACAGTTTCTATAGGTGAGATGAATCATCCAACCAAACAAACTCATCATCTAGTAAAAGTAGAACTAGAAGCTAAAAGTAAAAGTTATAAATTCTAACTTCAACAAATAACTATTAAAAACCATTGGTGTTTTTAGTAATGACTTTTTAGTACGTTTACCAAGCACAATATCTACACTGTAACTTATGTAAAGGATTTTTGGAATATCCAAAAGCATTACCAAACTAACTCTAAAAGCATAAGGTGTCAAGTAATCAGCAGCCCTACTAACATAACCTAACTCCTCTAAAAAAAACAAAAAAAACGAAAAAAAAAAAACCTAGATACATTTGTCAATAGAATTTCAAAATAGAATTTCAAGCTCATTATGATAAGAAGAATGATTTTTTTAAGTGTCTAATATCATACTAATAAAGTGTAGATATCATAATGTAAGACCTCTGAGTGATATTAGTTATGGTATTCAATGCAAGTTGTGCTCCCAAGCCTTTTTCTGTACAATCAACTATACAAGTTGTGCTCCCCAAAAAAAAAAAAAAACAAACAAACCAGCAAACAAACTCTATATCTACTATTGATGGCATGTCACCTCTAAGAATCCATGACAAAATGTGGCGTCTTTTTTTTTTTAATTTGCAGGCTTCCATAATTTCTGTTCCCTTTTAAACAAATGGTACTACTGAAAATCAACTACAAATAAAGTAAAATAAGGAGGAGGAAAAGGAGGGAAAATATTTATAAAAAAAAAGAGAGAGGAGTTAAATAAGGATAAAATCAAGAAATCATATGTCCTTAAAACTAATCATGTAATATACAACAATCAAGAATTTATATATATATATATTTTATATATATATATTAACTCAAGTGATTGGATGCCTGAGGGTGTAAATCTTGGACTTCTCATTTCTAAAAAGTAGAAAATTTTAACTATATATATTTAATAGTAGAAACTCTTTTTTAAAATTATATTCATATATATATAACCACACGTAGAAGAGTTGGCAAACCTATGCTGTAGCATATAACATGGGGACTACGTATTATCAATGGCTCTCAGTCATAATTGTTACAAAAAAGAAAAGCAGGATCTACAAGAAATCACAATCGTCTCCAAGAAGGGAAAACTGATGAATATCAAACTAGCTTCTTCAACACCTGCTTAAATAAATTCTAGCTAAAAGTGATTCCCTTTATGATTCCTTTTTCTCAGAAAATCATCATAAAAATGGTTCAAAAAGAAAAACATTAGTCAAATTTGAAGCAAGTCAGATGAATTCTACCACCTAAATTTCAAGATGAAATACTCTCTCAATGCAGGATGATACAATAAAAGGCCCTGCCAAATCACCAACGGCGCAACCTGCAAATAGATGCTCGTGTTAGCTAAAAGATGAAGAGTTTTAGACACAAAACCATAGGGGTCATTCGGTAAAAATAAGCTTACCAATCCATTGGCCGGCTGAAGGGCGAAATAGGGTGGCACCGATTCCTGCTCCAATAGAAGCAAAAATTAGAGATGCACCGCACCTGACGGTAGTAGCTGAAATCTTCTTCCCAAGTTTTTTGACTTGTTCTGTTGTTTCAACTTCCTCGCCCTCTTCTTTTGAATGTATCATCCGAGTAAAGAATCGGTAAATCTCAATGGCGACTTGAACGATCCACGATGCTGCAACTCCTAAGAAATGTCCTGCTCAAGCAAAAAATACACAAACATGGTTAGATTCAGAGCTTAAGCAAAAACAAAACGCAGGCCTTCTGTTTCACTAAAATGTAAATACCTCTGATGGTTGTTCTGGTAACTCGGAAGAAAAAACCATAAGTAGGCAATCCTCTTGAAGCCTTGCGTGTGGCCGATTTTGGAACATCTACAGACATCGAGCAGCTTGTTGTGAGATCATTTATTCATTCGTTCTTTTGACAAAGATTATATTTGAAACAAAATGAAAAATAATGAACAATGGCAGGGATGTGCACCTTTTAAAAGTTTCCATGCCAGCTGATCGGAAACATAGTGGACGGCCATTCTTTCCAAAATTCTTCTAGTTGTCACAACAGTAGTCTACGACAAGATGCAAAATATAAAGTCGGATAACTAATTCTGCGTACGATTCTCGTTGAGTTATAAACGTTTATACAAAACTGTCATGAATTAGAAAATCCACT
Organism: Ficus hirta; assembly: GCA_038430175.1. NCBI lineage: Eukaryota > Viridiplantae > Streptophyta > Magnoliopsida > Rosales > Moraceae > Ficus > Ficus hirta. Next base: position 40,831,794 of record CM076585.1, on the reverse strand, counting down.
TTTTCATGATTTCTCAGCTGAAACAATTCCCTGTGTAACATAACATGAATATGCCATACCCTCCGGTGAAACAAAAACCCGAAGAACAGAACATCACAAATTCTAAATCTAAAGACAACATAGAACTTAAGGGCATAATATGATGATACAATCAAGATTGCATAAGGAAAGTAAAACTCACCTCACGACAGATTTGTTTGACTGATTTTTTGAATGGAGCAACATAATCTACATGCTGTTCTTCATTGGTGTCCTGCAGAAAGTCATCATCATCCTCATCCAAATTCGTACGAGGCTCCAAAAGAGGTAAATAGAACAGCAAAAACGACCTGAGAGTCGTCATAGCAAACGCCCTGAATTCAAAAGCTGAAAATAGAGGCTTTAACTCAATCTTGTACTCCTTAGCACTGTACTTAATAGCATCATTCTGAAAGATTCTTTCAGACGCACTCCGCAAACTAGAAACGTAATCTTCAGACCATGCTGCCCCGGCATCACAATGTGCAACTGGTACCCTGAAATTTCTGTTGCGACACTAACTAAAATCAGTGGTTTGTCCAAAGTCAGCCAAAGAGAGAAACATCTTCCTATCAATCTATCTAATTATTATGCAGTTAAACCAAGGCCAAGGCAAAACCTTTCATCAAATTTTAAACAACTCTGAAGATATGATGCCAAAAAAAAATAAAATTGCTTCCTAGTTTTCACCTCCAATCACCTAAAACTTGTTCATTCACAATTGCCAACACCAAAACAGAATCAATCAAACACAAAATCAGTTCCCATTATATCACCTGAATCGCAAACATAGCACAGTCCATATGACCAATAAACTAATGGCCCGTTTCGATGAGATGTTGGAATAGCTATCAGTACTCAAATGCAACACGCGTTTGGTTGGACCACAACTAAAGTGAAACTAGTTGAATATTCTATTAATCAATTTAACCCAAATCCAAATCCAAATTTTCACTTTTCAGAAATCAGTATCATACTCATCCTTCTACCCTATTCAAATGTCACCTTTAGTAAAAACTATCCAAGCAAGCATACTACTTGAATACAAAATTTAAATTCTACATTTAAATACAAACATTCAATTTGAATGAACATTCAAATACAATCTATGATCTAAACGGGCCATAAACAGACATGAATGATCAAATAGCTAAACAAAGGCTAGTGCCCATTAACCAAAACAAGATCAGCACAATCTCCAATTGTAATCAGTCCATATTATCACCACCCATTACAGCAAACACACAAATTAGCATATACATAAGTATATACTTATGGAGAGAGAAATATATATACATACATATATATATATATATAGAGAGAGAGAGAGGGAGTACCCAAATAAAGCTTTGTAGGCAAAAGGGGTTCCGGCGGCAAGGGAAGCCGCGGCGGCAGCGGCTGAGAAAAACCCACAAGAGTGGACGCTTTGAGATGTGTAAAAACTCGGGTTTTTTCTCAACAGATCCAACACTATAGCTATTCCCGCCATCGTTGGACTCTCTGAAGCGAAACCAATCCAAACCCACAAGCAGAATCCAATCAAAGATGCAAACTTTCCCTTTGATTTGATTTGATTTGATTTTCTCGCCTATGTGCAGCTTAAGTTATTAAGAAGGTGAAGAGATGGGTTTTTTTTTTTCTTTTCTTTTTTTTTTTTTTCTTTTTTTTTTTTTCTTGTCGGAGAGAATAGAATATTTTCATGAGTACCTCTTAAATATATGCCCAAATTCGACATGACCCCGAAATTTTAAAATCGTTCATTTGGACCCTAAATTACATAAAACTTTCAATATGCCCTCCGTCTTAAAATCCAATTAACTGTGTAAAAAATAAATAATCATTAAAATAATAATAATAATAATATTGAAATTATTTTCTCAAGTAATAGGATTTTGCTTCAAATTTTATTTTCTTTTTCATTCCAAAAATCTCTTCAATTTTGGATACATTTAAATCACCATCTTTAATAAATATTATTTAATTCTAATACAATTGTGTTGAATGTTTTAATAGAGATCTAAATGCGAGAAGTTTTTTAATATTTTTTTATAATTTTGTTTTTGTTTTTTTCTTTTATGTGGGGTGGGGTGGGGGGGGGGGGGGAGGGGGGGGATGAACATCTTTAAAAATTAGAAGGGTGTGTTGAATTAAGTATATCATTTACGTCCTTCCAAAAATAAAAATAAAAAGTATATAATTTACGAGGTCTTTATATAATTAATCAAAATGAATTAGATGAGGAAAGTAGGACAGACGACCGTCCTTTGGTGTAAATGCGGCATTCCAACTCATCATGGGGACAGTTTTCTCCACTCTTTGGGATCGAAGACGGTAAACTCAAGATTCAACCCCTTTTTTGTTTGTTTTTTTTTTTCTTTTTTTTTTCTTTTTAATTTACAAATATTTTATGCATTTGATAATGATAAAATCAAAACGATATACGTTTTTTATTTGATTAACTTTATATTATTATTATTTTTTTTTTGAGATAGTGAAATTTAAACTATACACAATATAATAAAATATTATGAAACCGTGTCTATAACAACAATTAATATATTATTGATATATTGACAGTATCGGTATATTATAATTAATCACTAAATTTATTTTTTTTAAATGTACTTAGATGGACCATCAAGTAGTGTAGTTCGTCGTTGATGAACTATTTTCTTAATTAATTTAAAGAATTAGAACATATAGATAATTTTTAATTATAATAAATAAACTTTTTAAAATTTTTATATTAACTAAAAATGTTTTAAAATCTATTATTTATCTCTTTTAAAGTTTTTTACAAAACACTATTTGCATATTTCTTCCCTTTAAAACATTTTAAAAAATAATGATCATTTTTTCTAAAAATCCCTTCTTATAACAAAAAAAAAAAGAAAAAGAAAACACCATTTTTTGTAATAAAATAATAACAACTAAATAAAAAACAATTTCCTAAAAAATAATTAAAAAAACAATTCCCTAATTATTATTTAGAGAGAGAGGAGAGAGAGACTTCGCACAATTCACTGCCTTCCCTTCCTTCTCTCTCTACCACTGCTCTCACTCACCAGTCACAACCGCCATGTCCACCGGAGCCAGGGACCTCCGCCGCCGCGCAGGCGAAGCCACTGACCTCGAAAACCGGACCTTCCACCACCACCGCCGCCGCCATAACCAAACAATTCTGTTTCAAGATCCGGTCTAAGAAGCTTGTCGAATGAATCAAAAGACAACTCTTTTACCTCTGTTTGTTTTCACTATCCTTTTCCTTTTTATGTTTTCATTTAAATTTTACTTCAAGAAAATTGACTAGGATTAGGATTAGGATTAGGATTATCCTGTTTCTAGTAGGATTTATTGAGTAATATATTTTCAGACTTATTTTCGAATTAGATTTATTTTCAAATTATTGTAGCTTTAGGATTTGCTTCTATATAAAACATCTCATTCTTTCTTGACTGACATTCTAGGTTAATCGCCTGGGAATTTAGGAATTTAGGATTAAGTTTCTGGGTTTTGGTTTTTTTTCCTGTTTTGAAGCCATGAATCCGAAAGAGAGAGACCCCAACAGGGTGTGGAAGATAACGACCTTGAAGAAGGCAAGAAAAAAGGAAGCAAAAGAGATTCTTCATACAATCGCTAAAGCAGTCCAGCCCATTCTCAGTCATCACAAATGGCGTGTCCAGCTTCTTGCTGAATACTAGTATGTTAATCTTCATCTGATATATACATACACACACACACACACACTATACTATACCCAACACAGTTGCTTTTGGCTCATTAAAATACTGATCTTTTTTGTCTAATAGTTTGTGTTTATGCAAAAAGAATGGAAACTTTGCTTTAAGTGGAGAGAGTTAGATTTGTTTTTAAGTTATATAATACATATTTTCTGACTCTTGATAAAACCCAACACTCACTTTTGGCTGCTGATCAAAAGATTGAATTTTTCCCTTTTTCTTTTGGGTTATTGATATTTTAGTAATTTTGTTTAAGTAGTGAGTGTTAAACTAGTGTTTGGAAAGTACATCTTTTGTGATTGAAAACAATGATGGGTTTTCGGTTTTCACTTTCCTTTTTTGCTTTTTGTTTTTGTTTTTTAAACTTTGGGTTGGGGGGATTCGAATTCTATAACTTATAGTGGAGTCAGGTGTGGAATTAACTCTATTTTAGTGTTCAAAGTTTCTTATTTTCATGTGCTTTGCGATTTTTATTGGGAATTAACTCAACTGAACACAGCTGTCACCTTAGGCCCATCAAAAGACTGAATTTTTCATTTCTACCGTTTTTTTTCTTTTCTTCATCTGATGAGAAATAAAATTTTGTTTCAATAGAAAGAATTAAATTTTTTTTGCTTTTTGAGTACAATTTTGAGTAAACAATGATGTTTTGTTAATGAATGGCAGCCCGGATAACCCATGTGAACATGGAGTGAATGAAGGAAGAGTTAAAGTGAAGCTTAGGCTTCGGAGACCCGAAAATGAGATGGATTTGTTCCCCTTCGATCAAATTCTCGACAACATGCTTCACGAGCTTTGCCACTTTGATCATGAGGACCACGATGTTAACTTCTACAACCTTTTGGATCAACTTAGAAAGGTATTCTTTTTCTTTACCTTTTCTCTGTGATTTTCGTATTGGAATGTTGCTCTTGTTATTTTTTCATTGTTGGGCTTGTCGTTATATTGGTTTGAAAGGGTTAGTATTTGTCTTGTGGTAGTCTGTTTATGGATTGGTACTGTTCTTGGAAATTGTTATACTTCGGTGCCGTTTTGGAGAAACATTTCTCTTCATGAACTATACCATGTCGGAGGAAGTAAAATACGTCGCTGCCTCGCTGATATAGTATAGCTAGTTGCCTCAACGTGCATGGATAATTTCTTTCCTCTTGTCTTTCCCTTTTATTCTTTTCACTTTGCCTCTTATGTTCTCCTACTTTTTATTTTCCGCTTCTCTTACCAAATGTAGTGTCGATGTTTTTACATGCTTCCTTTTTGCTTGTAATTGATGTAAAATTTTAAAAATTTTGTAACTAAGTACAGGAATGGAAGGAGTTGGCGGCCAAGGGAATACCTAGCGCATGGGGGCATTTGGGTGGAGTTTCCCGGCAACCTCATCTCGCTTCTCTTCTACCATCTGAACCTAGGCGTCTTGGCGGTAACAAGACTATCATGAAAGCCCTTTGTCCTAGAGAAGCTGCAAGAATGGCTGCAGAAAGAAGAACATTAGGGGTTCGTAACTGGTGCGGTGGTTATGTGCCCGGTGACACTGCTAAGGATGGAAAAGGAAGCTCGGGTAAATTACGCCCGGTTTCAAGTGTTTCAAGCATACATGTCTCAGATTCGAGTGTCCATGCCCCGGATTCGAGTGTCCAAGTTTCGGATTCAAGCATCCATGTCTCAGATTTGACATCTCCAAAGAGAAGTCATGAATGGAAGTGCTCTTCTGTTAAATTTCTTGATGGTTCCAAGTTACAAAACTATCTCTTTCCGTTGAAGATTTTGGTTGGGGTGGTGATGTTTGAGCTCGTATGGGAATCATTCAAATATATATTTTGTTAAAGATTCTCTTTTTTTTTATTCGGAAATTCTGGGGACATCAATTCAAGTATACTTTTATAAGCCTTGGCTAATATATACCGATATTCAGGTTTTTTTTTATCCAACATTAGAGGTTTGTATCATGGTAATGAGAAGTTGTATCATAATAAATCTTAATTTCATCAAAACAGTTTATTTTTTGATCCAACAGTTCCAAGGAGGCGGTCATTCTTGTCTGACAAAAGTAGGGTGCAAAAGTGGGGTGCACGACAAAAGAGCTACATATATGTTTTCTCTCCATTATTCATGTCAAGACTTCAAAATAGAACAATTAAGTAATTAGACAACCTTTAAACACTGATTAAATAAATTATCGAATTTTTTATTTAAAAAATTAGTTATTAATTAGTTATTAATCAGTGACTAACTATAATCAATTAGTCAATGAATGAAAAATTCATACTAACATTGACATGATCAACTGGTGATGATTGATCTTCCATTTTTTTCAAAAAGGTCATTTTGTCGATTCTACAAAATTTCAATTGTTTATTTAAAAACTTCTTAAAAAAAAAACCATATACCCACGTATTTGTTTAATGTATATATTTTCTCATTATGCATGTCAAAACAGATAAGAATTTAAAAAAATATATATTTATTTTTTTTAAAATTAAAAAATTATTTATTTGGTTTCATTTTCCTATATCTATCAATAATTTTACAGGTAACTTTCATTTTCCTATATCTAAAATAATTTCTCATAAATTAAAAGGGTAGGATTGTGGTAGAGACTTTTTGAAGGTCTCTACTGGTAAAACCCTTTTTTAAGCCGTTGAAATTTAATCGAACGGTTAAAATATTGTTAGTGTGTCATACTTATCATATATTTTATCTTATATTATCCTTCTCACTCCCAAGTCTTCTTCGTCGCCAGCGACTGACCCCCGACCCCCGACCCCCCCACCGGTCTCCACCCAACCTCGGCCCCTGGCACCCCTCCTCCAGCCCTCCACCGCCGGCCCCTCGGCCCCAGCCCCCCCGGCAACCCCCCCACCCCAGGTCCCCCCTCCCCCGGCCTCCCCCAACGCCACCCCCCCCCCCCCGACAGGACCCCCCCATCGCCTCTCTCTCTTCCCCTCTCTCCCGGCCCCCGGCCCCCCACCCCACCCCTAATGGGGACCCCCCATCCCCCTTTCCCTTTCTTCTCACGTTGGGGGTGTGGGGGGGGGGGGGGTCGCGGGCCGGGAAGAGAGAGAGAGAGAGAGAGAGAGAGAGAAGGGAAGAGAGAGATATGAGAAGAGAGAGAAAGGGAAAGAGAAAGAGGAGGTGGGGGGGGCGCCGAGAGGCGCCGGGGGGGTGGGTGGGGGGAGGTCGAGGGAAGGGTACCTGTGGTGGTGGTGCCGGGGGAGGGGAGACCTGGGGTGAGGGGGGCGCCGAGGGGGCTGGGGCCGGGGGGGTGTCGAGGGCCGGGGAGTGGAGGGCCGGGGCTCGGTGGGGGGCGGCCAGGGTTGGGGCCGGTGGTGGGGGGCTGGGGTTGAGTCGTCGGCGTCGGGGTGGTCGCTGGGGTCGGTCACCGACGACGGAGAAGACTTTAGGGTCAGAAGGATAATATGATATAAGGTGTATGATAAGTATAGTACACCAGCAATATTTCAACCATTCGATTAAATTTCAACGGATTAAAAATGACTTTACCGGTAGAGACCTTCTACCACAATCCTACCCAAATTAAAAAACAAAAACCAAAAAATCTCAAATGCAAAAATAAATAAATAAATAAGCATAAAAATAATCTCCCGTGCGTTAAAAACACGCACGTGCGGTGTCAAAATACCGCCAAGGTCGCACGTATAAAAAAAAAAAAAAAAAAAACCAGCCTTTTCTTCTTGGTTCGCATTGGTTCTTTTGAAATTCCAAATTCCGATCAGCAAACTAAAAAAAACCTTTTTTTTTTTTTTTTCTTTCCTTTTCTTTTGAAAAAAGGAAACTTTTCGGAAATCCTACGCTGGGTTTTTCCGATTTCGATCTCTCCGATATGGGTTTCTGAGTTTTTATCTCTTTGCTATCAAAAACCGAGAGATTTTCGATTTTTTTCTGGGTATTTTATTTCTTCCTGTTTGAAGGCATGAATTTGGGAGACCTGAACAAGGTATGGGAAATCAAGGCATTGAAAAAGCCTGGAGAAGAGGAAGCCAAGAAGATTCTGGAGAGAATCGCCAAGCAGGTCCAACCCATTATGCGTAAGCACAATTGGCGTGTCAAGCTTCTCTCTGAATTCTGGTAATTTTAATCTACGTTTTTGTTTTTGTTTTTGTTTTTTTTGGGCTTTGTTCTTATTGATAATTGACTCTACTAGACCCAACAATGACTTTTTTTTTTGTTTTTTCCTCATCGAAACATTGTTTCCGATACACACACACACGTGTGTGTTTGTGTTTGTGTGTGTGTTTATTGTTTATTGGATTTTGTTTCTGCAAAAAGAATTGAAATTTTGTTCAAGTAGGAAAAGTTAAATTTGTTTCAGTTATAAAGTACATCTTTTTTCTGACTTTCAATGGAAACGGGTTTTTAAGTTTCACTTCTCTTATCTTTTAAATGGTTAGAATTATTATTTTCTGTGGTTTGTGGTTCTGTTTTTATTAAGAATTCATTCAAGTAACCCAACTGTCACATTAGGCTCATCAAAGGAGTGAACTTTTCCTATTTTTGGGTTCTCTCTCTCTCTCTCTCTCTAAGGAGAATTGTAAATTTGTTTCAATAGAAATAATTAAATTGTCTCACTTCTAAAGTACAATTTTTCAGTAACAATGATTTTGAATCGCAAATTTGTTTCAGTAGAAAATCTTAAATTGATCCACTTCTTAGGTACATTTGTATAGTACCAATCTTTTTTTTTTTTTGGTCTGTAAATATGTCAACGGCAGTCCAAACAATCCATCTCTTCTAGGACTGAATGTGGGAGGAGGAGTTCAGGTGAAGCTCAGGCTTCGGAGGCCAAATAGGGACTGGGATTTCTTCCCCTTCGATCAAATTCTCGATACAATGCTTCATGAGCTTTGTCACAATGCTCATGGCCCTCATAATGCAAGCTTCTACAAGCTCTGGGATGACCTTAGAAAGGTAGAATTTTTCCTTCATTTTTCTTTATTGTTTTATGCTGTGATTTTTTTATTGGAATGTTGAATTTGTTGCTGTTTCATTTCTTGGTTTGCTATTCTGCTGGTGTGAAATGTGTTACATTTGTCTTGTGGTAATCTGCTTAAGGATGTGAAGTACGCTTTTTTATTTCAACACAAGTAATTTGTATATAGCTGAAATAGAGACCAATTGTAAGTCTCTGTGCGATGTTAAATAAGATACCGGGAAATTCATTGGTTAACTTTATGTCCTTTCTCCGATTTATCTCTTTAGTTGTTGAAATGTTACCTATCATTTCAGATTTAATAGACAGGTTTTCTACTTTGCTTCTCTTTCTTAAGTAGTTTGTTCTTGTTCTGCTCCTTTTTAGAAGATAAAAAGAAAAGAAACGAGGATAAGAGGTCCTTTATCTTGTTTCTTGTACTTCCTAGTTAGAAATTGTTACTTCTTTTTTAGTATAGTTCCACGCAATATACTATGTCGGGGCAATGAAAAGAAAATTGTTGGTGTTAGTCAGATAGATATGTTTGTCTTTAGTTTGTTGCATGTTTTGCTTAATTTTTATGCACATTTCATTTTCCGTTGTAATTTACGTAAAAAGTTGTTAACTCTATATAGGAATGTGAGGAGTTGATGGCTAAGGGAATAATCGGCACAGGGGAGGGATTTGATCTTCCTGGAAGGCGTTTGGGTGGGTTTTCCCGCCAACCTCCTCCCTCTTCACTTCGTGCAACTGCACTTGCTGCGGCAGAAAAGCGATCCCGCATGGGATCTCTTCTACCATCTGGACCTAAGCGTCTTGGTGGTGATAGCAATATTATGGTTGCCCTTAGTCCGATACAAGCTGCAGCAATGGCTGCAGAAAGGAGATTACAGGATGATCTTTGGTGTGGTTCTGCTTCTGGTGAAGCTGTTGAGGATGGAGAAGGAGGCTCTGATAAACCACAGGACGTTGCGGGAACTTCAAAAATTGGTTGCAACTCAAGTGTCCATGCCTCGGATTCGTTATCTCGGAAAAGAAGCCGTGAATTGAATAATTTTTCTTCAGCCCAATCTTCTAATGGCCACTTGGGATCCAATTTTGTGGATTTGTCTGGCGAGTCATCTTCTGGGTCCAGGTTTAACTCCGATACCACACGTAATACCGAGGCAACTACTATGTGGGAGTGTGGAATATGCACTTTGTTGAATCCTGTAAGTTTTTCCTTTTGTACATATATATAATGCCTTAGTAAAGTTCACTAAATCTCCTTTTCTAGCTTTCTAGTCCCGTGTTACTCGAGGTTTATATACAAGCAGCAAAATCAATTCATTACCCTTTTCCCTTTTTGTTTCATTTCGTTGAATTGACATGCTCGTTTTGCATGTGAACGATGGTGGATCATGGCAGCCGTTGGCTCCAGTGTGCGAGGTCTGTGGCACACAGAAGCCAAGAGATGCGGGAACCAAATACAAATTTTGGTCATGTAAATTCTGCACTCTAGAAAACTGCATGAAGTTGGATAAATGCTCTGCATGTGGTCAGTGGAGATACTCACACGGTCCACCAGTGGCAGCCCAAACACCTAACGTTGGCACCTGAGAAATGAAATGGTAATAGTCTGTTCACCGCTGAGCTCCCTACACTTTCCTTCTTTTTTTGCCTTAGGACTATGTGAATATCCAAATTGCTGGACCATATCTTTCCAGTGAAAATTTTGTTTTGGGCAGCATCGGCGGTCATACTAATTCTATTTTGGTAAGGATGCTCATTTTTCTATCTTGGGATTTTCTGAGCATCAATTTATTGGTCACATTGTTGGGAATGTGTTGTGATCAACCCTTGTAATAGATTTCAGAATGAACATTGGCGCGCCCTCCGGTTGGCCTTCTTTAGCAGACGCAAGATCTAAAACTATATTGGTTTATAAGTTATCAGCTACTTTTCTCTCTACACACCTATTGAGCAAAATATGGAATGAAATGTGTTGTATCAAGACTCGAAAATTTTTATGTTATCTACTAGGATTCTGATGTGAAGCTGGTTATCCATATTTGTTAGCGCTTGGTGAGCAGCTCTTTTAAGTGGTGGTGATAGAACTTTGTTTGAATGAATTGAATCAAAAACTTTTCCAAAATTGAAAAGAAATAGGAAAATTCTTGGTAACTTTCTTACTGGTATTGTCGGATAATTGTACATTCCTCGAATTTTGTTAAAATTTTCCTAGTTCTGATAATAGTTAAAATATGATTTTATTGTTAAAAACTGCACAAAATATCGAAGATAGAAGAGGAAGTCTTGTAATGTAATGTTATGTTCCCAAACGTCCTTTTGAATGGTCAATTCAAATGAAATGGTACAAATATTTTCAAATAACGTTTCTTTCTTTTCATGGCATTTTACTTTTCCCTACTCTTGTCATTTGCTCTTTCTTTGCAGAGACAATGTGTTGTTTCCTTAGCATCCAATCTTCTTGTCTGTTGACATAGTCGTAAGTTCCTTCATGGGTCGCGGTCACCAATACCACCACACTTCCATGATTCTGATTATATATACATATACATACATATTTATATATATATATATATATGCTTTCTCCTTTGATCATTTCATTATCGATCTATATTTGTACTCTTTAAAAAAACGAATGACACTTCTATTGTACCATTCGGCCACCCCTCTCAAAGCGTCACATGGTTTTTTTTTTTTTAACTTTTGCTTTGATTTTACTTGGCTGTTCTTCCAACCAATAGTAATATATATATATATATATATATATCAAAATGACAACGTAATAGGAAGAAGTTTATTGTTATCAAACTATTGTTATATCCTTCTAACTTAATATTAGTATAAAATGATATAAAATGATATAACAGCGAGAAATTTAGTTATCTCAAACTATTATCACAATCCTCAAAAAGTGAATATTGTGTTGAATAAATACATGTTAAGCTTATCGCTATACGTCCTTGTATACTTTTACAAGAACCTAAAGATTAGATATTTTTGACCCGAGAAGTTATTGCATTGGGACATTTGCGAAGCTGGCAAGCAAACTCACGTGTGCTTGCGACATTCTACATCCAACGGTCCACTTAATTTTATGGAAATGGTTTTTCATTTTTTGTTTATTTCTTGTATCTCGAAAATAGATCGCTACTTGTTGGAATGCAAACGTACCCAAGAGCCAATAACAGTGGAGTGGGGATATGATATGAAAAAATAAAAATAAAAAATAAAGCACAACATCAATAGTTTTTTTGTTTTTTGTTTTTTTGTTTATTTTTGTTTGTTTTTGTTTTTTTAGTTTTTTTGGGTGAATCAATAGATTTTTTTTTAATAACCGATTATATTCTCCTTTATTTAAATCAGTGTTTAGTACACTAACTTAAGGAGTTCTATAGTTTTCTTTTTTAATTTGAAAAAAAATTTAAACTTTAAACTTTATAATTTATGACGTAACTAAGGGTCCGTTTGGTGAAACGGTTTGAGTTGGAAATTTTAAGTTTAAATAGTAATTTTTGTTGACTTTTCAGAAAAGACAAAAAACTTTTTCAGAAAAGACAAAAAACTTTTTCAGAAAAAGACAAAAACTGAGATGAAAATTTTGGGTTCAAAACAGCGAACCAAACGAGGCCTAAATGTAGAATTACTCTGAGTTGTAAATTTTTTTGCAAAGCCCGTACAAAGGTTGACCATTTGAATATATGTCGAAATGCTATAATGAAAAGAATAATATTAAAAAATATCAGTGATATTAAATATTATTTATTAATAAAAAATATATAATATATCATAAGATTTACCGATGAGACCTATTTTTTTTATTAATATGATATTTTTTTATTAATATGATATTTAACAATTACTAGTAGTGTAAAGTATTTGTCAAGTGGAAACGAGAAATGTACCCCTTTTCACCTTTCGGCATGAGAACTCTGACCAAGGTCCAGGAGCCTAGACGTGGCCTTCAATTTTTGTTTGAGAATTGACTTCAGTGGTTTAAAAAGGATATTTAAGTTAAAGAATAAAGATTGCTTTTTATGTTCGATCTGTTTGAGTTAGTTCTCGATGATATAGATATTGGCATTGTTGGATTTGTTTTTGTGTAGTGTACCATTTGATCAAAATACTATAGGTTACAAGTTCTTAAAAAGTTGGAGGGTTCTATTGGTTGTAAAGATGTTATCAAAACAAACATTATTGATGTGTCAAAAAAAATTATAATATTGGATCTCGATGCACGTCTTTCAACTTTTTATGGATTCAATCTTAATTAAGGGCATTATTCATGTGAAAAAGATCATTCCTTTTGTGTTTATTTATTTTGTGTAATTAAATGTAGTTTCTCTTAAAAGGAATAAAATAAAAACTGCAGTTTGTTGACTATTGGGTGCATGTTTTGGTTACTTGACCTTAACAAGTACCCTCATGTACCATTTATTTTATTTAATTATTTAATTATTTTTGGTTTTTCTATATTCAAATCATTTTAATTTCTAAAATAAGGAAAAGCTACGCTGAAACTCTTTTTATGTACCATATCGGTAGAGTTTCATCTAAAACCGTTTTAAATTTAATCGAATAGACAATAAATTAAGGGTGTATAATAACTAAAATAAACACTGATTTATGAGATTTCACAAAAAAAAAAAAAATTTGAAGCCCTCTGATTGTTCTTCTTCGTCGGGCGAGGGAAGGGGGTCGGTGGAAGGTTGCCGAAGGACGCCTGGGTGGGTGATTTCCCAGGTTGGGGTCTATAGGAGTGGCAATTTCACCCTCAACGGATATAGGGGGCTGATCGAGGTCACCGAACGTTTGCAGTGGGGGGGTGGTTTTCGAAGTCGTCGAATGTAGGGAGTTGTGGTTTTGTAGGTTTGTATGGGGGGGAGTTTCGAAGGTTGGTGGGTGGGGACAACTCGCGTCGTTGCTGAACAGCCTACTGCGGGGGGGGGGGGGGGGGGAGATTTTCGAAGGTTGGTGGTGGGGCAATTCATGATTTGCCCTCGCCGAACGGCCGGGATGGGCCATTCACCATCGCCGAATGGCCGGAGGGCGGGGCGATTCACAATTCGCCGTCGCCAAACGACTGTGGGGGGCGATCACCCTCGCTGAACTTGGTTGGGGGGGGGGGGGGGGAGGCAGTTTCATCGCCTAACAGCATGAAATTGCCAAAACAGGGAAGATTTCTCAGGTAGGGCCACCGTGGGGGGGGGGGGGGGGGGGCAGTCGTTGGGGGCTGGGTGGTTTTCCAGTCAAGGTTAGGGTTTTTTTTTTAATTTTCTTTTTTTCTTTTTTGCTTTGATTTTTTTTTTATTTCTTAGATTAGAATAGTATAAGGTAAGTGCATCATGAATTTCATAAACAAACAATATCTCAACTGCTAAAATATATCAAACGATTTATAAAATAATATCTATTGATAGAGTATATAAACGAGACTCTACGATAGATTTTCCCTCTAATGGGGAATTGATTTCTTTTTCTTGAGTTGAAGTTCCATTGACGAATATTTGTGGTCCTTTTTTTCCTTCTTTTAGACTAGACTAGACTAGAAATAAACAAATGTGTTGGGCATGCATGTGTAAATTTAACAAGAACAAAGCAAACGGTCAAAGAAGTGGAGAAATTTATAGAGCTTTAATAGAAATTAATTTCCTTCTCATTACTAGCAATTTTTAAATCTTTATTTTGTTTCACATTGATTTCCACTGTAATAGTTTTTTTAATGGAAAAATAATTTTTATTAGGAGCATTGAGTGAAAATACTTTTTGTATATCAGTACAGCTTTCTACACGTTATTTTAATTATTTTATTACTTTTTGAACAAGTTCTTCATTTTTTTTTTGACAAAGAAAAATAAGCCCCAAAATTGTCTTGAATCATTTGGGAAAAAGAGAAAAAGGAAAACTGAATTACGTGAGTTATAGATGTTAAGTTGTGCAACTTAATTAATGTCTCATGAAGAATTGCCTAATGCAGAGACAACACGAGGGTATGAATTTCTCTTATAAATTTCTTGATCATCACAATGAATTACTGCAGCAGTTATAATATAACGTAATCTCGCATTGAGGTGAACCTGTGTAAAAATTTATGTACTCCGTGATTGTTCATTTTTCTTGAATGATGTTATTGTTCTAATTAAAACTTTCTTAACAATAGACCTAGAACATATTTCTGTATTTTGTAAGTACCGATATGGAAATAGGGGTGTCGTATCTTTTTTGTAGAATATCCTGAAATTTCCATGGAAATTTTCATAAATGTCAATTTTTTTTTTTACGGAAATATCGATTTCCGTGAAAAGTATAATAGTAAATGACAAAATATCGTGGAAATTTCTAGAAATTTCCATAGAAATATTGATAAAATTTCCATAGAATATCAATCGTAATATTACTTTTTTTTATCTTTTAACGTAGTAAATTTATGATTTTTTAATTCACACACAATTTATATATATATATATATATATATATATGAATAGATAGTAGAGATTGAGAGACATATGACATGTCTAAAGTTATAAAAAATAAATACTTAAATGTCATATTTTGACATCGATATTGTTTACACTAATAAGATATTACAAATACTTTCGAACATTCTAAAGCTCTTTTAATATTAATGTTTTCTTATCATGTATGAAACAATAAATGTAATGTATCTATATTATATTGCATTTAAGTGATTTTACTTAATTGGTGAACAACAACTTATCATTTACTGTATTATGTTCCATTCTTACCATGCGAATTTGTTATATATTTAGTATTTAATTGAGAGTTTCATTTAATTTATGTATTCTTAACTATTTTAGAGTTTCGTAAAATATTATTTCAAAATCTAATATTTTAAAATGAATTTCCGTATTTTACATCAATTTCCACTGATATCGATATTTCCGTAAAATTTGAATATCAATATTTCTACAAATATCGATATTTTCGTCTTTAATGCTAAATACCCATCAAAACATGCCTGGTCTTTACACATATATATATATATATATATATATTTCCACAAGGACATCCTCGGATATCTAGAAATTATAAAGAGCTTTTCAACATTAAAATTTACTTCAAATTCCTCCTCAATTCGTCAAATTAGGGGGGGAAAAAAACCAATGATTTCTCATTCTTCTTCTTTCTAAACACTGCCCAAACAAATTGTTTGCTCAAATTACATGAATCCAGAAATATATATTTCTCATCTCCTCCCCCGCCAATGAGATGAGCTTATTTTATTGCAGATTCAAAGCTTGCTCTCAACATGATCAATAACAATCTCGGACCATCAACTGAAAAGGGAGAGAGATCGAGAACATTATAGAAGAAAAAGAAATGATTAAAAAAAAAAAAAAGGTTCTTTGAATTTTTATATATGATGCCCAATTTCTTTTTTTCTTTTTTTTTTAATTAAAAAAAAGATTTCTTGTAATTCTCAGCTCTAGGTTATCTATACATACATATACATATACATATATAAGAAAGCTCAAAATGAGCTACTGTTTATCAATTTTTGTTCAAAAGGCACGTTTTGGTTGAACCACGCCGAAACGCGTGTTTTTGGGTTTTTTTGGTTGCTCTGTAGCTGACACATGGGGATGGGAGGGAAGGAGTGAGAGAGCGAGTGAGAAGGGGGCACTGTTCACCAACTTTCGCTCAAAACGCGCGTTTTGTGTTTTTTTTTTTTAATTTCTTTTTTTGCTGTTCTGTAGCTGACACACGGGGGGAGAGAGAGAGAGAGAGAGAGAGAGGTGAGAGTGGTGAGTAGGATGGAGTATTTTTTTTTTTTTTTGGCTTTTTTCTTCTTCTTTTGTTCGAGGGGACGGGAGGGAGGGAGAGAGTGAGAAGAAAAAGAGAGTACCAAGTGAGAGAGAGAGATGAGGAAAAAATATTTTTTTTTTCTTAACATGCGTTTGATTTAAGGTTTTAATTATAGAATTTAAGTTTGGATTGATTATATATTTATCAAGATATTTAAATTGTTTAAATTAAAAAGTTTAAAAACTCAAAATGTGTTTGGAAAAAAAAAAATCAATATGAATCTTGTTTTTTTCATCGTAAAATTATGTGTAATTAAAAAAAATCATTTTATTTGAACTTATCTATGTAAAGTTATGGACTTTTAAAGTTTGAGTTACAAAACTGTATAAATAATAAAGCTGAAGGAAAAAGACAAAAATTACACTATAAAAATAAAAGTTTGGATTCGAAGTCGAAACACATGCAGTATAAATATTTATTTTATATATATTTTAAACAATATATATTTTATAACATTTTAGTCCTTTTTTATATGGATCTCTTCTTAACATTTTACTCATTTGGTCTTTTTGCTCTTTTTCATGTCTTCTTTTTTCATCTTCATGTATTTTGTTGGTTTTTTTTTCTCTACTTATATATTTTATCTTATTTACATAAATTTTCTCAAATAGGTCAAATCATGTACATCGCATATGCTTTTAAACTAATACCTATAAGAAAAATGAAAAACACTAGAAATACAGACTCTAATATCAACTTTTTCATATTAATTTATGTGACATATAAATTATTATTTTTTATTAATATATATTTAAAAAATTATCATATTAATTAATTATATTAATACTTTCGATTCACCGTCACATGTGGTTCTCGCTGTGCCTTTTCTCGCCTTGCAAATGGAGCAGTCCATACACTTGCTTGCTATGCTCTAGATCATAATATTGAGTGTTTTTGACCGGAGGAGAATTCGAAGTGTGATGTTATCAATGATTTAAATCAATAATAGATCAACTGTATTCCATTCAAAAAAAAAAAAACCACATGATTTTGTATTAAAAATTAAACATATGTTTGGCTAATCGATTTTGACTTAAGTTTTTTACATTAGTTTTATATTTTTTTAAAAAATTAATAAATTTTAATTTAAAATTTTCATTTTAAATTGATGTACTAAATACACCTTAAAAATAATGTTAGTGTCTCTATCATTACTCAAGAAAGTAACTCCCCTAAAAAATATATATATATGTAAAGAAAAATAATCAAAATAGTATTTACAAAAAAAAAATATATTTATTTTTTTACTAAAAAAAAAATTCTTTTACAATGCAAATTTAAATCCAGAATTTAATAAATTAATCGCTGATTAATTATATTTAAAAACGAATTTGTTAAGCCTTTTTATATTGTTCAACTAGTCCTCTCCTACTTGCCCAAAAAAAGAAAAAAAAAGAAGAACAAGAAGTCCTCTCCTCTGTTCATCCCCCACCCTGTCAGCTGCCCCAAACACATTTCCCAGGCTCTGCAACTCCTCTCTCTCTCTCTCTCTCTCTATATATATATATATATCTCTTTCTATGTCTCTCTGCATGTCCCATGGCCTTTTCAAGTCACCATCTTTTCTCTTCTCTCTCCTCAGTTTTCTCTCTCTTCCTCTACTCCCCCTTGTACCCACCAAAGTAAACACAATGCTTGTTTTGGTGCTGTCTTCTCTTCTCACTTCTCTCTCTAAAAAATCCCTTCAATCTTCTCAAGCCTTCTTTTTCTGTGCATAAACTTCTTCCACAGCTTCATTCTCAGATGCCCATTTCGTTTTCTTGGCTGATTCTCTCGGGAAATCCGGTAAAGACCGTATTTTTGTGCCTCTTGTTGGCAATCGGACTCAGACTTGGTTCTTTTCTCTGATGGGTTTCTGATCTGCCTTTAGACCCTTCAAAATCACAGGTTTTTTTATATTTATTTTTTATTTTCTGGGTTTTGTTAATTCTTCACAACAACCCTCTTGTTCTCTTCTTTTTTTTTTTTTTTTTTTTTTTTTTCAATTTAGAATTTTGACCTGATAATTCTTTTGGGTTCTTGGGTGGTTCTGGATTTTTA
Organism: Ficus hirta; assembly: GCA_038430175.1. Classification (NCBI taxonomy): domain Eukaryota; kingdom Viridiplantae; phylum Streptophyta; class Magnoliopsida; order Rosales; family Moraceae; genus Ficus; species Ficus hirta. Next base: position 40,813,239 of record CM076585.1, on the reverse strand, counting down.
CTTTAGATTGGGCGGTGAAAAGTCTGAATAATCTGGGTTGTGGTTTTGGGGCCTTTTGCCACTTTGTTTGGTGGGCATCTTTAGGTGAATTTGGTGGGCATCTTTAGGTGTAAAGTTTGGGTTTTTGATCTACTCTTTATGGCCAAACCATAACTCATTTTCTTTATTCTTGTCCATTTTCATGACTTGCCCAGATTTTCTTTCCGTAGATTTTCCAATTTGGGAGAAGAAAATGATGGATTTTTCTTGGGATTAAGGGTGTAGCAAAAGCATTTCAAGATTGTTGCTTTTTGTCTGAAAGAAATCGAAAAGTCACTGAGATTTGGACCCTTTTGAGTTATGTAATTAGAAAGTTTTCAAGTGGGTTATCTGGAGTTAAAAATGTCTGGAAATGGTCACTGTTTTGTGGAGTGGAAAGAGCAATTCGTTTCTCAGGAGAGGGGAAACCGGGTGGTCCATTATTTCTTGAAGGATTCGGCCGGGGAATCCGTCCTTGCGGTCGTGGGCACCGAGAGGAGTGTTAGGCACATGTTTTATGTCATTGCTGATGAGTTTTTGCAAGCCCATGGAAAAGATAATTCCATTCACGCTGGTTTCAAGTGGCGGTCTAGAAGAGAGGTTGTGGATTGGCTTACTTCCATGCTGTCGAAGCAGCATTTGCACGGAGATCGATCCGGTACGACAACTTTGATCGGCTTCTATGTTAGCTTCAGGCTACAAATTTTGTGTCTTAATTAATGTTTTTGTGCTATGTAGCCATTTTTTGGTGCAAATTATCTTGCTTAAATGCTTAATAGCTGAGTAACCATTTTATTTTATTCCTTTCTCTGATGTAATCCTGTAAATTTTTTCGTCATTACTGAAGTAGGCTTGATTTTGATTATTTATCTATCAAGCGATGATGTATTATTGGGCTCATATCTGTGATCTTATATTGTACACCGTTTTTCAATACAGACTCACCTACAAATGACTCGATACAAGGTTTAGGGTTTCCTGAATATCCAATGAATGGGATTGGTGCTCAACATACTCAAGCACGAGCTGATGCGGTAAACTTTCTTTTATTTGGTTGGGAATCATGCCTCTAGTTATGTTTTTTCATACTAATTTGGCACCTGAAACATGTGTATCAGGTCCGTCTTGCAAAGAATTTCAGGGGACGCAAGTCGGATATTGTTTGGTCGGGAAGTCCTTGGATGTGTGGTAAGCAGCTCAAGCATTACCCGGCATTCTGCAGGAACGGGATTACAATAGCGGTAAGAATCTAGTAGTTGAAGGGGAATCTTGAAATGAAAGAGAAAGTTGCATTTTTTTCTCTCTCCTTGTTCTTTTCCACTAACGTTGCTTTCTGTTCTTGATATCCAGGTTCAATCTTTTGTCTTTGTTATGGCGAAGGGAGAAAATCACTACGTTGCTTATCTGGAAGACATGTATGAGGACAAAAGAGGTCAGAAAAAGGTCAAAGTGAGGTGGTTTCACCATAATCAAGAAGTCAAGGGGGTTGTTCCGCTGCGAAATCCTCACCCGAAAGAAGTTTTTATCACTCCATATGCTCAAGTCATTAGTGCAGAGTGCGTCGATGGTCTTGCCACGGTCTTGACTTGTGAACATTATGAAAAATGCTTAGCTGCAATACCTCATGGTTTCTTGGCAAAAGTACATATGTGCTATAGGCAATTCAGAAACAACAGAATAAAGCCCTTCGATTTGAGTAAACTGCGAGGCTATTTAGATCAACCGATTCTCTCTTGTCTGGGTGCCGATTTCTTTCCACAGCCCGAGTCTTGCAATAACCTGAGTTGGGAAGAAGACGATGAATTAGGCCATGGCGAAGATGTAAAGCCAGGTTCTAAGAGGACAAGAAATTCAACAGATCATGCAAGAGTCCAAAGTTCTGCTAAAGATCATCGTATGATGAGATGTGGAAATTATGGTTCACCGGGCCGGGGATCATTTTCTTTAAAACGTGCTAGATGTCAGCCTTCTTTTACCGAACTGTTTAAGGTTGATGACAAGATAGAATTGCTCTGCCAAGATAGTGGCATCCGAGGCTGCTGGTTCAGGTGTACGGTCTTGCAGGTATCAAGAAAACAGATGAAAGTCCTTTATGATGACTTGCAAGTTGAGGATGGATGTGGCAATCTCGAGGTACGAAGTGTAAAACGTAATTGCAATTGGCACCCATAGAAAGTTAAACGCTGGTCCGGATTAGGCTTTGGCATAATTTCTTTTCTTAAATCAGTTTGTCTTTTGGAGAAACTTTCCTGTTTGTTGATTTGCTTTTTGAAATTTGCAGGAGTGGATCCCGGCTCTTAAACTTGCAATGCCCGATAAGCTTGGCATGAGACATTCGGGCCGCCCAACGATTCGGCCAGCTCCTTCGAAAGAGCAGACTGAGCTTTCCCTTAAGGTAGGAGCTGCAATCGATGCATGGTGGAGTGATGGCTGGTGGGAAGGGGTTGTAACCGGAGTTGATGACTCCGGTGACAACGTGCAAGTTTTCTTTCCTGGTAAGATCACTCGGAAATGATTTATGAACACTCATCTCCAACCACTGCCCTTTTCAGCCATAATTTCTGTGTTACAACGTGCTGTTGTTGTGTGGTGGTATTAGGTGAAAGCTTACTCTTGAACGTACAAAAAAAGGACCTGAGAATATCCAGAGACTGGTTGGGGGATCAGTGGATTAACATCGAGGCAAAACCGGACATAGTTTCAACCATATCATCACTTTGTAGCTCGGGTGCAAAGCCCTCCATGTCCTCAACTATAGGCAAAGATGTGAACTCTGGTGCTTTAGCTTCGTCGACTATCGAAGAACCTGCCAGTGACACTAAACCCATCGTCACTAAAGAGGAAAACCAAAACCTTAACCTGACTGCGTCTACTAGCTCTGATGACCCTCCTAAAGAGATGGACTTGGTCAATTGCGAGAAGTCGCTATCTCTGAGAGACAATGGCAATGAGGATGATGGCATCTTCGCTGACCACAGTTGTGACAATGTAGTCAATTTCCACAGCAATGATGATGATGACAGAGATGAAAAAGATGACAAAGATCATGATGGTGATGATGACGGTGGCGAATAAGACATGAAGGAGCTTGAAACCTCCGAGCAGAGCTGTAAAGCGGTGGAAATGATGGAAGTGACGGCGTGAGGCGTGCCTAACATGAGTTGGTATGCTTTAAATTGTGTTTGGGTCATTGCTTTTAGTGTCAATGTAAATAGTTACAGAGTCTTTTGTGGGGTGAAAACTCATTCCATTCATTTGATTTGGTGGCTTTTGTAGGTGTACAGTCCAGGGGTTAGGATTTTATGCCCACCCGATTTTAACTAATTGTATTAGAAGTTAGATACTTTTGTAGGAACCTCATAAATGTGCGAGCCAGTCCTTCTCATGCTCTCATGAAATGGCTGAGTATGTGCTTGCTTGTACTTTTTATGTAAAGTTTGAAGTCTATAAATGTTATAAGATAAATTTTTCCTCTTCTTTTCGCCAACACTGTTGTGGGATTGACTCAAATCCAAGACCTTGTCAAGGAAAATGAGCAGCCTTACCAACCCCATCACAGTAACGTATTTTGTGTTCAGTAAATATGAACGGTTTAAAAACATACTTGTTATGCCCTTGAACCTACATTACTTGTTGCATCCCATCTATGGTGGTGGGACTGACTCGAATCCAATAACTTGTCGATGAAAATGTGTAGCCTCACCAACTGATCAGATGACCTTGGTGAGCCTCACCAACTGATCAGATGACCTTGGTGACTAATCATAACGGAAAATGCATGCTAACTCATGTTATCATTAAAGACAAACAGTTTAAAGACACTTGTAATGCACTTGAACCTACATCACTCTGAGTTATTTTCTCAATTCTCTTCTAAACAAGAAAAACTGACAACAAAGAAAAAAGAGGGGAAAAAAATACATATTTGACTAGTTGCCATCATGATGCCTTGCGGACCCGGAAGCGTTTGTGAGCGAATTCAGTGACTTCCCATATGTCCATGAATCAAGAAACGAAGATGGTGGGGATTCGAAACTATAGCCTGAGCCACTGTGGCCCATCTATGAATCCTGTGCTTATGTAAGGCCTTATCTGCGCATCGGTAAAGGACTTCACCCACGGCACTCGACCTCTCGTGTCTGCACCTGCGCCCCGGCAGCGATATTCACAAAATTCTACATTCCTGTACAAAATAAAAAAAATTATGGTTAAAACGAAATTATTTCCGTGCTAATTTGTTCACCAAGTTGGTTTTGAAGGACAGATTTATGCGTACTTTTGCCTCGACGGTTGGTTCCAGTCACTCCATCCCGAGGAAGTTATGATTTTGTCGAAGTAACAATATGCATATATGATCCTTGAATACTCTCCCCATGCTCTTCCCAGGTAGACATCCCCAGTTCCTCTAACTGCACAGTTCACAAAAGAGAAGCCTGTGTCTTCCTGAGGGAGATCTCTGTGATGTGCCGCAATTGCCCCACCAAAACTAGCCGTTGACTGAAGAACACAATCCTATAGTTACACAAGACCAAAATTAGAACTCAAAATATATATATATATATACATATATAAAATGACGTTAACATTCGTTGTGACACGAGTGTCACGTTTTATTGGAAAAAAAACTGCTTAATTGGACGAGATTAGTCTGGTCATTTCAATTGCAATTTTATTAGTAACTTCGTAAGCGAGAAATGAAAATACCAGGATGAAATTCACCGATGAGAACACAATTTTAGCATCTAAACCCGTCATTAGAAACCTTTTTCGGAAGACGAGAAGTGCCCATTTGAGATTTCGCATGAAATTGTTTACCTCGTACAGTGATCTAGCTCTGCCAAAAATGAAATCAACGCTTCCTTGTATGTAAGACTGGTAGAAGTAGTGTGATCCAACGTCATCCAAGAGAGTGTCTTGTGTCCCCAGGATCCTCACTTTGTAGAAAACAGCTTTGTCTCCAGAAATTCTCAAAGCCACTGCTTGCATTCCACGCTCTGTTGGGTCTGAAACCACTGTGTTCTGTAACCATAACAACATCATACGATGTCACAATTAGTTATCATTTGTCACCAGGGCCGGAGCCATGTATGGTCGAGTAGGGATTTCCGCCCCAAGTGAATTTTGAAATTTGATAATTCTTATATAAATCTTATTAAAAATTTTATATTTTAAAATATGTCCTTGTTAAATTAATAGACTGATTCGGTCGCTGTTTGCCATCGATCAAGGTTTTATTTTCATGCTTTTTCTTTCTTTCTTTTTTTTTTCAACCCACTTTTTGTTACATCACTGCGTCACTTTTGTCAATAATTTTGGTAGGAAATTTGTGATGCAGGCCAGAGTCTTAATCATGAGAGTAGGTGTGAGAAAAATGCACACAAAGTAAAATAGGACTATTTACCAAAATTACAACCTCAGAAATTGAAATTAACAAAATAACCTTCTTTAATTTTAATTTCAGTTATTCAAGGTCATTTTATTAATAAAATTTTTTTGACAATTTTTAGGAAAGTATTCGAGTCATTTTATAAATTGACTAGTGTGTGTATATATATAAATTTATTTACATCAAATTTGTTAGAAGTGTCCAAAGGTCTTTTGTAAGTACATTTTTAGATTAGTGTATATACAAATTGAGACAAGAAATGCAAATTACTAGTTAACATAAATAAGAGATTTGTTAGAAGTGTCCAAAGGTCTTTTGTAAGTACATTTTTAGATTAGTGTATATACAAATTGAGACAAGAAATACAAATTACTAGTTAACATAAATAAGAGATTATACCATGAGAGCATTTTATTGAACGGATTATTGACCTCTCAACTCTATGTTCAAATTAGATCGTGTCCATAAAAAGATGTAATAAAATTTTTTAAAAATATCCAACCTCCTACCTTACAGATCAATCCAATTTAAATCTGGCGGTCGTGATTAATTAAAAAAAAAAAAGAGACTTCTTTGTAAGTACCTCGAAAGTGACTCCGGTGGCACAAAAATAATCAGATTCAATGGCAACAGAAGCAGAGCCATATGTTCCAAGTTCCACCCCATTGTTGTCTCTATCGGATGCCTTATCATTCCAACTAATCACAGTTTCAGAACTCTGATTCTGGTTCCCAATCAATGATATGTACGGCTTTGTACTTGGTATAAATATCTTCTCTCTGACCAACCACAAAAAAAAAAAAAAAAAAAAGCAAAAGCAAAAACAAAAACAGAACAACACAAAAAATAGAACAGAAAATGTAAAGACATTTAGCTAGAAAAAGGGGGAAATTCCCATTTATCGGTCTCATAGAATCTTTGATCTCGATGGTAAGATTCGAATCGAAAGGTGCATGTTGATACAGTCAAAGAATTTTTTGGACAATACTTTATACATATACGAAATTATATATATGTGATGTGAGTGAGTAAATTTTCAATTGTGCCCTTATTTTATAGGAAAAATTATAATAATTTCCTATTTTAAATTTTAAATATACACTTTTTTTTAAAGTTTATCTATTGAAAAATTTTGCCGACTTTGCCACTGCTTACTTCATTGGCAACTTCCATCTATATGGCATAGTTGAAATAAATCCAGGCTCGTAGATTCTCAAAAACTAAAATAAAAAAATTTAAAAAAATTCAAAAAAAAAAAAAAAAAAAAAAAACTAAGAGCCTATTTCAACACCAACTATCCCCACGTAGCTAATTTTTAAATCCCACTAACTCCAAGGCAAAAAAGAAAAAAAAAACCTCTTGCAGTTAAAAAAAAAAAAAAAACTGAAAAAAAAGAAACACAAATATTTTTTAGAAACGTAAATCAAACAGTACCTGTAAATTCCTGGGAGAATGTAAATCTTAACTCTCTGTGTATTACGGACAGGAACCATGTCAATAGCTCCTTGGACCGTACGAGAATGTCCTTTTCCATTCCTATCAACGACAATCAGACGACCGTCGTTTGTCGAACTAAAGTCCTGCATTTTCTGTTCATCAATACTCAAGTCATTCCAGCTTATGGAATTCCTTGCCGAGTTATAGCAAAACCCCACTTGGAGGAAACCGACGACAACTAAAACGACACCAAAAACCGACGACATCCACCACGCCATGGCCGTTTCTCTGTGTTCCTGAGAGAAAAACGACAACAACAAAAATTTGATAAAAGTTTCGTTGTTTCCGAGGGTGTGTGAAAGATCAGGTGAAGAGAGTAAATGAAGGAGCGTATTGGGTGAGAAGAAACTGGATAGAAGAGCGTTATATATATATAGGAGGGAGTTATATAGATATATATATATATGTGTGTGTATGTATGTGTATATATACACTAAGAATTTAAAGAGACTTTGTTGGTTTTAGTCACGTACCTTGAGTTAAATGCAAGAGAAAATCATGTTTAAATTGGCGGGAGTATAATAATGAGTTTCGGTTTCTGATCATGGAGAGAGTGGTTTGTTATGGGAGAGAGAGAGAGAGAGAGAGAGAGAGAGAGAGAGAGAGAGAGAGAGAGGTTAGAGAGAGAAACAAGAGAGCGGTTATGTTTCTCTCTCTTTAGTTATGAGTGCTGAGGAGGAAGTTATAAACTGATCAAAATAATTTATCTTGCGAATTGAATTTAAGAATGTGACTCAAAAATGTATTATAAAGGCATGACTTAAGTAGGTTTCTTTGCATGAGCTCATAAGATATATCATTCACAAAGTTCACTTTCTATGAGGCATTACTTAAAGTTTGGATCTTATCAATTGAAACGATACGTTTGACATAAAGATTATTGGTGTTATTCTGTCTCGTCTCAAAATTTTAAGATCCAACTATGAAAGAAAAAGAGATGGTTTTAAATGTATACATATATATGTGAGGTTAGTTTCAACCTTTGTTATATCCATGAGAGATTTTATAGCATAGTACTTTTAAAAATAAAAATTTGTAGCATAGTACAATTTATTTGTTGTTTTAATTATTTTGATAGATATGTTTGTTTATTTATTGGGATGTATCGGCCATAGCATGGTACCTTACTATTAAAGCCAACAAATTGATAATTTAGCAAGGGAATAAAAGGAGAAAATTCCTCAAGAAGAATAGTACAAGCACAACAACAGCCAACAAGAGCCTACTAAGTTTGATATTAGTTAATATGTTTTCATTTAGATATTCATTTTAATGGGTTAACCTTAAAATACTAATTATTTTATTTTTACTCTGCTCATTTTAATAGGAAGGAAAATTACATTTGAGATATTGATTTTAATTTGATAAACGCCCTTCTACTTTCAAAGCTATTTGGTTCTAGGTTGTACCTATATTTAGACTAAATATTTTTTTTGGTGAATGTATATAAACTAACTTACCGTTTGGTAAACCAAACGGAGTATAAATTTGATGCTCTGGTCATGGTAAGTAGCAATTTCAAAGACTTATTCATGTGGGTATGTATATTATATGTGTATTTATTTATTTCAACTTAGGATGATATATGCCATGATGTAATTTCAGCAACCAACGTAGTAGTAGTAGTAATGATAACAATAACAACAATAAATAAATAAATAAATAATGATGCTTTTGATCATAGTACCTAGCAATTTCAAAGACTTATCAAGTTTTTTTTTTCTTTTTTTTTTCTTCTCTTCAAGAAAAAAAAAGGTGGTTTTTTTCCCCAAAAGAATTTATATTTGTTACTATAGAGCTCTATTTTGAACCAATATAACTGAATTGAGTAGTAATAGGAAAATTAACTATAATATTAAAATTTGAATGTTAACTTATATGATGATAAATTATCATATTTTTATCAATAAATATAATATTTTATTTTATTTAATATGATAATTATTTAAATACATATATGAATGAGAAAATAACAATCCACGTATCATATAACTCAGTAATTCAAAATTAGAATTGGAATTGAAGTTAATATTCTAGTCAATTTTTATGATTAAATTTAACATGATTTTAATCAGATTTATCATTAAAAATGTGTATTATTATTAAATATTTTTACTATTATCAACATCTTCATCATTATTTTCAAGCGAGGATGAAACACACCTTGTGTACTTTCAACAAAGTACTTGCTAATAAAAACAATAGGAAATGATGGTTGATGGTGTGCCATTCATCCATGTTTACTCAAAGTCTTTTTCATATTATGGTACAAACCTATAGACAGTGAGCTCATGGTCTAGGTATTGCAACTTTTGAAGTGTATTATAGTTGTCTCTTGCAGTATGGGGACCATATATCCAATTGAGAACAAGACCATTGAAAAAGCAGTGCTACACATGATTCAATTGACGATGATATTCATGCGGCTGAAAATCTAAAAATGATGAGATCGTTCTTAGATCTTTTTTATTTAAAAAAAAATGATGATGATATTGATGATGTTTAAACTTTGAAGAGTCTTTGTGATATCATAATTGTTTATTTATTGTGTGTTTTAACTTTTTTTTTTGCAGGCCTCATTATGCCCCAAATTAATCCAAGACCAACCAAATTTTATATATATATATGTGTGTGTGTGTGTGTGGTATTACGTTTAAAACTTATTTAGTTGCTCTCTACTTCTGAAGTTATTTGAAAGTGTAACAAATAAAGTATAATTAAAAATAAATCTATGATAGTATTGTTGCTATTACTGATTTTTGATTTTCTTCATAGATTTAACTCATTTTAAGTTGATGAAATATAACAAGGTTGTCAAACACATCTTCCGTAAAATATTGGTTTTTTGAGGTCGTGGGTAGAATCTAAGAGGGTATTTGGTAACAAAGTTCCACTCCAATTAAATTGTACTTTTTCATCTCAATTTTTATCTTTTTCTGAAAAGTCAACAAAGTTTATAACTACTTTTTAAAAAGTCAACTCAACTCAAACTTAAAAATTTTAACTCAACTCAAATTCAACTCATTTACCAAACATTCTCTAAGATTGTTCTACAAAACTTCTAAGATTCCTTTTTTTTTTCCTCTTAATTTTTTTAATCTGTTTATCTATTTATTTTCATTTTTTTAATTTTCTTGTAAGTGGGATTACTGGCTATTAGAGGAATCCAAGTGTGATTCTAAAAGCTTTTTTTTTTTTTTTTTTTTTTTTTTTGAAAACCATCCAAGTGTGCTTCAACAAGTGAACTGGAGATATAAGTTAACCATCCTTAACTTTGATGCTTGCCAGCTAGATTTCATTCTACCATGTTTAAATCAGCAATCATAATTTAGTCTTCTTCTAATTTTATAACCAAAAAATTAAGTTGTTGAAAAACCTTAAACAATGCAAAATCCATTCACAGGATCAAATTTTTTTTTTAATAAAAAAAATCAAGTTATTTTATTTTTGAAAAAAAATAAAATAAAATATGTTAACTATCAAATTCTCTTTTGAATATGGTTGAATTTATCCAACAAATTGGTCAGAAACTTGTAACAATTTAACATTTATGCTTAAACTATTACCGTATGATTAAAACAAAAATGAACCCAAAAAAATTATAGGGGGTCAACTTCTACATTTAGTCTGATTTTCTTCTTCTCTCTTTTTTACTAATTAAACAATAAGGAAAATAGAAGTAAATAGCGAAGTTTTAAAGTATTGGAGATACTTGTAAAATTTACTAGGTAAATAAAGAATTTACTACGTAAATATAAACCCATATTTGACAAAAAAAAAAAATCTGTTAATTCTAACACGCCCTTTTTGTTAGAGTTTGTTTAGTGAATGAGTTTAAGTTGAAATTTTTAAGTTTTAATAGTAAATTTTTTCGAATTTTCAGAAAAGACAAAAAATTTTTTGGGAAAAAGATAAAATTTTTTTGAAAAAAAGACAAAAAAATATTTGAAAATATTGATTTGAACTTGTGAACCAAACAAGCTCTTAGTAAAATAAACGTGACAAAAAAGTGTATGTTAACCGTTATTTATTTATTTATTTTTTTGTAAATGGTGAAATTATCCTCTCATGCATCAATCATCATAAAATGATTTCTGCTATTAGGGTTGAAGTTTGCACAATGACAACTAAAACGTGCACTACATCTAATGGTCAAGGACCTTTTTTTTTTTTTTTTTGTGCAATTTTTTTCCTTTAAAACTCCCTTTCTAATACTCCTTATGATAATTTTGTTCTACTACTAGTAGTAATATTTGGAAAGTGAGAGTGAAATTTGAAAACCTAATGCGTAATCAAAATCATATAATTTTGTAACATAAACTAAGACAATAAATGTCATCGATAACACTATATGGTATCTAGAAACATTTTATTAGACGAAACAAGTCATGGACATTTAATATCATCTAAAACATCTTATATAGTATCTAAAAGCATTATATAATCCAAATCAACTCACTACATGAAAATAACGAAAGGACAACATATAGTTACAACCCATTTTGTTACTAGTCTATAATCAACAACTACACGTTTAAAATTCCTTTACTTTTTTATAATTACCCCAATAATCACTATATGTCCACGTTAAACGACGTTGTAACTATAATATAGTAATAACTTTATATCAAATTTTATCATAAAATAAAGAATTAAAATCACTCATCCGAAATCAACAAAAAACCCACTGTTTGATTAGAAGGAAGAGTGGAGGGGAGAATCTCTCTTTGGACCCATCAAATTTATATCGTTCTATCAATTAAAAAATGCAAGCTCTTTATCACATTTAAGGGTTCATTTGGCTTTCAGGTATGAACTTAAAGTTTTTATATCAATTTTTATCTTTTTTTAAAAAGTTAATAAAAAAATTATAATTAATTTTTGAAAAGTCAATCAACTTCAACACGAAAATTTCATTATAAACTTGTACACTAAACGCAAGTTAAGTTTTAAAAGACTAATTTATCTCTAATAAATTTTGTCAACAAATTTGATTAATGGACAACAATAGTAATTAGACAACTCTCCATCTCTCTTATTGAATAACATAAAGATTTGTACAATCCTCTTTATCTGAATTTTAAAAAGAAAAAAAGAAAAAAATTTTCTTTATCCACATTTTCCATCTTTTTAACTCTCTCCATCCCTCCAACCAAGCAAAAAGGGAACAACTCTTTTGGACACTAACTGGCCCAAATTCAAGTGGCCCAAATTGAAATCAAGCCCGCTCAGTAACAGTTGGGCTAACACTTTCCATCCAAAATGAAGCCCAAAACAGGGCTAATCATGTAATTTCAAACCCATTTATATTTCTTATTTTCTTGAAAATTGAAAGAAAAATATTTTGGATAATTCTTCCAGACAGTGCACAAGCTGAGAAAGGGAGAGCTTCTTCTTCTTCTTCTTCTCTTAACCAGGAGATAACACACAGACGAAGATTCAAAATCAATGGCGGTTTCTTCAGTTTCCACAACCCTAATTCCCTCTCTTTCTCTCTCCAATTCTTCCCCGTTTTCGTCCTCTAAGCCAAAGCTTTCTTCTTTCTCTTTGCAATTCGCCAATTGTTCTCCGAAGCTCCGAGCTCTTAAACCCTCGCCGTCGTCGACTAGGGTTCACGCCGCTCCCGAAGTCTTGGAGCCTCCTCCGGAGACCTTGGACGGCTCCGATGGCCTTGAGGTTCGTTTCTGTTTCATATTTTTGATTGTTGTCTGTGTTTGGCTGCTGAGAAAATGTAGGAAAAGGAAATTTTGTTTCTTGTGGTGAAATGTAGCCTGATTGGTTTTTTTTTGGATTTATTCTGGAAACAAGAATGTCGAAAATTAGGGTTCAAAGTTTGATTTTTTTCCTTCTCATTTCCAGCGTATTTTTGAGATTAGTTGTTTTTGTAAAAATTTTGCCTCTCTTTTAGTCTTCAGCCAATCTTATGCTCTTTCAATTGTTGTAATTTTGTAGGAAATAAAATTAAGTTAGTTTATTTTAGGCTACATTGAGAAATATATATACATATAAAAATGAATTATTTTTAGGCTAAAATGAGCTTGAGATGAGTGTCTGTGCTAGCTTGAATGTCAAATTTATGTATTCTGGAAAAATAGGACATGATTGATTTTTCGCATTTCTATATTTAATAATTATTTCATGCAGTTTCTCAGCTATAATATGAACCCATTTAGCTGAAGAAACCATTTTTATAAGCTACAATCAAAAGGAGATAGCTGGAAACTTTGTGATGATATCTGATGTTCGTCTTTTTTGGTGATTTTCAGGTCGGAGGTTCCGAGACTCCAAGTACTTCCGTGCTTAGTGTCGGTGCTGACGCTGACAAGGTATTTTCTTCGTTGTTTAATCCTGTTTCAAAGAGAATAGTAACGAATTTCAATTAAAAACATGTTTGTAACTTGGACGTGAAAATTAACCATATAGAGAATTAGTGAAATTTTTGTTTGTACGATTCTTCGTGTTCATGTTAATCTGCCCTTGATAGATTCTTTGTCCTAAATATTGTCGTCACCATATTCCTTGAAATATTTGATTTGAGATGGACTTGGAGGAAAGCTGAAATGTACAGTTTAATAGTAGAGTTGTACTACAAAAGGAGATTGTGGTGCAGAGATTGGTAAATGTCACGACTTTACCCTTTGAATCCAAAGGAAGAACTTGTGGATATAGCAATAAGAACTCTGGAACTGAATACTTGTAGATTTAGTCTAGATAGATTCCAATTAGGCACCGGACTAGTGTGGCTACGTTCCTTCCCGTCTTGCTTTTTGTTTTATTGTCAATATATGCTATTTTGTGGATTTATACTACAAGTTATAATGATGTTAGGTGTCTTTGTTACAGGCTGCACCGAAGCAGAAAATTAGGATTAAACTTAGGTCTTACTGGGTACCCTTGATTGAGGACTCCTGCAAGCAGATACTGGATGCTGCAAGGAACACCAATGCAAAAACTATGGGTCCCGTTCCCTTGCCTACCAAAAAGCGAATCTACTGTGTTCTCAAATCGCCTCATGTCCACAAGGATGCGAGGTTCCATTTCGAGATTCGTACGCACCAACGCCTCATCGATATCCTTTACCCAACTGCACAAACAATTGATTCTTTAATGCAACTTGACCTTCCTGCTGGGGTTGATGTGGAGGTCAAGCTATGAGGAAGGACAACTTAGGTAAAATAATAACTACTCAGAAGTGGCACTTTTCTATCTTGTTTTTACATACGATTCCTTTCTTCTAATAATTGTTTCTCTTTTCCCTTTTACGTTCTTAACCTTCCCATGTATTCGCGTAATGAACTTTTTAAAGTGTTAGGTGGTGGACTTCTTGTGGGAAGATGTTTTTAGAGAAACACCGTGGTTCGTATTTATTCTATCGAGGGGTGACCGGCAGAACAAGTTTGTACAAAGCAATTCAACTTTTCCAGAAAAGCTCTCTGTTTTGCTATGTTTTGTAGGCAATGACCGGCCAAGCGAGGAATGGTCATATAGAATCTTGTCCCTGCTGCAGTTTTTGTATGTGCTTTTATTCCAATTAACTTTCTTCTTGATGGATGAAACTCGTTAGGATCATATCAACATCTTAATATGCACAATGTCATATTGAAGCGATAGATTTTCATCAGTTTTGTTCTTGAATTTTACTCGTGTCTTGATTGTTTATATAACTCTCATTTTCTTAGATTTATGTCTAAATCTATCTAAGTCCGTAGTCCTTTTATGTATTTTCTCATCAAACAAACACCTAGCAAATAGTGAAACATCCATTAGTAAAGTAAAAGCTTAGTTTTCCAAGGAACTTTTGATCTTGATCGGGGAAGCCATGTCAGTACAAATCTTGAACTGTGGCCGGAGTCCTCAAAGGAGAAGGCAAGAAAATAATACCGTGTCGTCCATTAGGTTAAAAGACTGAGCAGAGTTTGGAATGCCGCGCTTCCAATGCATGCCGACCCTGGAGTTGTTGAATTTTGTGATGTAAGAGCATACTTGACTTTGGGAGACGGCCTATGTGGCTTGGGCCTCGAAGAAATGCCTGAGTCCGTCTGTTAGGTGCGCTTATGAATTCGTAAGGAACTCCTCGAAGTAAGAACCCAAACGAATAGTTTTGGGGTGAATTCCTGAGTCTGATGGTGATTGGTGTTTAGAGAAGTTGATTGCGTTACTCTCATTAGTTGCAACTTTTGGGAGGATGAGTTACGTCACTCTTACATCAATTGGTATTAGAGCCAGGTTAGTCCTAAGTTCAAGTTCCCATAGGTGTGCCCTAGAGGGGGAATTTTTTCTAAGGAGAGGAGAATGATGCAGAAGCATACTTGAATTTGGGAGATTGCCTATGTAGCTTGGGTCTCGAAGTAGTGTTTGAGTCCGTCCGTTAGGTACGCCTACAGATTTGTAAGGGACTTCTCGAAATAAGGGTCCAAACGGATAGTATTTGAGATGGATTTCCAAGTATGATAATAGGTGGTGTTTAAAGGAGTTGATTGCGTCTCTTTTATTAGTTGCAACTTTTAAGTTGAATGGTTACGTCACTCCTATGCCACTTTATTTTCACTTTAGTTTTAAAATGTTGGCTGGTTCTCGAACGAGAAACGACATCATGGGGAAAACTAGGAAGAAACATGAAGTTGATAGAAGTAAAACAAATAGAACCCATGGTGACTGAAAATATATATATATATATATATATAAACGACATGATATGGAAAACGACAGTAACCTGATTGGCAAGAAAACGACAACTCTCACAATATGTCGATGAGATTGCAAAAAACGACAGTAATCTCATTCGAAAACAAAAAAGGAACTCAAAAGTGACCCCCATAAGAAAACGTCTAGAGCCCTCCATTTGTTTTTTGTTTTTTGTATTTTTTGTTTCAAAAGGAAAGCCAAAAAAATTCGGACAAATTAAACAATGAAAAGTAGGACGGTAATCTTAGGAAAACGGCAATAAGCTCATGAAGACAACAAGTAGAAACGACCTCATCTCGGAAAATGACAATAGCTAAAATAGACAAGTGAACATGCAAGCATAATTGAAAAACGTCATTAACTTAAGGATACTTGATCCCTAACCTTTTTATAAAGTTATAATTTGATCTCAAGTTTCTTTTTTCTTTTTTTTTTTTTGGAGGTTAAAAGGTCCATAAATTGTTAAAAAAGGTGTTATTTGATCTTTTTACTAACAAAGATTAAAAATTGGATGGGTATATTGCGTGTGTATATCATATAAATTGAATAATGTCAACTTCTTCTTCTTTTTTTTTTTTTTTTTTTTTTTTTTTTTTTTTTTTTTTTTTTTTCCTTCTGGGCAATAAGACAAAATTAAAGTTAGATTCTATTCAACGGATACATAGTTGTATATTTTAATTATGGACTAGAAACATAGTTTTGTTTGTTTTGTTTTGTTTTTTCTTTTAAATGAGACGGATTTCTTTTTTTTTTTTTTGAATAGATAGTTATAATATCTCTTAAAACATGCAAGCAATAGAAAACATAATTCAATTCTTACGTGGTCGCATAATTATAATTTTTCTGGAAAGATGGGGACATAACTAAAATTTTTTTAAATATTTGTAGAGATGCCTCTACTAAACATCATGTGGCTTTGCCGTTGGCAGTGATTTGATTCAGAGCAAGATTTCAAAGATTTTTGCTCTCGACATCGATCCTGTCGGATAGAATAAGATTGGATGCGATCGGGATCGGGGTTGTGATCGATGGGAGAGAAGGCAGTGGTGTTTAAGGAACAATGCCACAATGTTTCATAAAGTGACTCAGGGAGGGGTTGGTTAGATGTTTGTAGATTGGCAACAAAAAGTGTCACATGCCAAATGATCTATCAAATATTGGACTTCGATTTTTTCTTTTAGGAAAATCAGATAAATAGACAGTTTTTAAACTCTTATTAAAAATAATAGTTATTTTATTAATTTTACAAAACTTCGGAATTAACCCACATCCTAATTCTATTCCTTGCACCAACTCAATGATACCATTAGTTTAACCAGACATGGGCACGTTAATTGACTGGGTGGGACTGTGTCCTGTAGTTCCCATTGCACAATTTCTTGTTTGGGTAGTGAGAAAATTTTAGTTCCATCAATTTGAACAACCAGAATTTGTATATGGAATCGCACCCAAAGATAGAAAACACAGCCAAGTTTCTTTTGATGCATAGCTTCTTTTATGGGCAAGGTGCAAAAAATTTTTTTTTAGTTGGTTTCTGAAAATACCACTTTGTGAGGGTCCCGCCTTTAGGATCATGGATCCCTTTCAGTATAATTGGTCTGCAGGGCTTTTCTTTCACTTTTTGTTCTTATTTATTTATTTATTTATTTATTTTGGTGTTTGTGGTTGATATAAAACCTTTATCTTTTAACTGTATTGGAATATGGATTTTTGATAGTTGACCATAATAATGATGTTTGCTGTCCCACTACAAACATATCCATTTTTGTGGTGGTAGTTCTTCTATGGTTCAGGATTGCAGTAATCACAGAGTACGGTGACCTAACAAGTAAAGGATTGTCATGATTGCGTCTATTGTTAAAGATTTAAGTTCTATGTGACTCTCTTATATGATCTTAAATATAAATATTTATTTTTAATAATCTAGTATTTAATTTAGTATATCTGGGATCATGTCATTATGTATTTAGACCGTTAATTTATTAGTGAGACTGAAACGATATTTTTTCTTCAAAGAGTAGGGCTTGCCGATAAGTTCTTTAATGAATATTAGTGTCAGTGTCTTAGACAATTTTTATAGTGTCTCTGAAATCATATTATCACGTATCTAAACCTTTAGCACATTCAGTAGGCTTAGGATTAAAAACTCTTCGTTCAAAAAATTGGGCCAATACGGTCTGGGAATAAGGTTTTCAGCAAACATTAATATTGATGTCTAAGACATTATTTTAGTAGCGTAGTTATATGGAAAAGACCTAGCTATCTGTAAATATACGAGGTCAAAGGAAGTTTGGAAGTATTGCAGTTGATATTTGAATAAAATGCTTTTTATACAACTCTTATATATGTTTTACTCGAGTTAAAAGACCACAATTAAGAACATCGTGAACCTTAAGCTAAATTGGTTAGGCTGTTGTTATTCATTAAATTACAATCATATTATATATATAATATGTTACTTTTGAAACGATTATAGAAGATAAATATGTGAAGTAAGGGAAATAAATGCAAGGGACATTCTAGAGCTCAGAGTGAGACATGTTATTGTCTTCCTTTTCCATTTCCGCTGGAGGCTTTCCACAACTTGAAAAGTGGGGTTCTCAAAATCAGTTATTAAGTTCTTTCTTGCCCAAGTGGTCCCCTATAAAGGAGAGTTGCTATAAGCGAGAATTATGGGAATAAATGATAATCAGCTCTCAATATTTATCCTTTTAAGTCAATTATAAGAGTTTCTCATTTAATATCTGTAACTTATACTTTGAACGAGTGTCATGTGTATTTTTTAATAAAAAATTTAATTGAGAGGGAGGGAAAATTCGTAAACTTTTTCAAAATTCAAAGAAAATAATGTTACAAATTAAAATTCGGGTGACATTTTGTGACAAGGCCTAAAGTTAAGAAGGAAAACGTGTAATTTTTCCTTTAAATATAATTCATTTCATCTAATCTACTATGGACCCTAGCTCCTAGTACTATTGTGTGCATGAAGTTCACATATTTTCTTTTCTTTTCTTTTTGGTTCTTTTGCATCGATACACCCTGAATTTATCATACTATTATAATTTACATCCAAAATTTTACAGCCTAAACTTATAAATTTAGCAACCAAAGTGAAAATAATGTCAATCTTTGAAAGGAAATTGACATGTGATTTGTATATAAGTTATTAACTAATGACATGTATGATCATTCTTATCTATTTTAATCCAAATTTATTGAGGATATAATATTTAATTAAGTATTATCAAAATAGAAAATTTTGAAATAACTTTATTTTAAATATAAATTAGGGCTAACAATTATCCAAAAAGATCTTTTATGCTCTTAATTAATGACTTACATGTAAGTCAAGTGTCAATTTTTATAAAAAAGAAAATCGACTTTGTTATTAATGAGGTTAGATCGCTACATGAAATTATAACTGTATGACAAATTTATGTTAAACTGGTGTAAAAAAATCCTTCCTTTTACCAACAAGAACGTGTTACAGGTCGCTACTAGGAGTATAATATTGCTAGTCGCCAACATCTTTTCTTCAAAATATCACCTTCAGCTTTTGCATTCAGGGTATCAAAACTAGTTTGAATTGCCATGAAGTTTCTCTGCAAATGGAACTGAGTATCTCTTATTTTTAGGCTTACTACTTCACTTGAAAGTGATAGTCCACCTTTTTCCGGCGGTCCTATGAATTCTCCACATAGTTGACAATTATGTTCATTTTTTACTCAATGAAAAAAATATATTATCAGTGTCATCCCGTCTCCATTCACATTGTCTATCGAAGAAATCTCATGATCACCCACTAGAAGTACAAAAAAAAATGTTTTTAATTTTATTCGAAAGATGAATCTGGTTTCACATAAACTATCACGGATCTAACGCAGCACAACCTATTGGTGAGAGAAGACTATAATTGATGTTGGCGAGTGAGATCTTGATAAGAAAAGGTAAAAACATCGCTAACGTTGCACTAGCAGGCGGTGACAATTATGTTCATTTAAAACTCTAGCTGGTTAACTTAATTGGCTATAATCCCCTTTTAATGGGCTATGTTTCAGATTAAATTATGTTATCTTTCATGCATGAATGCTTGAACAGATTTTAAAGTCGATCTTTTGCAAATAGTTTGTTCGAGGGAAATTTAACCCATTAATATAAAGAAGGGGGGGCGGCGATTTCATTTATTGGTTCCAAGATTGTTCTTTTAAAAGAATGGTGAGAGTGATATATTCATATAAAGTCAAAATATTGTTTGAATATTGTTAAAAAAAAAAAAGAAAAAAAAAGAAGCAAAATTGTGTATGAATATAAATCCAAATGGTTGAGATGAAAGGACTAATAAAAGATAATGGAATTGTTCAAAAGTACTTTGGTCCTTTTTTTTTTTTTTTTTGAAAATAATGAAGGTTTGGATTCTTCTAGGGTATATCTTATAGAATATGCCAATTTAAAGTAAAGCAATAATTTGTTGGAAAACTATCTCTTTATTCGTTTTGGACGAGCAACTTATGTTTAATTCCATAAAGTGGATATGTGTTAAGTTTAGTTATGTTTCCTTTAGCAAAAAAAAAAAAAAAAGAAGGAAGTTACGTTCTATGTCCCTTGGACAATTTGTAAGGGTTTATTCTTTGGAAATTTAATTAAAAAAAAAGTGATGTCTAATCAAATCGAATAGCGTTGTTGTTGGTTTTTTTTTTTTTTTTTGGGGGTATTATAGTACTGTGATTTGTTTATTGTTTTCCATATATTCTAAGAATCTGATTTATTGACATTTGTGTTAGCTATCTTTTTTTTTTTAATTTAAATTCATTTTTTCAACTTTTTATGGTGGAATGATTTTTTTGTTTTTTGTTTTTGTTTTGTTTTTTGGTTAATGTTGTTGTGGAATAGATTGCTTATCCATAAAAGATACATTGTATATTATACTTTGGGTTTTCAGGATTTCTGTTACTATGATTGGTATGCAAAATGGGACCAAAATTGCCAAAATTAATTTTTAAACCAACAAGAGAAGTAAGCCAATCTCTTAATTAACCAAAAAAACATAACTTTTTTTTTTTTTTTTAATCTTTCTAATATGAAAATAGTAAACAAAGCTATTCCCCTACTTGGGCATCTGATGTTCTACTAACTTAATTACTACGTTTTCTCCTTATCCTCTTACCATTTTGCAGTTTCTACATTGGTAGGTGTTAGAAAATAATTTAATAAGCCCACAAAAAGTTAAGGGAAATTTTTTTTTTTTCAATTTTGTAATAGGGAAATTTATGGTGGAAACCTTGATTTTATATTACCGATAGATATAGTTGTTTTAGTCGTTACTTAGATTAACTTTTTAATAATATAATTTACAAGTATCAAAGATAAAATTTTTCAACACGACACGTATAAATACTTCTAATAATAAATCAAACCGTTAAAAAATTAATCTAATAAGTAAAACAACAATAACTATTATATAAAAAATGAAAATAGATTATACTGTAAATTTTTTCTTTTTAAAAATCATCAAAATTTATTATAGTTTTCATGCTGAGAAACATAAAATTTGATTTGCTTGCCGGCTAGTCGTTGTAGTGCTTGAAGAAGCAGCACTTTGTGGGCCCTCTAGATAGGGAATAGCCCAAAAAATATTTTTTAACTAACCTCATCATACTTTGCAAACTTGACATTTGATAGAGGCAGCTGTGGTGAGATCAGCAGTGGAAAGTACACTAGGCTGAAAAATGAAGAAGGAAAATTTTAAAAATGGTGACGAGTGATTAATGGCCCGATGTTTAAACAGTAAATTTAAATTTTTATGAGTGAAAATACTGTAAAAGAAAGTTTGAATTGTGGATTCAAACTTATAATCCAAATAGAAACTAAATCTAAAATACTAATTATCTATAGTTGCAAATAAATTATAATTTTATAATTTTAATTTTAAATGAGTTTTCAACATCATTGTACCCATGTCCACACATCTCAACATATGGCTTATCCATCCTTCGGAGCTTGGCTTTTAATTAGTCATTTATTATTATTATTTTATTAATTCAATTATTTAATTTGTTTTGGGAGGAGGATAGGATTAAGGATTAGAATAGTTTAAGTACCAATTAGCTGGATATGCACATTTTTTTATAGGATAATTAAGTCATTGGATAATTGAGAAACAAGGTTAGTAAATAGTAATTGGTGTTTGGATATGCACATATTTTATTGTTTTATTTCTCTCGAAATTTTGTAGAAAAAAAATTCTCATTTCGTCTTAAAAAAAATCTCATAACTCTTAAAATTTGAGTTATTGTAAACATATATAAAAGTTTCTTTTGAAATAAAAAACTCCATTAAACATTTGTTTGGAAACCAGACAATGAAACATCGTCTGGAGACACCTCCTAAATTTATCTCTATTATTTTCATCTTTTTTTTGCTCAATAGTTTATCTCCATTAGTGAAAAAGGGAAAAGACTTGTCGTTTCTCAATCCTCATTTCTGAAAAAGAAGGAAACACTTTTTGTGGATGGAATGAAAATGGATAATATGTGATCTTTTATTTTCTTTTTTGAATTAAAAAAATTATTTTCTCTAAATTGCAGGTGAAGATATATATTCTTTTCGCATTCAAGAATTGTTTTTAAAAGAATTTGATTAACATTTTTTGATTGTTTGGAAAAACTTTTGGTTAAAATTAAAATGTGTTCTCTAAAAATATATCTTATAAAGAGATCAACGACAGTTTTGTAATTGCCCTTTTTACACTTATACATTACACATGGCTTTGTGGTAAGTCAAAGAAAATTTTTATATGTATTTTTGCTCAATAAAATGGAGATTAGTTATTTCTTCATGTTTCTATACCAGTGTTATTATCAGATCAACTAACATCAAAAATAAAAAATATTATCATTTTTTTAATTATTGAAAGGGGAATGATCGTTCAAACCAAAATGGGGTGCAAATATTAATATCAAAGACGAGACAATCATGTGGTACAAAAGACACACCCTTGATTAAGACTGATTCCATTAGTAAAATGTGATAAAGTTCGGTGAGAAGAGATAAGTTGAGATCTGGTGACAAGAAAATTTCTCAAATTTCTCGGCAATCCTATAATCGAGATTAGACAAACTCTTAAAAAATCTATAATTGATAAAATAGAGGCCGCAACATAGAGGAACATAGAGGCCGCAACAAACTGATATGTACAATTGATAAAATATTTTGATCGATTGAGAGATAATGACTTACAATATAGAGGCCGCAACAAACTTTAGCCATAATACAAATTAAACCACCAGACATGTAGCGCCGAAGCACAATTCGAGTAAAACAAACACATAAATACAAACCAGAGGTGGGGAACTACCTCCTTTATTGGAAAACTAAAAACAAAAACACAAAAATAAAGCATAAAACTAAATAACATCGATTGCAAAATTCTCACACAATGCAGAACAACTTCTCTGTCATGTGCCATAACTTAGAGGAAATCGATGGGTTGCGATTGGAGGTATCTCATACTGTCGGAAGCTTGCTACGCGGTACCAAAAGCTTGCCAGGATAGATCTAGCTAAGAACCATCTATTTAGGACTATCTAACTCCATTCCTGTTGAAATCACCGAACCATTGATCACCCTTGCCTGCCACGGCTTCGTTAGACTAGGACACCGGCCACATTGCACTGGCATATGCTCTAACCTAGTCCTGGTCGACAATGACGGTGGGTGTCCTACGCAAAGGAAAGCCTTAAAATCTGAGAAGTTTGACCCATACTTTCTAACCTACATTTAGGCTTCATTTGGGGATGCCTTCGGAAACTATGTTTCCAAAAGTTATTTTGTCATTTTCCTCTCATTTTACTATTCACTTTTCTTAATATTTTTAATAAATTTAAATTTTAAAAGTCCATAACTTTATCATTTTAAGTTGAAATAAGATGATTTTTTATTTTTATTTATTTTTATTTTTACAAATTGCATATAATTTCGATAAGTACGAAATAATATCCATATTGCTAATTTTTTTCTAAACACATCTTAAGTTTTTATACTTTTTCACTCTAAACAGTTTATTTTCACCTAACGCTCTTCCAAAACTCAAATTGTTTATAACCTCTAAAACACCGTCTCTAAATGTGTCTCCAAACAGAGTCTTAAAAAATCCAAAATCATTAAGATACAGTCTAACTTAACAGGTTATTAAAGTAATATAATTATAATTTTATAATACATTATGAGATCTGATTCTTGAATACTAGACACGATAGGGTTTAATAGACCATCCTTTTATTGTCATGCCATCACCACTAATGATAAGATGGCGAATAATTGATCAATAGTCGTAAGATTCGTGACGTAATGAGTGAGCTAAAAATAATAATAAAAAAAACCTATGGGGAATTCGGAATGCAATTTGGATTAGGATTTTTGAAAACGACAAGAAGAGTTTCGCCGAAAGGTTTCTGGTCACCCTTTGATTGCTCCAACGAAACAGGTAAAAGGTTCTTTATTGGGGTTTGTTCCAATATTTTATTACTTAAAGCGTTTATGTAACCCATTACGTAACAAGCATGTAACTTTTTGGCCTTATTTATTTTTGGGTTTTAATAATCTACTAGTTAAAAAGAACGCATTTGCATATTCATCTTACTGAAATTTATTTCGAACTTTGTGACGATCATTTTTTTGTTAAAGACAAATAAAATAAAAGAATCACATAAAAATTATTATATTGATAAAGCAATTAGAAGGAGAAAGTATTTATGAAGTCACATTCTATAAAATATTTCTTATATGGTTGTGTAAAAAATAATTTACATAGAGAGGTATTTGAGAAGATTTCTTATAACAAGGAAAAATCAAGAGAAAAAAAAATGAAAAAAGGGATCAAAATGAAAAAAAAAAAGAAGTAAAAATTTGACTAAAAAGTATATTAAAAAAAAGTATAAAAGGAAGACTGGAAAATTAAATATTAGAAAGTTTTCAACCAAAACGATTTGGTTGAAGAACCTACGAAAAATTATTTAAGTAAAGAAGTATTTGAGAAGATTTTTTTTAACAGAGACAAATCAAGAGGAAAAACAAAATCCAAAAAAGGATAAAAATGAAAAAATAAATTTAGACTAAAAAGAAAAAAAAAAAAGGATAAAAGGAGGACTGAAAAATTAATATTAGAAAGTTTTCAACCAAAACGAATTGTTTTGGTTGAAAAACCCATGAACAATAAACATTTTTGCTACTTCTAATATATGCATAGATAATGCAAGAATAATATTCGGCCATCAATTTTAAGGCTTCAACTATGTAAGTTATTGTTGTTATTTTATTAGTAAGTTAATTCATTGTCAAATCAATTAAACTTAAAAGTATTATTACGGCTATCAATAAACAATAATTTATCATCATGTAAGTTGATATTAAAAAACATGTCCAGAATTGATGTCTCTATAAACTATTAATAATCTAATAATTTCATTTGTATAAGATCCACCAATGAGAAATTTTTAGATTTTTTTGTCTTTTTATTTTTGTTTTGTTTTGTTTTTACAAGAACAATGAGCAATTTAGATGCTACAACTTACAAGTTGAATACAACACCGCCTCACCAAGAAACAAGGGAAGAGAAAAAGCCTACAAACTAACAAATAAATTTGTTCAAAGCCATCGGGTGTGATGGTCTAATGAGCAACTTAGATATTACAACTTACAAGTTGAATACAACGTTGCCTCCCCAAGAAACAGGGAAAGAGAAAAAGCCTACAAACCAACAAATAAATTTATTGAAAGCCATCGGGTGTGATGGTCTAATGAGCAATTTAGATATTAAAACATGCAAGTTGAATATAACGCCGCCTCCCGAAGAAACAGGGAAAGAGAAAAAGCCTACAAACCAACAAATAAATTTTCCCTAAAAAACAGAGAAAGAGAAAAAGCCTACAAACTAACAAATAAATTTGTTGAAAGCCATCGGGTGTGATGGTCTAATGAGCAATTTAGATATTACAACATGCAAGTTGAATACAACGTCGCCTCCTCAAGAAACAGGGAAAGAGAAAAAGCATACAAACCAACAAATAAATTTATTGAAAGCCATCGGGTGTGATGGTCTAATGAGCAATTTAGATGTTACAACATGTAAGTTGAATACATCGTCGCCTCCCCAAGAAATGGAGACAGAGAAAAGGCCTACAAACCAACAAATAAATTTATTAAATATCATCAGGTGTGATGGTCTATTGATAAAGAATTATTGTGTTTGAATTTGAATAGTATTTTTTAAAAAGAGATCTTAAATATGAAACCAAAATTTTATCAATCCAGTACTTAATTTATCATATATGTCGTTATATATTCTCTAGCACATAAGGTTGAAATGACTTGCTTCTTATTACTTGAAATTTATATATATATCACATAAATTAAAAAAAAATATCTTTCATATTTTTGTCTAAACCCGACTTCTTTTTATTGTTATATTTTAAAAACTTAAAAATTGTATCTTTAAATTTTTTTCTTAAGGTGAAAACTTTATTGCAGTAAACCGTTAACTCAGATATAACAGAGAAGGCTACAAAACAAGAGAACGACCTTTCTGTCTCAGAAATCAACTAGAGAAAAAAGAATTTATCAACAGTTGGACTTCCTAATTTCCATCTTTAAATTAAATAATTACGATAGCAACTATCACCAGATGTTTTTTTATAAAACAGTAAAAGATAAATTATATTTTTAAAAATAAAGGACTAATTTTTCCACTAATGAAGTAAGATTTCTGCATAAAACATCAATTTTCTTTTGGATTTACAATTTTTTTGCTAAATTATGTAAATTATTGTCTTACGATATTAGCTGATATTCTTCCAATCATTTTGTGGAGAACTTCTAATAAGTAATAACCTCCATACAATGTTAAAACGTTTGACCGAACAAACTTATATATTCTTATATTCTTTTTTCCCTAGAGGGGGCAAATTTTATTTCTATTTTCTAATTTTATCATTTTTGTATTATGTGCTTGATATTAAGAAATATGTGAAATTTATTTATCTATTCATTTTTTTAGCTCACGTTTGGTATATAAGTTTAATTTCAACTAAATTGAATTTTTTTATCTCAATTTTTGTCTTTTTCTAAAAAGTCAACAAAATTTATAACTAATTTTTAAAAAGTCAACCAACTCAAACTTAAAAATTTCATCTCATCTCAAACTCAATCCAAACACCAAATGAACCCTTAAATCATGATATATTTGAGCCAGATTAAAATTACTATTAAATTATGATTATAATAAGAGCATCATGTGGAATTTTAGTATTTGATTCAAATACAATACATATATTTTAAAATGCATTTAGATGTTCTATTTTGATATTTGTGTGCATATATTCTAATTGAACGGGCGTTTAGATGTAAATAATAAAATAAATTTGAATGCATGTAAGGTGTACTTGAAAATTATGTGAATTGGAACGTGTGTAATCAAATAGTAAATGATATTTGTATTTGGGTTTGTTTAAAAAGTTTTGTATTCAAATACAAGATACAAACAACCAAATAAATATTATATTATAGCAGAAAAATATTTTCATTGAATGGGTAGGTAGTAATTATTGGACAATAGACAAATTTCTCAAATAATTGATCAACCTTATTGGTTTGCGTTGCCGTTTACAGTTAGAAGAGTCAAGAGACGTGGATAAGAGGATTAACGTATTGAAACACCCACAAAAAAAAAAAAAAAAAAAAAAAAAATCCCATGATCTGTTGAATAAAATATTTCAAGTTTTCACATTGTACCCTGTTGAATTTTTTTTTTTTGGGCCCCGCAATTGGGGGCACAATTATAGGTATTAAATTGATATCCTTCATTCTTTGAGTTATTTTTCTTGATTAAGATTAAAAAAAAAAAGTGATTTGTTTTAATATATTCTAGGTCGTTGAATCTTAAATCATATATTCTTTTGGTAAATTGAAGTTAGGGTCACTTAATCTAAACTATACCTTAGAGTGTTTATTTCAACCAAAAGAGAGAGAGAGAGAGAGAGAGAGAGAGAGAGAGAGAGAGAGAGAGAAAGAAAATGAGACTTGTATGCCTTTGTAGATATCCGGTCATCCGGGGAATAAAAAAATTATAGTATTTGTCAAATGTAATAAATTTTTATGCTATTATTTTCTAATATAATTCTGATTTTTCTCATGTTTTGTGTCACAATACAAACCCATACGTTAAAAACTAGTTCATGATATTTTGACTTTTTAAAATATACTAATTTAAAAGTACCTGCGATGCATATGATTAGACCCATTTGAAAAAATTTATTTAAATTAGAAAAAATAAATAAGTAAAAAGTATATAAAAAAAACCAACAAAATATCTTAAGATGAAAAAAGAAATCATGAAAAAGAATAAAAAGATTAAAAGACTAAGATGTTAAGAATAGATCAATAAAAAAAAAACTAAAATGTTATGAAATATATATTTAAAAAATTATATAAAATAAATATTTATACAAAAAAATCTTTTTTTTTTCCTCTCCTCTCTCACACTTCATACTCTCCTTTTCTTCTAACTCTCTCTCTCTCTCTCTCTCTCTCTCTCTCTCTCTCCCTCCCTTCCCCTCGACCAAAAGAAAAAAAAAAAAAAAATCCTCCGTCTCACTCACCCTCCCTCTCCCCCCTTCCCTCTCCTCCTTGTGTCAGTTGCATAGCAGCTAAAAAACCCAAAAAGTTTACGAAACGCAAGTTTCATTCAAAACGCGCGTTTTGGATGAAAACAGTAAAAATTATTATCCTTTCTATGTAATGTATAGATATAGGGACAATTCTGATAATAAACACTGCAATAAAAGATAATAAGTATTCTTTATCCAAACTTAGAGCTTCATTTACTTCTCTTATTATGGGATTCTATCATTGACATTATTGATACTATTGCTTTTAAATAAGAAGGAGAATAAATAATACCAAAAAGTCTCTTATATTTTCTCCTCCAAAGACTTACTTCTGGGTGGAGGTATTCAAGGAGTCAAGTTAAACTATGTCTGTAACCAATGTCACTTAAAAATCTCATTTTTGTTGTCTGAAAAATAACAAAAAGAGAACTTTTAGGATAAGACTTCTTATGAATTACTTTTATTCTTTTTTCCTGAGAGAGAAAAAAAAAAAAAAAACTAATTTTCCTTAAAGGTTTCATGTTAAATGTGGGTTAATTGAGTCATTACAAAAACAAAGATAGAATATATGTTTTTTTCTTACAAAAATTAGGTAATGGGATAAGACAATTTCAGTAATTACGTATTTTTTGATGCAATCTATTAATTAAAAATATTGGTTCACAAAATTCTCTTTTTAACATCATTTTTTTTTCCTAAAAGGATCTTCTTTCTTATGATTGCAAATTAAATATTTGATTAGTTTATTATTTGTTGTACAATATTTTATTTATTTTTAAATTTTATCTTACTTTATTCCATCTTATAAAACATAATGATAACATAATATTCTTCCATTCCACTAAAAAATAAAAATAAAATAAAAATTAAAAAAAAATCAGATATGTCTATATCTTCCTTCCCCTGAGTCACCAGAATCACCTCCTTCCTTCTCCTCTCAAACCCCTCTCTCTCTCTCTCTCTCTCTCTCCTCTTTCTCTCTCTAGTCTCTCCACACATTTGTATACACATATAAACAAATATTTCATTATTATATCTTCTTTTATTTTCCAAAATATTTTCCATGAAAATCCTGGCCATAATAACTCCTCCCTTATATAAGAAATCCCCATTTCTCTCAGCCCCAAACCAAGTCATCACCCTCCCCACAAATCCTCTAACTTTCTCTCCCATTTTCTCACTCCCCAAACACCCCCACTACCACCCCCACACCCCCTCCATGGTCACTTGCATCGACGTTTCCCGAACCAGCGGCGCCGCCGCCCAAGCAACCCCCCACCTCCCACTTTCTCGGGAGCCAAACAGACCCCAAACCGACGACAACGCCCAGCTCAAGTTCGTCAAATTCTGCCGCCGCAGATTCTCCGACCACGTCCCCCGCGCCACCACCGTCTGCCAGAACCGCACCGCCACGACCCACACCAGCCGAGCCGTCGACTTCGTTGACCGAGACGAAATCGACGCCGTGGATGATTTTCCCGTTGACGACGACGAAGAATTCGATCTGTGGATGCTTATGAAGAGCGAAGCTCGATCCGACATCGACCAGGAACCGATCTTGTCGAGTTACTACTTCAATTCGATTCTGTCGTACAATTCTCTCGAGAGCGCTTTGTCCCACCATCTCTCTGTCAAGCTGAGCAATTCCAGTCTTCCGACAAACACCCTCTTCGACATCTTCATCGGAGTTTTCTCGGACGACGAAGAGATCGTAAAGTCCGTAAAACACGATCTCAAAGCCGTTAAGGAACGAGACCCGGCTTGTATAAGCTACGTCCACTGTTTCTTGAACTTCAAAGGGTTTTTAGCCTGCCAAGCTCACCGGGTGGCTCACAAATTGTGGTGCCAAGGCAGAAAAGTCCTGGCCTTGTTGATCCAAAACCGGGTTTCGGAGGTTTTCGCGGTGGACATCCATCCGGGGGCGAAAATCGGGCGCGGTATACTGCTCGATCACGCGACGGGAGTTGTTGTTGGCGAGACCGCGGTGATCGGCAACAATGTGTCGATTTTGCACAATGTGACACTGGGAGGGACAGGAAAGGCGTGTGGCGATCGGCATCCGAAGATCGGCGACGGGGTTTTGATCGGCGCGGGGACTTGTATCTTGGGCAACATTAGGATTGGTGAGGGTGCTAAGATCGGAGCGGGTTCGGTCGTGCTAAAGGAGGTTCCACCACGGACTACCGCGGTTGGGAACCCGGCGAGGCTTGTGGGAGGGAAGCAGAATCCAATTAAGCTTGACAAGATTCCTAGCTTAACTATGGACCATACTTCACATATTTCTGAGTGGTCTGACTATGTTATTTAGAAACCTTAACAAATTGTCCTTTTTGTTTTTTGTTGAGTTTGTACGATTAGGTTGTTATCTTGGTCTTGTGTTTGTGTTTTAAGTGAGAACCGAGGTTCTCCTATTGACAAATGCAAGAGCAAAAAAGTTTTATGGTTTGGTTGAGTTGAGCAGCTTGTTTTTGTGTTGTTTCTTGGTGAATTATTGTTCAGAAAGAGGACACAAATTGGAAGCACAAGGGTTGGAGCTGCTTCGGGATGTTAGGTTGGTGTTTTTTGTATCAATATTAAGAAGACACTAGTATGTTATACGTATATTACATATAAATGAAAGTATCTTTATGATTTTATATTGCTATTTTTGGTCCTTTATGTTCTTTCATTTCTAGTACTCTTTACTTGCATTTGAGAGCTAGTAGAACTTAAACTCTCGTTTGATATCTCGTTTTAAATTTATTTTAACAGTATTTTCTCTTTTAAAAATTTAAAATTACCGTTTGAATTATGGGTTTGAACTTACAATCCTATAGGGTCTTTCTGGTAAATGTGGTAATGGCAGGTAATGCTTGGTAGTATGCATTTTCGCCTTTGGGAATGAAGGATGACATTTTTATGTGAATTTTCTGAAATTCGATAATGCAATAACGATAGTGATTTGACAGTTCAGAAACATGCATTGTATTGATGGCCAGACCTTTTTAATCCTATCGTGAGAAAAAGAACTTTCCGAGTCGTGATTTGGGAATGATTCAAATGTGGAAACTAGGTCTTTGGATATGGTTTTACTTATGGGGAATGGTTCAAAGTTGAGATCTTTTTTGCTATCATTACTAAGAATGGAGGGCTGTTGTTACTTTTGTTTCCGTTAAAGTCAAAGAAATGTGGCTAAAAATAGTGGAAACCCATCAATACGAAATGATTTTGAGTTGGGAAAGGAGGAAATATGGTGAAGAATATTCCTTTCCTTGTGCAATGCATTTCAAGAGATTTTGGTGGTGTTTAAAATGTGTAACTTCTTCAACATTATAAAAGAGGTCAAAAGTTTAGGCAGAGTAATTCAATTAACTAAAACTGTTTTAACCTTTCGGAAGGCCACATGTTACTGAGTTACTGCAAGGCTCTGCAGGTAAGTAGAACATGGACAACTTTTGTTGGTTTGGACTTCAAGTGGTCATGTTCAATGGCATGAAACGAGGCATATATGTATATATATACATGTATGTATGTATGTATGTATGTAGTTCCATTTAAAGGTTTTATAGCAGAAATGCTTTTCTCATGTGTAACATGAGTTAAAACAGATAGGTGTTGTATGGCTGTCATCAGCTTGTGCTGTGAGATGTTTGGTTAAGTCTATATAACAAGTGAAACCCTCGTTTCATGTTGCTACGACGTGGTGGAACCATCATATTCTTTTAGGCAATAAAACCGCCCCGTTCCGCGACAGAACTGCAGGCATCATATGGATTTATACTTCTAAAATCACGGACTGCGAAGGCGCCTTTTGCCTAGAAGCAAAAACCTTCCTCTTTTAAGTATAAATGGCCTGTTTCGTCCATAGATTTGAATAGTATATTCAAATTTTTGTGAGAGAGAACATTGTAGAAAAGTGTTTGAGTTGTAGGTTTGAACCATTTTCGAAACGGGGGCTAAACAGCCTAGAATTTGTATGTGAATTTTAAGGAAAAAAGGATACCTAGGAAGCTTAGTTTATTTATTTATGTTCGTCCGGGTTTCTCTTTCATATCCAGAAAAATTATCCAAAAATAACAAAAACCTTCGTGATTATTTAAAGAGGATTCATTGGAAGTACGAAGTTGAAGCATAGCTTGAATCTAAAAGATGCAAACTTTTCAAGATATTGAACTTCATCAACATACCAGATATACTATGCTACTAGAAAACAGAACTAAAAACCAACAAAAAAAAAAAAAAACCTGAAATTATTAAAAACAGTGATCAAACAGACTCTTAAGATCACCCACCTTCCTGTTCCCTTGTTACCTCCAAGAGAATGTTGCAAAAGCCGCCATATTTATGGTTACAAAATACTAGCCAAGACCAGAGTCCTCGTAAATGCTTGGGCTATCGGGTGAGATCCCATGTATTGGATTGAACCAGAAAAATGTTCCCCACCCTGAGAGATTTCTTGATAGCCAAGTTGATTCCAAGGGGTTGAACTTTGAGTACACCCCTTTCGAAGCAGGAAGAAGAACGTGTCCTGGGACCGCATTTGCTACACCGATATTGAGCTTCCACTTGCACGATTGTTGTATCATTTTGACTTGAAAATACCCGACACGTCGGTGCGAGAAGATCTAGACATGTTTGAGAGTATTAGTGTCGCAGTTCGGAGAAAGAAAGAACTCAACTTGATTACCACTCCTTATATTTCAGCAAACATTAAAGATCAATAAGGAAAATGGTATTGAACTTCTTTCTTTACACTTTTCCTCTGCTTTTAATGTTACGATAAGGAAAGGGATTTAATAACTAAATCAGTGGTCACAAATACTCGTCATATCTATGTATTGCCGTTGTTGGGGGTGTTTTTCTGAATAATTATCCAATACCAGAACTTACCATCTAAAAAAATGCTCAACATGCATGTTTGGTACACCATAAAAGAATATTGTATTGTATTATTTAATATCACTACAAATGTCTGATAAGATCCTAGGATTGCAGAAGTTAATGTGGATATTAAATGTGTCATCAAATAAGGTACATTTTCAGGGTCAAGATCAGGGTCGCGGTTGAGGACAGTAGGACCCTGGGGTAGCATTGGTTGAGGCTCAGGGACGGGTTGGCCCGTGGTTGGCGTCGGGAGGGGACGAGTCAAGTTCGGCCTACGAACGAAGAGGGAGATAAAATACAATACATCTTATACAATACAACACAATACCTGCAACCAAACATGGCTAATATGTTTTTCTATGTGTTTAGCTTCCTTGCTCTGTTTTACTCTGTTTCGCTCTGTTTTCCCCTGTTTCGAAAGAGGACAGTAATACAAGCAAAAGTATTCTGTAATATTCCTTAATGCAAACGACATCTCTTTGTTACCAACATGAAGACACCTTCTACTATCATTTTCTGCTACTGTCCAATTTTGTGTCATACGGACCTAAAAAAAAAAGGTTACTACAAAAAGTCACGTCGTTTACAAGAATTCCAAAGTCCTGAGTGAGTGAATTCTTTCAGCTAAAAATAAGCTGACCAAAGTTTCCGAGTTAAATGTGTAACAACAATTAGAAAACAAAGAATATGAAAAAGAAAAAAAAAAAAAAGTGCAAGAATTTACCATGCATGAGTTATAGAGTTTGGAGTAAAACTCCTCAGAGGATAGAATTTACTGGCCTTATCCGGATGGAGGACGGAAACATAATAACCCATAAAGGAGGAACAAAGAGAGAAAGCTCTACAAATTCTTCGATATTGACAAGCCCCGCTCAATTTTCTCCTTTTCTCTTTTTAACCTATGTATTTTTGTATAAATTTATATGTAGTCTCTTCAAATTCCCCTCAATTTTTTCTTCTTTCTTACCAACTCGTCGATCGGAATTTGATTCAGATTTATCATACACGTTTTTTTTTAATACAAATTTACATATAGCACCACTCACAATAATTTATGTCTTCGTCACTACTAGAAAGATCAAATAAAATGCAAAAAGGAAAACTTACGAAAATACCCCCATCACCACTAAACGACTTGGCGCACAACACAGCTACAAAGTTGCATAATAAACAACAATCACCAGGGTTAAACGACAAGTAGCATGGGACCAAATAGTCGGCAAGGCAGCTCCTACATAATAATTTTAAGGAGAATGTTGAATATTTTTTGTATAACAACCTATGTTAATAAAAGTAATTAAAAAATATAAAACAAAACCTTAGGTTTGGTGTCAAAAACGTACTAAGAGTTAGAAATCCAGATCTCAGAAATATAACAATTTGTTTTATATGATAAAAAAGATCCGAAAAATTTGAAGACCACTCAAAGATGCTTGCAGAGTTCAGCATTTTCCACAAAATAATGCCAATGAAATTCAATCACATTGATTAAACTAAGTCACCGTTCGAAACATGAGCCTGTTTTTTGGCACTATTTAAGAACTTTTACATAATGTTCTCTCACAAAAAATAGAATTTATGATTCAAATTTACTTTTCAAATATAGGATCCAAATAGACCATAAGACTAAAATAGGATGTATTTGTTCTCTATTTTTTCATCACTCAGATCTTATCTTATGCAAAAATATCTTATGAAAGTTTTTCATCTCATCGTTTTCATTCCCGTCGTACAATAATTGAAAACTGGGTTACATGTACGTCCGAATAATTGTGCTTATTTGGCAGAATATCACATGGCTTGTCTTTTTTTTTTTTTTTTTTTTTTAAAACAAAACATTTTTCTGATGGTGAAAAAAAAGAACAGTATCAACAAAGGGACAAAAGGAGTACTGATAAAATGCTTGTAAGCAAGTGGAGTGTAAAGAAGATAAAAATCAATAAAGATTTTTCCCTCGTTAGCCTAATTTTTCTCTGCATTTTCTTCATGGATCTCCAACTCCCCTCCTTCCCAATCCTTCTCAGCTTCTTCCTCTTTGTGTTCATGGTTTTGAACATACGAAAAAGATCATCGGAAACCGTTAATTCTACTTCTAGACTACCCCCAGGGCCATGGAAGTTGCCCATCATAGGAAATTTGCTCCAACTTCTAAGCTCTTTGCCCCATCACGCATTAAGAGACTTGGCCAGGAAATATGGACCGTTGATGTACTTACGAATCGGCCAGGTTCCAACTTTGGTGGTTTCGTCGCCGGAGTTTGCAAAAGAGGTGATGAGAACTCATGATGCTATCTTTGCATC
Source organism: Ficus hirta (assembly GCA_038430175.1). NCBI lineage: Eukaryota > Viridiplantae > Streptophyta > Magnoliopsida > Rosales > Moraceae > Ficus > Ficus hirta. The sequence continues at coordinate 40,777,831 of CM076585.1, read as the reverse complement.
TAGGCCCTCGGTTCTTTTTTCACGGATTTTGCTCTACAATTCTACCGATATTGTGTTTTCCCCGTATGGAGAGTATTGGAGACAGCTACGAAAAATTTGCACGCAGGAGCTCTTGAGCGTGGCGAGGGTTGAGACTTTTAGACCAATTCGAGAGGAAGAAATGTTAAATCTTGTAGAATGGATTGCTTCAAATGTTGGGTCTGCTATCAATCTCACTGAAAGAATCTACTCCTCAACTTGCACCATCACGACACGAGCAGCGTTTGGTAAGAAAAGTGAAGATCAAGAGGAGTTCATGTTGATCATGAAGGAAGCTATAAAGTTAGCATCGGGGTTTGATCTTGCGGATGTGTTTCCTTCTTTCGGTTTTCTTGATCCTCTGATCTTCGGTACGAGGGCTAAACTCGAGAAGCTGTACCAAAAGTCGGACAGGATACTTGATAACATCATCAAGGAACATAACAACGAGAAGCCAACTGAAAAAAGTGGTGAAAGTGGAACTGTTAGAGAAGATCTAGTGGATGTTCTTCTGAAGTTTCATAATAATGATCTTGAATTTTCCGTGACAATGGACAATCTTAAAGCAATAATCTTTGTAAGTGCATCAATCTTTGCTTCATTAAATTCACATACTTGTGGAAGAGACATACATTTGTGCATATCCACATCGATTGAGTTTTTAAACATTGTGAAGTTCAGTAAATTTTAATTATATAACCATACTTGTTACTTTCAGGACATCTTTACTGCTGGGACAGAAACATCTGCTACCGCTTTGGATTGGGCAATGGCAGAACTGATAAAGAATCCAAGAGTCATGGAGAAAGCACAAAATGAGGTGAGAGACGTCTTTTGTAAAAAAGGGTCGGTTGATGAAACAGCAATTAGCGAGATGACGTATTTGAAATCGGTTGTCAAAGAGACATTGAGATTACATCCTTCTGCTCCCCTGTTAGTTCCGAGAGAATGTGGACAAAAGTGTGAGATTAATGGCTATGAGATACCCGCGAAAACAAAGGTCTTGGTTAATGCTTGGGCAATTGGAAGAGATCCTAGCTATTGGACTGAACCCGAGAGTTTCATACCGGAGAGGTTTCTTGATAGTCCTATTGACTACAAAGGAACAAAATTTGAGTACATCCCGTTTGGGGCTGGAAGGAGAATATGCCCCGGCATATCGTTCGGTGTGAGTAATATCGAGCTTCCTCTTGCAATGTTGCTTTACCATTTTGATTGGAAACTCCCCAGTGGATTGAAACAGGAAGATCTGAACATGACTGAGTCGTTCGCCGCGACTGTTCGTAGAAAAGATGATTTGCACTTGATTCCCATTGCTTATGACCTGTCATTTCTTGAAGAGGCCAGTAGGAAAGCAAAATAATATGTTTCCAGTACTTAAATTAGCTGCCGTTTGTTTTCATCGTTCCTTGTTTCTGAGTGGATTAAGTTCTAAATAGTAAATCTGTGTGGAATTTACGTGTTCATAATTGATGCATTCTAGTAGCCAAGTTATCGTCTCTTTATGTAATTTTCTCATGAGTTCTATTTATTTTGCTCTTTGTTTGTTGTTAATAATTTCATAACATTTTTCATTCTAAAATAAATAAACTTTGTATCTATTCACTACTTATATCATAGAATTTGAAAGATTTTTTTTTTTTTTTTGATGTTCCCTGAATTTATCACACAGATGCAATTTGTACCATGAACTTTTAATTTTGATAATTTACATCACGAACTTATAAATTTTTAGTAATTTACCCTCATTGATAACAGTGTTGTTGTTGTTGTTGATGTTTTTTTTTTTAATATGAAAATTGACACTTGACTTACACATAGATTGTTAATTAAAAGTATTATAAGTCCTTTTTAATCAATATTAAACCCAAATTTATGTTCAAAACAAAGTCAATTCAAAGCTAATCAATGCGGGGTAAATTACTACAGATTTATAAATTTAGAGAATAAATTATCAAAATTAAAAATTCAGGATGTAAATTATAATTTTTTGATAAGTCCAGTATACAACGGTGCTTAAAAAACCTAAAACAAAAAATAAATCTTATGTTGAACTTAAACTTGAAGAGGTAACATGTTAAAGTCACAGGCTTGTTCCTCTGCCGCCTCTGTTTCAGCAGTGTAAGTACAATCTTCTAATCAGTATTTGAATTACTACTCCAACTATAAAGTATTTAAGGCAGATATGATTGACCTTGAGAACTCCAAAATAATTTCCAAATATCTTATCTATCTTCCCAATAATAATTCTACAGAGACGTGTGTGATGTGTATATATATATTTATGTATATATACTTTATCGTTGGACAGTACAATTGAAAAGTCATTGGAATTGCTTCAAAAGCAATTCTCTTCATCCAATCTATTAGAATTAACACAGAGAAAGTATCAGGACCAGAAGCAACAAAAATATCTTCTAGCGAAAAGAATCACAATTTTACAGACTTTAAACCATTTCACTCTTTTTGAGTTCAGTTGCACTTCCTACATGGATCTCAAATTACCCTCTTTCTCAGTCCTTTTCACCTTCTTCCTCTTTGTGTTTATGGTGCTAAACATACTCATCGAAAGAGCTAAGACCATAACCTCAGCTTCAAAACTACCCGTGGGACCATGGAAACTACCCATGATATCATCTTTGCATCTAGGCCACGAAATCTTTAATCAGAGATCGTGTTATACGGTTCAACGGATATTGCCTTGGCACCATATGGTGAGTAATGGAGACAACCGCGAAAGATTTGTATGCAGGAACTCTTGTGCACAACAAGAGTTGAATCTTTCAGGCCATCAGAGAGGAAGAGATGCTTAGTCTCATAGGTGTTGTATGGCTGTCGTCGGCTTGTGCCGTGAGATGTTTTGTTTAGTTTATAACAAGTGAAACCCTTGTTTCATGTTGCTAAGATGTGGCGGAACCATCATTCTTTTAGGCAATAAAACCGCCCCATTCAGCGACAGAACTGCAGGCATCATATGGATTGATACTTCTAAAATCACGGACTGTGAAGGCGCTTTTTGCCTAAAAGCAAAAACCTTCCTTTTTTAAGTATAAATGGCCTGTTTCGTCTGAAGATTTGAATAGTATATTCAAATTTTTGTGAGAGAGAACGTTATAGAAAGTGTGTTTGAGTTGTAGGTTTGAACCTTTTTCGAAACGGTGGCTAAACAGACTAGAATTCGTATGTGAATTTTAAGGAAAAAAGGAGACGTAGGAAACTTAGTTTATTTATTTATGTTCGTCCGGGTTTCTCTTTTATATCCATAAAAATTATCCAAAAATTGCAAAAAAACTTCCTTCATGATTATTTAAAGAGGATTCATTTGGAAGTAGGAAGTTGAAGCATAGCTTGAATCTAGAAGATATGAACTTTTCATGATTTTGAACTTCATCAACATACCAGATATACTATGCTACTAGAAAACAGAACTAAAAGCCAAAAAAAAAAAAAAAAAAAAGAAAGAAGCTGAAATTATTAAAAACAGTGATCAAACAGACTCTTAAGATCACACACCTTCCTGTTCCCTTGTAACTTCCAAGAGAACGTAGCAAAAGCCGCAAAATTTACAATTACAAAATACCAGCCAAGACCAGAGTCCTCGTAAATGCTTGGGCTGTCGGGCGAGATCCCATGTATTGGACTGAACCAGAAAGATGTTCCCCACCCTGAGGGATTCCTTGATAGCCAAGTTATTCCAAGGGGTTGAACTTTGAGTTCATCCCTTTCGGAGCAGGATGGAGAACGTGTGCTGGGACTGCATTTGCTACACCGATATTGAGCTTCCACTTGCACGACTGTTGTACCATTTTGACTGGAAAATACCCGACATGTCGGTGCGAGATGATCTAGACATGTTTGAAGTTTTAGGGTCGCAGTTCGGAGAAAGAAAGAACTCAACTTGATTGCTACTCCTTATATTTCTGCAAACATTTAAGATCAAAAGGAAAGTGGAATTGGACTTCTTTCGTTATACTTTTCCTCTGCTTTTAATGCTACGATAAGGAAAGGGATCCCAGGATTGCAGAATATCATATTTGATATTGTGTTGTTTTGTATCTGGGTCAAGATGAGGGTTGGGGTTGAGGACAGTAGGGCCCTAGGGTAGCATTGGTTGAGGCTCAGGGATGGGCTGGCCTGTGGTTGGCGTCGGGAGGGGACGAGTCAAGTTCGGCCTACGAACGGAGAGGGAGATAAAATACAATATATCGCATACAATACAACACAATACATGCAACCAAAAATGGCTAATATGTTTTTCTATGTGTTTAGCTTCCTTGCTCTGTTTTACTCTGTTTCGCTCTGTTTTCCCCTGTTTAGAAAGAGGACAGTAATACAAGCAAAAGTATTTTGTAATTTTCCTTAATGCAAACGACATCTCTTTGTTACCAACATGAAGACACCATCTATTATCATTTTCTGCTACTGCCCAATTTTGTGTCGTACGGACCTAAAAAAAAGGCTACTACAAATAGTCTTGTCGTTTACAAGAATTCCAAAATCTTGAGTGAGTGAATTCTTTCAGCTAAAAATAAGCTGACCAAAGTTTCCAAGTTAAATGTGTAACAACAATTAGAAAACAAAGAATATGAAAAAGAAAAAGAAAAAGAAAAAAAAAGTGCAAGAAATTACCATGCATGAGATATAGAGTTTGGCGTAAAACTCCTAAGAGGATAGAATTTACTGGCCTTAAAGGAGGAACAAAAAGAGAGAGCTCTACAAATTCTTCGATATTGAGAAGCCGCCCTCAATTTTCTCCTTTTCTCTTTTTAATCTATGTATTTTTGTATAAATTAATATGTCGTCCCTTCAAGTTCCCCTCAAAATTTTTTTTTTCTTTCTTACTAACTCGTCAATCTGGGATCTGATTCAGATTTATCATACTTGTTTTTTTTTTTTTTTTTTTTTTTTTTTGTACAAATTTACATATGCGGAGAGATCAAATACAATGCAAAAAAGGGAAACTTACGAAAATACCCCCATCACCACTAAACGACTTGGCGCACAACACAGCTACAAAGTTGCATAATAAACAACAATCACCAGGGTTAAACGACAAGTAGCATGGGACCAAATAGTCGGAAAGGCAGCTCCTACATCAGATTTTTAAGGAGAATGTTGACTATTTTTTGTACAGCAACCTAGGTTTGGTGTCAAAAGGTACTAAGAGTTAGAAATCCACATCTCAGAAATATAACAATTTCTTTTATATGATAAAAAAGATCCGAAAAATTTGAAGACCACTCAAAGATGCTTGCAGAGTTCAGCATTTTCCACAAAATAATGCCAATGAACTTCAAATCACATTGATTAAACTAAGTGACTGTTGGAAACATGAGCTTGTTTTTTGGCACTACTAGAGAACTTTTACATAATATTTTCTCTCACAGAAAATAGAATTTACTATTCAAATTTACTTTTTGAACATAGGATCCAAATAGATCATAAGACTAAAATAAGATGTACTAGCTCTCCATTTTTTCATCACTCAGATCTTATCTTATGCAAAAATATCTTATGAAAGTTTCATCTCATCGTTTTCATTCTTGTCGTACAATAATTGAGAACTGGGTTACATGTACGTCCGAATAATTGTGCTTATTTTGCATAATATCACATGGCTTGTCCTTTTTTTTTTTTAACAAAACATTTTTCTGATGTTGAAAAAAAAGAACAGTATCAATAAAGATTTTTCCCTCATTAGCCTAATTTTTCTCTACATTTTCTTCATGGATCTCCAACTCCCCTCCTTCCCAATCCTTCTCAGCTTCTTCCTCTTTGTGTTCATGGTTTTGAACATACGAAAAAGATCATCGGAAACCGTTAATTCTACTTCTAGACTACCCCCAGGGCCATGGAAGTTGCCCATCATAGGAAATTTGCACCAACTTCTAAGCTCTTTGCCCCATCACACATTAAGAGACTTGGCCAGGAAATATGGACCGTTGATGTACTTACGAATCGGCCAGGTTCCAACTTTGGTGGTTTCATCGCCGGAGTTTGCAAAAGAGGTGATGAGAACTCATGATGCTATCTTTGCATCTAGGCCCTCGGTTCTTTTTTCACGGATTTTGCTCTACAATTCTACCGATATTGTGTTTTCCCCGTATGGAGAGTATTGGAGACAGCTACGAAAAATTTGCACGCAGGAGCTCTTGAGCGTGGCGAGGGTTGAGACTTTTAGACCAATTCGAGAGGAAGAAGTGTTAAATCTTGTAGAATGGATTGCTTCAAATGTTGGGTCTGCTATCAATCTCACTGAAAGAATCTACTCCTCAACTTGCACCATCACGACACGAGCAGCGTTTGGTAAGAAAAGTGAAGATCAAGAGGAGTTCATGTCGATCATGAAGGAAGCTATAAAGTTAGCATCGGGGTTTGATCTTGCGGATGTGTTTCCTTCTTTCGGTTTTCTTGATCCTCTGATCTTCGGTACAAGGGCTAAACTCGAGAAGCTGTACCAAAAGTCGGACAGGATACTTGATAACATCATCAAGGAACATAACAACGAGAAGCCAACTGAAAAAAGTGGTGAAAGTGGAACTGTTAGAGAAGATCTAGTGGATGTTCTTCTGAAGTTTCATAATAATGATCTTGAATTTTCCCTGACAATGGACAATCTTAAAGCAATAATCTTTGTAAGTGCATCAATCTTTGCTTCATTAAATTCACATACTTGTGGAAGAGACATACATTTGTGCATATCCACATTGATTGAGTTTTTAAACATTGTGAAGTTCAGTAAATTTTAATTATATAACCATACTTGTTACTTTCAGGACATCTTTATTGCTGGGACAGAAACATCTGCTACCGCTTTGGATTGGGCAATGGCAGAACTGATAAAGAATCCAAGAGTCATGGAGAAAGCACAAAATGAGGTGAGAGACGTCTTTTGTAGAAAAGGGTCGGTTGATGAAACAGCAATTAGCGAGATGACGTATTTGAAATCGGTTGTCAAAGAGACATTGAGATTACATCCTTCTGCTCCCTTGTTAGTTCCGAGAGAATGTGGACAAAAGTGTGAGATTAATGGCTATGAGATACCCGCGAAAACAAAGGTCTTGTTTAATGCTTGGGCAATTGGAAGAGATCCTAGCTATTGGACTGAACCCGAGAGTTTCATACCGGAGAGGTTTCTTGATAGTCCTATTGACTACAAAGGAACAAAATTTGAGTACATCCCGTTTGGGGCTGGAAGGAGAATATGCCCCGGCATATCGTTCGGTGTGAGTAATATCGAGCTTCCTCTTGCAATGTTGCTTTATCATTTTGATTGGAAACTCCCCAATGGATTGAAACAGGAAGATCTGAACATGACCGAGTCGTTCGCCGCGACTGTTCGTAGAAAAGATGATTTGCACTTGATTCCCATTGCTTATGACCTGTCATTTCTTGAAGAGGCCAGTAGGAAAGCAAAATAATATGTTTCTAGTACTTAAATTAGCTGCTGTTTGTTTTCATCGTTCCTTGTTTCTGAGTGGATTAAGTTCTAAATAGTAAATCTGTGTGGAATTTACGTGTTCATAATTGATGCATTCTAGTAGCCAAGTTATCGTCTCTTTATGTAATTTTCTCATGAGTTCTATTTATTTTGCTCTTTGTTGTTGTTAATAATTTCATAACATTTTTCATTCTAAAATAAATAAACTTTGTATCTATTCACTACTTATATCATAGAATTTGAAAGATTTTTTTTTTATTTTTTTTTAATGTTCCCTGAATTTATCACACAGATGCAATTTGTACCATGAACTTTTAATTTTGATAATTTACATCACGAACTTATAAATTTTTAGTAATTTACCCTCATTGATAACAGTGTTGTTGTTGTTGTTGATGTTTTTTTTTTTAATATGAAAATTGACACTTGACTTACACATAGATTGTTAATTAAAAGTATTATAAGTCCTTTTTAATCAATATTAAACCCAAATTTATGTTCAAAACAAAGTCAATTCAAAGCTAATCAATGCGGGGTAAATTACTACAGATTTATAAATTTAGAGAATAAATTATCAAAATTAAAAATTCAGGATGTAAATTATAATTTTTTGATAAGTCCAGTATACAACGGTGCTTAAAAAACCTAAAACAAAAAATAAATCTTATGTTGAACTTAAACTTGAAGAGGTAACATGTTAAAGTCACAGGCTTGTTCCTCTGCCGCCTCTGTTTCAGCAGTGTAAGTACAATCTTCTAATCAGTATTTGAATTACTACTCCAACTATAAAGTATTTAAGGCAGATATGATTGACCTTGAGAACTCCAAAATAATTTCCAAATATCTTATCTATCTTCCCAATAATAATTCTACAGAGACGTGTGTGATGTGTATATATATATTTATGTATATATACTTTATCGTTGGACAGTACAATTGAAAAGTCATTGGAATTGCTTCAAAAGCAATTCTCTTCATCCAATCTATTAGAATTAACACAGAGAAAGTATCAGGACCAGAAGCAACAAAAATATCTTCTAGCGAAAAGAATCACAATTTTACAGACTTTAAACCATTTCACTCTTTTTGAGTTCAGTTGCACTTCCTACATGGATCTCAAATTACCCTCTTTCTCAGTCCTTTTCACCTTCTTCCTCTTTGTGTTTATGGTGCTAAACATACTCATCGAAAGAGCTAAGACCATAACCTCAGCTTCAAAACTACCCGTGGGACCATGGAAACTACCCATGATATCATCTTTGCATCTAGGCCACGAAATCTTTAATCAGAGATCGTGTTATACGGTTCAACGGATATTGCCTTGGCACCATATGGTGAGTAATGGAGACAACCGCGAAAGATTTGTATGCAGGAACTCTTGTGCACAACAAGAGTTGAATCTTTCAGGCCATCAGAGAGGAAGAGATGCTTAGTCTCATAGGTGTTGTATGGCTGTCGTCGGCTTGTGCCGTGAGATGTTTTGTTTAGTTTATAACAAGTGAAACCCTTGTTTCATGTTGCTAAGATGTGGCGGAACCATCATTCTTTTAGGCAATAAAACCGCCCCATTCAGCGACAGAACTGCAGGCATCATATGGATTGATACTTCTAAAATCACGGACTGTGAAGGCGCTTTTTGCCTAAAAGCAAAAACCTTCCTTTTTTAAGTATAAATGGCCTGTTTCGTCTGAAGATTTGAATAGTATATTCAAATTTTTGTGAGAGAGAACGTTATAGAAAGTGTGTTTGAGTTGTAGGTTTGAACCTTTTTCGAAACGGTGGCTAAACAGACTAGAATTCGTATGTGAATTTTAAGGAAAAAAGGAGACGTAGGAAACTTAGTTTATTTATTTATGTTCGTCCGGGTTTCTCTTTTATATCCATAAAAATTATCCAAAAATTGCAAAAAAACTTCCTTCATGATTATTTAAAGAGGATTCATTTGGAAGTAGGAAGTTGAAGCATAGCTTGAATCTAGAAGATATGAACTTTTCATGATTTTGAACTTCATCAACATACCAGATATACTATGCTACTAGAAAACAGAACTAAAAGCCAAAAAAAAAAAAAAAAAAAAGAAAGAAGCTGAAATTATTAAAAACAGTGATCAAACAGACTCTTAAGATCACACACCTTCCTGTTCCCTTGTAACTTCCAAGAGAACGTAGCAAAAGCCGCAAAATTTACAATTACAAAATACCAGCCAAGACCAGAGTCCTCGTAAATGCTTGGGCTGTCGGGCGAGATCCCATGTATTGGACTGAACCAGAAAGATGTTCCCCACCCTGAGGGATTCCTTGATAGCCAAGTTATTCCAAGGGGTTGAACTTTGAGTTCATCCCTTTCGGAGCAGGATGGAGAACGTGTGCTGGGACTGCATTTGCTACACCGATATTGAGCTTCCACTTGCACGACTGTTGTACCATTTTGACTGGAAAATACCCGACATGTCGGTGCGAGATGATCTAGACATGTTTGAAGTTTTAGGGTCGCAGTTCGGAGAAAGAAAGAACTCAACTTGATTGCTACTCCTTATATTTCTGCAAACATTTAAGATCAAAAGGAAAGTGGAATTGGACTTCTTTCGTTATACTTTTCCTCTGCTTTTAATGCTACGATAAGGAAAGGGATCCCAGGATTGCAGAATATCATATTTGATATTGTGTTGTTTTGTATCTGGGTCAAGATGAGGGTTGGGGTTGAGGACAGTAGGGCCCTAGGGTAGCATTGGTTGAGGCTCAGGGATGGGCTGGCCTGTGGTTGGCGTCGGGAGGGGACGAGTCAAGTTCGGCCTACGAACGGAGAGGGAGATAAAATACAATATATCGCATACAATACAACACAATACATGCAACCAAAAATGGCTAATATGTTTTTCTATGTGTTTAGCTTCCTTGCTCTGTTTTACTCTGTTTCGCTCTGTTTTCCCCTGTTTAGAAAGAGGACAGTAATACAAGCAAAAGTATTTTGTAATTTTCCTTAATGCAAACGACATCTCTTTGTTACCAACATGAAGACACCATCTATTATCATTTTCTGCTACTGCCCAATTTTGTGTCGTACGGACCTAAAAAAAAGGCTACTACAAATAGTCTTGTCGTTTACAAGAATTCCAAAGTCCTGAGTGAGTGAATTCTTTCAGCTAAAAATAAGCTGACCAAAGTTTCCAAGTTAAATGTATAACAACAATTAGAAAACAAAGAATATGAAAAAGAAAAAGAAAAAGAAAAAAAAAGTGCAAGAAATTACCATGCATGAGATATAGAGTTTGGCGTAAAACTCCTAAGAGGATAGAATTTACTGGCCTTAAAGGAGGAACAAAAAGAGAGAGCTCTACAAATTCTTCGATATTGAGAAGCAGCCCTCAATTTTCTCCTTTTCTCTTTTTAATCTATGTATTTTTGTATAAATTAATATGTCGTCCCTTCAAGTTCCCCTCAAAAATTTTTTTTTTTCTTTCTTACTAACTCGTCAATCTGGGATCTGATTCAGATTTATCATACTTGTTTTTTTTTTTTTTTTTTTTTTTTTTTGTACATATTTACATATGCGGAGAGATCAAATACAATGCAAAAAAGGGAAACTTACGAAAATACCCCCATCACCACTAAACGACTTGGCGCACAACACAGCTACAAAGTTGCATAATAAACAACAATCACCAGGGTTAAACGACAAGTAGCATGGGACCAAATAGTCGGAAAGGCAGCTCCTACATCAGATTTTTAAGGAGAATGACTATTTTTTGTACAGCAACCTTTGTTAATAAAGGTAATTAAAAAATATAAAACAAAACCTTAGGTTTGGTGTCAAAAGGTACTAAGAGTTAGAAATCCACATCTCAGAAATATAACAATTTCTTTTATATGATAAAAAAGATCCGAAAAATTTGAAGACCACTCAAAGATGCTTGCAGAGTTCAGCATTTTCCACAAAATAATGCCAATGAACTTCAAATCACATTGATTAAACTAAGTGACTGTTGGAAACATGAGCTTGTTTTTTGGCACTACTAGAGAACTTTTACATAATATTTTCTCTCACAGAATATAGAATTTACTATTCAAATTTACTTTTTGAACATAGGATCCAAATAGATCATAAGACTAAAATAAGATGTACTAGCTCTCCATTTTTTCATCACTCAGATCTTATCTTATGCAAAAATATCTTATGAAAGTTTCATCTCATCGTTTTCATTCTTGTCGTACAATAATTGAAAACTGGGTTACATGTACGTCCGAATAATTGTGCTTATTTTGCATAATATCACATGGCTTGTCCTTTTTTTTTTTTAACAAAACATTTTTCTGATGTTGAAAAAAAAGAACAGTATCAATAAAGATTTTTCCCTCATTAGCCTAATTTTTCTCTACATTTTCTTCATGGATCTCCAACTCCCCTCCTTCCCAATCCTTCTCAGCTTCTTCCTCTTTGTGTTCATGGTTTTGAACATACGAAAAAGATCATCGGAAACCGTTAATTCTACTTCTAGACTACCCCCAGGGCCATGGAAGTTGCCCATCATAGGAAATTTGCTCCAACTTCTAAGCTCTTTGCCCCATCACACATTAAGAGACTTGGCCAGGAAATATGGACCGTTGATGTACTTACGAATCGGCCAGGTTCCAACTTTGGTGGTTTCGTCGCCGGAGTTTGCAAAAGAGGTGATGAGAACTCATGATGCTATCTTTGCATCTAGGCCCTCGGTTCTTTTTTCACGGATTTTGCTCTACAATTCTACCGATATTGTGTTTTCCCCGTATGGAGAGTATTGGAGACAGCTACGAAAAATTTGCACGCAGGAGCTCTTGAGCGTGGCGAGGGTTGAGACTTTTAGACCAATTCGAGAGGAAGAAGTGTTAAATCTTGTAGAATGGATTGCTTCAAATGTTGGGTCTGCTATCAATCTCACTGAAAGAATCTACTCCTCAACTTGCACCATCACGACACGAGCAGCGTTTGGTAAGAAAAGTGAAGATCAAGAGGAGTTCATGTCGATCATGAAGGAAGCTATAAAGTTAGCATCGGGGTTTGATCTTGCGGATGTGTTTCCTTCTTTCGGTTTTCTTGATCCTCTGATCTTCGGTACAAGGGCTAAACTCGAGAAGCTGTACCAAAAGTCGGACAGGATACTTGATAACATCATCAAGGAACATAACAACGAGAAGCCAACTGAAAAAAGTGGTGAAAGTGGAACTGTTAGAGAAGATCTAGTGGATGTTCTTCTGAAGTTTCATAATAATGATCTTGAATTTTCCCTGACAATGGACAATCTTAAAGCAATAATCTTTGTAAGTGCATCAATCTTTGCTTCATTAAATTCACATACTTGTGGAAGAGACATACATTTGTGCATATCCACATTGATTGAGTTTTTAAACATTGTGAAGTTCAGTAAATTTTAATTATATAACCATACTTGTTACTTTCAGGACATCTTTATTGCTGGGACAGAAACATCTGCTACCGCTTTGGATTGGGCAATGGCAGAACTGATAAAGAATCCAAGAGTCATGGAGAAAGCACAAAATGAGGTGAGAGACGTCTTTTGTAGAAAAGGGTCGGTTGATGAAACATCAATTAGCGAGATGACGTATTTGAAATCGGTTGTCAAAGAGACATTGAGATTACATCCTTCTGCTCCCCTGTTAGTTCCGAGAGAATGTGGACAAAAGTGTGAGATTAATGGCTATGAGATACCCGCGAAAACAAAGGTCTTGTTTAATGCTTGGGCAATTGGAAGAGATCCTAGCTATTGGACTGAACCCGAGAGTTTCATACCGGAGAGGTTTCTTGATAGTCCTATTGACTACAAAGGAACAAAATTTGAGTACATCCCGTTTGGGGCTGGAAGGAGAATATGCCCCGGCATATCGTTCGGTGTGAGTAATATCGAGCTTCCTCTTGCAATGTTGCTTTACCATTTTGATTGGAAACTCCCCAGTGGATTGAAACAGGAAGATCTGAACATGACTGAGTCGTTCGCCGCGACTGTTCGTAGAAAAGATGATTTGCACTTGATTCCCATTGCTTATGACCTGTCATTTCTTGAAGAGGCCAGTAGGAAAGCAAAATAATATGTTTCCAGTACTTAAATTAGCTGCCGTTTGTTTTCATCGTTCCTTGTTTCTGAGTGGATTAAGTTCTAAATAGTAAATCTGTGTGGAATTTACGTGTTCATAATTGATGCATTCTAGTAGCCAAGTTATCGTCTCTTTATGTAATTTTCTCATGAGTTCTATTTATTTTGCTCTTTGTTTGTTGTTAATAATTTCATAACATTTTTCATTCTAAAATAAATAAACTTTGTATCTATTCACTACTTATATCATAGAATTTGAAAGATTTTTTTTTTTTTTTGATGTTCCCTGAATTTATCACACAGATGCAATTTGTACCATGAACTTTTAATTTTGATAATTTACATCACGAACTTATAAATTTTTAGTAATTTACCCTCATTGATAACAGTGTTGTTGTTGTTGTTGATGTTTTTTTTTTTTAATATGAAAATTGACACTTGACTTACACATAGATTGTTAATTAAAAGTATTATAAGTCCTTTTTAATCAATATTAAACCCAAATTTATGTTCAAAACAAAGTCAATTCAAAGCTAATCAATGCGGGGTAAATTACTACAGATTTATAAATTTAGAGAATAAATTATCAAAATTAAAAATTCAGGATGTAAATTATAATTTTTTGATAAGTCCAGTATACAACGGTGCTTAAAAAACCTAAAACAAAAAATAAATCTTATGTTGAACTTAAACTTGAAGAGGTAACATGTTAAAGTCACAGGCTTGTTCCTCTGCCGCCTCTGTTTCAGCAGTGTAAGTACAATCTTCTAATCAGTATTTGAATTACTACTCCAACTATAAAGTATTTAAGGCAGATATGATTGACCTTGAGAACTCCAAAATAATTTCCAAATATCTTATCTATCTTCCCAATAATAATTCTACAGAGACGTGTGTGATGTGTATATATATATTTATGTATATATACTTTATCGTTGGACAGTACAATTGAAAAGTCATTGGAATTGCTTCAAAAGCAATTCTCTTCATCCAATCTATTAGAATTAACACAGAGAAAGTATCAGGACCAGAAGCAACAAAAATATCTTCTAGCGAAAAGAATCACAATTTTACAGACTTTAAACCATTTCACTCTTTTTGAGTTCAGTTGCACTTCCTACATGGATCTCAAATTACCCTCTTTCTCAGTCCTTTTCACCTTCTTCCTCTTTGTGTTTATGGTGCTAAACATACTCATCGAAAGAGCTAAGACCATAACCTCAGCTTCAAAACTACCCGTGGGACCATGGAAACTACCCATGATATCATCTTTGCATCTAGGCCACGAAATCTTTAATCAGAGATCGTGTTATACGGTTCAACGGATATTGCCTTGGCACCATATGGTGAGTAATGGAGACAACCGCGAAAGATTTGTATGCAGGAACTCTTGTGCACAACAAGAGTTGAATCTTTCAGGCCATCAGAGAGGAAGAGATGCTTAGTCTCATAGGTGTTGTATGGCTGTCGTCGGCTTGTGCCGTGAGATGTTTTGTTTAGTTTATAACAAGTGAAACCCTTGTTTCATGTTGCTAAGATGTGGCGGAACCATCATTCTTTTAGGCAATAAAACCGCCCCATTCAGCGACAGAACTGCAGGCATCATATGGATTGATACTTCTAAAATCACGGACTGTGAAGGCGCTTTTTGCCTAAAAGCAAAAACCTTCCTTTTTTAAGTATAAATGGCCTGTTTCGTCTGAAGATTTGAATAGTATATTCAAATTTTTGTGAGAGAGAACGTTATAGAAAGTGTGTTTGAGTTGTAGGTTTGAACCTTTTTCGAAACGGTGGCTAAACAGACTAGAATTCGTATGTGAATTTTAAGGAAAAAAGGAGACGTAGGAAACTTAGTTTATTTATTTATGTTCGTCCGGGTTTCTCTTTTATATCCATAAAAATTATCCAAAAATTGCAAAAAAACTTCCTTCATGATTATTTAAAGAGGATTCATTTGGAAGTAGGAAGTTGAAGCATAGCTTGAATCTAGAAGATATGAACTTTTCATGATTTTGAACTTCATCAACATACCAGATATACTATGCTACTAGAAAACAGAACTAAAAGCCAAAAAAAAAAAAAAAAAAAAAGAAAGAAGCTGAAATTATTAAAAACAGTGATCAAACAGACTCTTAAGATCACACACCTTCCTGTTCCCTTGTAACTTCCAAGAGAACGTAGCAAAAGCCGCAAAATTTACAATTACAAAATACCAGCCAAGACCAGAGTCCTCGTAAATGCTTGGGCTGTCGGGCGAGATCCCATGTATTGGACTGAACCAGAAAGATGTTCCCCACCCTGAGGGATTCCTTGATAGCCAAGTTATTCCAAGGGGTTGAACTTTGAGTTCATCCCTTTCGGAGCAGGATGGAGAACGTGTGCTGGGACTGCATTTGCTACACCGATATTGAGCTTCCACTTGCACGACTGTTGTACCATTTTGACTGGAAAATACCCGACATGTCGGTGCGAGATGATCTAGACATGTTTGAAGTTTTAGGGTCGCAGTTCGGAGAAAGAAAGAACTCAACTTGATTGCTACTCCTTATATTTCTGCAAACATTTAAGATCAAAAGGAAAGTGGAATTGGACTTCTTTCGTTATACTTTTCCTCTGCTTTTAATGCTACGATAAGGAAAGGGATCCCAGGATTGCAGAATATCATATTTGATATTGTGTTGTTTTGTATCTGGGTCAAGATGAGGGTTGGGGTTGAGGACAGTAGGGCCCTAGGGTAGCATTGGTTGAGGCTCAGGGATGGGCTGGCCTGTGGTTGGCGTCGGGAGGGGACGAGTCAAGTTCGGCCTACGAACGGAGAGGGAGATAAAATACAATATATCGCATACAATACAACACAATACATGCAACCAAAAATGGCTAATATGTTTTTCTATGTGTTTAGCTTCCTTGCTCTGTTTTACTCTGTTTCGCTCTGTTTTCCCCTGTTTAGAAAGAGGACAGTAATACAAGCAAAAGTATTTTGTAATTTTCCTTAATGCAAACGACATCTCTTTGTTACCAACATGAAGACACCATCTATTATCATTTTCTGCTACTGCCCAATTTTGTGTCGTACGGACCTAAAAAAAAGGCTACTACAAATAGTCTTGTCGTTTACAAGAATTCCAAAGTCCTGAGTGAGTGAATTCTTTCAGCTAAAAATAAGCTGACCAAAGTTTCCAAGTTAAATGTGTAACAACAATTAGAAAACAAAGAATATGAAAAAGAAAAAGAAAAAGAAAAAAAAAGTGCAAGAAATTACCATGCATGAGATATAGAGTTTGGCGTAAAACTCCTAAGAGGATAGAATTTACTGGCCTTAAAGGAGGAACAAAAAGAGAGAGCTCTACAAATTCTTCGATATTGAGAAGCCGCCCTCAATTTTCTCCTTTTCTCTTTTTAATCTATGTATTTTTGTATAAATTAATATGTCGTCCCTTCAAGTTCCCCTCAAAATTTTTTTTTTCTTTCTTACTAACTCGTCAATCTGGGATCTGATTCAGATTTATCATACTTGTTTTTTTTTTTTTTTTTTTTTTTTGTACAAATTTACATATGCGGAGAGATCAAATACAATGCAAAAAAGGGAAACTTACGAAAATACCCCCATCACCACTAAACGACTTGGCGCACAACACAGCTACAAAGTTGCATAATAAACAACAATCACCAGGGTTAAACGACAAGTAGCATGGGACCAAATAGTCGGAAAGGCAGCTCCTACATCAGATTTTTAAGGAGAATGTTGACTATTTTTTGTACAGCAACCTAGGTTTGGTGTCAAAAGGTACTAAGAGTTAGAAATCCACATCTCAGAAATATAACAATTTCTTTTATATGATAAAAAAGATCCGAAAAATTTGAAGACCACTCAAAGATGCTTGCAGAGTTCAGCATTTTCCACAAAATAATGCCAATGAACTTCAAATCACATTGATTAAACTAAGTGACTGTTGGAAACATGAGCTTGTTTTTTGGCACTACTAGAGAACTTTTACATAATATTTTCTCTCACAGAAAATAGAATTTACTATTCAAATTTACTTTTTGAACATAGGATCCAAATAGATCATAAGACTAAAATAAGATGTACTAGCTCTCCATTTTTTCATCACTCAGATCTTATCTTATGCAAAAATATCTTATGAAAGTTTCATCTCATCGTTTTCATTCTTGTCGTACAATAATTGAGAACTGGGTTACATGTACGTCCGAATAATTGTGCTTATTTTGCATAATATCACATGGCTTGTCCTTTTTTTTTTTTAACAAAACATTTTTCTGATGTTGAAAAAAAAGAACAGTATCAATAAAGATTTTTCCCTCATTAGCCTAATTTTTCTCTACATTTTCTTCATGGATCTCCAACTCCCCTCCTTCCCAATCCTTCTCAGCTTCTTCCTCTTTGTGTTCATGGTTTTGAACATACGAAAAAGATCATCGGAAACCGTTAATTCTACTTCTAGACTACCCCCAGGGCCATGGAAGTTGCCCATCATAGGAAATTTGCACCAACTTCTAAGCTCTTTGCCCCATCACACATTAAGAGACTTGGCCAGGAAATATGGACCGTTGATGTACTTACGAATCGGCCAGGTTCCAACTTTGGTGGTTTCATCGCCGGAGTTTGCAAAAGAGGTGATGAGAACTCATGATGCTATCTTTGCATCTAGGCCCTCGGTTCTTTTTTCACGGATTTTGCTCTACAATTCTACCGATATTGTGTTTTCCCCGTATGGAGAGTATTGGAGACAGCTACGAAAAATTTGCACGCAGGAGCTCTTGAGCGTGGCGAGGGTTGAGACTTTTAGACCAATTCGAGAGGAAGAAGTGTTAAATCTTGTAGAATGGATTGCTTCAAATGTTGGGTCTGCTATCAATCTCACTGAAAGAATCTACTCCTCAACTTGCACCATCACGACACGAGCAGCGTTTGGTAAGAAAAGTGAAGATCAAGAGGAGTTCATGTCGATCATGAAGGAAGCTATAAAGTTAGCATCGGGGTTTGATCTTGCGGATGTGTTTCCTTCTTTCGGTTTTCTTGATCCTCTGATCTTCGGTACAAGGGCTAAACTCGAGAAGCTGTACCAAAAGTCGGACAGGATACTTGATAACATCATCAAGGAACATAACAACGAGAAGCCAACTGAAAAAAGTGGTGAAAGTGGAACTGTTAGAGAAGATCTAGTGGATGTTCTTCTGAAGTTTCATAATAATGATCTTGAATTTTCCCTGACAATGGACAATCTTAAAGCAATAATCTTTGTAAGTGCATCAATCTTTGCTTCATTAAATTCACATACTTGTGGAAGAGACATACATTTGTGCATATCCACATTGATTGAGTTTTTAAACATTGTGAAGTTCAGTAAATTTTAATTATATAACCATACTTGTTACTTTCAGGACATCTTTATTGCTGGGACAGAAACATCTGCTACCGCTTTGGATTGGGCAATGGCAGAACTGATAAAGAATCCAAGAGTCATGGAGAAAGCACAAAATGAGGTGAGAGACGTCTTTTGTAGAAAAGGGTCGGTTGATGAAACAGCAATTAGCGAGATGACGTATTTGAAATCGGTTGTCAAAGAGACATTGAGATTACATCCTTCTGCTCCCCTGTTAGTTCCGAGAGAATGTGGACAAAAGTGTGAGATTAATGGCTATGAGATACCCGCGAAAACAAAGGTCTTGTTTAATGCTTGGGCAATTGGAAGAGATCCTAGCTATTGGACTGAACCCGAGAGTTTCATACCGGAGAGGTTTCTTGATAGTCCTATTGACTACAAAGGAACAAAATTTGAGTACATCCCGTTTGGGGCTGGAAGGAGAATATGCCCCGGCATATCGTTCGGTGTGAGTAATATCGAGCTTCCTCTTGCAATGTTGCTTTATCATTTTGATTGGAAACTCCCCAATGGATTGAAACAGGAAGATCTGAACATGACCGAGTCGTTCGCCGCGACTGTTCGTAGAAAAGATGATTTGCACTTGATTCCCATTGCTTATGACCTGTCATTTCTTGAAGAGGCCAGTAGGAAAGCAAAATAATATGTTTCTAGTACTTAAATTAGCTGCTGTTTGTTTTCATCGTTCCTTGTTTCTGAGTGGATTAAGTTCTAAATAGTAAATCTGTGTGGAATTTACGTGTTCATAATTGATGCATTCTAGTAGCCAAGTTATCGTCTCTTTATGTAATTTTCTCATGAGTTCTATTTATTTTGCTCTTTGTTGTTGTTAATAATTTCATAACATTTTTCATTCTAAAATAAATAAACTTTGTATCTATTCACTACTTATATCATAGAATTTGAAAGATTTTTTTTTTATTTTTTTTTTAATGTTCCCTGAATTTATCACACAGATGCAATTTGTACCATGAACTTTTAATTTTGATAATTTACATCACGAACTTATAAATTTTTAGTAATTTACCCTCATTGATAACAGTGTTGTTGTTGTTGATGATGTTTTTTTTTTTTTTTTTTTTAATATGAAAATTGACACTTGACTTACACATAGATTGTTAATTAAAAGTATTAAAAGTCCTTTGTAATCAATATTAAACCCAAATTTATGTTCAAAACAAAGTCAATTCAAAGTTAATCAATGCGGGGTAAATTACTACAGATTTATAAATTTAGAGAATAAATTATCAAAATTAAAAATTCAGGATGTAAATTATAATTTTTTGATAAGTCCAGTATACAACAGTGCTTAAAAAACCTAAAACAAAAAATAAATCTTATGTTGAACTTAAACTTGAAGAGGTAACATGTTAAAGTCACAGGCTTGTTCCTCTGCCGCCTCTGTTTCAGCAGTGTAAGTACAATCTTCTAATCAGTATTTGAATTACTACTCCAACTATAAAGTATTTAAGGCTGATATGATTGACCTTGAGAACTCCAAAATAATTTCCAAATATCTTATCTATCTTCCCAATAATAATTCTACAGAGACGTGTGTGATGTGTATATATATATATGTATGTATATATACTTTATCGTTGGACAGTACAATAGAAAAG
Source organism: Ficus hirta (assembly GCA_038430175.1). Taxonomy (NCBI): domain Eukaryota; kingdom Viridiplantae; phylum Streptophyta; class Magnoliopsida; order Rosales; family Moraceae; genus Ficus; species Ficus hirta. The sequence goes on along the minus strand of CM076585.1, from coordinate 40,757,260 downwards.
TCATTGGAATTGCTTCAAAAGCAATTCTCTTCATCCAATCTATTAGAATTAACACATAGAAAGTATCAGGACCAGAAGCAACAAAAATATCTTCTAGCGAAAAGAATCACAATTTTACAGACTTTAAACCATTTCACTCTTTTTGAGTTCAGTTGCACTTCCTACATGGATCTCAAATTACCCTCTTTCTCAGTCCTTTTCACCTTCTTCCTCTTTGTGTTTATGGTGCTAAACATACTCATCGAAAGAGCTAAGACCATAACCTCAGCTTCAAAACTACCCCTGGGACCATGGAAACTACCCATGATATCATTTTTGCATCTAGGCCACGAAATCTTTAATCAGAGATCGTGATATACGGTTCAACGGATATTGCCTTGGCACCATATGGTGAGTAATGGAGACAACCGCGAAAGATTTGTATGCAGGAACTCTTGTGCACAACAAGAGTTGAATCTTTCAGGCCATCAGAGAGGAAGAGATGCTTAGTCTCATAGGTGTTGTATGGCTGTCGTCGGCTTGTGCCGTGAGATGTTTTGTTTAGTTTATAACAAGTGAAACCCTTGTTTCATGTTGCTAAGATGTGGCGGAACCATCATTCTTTTAGGCAATAAAACTGCCCCATTCAGCGACAGAACTGCAGGCATCATATGGATTGATACTTCTAAAATCACGGACTGTGAAGGCGCTTTTTGCCTAAAAGCAAAAACCTTCCTTTTTTAAGTATAAATGGCCTGTTTCGTCTGAAGATTTGAATAGTATATTCAAATTTTTGTGAGAGAGAACGTTATAGAAAGTGTGTTTGAGTTGTAGGTTTGAACCTTTTTCGAAACGGTGGCTAAACAGACTAGAATTCGTATGTGAATTTTAAGGAAAAAAGGAGACGTAGGAAACTTAGTTTATTTATTTATGTTCGTCCGGGTTTCTCTTTTATATCCATAAAAATTATCCAAAAATTGCAAAAAAACTTCCTTCGTGATTATTTAAAGAGGATTCATTTGGAAGTAGGAAGTTGAAGCATAGCTTGAATCTAGAAGATATGAACTTTTCATGATTTTGAACTTCATCAACATACCAGATATGCTATGCTACTAGAAAACAGAACTAAAAGCCAAAAAAAAAAAAAAAAAAAAAAGAAAGAAGCTGAAATTATTAAAAACAGTGATCAAACAGACTCTTAAGATCACACACCTTCCTGTTCCCTTGTAACTTCCAAGAGAACGTAGCAAAAGCCGCAAAATTTACAATTACAAAATACCAGCCAAGACCAGAGTCCTCGTAAATGCTTGGGCTGTCGGGCGAGATCCCATGTATTGGACTGAACCAGAAAGATGTTCCCCACCCTGAGGGATTCCTTGATAGCCAAGTTATTCCAAGGGGTTGAACTTTGAGTTCATCCCTTTCGGAGCAGGATGGAGAACGTGTGCTGGGACCGCATTTGCTACACCGATATTGAGCTTCCACTTGCACGACTGTTGTACCATTTTGACTGGAAAATACCCGACATGTCGGTGCTAGATGATCTAGACATGTTTGAAGTTTTAGGGTCGCAGTTCGGAGAAAGAAAGAACTCAACTTGATTGCTACTCCTTATATTTCTGCAAACATTTAAGATCAAAAGGAAAGTGGTATTGGACTTCTTTCGTTATACTTTGCCTCTGCTTTTAATGCTACGATAAGGAAAGGGATCCCAGGATTGCAGAATATCATATTTGATATTGTGTTGTTTTGTATCTGGGTCAAGATGAGGGTTGGGGTTGAGGACAGTAGGGCCCTAGGGTAGCATTGGTTGAGGCTCAGGGATGGGCTGGCCTGTGGTTGGCGTCGGGAGGGGACGAGTCAAGTTCGGCCTACGAACGGAGAGGGAGATAAAATACAATATATCGCATACAATACAACACAATACATGCAACCAAAAATGGCTAATATGTTTTTCTATGTGTTTAGCTTCCTTGCTCTGTTTTACTCTGTTTCGCTCTGTTTTCCCCTGTTTAGAAAGAGGACAGTAATACAAGCAAAAGTATTTTGTAATTTTCCTTAATGCAAACGACATCTCTTTGTTACCAACATGAAGACACCATCTATTATCATTTTCTGCTACTGCCCAATTTTGTGTCGTACGGACCTAAAAAAAAGGCTACTACAAATAGTCTTGTCGTTTACAAGAATTCCAAAGTCCTGAGTGAGTGAATTCTTTCAGCTAAAAATAAGCTGACCAAAGTTTCCAAGTTAAATGTATAACAACAATTAGAAAACAAAGAATATGAAAAAGAAAAAGAAAAAGAAAAAAAAAGTGCAAGAAATTACCATGCATGAGATATAGAGTTTGGCGTAAAACTCCTAAGAGGATAGAATTTACTGGCCTTAAAGGAGGAACAAAAAGAGAGAGCTCTACAAATTCTTCGATATTGAGAAGCAGCCCTCAATTTTCTCCTTTTCTCTTTTTAATCTATGTATTTTTGTATAAATTAATATGTCGTCCCTTCAAGTTCCCCTCAAAAATTTTTTTTTTCTTTCTTACTAACTCGTCAATCTGGGATCTGATTCAGATTTATCATACTTGTTTTTTTTTTTTTTTTTTTTTTTTTTTTTTGTACAAATTTACATATGCGGAGAGATCAAATACAATGCAAAAAAGGGAAACTTACGAAAATACCCCCATCACCACTAAACGACTTGGCGCACAACACAGCTACAAAGTTGCATAATAAACAACAATCACCAGGGTTAAACGACAAGTAGCATGGGACCAAATAGTCGGAAAGGCAGCTCCTACATCAGATTTTTAAGGAGAATGACTATTTTTTGTACAGCAACCTTTGTTAATAAAGGTAATTAAAAAATATAAAACAAAACCTTAGGTTTGGTGTCAAAAGGTACTAAGAGTTAGAAATCCACATCTCAGAAATATAACAATTTCTTTTATATGATAAAAAAGATCCGAAAAATTTGAAGACCACTCAAAGATGCTTGCAGAGTTCAGCATTTTCCACAAAATAATGCCAATGAACTTCAAATCACATTGATTAAACTAAGTGACTGTTGGAAACATGAGCTTGTTTTTTGGCACTACTAGAGAACTTTTACATAATATTTTCTCTCACAGAATATAGAATTTACTATTCAAATTTACTTTTTGAACATAGGATCCAAATAGATCATAAGACTAAAATAAGATGTACTAGCTCTCCATTTTTTCATCACTCAGATCTTATCTTATGCAAAAATATCTTATGAAAGTTTCATCTCATCGTTTTCATTCTTGTCGTACAATAATTGAAAACTGGGTTACATGTACGTCCGAATAATTGTGCTTATTTTGCATAATATCACATGGCTTGTCCTTTTTTTTTTTTAACAAAACATTTTTCTGATGTTGAAAAAAAAGAACAGTATCAATAAAGATTTTTCCCTCATTAGCCTAATTTTTCTCTACATTTTCTTCATGGATCTCCAACTCCCCTCCTTCCCAATCCTTCTCAGCTTCTTCCTCTTTGTGTTCATGGTTTTGAACATACGAAAAAGATCATCGGAAACCGTTAATTCTACTTCTAGACTACCCCCAGGGCCATGGAAGTTGCCCATCATAGGAAATTTGCTCCAACTTCTAAGCTCTTTGCCCCATCACACATTAAGAGACTTGGCCAGGAAATATGGACCGTTGATGTACTTACGAATCGGCCAGGTTCCAACTTTGGTGGTTTCGTCGCCGGAGTTTGCAAAAGAGGTGATGAGAACTCATGATGCTATCTTTGCATCTAGGCCCTCGGTTCTTTTTTCACGGATTTTGCTCTACAATTCTACCGATATTGTGTTTTCCCCGTATGGAGAGTATTGGAGACAGCTACGAAAAATTTGCACGCAGGAGCTCTTGAGCGTGGCGAGGGTTGAGACTTTTAGACCAATTCGAGAGGAAGAAGTGTTAAATCTTGTAGAATGGATTGCTTCAAATGTTGGGTCTGCTATCAATCTCACTGAAAGAATCTACTCCTCAACTTGCACCATCACGACACGAGCAGCGTTTGGTAAGAAAAGTGAAGATCAAGAGGAGTTCATGTCGATCATGAAGGAAGCTATAAAGTTAGCATCGGGGTTTGATCTTGCGGATGTGTTTCCTTCTTTCGGTTTTCTTGATCCTCTGATCTTCGGTACAAGGGCTAAACTCGAGAAGCTGTACCAAAAGTCGGACAGGATACTTGATAACATCATCAAGGAACATAACAACGAGAAGCCAACTGAAAAAAGTGGTGAAAGTGGAACTGTTAGAGAAGATCTAGTGGATGTTCTTCTGAAGTTTCATAATAATGATCTTGAATTTTCCCTGACAATGGACAATCTTAAAGCAATAATCTTTGTAAGTGCATCAATCTTTGCTTCATTAAATTCACATACTTGTGGAAGAGACATACATTTGTGCATATCCACATTGATTGAGTTTTTAAACATTGTGAAGTTCAGTAAATTTTAATTATATAACCATACTGGTTACTTTCAGGACATCTTTATTGCTGGGACAGAAACATCTGCTACCGCTTTGGATTGGGCAATGGCAGAACTGATAAAGAATCCAAGAGTCATGGAGAAAGCACAAAATGAGGTGAGAGACGTCTTTTGTAGAAAAGGGTCGGTTGATGAAACATCAATTAGCGAGATGACGTATTTGAAATCGGTTGTCAAAGAGACATTGAGATTACATCCTTCTGCTCCCCTGTTAGTTCCGAGAGAATGTGGACAAAAGTGTGAGATTAATGGCTATGAGATACCCGCGAAAACAAAGGTCTTGTTTAATGCTTGGGCAATTGGAAGAGATCCTAGCTATTGGACTGAACCCGAGAGTTTCATACCGGAGAGGTTTCTTGATAGTCCTATTGACTACAAAGGAACAAAATTTGAGTACATCCCGTTTGGGGCTGGAAGGAGAATATGCCCCGGCATATCGTTCGGTGTGAGTAATATCGAGCTTCCTCTTGCAATGTTGCTTTATCATTTTGATTGGAAACTCCCCAATGGATTGAAACAGGAAGATCTGAACATGACCGAGTCGTTCGCCGCGACTGTTCGTAGAAAAGATGATTTGCACTTGATTCCCATTGCTTATGACCTGTCATTTCTTGAAGAGGCCAGTAGGAAAGCAAAATAATATGTTTCTAGTACTTAAATTAGCTGCTGTTTGTTTTCATCGTTCCTTGTTTCTGAGTGGATTAAGTTCTAAATAGTGAATCTGTGTGGAATTTACGTGTTCATAATTGATGCATTCTAGTAGCCAAGTTATCGTCTCTTTATGTAATTTTCTCATGAGTTCTATTTATTTTGCTCTTTGTTGTTGTTAATAATTTCATAACATTTTTCATTCTAAAATCAATAAACTTTGTATCTATTCACTACTTATATCATAGAATTTGAAAGATTTTTTTTTTTTTTTTTTTTTAATGTTCCCTGAATTTATCACACAGATGCAATTTGTACCATGAACTTTTAATTTTGATAATTTACATCACGAACTTATAAATTTTTAGTAATTTACCCTCATTGATAACAGTGTTGTTGTTGTTGATGATGTTTTTTTTTTTTTTTTTTTTAATATGAAAATTGACACTTGACTTACACATAGATTGTTAATTAAAAGTATTAAAAGTCCTTTGTAATCAATATTAAACCCAAATTTATGTTCAAAACAAAGTCAATTCAAAGTTAATCAATGCGGGGTAAATTACTACAGATTTATAAATTTAGAGAATAAATTATCAAAATTAAAAATTCAGGATGTAAATTATAATTTTTTGATAAGTCCAGTATACAACAGTGCTTAAAAAACCTAAAACAAAAAATAAATCTTATGTTGAACTTAAACTTGAAGAGGTAACATGTTAAAGTCACAGGCTTGTTCCTCTGCCGCCTCTGTTTCAGCAGTGTAAGTACAATCTTCTAATCAGTATTTGAATTACTACTCCAACTATAAAGTATTTAAGGCAGATATGATTGACCTTGAGAACTCCAAAATAATTTCCAAATATCTTATCTATCTTCCCAATAATAATTCTACAGAGACGTGTGTGATGTGTATATATATATTTATGTATATATACTTTATCGTTGGACAGTACAATTGAAAAGTCATTGGAATTGCTTCAAAAGCAATTCTCTTCATCCAATCTATTAGAATTAACACAGAGAAAGTATCAGGACCAGAAGCAACAAAAATATCTTCTAGCGAAAAGAATCACAATTTTACAGACTTTAAACCATTTCACTCTTTTTGAGTTCAGTTGCACTTCCTACATGGATCTCAAATTACCCTCTTTCTCAGTCCTTTTCACCTTCTTCCTCTTTGTGTTTATGGTGCTAAACATACTCATCGAAAGAGCTAAGACCATAACCTCAGCTTCAAAACTACCCGTGGGACCATGGAAACTACCCATGATATCATCTTTGCATCTAGGCCACGAAATCTTTAATCAGAGATCGTGTTATACGGTTCAACGGATATTGCCTTGGCACCATATGGTGAGTAATGGAGACAACCGCGAAAGATTTGTATGCAGGAACTCTTGTGCACAACAAGAGTTGAATCTTTCAGGCCATCAGAGAGGAAGAGATGCTTAGTCTCATAGGTGTTGTATGGCTGTCGTCGGCTTGTGCCGTGAGATGTTTTGTTTAGTTTATAACAAGTGAAACCCTTGTTTCATGTTGCTAAGATGTGGCGGAACCATCATTCTTTTAGGCAATAAAACCGCCCCATTCAGCGACAGAACTGCAGGCATCATATGGATTGATACTTCTAAAATCACGGACTGTGAAGGCGCTTTTTGCCTAAAAGCAAAAACCTTCCTTTTTTAAGTATAAATGGCCTGTTTCGTCTGAAGATTTGAATAGTATATTCAAATTTTTGTGAGAGAGAACGTTATAGAAAGTGTGTTTGAGTTGTAGGTTTGAACCTTTTTCGAAACGGTGGCTAAACAGACTAGAATTCGTATGTGAATTTTAAGGAAAAAAGGAGACGTAGGAAACTTAGTTTATTTATTTATGTTCGTCCGGGTTTCTCTTTTATATCCATAAAAATTATCCAAAAATTGCAAAAAAACTTCCTTCATGATTATTTAAAGAGGATTCATTTGGAAGTAGGAAGTTGAAGCATAGCTTGAATCTAGAAGATATGAACTTTTCATGATTTTGAACTTCATCAACATACCAGATATACTATGCTACTAGAAAACAGAACTAAAAGCCAAAAAAAAAAAAAAAAAAAAGAAAGAAGCTGAAATTATTAAAAACAGTGATCAAACAGACTCTTAAGATCACACACCTTCCTGTTCCCTTGTAACTTCCAAGAGAACGTAGCAAAAGCCGCAAAATTTACAATTACAAAATACCAGCCAAGACCAGAGTCCTCGTAAATGCTTGGGCTGTCGGGCGAGATCCCATGTATTGGACTGAACCAGAAAGATGTTCCCCACCCTGAGGGATTCCTTGATAGCCAAGTTATTCCAAGGGGTTGAACTTTGAGTTCATCCCTTTCGGAGCAGGATGGAGAACGTGTGCTGGGACTGCATTTGCTACACCGATATTGAGCTTCCACTTGCACGACTGTTGTACCATTTTGACTGGAAAATACCCGACATGTCGGTGCGAGATGATCTAGACATGTTTGAAGTTTTAGGGTCGCAGTTCGGAGAAAGAAAGAACTCAACTTGATTGCTACTCCTTATATTTCTGCAAACATTTAAGATCAAAAGGAAAGTGGAATTGGACTTCTTTCGTTATACTTTTCCTCTGCTTTTAATGCTACGATAAGGAAAGGGATCCCAGGATTGCAGAATATCATATTTGATATTGTGTTGTTTTGTATCTGGGTCAAGATGAGGGTTGGGGTTGAGGACAGTAGGGCCCTAGGGTAGCATTGGTTGAGGCTCAGGGATGGGCTGGCCTGTGGTTGGCGTCGGGAGGGGACGAGTCAAGTTCGGCCTACGAACGGAGAGGGAGATAAAATACAATATATCGCATACAATACAACACAATACATGCAACCAAAAATGGCTAATATGTTTTTCTATGTGTTTAGCTTCCTTGCTCTGTTTTACTCTGTTTCGCTCTGTTTTCCCCTGTTTAGAAAGAGGACAGTAATACAAGCAAAAGTATTTTGTAATTTTCCTTAATGCAAACGACATCTCTTTGTTACCAACATGAAGACACCATCTATTATCATTTTCTGCTACTGCCCAATTTTGTGTCGTACGGACCTAAAAAAAAGGCTACTACAAATAGTCTTGTCGTTTACAAGAATTCCAAAGTCCTGAGTGAGTGAATTCTTTCAGCTAAAAATAAGCTGACCAAAGTTTCCAAGTTAAATGTGTAACAACAATTAGAAAACAAAGAATATGAAAAAGAAAAAGAAAAAGAAAAAAAAAGTGCAAGAAATTACCATGCATGAGATATAGAGTTTGGCATAAAACTCCTAAGAGGATAGAATTTACTGGCCTTAAAGGAGGAACAAAAAGAGAGAGCTCTACAAATTCTTCGATATTGAGAAGCCGCCCTCAATTTTCTCCTTTTCTCTTTTTAATCTATGTATTTTTGTATAAATTAATATGTCGTCCCTTCAAGTTCCCCTCAAAAATTTTTTTTTTCTTTCTTACTAACTCGTCAATCTGGGATCTGATTCAGATTTATCATACTTGTTTGTTTGTTTTTTTTTTTTTTTGTACAAATTTACATATGCGGAGAGATCAAATACAATGCAAAAAAGGGAAACTTACGAAAATACCCCCATCACCACTAAACGACTTGGCGCACAACACAGCTACAAAGTTGCATAATAAACAACAATCACCAGGGTTAAACGACAAGTAGCATGGGACCAAATAGTCGGAAAGGCAGCTCCTACATCAGATTTTTAAGGAGAATGACTATTTTTTGTACAGCAACCTATGTTAATAAAGGTAATTAAAAAATATAAAACAAAACCTTAGGTTTGGTGTCAAAAGGTACTAAGAGTTAGAAATCCACATCTCAGAAATATAACAATTTCTTTTATATGATAAAAAAGATCCGAAAAATTTGAAGACCACTCAAAGATGCTTGCAGAGTTCAGCATTTTCCACAAAATAATGCCAATGAACTTCAAATCACATTGATTAAACTAAGTGACTGTTGGAAACATGAGCTTGTTTTTTGGCACTACTAGAGAACTTTTACATAATATTTTCTCTCACAGAAAATAGAATTTACTATTCAAATTTACTTTTTGAACATAGGATCCAAATAGATCATAAGACTAAAATAAGATGTACTAGCTCTCCATTTTTTCATCACTCAGATCTTATCTTATGCAAAAATATCTTATGAAAGTTTCATCTCATCGTTTTCATTCTTGTCGTACAATAATTGAAAACTGGGTTACATGTACGTCCGAATAATTGTGCTTATTTTGCATAATATCACATGGCTTGTACTTTTTTTTTTTTAACAAAACATTTTTCTGATGTTGAAAAAAAAGAACAGTATCAATAAAGATTTTTCCCTCATTAGCCTAATTTTTCTCTACATTTTCTTCATGGATCTCCAACTCCCCTCCTTCCCAATCCTTCTCAGCTTCTTCCTCTTTGTGTTCATGGTTTTGAACATACGAAAAAGATCATCAGAAACCGTTAATTCTACTTCTAGACTACCCCCAGGGCCATGGAAGTTGCCCATCATAGGAAATTTGCTCCAACTTCTAAGCTCTTTGCCCCATCACACATTAAGAGACTTGGCCAGGAAATATGGACCGTTGATGTACTTACGAATCGGCCAGGTTCCAACTTTGGTGGTTTCGTCGCCGGAGTTTGCAAAAGAGGTGATGAGAACTCATGATGCTATCTTTGCATCTAGGCCCTCGGTTCTTTTTTCACGGATTTTGCTCTACAATTCTACCGATATTGTGTTTTCCCCGTATGGAGAGTATTGGAGACAGCTACGAAAAATTTGCACGCAGGAGCTCTTGAGTGTGGCGAGGGTTGAGACTTTTAGACCAATTCGAGAGGAAGAAGTGTTAAATCTTGTAGAATGGATTGCTTCAAATGTTGGGTCTGCTATCAATCTCACTGAAAGAATCTACTCCTCAACTTGCACCATCACGACACGAGCAGCGTTTGGTAAGAAAAGTGAAGATCAAGAGGAGTTCATGTCGATCATGAAGGAAGCTATAAAGTTAGCATCGGGGTTTGATCTTGCGGATGTGTTTCCTTCTTTCGGTTTTCTTGATCCTCTGATCTTCGGTACAAGGGCTAAACTCGAGAAGCTGTACCAAAAGTCGGACAGGATACTTGATAACATCATCAAGGAACATAACAACGAGAAGCCAACTGAAAAAAGTGGTGAAAGTGGAACTGTTAGAGAAGATCTAGTGGATGTTCTTCTGAAGTTTCATAATAATGATCTTGAATTTTCCCTGACAATGGACAATCTTAAAGCAATAATCTTTGTAAGTGCATCAATCTTTGCTTCATTAAATTCACATACTTGTGGAAGAGACATACATTTGTGCATATCCACATTGATTGAGTTTTTAAACATTGTGAAGTTCAGTAAATTTTAATTATATAACCATACTTGTTACTTTCAGGACATCTTTATTGCTGGGACAGAAACATCTGCTACCGCTTTGGATTGGGCAATGGCAGAACTGATAAAGAATCCAAGAGTCATGGAGAAAGCACAAAATGAGGTGAGAGACGTCTTTTGTAGAAAAGGGTCGGTTGATGAAACAGCAATTAGCGAGATGACGTATTTGAAATCGGTTGTCAAAGAGACATTGAGATTACATCCTTCTGCTCCCCTGTTAGTTCCGAGAGAATGTGGACAAAAGTGTGAGATTAATGGCTATGAGATACCCGCGAAAACAAAGGTCTTGTTTAATGCTTGGGCAATTGGAAGAGATCCTAGCTATTGGACTGAACCCGAGAGTTTCATACCGGAGAGGTTTCTTGATAGTCCTATTGACTACAAAGGAACAAAATTTGAGTACATCCCGTTTGGGGCTGGAAGGAGAATATGCCCCGGCATATCGTTCGGTGTGAGTAATATCGAGCTTCCTCTTGCAATGTTGCTTTATCATTTTGATTGGAAACTCCCCAATGGATTGAAACAGGAAGATCTGAACATGACCGAGTCGTTCGCCGCGACTGTTCGTAGAAAAGATGATTTGCACTTGATTCCCATTGCTTATGACCTGTCATTTCTTGAAGAGGCCAGTAGGAAAGCAAAATAATATGTTTCGAGTACTTAAATTAGCTGCTGTTTGTTTTCATCGTTCCTTGTTTCTGAGTGGATTAAGTTCTAAATAGTAAATCTGTGTGGAATTTACGTGTTCGTAATTGATGCATTCTAGTAGCCAAGTTATCGTCTCTTTATGTAATTTTCTCATGAGTTCTATTTATTTTGCTCTTTGTTTGTTGTTAATAATTTCATAACATTTTTCATTCTAAAATAAATAAACTTTGTATCTATTCACTACTTATATCATAGAATTTGAAAGAATTTTTTTTTTTTTTTTTTATGTTCCCTGAATTTATCATACAGATGCAATTTGTACCATGAACTTTTAATTTTGATAATTTACATCACGAACTTATAAATTTTTAGTAATTTACCCTCATTGATAACAGTGTTGTTGTTGTTGTTGGTGTTTTTTTTTTTTTTTTTTTTAATATGAAAATTGACACTTGACTTACACATAGATTGTTAATTAAAAGTATTAAAAGTCCTTTGTAATCAATATTAAACCCAAATTTATGTTCAAAACAAAGTCAATTCAAAGTTAATCAATGCGGGGTAAATTACTACAGATTTATAAATTTAGAGAATAAATTATCAAAATTAAAAATTCAGGATGTAAATTATAATTTTTTGATAAGTCCAGTATACAACAGTGCTTAAAAAACCTAAAACAAAAAATAAATCTTATGTTGAACTTAAACTTGAAGAGGTAACATGTTAAAGTCACAGGCTTGTTCCTCTGCCGCCTCTGTTTCAGCAGTGTAAGTACAATCTTCTAATCAGTATTTGAATTACTACTCCAACTATAAAGTATTTAAGGCAGATATGATTGACCTTGAGAACTCCAAAATAATTTCCAAATATCTTATCTATCTTCCCAATAATAATTCTACAGAGACGTGTGTGATGTGTATATATATATATGTATGTATATATACTTTATCGTTGGACAGTACAATAGAAAAGTCATTGGAATTGCTTCAAAAGCAATTCTCTTCATCCAATCTATTAGAATTAACACATAGAAAGTATCAGGACCAGAAGCAACAAAAATATCTTCTAGCGAAAAGAATCACAATTTTACAGACTTTAAACCATTTCACTCTTTTTGAGTTCAGTTGCACTTCCTACATGGATCTCAAATTACCCTCTTTCTCAGTCCTTTTCACCTTCTTCCTCTTTGTGTTTATGGTGCTAAACATACTCATCGAAAGAGCTAAGACCATAACCTCAGCTTCAAAACTACCCCTGGGACCATGGAAACTACCCATGATATCATCTTTGCATCTAGGCCACGAAATCTTTAATCAGAGATCGTGTTATACGGTTCAACGGATATTGCCTTGGCACCATATGGTGAGTAATGGAGACAACCGCGAAAGATTTGTATGCAGGAACTCTTGTGCACAACAAGAGTTGAATCTTTCAGGCCATCAGAGAGGAAGAGATGCTTAGTCTCATAGGTGCGGTATGGCTGTCGTCGGCTTGTGCTGTGAGATGTTTTGTTTAGTTTATAACAAGTGAAACCCTTGTTTCATGTTGCTAAGATGTGGCGGAACCATCATTCTTTTAGGCAATAAAACCGCCCCATTCAGCGACAGAACTGCAGGCATCATATGGATTGATACTTCTAAAATCACGGATTGTGAAGGCGCCTTTTGTCTAAAAGCAAAAACCTTCCTTTTTTAAGTATAAATGGGCTGTTTCGTCTGTAGATTTGAATAGTATATTCAAATTTTTGTGAGAGAGAACGTTATAGAAAGTGTGTTTGAGTTGTAGGTTTGAACCTTTTTCGAAACGGTGGCTAAACAGACTAGAATTCGTATGTGAATTTTAAGGAAAAAAGGAGACGTAGGAAACTTAGTTTATTTATTTATGTTCGTCCGGGTTTCTCTTTTATATCCAGAAAAATTATCCAAAAATTGCAAAAAAACTTCCTTCGTGATTATTTAAAGAGGATTCATTTGGAAGTAGGAAGTTGAAGCATAGCTTGAATCTAGAAGATATGAACTTTTCATGATTTTGAACTTCATCAACATACCAGATATACTATGCTACAAGAAAACAGAACTAAAAGCCAAAAAAAAAAAAAAAAAAAGAAGCTGAAATTATTAAAAATAGTGATCAAACAGACTCTTACGATCACACACCTTCCTGTTCCCTTGTAACTTCCAAGAGAACGTAGCAAAAGCCGCAAAATTTACAATTACAAAATACCAGCCAAGACCAGAGTCCTCGTAAATGCTTGGGCTGTCGGGCGAGATCCCATGTATTGGACTGAACCAGAAAGATGTTCCCCACCCTGAGGGATTCCTTGATAGCCAAGTTATTCCAAGGGGTTGAACTTTGAGTTCATCCCTTTCGGAGCAGGATGGAGAACGTGTGCTGGGACTGCATTTGCTACACCGATATTGAGCTTCCACTTGCACGACTGTTGTACCATTTTGACTGGAAAATACCCGACATGTCGGTGCGAGATGATCTAGACATGTTTGAAGTTTTAGGGTCGCAGTTCGGAGAAAGAAAGAACTCAACTTGATTGCTACTCCTTATATTTCTGCAAACATTTAAGATCAAAAGGAAAGTGGAATTGGACTTCTTTCGTTATACTTTTCCTCTGCTTTTAATGCTACGATAAGGAAAGGGATCCCAGGATTGCAGAATATCATATTTGATATTGTGTTGTTTTGTATCTGGGTCAAGATGAGGGTTGGGGTTGAGGACAGTAGGGCCCTAGGGTAGCATTGGTTGAGGCTCAGGGATGGGCTGGCCTGTGGTTGGCGTCGGGAGGGGACGAGTCAAGTTCGGCCTACGAACGGAGAGGGAGATAAAATACAATATATCGCATACAATACAACACAATACATGCAACCAAAAATGGCTAATATGTTTTTCTATGTGTTTAGCTTCCTTGCTCTGTTTTACTCTGTTTCGCTCTGTTTTCCCCTGTTTAGAAAGAGGACAGTAATACAAGCAAAAGTATTTTGTAATTTTCCTTAATGCAAACGACATCTCTTTGTTACCAACATGAAGACACCATCTATTATCATTTTCTGCTACTGCCCAATTTTGTGTCGTACGGACCTAAAAAAAAGGCTACTACAAATAGTCTTGTCGTTTACAAGAATTCCAAAGTCCTGAGTGAGTGAATTCTTTCAGCTAAAAATAAGCTGACCAAAGTTTCCAAGTTAAATGTGTAACAACAATTAGAAAACAAAGAATATGAAAAAGAAAAAGAAAAAGAAAAAAAAAGTGCAAGAAATTACCATGCATGAGATATAGAGTTTGGCATAAAACTCCTAAGAGGATAGAATTTACTGGCCTTAAAGGAGGAACAAAAAGAGAGAGCTCTACAAATTCTTCGATATTGAGAAGCCGCCCTCAATTTTCTCCTTTTCTCTTTTTAATCTATGTATTTTTGTATAAATTAATATGTCGTCCCTTCAAGTTCCCCTCAAAAATTTTTTTTTTCTTTCTTACTAACTCGTCAATCTGGGATCTGATTCAGATTTATCATACTTGTTTGTTTGTTTTTTTTTTTTTTTGTACAAATTTACATATGCGGAGAGATCAAATACAATGCAAAAAAGGGAAACTTACGAAAATACCCCCATCACCACTAAACGACTTGGCGCACAACACAGCTACAAAGTTGCATAATAAACAACAATCACCAGGGTTAAACGACAAGTAGCATGGGACCAAATAGTCGGAAAGGCAGCTCCTACATCAGATTTTTAAGGAGAATGACTATTTTTTGTACAGCAACCTATGTTAATAAAGGTAATTAAAAAATATAAAACAAAACCTTAGGTTTGGTGTCAAAAGGTACTAAGAGTTAGAAATCCACATCTCAGAAATATAACAATTTCTTTTATATGATAAAAAAGATCCGAAAAATTTGAAGACCACTCAAAGATGCTTGCAGAGTTCAGCATTTTCCACAAAATAATGCCAATGAACTTCAAATCACATTGATTAAACTAAGTGACTGTTGGAAACATGAGCTTGTTTTTTGGCACTACTAGAGAACTTTTACATAATATTTTCTCTCACAGAAAATAGAATTTACTATTCAAATTTACTTTTTGAACATAGGATCCAAATAGATCATAAGACTAAAATAAGATGTACTAGCTCTCCATTTTTTCATCACTCAGATCTTATCTTATGCAAAAATATCTTATGAAAGTTTCATCTCATCGTTTTCATTCTTGTCGTACAATAATTGAAAACTGGGTTACATGTACGTCCGAATAATTGTGCTTATTTTGCATAATATCACATGGCTTGTACTTTTTTTTTTTTAACAAAACATTTTTCTGATGTTGAAAAAAAAGAACAGTATCAATAAAGATTTTTCCCTCATTAGCCTAATTTTTCTCTACATTTTCTTCATGGATCTCCAACTCCCCTCCTTCCCAATCCTTCTCAGCTTCTTCCTCTTTGTGTTCATGGTTTTGAACATACGAAAAAGATCATCAGAAACCGTTAATTCTACTTCTAGACTACCCCCAGGGCCATGGAAGTTGCCCATCATAGGAAATTTGCTCCAACTTCTAAGCTCTTTGCCCCATCACACATTAAGAGACTTGGCCAGGAAATATGGACCGTTGATGTACTTACGAATCGGCCAGGTTCCAACTTTGGTGGTTTCGTCGCCGGAGTTTGCAAAAGAGGTGATGAGAACTCATGATGCTATCTTTGCATCTAGGCCCTCGGTTCTTTTTTCACGGATTTTGCTCTACAATTCTACCGATATTGTGTTTTCCCCGTATGGAGAGTATTGGAGACAGCTACGAAAAATTTGCACGCAGGAGCTCTTGAGCGTGGCGAGGGTTGAGACTTTTAGACCAATTCGAGAGGAAGAAGTGTTAAATCTTGTAGAATGGATTGCTTCAAATGTTGGGTCTGCTATCAATCTCACTGAAAGAATCTACTCCTCAACTTGCACCATCACGACACGAGCAGCGTTTGGTAAGAAAAGTGAAGATCAAGAGGAGTTCATGTCGATCATGAAGGAAGCTATAAAGTTAGCATCGGGGTTTGATCTTGCGGATGTGTTTCCTTCTTTCGGTTTTCTTGATCCTCTGATCTTCGGTACAAGGGCTAAACTCGAGAAGCTGTACCAAAAGTCGGACAGGATACTTGATAACATCATCAAGGAACATAACAACGAGAAGCCAACTGAAAAAAGTGGTGAAAGTGGAACTGTTAGAGAAGATCTAGTGGATGTTCTTCTGAAGTTTCATAATAATGATCTTGAATTTTCCCTGACAATGGACAATCTTAAAGCAATAATCTTTGTAAGTGCATCAATCTTTGCTTCATTAAATTCACATACTTGTGGAAGAGACATACATTTGTGCATATCCACATTGATTGAGTTTTTAAACATTGTGAAGTTCAGTAAATTTTAATTATATAACCATACTTGTTACTTTCAGGACATCTTTATTGCTGGGACAGAAACATCTGCTACCGCTTTGGATTGGGCAATGGCAGAACTGATAAAGAATCCAAGAGTCATGGAGAAAGCACAAAATGAGGTGAGAGACGTCTTTTGTAGAAAAGGGTCGGTTGATGAAACAGCAATTAGCGAGATGACGTATTTGAAATCGGTTGTCAAAGAGACATTGAGATTACATCCTTCTGCTCCCCTGTTAGTTCCGAGAGAATGTGGACAAAAGTGTGAGATTAATGGCTATGAGATACCCGCGAAAACAAAGGTCTTGTTTAATGCTTGGGCAATTGGAAGAGATCCTAGCTATTGGACTGAACCCGAGAGTTTCATACCGGAGAGGTTTCTTGATAGTCCTATTGACTACAAAGGAACAAAATTTGAGTACATCCCGTTTGGGGCTGGAAGGAGAATATGCCCCGGCATATCGTTCGGTGTGAGTAATATCGAGCTTCCTCTTGCAATGTTGCTTTATCATTTTGATTGGAAACTCCCCAATGGATTGAAACAGGAAGATCTGAACATGACCGAGTCGTTCGCCGCGACTGTTCGTAGAAAAGATGATTTGCACTTGATTCCCATTGCTTATGACCTGTCATTTCTTGAAGAGGCCAGTAGGAAAGCAAAATAATATGTTTCGAGTACTTAAATTAGCTGCTGTTTGTTTTCATCGTTCCTTGTTTCTGAGTGGATTAAGTTCTAAATAGTAAATCTGTGTGGAATTTACGTGTTCGTAATTGATGCATTCTAGTAGCCAAGTTATCGTCTCTTTATGTAATTTTCTCATGAGTTCTATTTATTTTGCTCTTTGTTTGTTGTTAATAATTTCATAACATTTTTCATTCTAAAATAAATAAACTTTGTATCTATTCACTACTTATATCATAGAATTTGAAAGAATTTTTTTTTTTTTTTTTTATGTTCCCTGAATTTATCATACAGATGCAATTTGTACCATGAACTTTTAATTTTGATAATTTACATCACGAACTTATAAATTTTTAGTAATTTACCCTCATTGATAACAGTGTTGTTGTTGTTGTTGGTGTTTTTTTTTTTTTTTTTTTTAATATGAAAATTGACACTTGACTTACACATAGATTGTTAATTAAAAGTATTAAAAGTCCTTTGTAATCAATATTAAACCCAAATTTATGTTCAAAACAAAGTCAATTCAAAGTTAATCAATGCGGGGTAAATTACTACAGATTTATAAATTTAGAGAATAAATTATCAAAATTAAAAATTCAGGATGTAAATTATAATTTTTTGATAAGTCCAGTATACAACAGTGCTTAAAAAACCTAAAACAAAAAATAAATCTTATGTTGAACTTAAACTTGAAGAGGTAACATGTTAAAGTCACAGGCTTGTTCCTCTGCCGCCTCTGTTTCAGCAGTGTAAGTACAATCTTCTAATCAGTATTTGAATTACTACTCCAACTATAAAGTATTTAAGGCAGATATGATTGACCTTGAGAACTCCAAAATAATTTCCAAATATCTTATCTATCTTCCCAATAATAATTCTACAGAGACGTGTGTGATGTGTATATATATATATGTATGTATATATACTTTATCGTTGGACAGTACAATAGAAAAGTCATTGGAATTGCTTCAAAAGCAATTCTCTTCATCCAATCTATTAGAATTAACACATAGAAAGTATCAGGACCAGAAGCAACAAAAATATCTTCTAGCGAAAAGAATCACAATTTTACAGACTTTAAACCATTTCACTCTTTTTGAGTTCAGTTGCACTTCCTACATGGATCTCAAATTACCCTCTTTCTCAGTCCTTTTCACCTTCTTCCTCTTTGTGTTTATGGTGCTAAACATACTCATCGAAAGAGCTAAGACCATAACCTCAGCTTCAAAACTACCCCTGGGACCATGGAAACTACCCATGATATCATCTTTGCATCTAGGCCACGAAATCTTTAATCAGAGATCGTGTTATACGGTTCAACGGATATTGCCTTGGCACCATATGGTGAGTAATGGAGACAACCGCGAAAGATTTGTATGCAGGAACTCTTGTGCACAACAAGAGTTGAATCTTTCAGGCCATCAGAGAGGAAGAGATGCTTAGTCTCATAGGTGCGGTATGGCTGTCGTCGGCTTGTGCTGTGAGATGTTTTGTTTAGTTTATAACAAGTGAAACCCTTGTTTCATGTTGCTAAGATGTGGCGGAACCATCATTCTTTTAGGCAATAAAACCGCCCCATTCAGCGACAGAACTGCAGGCATCATATGGATTGATACTTCTAAAATCACGGATTGTGAAGGCGCCTTTTGTCTAAAAGCAAAAACCTTCCTTTTTTAAGTATAAATGGGCTGTTTCGTCTGTAGATTTGAATAGTATATTCAAATTTTTGTGAGAGAGAACGTTATAGAAAGTGTGTTTGAGTTGTAGGTTTGAACCTTTTTCGAAACGGTGGCTAAACAGACTAGAATTCGTATGTGAATTTTAAGGAAAAAAGGAGACGTAGGAAACTTAGTTTATTTATTTATGTTCGTCCGGGTTTCTCTTTTATATCCAGAAAAATTATCCAAAAATTGCAAAAAAACTTCCTTCGTGATTATTTAAAGAGGATTCATTTGGAAGTAGGAAGTTGAAGCATAGCTTGAATCTAGAAGATATGAACTTTTCATGATTTTGAACTTCATCAACATACCAGATATACTATGCTACAAGAAAACAGAACTAAAAGCCAAAAAAAAAAAAAAAAAAAGAAGCTGAAATTATTAAAAATAGTGATCAAACAGACTCTTACGATCACACACCTTCCTGTTCCCTTGTAACTTCCAAGAGAACGTAGCAAAAGCCGCAAAATTTACAATTACAAAATACCAGCCAAGACCAGAGTCCTCGTAAATGCTTGGGCTGTCGGGCGAGATCCCATGTATTGGACTGAACCAGAAAGATGTTCCCCACCCTGAGGGATTCCTTGATAGCCAAGTTATTCCAAGGGGTTGAACTTTGAGTTCATCCCTTTCGGAGCAGGATGGAGAACGTGTGCTGGGACCGCATTTGCTACACCGATATTGAGCTTCCACTTGCACAACTGTTGTACCATTTTGACTGGAAAATACCCGACATGTCGGTGCGGAAAGATCTAGACATGTTTGAAGTTTTGGGGTCGCAGTTCGGAGAAAGAAAGAACTCAACTTGATTGCTACTCCTTATATTTCTGCGAACATTTAAGATCAATAAGGAAAATGGTATTGGACTTCTTTCGTTACACTTTTCCTCTGCTTTTAATGTTACGATAAGGAAAGGGATTTAATAACTAAATCAGTGGTCACAAATACTCGTCATCTCTTTGTATTGGTGTTGTTGGAAATGTTTTTTCTGAATAATTATCCAATACCAAAACTTACCATCTAAAAAAAATGCTCAGCAGGCATGTTTGGTACACCATGTAAGAATGTTGTATTGTATTATATGAAATTACTACAAATGTCTGATAAGATCCCAGGATTGCAGAATATCATATTTGATATTGTGTTGTTTTGTATCTGGGTCAAGATGAGGGTTGGGGTTGAGGACAGTAGGGCCCTAGGGTAGCATTGGTTGAGGCTCAGGGACGGGCTAGCCTGTGGTTGGCGTCGGGAGGGGACGAGTCAAGTTCGGCCTACGAATGGAGAGGGAGATAAAATACAAAAATCGCATACAATACAACACAATACATGCAACCAAACATGGCTAATATGTTTTTCTATGTGTTTAGCTTCCTTGCTCTGTTTTACTCTGTTCCGCTCTGTTTTCCCCTGTTTCGAAAGAGGACAGTAATACAAGCAAAAGTATTGTGTAATTTTCCTTAATGCAAACGACATCTCTTTGGTACCAACATGAAGACACTTTCTACTATCATTTTTTGCTACTGACCAATTTTGTGTCGTACGGACCAAAAAAAAGGCTACTACAAATAGTCTTGTCGTTTACAAGAATTCCAAAGTCCTGAGTGAGTGAATTCTTTCAGCTAAAAATAAGCTGACCAAAGTTTCCGAGTTAAATTTGTAACAACAATTAGAAAACAAAGAATATGAAAAAGAAAACAAAAAAAAAAAGTGCAAGAATTTACCATGCATGAGTTATAGAGTTTGGCGTAAAACTCCTCAGAGGATAGAATTTACTGGCCTTATCCGGATGGAGGACGGAAACATAATAACCCATAAAGGAGGAACAAAGAGAGAAAGCTCTACAAATTCTTCGATATTGACAAGCCCCCCTCAATTTTCTCCTTTTCTCTTTTTAACCTATGTATTTTTGTATAAATTTATATGTAGTCTCTTCAAGTTCCCCTCAATTTTTTCTTCTTTCTTACCAACTCGTCGATCGGAATTTGATTCAGATTTATCATACACATTTTTTTTTAATACAAATTTACATATAGCCCCACTCACAATAATTTATGTGTTCGTCCCTACTAGAAAGATCAAATACAATGCAAAAAGGGAAACTTACGAAAATACCCCCATCACCACTAAACGACTTGGCGCACAACACAGCTACAAAGTTGCATAATATACAACAATCACCAGGGTTAAACGACAAGTAGCATGGGACCAAATAGTCGGCAAGGCAGCTCCAACATCAGATTTTTAAGGAGAATGCTGAATATTTTTTGTATAGCAGCCTATGTTAATAAAAGTAATTAAAAAATATAAAACAAAACCTTAGGTTTGGTGTCAAAAACGTACTAAGAGTTAGAAATCCACATCTCAGAAATATAACAATTTGTTTTATATGATAAAAAAGATCCGAAAAATTTGAAGACCACTCAAAGATGCTTGCAGAGTTCAGCATTTTCCACAAAATAATGCCAATGAACTTCAATCACATTGATTAAACTAAGTCACCGTTCGAAACATGAGCCTGTTTTTTGGCACTATTTAAGAACTTTTACATAATGTTTTCTCTCACAAAAAATAGAATTTATGATTCAAATTTACTTTTCAAATATAGGATCCAAATAGACCATAAGACTAAAATAGGATGTATTTGCTCTCCATTTTTGCATCACTCAGATCTTATCTTATGCAAAAATATCTTATGAAAGTTTTTCATCTCATCGTTTTCATTCCCGTCGTACAATAATTGAAAACTGGGTTACATGTACGTCCGAGTAAAATTGTGTTTTTGTGCTTTTTTGCAGAATGTCACATGGCTTGTCTTTTTTTATTTTTTTTATCTTTACTTTTAACAAAACATTTTTCTGATGGTGAAAAAAAAGAACAGTATCAACAGAGGGACAAAAAGAGTACTGATAAAATGCTTGTAAGCAAGTGGAGTGTAAAAAAAAAAAAAACTATGTTCAGATAAAAATCAATAAAGATTTTGCCCTCATTAGCCTAATTTTTCTCTACATTTTCTTCATGGATCTCCAACTCCCCTCCTTCCCAATCCTTCTCAGCTTCTTCCTCTTTGTGTTCATGGTTCTGAACATACGAAAAAGATCATCGAAAACCGTTAATTCTACTTCTAGACTACCCCCAGGGCCATGGAAGTTGCCCATCTTAGGAAATTTGCACCAACTTCTAAGCTCTTTGCCCCATCACGCATTAAAAGACTTGGCCAGGAAATATGGACCTTTGATGTACTTACGAATCGGCCAGGTTCCAACTTTGGTGGTTTCGTCGCCGGAGTTTGCAAAAGAGATGATGAGAACTCATGATGCTATCTTTGCATCTAGGCCCTCGGTTCTTTTTTCACGGATTGTGCTCTACAATTCTTCCGATATTGTGTTTTCCCCGTACGGAGAGTACTGGAGACAGCTACGAAAAATTTGCACGCAGGAGCTCTTGAGCGTGGCGAGGGTTGAGAGTTTTAGACCAATTAGAGAGAAAGAAATGTTAAATCTTGTAGAATGGATTGCTTCAAATGTTGGGTCTGCTATCAATCTCACTGAAAGAATCTACTCCTCAACTTGCACCATCACGGCACGTGCTGCATTCGGTAAGGAAAGTGAAGATCAAGAGGAGTTCATGTCGATTGTGAAGGAAGCTATAAAGGTAGGATCGGGGTTTGATCTTGCGGATGTGTTTCCTTCTTTCGGTTTTCTTGATCCTCTGATCTTCGGTACGAGGGCTAAACTCGAAAAGCTGTACCAAAAGTCGGACAGGATACTTGATAACATCATCAAGGAACATAACAAGGAGAAGCCAACAGAAAAAAGTGGTGAAAGTGGAACTGTTAGAGAAGATCTAGTCGATGTTCTTCTAAAGTTTCATAATAATGATCTTGAATTTTCCCTGACAAAGGACAATCTTAAAGCAATAATCTTTGTAAGTGCATCAATCTTTGCTTCATTAAATTCACATACTTGTGGAAGAAATATACATTTGTGCATGTCCACATCGATTGAGTTTTTAAACATTGTGAAGTTCAGTAAATTTTAATTATATAACCATACTTGTTACTTTCAGGACATCTTTGCTGCTGGGACAGAAACATCTGCTACCGCTTTGGATTGGGCAATGGCAGAACTGATAAAGAATCCAAGAGTCATGAAGAAAGCACAAAATGAGGTGAGAGACGTCTTTTGTAGAAAAGGGTCGGTTGATGAAACAGCAATTAGCGAGATGACGTATTTGAAATCGGTTGTCAAAGAGACATTGAGATTACATCCTTCTGCTCCCCTGTTAGTTCCGAGAGAATGTGGACAAAAGTGTGAGATTAATGGCTATGAGATACCCGCGAAAACAAAGGTCTTGGTTAATGCTTGGGCAATTGGAAGAGATCCTAGCTATTGGACTGAACCCGAGAGTTTCATACCGGAGAGGTTTCTTGATAATCCTATTGACTACAAAGGAACAAAATTTGAGTACATCCCGTTTGGGGCTGGAAGGAGAATATGCCCTGGCATATCGTTCGGTGTGAGTAATATCGAGCTTCCTCTTGCAATGTTGCTTTACCATTTTGATTGGAAACTCCCCGGTGGATTGAAACAGGAAGATCTGAACATGACTGAGTCGTTCGCCGTGACTGTTCGAAGAAAAGATGATTTGCACTTGATTCCCATTGCTTATGACCCGTCATTTCTTGAAGAGGCCAGTAGGAAAGCAAAATAATATGTTTCCAGTACTTAAATTAGCTACTGTTTGTTTTCATCGTTCCTTGTTTCTGAGTGGATTAAGTTCCAAATTAGTAAATCTGTGTGGAATTTCCGTGTTCATAATTGATGCATTCTAGTACCCAAGTTACATGGGCATCGTCTTTCTTTGTAATTTTCTCATGAGTTCTATTTATTTTGCATTTTGTTTGTTGTTAATAATTTCTGACATTTTTCATTATAAAATAAATAAACTGTGTATCTATTCACTGCTTATATAAGAGAATTTAAAACGTTTTTTTTGTTCCTTGAATTTATCGCACAATTATAATTTACACCCTGAATTTTTAATTTTGATAATTTACACTACAAACTTATAAATCTATAGCAATTTACTCACATTGATATACTGTTGTTATTACTATTATTATTATTTTAATGATTAATTTCAAAAGTAACACTTGTGGGAAAAATATTATTAAAAATAGCACTACTTTTGTTTTCCTTCGTTATTAGCACTATCACATCATCAACACTTCTGATATGTGGGTCCCAAAAGCATTTAAGGGATGTTAAATTCCTGGTTTACCCCCATTTCCCACCTGCCCAAAACTCCCTCGTCTGCTCTGACCTTATTTGAAACCATTTACAGTATTTTAGAGAGAGAAACTTCCTTTTAGATATTAGAGAGAGAGAGATTTCGTACCACCCACAAAAACCGTCGGAAACTGCTCCATAACCATCCGAAACCACCACCAACATCCTCTATAAAGCTTTTGGAAGTATGTGAATGTCGGATAATCTTTTAAACGCTGTTGTTGGTCTTTTTTTTTTTTTTTGTGTATTAAAGTACTGTGATTTGTTTATTGTTTTCCATATATTCTAAGAATCTGATTTCTTGTTTGTGTTAGCTATCTTTTTATTTAAATTTAAATTTATTTTTTCAACTTTTTGTGGTGGGATGATTTTTTTTGTTTTTTGTTTTTGTTTTGTATTTTGGTGAATGTTGTTGTGGAATAGATTGCTTATCCGTAAAAGATACATTGTATATTATACTTTGGGTTTTCAGGATTTCCGTTACTATGTTTGGCATGCAAAATGGGACCAAAATTGCCAAAATTAATTTTTAAACCAACAGGAGAAGTAAGCCAACTCTATTTTACTACATTTTCTCCTTATCCTCTTAGGGCAACTCCAATCCCACACTAGTTTAGCGTGGGAGGAGTGTTTTAGAGTATGGGTTGGCTCCAACCCATACTCTATATCCTACTTCAAATATGGAGTATGCACAGTGTATTTCATATTTGAAATATTACTGTGCAAACTCTAAATCACTTTTTTTTTTTAAATTTTTTAATTAAATTTTAAAGTAATATTTAGGTAAAAATAAAAATTATAAAGAATAAATATAAAAAATTAAAAAGAATAAATATAAATATAGGTAAAAATAACAATTAGAAAACAAAGAATAAGAAAAAGAAAAAAAAAAAAGTGCAAGAATTTACCATGCATGAGATATAGAATTTACTGGCCTTACCCGGATGGAGGACTGAAACATAATAACCCATAAAGGGGGAACAAAGAGAGAGAGCTCTACAAATTCTTCGATATTGATAAGCCCCCCTCAATTTTCTCCTTTTCTCTTTTTATCCTATGTATTTTTGAATAAATTTAAATGTAGTCTCTTCAAGTTCCCCTCAATTTTTTCTTCTTTCTTACTAACTCGTCGATCGGAATTTGATTCGGATTTATCATACACCATTTTTTTTTTTGTACAAATTTACATATAGCTCCCCTCTCACAATAATTTATGTCTTCCTCACTACTAGAAAGATCAAATACAATGCAAAAAGGGAAACTTACAAAAATACCCCCATCACCACTAAACGACTTGGCGCACAACACAGCTACAAAATTGCATGATAAACAACAATCACGAGGATTAAACGACAAGTAGCATGGGACCAAATAGTCGGCAAGGTAACTCCTACATCAGATTTTTAAGGAGAATATTGACTATTTTTTGTATAGCAACCTATATTAATAAAAGTAATTAAAAAATATAAAACAAAACCTTAGGTTTGGTGTCAAAAACGTACTAAGAGTTAGAAATTCACATATCAGAAATATAACAATTTCTTTTATATGATAAAAAAGATCCGAAAAATTTGAAGACCACTCAAAGATGCTTGCAGAGTTCAGCATTTTCCACAAAATAATGCCAATGAACTTCAATCACATTGATTAAACTAAGTCACCGTTCGAAACATGAGCCTGTTTTTTGGCACTTTTTAAGAACTTTTACATAATGTTTTCTCTCACAAAAAATAGAATTTATGATTCAAATTTACTTTTCAAATATAGGATCCAAATAGACCATAAGACTAAAATAGGATGTATTTGCTCTCCATTTTTGCATCACTCAGATCTTATCTTATGCAAAAATATCTTATGAAAGTTTTTCATTTCATCGTTTTCATTCCCGTCGTACAATAATTGAAAACTGGGTTACATGTACGTCCGAGTAAAATTGTGTTTTTGTGCTTTTTTGCAGAATGTCACATGGCTTGTCTTTTTTTATTTTTTATTTTTATCTTTTCTTTTAACAAAACATTTTTCTGATGGTCAAAAAAAAGAACAGTATCAACAGAGGGACAAAAAGAGTTGTGATAAAATGCTTGTAAGCAAGTGGAGTGTAAAAAAAACTATGTTCAGATAAAAATCAATAAAGATTTTTCCCTCATTAGCCTAATTTTTCTCTGCATTTTCTTCATGGATCTCCAACTCCCCTCCTTCCCAATCCTTCTCAGCTTCTTCCTCTTTGTGTTCATGGTTCTGAACATACGAAAAAGATTATCGAAAACCGTTAATTCTACTTCTAGACTACCCCCAGGGCCATGGAAGTTGCCCATCATAGGAAATTTGCACCAACTTCTAAGCTCTTTGCCCCATCACGCATTAAGAGACTTGGCCAGGAAATATGGACCGTAGATGTACTTACGAATTGGCCAGGTTCCAACTTTGGTGGTTTCATCGCCTGAGTTTGCAAAAGAGGTGATGAGAACTCATGATGCTATCTTTGCATCTAGGCCCTTGGTTCTTTTTTCACGGATTGTGCTCTACAATTCTTCCGATGTTGTGTTTTCCCCGTATGGAGAGTATTGGAGACAGCTACGAAAAATTTGCACGCAGGAGCTCTTGAGCGTGGCGAGGGTTAAGACTTTTAGACCAATTAGAGAGGAAGAAATGCTAAATCTTGTAGAATGGATTGCTTCAAATGTTGGGTCTGCTATAGATCTCACTGAAAGAATCTACTACTCAACTTGCACCATCATGGCACGTGCAGCATTCGGTAAGAAAAGTGAAGATCAAGAGGAGTTCGTGTCGATCGTGAAGGAAGCTATAAAGGTAGGATCGGGGTTTGATCTTGCGGTACTTAAATTAGCTGCTGTTTGTTTTCATCGTTCCTTGTTTCTGAGTGGATTAAGTTCTAAATAGTAAATATGTGTGGAATTTACGTGTTCATAATTGATGCATTCTAGTAGCCAAGTTATCGTCTCTTTATGTAATTTTCTCATGAGTTCTATTTATTTTGCTCTTTGTTTGTTGTTAATAATTTCATAACATTTTTCATTCTAAAATAAATAAACTTTGTATCTATTCACTACTTATATCATAGAATTTGAAAGATTTTTTTTTTTTTTTTTTTTTATGTTCCCTGAATTTATCACACAGATGCAATTTGTACCATGAACTTTTAATTTTGATAATTTACATCACGAACTTATAAATTTTTAGTAATTTACCCTCATTGATAACAGTGTTGTTGCTGTTGTTGATGTTTTTTTTTTTTTTTTTTTAATATGAAAATTGACACTTGACTTACACATAGATTGTTAATTAAAAGTATTAGAAGTCCTTTGTAATCAATATTAAACCCAAATTTATGTTCAAAACAAAGTCAATTCAAAGTTAATCAATGCGGGGTAAATTACTACAGATTTATAAATTTAGAGAATAAATTATCAAAATTAAAAATTCAGGATGTAAATTATAATTTTTTGATAAGTCCAGTATACAACAGTGCTTAAAAAACCTAAAACAAAAAATAAATCTTATGTTGAACTTAAACTTGAAGAGGTAACATGTTAAAGTCACAGGCTTGTTCCTCTGCCGCCTCTGTTTCAGCAGTGTAAGTACAATCTTCTAATCAGTATTTGATTTACTACTCCAACTATAAAGTATTTAAGGCTGATATGATTGACCTTGAGAACTCCAAAATAATTTCCAAATATCTTATCTATCTTCCCAATAATAATTCTACAGAGACGTGTGTGATGTGTATATATATATATGTATGTATATATACTTTATCGTTGGACAGTACAATAGAAAAGTCATTGGAATTGCTTCAAAAGCAATTCTCTTCATCCAATCTATTAGAATTAACACATAGAAAGTATCAGGACCAGAAGCAACAAAAATATCTTCTAGCGAAAAGAATCACAATTTTACAGACTTTAAACCATTTCACTCTTTTTGAGTTCAGTTGCACTTCCTACATGGATCTCAAATTACCCTCTTTCTCAGTCCTTTTCACCTTCTTCCTCTTTGTGTTTATGGTGCTAAACATACTCATCGAAAGAGCTAAGACCATAACCTCAGCTTCAAAACTACCCCTGGGACCATGGAAACTACCCATGATATCATCTTTGCATCTAGGCCACGAAATCTTTAATCAGAGATCGTGTTATACGGTTCAACGGATATTGCCTTGGCACCATATGGTGAGTAATGGAGACAACCGCGAAAGATTTGTATGCAGGAACTCTTGTGCACAACAAGAGTTGAATCTTTCAGGCCATCAGAGAGGAAGAGATGCTTAGTCTCATAGGTGTTGTATGGCTGTCGTCGGCTTGTGCCGTGAGATGTTTTGTTTAGTTTATAACAAGTGAAACCCTTGTTTCATGTTGCTAAGATGTGGCGGAACCATCATTCTTTTAGGCAATAAAACGCCCCATTCAGCGACAGAACTGCAGGCATCATATGGATTGATACTTCTAAAATCACGGATTGTGAAGGCGCTTTTTGCCTAAAAGCAAAAACCTTCCTTTTTTAAGTATAAATGGCCTGTTTCGTCTGAAGATTTGAATAGTATATTCAAATTTTTGTGAGAGAGAACGTTATAGAAAGTGTGTTTGAGTTGTAGGTTTGAACCTTTTTCGAAACGGTGGCTAAACAGACTAGAATTCGTATGTGAATTTTAAGGAAAAAAGGAGACGTAGGAAACTTAGTTTATTTATTTATGTTCGTCCGGGTTTCTCTTTTATATCCATAAAAATTATCCAAAAATTGCAAAAAAACTTCCTTCGTGATTATTTAAAGAGGATTCATTTGGAAGTAGGAAGTTGAAGCATAGCTTGAATCTAGAAGATATGAACTTTTCATGATTTTGAACTTCATCAACATACCAGATATACTATGCTACTAGAAAACAGAACTAAAAGCCAAAAAAAAAAAAAAAAAAAGAAAGAAGCTGAAATTATTAAAAACAGTGATCAAACAGACTCTTAAGATCACACACCTTCCTGTTCCCTTGTAACTTCCAAGAGAACGTAGCAAAAGCCGCAAAATTTACAATTACAAAATACCAGCCAAGACCAGAGTCCTCGTAAATGCTTGGGCTGTCGGGCGAGATCCCATGTATTGGACTGAACCAGAAAGATGTTCCCCACCCTGAGGGATTCCTTGATAGCCAAGTTATTCCAAGGGGTTGAACTTTGAGTTCATCCCTTTCGGAGCAGGATGGAGAACGTGTGCTGGGACCGCATTTGCTACACCGATATTGAGCTTCCACTTGCACGACTGTTGTACCATTTTGACTGGAAAATACCCGACATGTCGGTGCGAGATGATCTAGACATGTTTGAAGTTTTAGGGTCGCAGTTCGGAGAAAGAAAGAACTCAACTTGATTGCTACTCCTTATATTTCTGCAAACATTTAAGATCAAAAGGAAAGTGGAATTGGACTTCTTTCGTTATACTTTTCCTCTGCTTTTAATGCTACGATAAGGAAAGGGATCCCAGGATTGCAGAATATCATATTTGATATTGTGTTGTTTTGTATCTGGGTCAAGATGAGGGTTGGGGTTGAGGACAGTAGGGCCCTAGGGTAGCATTGGTTGAGGCTCAGGGATGGGCTGGCCTGTGGTTGGCGTCGGGAGGGGACGAGTCAAGTTCGGCCTACGAACGGAGAGGGAGATAAAATACAATATATCGCATACAATACAACACAATACATGCAACCAAAAATGGCTAATATGTTTTTCTATGTGTTTAGCTTCCTTGCTCTGTTTTACTCTGTTTCGCTCTGTTTTCCCCTGTTTAGAAAGAGGACAGTAATACAAGCAAAAGTATTTTGTAATTTTCCTTAATGCAAACGACATCTCTTTGTTACCAACATGAAGACACCATCTATTATCATTTTCTGCTACTGCCCAATTTTGTGTCGTACGGACCTAAAAAAAAGGCTACTACAAATAGTCTTGTCGTTTACAAGAATTCCAAAGTCCTGAGTGAGTGAATTCTTTCAGCTAAAAATAAGCTGACCAAAGTTTCCAAGTTAAATGTGTAACAACAATTAGAAAACAAAGAATATGAAAAAGAAAAAGAAAAAGAAAAAAAAAGTGCAAGAAATTACCATGCATGAGATATAGAGTTTGGCGTAAAACTCCTAAGAGGATAGAATTTACTGGCCTTAAAGGAGGAACAAAAAGAGAGAGCTCTACAAATTCTTTGATATTGAGAAGCCGCCCTCAATTTTCTCCTTTTCTCTTTTTAATCTATGTATTTTTGTATAAATTAATATGTCGTTCCTTCAAGTTCCCCTCAAAATTTTTTTTTTCTTTCTTACTAACTCGTCAATCTGGGATCTGATTCAGATTTATCATACTTGTTTTTTTTTTTTTTTGTACAAATTTACATATGCGGAGAGATCAAATACAATGCAAAAAAGGGAAACTTACGAAAATACCCCCATCACCACTAAACGACTTGGCGCACAACACAGCTACAAAGTTGCATAATAAACAACAATCACCAGGGTTAAACGACAAGTAGCATGGGACCAAATAGTCGGAAAGGCAGCTCCTACATCAGATTTTTAAGGAGAATGACTATTTTTTGTACAGCAACCTATGTTAATAAAGGTAATTAAAAAATATAAAACAAAACCTTAGGTTTGGTGTCAAAAGGTACTAAGAGTTAGAAATCCACATCTCAGAAATATAACAATTTCTTTTATATGATAAAAAAGATCCGAAAAATTTGAAGACCACTCAAAGATGCTTGCAGAGTTCAGCATTTTCCACAAAATAATGCCAATGAACTTCAAATCACATTGATTAAACTAAGTGACTGTTGGAAACATGAGCTTGTTTTTTGGCACTACTAGAGAACTTTTACATAATATTTTCTCTCACAGAAAATAGAATTTACTATTCAAATTTACTTTTTGAACATAGGATCCAAATAGATCATAAGACTAAAATAAGATGTACTAGCTCTCCATTTTTTCATCACTCAGATCTTATCTTATGCAAAAATATCTTATGAAAGTTTCATCTCATCGTTTTCATTCTTGTCGTACAATAATTGAGAACTGGGTTACATGTACGTCCGAATAATTGTGCTTATTTTGCATAATATCACATGGCTTGTCCTTTTTTTTTTTTTAACAAAACATTTTTCTGATGTTGAAAAAAAAGAACAGTATCAATAAAGATTTTTCCCTCATTAGCCTAATTTTTCTCTACATTTTCTTCATGGATCTCCAACTCCCCTCCTTCCCAATCCTTCTCAGCTTCTTCCTCTTTGTGTTCATGGTTTTGAACATACGAAAAAGATCATCGGAAACCGTTAATTCTACTTCTAGACTACCCCCAGGGCCATGGAAGTTGCCCATCATAGGAAATTTGCTCCAACTTCTAAGCTCTTTGCCCCATCACACATTAAGAGACTTGGCCAGGAAATATGGACCGTTGATGTACTTACGAATCGGCCAGGTTCCAACTTTGGTGGTTTCATCGCCGGAGTTTGCAAAAGAGGTGATGAGAACTCATGATGCTATCTTTGCATCTAGGCCCTCGGTTCTTTTTTCACGGATTTTGCTCTACAATTCTACCGATATTGTGTTTTCCCCGTATGGAGAGTATTGGAGACAGCTACGAAAAATTTGCACGCAGGAGCTCTTGAGCGTGGCGAGGGTTGAGACTTTTAGACCAATTCGAGAGGAAGAAGTGTTAAATCTTGTAGAATGGATTGCTTCAAATGTTGGGTCTGCTATCAATCTCACTGAAAGAATCTACTCCTCAACTTGCACCATCACGACACGAGCAGCGTTTGGTAAGAAAAGTGAAGATCAAGAGGAGTTCATGTCGATCATGAAGGAAGCTATAAAGTTAGCATCGGGGTTTGATCTTGCGGATGTGTTTCCTTCTTTCGGTTTTCTTGATCCTCTGATCTTCGGTACAAGGGCTAAACTCGAGAAGCTGTACCAAAAGTCGGACAGGATACTTGATAACATCATCAAGGAACATAACAACGAGAAGCCAACTGAAAAAAGTGGTGAAAGTGGAACTGTTAGAGAAGATCTAGTGGATGTTCTTCTGAAGTTTCATAATAATGATCTTGAATTTTCCCTGACAATGGACAATCTTAAAGCAATAATCTTTGTAAGTGCATCAATCTTTGCTTCATTAAATTCACATACTTGTGGAAGAGACATACATTTGTGCATATCCACATTGATTGAGTTTTTAAACATTGTGAAGTTCAGTAAATTTTAATTATATAACCATACTTGTTACTTTCAGGACATCTTTATTGCTGGGACAGAAACATCTGCTACCGCTTTGGATTGGGCAATGGCAGAACTGATAAAGAATCCAAGAGTCATGGAGAAAGCACAAAATGAGGTGAGAGACGTCTTTTGTAGAAAAGGGTCGGTTGATGAAACAGCAATTAGCGAGATGACGTATTTGAAATCGGTTGTCAAAGAGACATTGAGATTACATCCTTCTGCTCCCCTGTTAGTTCCGAGAGAATGTGGACAAAAGTGTGAGATTAATGGCTATGAGATACCCGCGAAAACAAAGGTCTTGTTTAATGCTTGGGCAATTGGAAGAGATCCTAGCTATTGGACTGAACCCGAGAGTTTCATACCGGAGAGGTTTCTTGATAGTCCTATTGACTACAAAGGAACAAAATTTGAGTACATCCCGTTTGGGGCTGGAAGGAGAATATGCCCCGGCATATCGTTCGGTGTGAGTAATATCGAGCTTCCTCTTGCAATGTTGCTTTATCATTTTGATTGGAAACTCCCCAGTGGATTGAAACAGGAAGATCTGAACATGACCGAGTCATTCGCCGCGACTGTTCGTAGAAAAGATGATTTGCACTTGATTCCCATTGCTTATGACCTGTCATTTCTTGAAGAGGCCAGTAGGAAAGCAAAATAATATGTTTCTAGTACTTAAATTAGCTGCTGTTTGTTTTCATCGTTCCTTGTTTCTGAGTGGATTAAGTTCTAAATAGTAAATCTGTGTGGAATTTACGTGTTCATAATTGATGCATTCTAGTAGCCAAGTTATCGTCTCTTTATGTAATTTTCTCATGAGTTCTATTTATTTTGCTCTTTGTTGTTGTTAATAATTTCATAACGTTTTTCATTCTAAAATAAATAAACTTTGTATCTATTCACTACTTATATCATAGAATTTGAAAGATTTTTTTTTTATTTTTTTTTAATGTTCCCTGAATTTATCACACAGATGCAATTTGTACCATGAACTTTTAATTTTGATAATTTACATCACGAACTTATAAATTTTTAGTAATTTACCCTCATTGATAACAGTGTTGTTGTTGTTGATGATGTTTTTTTTTTTTTTTTTTTTTAATATGAAAATTGACACTTGACTTACACATAGATTGTTAATTAAAAGTATTAAAAGTCCTTTGTAATCAATATTAAACCCAAATTTATGTTCAAAACAAAGTCAATTCAAAGTTAATCAATGCGGGGTAAATTACTACAGATTTATAAATTTAGAGAATAAATTATCAAAATTAAAAATTCAGGATGTAAATTATAATTTTTTGATAAGTCCAGTATACAACAGTGCTTAAAAAACCTAAAACAAAAAATAAATCTTATGTTGAACTTAAACTTGAAGAGGTAACATGTTAAAGTCACAGGCTTGTTCCTCTGCCGCCTCTGTTTCAGCAGTGTAAGTACAATCTTCTAATCAGTATTTGAATTACTACTCCAACTATAAAGTATTTAAGGCTGATATGATTGACCTTGAGAACTCCAAAATAATTTCCAAATATCTTATCTATCTTCCCAATAATAATTCTACAGAGACGTGTGTGATGTGTATATATATATATGTATGTATATATACTTTATCGTTGGACAGTACAATAGAAAAGTCATTGGAATTGCTTCAAAAGCAATTCTCTTCATCCAATCTATTAGAATTAACACATAGAAAGTATCAGGACCAGAAGCAACAAAAATATCTTCTAGCGAAAAGAATCACAATTTTACAGACTTTAAACCATTTCACTCTTTTTGAGTTCAGTTGCACTTCCTACATGGATCTCAAATTACCCTCTTTCTCAGTCCTTTTCACCTTCTTCCTCTTTGTGTTTATGGTGCTAAACATACTCATCGAAAGAGCTAAGACCATAACCTCAGCTTCAAAACTACCCCTGGGACCATGGAAACTACCCATGATATCATCTTTGCATCTAGGCCACGAAATCTTTAATCAGAGATCGTGTTATACGGTTCAACGGATATTGCCTTGGCACCATATGGTGAGTAATGGAGACAACCGCGAAAGATTTGTATGCAGGAACTCTTGTGCACAACAAGAGTTGAATCTTTCAGGCCATCAGAGAGGAAGAGATGCTTAGTCTCATAGGTGTTGTATGGCTGTCGTCGACTTGTGCCGTGAGATGTTTTGTTTAGTTTATAACAAGTGAAACCCTTGTTTCATGTTGCTAAGATGTGGCGGAACCATCATTCTTTTAGGCAATAAAACCGCCCCATTCAGCGACAGAACTGCAGGCATCATATGGATTGATACTTCTAAAATCACGGACTGTGAAGGCGCTTTTTGCCTAAAAGCAAAAACCTTCCTTTTTTAAGTATAAATGGCCTGTTTCGTCTGAAGATTTGAATAGTATATTCAAATTTTTGTGAGAGAGAACGTTATAGAAAGTGTGTTTGAGTTGTAGGTTTGAACCTTTTTCGAAACGGTGGCTAAACAGACTAGAATTCGTATGTGAATTTTAAGGAAAAAAGGAGACGTAGGAAACTTAGTTTATTTATTTATGTTCGTCCGGGTTTCTCTTTTATATCCATAAAAATTATCCAAAAATTGCAAAAAAACTTCCTTCGTGATTATTTAAAGAGGATTCATTTGGAAGTAGGAAGTTGAAGCATAGCTTGAATCTAGAAGATATGAACTTTTCATGATTTTGAACTTCATCAACATACCAGATATACTATGCTACTAGAAAACAGAACTAAAAGCCAAAAAAAAAAAAAAAAAAAAAAGAAAGAAGCTGAAATTATTAAAAACAGTGATCAAACAGACTCTTAAGATCACACACCTTCCTGTTCCCTTGTAACTTCCAAGAGAACGTAGCAAAAGCCGCAAAATTTACAATTACAAAATACCAGCCAAGACCAGAGTCCTCGTTCCTTGTTTCTGAGTGGATTAAGTTCCAAATTAGTAAATCTGTGTGGAATTTCCGTGTTCATAATTGATGCATTCTAGTACCCAAGTTACATGGGCATCGTCTCTCTATGTAATTTTCTCTCGAGCTCTATTTATTTTGCATTTTGTTTGTTGTTAATAATTTCTGACATTTTTCATTATAAAATAAATAAACTGTGTATCTATTCACTGTTTATATAAGAGAATTTAAAAGGTTTTTTTTGTTCCCTGAATTTATCGCACAATTATAATTTGCACCCTGAATTTTTAATTTTGATAATTTACACTACAAACTTATAAATCTATAGCAATTTACTCACATTGATATACTGTTGTTGTTATTATTATTATTATTATTATTATTTTAATATGAAAATTGACACTTGAATCACATATACATTGCAAATTAAGAATTAAACCCAAATTTATGTTCAAAAAAAAGTTAATTCAAAGCTAATCAATGAGGGGTAAATTTTTACAGATTTGTAAGTTTGGCAAGCAAATTGTCAAAAGTAAAAATTTAGAATGTAAATTACAATTTTTCGACAAATTCAGGTGCAATGGTGCAAAAAAAAAAAAAAAAAAAAAAAAAAAAAAAAAGCCTTGAACGAAAAATAAATCTTATGTTGAACTTAAACTTGAAAAGGTAACATGTTAAAGTTGAGATCTTTTTTGCTATCATTACTAAGAACAGAGGGCTGTTGTTACTTTTGTTTCCGTTAAATTCAAAGAAATGTGGCTAAAAATAGTGGAAACCCATCAACACGAAATGATTTTGAGTTGGGAAAGGAGGAAATATGGTGAAGATTATTCCTTTCCTTGTGCAATGCATTTCAAGAGATTTTGGTGGTGTTTAAAATGTGACACTTCTTCAACATTATCAAAGAGGTCAGTCACAAATTTAGGCAGAGTAATTCAATTAACTACAACTGCGTTTTTACCTTTCGGAAGGCCACATGTTACTGAGTTACTGCGAGGCTCTGCAGGTAAGTAGAACATGGACACGACTTTTGTTGGTTTGGACTTCAAGTGGTCATGTTCAATGGCATGAAACGAGAGATATATATATATATATATATGTATATATATATATATATGTATGTATGTATGCATGTAGTTCCATTTAAAGGTTTTATAGCAGAAATGTTTTTGTCATGTGTAACATGAGTTAAAACATATAGGTGTTGTATGGCTGTCGTCAGCTTGTGCTGTGAGATATTTGGTTAAGTCTAACATGTGAAACCCCTTGTTTCATGTTGCTACGACGTGGTGTAACCATCATTCTTTTAGGCTATAAAACCGTCCCGTTCCGTGACAGAACTGCCGACATCAGATGAATTTATACTTCTAAAATCACGGACTGCGAAGGCGCCTTTTGCCTAGAAGCAAAAACCTTCCTTTTTTAAGTAAAAATGGCCTATTTCGTCCATCGATTTGAATAGCAAATTCAAATTTTTGTGAGAGAGAACATTATGGAAAAGTGTTTGAGTTGTAGGTTTGAACCATTTTCGAAACGGGGGCTAAACAGGCTAGAATTCGTATGTGAATTTTAAGGAAAAAAGGAGATCTAGGAAGGTTAGTTTATTTATTAATGTTCGTCCTCTCTATTAAATCCAGAAAAATTTTCCAAAAATAACAAAAAACTTTCTTCGTTATTGTTTAAAGAGGATTCATTTGGAAGTAGGAAGTTGAAGCATGGCTTGAATCTAAAAGATGCAAACTTTTCAAGATTTTGAATTTCATCAACATACCAGATTTACTATGCTACTAGAAAACAGAACTAAAAGCCAAAAAAAAAAAAAAACACACACACACAGTTGAAATTATTAAAAACAGTGATCAAACAGACTCTTAAGATCACCCACCTTCCTATTCCCTTGTTACCTCCAAGAGAATGTTGCGAAAGCCGCCATATTTATGGTTACAAAATACCAGCCAAGACCAAAGTCCTCGTAAATGCTTGGGCTATTGGGTGAGATCCCATGTATTGGACTGAACCAGAAAGATGTTTCCCACCCTGAGAGATTTCTTGATAGCCAAGTTGATTCCAAGGGGTTGAACTTTGAGTAAATCCCTTTCGGAGCAGGAAGCAGAACGTGTCCTGGGACTGCATTTGCTACACCGATATTGAGCTTCCACTTGCACGATTGTTGTACCATTTTGACTGGAAAATACCCGACACGTCAGTGTGAGAAGATCTAGACATGCTTGAGAGTTTTAGGGGGTCGCCGTTCAGAGAAAGAAAGAACTCAACTTGATTACCACTCCTAATATTTCTGCAAACATTAAAGATCAATAAGGAAAATGGTATTGAACTTCTTTCTTTACACTTTTCCTCTGCTTTTAATGTTACGATAAGGAAAGGGATTTAATAACTAAATCAGTGGTCACAAATACTCGTCATATCTATGTATTGCCGTTGTTGGAGGTGTTTTTCTGAATAATTATCCAATACCAGAACTTACCATCTAAAAAAATGCTCAACAGGCATGTTTGGTACACCATATAAGAATGTTGTATTGTATTATTTAATATTACTACAAATGTCTGATAAGATCCCATGATTGCAGAAGTTAATGAGGATATTAAATGTGTTATCAAACAGGGTAGATTTTCAATTTATCATATTGTGTTATTTTGTATCAGGGTCAAGATCAGGGTCGTGGTTGAGGACAGTAGGGCCCTGGGGTAGCATTGGTTGAGGCTCAGAGACGGGTTGACCCGTGGTTGGCGTCAGGAGGGGACGAGTCAAGTTCGGCCTACGAACGGAGAGGGAGATAAAACACAATACATCTTATACAATACAACACAATACCTGCAACCAAACATGGCTAATATGTTTTTCTATCTGTTAAGCTTCCTTGCTCCGTTTTACTCTGTTTCGCTCTGTTTTCCCCTGTTTCGAAAGAGGACAGTAATACAAGCAAAAGTATTCTGTGATTTTCCTTACTGCAAACGACATCCCTTTGGTACCAACATGAAGACACTTTCTACTATCATTTTCTGCTACTGCCAAATTTTGTGTCGTACGGACCTTAAAAAAAAAAGGCTACTACAAATAGTCATGTCGTTTACAAGAATTCCAAAGTCCTCAGTGAGTGAATTCTTTCAGCTAAAAATAAGCTGACCAAAGTTTCCGAGTTAAATGTGTAACAACAATTTGCAAATAAATAAAACGAAAAAGAAAAGAAAAAGTGCAAGAATATACCATGCATGAGTTATAGAGTTTGGCGTAAAACTCCTTAGCGGATAGAATTTACTGGCTATACCCGGATGGAGGACGGAAACATGATAACCCATAAAGGAAGAACAAAGAGAGAAAGCTCTACAAATTCTTCGATATTGATAAGCCCCCCTCAATTTTCTCCTTTTCTCTTTTTAACCTAGCTAGGTATTTTTATATAAATTTATATGTAGTCTCTTCAAGTTCCCCTCAACTTTTTCTTCTTTCTTACCAACTCGTCGATTGGAATTTGATTCAGATTTATCATACACGTTTTTTTTTTTATACAAATTTACATATAGCCCCACTCACAATAATTTATGTATTCGTCACTACTAGGAAGATCAAATACAATGCAAAAAGGGAAACTTATGAAAAAACCCCCATCACCACTAAACGACTTGGCGCACAACACAGCTACAAAGTTGCATAATAAACAACAATCACAAGGGTTGAACGACAAGTAGCATGGGACCAAATAGTCTGAAAGGCAGCTCCTACATCAGATTTTTAAGGAGAATGTTGACTATTTTTTGTACAGCAACCTATGTTAATTAAAGTAATTAAAAAATATAAAACAAAACCTTAGGTTTGGTGTCAAAAGGTACTAAGAGTTAGAAATCCACATCTCAGAAATATAACAATTTCTTTTATATGATAAAAAAGATCCGAAAAATTTGAAGACCACTCAAAGATGCTTGCAGAGTTCAGCATTTTCCACAAAATAATGCCAATGAACTTCAAATCACATTGATTAAACTAAGTGACTGTTGGAAACATGAGCTTGTTATTTAAGAACTTTTACTTCTCTCACAAAAAAATAGAATTTAAGATCCAAATAGATCATAAGACTAGACTAAAATAAGATGTACTTGCTCTCCATTTTTTCATCACTCAGATCTTATCTTATGCAAATAAGATTTTCATCTCGTCGTTTTCATTCCTGTCGTACAATATCACATGGCTTGTCTTTTTTTTTTTTTAACAAAACATTTATCTGATGGTGAAAAAAAAAAGAACAGTATCAACATAGGGACAAATAGAGTACTGATAAAATGCTTGTAAGCAAGTGGAGTGTAAAAAACAAAAACTATGTTCAGATAAAAATCAATAAAGATTTTTCCCTCATTAGCCTAATTTTTCTCTGCATTTTCTTCATGGATCTCCAACTCCCCTCCTTCCCAATCCTTCTCAGCTTCTTCCTCTTTGTGTTCATGGTTCTGAACATACGAAAAAGATCATTGAAAACCGCTAATTCTACTTCTAGACTACCCCCAGGGCCATGGAAGTTGCCCATCATAGGAAATTTGCACCAACTTCTAAGCTCTTGCCCCATCACGCATTAAGAGACATGGCCAGGAAATATGGACCATTGATGTACTTACGAATCGGCCAGATCCAACTTTGGTAGTTTCGTCGCCGGAGTTTGCAAAAGAGGTGATGAGAACTCATGATGCTATCTTTGCATCTAGGCCCTCTGTTCTTATTTCATGGGTTGTGCTCTACAATTCTACCGATATTGTGTTTTCCCCATATGGAGAATATTGGAGACAGCTACGAAAAATTTGCACGCAGGAGCTCTTAAGCGTGGCGAGGGTTGCCACTTTTAGACCCATTAGAGAGGAAGAAATGTTGAATGTCGTAGAATGGATTGCTTCAAATGTTGGGTCTGCTATCAATCTCACTGAAAGAATCTACTCCTCAACTTGCACCATCACGACACGAGCAGCGTTTGGTAAGAAAAGTGAAGATCAAGAGGAGTTCATGTCAATCGTGAAGGAAGTTACAAAGATAGGATCGGGGTTCGATCTTGCGGATGTGTTTCCTTCTTTCAGTTTTCTTGATCCTCTGATCCTCGGTACGAGGGCTAAACTCGAGAAGCTGTACCAAAAGTCGGACAGGATACTTGATAACATCATCAAGGAACATAACAACGAGAAGCCAACTGAAAAAAGTGTTGAAAGTGGAACCGTTAAAGATCTAGTGGATGTTCTTCTAAAGTTTCATAACAATAATCTTGAATTTTCCCCGACAACCGACAATCTTAAAGCAATAATCTTTGTAAATGCATCAATCATTGCTTCATTAAATTCACATACTCGAGTAAGAAACATACATTTGTGCATATCCACATCGATTTGAGTTTTTAAACATTGTGAAGTTTAGTAAATTTTAATTATATAACCATACTTGTTACTTTCAGGACATCTTTGCTGCTGGGACAGAAACATCTGCTACCGCTTTGGATTGGGCAATGGCAGAACTGATAAAGAATCCAAGAATCATGAAGAAAGCACAAAATGAGGTGAGAGACGTCTTTTGTAGAAAAGGGTCGGTTGATGAAACAGCAATTAGCGAGATGACGTATTTGAAATCGGTTGTCAAAGAGACATTGAGATTACATCCTCCTGGTCCACTGTTACTTCCGAGAGAATGTGGACAAAAGTGTGAGATTAATGGCTATGAGATACCCGAAAAAACAAAGGTCTTTGTTAATGCATGGGCAATTGGAAGAGATCCTAGCTATTGGACTGAACCCGAGAGTTTCATACCGGAGAGGTTTCTTGATAGTCCTATTGACTACAAAGGAACAAAATTTGAGTACATCCCGTTTGGGGCTGGAAGGAGAATATGCCCCGGCATATCGTTCGGTGTGAGTAATATCGAGCTTCCTCTTGCAATGTTGCTTTACCATTTTGATTGGAAACTCCCCGGTGGATTGAAACAGGAAGATCTGAACATGACCGAGTCGTTCGCCGCGACTGTTCGTAGAAAAGATGATTTGCACTTGATTCCCATTGTTTATGACCTGTCATTTCTTGAAGAGGCTAGTAGGAAAGCAAAATAATATGTTTCCAATACTTAAATTAGCTGCTGTTTGTTTTGATCCTTCCTTGTTTTTGAGTGGATTAAGTAATAAATAGTAAATCTGTGTGGAATTTCCGTGTTCATAATTGATGCATTCTAGTTGCCAAGTTATCGTCTCTTTATATAATTTTCTCATGAGTTCTATTTATTTTGGATTTTGTTTGTTGTTAATAATTTCTGACATTTTTCATTTTAAATAAATAAGCTGTGTATCTATTCATTACTTATGTAAGAGAATTTAAATGGTTTTTTTTGTTCCCTAAATTTATCGAACAATTGCAATTTACATTCTGAATTTTTAATTTTAATAATTTGCACCACAAACTTATAAATCTATAGCAATTTACCCACATTGATAATAATGTTGTTGTTGTTGTTATTATTATTATTATTTTAATGGTTAATTTCAAAAGTAACACTTGTGGGAAAAATATTTTTAAAAATAACACTAATTTTGTTTTCCTTCGTTATTAGTACTATCACGTCATCAACACTTCTGATATGTGGGTCCCAAAAGCATTTAAGGGATGCTAAATTCCTGGTTTACCCCCATTTCCCACCTGCCCAAAACTCCCTCGTCTGCTCTGACCTTATTTGAAACCATTTACAGTGTTTTAGAGAGAGAAACTTCCTTTTAGATATTAGAGAGAGAAAGATTTCCTACCACCCACAAAAACTGTCGGAAACTACTCCATAACCATCCAAAACCACCACCAACACCCTCTATAAAGCTTTTGGAAGTCTGTGAATGTCGGATAATCTTTTAAACGTTGTTGTTGGTCTTTTTTTTTTGTATTATAGTACTGTGATTTGTTTATTGTTTTCCATATATTCTAAGAATCTGATTTCTGGTTTGTGTTAGCTATCTTTTTTTTTTAATTTAAATTTATTTTTTCAACTTTTTGTGGGGGAATGATTTTTTTTGTTTTTTGTTTTTGTTTTGTTTTTTGGTGAATGTTGTTGTGGAATAGATTGCTTATCCATAAAAGATACATTGTATATTATACTTTGGGTTTTCAGGATTTCCGTTACTATGTTTGGTATGCAAAATGGGACCAAAATTGCCAAAATTAATTTTTAAACCAACAGGAGGAGTAAGCCAACTCTATTTTACTACATTTTCTCCTTATCCTCTTAGGGCAACTCCAACCCCACACTAACTTAGTGTGGGAGGAGTGTTTTAGAGTATGGGTTGGTTCCAACCCATACTCTATCCTACTTCAAATATGGAGTATGCACAGTGTATTTTATATTTGAAATATTACTGTGCAAACTCTAAATCACTTTTTTTTTTAATTTGTTAATTAAATTTTAAAGTAATATTTAGGTAAAAATAAAAATTATAGAGAATAAATATAAAAAATTAAAAAGAATAAATATAAATATAGGTAAAAATAACAATTAGAAAACAAAGAACAAGAAAAAGAAAAAAAAAAAAGTGCAAGAATTTACCATGCATGAGATATAGAATTTACTGGCCTTACCCGGATGGAGGACTGAAACATAATAACCCATAAAGGGGGAACAAAGAGAGAGAGCTCTACAAATTCTTCGATATTGATAAGCCCCCCTCAATTTTCTCCTTTTCTCTTTTTATCCTATGTATTTTTGTATAAATTTAAATGTAGTCTCTTCAAGTTCCCCTCAATTTTTTCTTCTTTCTTACTAACTCGTCGATCGGAATTTGATTCGGATTTATCATACACGTTTTTTTTTTTTGGACAAATTTACATATAGCTCCCCTCTCACAATAATTTATGTCTTCCTCACTACTAGAAAGATCAAATACAATGCAAAAAGGGAAACTTACAAAAATACCCCCATCACCACTAAACGACTTGGCGCACAACACAGCTACAAAATTGCATGATAAACAACAATCACGAGGATTAAACGACAAGTAGCATGGGACCAAATAGTCGGCAAGGTAACTCCTACATCAGATTTTTAAGGAGAATATTGACTATTTTTTGTATAGCAACCTATATTAATAAAAGTAATAAAAAAATATAAAACAAAACCTTAGGTTTGGTGCCAAAAACGTACCAAGAGTTAGAAATCCACATATCAGAAATATAACAATTTCTTTTATATGATAAAAAAGATCAGAAAAATTTGAAGACCACTCAAAGATGCTTGCAGAGTTCAGCATTTTCCACAAAATAATGCCAATGAACTTCAAATCACATTGATTAAACTAAGTTACAGTTGGAAACATGAGCTTGTTATTTAAGAACTTTTACTTCTCTCACAAAAAAATAGAATTTAAGATCCAAATAGATCATAAGACTAGACTAAAATAAGATGTACTTGCTCTCCATTTTTTCATCACTCAGATCTTATCTTATGCAAAAATATCTTATGAAAGTGTCATCTCATCGTTTTCATTCCTGTCGTACAATAATTGAAAACTGGATTACATCAACGTCCGAATAATTGTGCTTATTTTGCATAATATCACATGGCTTGTCTTTTTTTTTTTTTATCCTTTTTTTTTTTTAACAAAACATTTATCTGATGGTGAAAAAAAAAAAGAACAGTATCAACAGAGGGACAAATAGAGTACTGATAAAATGCTTGTAAGCAAGTGGAGTATAAAAAACAAAAACTATGTTCAGATAAAAATCAATAAAGATTTTTCCCTCATTAGCCTAATTTTTCTCTGCATTTTCTTCATGGATCTCCAACTCCCCTCCTTCCCAATCCTTCTCAGCTTCTTCCTCTTTGTGTTCATGGTTTTGAACATACGAAAAAGATCATCGAAAACCGTTAATTCTACTACTAGACTACCCCCAGGGCCATGGAAGTTGCCCATC
Source organism: Ficus hirta (assembly GCA_038430175.1). NCBI lineage: Eukaryota > Viridiplantae > Streptophyta > Magnoliopsida > Rosales > Moraceae > Ficus > Ficus hirta. Next base: position 40,712,787 of record CM076585.1, on the reverse strand, counting down.
ATAGGAAATTTGCACCAACTTCTAAGCTCTTTGCCCCATCACGCATTAAGAGACTTGGCCAGGAAATATGGACCTTTGATGTACTTACGAATCGGCCAGGTTCCAACTTTGGTGGTTTCGTCGCCGGAGTTTGCAAAAGAGGTGATGAGAACTCATGATGCTATCTTTGCATCTAGGCCCTCGGTTCTTTTTTCACGGATTGTGCTCTACAATTCTACCGATGTTGTGTTTTCCCCGTATGGAGAGTATTGGAGACAGCTACGAAAAATTTGCACGCAGGAGCTCTTGAGCGGGGCGAGGGTTGAGGCTTTTAGACCCATTAGAGAGGAAGAAATGTTAAATCTTGTCGAATGGATTGCTTCAAATGTTGGGTCTGCTATCAATCTCACTGAAAGAATCTACTCCTCGACTTGCACCATCACGACACGAGCAGCGTTTGGTAAGAAAAGTGAAGATCAAGAGGAGTTCATGTCAATCGTGAAGGAAGTTACAAAGATAGGATCGGGGTTCGATCTTGCGGATGTGTTTCCTTCTCTCAGTTTTCTTGATCCTCTGATCTTCGGTACGAGGGCTAAACTCGAGAAGCTGTACCAAAAGTCAGACAGGATACTTGATAACATCATCAAGGAACATAACAACGAGAAGCCAACTGAAAAAAGTGGTGAAAGTGGAACTGTTAGAGAAGATCTAGTGGATGTTCTTCTAAAGTTTCATAACAATGATCCTGAATTTTCCCCGACAACCGACAATCTTAAAGCAATAATCTTTGTAAGTGCATCATTCTTTGCTTCATTAAATTCACGTACTTGTGTTAGAAACATACATTTGTGCATATCCACATCGATTTGAGTTTTTAAACATTGTGAAGTTTAGTAAATTTTAATTATATAACCATACTTGTTACTTTCAGGACATCTTTGCTGCTGGGACAGAAACATCTGCTACCGCTTTGGATTGGGCAATGGCAGAACTAATAAAGAATCCAAGACTCATGAAGAAAGCACAAAATGAGGTGAGAGACGTCTTTTGTAGGAAAGGTTCGGTTGATGAAACAGCAACTAGCGAGATGACGTATTTGAAATCGGTTGTCAAAGAGACATTGAGATTACATCCTCCTGGTCCGCTGTTACTTCCGAGAGAATGTGGACAAAAGTGTCAGATTAATGGCTATGAAATACCCGTGAAAACAAAGGTCTTGGTTAATGCATGGGCAATTGGAAGAGATCCTAGCTATTGGACTGAACCCGAGAGTTTCATACCGGAGAGGTTTCTTGATAGTCCTATTGACTACAAAGGAACAAAATTTGAGTACATCCCGTTTGGGGCTGGAAGGAGAATATGCCCCGGCATATCGTTCGGTGTGAGTAATGTCGAGCTTCCTCTTGCAATGTTGCTTTACCATTTTGATTGGAAACTCCCCAGTGGATTGAAACAGGAAGATCTGAACATGACTGAGTCATTTGCCGCGACTGTTCGTAGAAAAGATGATTTGCACTTGATTCCCATTGCTTATGACCCGTCATTTCTTGAAGAGGCCAGTAGGAAAGCAAAATAATATATTTCCAGTACTTAAATTAGCTGCTGTTTGTTTTCATCGTTCCTTGTTTCTGAGTGGATTAAGTTCTAAATAGTAAATCTGTGTGGAATTTCCGTGTTCATAATTGATGCATTCTAGTACCCAAGTTATCGTCTCTTTATGTAATTTTCTCATGAGTTCTATTTATTTTGCACTTTGTTTGTTGTTAATAATTTTATAACATTTTTCATTCTAAAATAAATAAACTTTGTAACTATTCACTACTTATATCATAGAATTTGAAAGATTTTTTTTTTTTTTTTTTATGTTCCCTGAATTTATCACACAGATGTAATTTGTTATGAACTTTTAATTTTAATAATTTACATCACGAACTTATAAATTTTTAGTAATTTACCCTCATTGATAACAGTGTTGTTGTTGTTGTTGATGTTTTTTTTTTTTTTAAATATGAAAATTGATACTTGACTTACACATAGATCGTTAATTAAGAGTATTAAAAGTTTTTTTTAATCAATATTAAACCTAAATTTATGTTCAAAATAAAGTTAATTTAAACCTAATCAATGCAGGATAAATTGTTTCAAATTTATAAATTGGGGGAGTTATTGTTAAAATTAAAAATTAAAAATGTAAATTATAATTTTTTTTGATAAATCCAGATACAATAGTGCATAAAAAACCTAAAATAAAAAATAAATCTTATGTTGAACTTAAACTTGAAAAGGTAACATGTTAAAGTCACAGGCTTGTTCCTCTGCCGCCTCTGTTTCTGCAGTGTAAGTACAATATTTTAATCAGTATTTGAATTACTACTCCAGCTATAAAGCATTTAAGGCATATATGATTGACCTTGAGAACTCCAAAATAATTTCCAAATATCTTATCTATCTACCCAATAATGATCCTACAGCGACGTGTGTGCGTGTATATATATATATATATATATATATATATGTATGTATATATACTTTTTCAGCAGCTTATTTTGACTAACGCTCTTCATCTTTATCATTGGACAGTACAATAGAAAAGTCATTGGAATTGCTTCAAAAGCAATTCTCTTCATCCAATCTATTAGAATTAACACATAGAAAGTATCAGGACCAGAAGTAACAAAAATATCTTCTAGCGAAAAGAATCACAATTTTACAGATTTTAAAGGGATGTTTGATATATAAATTGAGTTTGAATTAAGTTGAGATTTTTAAATTTAAATAGTAATTTTTATTAATTTTTTTAGAAAAGATAAAAAAAATTTTCAAAAAAAATAAAAAATATGATTAAAAAAATATAATTTAATTTAAAATAAGATGAAAAACCAAACGGACATGAACCATTTCACTTTTTTTGAGTTCAGTTGTACTTTCTAACACGGAACTCAAATTACCCTCTTTCTCAGTGCTTTTCACCTTCTTCCTCTTTGTGTTTATGGTGCTAAACATACTCATCAAAAGAGCTAAAACCATAACCTCAGCTTCAAAACTACCCCCGGCACCATGGAAACTACCCGTTCTCGGAAATATGCCTGGGCATGTCGTTCGGTCTGGTGAATGTTGAGCTTCCTCTTGCAATGTTGCTTTACTGTTTTGATTGGAAACTCCCCGGTGAAGTGAAATCTGAAGACCTGAACATGACTGAATTGTTCGGCATAACAGTTAGAAGGAAAGATGATTTGCTCTTGATTCCTATTGCTTATGATCTGTCGCCTGTTCGAAAAATCTCTATGAAGACAGAGTAAATTATTTCCGATTCTTGTGGATGTTGCTGTTTGTTTACATTATCCTTTGTTGTCATAAAAATATAAGTCGGAAAACTACTGCTCTAGGCTGAGTGTTTCACTCTGAAACTACAGAAAGAAAAATGTATTTCTTTTAGCTATCCCTGTTTCCATCTCTACTTTATCTTAGTTTTTATCTTTTTTTTAAAAAGTTTTTGTCTTTTTTTTTTAACTTTTTTATCTTTTTTACAAAATCAAAAAATTTTAACTTAAATTATATTTTTTTAACTCAAACTCATTTATAAAACGGACCTTCAATTTTAATAGATCACTCGTGTATTTGATAGTGTTGCGAAATACCTCCAGATAAATTATGGCTTTTCATTGTGTCGTTTACCGAGATTTCATCTTTTTTTTTTAACATTTTTTTTTAATTTTTAAGTTTGATGCTGTTCTCATGTCGTTTTCTTGTTCCTCTGAATTTGTTTTGTTTTGTTTTGTTTTTTTCTTTCTTTCTTTCCATTTTCTTCCATCCTTTTCTTTTTCTTTGTCTTTTTGTATTTTTCTTCAAATTATCCAAAAAAGTTGAAAAATAATTCCACTCTTTTTCCGGTACAACAAATTTTCCACCAGGCAGAATGGTGATAAGGGAATCGATCTGACAGTTGATTCAATTAGAGGATATTTGATGTATAAATTTAAATTAAAATTTATAAATTTAAATAATAATTTTGATTGATTTTTAAAAAAAAAATAAAAAATATTTAAGAAAAAAAATAAAAATTAAATTAATAATGATAATTTAAACTCATCACTTAAATACCCCTGGTATTTCAATAAACCTTCTCAGCCGAAAGTTTCTTTTACTAGTTTTGTCGTATTAAGACAAGCATAGGTGTTTGATGCGTGTAGAAAAAGCATATTTAAATCACCCACTAAGCAAATTTTTTTAATTTTTAATTTTTAGTGAAATTGTGGCTACTTTTTAGCCGTAAAACCCTATCAGTATTGGCCGACAAGAACAATGGGGTTTCTTCAAGAAGATTCTCTTCACATGGTCCTTATCTGTTTAGAAACAACACACATCAAGGATCTGGATATGAAGCAACAAGAAAATCTTTTGTTAATTAAGGATCCGTTTGATAAAACGATTTGAGTTGAAAATTTTAAATTTAAATAGTAATTTTTATTGATTTTTTAAAAAAGATAAAAATTTTTTTAAAAAAATATAAAAAACTTTTTAAAAAAAAATTAAAATTAAGATAAAAATTTTAAATTTGAGTTAGTGAAGCAAACGATGTCTAAGTAAAAAGAAATCACAATTTCACAGACTTCAAACCAGTACTCTTTTTCTTAGTTCAATTGCACTTTCTACATGGAACTCAAATTACCCTCTTTCTCAGTCCTCTTCACCTTCTTCCTCTTTGTGTTTATGGTGCTAAACATACTCATCAAAAGAGCTAAAACCATAAACTCAGCTTCAAAACTACCCCCGGGACCATGGAAACTACCCCTTCTCGGAAATATTCACCAGCTTCTCGGCTCTTTACCGCATCGTGCGCTTAGAGACTTGGCCAAGAAACATGGACCATTGATGTACATGAAAATTGGAGAAGTTCCGACCATAGTAGTTTCGTCACCCGAGTTTGCCAAGGAGGTGATGAGAACCCATGATATCATCTTTGCATCCAGGCCACGAAATCTTTATTCAGAGATCGTGTTATACGATTCAACGGATATTGCCTTCGCACCATATGGTGAGTATTGGAGACAACTGCGAAAGATTTGTATGCAGGAGCTCTTGAGCACAACAAGAGTTGAATCTTTCAGGCCCATCAGAGAGGAAGAGATGCTTAGGCTCATGGAATCGATCGCTGCAGCAGATGGATCAGCTTTCAATCTTACTAAGAGGATTAAATACTTGACGTACAGCATAACATCCCGGGCAGCATTTGGCAAGAAAAGCGAAGATCATGTGGAGTTCATATCGATTATTGAGGAAGCTATAGAAGAATCCGGAGGTTTTGATCTTGTAAATTTGTTTCCTTCATTTAGTTTTCTTGCAGCAATCACTCGTGCAAGGCCTAAACTCGAGTCGATTAAGCGAAGGGCTGAGAGGATATGTTTTTTTGATGAGATTCTACATTTCTAATTGATTTGTTGAAAAAAATTTGCAAAAAAAAAACGTAAAGTTTATATTTTTATTTGATTTTATGATATAAACTAAAAGTTTCTTGGTTTGGGATTTGGATATTGAGAGGAAAATTGAGTGTATTGGTTTATATAAATATTTGGTTGCCGAAGGTATTTGGGTTTTTGTTGATGTTTGGTAAATTGTAGGTGATCTCGGAAAATGTGGTTATCTGATTATTTATTTGAGATCATCTTGTAATTTTACCCATAGGTCATTTTTATAATAACTTGTTGGTCATCATAAATATTATTCAGATTTTTGTTATTTTAAGATGGTCATTTTATGATGACTTGCTGGTCATCAATTTAATTACTCAGATTTCTATTATTTTTAGCGTCAATACCAGTGTTGGTCATTTACGTAATGACCAGGTGATAATTTCTGTAATGACCTGTAACGCCCCGACTTCCCACGCCGGGTCGTCACGTTACTTACATACTGAACTTAAACTTGCGGAAAATTTGGGAGAAATTGTTTTTTCTTTTAAACTTTATTTTAAAACTTTCAACTTGAACTTCATCCTCAAACTCATACTTACTGATAGGTACTTACTCGAGTACCGAACTTTTAAACCCTCCTGGAAGGCCATCGAAATCAAATTGTAGACCAAACCCGACGTAATGCGGATTGGTACCACAAGAGGCAACTTGCTTGCCATACATACATAAACTTTGTCATTCATACTTAAAACATCATGAAAATATGAAAACCCTTTTTCATTACAACATATTTTATAGAGTATACTTTTTTTCAAAATCCGTGGCAGTATCCATCCCACATTTCACAGTCCGCAGCACCAGCCTTCCACAGTGTTGCATCAGAGATTGCTGGCAGGTTGCTTACCTACAGCATAGACGTAAGACGTGAGCTTTCGCTCAGCAAGTACAACTGTTATATCCGCGACGCAAAATACATATCATTATGCATGAACCAATTATGACCTCTTATGAATCAAATATGGATTCATAACTTAGCTTAGTTCTATTCCTTTACTTATCATGTGTGCTTGTACCATGGTACATAGCCAAGGAATGGTTGAAGGCGGCAGTCCGTTTTAACTCAAACCATGAAACACAAAGTTTAACATGGAGTAGTTTAGGTAGCCATCCAATCCAACTCAAACCATGAACCATACCATTTAAACCCGCCTTTGTGGCAAGTCGGTACGACACAGCATCTTATTTGTCTTGTTATTACCATGTGATTCAATATTAGTGAACATGCTTCATGATGTTACACTATTAAAACATATAACATAACATATTTCCTCATAACATAGCATACCACATCATACCTTAGCATACCATAACGTACCACATCATACCTTAGCATATATAACATATTAAGCAGGTACCACAACAAAGGTCCTATGCTGTAGGCAGAGTTGTACTTACCTCTCTTGTTATGTCCTGCGCAATGCTGCTCCTATTCTGAGTACAGCTGCAGGTTCCCTCCTGCTTGTTGAAGAACATAGGTGAGGTTCTAATTAGTATTGTGGAATGTTGGTGATCTAACCAATATGCCTACATAATCCTAGTTGTATGTCCCCGATACTAGATGTCTTACTGGGTTACAAATAGTAACTCTATTATTTTAAAAACAACCCAATATGGATTAATCTTTAAGATGTTACGTTGGATATCCTCATGTGCTAAACCTTTATACATACCGTTAGGATTAGGTTACCTTCCTAACCTTGTTACCTCAATTAACCCTATATCTTAACCCAATTTATTAATCTTGGTATCCTTTAGGGTTATCTTGACTAACCCTTAAGGTTAATTGTAGTCAAACTCTTGGTCAACCAAAGTCAACTTTTGGTCAACTAAGGTCAACCCTATACGGGTCAAACTTGAGCTTTAGGCTTTGGCCCAGTAACTCGGATATCACTTCCGGTTATTACCCGTAATCATCTTGCTTACCCAATTTGGTTAAAAAATCCATTTTCCATTTCTTTGGAAACTTGGGTAAATTAACCTAAATAAAAATCTTTTACTTAACTCATAAAATTCATATTTTTGAAATAGATTTTTGTAAAATCATTTAGGGCTGGAAACTGCCTTTGGAACAGTTTCCCTAGTCAAAACAGTGGTTATAGGGAAAGATACAATTTTTCCGAACTGTTTTTAGAAAATCCTGTGCATGAATTTCCTGTTCCCTGCACAGTCTTTATAAAACCGTGTCAGTTTAAAGATCCATTCCGATTTTGAAAAAGTTGTCTTCATGAAAGTTGTAACTCTCGAAAAATCCTAAAACTTTCATGTTTTGATAAAAATCCAGTGCTGCTTGTATTCTTGTCAGTTTTAATTTGAAACTGGCTGGTCGTGTAAACTAGGTCTGGGCAGACTAGTCTCGGATTTTTATAGAAACGGAGGCCATTGGGGCCTCATTTTGAGAAACCGTCCGCGTTTTCCCCTAGGAAAAACTCTTTCGAACAACTTTCGTGTTTTACGTTTCACCCAGTTCGGCCTCTAAAAGCCTTAAATTTCTACTTTCCCGAAACTAGCCAGTTTGGAATCCGAATTGGCAGTTTCGGTTGTTAAGTCCGGTTTACGTCCTATTTCGCGGATTCTAACTCGACCGCCCGCAGCGGGAGCCTAATATCAGTCATGCAGCGCTTTCTAACGTAAAATATTCATCCATGCAAGGCAAAATCCTTGGGTGTTCTTGCACCAAACTAGGTTTTGCAAAACATTTGATTTGCATCACCATTCATCAATCAAGCTTCTAATCTAGCTCAAACATAAACATGCATGACCTATAACTTTTTAGGCATATTGGGAACATATCACAAACACCTTATGTGCATGCATGCAATCTTAATAATCATGCAAGCATACTTATCAAATCATGCACCATAATCATAATTGAGACCTTAGTACCCTAATCAAGCACATAATCAAGCACAAAACTTATTGCATGGCATAAGAAAATGAGCTTATGCTCTTACATCCCAAACATGGAAATACACTTAAATTTCCCAAATTTAAGCTCAAATTAAAAAGGTTTAGGGCCAAGGGTTTACCTCTAGAGCTTGGATGTTGGTTCACAAGCTTGGATTCCAACTTTTTCCTCACTCCCTCTTGGCTGCCATTGCAGCCGATTCTCCTCCCCCAAATGGGTTCCAATTTTCGGCCATTCCTCATGAAAAACAACCACATGAGTATCTAGTTTCAAGCTCAATAGAAAAACTTAAGGGTTTTAGAGATTTACCTAGATCAATCCAAGAGGTTGGCTTGATTGGTTCCAACTTTTCTCTCCCTTTTTCCTTGGCTCCACACAACCGGCCTCCCCTCCAATTGGGGTTCCAAAAATTTTGGCCAATTAAATTGAGCCTCACACACTCACACAAGGTCTGGCCATTACCAAAAATCCAGCCAACTAATTTTTTTTTCTCTTCCTAGAGTCGGTTTTAGAGAGAAAATGGGTATGGAAGAATTTTGCCATAGTTTGGCTTGTTTTCCCAATTTTTCCCCTCAAAATCCGCCCCCCTTCACCTCTATTTATAGCTGATTTTGAACTTTCAAAATTGCTAAAAAGTCCTTGAATTTGGATTTAATTACTTTTCCAAAATTGCACTTTAGTCCTTGAAGTAAAAATATTTGCACTTTGACCCCTACAAGTGTTGGCCGGCCATTGCATGCCTTGGATCCCAAGTTTTGCTTACCTCATCATGATGACATCATCTTGATGACATCATGTGCTTACCTCATGCTTACATCATTATATTTTCCAAAATTACACTTTTGCCCCCAAAAGACAAAATATTTACATTTTTACCCCTTAGGTGGCCGGCCATTATAGTGCTTAGGTGGCAAAGATTTCTTTCCACAATTTCCTTAAATCAAAATGATGTCATAATTCCAAAATAGGGTGACATCATCATAAGGCCTTGTTTGGCTTTTTCCTTAAAATGCAGTCTATTTTCTTGCTAACACAGATATTTCCAATACTGTGTTCACTAATACATAGTATAATTCAGTACTGTTATACTTGACTACAGTCTAAAATTTATCTGCGTAAAAATGGACTGTAAAAAATTTTCTTCTTATTTCTGAAAGTCATTAGGACTTTGATATCCAACTTAGTGTGCTTGATTTTTCTAGGGTGGTCTCTTAGCTTATTCCAACTATCTTGTCCAAAAAGACAATTTTCGCAGTATATTTCTCATACTGCTTATCCCATTACTGTATAGTCATACCTTTGACTTTTTGGTCAACTTTGACTTTCTTGGTCAAACTTTGACCAACATGGAATCATGAAATTTTATCACGCCATTTTCCTTAAAATGCCTTAGACTAGGCTCAGTAATCTATCGTTGAGTCTCGTAGCTAATTAACCGAGAACTCAAACTTATACCGATATTCTATTCCAAACATGAGCTAGACTTAAGTTTTCCTCATTTAAAGGAAATCTAGAGTCATAAAAATTCGGGTTATTACATGACCATACATTCGTTAGCGTCAATACCATTGTTGACGAGGGAACAAAGATGCGGAGAGATTTGTTGGACTTAGAGTGAGCTCAGGTCTTCAACAATGGTGAAGAGAATGTGCGTGAGGCTAAGGTGAGAGGAAAACGAGGGAAGAAAAAATGAGATTTAGAACTAGGACTTATATATTGTGGGTGAGGGGTGGGGGGCGGGAAAGTGGGAAAAACTTCAGTTTAGGGTTGACTGAGGGTATTTTTGACTTTTTACAGCCACCTTAATTGATGTTGATGACGTGACAGTGCTAGTAATGAAGGGAAACAAAAATTGTGCTATTTTTAATAATATTTTTCCCACAAGTGTTACTTTTGAAATTAACCCTTATTTTAATATGAAAATTGACACTTGAGTCACATATACATTGTTAATTAAGAATTAAACCCAAATTTATGTTCAAAACAAAGTTAATTCAAAGCTAATCAATGAGGGGTAAATTTCTACATATTCGTAAGTTTGGGGAGTAAATTGTCAAAATTAAAAATTTAGGATGTAAATTATAATTTTTCGACAAGTTCAGGTGCAATGGTGCAAAAAAATAAAAATAAAAAAAAAAGCTTAAAACGAAAAATAAATCTTATGTTGAACTTAAACTTGAAAAGGTAACATGTTAAAGTTGAGATCTTTTTTGCTATCATTACTAAGAAAGGAGGGCTGTGGTTGCTTTTGTTTCCGTTAAAAGTCAAAAGAAATGTGGCTAAAAATAGTGGAAACCGATCAATGCGAAATGATTTTGAGTTGGGAAAGGAGGAAATATGGTGAGGAATATTCTTTTCCTTGTGCAATGCATTTCAAGAGATTTTGGTGCTGTTTAAAATGTGTAACTTCTTCAACATTATCAAAGAGGTCAAAAGTTTAGGCAGAGTAATTCAATTAACTGGGGATGTTTGGCATTACATCTCATTTTAAACTAAACTGTACTTTTTCATCATGATTTTTGTTTTTTTCTGAAAATATTTTTTGTCTTTTCTAAAAAGTCAACACAAATTACTATTGAAACTTAACTCAAACTCGTTCACCAAACACCCCATAAAACTGTTTTAACCTTTCGGAAGGCCACATGTTACTGAGTTACTGCAAGGCTCTGCAGGTGAGTAGAACATGGACACGACTTTTGTTGGTTTGGACTTCAAGTGGTCATGTTCAATGGCATGAAACGAGATATATATATATATATATATATATATATATATGTATGTATGTATGTAGTTCCATTTAAAGGTTTTATAGCAGAAATGCTTTTCTCATGTGTAACATGAGTTAAAACATATAGGTGTTGTATGGCTGTCGTCAGCTTGTGCTGTGAGATGTTTGGCTTAGTCTATAACAAGTGAAACCCTTGTTTCATGTTGCTGAGACGTGGTGGAACCATCATTCTTTTAGGCAATAAAACCACCCTGTTCCACGACAGAACTGCAGGCATCATTTGGATTTATACTTCTAAAATCACGAACTGCGAGTGCGTCTTTTGCCTGGAAGCAAAAACCTTCCTTTTTTAAGTATAAATGACCTGTTTCGTCCATAGATTTGAATAGTATATTCAAATTTTTGTGAGAAAGATGTTTGAGTTGTATATTCAAAATATTCAAATAGTATATTCAAAATATTTTGAATATTCAAATAGTATATTCAAATGTTTCCTCCATAGGAAAGTGTTTGAGTTGTAGGCTTGAACTATTTTCGAAACGGGGGCTAAATAGACTAGAATTCGAATGTGAATTTTAAGGAAACAAGGAGACCTAGGAAGCTTAGTTTATTTATTTATGTTCGTCCGGGTTTCTCTTTTATATCCAGAAAAATTATCCAAAAATAACAAAAAACTTACTTCGTGATCATTTAAAGAGGATTCATTTGGAAGTAGGAAGTTGAAGCATAGCTTGAATCTAAAAGCTGCAAACTTTTCAAGATTTTGAACTTCATCAAAATATCAGATATACTATGCTACTAGAAAACATAACTAAAAGCCAAAAAAAAAAAAAAAAAAAAAAAAAAAAAAAGAAACACAGCTGAAATTATTAAAAACAGTGATCAAACAGACTCTTAAGATCACCCACCTTCCTGTTCCCTTGTTACTTCCAAGAGAATGTTGCCAAAGCCGCCATATTTATGGTTACAAAATACCAGCCAAGACCAGAGTCCTCGTAAATCTTGGGCTATCGGGTGAGATCCCATGTATTGGACTGAACCAGAAAGATGTTCCCCACCCTGAGAGATTTCTTGATAGCCAAGTTGATTCCAAGGGGTTGAACTTTGAGTAAATCCCTTTCGGAGCAGGAAGCAGAACGTGTCCTGGGACTGCATTTGCTACACCGATATTGAGCTTCCACTTGCACGATTGTTGAACCATTTTGACTGGAAAATACCTGACACGTCGGTGCGAGAAGATCTAGACATGCTTGAGAGTTTTAGGGGGTCGCCGTTGAGAGAAAGAAATAACTCAACTTGATTACCACTCCTTATATTTCTGCAAACATTAAAGATCAATAAGGAAAATGGTATTGAACTTCTTTCTTTACACTTTTCCTCGGCTTTTAATGTTACGATAAGGAAAGGGATTTAATAACTAAATCAGTGGTCACAAATACTCGTCATATCTATGTATTGCCGTTGTTGGAGGTGTTTTTCTGAATAATTATCCAATACCAGAACTTACCATCTAAAAAAATGCTCAACAGGCATGTTTGGTACACCATATAAGAATGTTGTATTGTATTATTTAATATTACTACAAATGTCTGATAAGATCCTAGGATTGCAGAAGTTAATGTGGATATTAAATGTGTCATCAAATAAGGTACATTTTCAGGGTCAAGATCAGGGTCGTGGTTGAGGACAGTAGGACCCTGGGGTAGCATTGGTTGAGGCTCAGGGACGGGTTGACCCGTGGTTGGCGTCGGGAGGGGACGAGTCAAGTTCGGCCTACGAACGGAGAGGGAGATAAAATACAATACATCTTATACAATACAACACAATACCTGCAACCAAACATGGCTAATATGTTTTTCTATGTGTTTAGCTTCCTTGCTCTGTTTTCCCCTGTTTCGCTCTGTATTCCCCTGTTTCGAAAGAGGACAGTAATACAAGCAAAAGTATTGTGTAATTTTCCTTAATGCAAACGACATCTCTTTGGTACCAACATGAAGACACCTTCTACTATCATTTTCTGCTACTGCCCAATTTTGTGTCGTACGGACCTAAAAAAAAAGGCTACTACAAATAGTCACATCGTTTACAAGAATATGAAAAAGAAAAAAAAAAAAAAAAAAAAAGAGCAAGAATAAACCATGCATGAGTTATGGAGTTTGGCGTAAAAGTCCTCAGAGGATAGAATTTGCTGGCCTTATCCGGATGGAGGACGGAAACATCATAACCCATAAAGGAGGAACAAAGAGAGAAAGCTCTACAAATTCTTCGATATTGATAAGCCCCCCTCAATTTTCTCCTTTTCTCTTTTTAACCTATGTATTTTTGTATAAATTTATATGTAGTCTCTTAAAGTTCCCCTCAATTTTTTCTTCTTTCTTACCAACTCGTCGATCGGAATTTGATTCAAATTTATCATACACGTTTTTTTTTTAATACAAATTTACATATAGCCCCACTCACAATAATTTATGTGTTCGTCCCTACTAGAAAGATCAAATACAATGCAAAAAGGGAAACTTACGAAAATACCCCCATCACCACTAAACGACTTGGCGCACAACACAGCTACAAATTTGCATAATATACAACAATCACCAGGGTTAAACGACAAGTAGCATGGGACCAAATAGTCGGCAAGGCAGCTCCTACATCAGATTTTTAAGGAGAATGCTGAATATTTTTTGTATAGCAGCCTATGTTAATAAAAGTAATTAAAAAATATAAAACAAAACCTTAGGTTTGGTGTCAAAAACGTACTAAGAGTTAGAAATCCACATCTCAGAAATATAACAATTTGTTTTATATGATAAAAAAGATCCGAAAAATTTGAAGACCACTCAAAGATGCTTGCAGAGTTCAGCATTTTCCACAAAATAATGCCAATGAACTTCAATCACATTGATTAAACTAAGTCACCGTTCGAAACATGAGCCTGTTTTTTGGCACTATTTAAGAACTTTTACATAATGTTTTCTCTCACAAAAAATAGAATTTATGATTCAAATTTACTTTTCAAATATAGGATCCAAATAAACCATAAGACTAAAATAGAATGCATTTGCTCTCCATTTTTGCATCACTCAGATCTTATCTTATGCAAAAATATCCTATGAAAGTTTTTCATCTCATCGTTTTCATTCCCGTCGTACAATAATTGAAAACTGGGTTACATGTACGTCCGAGTAAAATTGTGTTTTTGTGCTTTTTTGCAGAATGTCACATGGCTTGTCTTTTTTTATTTTTTTTATCTTTACTTTTAACAAAACATTTTTCTGATGGTGAAAAAAAAGAACAGTATCAACAGAGAGACAAAAAGAGTACTGATAAAATGCTTGTAAGCAAGTGGAGTGTTTAAAAAAAAAAAAACTATGTTCAGATAAAAATCAATAAAGATTTTTCCCTCATTAGCCTAATTTTTCTCTACATTTTCTTCATGGATCTCCAACTCCCCTCCTTCCCAATCCTTCTCAGCTTCTTCCTCTTTGTGTTCATGGTTCTGAACATGCGAAAAAGATCATCGAAAACCGTTAATTCTACTTCTAGACTACCCCCAGGGCCATGGAAGTTGCCCATCATAGGAAATTTGCACCAACTTCTAAGCTCTTTGCCCCATCACGCATTAAGAGACTTGGCCAGGAAATATGGTCCGTTGATGTACTTACGAATTGGCCAGGTTCCAACTTTGGTGGTTTCATCGCCAGAGTTTGCAAAAGAGGTGATGAGAACTCATGATGCTATCTTTGCATCTAGGCCCTTGGTTCTTTTTTCACGGATTGTGCTCTACAATTCTACCGATATTGTGTTTTCCCCATATGGAGAGTATTGGAGACAGCTACGAAAAATTTGCACGCAGGAGCTCTTGAGCGTGGCGAGGGTTGAGACGTTTAGACCAATTAGAGAGAAAGAAATGTTAAATCTTGTAGAATGGATTGCTTCAAATGTTGGGTCTGCTATCAATCTCACTGAAAGAATCTACTCCTCAACTTGCACCATCACGGCACGTGCAGCATTCGGTAAGAAAAGTGAAGATCAAGAGGAGTTCATGTCGATCGTGAAGGAAGCTATAAAGGTAGGATCGGGGTTTGATCTTGCGGATGTGTTTCCTTCTTTCGGTTTTCTTGATCCTCTGATCTTCGGAACGAGGGCTAAACTCGAGAAGCTGTACCAAAAGTCGGACAGGATACTTGATAACATCATCAAGGAACATAACAACGAGAAGCCAACTGAAAAAAGTGGTGAAAGTGGAACTGTTAAAGAAGATCTAGTGGATGTTCTTCTAAAGTTTCATAACAATGATCTTGAATTTTCCCTGACAACCGACAATCTTAAAGCAATAATCTTTGTAAGTGCATCAATCTTTGCTTCATTAAATTCACATACTTGTGTAAGAAACATACATTTGTGCATATCCACATCGATTGAGTTTTTAAACATTGTGAAGTTTAGTAAATTTTAATTATATAACCATACTTGTTACTTTCAGGACATCTTTACTGCTGGGACAGAAACATCTGCTACCGCTTTGGATTGGGCAATGGCAGAACTGATAAAGAATCCAAGAATCATGAAGAAAGCACAAAATGAGGTGAGAGACGTCTTTTGTAGGAAAGGGTCGGTTGATGAAACAGCAATTAGTGAGATGACGTATTTGAAATCGGTTGTCAAAGAGACATTGAGATTACATCCTCCTGCTCCCCTGTTAGTTCCGAGAGAGTGTGGACAAAAGTGTGAGATTAATGGCTATGAGATACCCGTGAAAACAAAGGTCTCGGTTAATGCTTGGGCAATTGGAAGAGATCCTAGCTATTGGACTGAACCCGAGAGTTTCATACCGGAGAGGTTTCTTGATAGTCCTATTGACTACAAAGGAACAAAATTTGAGTACATTCCGTTTGGGGCTGGAAGGAGAATATGCCCTGGCATATCGTTCGGTGTGAGTAACATCGAGCTTCCTCTTGCAATGTTGCTTTACCATTTTGATTGGAAACTCCCCGGTGGATTGAAACAGGAAGATCTGAACATGACTGAGTCGTTCGGCTTGACTGTTTGTAGAAAAGATGATTTGCACTTGATTCCCATTGCTTATGACCTGTCATTTCTTGAAGAGGCCAGTAGGAAAGCAAAATAATATGTTTCCAATGCTTAAATTAGCAGCTGTTTGTTTTCATCTCGTTCCTTGTTTCTGAATGGATTAAGTTCCAAATTAGTGAATCTGTGTGGAATTTCCGTGTTCATAATTGATGCATTCTAGTAGCCAAGTTACATGGGTATCGTCTCTATATGTAATTTTCTCATGAGTTCTATTTATTTTGCTCTTTGTTTGTTGTTAATAATTTTATAACATTTTTCATTCTAAAATAAATAAACTTTGTATCTATTCACTACTTATATCATAGAATTTGAAGGTTTTTTTTTTTTTTTTTTTAATGTTCCCTGAATTTATCACACAGTTATAATTTGTACCATGAACTTTTAATTTTGATAATTTACATAACGAACTTATAAATCTATAGTAATTTATCCTCATTGATAACAGTGTTGTTGTTGTTGTTGTTTTTTTTTTTTTTTTTTTTTTTAAATTTTAAATATGAAAATTGATATTTGACTTACACATAGATTATTATTTAAGAGTATTAAAAGACCTTTTTAATCAATATTAAACCGAAATTTATGTTTAGTTAATTCAAAGCTAATCAATGCGGGATAAATTACTATAAATTTATAAATTTAAAGAATAAATTATCAAAATTAAAAATTCAGGATATAAATTATAACTTTTTGATAAGTCCATGATACAACAGTACATTAAAAACCTAAAACAAAAAATAAATCTTATGTTGAACTTAAACTTGAAAAGGTAACATGTTAAAGTCACAGGCTTGTTCCTCTGCCGCCTCTGTTTCTGCAGTGTAAGTACAATCTTCTAATCAGTATTTGAATTACTACTCCAACTATAAAGTATTTAAGGCAGATATGATTGACCTTGAGAACTCCAAAATAATTTCCAAATATCTTATCTATCTCCCTAATAATGATCCTACAGCGACGTGTGTGTGTATGTATGTATATATATATATATATATATATATATATATGTATGTATGTAGAAAGCTTATTTTGACTAACGCTCTTTATCTTTATCATTGGACAGTACAATAGAAAAGTCATTGGAATTGCTTCAAAAGCAATTCTCATCATCCAATCTATTAGAATTAACACAGAAAGTATCAGGACTAGAAGCAACAAAAATATCTTCTAGCGAAAAGAATCACAATTTTACAGACTTTAAACCATTTCACTCTTTTTGAGTTCAGTTGTACTTTCTAACATGGAACTCAAATTACCCTCTTTCTCAGTGCGTTTCACCTTCTTCCTCTTTGTGTTTATGGTGCTAAACATACTCATCAAAAGAGCTAAAACCATAACCTCAGCTTCAAAACTACCCCCGGGACCATGGAAACTACCGGGCATGTCGTTCGGTCTGGTGAATGTTTAGCTTCCTCTTGCAGTGTTGTTTTACTGTTTTGATTGGAAACTCCCCGGTGAAGTGAAATCTGAAGACCTGAACATAACTGAATTGTTCGGCATAACAGTTAGAAGGAAAGATGATTTGCTCTTGATTCTTATTGCTTATGATCTGTCACCTATTCGAAAAATCTCTATGAAGACAGAGTAAATTATTTCCGATTCTTGTGGATGTAGCTGTTTGTTTACATTATCCTTTGTTGTCATAAAAATATAAGTCGGAAAACTACTGCTATAGGCTGAGTGTTTCACTATGAAAGTACCCTTGGTAACTCGAAACGTGTTTATGAAACAACAGAGAGAAAAATGTATTTCTTTTAGCTTCCCCTGTCTCCGTCTCTACTTTATTTTTATTCATGGGGTTTTTTGCGCCTCATTTATTATCCCTTGAAATTTTGTTGAATTGGTAAATTTCGACTAAACTTTCAATTTTGATAGATCACTCGTGTATTTGAAACTGTTGCCAAAATGTATTTATTTATTTATTTTTATTTTTATTTTTTTTAAGTTTGATGCTGTTCTCCTGTCGTTTTCTTGTTTGTTTTTCTTTCTTTCCATTTTCTTCCCTCCTTTTCTTTTCTTTTCTTTTTCTTTTTCTTTTTCTTTTTGTATTTTTCTTCAAATTATCAAAAAAATATGAAAAATAATTCCACTCTTTTTCTGGTGCCACAAATTTTCCACTAGGCACAATGATGATAAGAATCGATCTGACAGTTGATTCAATATATTTCAACAAGCCTTCTTAGCCGAAAGTTTCTTTTACTAGTTTTGTCGTATTAAGACAAGCATTGGTGTTTGATGCGTGTAGAAAAAGCATATTTAAATCACCCACTAAGCAATTTTTTTTAATTTTTTATTTTTAGTGAAATTGTGGTTACTTTTTAGCCGTACAACCCTCCCCTATCTCTATCAATATTGGCCGACAAGATAAGAAAGCAACAATGGGATTTCTTCAAGAAGATTCTCTTCACATCGTCCTTATTTTTTTTTTAGAAACAACACATATCAAGGATCTAGATCTGAAGTAACAAGAAGATCTTTTGTCAATTAAAGATTTGTCAATTAAAGATTTATTTGACGGATGAGTTTGAGTTGAAATTTTTAAATTTTAATAATAAAATTTTTTAAATTTTAAAAAAATAAAAAAATTTAAAAAAAAAATAAAATTTAAAAAAAAATAAAAAAAAATTTAAAAATATTGATTTGAGCTAACCAACTAACCACCACCTAAGTAAAAAGAAATCACAATTTCACAGACTTCAAACCAGTACTCTCTTTCTTAGTTCAATTGCTCTTTCTACATGGAACTCAAATTACCCTCTTTCTCAGTCCTCTTAACCTTCTTCCTCTTTGTGTTTATGGTGCTAAACATACTCATCAAAAGAGCTAAAACCATAACCTCAGCTTCAAAACTACCCCCGGGACCATGGAAACTACCCTTTCTCGGAAATATTCACCAGCTTCTCGGCTCTTTACCGCATCGTGCGCTTCGAGACTTGGCCAAGAAACATGGACCCTTGATGTACATGAAAATTGGAGAAGTTCCGACCATAGTAGTTTCGTCACCCGAGTTTGCCAAGGAGGTGATGAGAACCCATGATATCATCTTTGCATCCAGGCCACGAAATCTTTATTCAGAGATCGTGTTATACGATTCAATGGATATTGCCTTCGCACCATATGGTGAGTATTGGAGACAACTGCGAAAGATTTGTATGCAGGAGCTCTTGAGCACAACAAGAGTTGAATCTTTCAGGCCCATCAGAGAGGAAGAGATGCTTCGTCTCGTGGAATCGATCGCTTCAGCAGCTGGATCAGCTTTCAATCTTACTAAGAGGATTAAATACTTGACGTACAGCATAACATCCCGGGCAGCCTTTGGCAAGAAAAGCGAAGATCATGTGGAGTTCATATCGATTATTGAGGAAGCTATAGAAGAATCCGGAGGTTTTGATCTTGTAAATTTGTTTCCTTCATTTAGTTTTCTTGCCGCAATCACTCGTGCAAGGCCTAAACTCGAGTCGATTAAGCGAAGGGCTGAGAGGATAATGGAAAAAATAATCAAGGAACACGAAAACAAGAAGTCTGCAGCAAAAAATAGTGAAAGTCAAACAGAGGAAGATCTGGTTGATGTTCTTCTAAAATTTCATAACAATGGTGAACATGGATTCTCCCTTACAACAGACAATATCAAAGCAGTCATTTGGGTAAGCATATTCAATCTTGTGTCCATTAACCAAGATAACCAAGTTTTTTTTTTTTAAATATTTAATTTCTAATATTTATAAAAGAATTGTTTGCAATTTGTGAATTATTCTAAGTTGCAATTACATATTTAGCACTGCTTATTGTAATTTTCAGGACATCTTTTCTGCTGGGAGTGAGACATCGGCTACAACTGTAGACTGGGCAATGGTAGAAATGATAAAGAATCCAAGAGTGATGAAGAAAGTTCAAAATGAGGTGAGAGAAGTCTTTCGTAGGAAAGGGTCGGTCGATGAAACAAGTATTAGTGAGATGAAATATTTGAAATCAGTTGTTAAGGAGACATTAAGGTTACACCCTCCTGCTCCTTTATTACTTCCAAGAGAATGTGGAGAAAAGTGTGAGATTAATGATTATGAGATACCTGTGAAAACTAGGGTCATTGTTAATGCTGGGGCAATAGGGAGAGACCCTAGATATTGGAATGAACCCGAGAGTTTTACACCGGAGAGGTTTCTTAACAGTTCTGTTGACTACAAAGGAGCAAATTTTGAGTACATCCCGTTTGGTGCCGGAAGGAGAATATGCCCTGGCATGTCGTTCGGTCTGGTGAATGTTGAGCTTCCTCTTGCAATGTTGCTTTACTGTTTTGATTGGAAACTCCCCGGTGAAGTGAAATATGAAGATCTGAACATGACTGAATTGTTCGGCATAACAGTCAGAAGGAAAGACGATTTGCTCTTGATTCCTACTGCTTATGATCTGTCGCCCATTCGAAAAATCTCTATGAACAGAGAGTAAATTGTACTGCTAGAGGCTGAGTGTTTCACTATGAAAGTACCTATAGTAACTGGAAACGTGTTTATGAAACAACAGAAGGAAAAATGTATTTCTTTTAGCTTCCCCTGTTTCCATCTCTACTTTAATTTTATTCATGGGGCTTTTCGCGCTTTATTTATTAGCCCTTGAAATTTTCTTGAACTGGAAAATTTCCACGGAAACTTTCAATTTTAATAGATCACTCGTGTGTTTGATACTGTTGCGAAATACCTCCAGATAAATTATGGCTTCACATTGTGTAGTTTACCGAGATTTCATCCTTTTTATTTTTTTAACTTTTTTTTTTATTTTTTTATTTTTAAGTTTGATGCTGTTCTCATGACGTTTTCTTCTTTATCTGAATTTCTTTTGTTTTGTTTTTCGTTTTTTGTTTTTTTCTTTCTTTCCATTTTCTTCCCTCCTTTTCTTTGTCTTTTTGTATTTTTCCTCAAATTATCCAAAAAAGATGAAAAATAATTCCACTCTTTTTCTGATGCCACAAATTTTCCACTAGGCACAATGGTGATAAGGGAATAGATCTGACAGTTGATTTAATTAGTATTTCAACAAACCTTCTCACCGAAAGTTTCTTTTACTAATTTTGTCGTATTTAGGCATGCAAAGCTAACAAGAAACCACCTTTATTATTATTATTATTTTTTTTTTTTGGATGAATGAAAGCACCTTTATCGATGAGTCTTGGTTGATGTTACGCAAGAAATGCATAGGTGTTTGATGTGTGTAGAAAAAGCATATTTAACTCACCCACTAAGCAATTTTTTTTTTAATTTTTAATTTTTAGTGAAATTGTGGTTACTTTTTAGCCGTAAAACCCTCCCCTATCTCTATCAATATTGGCCGACAAGATGAGAAAAGTTAACAATGGGGTTTCTTCAAGAAGATTCTCTTCACATCACCCTTATCTTTTTAGAAACAACACATATCAAGGGTCTGGATCTGAAGAAACAAGAAGTTCTTTTGTCAATTAAGTAAAAAGAAATCACAATTTCACAGACTTCAAACCATTTCACTCTTTTTGAGTTCAGTTGTGCTTTCTAACATGGAACTCAAATTACCCTCTTTCTCAGTGCTTTTCACCTTCTTCCTCTTTGTGTTTATGGTGCTAAACATACTCATCAAAAGAGCTAAAACCATAAATACCTCAGCTTCAAAACTACCCCCGGGACCCTGGAAACTACCCCTTCTCGGAAATATTCACCAGCTTCTCGGCTCTTTACCGCATCGTGCGCTTAGAGACTTGGCCGAGAAACATGGACCCTTGATGTACATGAAAATTGGACAAGTTCCGACCCTTGTAGTTTCGTCACCCGAGTTTGCCAAGGAGGTGATGAGAACCCATGATGTCATCTTTGCATCCAGGCCTCGAAATCTTACTTCGGAGATCTTGTTATACGATTCAACAGACATTGTCTTTGCTCCGTATGGTGAGTACTGGAGACAACTGCGAAAGATTTGTATGCAGGAGCTCTTGAGCACATCAAGAGTTGAATCTTTCAGACCCATTAGAGGGGAAGAGATGCTTCGTCTCGTGGAATCGATCGCTTCAGCAGCAGGGTCGGCCATCAATCTTACCGAGAGGATTAAATACTTGACATACAGCATAACATCGAAGGCAGCCTTTGGCAAGAAAAGCGAAGACCACGAGGAGTTCATATCGACTGTGGAGGAAGCTATAGAAGAATCCGGAGGTTTTGATCTTGTAGATTCGTTTCCTTCATTTAGTTTTCTTGCAGCAATCACTCGTGCAAGGCCTAAACTCGAGTCGATTAAGCGAAGGGCTGAGAGGATAATGGAAAAAATAATCAAGGAACACGAAAACAAGAAGTCTGCAGCAAAAAGTACTGAAAGTCAAACAGAGGAAGATCTGGTTGATGTTCTTCTAAAATTTCATAACAATGGTGAACATGGATTCTCCCTTACAACTGACAATATCAAAGCAGTCATTTGGGTAAGCATATTCAATCTTTGCTGCAGTATATCAGCAGAAGGAAAAAGAGCCTTTTCTTGTGTCCATTGACCAAGATAACTAAGTTTTTTTTTTTTTTTTAAGTAGTTTTAATTTTTAAAAATTATTACATATATAACACTATTTAGTGTAATTTTCAGGACATCTTTTCTGCTGGTAGTGAGACATCTGCTACAGCTGTAGACTGGGCAATGACGGAATTGATAAGGAATCCTAGAGTGATGAAGAAAGTTCAAAATGAGGTAAGAGAAGTATTTCGTATAAAAGGGTCGGTCGATGAAACATCTATTAGTGAGATGAAATATTTGAAATTAGTTGTTAAGGAGACAATGAGATTACACCCTTCCGTTCCTCTTTTACTTCCAAGAGAATGTAGAGAAAAGTGTGAGATTAATGGTTATGAGATACCTAAGAAAACTAGGGTCGTCGTTAACGCTTGGGCTATTGGGAGAGACCCTAGATTTTGGACCGAACCCGAGAGTTTTATTCCGGAGAGGTTTCTTAATAGTCCTAAAGACTACAAAGGAACAAATTTTGAATACATCCCGTTTGGTGCTGGAAGGAGAATATGCCCGGGCATGTCGTTCGGTCTGGTGAATGTTGAGCTTCCTCTTGCAATGTTGCTTTATCATTTTGATTGGAAACTCCCTGAAGGAGTGAAACCTGAAGATCTGAACATGACTGAATCGTTCAGCGTAACAGTTAGAAGGAAAGATGATTTGCACTTGATTCCTATTGCTCATGATCTGTCTCCTATCCAACAGATATAAGAATGTATTTCTCTATAGTTGCTGGGGAAAAAAAAAAAAAAAAAAAAAAAAGAAGCTATTTTGCTTCCCCTGTTTCTCTGCTCTGTTTTTATTCGTGGGGTTTTTGTGCTTTTATCCCTAGAATTTTTTTCAAATTGCTAATTTGTCTCTCGAACTTTCAATTTTGATTGATTACTCCTGAATTTAATGAAGTGTTGCAAAATACCTCCAAATCAATGACGGCTTTCAAATTTTGAAAAGAAATAGCTCGTGCAAATCTTGCAAGCTAACTGTGAAGTACATCTCCACATAGCATACACGAGGATGTTTATGTGCAAATTTTAATAACTATCACCAATTTCAAATGTACATTACTTTGTTTTTTAATCTTCCTTTTTGCTGGGATAGGTGGTCATTGTCCTTCTTCGAGGTTGTTGTGGTTATAATTATTTTTGTGTTGTTGTATTTATAAAGAGTAATTGGTCTAAGTAGTCCATGAACTCTTTTAAAGATGATTGTTTGGTCTATATTATTTTTTTTTTTTTTTTTTGATCGAGATGATCGTAAACTTCTATTTTCTTCGTTATTTCAGTCATTTCTATAAAACAACTAATGGGTTGGTCATGTGAGGAGCATGGTTCATGATTTTTGAAGGTAATTCATTATATATATATATATATAATGAATAATCATAATTTTATGAATTAAAAAAGTGAATTTTATATCATGTAAAGATTTACTTACTAAATTAAATTTAACAATCTTACTACGATCTTAAAAAAAAAAAAAAAAAAGCCTCAATAGAGTGCTCGTGCACCTCCCACCCACTGGGTAATTACCCATTGGACAGGGCAGTGGACTTGAAAAAAAAATAATAATTAATTAAGGGAAGTGGTGCACTCCCCTTGCTCAGTGGGCCTGGCCCACTGAGCAAAGCAGGCAGGGAGTGCCTGCCGTCAGTTTACTGACATTGATCCAAAATTTTTTTTTTTTTCCTTTCAAAAAATAGACTGCACAAGAGGGGAGTTCTTGAAAATTCAAAATCCAATCTCTAAACAAGCAAAACAAAAGTGAAAAGACAAGAAAAAAAGAATGATTATAATAATGGAGGAGTATTTGAATGACTACTCACTAAAATCACTTAGAAATACATGAAAAACCATCAAAGTAACCTCCCAACTTGTCCTCTTCAGTTGAGCACGTTTTTGGAGAGATTAAAATCCAAAAAAATTCAATTTGTAACCCACAATAAGGTTTGGTTATAAAATGATTTTGAGGTAAACCAAAAATCACTATTTTCTCTTTCAAAAAAAAAAAACACCATATAAGTAAAGAAAAGTTTCCTCTCTTCCCCCCTTCGTTGTGGACGAAATTTGTCGCTAAGGGAAGCCAAAAAATAATCTTCATCTCCTTCCATCCACTCCTAAGATCATTTTTTAACAAAGAGGAAGAGTCGTTCCAAGTGCTTTACAAGGTAAAAACCTATATTTTTCCACTTGTTTCCTAGAAAGAAAAATGATGTTTTAAAAATGTTTTTCAAGTGATGTTTTATCTCCATTCTAGCCCCCTACTTCAAGGATCTAAGAGTGGTTCAAAGCCTTTAAGAGGAGCTAAGAACCCACTACTTTTCTAATAGGTAATTGACTTGTAAACTATTGGTTTATCAAGTTCTTGATAACTTTTCTTTCAAAATGTGTTCTTACAAATATGAAAATCTTGGCATGGTAAATGGTTAAAATGTTGTTTTGCTACCTAGTGAGATAATATATGTACTTGCTATGATTTAAAATGGCTAGAAAATATGATTTGTGTATGGAATATGATGAAAAGTATGTTTATGTGATTTTTATGGTTATATGACATGAAATGAGTATTGATGTATGAGAATATGAGATTATGACATGTTGATATGTTATGTCCTCTGTTTAATAGAAGCATGAATGATGAGGAAAATATTTTGATATCACAAATATGCTAGAATAAGAATTAATGACCATAAAAGTATCAAAAATAACATTTTCATATAAATGTTAATAAATTGGAAAATGATATTTTGAGTGAGATTTTCATACTCATGTAGAAGAACATAATATTACTCTTGACATAAGCAATAAGAAGAGCTCAAGTTTGGTCAGAAATAAAAATGTCAAAAATGACGATTTTGCCCTCAAGGGATAAGATCGTAAGTTCACCAGCCTAGAGACTTTATTTGAATCCGAAACTTTGCAGTCTTGATTAGAGACTTAAAATAGACCTTGTGTCAAAATTTGGTGATACATGGATAAGAAATGACCAAAACACCATTTTTGGGGTCAAAACGTAAGTATAGAAAAATTTAGGTTAAAAAACATAAATAATAATAAATAAATAAAACTGTTAAAAATGAGTCATGATCCTGTGAGAGCACTTTATAAGGACATTAAGTATAAAAACGTGAACCCAAGGGGTATTGGAAACTAATTGGGGCTAAATAAGGACTAAAATGTAAAAAAATAAATAAATAAATAAATAACGGGTCAAATTATAAAATCTACTTAGACTATAATTAGACAGAATATTTTTCACCCTTAAAACAATATATTATGCTAAATAAATACAAGAAATAATATTGTTTATGTTATAGTCAAATGTACGACCTTAAAAGATATAAAGGGGGCTTAAATGTAATACTTTTATTTAATTGTGTTTAGAAATATAATAAGTTACGAAAGCCATTTTGAGAGCTTAGGGGCATTGTAAACATTATTCTAAGGCTCTAGGATAAATTTTTAAAAGCCATCCAATAAGTCTAGATTAAAAAGGGTATGTCTAGTGGCAAAATTGTAATTTTACCAAATTAAGGGGTAAAATGATAATTTGATGGGGAGAACGTTTTGGGCTGTAGGTAGAGCTTTTGTGGACCTATAAAACTGCAAGAGAGATTACTAAAAGCTAAGGTCAAAAGATTTAACAAGTTTAAGCTTAAAAATGCTTGAATCACCAAAATAGGGATAAATTGGTAAATTAGTACCCGATGGCTCGGTGATGAGAAATGAACCCGCCACTAGGCTTGCTAAGATGCCATGTAATTGTTGGCCAAAACTTGATAAAGACAACAGAGTTTAATAGGCCTTAACAGGTCCAAAACAATAATAAGGTCAAAACACTATTTGGAAATGGTTTAAGTCAATTACAAGTAAATGGGTCGCAATAGACCCAATAAACCCACAACCCACAAAGATGGCTGAACATGATGTTCGAAGACCATGATTATCCATGGTCACCTAATGGATCAAAATATGAATAAAGTGAAATTAAGTGAAATAATAGATGATGAATTAAATATAAAATAATTAACTCACTAATGGGTTAATAATTAATTAATTTAAAATTTAAAATTTAAAATTTATTAATTATTAATTAAGAAATTAATTTATGATAATCATCTAATTAATAATTAAGGATGTTATTATTTTAAGTTAAAAAAAACTTAGAGTCAAATTAATAATTAAATTAAAATTAATTATTAATTAAGAGAAACACATGTCCATAATCGAAAACGATTCAAAAACCTTATTCTAACTATCGGATGTCAATTTAAAATTAGGACACCGCATCGACTTGAGGGTAGAGCCAGAAACAATCAACGCGGATACACAGTTACGCGATTTTCTGTAAGTATAGACCCCACCTACTGACGTGTTTATTTACACGTTTTACTAAAGTATGCCATGATAATGTGTTTACATACACGCTTTATTGAACATGCCATTCTTGCATGCTCAGCATATGACTTAATATTTAAGAGAGTGAAGCTAATGATGTGTCGTACCAATCTCCGACCGAATGAGAGGATATTCGCCTCTGGCCAAATGAGAGAAAATAATGATCAATGAAGATAAAGTTATGACCTTGGGTGCTGACGGATTGGGTTGCTCCCTCGTCTTCCCCATTTAAGGTCGCACGTACCCCGGAACGAATACAAGGGCCCATAATATATTGAATGAATAAATGGATAATTACATACTCTGCCCTGCATTTTCAATTGTATGCATTTGTGGGATTTCACATCTATACTTACTTAGTTTATCTCACCTCTTTATATTTTCTACTGTAGATAATTCAGGCAAGTTGCCTATGACATATTAAGTATTGATGGACTGGCGGTCCGGATGCGTGATGGGTGAAAGTATGATGGGTTCTATAGATGCCACCCATATTCTTATATTCCGCACATGTTTTTGAGGATTTATTAAATGTTATTTTGATGTTAATACATTTTAATACTTAGGTATAAAAGACTTAATTAGACATCGGTATGACTAAGTCTGAAATGTTATGTTAGTATGTTTTATTTAAAACTAATTCTAATTATTATGATTTTTTAATGAATCACTTCTTCCGTAAATAAAGTTTTCAAAAAAAAAAAAAAAAAAAGAAATTCCCTGAAATTTTGAAGACCTAGAAATGAAATAATAACAATTTAAATTAGATGAAAAACCAAGTAAGCAAGTTTTAAGTGACAGCCTGAGAGACCGGGTCGTCACAAGGGGGCATAACCAAATTGCGGGGTGGAGGGGGGGGGGGGACCCGGTCGTGGGGGGAGGGTTGGCCGGACCCAATCAGGGGGGAGTGAAACCGAGAAAGAGAGAGCTGGAGGGGAGAGAGAGGGGAGAGGGACTTTTGGGAGATATGAGGGTATTTTGGTCATTTACTACAAAATGATCATTTGAGTAAGATTCCGTTAGAAATTTAATGGAAATGATTGAACCGACCAAGAAAATAGAAGTTTAAAATCATCTTGGCTAAAAAAAATTAATAATAAAACAGGGAGCAAACCGTCACATTTGAAAGAGTTTAGGGATTATTTAGGTCAATTACTCAATTATAAATATTGTTTCTCCGTATTGTTGTCGTTTTCCAAGTTTTTTGCCGTTAATTTAGACTGTTGTTGCTTCCTGGGTTTTCTTTCGTGGGCAGTATATATGTTGTTGCCATTTTGGTATTATTTTTTTTTGTATGGTTCTTGTCGTTTTTCTAGTTGGCTTACCTTTTCATTAGTTGTCGTTTAATGGGTCTTTTCTGTTTTACAATTGATGTCGTTTTCTAATATATGCCATTTTTTCTTGTCGTTTTTCTGTGATGGTCATGTTCTCTGCCCCTACAGAACTAGACCGTTGAACCTAAACAAACGGTGGATAAAATAACACGCCTAGTATATGACCCTTTTTTTTTTTTTTATATAAATATTTTTAAATAAGATCTGAGGTGTTGTTTAAATTTTTCTTTTTTTCTTTTTTAAATTAGTGGTGTAAAAGAGTAAAAAGTTGAAGCTTGTTTTTTTTTTTTTTTAAATTTTTTTAATTTTACTTATTGGATAATTGAAAGGTCATTTGGTTGCTAGCTGGCTCATTTTTTTAATGTTCTAAATTAATATACTCATTATAATTAGGTCAATTTGGCCACTTAGAAAAATTTTTAGGTTGTCAAACAATGGGTTTCCATCAGAAGGGAGGGATTTTAATACAATTTGTAAAACGAATTAATTGCTTATAATTTTTATTTAATTTTTCTTATGAAATCATATATTTGATACATTAGAACAACTTTAACAGCAGGTCAGAGTTCCGTCGTTACTTTTTTTTTTTTTTTTTTTTCCTTGGCTATCTATACTTTTTATGTCATTTTTATGATACTCTTGTCGTTTTCTTTGTTGTTGTACTTTTTTTTTTTGCCCCCTCTCATCATATTGTTTTTTATGTTGTTTCTTTTTATTAGTGTCGTCTTCCATCTTCAGAGCTGATTTCATTTCCCAGATCGATATATATATATATATATATATATGTATATTACCCTGATGTCATTCTTTTACTTATTGATGTCGTTTGCCGGCTCATGTACCGTTTTATGATGTTTCTGTACAATTGCATCTATAGACATCTTTGAGTTGAGTAAATTTACAAACTCTGTATAGAAAAAAAAAAAAAAAAGAATAAAAAAAGGCAGTAGCAAATTTGGAAGAGATGATTTTAAGTTTGTGCCTCCTACATGGTTTTCTATGATTCTTATGACAAATAAAACTTAATATTCTACTTCATAAAGTTGTGAACAAACTTTATTTTCAGCTGAAAAGAGAGAAAATGGAAACAAAGAGTTAAAGATCAGGTACTACATGGGGAACATAGAAACAAACTATTCCATTTTCATTCCGACTTTGAAATGGGTGAAGGATTGTAGGCATGAGGAATCAAAAACAGATCATCTTTTCTTCTGACCGCCGAGCCCAGAGCCTCAGTCATGTCTAGATCTTCATGTTTCATTCCATCAGTGAGTTTCCAGTCAAAATGGTATAGCAACGATGCAAGTTGGAGTTCCACATTGCTCAAACCAAATGAGATGCCCGGGCATATTCTCCTTCCGGCACCAAACGGGATGTACTCGAAATTTGTTCCCTTGTAGTCAATAGAACTATCTATGAACCTCTCGGGTATAAAGCTCTCAGGTTCAGTCCAATATCTAGGATCTCTTCCAATCGCCCATGCGTTAACTATGACGTTGGTTTTCGCAGGTATCTCGTAACCGTTAATCTCGCACTTCTCACTGCATTCCCTTGGAAGTAACAAAGGAACAGCAGGATGTAATCTCATTGTCTCTTTAACAACACATTTGAAATATGTCATCTCACTAATTCCGGTTTCGTCAACTGACCCTTTTCTGTTAAAGACTTCCCTCACCTCATCCTGTACTTTTTTCATCACTCGTGGATTCTTTATTATTTCTGCCATTGCCCAGTCAGCAGTCGTAGCAGCTGTCTCTCCTCCAGCAGTAAAGATGTCCTGGAAGGTAAGTAGTGTAAATTCAATTTAACATGCTTGAAAAATAGCACTTAATCTTACCATAGTGAAAAAGCAGGTTGAAATTTATTAATGGTCCTAAAATTGAACAAAAAAATTTATTTTGTTTATATTAAGAATGTGCATCCCAAGTTAGAACCTACTATAATTTGGATCCAATTCCTGTGTCCTCTTATTCATATTCCATTCATGTCCCTCTAATAATATTATGATACGTCAATTAAAGATGTCTATTTAATTACAAGATCATAATAAATCAATTAAAATATTATGTTAGTTATACACGTGTCATATTATTATTGGAGGAACATGAATGAGAACGAAAATAAGGAGACATATGAACTAAATCCCTATAATTTTTAATGCAGCGGAACTGGAAAGTTCAAGCCAAATCCATGGCTAAAGGAGAATACCCCCGAAATAGGAGAGAAGAACAACTCTAATTTCCACAATGCCAATATTCCAGTTTGACCAAAAATAGAACATCCAGGTAAGCCAATCAAAACGACAATGAAAACGCTAGCTAAACTCTCAAAACGACAAACAACAGGCAACCATCAGACGACTATATAAAACATAACAAATGGCAATAAAGGACAAGGAAAATTAAACTGACTTAATAAAATAATAAACGACAATGTCCACAAACCAGAAACTCATTAGACCAGCAACGTCAAATTCCATCCTATATCAAGTCACTGTAAATTGTATAGGACAATATGTAAATAAACAAAGCGTTCAGAAACAACTTAGAGAGCAAAGCAAGGCAAAAAAAAAAAAAAAAAAAAAAAAAAAAAGCAGAGTGCTTGCTGTATTTAATTATGTAGAAAATTATTATACTTACCCAAATTACTGCTTTTATATTGTCACTTGTTAAGGAAAACCCAAGATGTTCACTGTTGCGGTGAAATTTCAGAAGAACATCTACCAAATCTTCGGTTTTCCTAGTTTTCTCTTCTTGCGTTTCCTCTTCGTGTCTCTGGATGATGATTTCGGAAACCCTCTTCGCCCTTTGCTTCAACTTCTCAAGTTTAGGCCTCTCGCGGCAGATCACGGAAAGAAACCCGAAAGAAGGAAACAAATCGGCAAGACAAAAACTTACTAATGCCTCCGAAGCTTCCCCCACTATCGACATGAACTCTTCATGGTCCTTTCTTTTCTCGCCAAACGCCGCCCGCAAGATGATGCTATATGTTGTGGATTGTACTCGCTTACTGAGATTTACAGCTGATCCAGCATTCGAAGCTGCCCATTCTACAAGATTGGACACCTCTTCTTCTCTAACGCGTCTGAAAGATTGAACTCTCGCCGTGCTCAAGAGCTCCTGCGTACAAATCTTTCGCAGTTGTCTCCAATACTCGCCATATGGAGCGAAGGCAATGTCCGTGCAGTCATATAACAAGATTTGCGAGTAAAGAAGCCGGGGCCTAAATGCAAAAAGAGTGTCATGGGATCTCATCACCTCTTTCGCAAACTCCGGTGATGAAACTACGACGGTTGGAACTTGTCCAACCTTTAAGTACATAAAGGGTCCGTGTTTCTTCGCCAAGTCGCTGAAGGCACGATGAGGTAAAGAACCGAAAAGCTGGTGCAAATTGCCTACAAAGGGTAGCATCCATGGTCCCGGGGGTAGTTTTGAGACGGTTTTCGCTCTTTTCAAAAGTATGTTGAACACCATAAACACAAAGAGGAAGAAGGTTAAAAGGGCTGCGATAGAGGGAAGTTCGAGCTCCATGTAGAAAGTGTAGTAAAGTAGCTGGAACAAAGAGGCTTATTGGTTGAAATTTGTGAAATTGTATTTTTCTTTTTTATTTTTATTTTCCAAAAAAGATCGTTCATGTTTTGATCCAGATAAATAGCCTTGAAGTGCGTCAGATAGAACTTTTTGTGATTGTATTTCTTTGACCAGTTTGACTTGCAGTTTGGTCAATGGCCGGCCTGCGACTCCTGTCTTGTCTTTGTCTGGAACGAGATTTTTCCGCCTTTGTTTTTTTTTGAATAAGATTTTTCCACGTTTAGAAATAGGACATAACTGTGGTTGAATAAGATTTTTCCTCTGTTTGATAAGTTAGTTAGAGATAAAATTTTTAAGTTAAAATTAGTTGATTTTTAAAAAATTA
Organism: Ficus hirta; assembly: GCA_038430175.1. Taxonomy (NCBI): domain Eukaryota; kingdom Viridiplantae; phylum Streptophyta; class Magnoliopsida; order Rosales; family Moraceae; genus Ficus; species Ficus hirta. Next base: position 40,680,466 of record CM076585.1, on the reverse strand, counting down.
ATAATAATTTTTATTAATTTTTTAAAAAAAAATAAAAAATAAAAAAATATAATTTAATTAGAATTAAATTTAAATAATAAATAACAAATGCAGTTTTGTTTTGTTTTGTTTTTGTTGTTGTTGTTATTGTTGGGTTTTTTTTTTTGGGCTTTCCATTCAGCAATTGCTTCTTCAGCAGCTTATTCTGACCACAACTCTTTCCTATCTCTATCGTTGGACAGTAGACAAGAAAAGTCATCGGAATTTCTTGGAGAAAATTTTCTTTCCACCAACTTTCTCTCTGTCTCTGTCCCTTATATATATATATATATATATATATGTATATTTTCTTAGGTGAATTGATATTGGGACAAGATTAAACATTCCAATTAAAATGGTACTTTGGCATTGAAAACCTACTGACGCTATAAAGGTTAAGCCGAAATTGGTATCATTGTAAAACAGTTCCAATAATGTACCTTATTAAAATCCTTACAAGTAAAATCTAGAGGGAAAAACTTAGGTAGGGAAAATTTCCCAAGGAAATGAAAATAAACCCTGCAAACAAGCATCATCTAGAAAACTTGTAAAAAGAGAGCAGAGACATGTCCTTGCTAACCGACTAGTGAACAAACTCCGATGCTGTAGACCACCGATGGAAGTTACTATCATGAAACTCAAACGAAGTGAATGTATCCGCCGTATATATAATTGCCTTTGCAAAGGTCATAGACATCATGAAGAAATGAATGAAGGTGTTAGAAATAATGGACATAATAAGAGCCAATCTACCAGCAATGAAAAGTGACGTACCTTTCCACAGTGAGAACTTAGACTTGATGCGACCCCGCAACAAGTTGAAGGGTTGCATCAAGTTGAAGAAGATATCTATTTGGTTTTCACTTAAAGAGAGTCACTCCCAGCTTAAAGTGAAAGGAAAATGACCTTGATCTAGGGACCAAACAGAAAGCAAAGAATTAACCCTGTTACGCTGTATTTTGTTCTCAAAATATATTTGTGATTTGTGCACACTCACAAAAGTAAACATAATCCTTTTACCTGGTTTATAGAAAATCATGATATCATTGACATAAAAAAGATGGAAAAAATCACAACCCGTCTAGTCGTAGAGGAAGGATGCAAATCCCAATAATCCACCTGTCACGCGGGGGGTTTTCGGGGGTTTTATCCTTAAATTTTCTTGAATTGGTAAGTTTCCATTTGAACTTACAATTGGTACATTTAATATTTACTAAAACAAAAAAAAAGTCTCTCACCTAAATATAAGAATGATATTTACCTAAACATTTAGACACAAAATGACCATTTTTAAAATTTTTTTAGACTAAAAGTCTTTTAAGAATGATATTTGTGTTCCAAAATGGATGGGTGTAACATGAAGACAAAACAATCTATAAATATAAATATATAAATTCAATATTCTATACAAACAAATTCGATAACCAATCATATGCACAGTCAGCAATGGTTTAGTTGGCAAAATACAACTTCTTGACGGAAAAAATCTATCTCTTTATAGCAAAAGTCTTATTAAAAGAAATGTTGACTCAGAAAGACATTTTAAGTCATTATTTCAATTGTTACATTTGATATTTACTTGAATGCAAAAAGTCTCTCAATTCAAATATGTTTAAAAGCAAAAAATTAAGGCAACGAATGACAATTTTCGATAGTTTTTTTATGCTTAAAGTCATTTAAAAACGATATGTATTTTCCCAAATGGATGAATGTAATATGAATGCTAAACAATTTATAAGTACAAATATATGAACTCTAATATTCAATACGAATAAATTTGATAACCCAACATAAGCTCACTCACAAACAGTTCAGACGACAAAAGAAAACTTTTTGATGGTAAATGACTATATCTTGATGGCAAAAGTCTTATTAAAAAAAAAAGGATGACTCAAAAAGATATTTTAGGTCATTATTTCAATTGGTACAGTTGATATTTACTCGAACACTAAAAGTTTCTCAACTAAAGCATATTTAAGAGCCAAAAATTAGGACTCTGACTAACAATTTTCGACTCCAACGTTCCTTATTTTTGCTTGGGAGCTCCGAATTAATATTATTATTTTTAAGTGTTAAAGAAAATGATTGATATAAAGATTGCTAGCACATCCCAGCCCGCGCTAACAATCTCATTTTCTACCAAATTTTAAACTTAAAATTACTATAAGAAAATAAAAGTTATTATAGAGTCCGAATATAAAGGGCAAAATAAGTGATAGCCCGAGAAGCATCAAGGGCAAATTTATAAGCAGAAAAGAAATATTAGTGTAGCTCTCTTTTTACTATATAGATTGTATTGAACTGGAGGCTTGCATCATTAAATGATTAGTTTTCGGATTATCATTTCTTTATTTTGAGGGTATTGTCGTTTTTGTGATTGTTGTCGTTCTCCAGTTATATCTTTTTTTGACATTACCATTTGTGTTCGAGGTTATTCTCGTATTCAGTTATTTTTGAAGCTCTTATACTGTCGTTTACCATGTAATGGGATGTGATTCTTTGCGTTGCGTTCGTTTTTTCTAAATTTTTTGTTTACGTAAAAGTCTTTTAAGAATGATAAATGTGTTTCAAAACGGATGAAGGTAATATGAAGCTAAAATAGTACTCTATAAATGCAAATAAATAAACTCTAATGTTCTACACAAACAAATTTGATAGTCCAGGATACGCACACTCACAAATGATTCAGACGGTGACAGACAACTTCTTGATGGCAAAAGACTATCTCTTAACGGCAAAAGTCTTATGATAAAAAAATGATGACTCTGAAAGACATATTGAGTTATTATTTCAATTGGTACAATTGATATTTACTTGAACGCAAAAAGTCTCTTAATCTAAATGTGTTTAAAGAAAAGAAAAAAAGTAAGACTCTGAATAACCATTTTCTACATTTTTTAAATTAAAAGTCTTTTGAGAACAATAAATATATTCCGAATCGGATAAGTGTAACATGAAGACAATACAATCTATAGATATAAATATATAAACTCTAATTTACACAAGCAAATTCGATAACCCAATATATGAACACTCACAAGTGGTTCAAACCGCAAAAGACAATTTCTCGACAGCAAAAGACTAACTCTTGACAGCAAAAGTCTTAAGACAAAAAATTAATGGTTTTGAAAGACATTTTGAGTCATTATTTCAATTGGTATATTTGATATTTACTTGAACACAAAAAGTCTCTCATCACAAATATGTTGAAATGAAAAAAAATTTAGACTCTGAATAGTAATATTCGATATAGTTTTACGGTAAAAGTCTTTTAAGAACGATAAGCATATTCTTCAATGGATGAGTGTAATATGAAGGTAAACAATTTGTAAATACAAATATATAAATCCTATTGTTCCACACAAATAAATTCGATAACCCAACATTCACACATTCACAAATGGAGAAAAAGGAGGGAGAGATACGGTACGTTCATTGATGAAACTTCGTCAATAGCAACTCATTCTATTTCGGGAATCTTTAATTTGATAATGTTTTAGGCAATATAATTATACACTAATAATAAAATTTTGAGGGTCCTAATGCTTTTAATGGTACTAATGAGAATATCTTTTATATTTTTGTCAATGGTTTTTATTATTTTCTTTCATGTTGCTCACTAACCAATAGTAATTACTATAGTTAAATTAATACTAGAAAAATCTAACGTAATAGGGAGGGGGAAAAAAATCCGAATCAATACTATCTTTTCAATCACTATATTCATAACAAACAACACTTAGTATTAATACACTTCATAAAATACTCCATTTTCATTCTGACTTTGCAGCAACAGGTGAAGGATTGTTGGCAATAGGAATCAAAAGCAAGTCATCTTTTCTTCTGACTATGCCATCCAACGACTCCGTCATGTCTAGATCTTCATGTTTCATTCCACGGGGGAGTTTCCAGTCAAAATGGTATAGGAACAATGCAAGTTGAAGCTCAATATTGCTCAAACCAAATGAGATGCCTGAGCATATTCTCCTTCCGGCACCAAATGGGATATACTTGAAATTTTTTTACTTATAGTCGATAGAGCTCTCTAGAAATCTCTCTGGTATAAAGCTCTCGGGTTCAGTCCAGTATTTAGGATCTCTTCCAATTGCCCATGCGTTAACTATGATCCTAGTTTTTCAGGTACCTCGTAGCCTTTAATCTCACACTTCTCTCCACATTCTCTCGGAAGTAATAGGGGAAAAGGAGGGTGCAATCTCAATGTCTCTTTAACAACACATCTGAAATATGTCATCTCGCTAATGCCGGTTTCATCAACCGATCCTTTTCTGTTAAAGACTTCCCTCACCTCATCCTGTACTTTTTTCATCACTCTTGGATTCTTTATCATTTCTGCCATTGCCCAGTCTATAGTTGTAGCAGCTGTCTCTCCCCCAGCAGCAAAAATGTCCTAAAAATTAAGGTGAGTGGTGTAATTTCAATTTAATACGCTTGAAAAGTATAACTCAATTCTAACTATTATGAAAACGCAGGTAAAAATATATTAACCATCCTAACATTGAACTTTACAATTTATTTTTCTTTTGTAAATAGGAACTCTGAGAGAGGACAATTTATTTTAAGATTTCTTAGTGTACTCCAAGTTGGAAACTACTAGAATTCTGATGCAGCGGAATCGAAAAAGTTCAAGCCAAATCCATAGATACAGAGGGAAAATCCCCAAAATAGAAGAGAACTCTGATCACCAAAATGCCAAGATTCCAGTTTGACCAAAAACAGTACATTCTGGAGCTATAAAAACCAAGCAAAACGACAATCAAAAGACTAGTTGAACTGTCAAAACGACAAACAATAAGATAGACTATAGCAAACAACAAACGACAATAAAAGGACAACAAAAATTAAACTGAAATAACAACATAACAAACACAATGTCCATAATAGGCTTGAGTTGCTATTTATCAAATTCCGTCCTATATAAAGGCAAAAACAGTATCATGGGATTTCATCACCTCTTTCGCATACTCCGGTGATGAAACTAAGATGGTTGGAACTTGTCCTATCTTTAGGTACACAAAGGGTACGTGTTTCTTCGCCAGGTCTCGGAATGCATGATGGGCTGGAGACCCGAAAAGCTGGTGCATATTTCCCACAAGAGGCAGCTTCCATGGTCCCGGGGGTAGTTTTGAAGATGAGCCTGCGGTTTTCGCTCTTTTCAAGAGTACGTTCAACACCATATACACAGAGTAAGAAGGATAAAAGGACTGTGAGGGAGGGCAGTTTGAGCTCCATGTAGGCAGTACAGTAGAGTGGTTTTGAACTAACAGGCTTACAGGTTGAGATTTGTGAAATTGTGATTGTTTTTCTTCATAAAAAGATCTTTGGTTTTTTGTTGTCTAGATAAATTAAAATTGTGCTTGTGAACTGGGAGGATAAGATTCATGTAATTTGGTCCAAATTTAAATTTTTTTTGACCAATTTGCCATGACATTTGAGTAATGGCAGCCTATCTTGTCTTTTGTCCCACGTCTAGAAATGGATAGCACTGTGGTTGAATAAGTCAATATATGCCAAGTCAGTCAATATTTTAACCTCAAGTAAAGTTGATAGGAATAAACAATGATATTATTTTTTTACTGCATTGATTAGTCAACGGTATAATTTATGAGTTTATATGTTATAACTACGTTTAGTTATAAATCAGGTCATTCAAAAATCAATCTGACAGTTATAACATCAGTGCTTAACAACTTAGTAAAAGTACAGTTAATAATAACATAAGTTTTCCCTTATCGATGAAAAAAAAAAAAAAAAAAAAGACAACTCTATCACATAAAATAATTGATGTTTGGTATATGTCTGGTTTCATCCAATATTCTAGTGTCATCTTTGTTGTTTCTGAAATTTATCTGAAAATGACAACTTCTTTTGTCTTCTTCATTATTTTACTTCTTTAATATTTTCAATTTTTGTGATATTACTTAATGCATGTATCCAATATAGTTTTTGTACATGCATCTGGAACCTATGACGATATATAGCGGGACATGTCGTGTAATTTATTTTGGACCGTGAAGATTGATCTAACGGCTGCTAGAGTTAGAGGGGCCTTCAAGTTGGTAGGGCCCAACCGGCCTAATCAATATTGCACTGACTAAGTTAGCGCCCCTCTAACACTCTCTTTCACTTTTTCATCCCATTAAGATTCATCAAAATAAAACGAGATAAGTCTACAAATAGAAATAAAAGGAAGTGACAGTTACGCACGCAAGCACCAAAAAAAGAAATGCTTAATATTTAAGCTCCTATAATAAATAATTGTTGTAGGGCAACTGTAGTAGGTCTACTTGACTTTTATGAAGATTGCATCTGCTATGTACATGAACGAAGCCAATAAATTTATTTAGGGGAATTTGAATAAGCCAAATCTTAAACTAAATTTATAGTCCAATAAACAATTAAACTTTAAGGGACTTTTGTTAAAAAAAGGTTATATGTAAGGTTGTTATTAATTTGATACTTTTTTATATTTTTATCTATTATAATATTAAAGTTGATAATTTTACTCTTTTATAATATTAAAATTATCAAATTTAATATTAAAGTAGATAAATACTAAGGAAGTACTCAAAACATGATACTGTACCTTATTTTCTTAGAAAAAAATAATAATACAGAATGAAAGCTAAAAGAGAAAAAATGGAGGGGAATTTATAATTTTTCGAAAAAATTTATTAGGCCAAGTCCATGGTAGCTACGTCTCGTATTTATCGAGATTGCCAACTCTAGTTTTGTTTTGTTTTGTTTTTGTTTTTGTTTTTGTTTTTGTTTTTTTGTTTTTTGTTTTTTTGTTTTTGGTTGAAATTGTCAAAATAGACCCGCTGTCTTGTTTTTTTTTTCTTTTTCCTTTTTTTATTCTAGAGTTTCAGTCTGGAAGTATGTTAATTTTTTTTTATTCTGTTATATGTAGATGTGTGAAAATTAATCCTGTAATAAGCATAATTTTAAATGAATGCATAACCTAATACGAGTATGTGATTTTAGTAGGAATAGTTGACTTCTTCTTCAAGACATTTCACACCCCAATTTGTTTAATCTCCCAACTGATTCACATTATCAAAAAGGAGGGTTGACACGTCTAATGACAACTCTAAATTGTTGTATGAAAAACTCTATCCCCTTATGATGCCATAATGGGGAAACTTTAAATATCCAGAGTCATTCTAAATTTTGAGGACGAAACTTTTATAAGGTAAGGCGATTGTAACACCCTATTTTTTTACTTAAAAGTAAAATGTGAGGTTAGAGTAACTCGGTACGGATGTGTGCATGGTGGTGGAAACAGAATATTGGAGTGACACATCCTGATTTTGTTTTTATAAATTTTGATGAAGTTATTTATAATTCAGTGAATTTAAAGTTAATGGTTTATAAATGTATTTCTAAAAACAAAAGATTTTTAGTTAAGATTAAGGTTTTTGGTACTATTGCATTTACTAATTTATTTTTATGAAGTTTAATTTCTATTTATTTATTTGTAAGTCACGTTTAAAAAAAATCCCAGCTACCTTTATGTGTTTTTTTTTTCCACTTACATTTTAAAATCTCTCATTTTATTATAAATAATGGATGTCATGAGACAGTAACTATGATATCTCATGAGGGGTTGTTACAGAAACTACCTTCTATTTTGGCTTAGGCTTATGTTCTTGTCTTCTGCTCCCCCGTTCTTAACTCTTTTGTACTTTTTTAATGTAATCAATAGTATTGAGTTTGGAATTTGACATAAAATAAGATTATCAGTCAGTGCCAATCTAATTAAGATATATTAGTTTGATATTAGTTATTCTGTTCCTGAAATAATAATAGAAGAAAACATTATAACAACTTATCCAGCGGTTGTTGATGTTTTTTCAGCCATCAACATATACATTTGTGTCGTTTGCTGAGATTAATCTTGTACTTTTGGAGTTGTTGTTGCTTTTTATTGGTATCGTCTTCCACGTTTAGCTAATGTTGTGGTTGTTTCTAAAAGTCGACTTTTATCTAATAGAAACTTTTCTGCTTGTAAGTATAAGTTAGTTGTAATTTCATACCCGATTGTATAACAAGATACATAGCTCAAATTCCCCCATCTTTAAATTAAAGAAAAAAGAAGAAAAAAAGTTGATTTTTTTTCTTTAATTGTATTATTTTCGTTTAAAAAATCTCTTGATTTTAGTTGATTTGATAGTATATGTTAACTTACTTAGTTCTATATATCGTAACTTTCATTTTTATGGAGCCCAATCTTAGTACTCTTTACCAGTAAACTTTTATCTATTTTCTTGGTACGTAGTGTAGGTTTATCGTTGAACCAAGTTAGCCCTCTATGTACTCTTCTTCTTTTCATTTCAATGTAGTATCGGATTGATCATGCTCAAACGAGTCCATGATACTTCATAATTGACTTCTTTAGTTTTTCTATTATGCAATAATTATACCGTATCAAAGCAACTATACTCAAACGAATTCAAAATAATCCCTGTTCCCTTACGTCCTTTCTTGATGATTGCCGTCCATATGCCCTTGTGACCTTTTTGATGATTTCCAAACTGTATGATCCACTTCGTCCTCTTTTGAAAATTGATGTCCCTACGTCCTTGTGCCCATACTCAACAATTTGTCATATCCTTGCACCTATGCACTCCCTCCCTCAACAGTTGGCTTTCGTTTCTGCGCCCATGCTAGAAGAACTTATCTTTCCAATTCATGTGGGTTCCTTCTATTACGATCTAAAAATATGGTATCTTTAATTTGATATCCATCTTGTGCTGGTGTATTAGAGAAAATTGATTTTAATTGTGTTTATTTTCAGTTTAGGAATTAATCTCTCAATTTTAGGTTTATCATTTGGTAACTTACTTCTTTAATATATGTTATTACTTGTATTAACTTACCCGATTCTATATTAGTATGTGTTAACTTACTTAATTCTATATATCATAACTTTCATTTTTGTGGAGCCTAATCTTAGTACTCTTTACCAGTAAACTTTTCTTTATTTTCTTGGTTCATAGTGTAGGTATATCATTGAACCACGTTAACCCTCTATGTACTCTTCTTCTTTTCATTTCAATGTAGTGTTAGATTGATCATGCTCAAACGAGTCCATGATCCTTCATAATTGACTTCTTTATTTTTTCTATTATGCAATAATTGCATCGTATCAAAGCAACTATACTCAAACGAGTCCAAAATAATCCCTGTTCCATTGCGTCCTTTCTTAATAATTGCTGTCCATATGCCCTTGTGACCTTTTTGATGATTTCCAAACTGCATGCTCCCCTTTGTCCTCTTTTGAAAATTGATGTCCCTCCGTCCTTGTGCCCATACTAAAAAATTTGTCATATCCTTGCACCTATGCACACCCTCCCTCAACCGTTGGCTTTCATTTCTTGCGCCCATGCTTCCTCGACAAGTGTCGATGCTTCCTTGTGTCCTTGTGCCTTCCATGGTTTCCGTCCCTACTCCGTTGTCTTTACTTTTGCCCAAAAAAAAAAAAAAAAAAAAAAAAAGAAGAAGAAAACAAAAACTCATCTTTCCATCATTCATGTGGGTTCCTTCTATTACGATCTAAAAATATGGAATCTTTAATTTGATATCCATCTTGTGCTAGTGTATTAGAGAAAATTGATTTTAATTGTATTATTTTCAGTTTAGGAATTAATCTCTCGATTTTAGGTTTATCATTCTATAACTTACGCGATTTTATATGTTATTACTTGTATTAATATATAACCAATTCAAAATGCTTCTTATAAGTTAATTCTTCTCTATTTTCTTAGTATGCGGTGTAGGCGCACATTGCCAAAACACGTTAAACCAATATTAATTATGTATGTACTCTTCTTCCCTTTATTTTCTTCATTAATCGTTTCCGGGTGCAAGTCGTTTTAAGATTTTCCTGTATATTGTGCATTTATAGGCTTCTTTCGCGTAGAGTAAATTTAGAATATCCGTGTAAAGAAAAAAAAATTTAACACACCAATGTTCGTACAATAAACTAATAAAAGATTATTACAATTGATAGAGATCCATAAGCAAACAAAGAGTAGAACATTACCAAATAGCATGAATTATGATTACAACATCTTTGCAAGACATAGCAGAAGAGTAACCTCGGAAAGTTGAAACATGTCAAAACAAATAACAGGCAACACAATTCATAAACTTGAGAAAGATATAGTACACAAAGAAATTCCACTTCAGAAACATAAAACAAGTTACTCCAATTTCATTCTGTCTTCGCGACACGTGAAGGATTGTAGGAAATAGGAATCAAAAGCAAGTAATCTTTTCTTCTTACTGCCGCACCAATCGACTCAGTCATGTCCAATTCTTCATGTTTCATTCCATCGGGGAGTTTCCAGTCAAAATGGTATAGCAACAATGCAAGCTGAAGCTCAACATTGCTCAAACCAAATGAGATGCCCGGACATATTCTCCTTCCGGCACCAAACGGGATGTACTCGAAATTTGTTCCCTTGTAGTCAATAGAACTATCTAGGAACCTCTCTGGTATAAAGCTCTCAGGTTCAGTCCAATATTTTGGATCTCTTGCAATAGCCCATGCATTGACTATAATCCTTGTTTTCACAGGTATCTCATAACCGTTAATCTCACACTTCTCACTGCATTCCCTTGGAAGCAGCAAGGGAGCCGCAGGATGTAGTCTCATTGTCTCTTTTACGACACATTTGAAATATGTCATCTCACTAATGCTGGTTTCATCAGCCGATCCTTTTCTGTTAAATACTTCCCTCACCTCATCCTGTACCTTTTTCATCACTCGTGGATTCTTTATTAGTTCTGCCATTGCCCAATCAGTAGTTGTAGCAGCTGTCTCTCCCCCACCGGAAAAGATATCCTGGAAGTTAAGGTGAAGGGTGTAAAGTAATTCCAATTGAATATGCTTGAAAAAAAGAATTGCTTGGAATTCTGAACAGTCAAAAGCAAGTAGAAAAGGCAAATATGTTTAATTTAATAGGAGTAGACATTGATCTATTTATTTATTTATTATTATTTTTTTTCTAAATTTGAACTGAGAGAGACCACAATATGTATGGAGAATTCTTACAACATCCCAAGTTGGAACATACTAGAATTCTATCCTGGACATCAAATATCCCTCGTTGTAAATTATATCAAACTTTTAGCAAATATATATGAGTTTAGAAACAACATAGAGAGCAAAATAATTAAAAATAAAACAGAACAAAAGAAAGGCAAAAAAATAAAAATAAAAAAGAATAAAAAAGAGAAGAAGAGTGAGTTAATATTGAAATTACCGACATGTGGTGAATTTAATTCAGCAGAAAGGATTTTACTTACCCAGATTACTGCTTTGACATTATCATTTGTTAAGGGAAACCCAAGATGATCATTGTTGTTGTGAAATTTTAGAAGTACATCTACCAGATCTTCTGTTTTCCTAGTTTTCGCTTCTTGATTTTCCGCTTTGTGTTTCTCGATGATGATTTCAAAAATCCTCTCTGCCCTTTGTCTCATATTCTCGAGTTTGGCCCTCTCGTGGCTGATCACCTCAAGGAAACTACCGAAGGACGGAAACAAATCCACAAGACAAAAACTTCCGAGTGCCTCTGAAGCTTCCGCCACTATCGATATGAACTCTTCATGGTCCTTTCTTTTCTCGCCAAAGGCTGCCCGCGAAATGATGCTGAATGTTGTGGATTGTATTCGCTTAGTGAGATTGATAGTAGATCCGACATTTGAAGCAACCCATTCCAGAAGATTGAACACCTCTTCTTCTCTAATTCGTCTGAAAGATTGAACTCTCGCCCTGCTTAAGAGTTCCAACACACAAATCTTTCGTACCTGTCTCCAATACTCACCATAAGGAGCGAAGGCAACGTCCGTACAATCAAACAACATGATCCGTGAGAAAAGAAGCCGGGGCCTAAATGCAAAAATAGTATCATGGGACCTCATAACCTCCTTGGCAAACTCCGTTGATGAAACTACGATGGTTGGAACTTGTCCAATCTTCAGGTACATAAAGGGTCCGTGTTTCTTTGCTAAGTCTCTTAATGCACGATGAGGTAGAGAACCGAAAAGCTGGTGCATATTTCCCACAAGGGGCAGCTTCCATGGTCCCGGGGGAAGCTTTGAGATGGATTTCGCTCTTTTCAAGACTATGTTCAACACCGTGAACACAATGAGAAAGAAGGATAAAAGGACTGTGGGAGAGGGTAGATTGATCTCCATGTAGAGAGTGCAGTAGAGTTGCTTGGGACTAACAGGCTTATTGGTTGAATTTTTTGAAATTGTGACTCTTTTTCTTCATAAAAGATATTTTGTTTATTATGGTCTAGACAAATTTGCTTCTGAATTGTGTCCGATGAGATTTGTAATTTTCTCTGGCCAATTTTCTTGAAGTCTGATTAATGCCCTGTCTCGTCTTGATGTGGAACAACATTGTCCCACGTCCAGAAATAGGATAGTAGAGTTGGTTGAATAAGGCAATATTATTTGTCTCGTGAAAATAATAATTTTCTCCTCAATGATAATACTTCTTTAACATTTTCAATTCTGCGACTTCGTGTGGCAACGCTTTTTGGTTTCTTTGTATCATACGTCTCATGGAATGATATAATGTAACGCCACCTAAGCTAGCAGGTCTATCGTCAATTACTCTTATCCAACTAGTCTGAAATGTGTTACTTCTCTTAAATTTTTAATACAGCGGAAATAATTATAACAGAATCTTTTGCGGTAAAGAACCGAAAAGCTGGTGCATATTTCCCACAAAGGGTAGCTTCCATGGTCCCGGGGGTAGGCTCTTTTTACAAGTAAGTTCAACACGATAAACAGAAAACAAAGAAGGTGAATAGGACTGTGTAAGAGGGTAATTTGTGCTCCATGAAGAAAGTGCATGGAGTATCTTGGAAATGACAGGCTTATTGGTTGGAATATTTGTGAAATTGTGATTGTTTTTTCTTCAGGAATGATCTTTTGCTTCTTGTGGTCTAGATAAATTGCGTATCTGAATTGTGTAGATAAGAATTATGGAAACGCAATTTCCCATAAGTCAAGATGTATATGGTTTAAGAAATTAATTCGCTTAAAGTCCGATGACATGACTTGCCCGGTGCTAACTTACGTCTAGAGATAGAACAGCTCTAAATTGTCCCCTTAGTCAAGAAAACCCTACTTCAAGTCTGCAGCTTGCTTTAGGTCCAACTTGTAACCTATTCCAAGCTAGGTTTCTCGCCTTTGGTCCGCGACATACTCCGAGCTCTGATCTAACTTCAGTCCACCTCGACCTACTTAGGTAAGAACAATGATTTGAAAGCTAAGGCTTTGCAATTCCAGCACCATTACTCAAAAATTATCCTTTCAATTTTCATGCCCAAAACAAAGCTTTCAAAAATGCTCCCAAACGGGCTGTTCTAATTCGTTTTTCTTTTTACTCTTTTTGATTTGCGTTTTCACCAAATAAGATAATCTTCCATCCAAAAACAAAGCCAAATGGTCCTATTTTTCTAGAAAAACCTTTTGTTTCTTGTGTTTGAATGGTTAAAGTTAAAAAGTGTAAAAACTTAAAATGTGTTTGTAAAAAGTATCAATATGAAGCTTGTTTAGATTCATCTTAAAATTTTATGCAATTTAAAAAAAAAATCATCCCATTTGGACTTGTAAATGTAAAGTTTCGGATTTTTAAAGTTTAAGTTGCAAAGTTGTAATAGTAAACTGTGAATAGTTGAATCTGTAAAAAAAAAAAAAAAAAAAAAGGTGCATTTGAATGATTCGCATCATTTAAATTTACTTTCTAGTTTTCTAGCTGATGCAATTTCAACCCATTCTTTTTGTTCTTAAGATTTTCAATCGTGATGACATGTTGATAATAAACTGTAATAACCAAATTTTTTTACGGACTCGTGATTTCCTTATATATTAAGAAATTTAAGTCTGCACTATGTGTTTATATGATGTTTCATGGAAATTATAGGTATCAATGTAAAATTCATAATTTTTATTATCACAATATGTTTGAGCACTTATAGTACAATAAAAATCGATGACAGTATGAATGACCATGATAGCTTATAACATGATTAAGATGATACTGTAATTTTTTTAAGCAGTATTGAAATTATTCTAGAATAGTGTGATTGACCATCATTGCTAATACAGAATTAAGAATAAGGACTAGGAACATTCTAGAATAGTCTGAAATAAAATTTGGAGCAATAAAAATTAAGTGGCAAACAAGTTCTAAGAAAACCTACGCTGTCCAGTTATGTTAGATAAATTCTGAACTACAATTTAGCATCATCAGACTGTTGATAGCTAGAACAATATTTGTATTATCAGGATCATTAAAAAAAATGGACTACTTATTAGGAAGTAAGGCCAAACATGACATTACTTGAAGGCCAAGTAATTGAAGATAATTACATAATTATTTGATTTTATGATAATTGTGGAAAGAAATCCAAGAGATAAATATGAGAGGAATTTTTTTTTTTTTTTTTTTTTTTTTTGGCTCAAAACATCTATATGGCTGGATTTCATGGGGAGAAGGGAGTCAAAAAAAAATTTTGTTTTAAAACCAATTATATAAACTAAGGAAATTAGAAGATAAGAATTTAATTATAGGAAAATTTAAAAATTCCACCTAAAAATAGGTGTAAGTAGTGGAAATTTGGCCGTTTGCTGTATTCTCTCCTTTCTCTCTAGTTCTTAGACAAAAAAAAAAAAAAAAAAAACACAAAGCATCCTTAGTGGCCGGTTTCATATAGAAGTAGAACAGTGATCTTCTCTCAAATCCAAGACCTGGAACTCACTTTCTTCAAGCATTAGAGATATATTTCATTCTGACTTTGCAACAGGTGTAGGATTGTAGGAAATAGGAATCAAAAGCAAGTCATCTTTTCTTCTAACTGCCACGCCGAACGACTCACTCATGTCCAAATCTTCATGTTTCATTCCATCGGGGAGTATCCAGTCAAAATGGTACAACAACAATGCAAGCTGAAGCTCGACATTGCTCATACCAAATGAGATGCCTGGACAAATTCTCCTTCCAGCACCAAATGCGATATACTCAAAATTTATCCCCTTGTAGTCAACAGAGCTGTCTAGGAACCTCTCTGGTATAAAGCTCTCAGGTTCAGTCCAATATCTAGGATCTCTTGCAATGGCCCATGCATTAACTATGATCCTAGTTTTGGCGGGTATATCAAAGCCATTAATCTCGCACTTCTCTCCGCATTCTCTTGGAAGTAATAAGGGAAGAGCTGGATACAATCTCAAAGTCTCTTTAACAACACATTTGAAATATGTCATCTCACTGATGCATGCTTCATCAAGCGACCCTTGTCTTCCAAAGACTTCCCTCACCTCATCCTGTACTCTTTTGATCACTCTTGGATTCTTTATTATTTCTGCCATTGCCCAATCAAGAGTTGTAGTAGCTGTCTCTCCCCCAGCAGCAAAAATATCCTAGAAGTTAAGGTGAAGGGTGTTAAGTAATTTCAATTTTATATGCTTAAAGAAAATTGATTTCAATTTTGACCAATGAAAAGCAAATAAAAGGACTGTGGGAGAGGGTAGTTTGATCTCCATGTAGAGACTGCAGTAGAGTTGCTTGGGACTAACAGGCTTATTGGTTGAATTTTTGAAAGGGTTAATTTCATTTTTAGTACTTGTGGGAAAAATTATATTAAAATCAGCACCACTTTTTTTTCCCTTCATTTCTAGCACCGCCACGTCACCGCCCACTTTTTAGGTTGATGTATAAAGACATATATGCCCTCAACCAAACCCTAATCTGAATTTTTTCCCACTTTTCCGCCCCCCTCACTCCCTTCCCTCCATCTCCATCCCGACAATATATAACTCACAGTACCCAAAAATTAGAACTTTTTTTCCCTCATTTTCTCGATTTTCTCTCAGTGAAGCCTCAGGAGTACTCCTCTCTGCACTATTACCCACTGATCGATACTCACTCTAAGTCCAACAAATCGAACCACATCGTCGTTCACTCTGTTAAAACTGTCCGTCCCTATCCTCGTCACAGTTGAACCGAATCCGCGAGATCTACTTCAACTCCATTTGAGTAGAGATCTTCCCACTTCCAATCAGCCAATCTGAGGTAATAGTGGTTGTTATTTGGTTTTATTTGTTAATATTTGCTTCCAACCAGAAGGTCATTATCATTGTGACCAGTATTAAAAGAACTGGTCATTTTCATATTGACCATCTGGTCATTATCGTTGTGACCATTCTGGATATAAAGTCCACTTTCTATATAAAAAAAACGGTCATTTTCATATTGACCATCCGGTCATCACCATATTGACCATCTGGTCATTATCATTGTTAGCAGTTCCGAGATATAAAGTCAACTTTCTATATAAAAAAAACGGTCATTTTCATATTGACCATATGGTCATTTTCATATTGACCATCAGTTCCGAGATATGAAGTCAATTTTCTATGTAAAAAATAACGGTCATTTTCATATTGACCATCCGGTCATTTTCATATTGACCATATGGTCATTTTCATATTGACCATCAGTTCCGAGATATGAAGTCAACTTTCTATGTAAAAAATAACGGTCATTTTCATATTGACCATCCGGTCATTTTCATATTGATCATATGGTCATTTTCATATTGACCATCCGGTCATTTTCATATTGACCACCTGGTAGTTTTGATATAGAAAGTCATCTGTCTATAAATAAAAACTGGTCAATTTTCACATTGACCATCCGGTCATTATCATTGTGACCATCCGGTCATTATCATTGGGACCAGTTTTGGGATACATAAGACAACTCTCTCTATATAAAAAAACTGGTCATTTTCATATTGACCATCCGGTCATTATCATTGTGACCAGTTTTGTGATAGAAATAAGTCAACTCTGTATCCGTCATAATTTTTCCTTTCTTTGTAATCGTCCAAATAAACCTTTATTGAATAACTTGTTGCTGTTTCATTCAGGAATGGATGAGGTGTGTGTTTTCGTCAAGTATAATGGTCAATGGGACGGTACATTGAGATATGTTGGTGGCGAAATGAAGGGAATATTGGTGCCCGAGACCGCAACATATGTTGGTCTTATTGAGTTGGTCAGAAGTGCAATTGGAATTCGGGGCCCAGCAAAGACTATAGTCATGAGATACGGTGTTGAACCTGGAATGCCTCTTGTCAGGATACAGTGTGATGCTGACGTTAAATTCTACATACAATTGAAGAAGAAGGATGTTCATGTGCTTAGTAAATTTCCAATTACGATCGATGCATTGGATGAGTCTGCAGCGGAAGCAAGGCCACCGGAGGTAGGGGGAAGCAACCACATAGACGTTCAACGTTCTAGGGAGGGTGTACAGAGTGATGAAGCCATGCAACATGTAGATGACAGTAATCTGATCATCCTTCCTTCTCCTCCTCGTATCCCTTCTCCCACAATAGGTCTGGATTCACACACTGAATATGGAATTGAAAATCAACATCAAGTATTGAACAATGACTTATGCATGGGCCATGGTGATTGTAATGCCGGTGAATTGAATGCTGCGGATGATGCTCGTCATCCGAACGAGGATAGTGTCGCAGCAAGCATTGGAGCCCATTCTATTGCCAATAATACTACATCTCAAACAACTAATGTACCGTGTGGTGACAGTGTATCCAACCCAGTAGTTGTGAATGATTTTACACCTGTCACAATGTGCAGAAATTGTATTTTTGAGAACAAAAAGTTACTGCAATACCATCTTCATCACGATGCCATGAGTAAACACTACCAATTCAAGGTAAAGAGGTCGAACTCTACTCTATTACATGTGATATGCATAGATAACGAGGGCTGTCCATGGCAATTGCGTGCGACCAGGATGAGAGGTAGTGAAATGTTTGTTGTGAAGAGATACGACGATGTCCATACTTGTTCAATCGACATCATTCAAGGTCATCATCGTCAAGCCAAGAGTTGGATGATTGGGGAGTGTGTTAAGGCAAAATACTTGGATCCGACTAGTACCTCATATAGACCTCGAGAAATAATGCGCGACATGCAGGCCGAATTTGGAGTTACTTTCAATTATCTTAGAGCATGGCGAGGGAAGGAAGCCGCATTAACAAGCTTGAGGGGCGATGATGCAGAGTCATACAATGGTATTTTTCCTTATCTTGTTATATGTTCATGACTGACATTATAACTATCATATTTACGACGTGGTAATGATTATTTAATAATTACAGTTTTGCCCGCGTGGGCTGAAATGGTTAAGAAGAAAAATCCTGCATCCGACATTCACATTGAGACTGACTCAGGGAATTGTTTACAATACTTCTACATGTGCTTAGCTGCTTCGAAGAACGGTTGGCCTTATTGTCGTCCAGTAATTGTGGTTGATGGATCAGCATTAAAGGCCAAGTTTGGAGGAATGCTTCTTGCAGCATGCGGTCACGACGCAAATGGCTCCATCTTTCCACTTGCATTTGGTATCGTTCCGTCAGAAAGCAATGAATCATGGCTATGGTTCTTCGAGAAGCTAAGGGATTCAATCGGCACGCGAGAGTCTCTTGCTATTGTGGTTGATAGGCATAAGGGTATCGAATATGCAGCCAACATCGTGTATCCAGATGCTGCCTTCGGGATATGCGTCCAACACTTGGCTGCCAACTTGAAGACAAAATACAAAGATTTCAAAGGTCCTTTGAAGACCTATTTTAACGGTGCAGCGAGGTCGTATCTTCTAAGTGAGCACCATCGTCATATGGAATCCATCCGTAGTCGTAACCCCGACATGCACCGATACCTTTTGCAGGCCGATCCTAAAAAGTGGTCGCGAGCATACTTCAACGGACGGAGGTATGCAATCATGACTACCAACATTGCAGAGTCATTGAACAATGTGGATCGGAAAGCCAGGTTAATGCCAGTTGGATTCTTAGTTGAATGGTTGAGGGAACTTCTACAAAGATGGTGCATACATGACATAAAACGTTTGGATATACAATAATGACTCATTATGTCTTGTAGAAGAATGCTATAGAGGACTGACCTCATCCCATAGCCAAACGGGCGAGGTTGCAAATTCATAGTACCAAGTTTTATTATCCACCGCCATGAAGCCGAGATCATGGGGTTTGTCGAACGACTCATACTTGGCACCATATCGGGCTGGCCGTTTACTAAAAAATACAAAAGTTGTTCACTATTAATAAAAAAAAATGAAATTAATAGTGACAACTATTGGTAAGAAAAACATTATCCTGCGGGTGGTCTCCTCAACAATCCTTTGTTTAGCCACTCCCTAAATTCCGCTAGCGTTTCTGTGGGAGGTTCATCTGCGAGACCCGGTGGGAGGGGATTAGGTTGCTTATTCGGAGCGGTCGACGGAGACCCGACATCAGTCATAGGTTTGGCCGGGCGTTGGCCTAGCCTTGACAGTCTAGCTCTCTTCTTCTTTGGTATCTATAAATGACATGTGTGAGACGAGTTTAAACAAAACGATAACAATTATGTTATAAATTAAAGGGTATTGGTAACAACCACGTGACGACTCTCATCGTTGCCTGGCTCCGCAACCTTTACATTATCTTGTTCGATGATTATTTCTTCCTCAACCTTCTCATCTTTGGTTTGATCACCCGGGACACGCATCCCCTCCACATCGGGAATCCTTTCGCCCTCATCAACTTGCTTTGGGGAAGCAAACTCGGCAGTTAGGAACTCCATGACTGCGTGGACACCAATATCCGCCACCGAACAAATGTCAGGGGAGGTTGGCTTCGTGGCGTCCAATTCATCCCTCTCAGTTGGATTCTTATGTATGCCGCTGCCAGGCGGAGCCGGTTCGGCCTTACCTTCCCCCTTCTCAAAATTGTTGGAGGACAACTTTTTGAGAACCCGGCGTAATAGCTTATTGGTTTGCTTCTGCTCCCTTTTCAACTCCTCTAATTTTTTATTCAGTGAGTCCACCTGTCCTCGGATCTCAGTTTGAAACTCCGGCCACTCGGAGTTTCTATCTGTGCTTGGCCGGGGGACAGAAGACTTGGGTGGGGGTACTTGGGGCATGGCAGTTGGATTCTTCAAGAAGAGGCTCGCAACCCATGGGTTCTTCAACTCCTCTTCAGTAGGATTTAAGACCAAACCCTTAAGCTGCACACATACGGCAAAAGTTGTTAATGGCTGACATATATGATTATCATCTTCTAATATTGTCACTTATTAAATTTAACTAACTGACATTACTTTCAAGGCGATCACAACAGTAATGACTGCACACGGTCAACATCGTTATGACCATCCGGTCAACACCGTGATGACCAGTTGCGGTCACAAATGTGTTGACCACCCGGTCACAACGGTGATGACCTCGACCGGTCATAACAGTTATGACCACCCGGTCAACATCGTTATGACCATCCGGTCAACACCGTGATGACCAGTTTCGGTCATCACTGTGTTGACCACCCGGTCACAACGGTGATGACCTCAACCGGTCATAATAGTTATGACCAACCGGTCATTATGTTAATGACCACCAATTGATATACACAAGCTAGTGAGAAAAAATTACCTGGGATTCGCCATCCGGGGTAAAAGCAGCCACTACATCATCAAACTTGACATTTTCTGCGGTGGTCCACGACATCATACGCGGAATGGCCTGCTCGTACTTGGTGGTGAATTTGGATGCTATCGATGGGAGTGTCTCATATGCCCAAACGAGTAAGGCATGGGGAAACCCATATAGACTGTAATAAACTTTATCAATTTTTTTGAATGGTCTTCTCTTCGAAGACAGTCTGTTGGATACACTATGGCAGATTGCCGCCCGGGTTGCCTCCCATGAGAGCACGCCCCAAGGAAAATTATTGAAAGCATCCAAATCATCAGCCAGAGAAAAAAACTTTGGGTCAATCTTCACGGCGCTTGCATGTGATAGGGGGATGGAACACATTATGTATAGAAGGCTAAGCTTGACCGCGTCGTCGTCGTTGTCAAACTTAGCATTCGACATCTGCAGCTCCAAATGTTCTCTCGACACACCCCTCACCGTCGGAAAATATCTTGAGATTAATCGACTGTCGACCACGGGGAGATGAGTAGACCCTACACATTTCAGGCCGGTTATTAGACAGAACTCGTTGATGGAGAATCTGCCCAATTCTTCATTAAGCTCAAAGAATAGAGCATCCCCCATTCCCGAGTGATCCGTCAGGCGCATCACAATGTTGTGGAATACCTGCCCAGCCCAACCAAGGGTATCTAAATGAATAAACTGTTGAATGCATGGCTGATATTGGACGGCCTCGTACTGTCGGGGAGACAACCATTGTCTCAAGTTATTCCATGTCTCCTTTATATTAATGAAAGTATTTATTTTCGCCCTCGTAATTTCACTGTCCGGTACGAGTCGAACATATTGAGTCTGCGTTAATGGTAACATAAAAGAGTTATTAATTTTTATGACCGTGAAGTAATCATACAAAATATCTGGCATTTTATCACATAAATATTTAAATTATCAAAATGATCACCATCAACTTAACATAAAAAATGACCAAGTCATCATGAAAATTACCATAATAATGATGAAAACCGAGTAATTATTATTGTGACCAACAAGTCATAATGAAAATGACCGTCCGGAAACAACATTAGAACTGAGTAATATTACGACCAGAGAGTCAATACACAAAATGTCAATATTGTGTTTTACAAACTGATCACAAGATTAGTACTAACCAGCAACCGATATCACCTATAAATGGTTACTTTTCATACAAACATCGACGAACCCCCAAAAATTTATATAAACCATAACACATCGTGTATACAAACGGTTTGTTTATGGTACAATATCAGATACAAAGGCTATCTGTAAGGATTCAGGGGAACAAATTTTCTGATTATTTGGTCAACCTGTAAACGTTTGAACCATAACACATACAAAAATGAAATCTTTTTAATATATAAGCAATAAAAACTGAAAATTTTTTCTGACTAATTTTTAAAAAAACTGTAGACGTCTTAAACACAAAAACCAAAAAACATCACTATTTTACCTCTTCAGATGTCGATATCTTATCTTCTACAGCACTGGTGAACTTCTTTGAATACTTTACATCCATTTCCCCCTGATTTCTCTTCAAACCTGCATCGGACACCATTCGCTCGACCGCCGGTACCCGTTTTTTAGGACTTTCATCAGCCGATGACCTTTTAGATGACTTAGCCGTAACTCGGACTGAGTCGCTCTGGGGACTAGTGTTTTTATCAGACATTTTAGTGGGTGTCGACATGGGAAGTTTTTTCAGGATTATACGACGTTAACAGACGTCCAAACAGTATATAGAAGGATTTCGTTGGTGGTTTTGGACGGTTATATAGCGGTTATGGGTCTGTATATGCTGGTTGAAACGGTTTCTCTCTCTAGAACCGGTTTCTCACTCTAAAACTCTGTAGAAGCTGGTTTGAATTTTGTTTTAGGGCATTCGAGGGAGAGTAAGGTTTTACGCGGGTGGGAGAGGAGGGCAAATCTGGGATTTGGCATTTGGGACACAGACAAATGACTGTTGGTATTCGTACGGATACGGTCATTTTCATAATGACCGACTGGTCAATATTGTTGTGACCAAGGTTAGATGCAAAAAATACCATTTACATGGGTCACAACGATAATGACCAGATGGTCATTATTAAAATGACCGAGACTGTAGAAGTACTTTAAATAAATATTTTATTCTTTTAAAGGCCTTTACACACAAAACGAGGAGTTGGCATTAATTGTCGATCAAATCAACGGTGCTTTGGAATTCGTACAGATTTGGTCATTTTCATAATGACTTATCCGTCAATATCGTTGTGACCAAGATTACATGCAAAAATTCAACATTTACAGGGGTCACAACGATAATGACCAGGTGGTCATTATGAAAATGACCGAATCTGTAGCAGTATCAAAAGTTTAAAAAAAAATTTTTATGACTTTACACACAAAACGAGGATTTGGCATTAATTGAAAGCGTGTCGATCAATCCAATGACTGTTGTTAAACGTACAAATACGGTCATTTTCATAATGACCGCCTGGTCAATATCGTTGTGACCAAGGTTAAATGCTAAAATTCACCATTTACAGGGGTCACAACGATAATGACCAGGTGGTCATTATGAAAATGACCGTATTTGTATCAAAAGTTTAAAAAAAATTTTTTTATGCCTTTACACACAAAACGAGGATTTGGCATTAATTGAAGGCGTGTCGATCAAACCAATGACTGTTGGTATTGCCACCGGATAGGTAATTTTCATAATGACCGCCTGGTCAATATCGTTGTGACCAAGGTTAAATGTAAAAAGGGAAAAATTCAACATTTACAGGGGTCACAACGATAATGACCATGTGGTCATTATGAAAATTACCTATCCGGTGGAATGACCAAATTTTAGGTCAATTCATTACTTATTTAATTTAATTTTTTTTTTGGCCCTTTACACACAAAGTGTGTTGTTCAGACTTGTTTTCTCAAAACGTGGGCAGGGGTCACAACGATAATGACCACCTGGTCATTATGAAAATGACCGAGCCTGTAGAAGTAAGGAATGTTAGCCAAATTCTTAATGACCAACGATAATGACCAACGATAATGAAGTAGGTGTTAAATGCAAACTTTTTAAACATAAAAACGAAAAATCATTATTTTTAACTTGACTTCTTTGATTCATTAACTTCGATTTCCCCTCAACCCTTCAGCGGCCACCATTCTCTCGATCTCTGGTGCCGGTTTTTCTTTTCCTTTTCTCGGTAGGTAGCCTTCTATTTCCCGAAGCGGCATCTAGGGGGCTTTCGTGGTGGTTTTGGACAGTTTCCGAGTGGTTCCGGTCGGTTGCAACTATTTCTCTCTCTAGATTTCGGTTTCTCTCTCTAAAGAACTGTAGATACTGGGTCTGTGTGAGATGAGGGTAAAGATGGAACTTGGCATACATTTAATGCTGTTGGGCCCCACATATCAGAGTGGGCGGTGACGTGGCGGTGCTAGAAATGAAGGGAAAAAAAAGTGGTGCTGATTTTAATATAATTTTTCCCACAAGTGCTAAAAATGAAATTAACCCTTTTTGAAATTGTCTCTTTTTCTTCATAAAAGATATTTTGTTTATTATGGTCTAGACAAATTCGCTTCTGAATTGTGTCCGATGAGATTTGTAATTTTCTCTGGCCAATTTTCTTGAAGTCTGATTAATGCCCTGTCTCGTCTTGATGTGGAACAACATTGTCCCACGTCCAGAAATAGGATAGTAGAGTTGGTTGAATAAGGCAATATTATTTGTCTCGTGAAAATAATAATTTTCACCTCAATGATAATACTTCTTTGACACTTTCAATTTCTGCGACTTCGTGTGGCAACGCTTTTTGGTTTCTTTGTATCATACGTCTCATTGAATGATATAATGTAACGCCACCTAAGCTAGCAGGTCTATCGTCAATTACTCTTATCCAACTAGTCTAAAATGTGTTACTTCTCTTAAATTTTTAATACAGTGGAAATAATTATAACAGAATCTTTTGCGGTAAAGAACCGAAAAGCTGGTGCATATTTCCCACAAAGGGTAGCTTCCATGGTCCCGGGGGTAGGCTCTTTTTACAAGTAAGTTCAACACGATAAACAGAAAACAAAGAAGGTGAATAGGACTGTGTAAGAGGGTAATTTGTGCTCCATGAAGAAAGTGCATGGAGTATCTTGGAAATGACAGGCTTATTGGTTGGAATATTTGTGAAATTGTGATTGTTTTTTCTTCAGGAATGATCTTTTGCTTCTTGTGGTCTAGATAAATTGCGTATCTGAATTGTGTAGATAAGAATTATGGAAACGCAATTTCCCATAAGTCAAGATGTATATGGTTTAAGAAATTAATTCGCTTAAAGTCCGATGACATGACTTGCCCGGTGCTAACTTACGTCTAGAGATAGAACAGCTCTAAATTGTCCCCTTAGTCAAGAAAACCCTACTTCAATTCTGCAGCTTGCTTTAGGTCCAACTTGTAACCTATTCCAAGCTAGGTTTCTCGCCTTTGGTCCACGACATACTCCGAGCTCTGATCTAACTTCAGTCCACCTCGACCTACTTAGGTAAGAACAATGATTTGAAAGCTAAGGCTTTGCAATTCCAGCACCATTACTCAAAAATTGTCCTTTCAATTTTCATGCCCAAAACAAAGCTTTCAAAAATGCTCCCAAACGGGCTGTTCTAATTCGTTTTTCTTTTTACTCTTTTTGATTTGCGTTTTCACCAAATAAGATAATCTTCCATCCAAAAACAAAGCCAAATGGTCCTATTTTTCTAGAAAAACCTTTTGTTTCTTGTGTTTGAATGGTTGAAGCTAAAAAGTGTAAAAACTTAAAATGTGTTTGTAAAAAGTATCATTATGAAGCTTGTTTAGATTCATCTTAAAATTCTATGTAATTTTAAAAAAAAATTCATCCCATTTGGACTTGTAAATGTAAAGTTTCGGATTTTTAAAGTTTGAGTTGCAAAGTTGTAATAGTAAACTGTGAATAGTTGAATCTGTAAAAAAAAAAAAAAAAAAAGGTGCATTTGAATGATTCGCATCATTTAAATTCACTTTCTAGTTTTCTAGCTGATGCAATTTCAACCCATTCTTTTTGTTCTTAAGATTTTCAATCGTGATGACATGTTGATAATAAACTGTAATAACCAAATTTTTATGGACTCGTGATTTCCTTATATATTAAGAAATTTAAGTCTGCACTATGTGTTTATGTGATGTTTCATGGAAATTATAGGTATCAATGTGAAATTCATAATTTTATTATCACAAAATGTTTGAGCACTTATAGTACAATAAAAATCGATGACAGTATGAATGACCAGGATAACTTATAACATGATTAAGGTGATACTGCAATTTTTTTACGCAGTATTGAAATTATTCTAGAATAGTGTGATCGACCGTCATTACTGATACAGAATTAAGAATAAGGACTAGAGATATTTTAGAATAGTCTAGAATAAAATTTGGAACAATAAAAATTAAGTGGCAAACAAGTCTTAAGAAAACGTATACGCTGTCCAGTTATGTGTAAATAAATTCTGGATTACAATTTAACATCATCAGACTGTTGATAGCTAGAACAGTATTTGTATTATCAGGATCATTAAAAAAATGGACTGCTTGTTAGGAAGTAAGGCCAAATATGGTATTACTTGAAGGCCAAGTAATTGAAGATAATTACAAAATTATTTGATTTTATGATAATTGTGAAAAGAAATCCAAGAGATAAACATGAGAGGATTTTTTTTTTTTTTTGGCTCAAAACATCTATATGGCTGGATTTCATGGGGAGAAGGGAGTAAAAAAAAATTGTGTTTTAAAACCAATTATATAAACCAAGGAAATTAGAAGATAAGAATTTAATTATAGGAAAATTTAAAAATTCCACCTATAAATAGGTGTAAGTAGTGAAAATTTGACCATTTGCTATATTCTCTCCTTTTTCTCTAGTTCTTAGAAAAAAAAAAAAAAAAAAGAGAAGAAGAAGAAGAACACAAAGCATCCATAGTGGCCGGTTTTCATAGAGAAGTAAGACAGGGATCTTCTCTCAAATCCAAGATCTGGAACTCACTTTCTTCAAGCATTAGAGATATATTTCATTCTGACTTTGCAACAGGTGTAGGATTGTAGGAAATAGGAATCAAAAGCAAGTCATCTTTTCTTCTAACTGCCACGCCGAATGACTCAGTCATGTCCAAATCTTCATGTTTCATTCCATCGGGGAGTATCCAGTCAAGATGGTACAACAACAATGCAAGCAGAAGCTCGACATTGCTCATACCAAATGAGATGCCTGGACAAATTCTCCTTCCAGCACCAAATGGGATCTACTCGAAATTTATTCTCTTGTAGTCAACAGAGCTATCTAGGAACCTCTCTGGTATAAAGCTCTCAGGTTCAGTCCAATATCTAGGATCTCTTGCAATGGCCCATGCATTAACTATGATCCTAGTTTTGGCGGGTATATCAAAGCCATTAATCTCGCACTTCTCTCCGCATTCTCTTGGAAGTAATAAGGGAAGAGCCGGATGCAATCTCAAAGTCTCTTTAACAACACGTTTGAAATATGTCATCTCACTGATGCATGCTTCATCAAGCGACCCTTGTCTTCCAAAGACTTCCCTCACCTCATCCTGTACTCTTTTGATCACTCTTGGATTCTTTATTATTTCTGCCATTGCCCAATCAAGAGTTGCAGTAGCTGTCTCTCCCCCAGCAGCAAAGATATCCTAGAAGTTAAGGGGTGTTAAGTAATTTCAATTTTATATGCTTAAAGAAAATTGCTTTCAATTTTGACCAATGAAAAGCAAGTAGAAAAGGCAAATATGTTCAATTTAATGGGAGTAGACCTTTTTTTTATTTTTATTTTTGTTTTTTTCTTTCTCTAATATGATCTGAGAGAGACCACAATTTGTAAGGAGAATACTTACACATCCCAAGTTGGAACGTACTAGAATTCTATCCTGTATATCAATTCCTCCTTGTAAGTTATAAAAAGATTTAATTAAATATATAGCGAGTTCAGAAACAACATAGAGAAACTAAAACGCCAAATAAAGGCAAAAATGAAAGGGAAAAAAAATAAATAAAGAAGAGTTAATAAATTTTGTAGTTTATGAGCATGTGAAAATGCGTAGTGCATGCGCATGATGCACATAATTTTGCAGAAAATGATCGTACTTACCCAGATTACCGCTTTAACATTGTCACTTGTTAAGGAAAACTCAAGATGATCATTGTTGTGAAATTTCAGAAGAACATCTACCAGATCTTTTGTTTTCCCAGTTTTCCCTTTTTGAATTTCCGCTTGGTGTTTCTTGATGATGATTTCAAAAACCTCGCTGCCCTTTGTCTCATATTCTCTAGTTTAGCCCTCTCGCGGCTAATCACCTCAAGGAAACTACCCAAAGACGGAAACAGATCCACAAGACAAAAACTTCCTAGTGCCTCTGAAGCTTCTGCCACTAACGATATGAAGTCTTCATGGTCCTTGCTTTTCCCACCAAAGGCTGCCCTTGAAATGATGCTAAATGTAGTGGATTCTATTTGCTTAGTGAGATCGATAACAGATCCAACATTCGAAGCAACCCATTCAACAAGATTGAACACGTCTTCTTCTCTAATGTGTCGGAAAGATTGAACTCTGACCGTGCTTAAGAGCTCCAGCACACAAATCTTTCTTACCTGTCTCCAATACTCACCATATGGAGCGAAGGCAACGTCCGTACAATCATATGCAGTGACCTGCGAGAAAAGAAGCTGGGGCCTAAGTGCAAAAATAGTGTCATGGGATCTCATAACCTCCTTGGCAAACTCCGGTGATGAAACTACGATGGTTGGAACTTGTCCAATCTTCAGGTACATAAAGGGTCCGTGTTTCTTTGCTAAGTCTCCTAATGCATGATGAGGTAGAGAACCGAAAAGCTGGTGCATATTTCCCACAAAGGGTAGCTCCCATGCTCCTGGGGGTAGTTTTGAATATGAGCCGGGGGGTTTTGCTCTTTTTACAAATATATTCAACACAATAAACAGAAAAACAAAGGAGGTGAATAGGACTGTGTAAGAGTGTAACTTGAGCTCCATGAAGAAAGTGCAGTAGAGTAGCTTGCAACTAACAGGCTTACATTTGTTGAAATTTGTGAAATTGTCATGGTCTTTTCTTCATAAATGATCTTTTGTTTCTTGTGGTCCAGATAAATTGCAAATCTGAATTGTGTAGATAAGAATTATGTGAACGTTATTTCCCATAAGTCAAGATGTATGTTGTTGAAGAAATTAATTCGTTTCAGAGTTTTCTAAAAGCTGCTTTTAGCTTCTTAGGTTCAAAACCAACTCCTATAAGTGTTTCGATGATCTATCAGAAGAGTTTTCAGTCTCTTAGAAGAACTTCCTGTCAAAGCCCAAAAATGTCATCGCAATTAATCTTTTTTTTAATTATATATAATATAATTATTTAGTAAAAATAATTTTTTTTTGGAGAAATAAAAAATAAGATTTTATATGTAACTAATCAGAATGTAATAGTAAAATTGAATATAAAGTTAATATTAATTGTTAAGAAAAGAGTAGCATAACGGTTTGGATAAATAAATATGAAAAATAAGATAAAATAAAATAAGTATCAACAATAAAACTAATCCCCTAAATTAGCAACATCTTCATCCTCATCATTGTCTTCATCTTCTTCATCCCTAGTGTGCAAGCCGACGGCATTGTCGAAGAATCCTTCGTTGTCGCCAATTGCCTTCCATGTACCACCTGCCTCATAAAACGCAACAGGAAGCTTCTCCTCTTTCTTTACCTTCTCAGCTATAACTCGACCCAGAGCTTTCCCCCTATCTCGATGTCGACTGACAGTTAGATGGGAGTCTCGTCGGATCGGATGGAGGCTGCGATCCTCCCGCAGAGGTAGCACAAGTAGCTACTGAACCGGACATTAGTCCCTTTTGAGAGAAGAACGTATTTATGAATACTTATGAATGTATTATTTAGTATTATTCTCTCTTATTTGTTGGTTAAATCTTCTTTTTCAAAATTTTTATTGTTCTTTAAAATATTTTTTCCAATTTTAATCATAGAAATTTTTTTTATATTTTTTTAATTCACTTAATTGTTGTTTATATTATTTTTTCTTATTTACAAAAAAATTATTTTTACTTCTTTTAAATTTATTTGATTGTTATTTAAATTATTTTGCCAATTTTTTTTATACAAATTGTTTTTAATTTTTTCATATTATTTAATTGTCATTTAAATTATTTTTCCAATTTTTTTACACAAATTATTTTTAATTTTTTAAAATTATTTACTGGTTTTTTAAATAATATTTTCGATTTTTATTTATATAAATTAAGTTAATTATTTCTACTTCTCTTTTAATTTTTAGTTAATTACTTCTTCCAAATTTATTTACATTAACAATTAATTTTAATTATCTTTTCTTTTTAAAATAATTTATTCATATCTAATTTTAAATTTTAAATTGCATTATTTTTTCAACAATTTCCACATTATTAGAATTTTCATTTCAATATTAACATTTCACTAAAACATTACATATCAATGATTATTAAACAACAAAAAATTTCAATAACCAAATTTCCGAAAAATTATCAAAAAATCATCGTCGTCATTTTCCAACTCTAACAATCTTCCTAAATATTTCATGCAAACCAAATTTATCAACAAATTCAAAAAACTATCATTTATCATCAACATTCCAAAATCTATCATCTTCAACAATCCCACACAAATCATCAATATCATCTTTTTATTAAAACTAAACACAATATTTTGGGTTTAAAAAAAAATTTACTCACAACACCCAAAAGTGACTATAAACGAGGGTTGGAGCAATTCGTGGGAATAGCAGTGAGCGATGACGGAAGCGACGGAGGCGAGGGGTGGCGGAATGGGTTTGAGGTGATTTTTTTGGCTTTTTTTTTTTTAAGGGGTTTTGTCAACCACAAACAAATATAAAGAATTGGGGTGGGGGGTTTCAAGAGAATGGGAGAGTGTTTGAGTGATTTAGGGCGGAGAGAGGGAGAGAGGCCGAGAGGGTTTGCCGGAGAAAATGGAGAAAATGGGGAAGAAGGGGCTGCAAATGTGATTATATACACACTACTTTTTATGACAACATAGTCGTCACAAGTAGTATTCAAAACGATGTCGTCCTCCTCAGTAACAACAAGAATATTCTAGATCCAAACTTTTGCGACAACAATGTCATCGTAAATAATCTCAAAAATATTTTAATAAACTCCTTTAAATAGGAATGTTTTGAAACTATTTTTTTGCCACAACTTTTTTTACATGTCGTTGTAAATAGTCTTTTGGAAACCATCAATTTGACCGCCTTTTTTTTACGAAAATTAAATGAAATATTATTTGCGACGACTTTTTCCATATGTTGTCGCAAATAGTTTATTAGAAACTATCAATTTGACCATTTTTTTTTTTTGTGAAAATTAAATGAAATATTATTTGTGACATCTTTTTTCACAAGTCACTGCAAATAGTCTTTTGGAAACTGCCAATTTGATTGCCATATTTTGTGAAAATTAAATAAAATATTATTTATGATGACTTTTTCCACATGTCGTCACAAATATTTTTTTGAAATAAAAAACTATTTGCGACGACATGTTGTTGAAAATAATCCCTCTTATATATGTTAGTAATGAACGCCAGTTATGGTACACTCTACTATTTGCAACAACATGTCATTTCAAATAGTTGTTTTTTTAGCGCAAAAAACTTAGCTGCCATTTTTTTTAGCTCTAAAATAGTATTTATGACGATATGTCATTGCAAATACACATCATTTTCTTACAAATTATTTTGCGATGACAAGTCGTAGCAAATATTTAATTATAAGCAATGATCGTTTGTTTCACAAAATCTATTCCTTTTTAGTCGTAGTGGCTATCTTTTATTAGAAATTTGGATATGTAAATAGTAAAAAATAATTTTGAGTTGAGAAAAAAAACAAAAACAAAAAAAATGAAAACCAAAATGAAGAAATAACCAAAATTTTTTTTTTCTTTTTTCATGTAGTCATTAAAAATGATTGATGAATTAGTTAATCAGCTCCTAATTAGTCAATAATAAATCATTGATTCATATTAGTTAAATACATATTGATGCCGGTTAATTAGT
The DNA here is from genome assembly GCA_038430175.1 of Ficus hirta. Taxonomy (NCBI): domain Eukaryota; kingdom Viridiplantae; phylum Streptophyta; class Magnoliopsida; order Rosales; family Moraceae; genus Ficus; species Ficus hirta. The sequence goes on along the minus strand of CM076585.1, from coordinate 40,648,724 downwards.
AATTGATTGTCAATTAATTGATCATCAAGTGCTCAATCACTTATTGATCATTTTTTAATATATTTGAAAAAATGACATTGTTTTCAGTTTTCACATCTATATCATATGCTTTTTCATTTTAGTATGAAATTTATCAGATTTAATGATCATGAACGTGTATTATCTGTATGAGGTGCTAGTGTAGAAAAAACACTTATGACTTATTTGGTACACCGGTTCAATCTAATTTGCATCACAATTGTTTTGTTTTTTTCTGAAAAGTCAATCAACTTTCAGTATTCACAGTTACTATTGTCATTTTGTAACTCAAACTTTAAAAGTCCACAACTTTATATGTACAAGTCCAAATAGAATGATATATATTTTTTTATACATTGAATAGAAATTTGAGATAAACGAAAAAAAGCTCCATATTAATATTTTTTTTTTCCGAATACATTTCAATTTTTTATACTTTTTAACTCCAGTAATTCAAATGCCTCACAAAATGCACAATTCAATTCTAATCCGGACACTAAACGCATGCTTAAGTTTTATCATTCAATGTTTGAAGAATGGGATATTCAACTTGTATACAACATCAAGGAAAAGTCTTGCGGTCAAGTATTTGAAAACACAAGATATGTTGTCATTATAGAGCAATGAATCAGTACAAGGAGAAGTAAACTATACGAGGTTGTAGTACAAGATAATTTTGATAAAGTAAATGATATGACTACCCAAAGCATTACGAAATACCATAGTACATAAAACGTAACCTTTTAAAAAACCATATGAACCGGAAACGACAATAATAGAAAAAACGACATTAACAGAGAAATAAATAAGTCAATAACCAAAAAAAAAAAAACACATGACACACACAAACACACACACAAAATCGACAGGAACTGCAAAATCAAAGAAAAATAAATTTAGGGTAAAAACTAAATTTTTTAAAGCGGCTTCTGGTAAAAATGTTTTTTTTTTTTTAGCACAAGAGTTCTCTGTTTTGGTCTTTTTCAACGAACTAGGCTTGATTAGGGACGGAAAATAATCATGATACTTAAGCATCTCTTTAATAATGTTGTGGTTCATAATTTTGTCGTTTTTCTATTATTTATATCATTTCATGTTTAAAATGAGGCAATTCGACTTTAAATAAGAACATCAATGCAAGTTGCATTCCTTATTTTATATAGCAGGAAGCCAGCTCCTTTACTTTAATTATGCCATCTACTCCTTGCACAAGATGCTCATATAGCTATTTGTTTATGTTCGTACGATTCATGTAAGAAGCAAAGTTGCAAATTGCTACAAAACGTATATATATATATATATATATATATATGTAGACACACACACACATATGCGCATTTACAAAGTAAGAACATATTTGAAGAATGAACAAGGTTGAATATCAACTGTTTAAATATACAGACGCGCATGTATAATTTACAAAATATTTAAAGAGTGTTTTCACGACAAATAAAGCTAAGATGTTCTCTAAATTGACCTATTACTTGTTTGTCAGTCTTTAACATTTTTTTTTTTTGGGTTTTGTTTACATAATTGAGCCTTCACTTTAAAATTTTTTTTCTCCTATAAATATATATATATATATATATATATTTGTGGAAAGGGAAAAATGTACCAAAACATAGAAGACAATACAATCAATAATTAACACTTGAAATATGAAAAGGGAAAATATATACCTTTCGTAATGAAGATTGTTACTTTGGAAGAAGAAAATTTATTAGTTCTTCCTTCACGATCACTCCCTTCCAATTTTCAGTCTTTTGTGTGAACCAAAAAATTTTGTAAATATTTATTTTGCATTCAAAATTAATAGATTTGTCCCTTTTATTTTGTTACTGTATTTTATTCAAATTTTGCTTCCCTTACATCAAAAATATATATATATATATATATATATATTTAAAAATTCAGCTATACCAGAGTGTGTATGTGTGACGGATTTTTTCAATACACATCCTACAAACCATTTTACGTTTGACATAACAAAAAAGACCATGATCCACTCTGTCTGCTAGTGGTTTTCTAACTTTTATTAGAAACAAGGGAAGAGTATGCAAACAAACAGCTGATAAATTAAGAAGCAGAAATAAGTTACATTATATAGTTCACATGTCATAAGCAATGGGAATCAAGTGCAAGTCATTTTTTTTCCCAACCGTTGCACCAAACGCCTCCGTCATGTCCAGGTCTTCATGTTTCATTCCATTAGGAAGCTTCCAATCAAAATGATAAAGAAACATTGCAAGTGGAAGCTCAACATTAATCAAACCAAGAAGCATGCCGGGGCACATTCTCCTTCCAGCCCCAAATGGGATATACTCAAAATTTGTTCCCTTATAGTCAATAGAGCTATCGAGAAACCTCTCTGGTATAAAACTATCAGGATCAGTCCAATACGTAGGATCTCTTCCAATAGCCCATGCATTAACTATAACCCTGGTTTTCGCTGGTACCTCATAACCATCAATCTCACACTTCTCTCCACATTCTCTTGGAAGTAGGGGGCCAGAAGGATGTAACCTTAGTGTCTCTTTGACAACTGCCTTCAAATACTTCATCTCGTTGATGGCTGTTTCATCAACTGATCTGTTTCTATTAAAAACTTCTCTAACCTCAGTTTGTGCTTTCTTCATAACTCTTGGATTTCTTATCAGTTCTGCCATTGCCCAGTCCAAAGCGATAGCAGATGTATTAGTCCCAGCAGAAAAGATGTCCTGTGTAAGTTAACACCACCCAATTGTAACTATGTATATATGGCTCATAATTGCATTAAATTCTTAACAAAAGAGGCATATATAGGGTTTCTTGGTCAAACTTTTTTCTTTGGATGATCAGCAGATAACTTTAAAAAAGCCATATTTGTTGGACAAATAGTGTTCTTTATGAATCACAAGTTCAGGAAAGGAATGGAAACTTGAATTTGTACACACACACACACGTGTGTGTGTTAATTGTTAGTAATCATTATTTTAACCTGATCAGTACCATATCATTACCAAAAAAAAAAAAAAAAACTGTTTTAGTCAAAATATTTTTTTATAATACTTTTAGTCACAACATTTTTATGTGACTAAATGTCATTTCTAGTCACAATCTTGGGACCAATATGCAATTTTTCACAAATTTTTGTTGTGGCTAAAACTTTTAGCCCATGAGATTTTTAATCAGGAGGAAAATTTGTCACGCCGTGACTAGAAATCTTGTAGCTAAAAATTTTAGTCACAAAAAAATAAAGTGACTAAATGTATTTTAGTCACAACCTTGTGATTAAAAGTGACATTTAGTCACACAAAAATATTGTAACTAAAAATGTCATAAAAAAATAACGTGACTAAAAGTTCTATTATTTTTTAGTACGGCAGTTTTAGCCTTCAATGATAAAACGGAAGTATTCAGGATAACTAATATCTATGGATGCGAAGTTGAATTTGAACTCTTGGCAAGTGATATGTGTGTGTGTGTGTGTATTATACATATATATATATATATATATATAGTTCTCACAAAGTTATATCATGGAACAGTGATAATATGCAGTTGAAGTTGTAGATACTTACAAAGACTATTGCTTTAATATTGTCAGTTGTTAGCGAAAACCCATGGTCAATGTTATGAAACTTTAGAAGAACATCCACCAGATCTTCTGTGACTGTTTCACTTGCACCACTTTTTTCTTCTAAATGTTCCTTGATGATGTTCTCAACAATCGTGTCAGAATCTTGGTGTAGCTTCTCTATTTTAGCCCTCGTACCGAAGATCAGAGGATCAAGAAAACCCAAAGAAGGAAACACATCCGCAAGATCAAAACTTGATCCTATCTTTGTGGAAGCAATCGCAATTGATATGAACTCCTCTTGGTGCTTGCACTTCTTGCCAAAGGCTGCTCGCGCTATAATGGTATATGTTGAAGAGTGGATTTTCTCGGTGAGATTGATCGTAGATCCGACATTTGAAGCGATCCATTTCTTGAGATTAAACATCTCTTCCTCTCTAAGAGATCTAAAAGATTGAACTCTCGCCGCGCTCATGAGCTCTTGTGTGCAAATTTTCCGCAGCTGTCTCCAGTACTCTCCTGGCGGAGAAAAGATAATGTCCGTAGAATTGTAGTGCAGGATCTCTGCCAGAAGAATGGAGGGCCTACATGCAAAGATGGCATCATGAGTTCTCATCACCACTTCTGCAAACTTCGGCGACGAAACTATTAAAGTTGGAACCTGTCCAATTCGTATGTACATCAAGGGTCCATACTTCTTGGCCAAGTCTCTTAATGTATGATGGGGCAAAGGGCTTATAAGTTGGTGCAAATTTCCTATGAAGGGCAACTTCCGTGGTCCCGGAGGTAGTTTCGAAGTAGATTTAATGGCTTTTGATGATCTTGTCAGTATCTTCACCACCATTAACACAAAGAGGAATAAGCTGAGAAGGATTGGGAAGGAGGGAAGTTGGAGTTCCATGAAGAAGGTGAAGAAGAGGAAGATAGAACTAAAGGGGCTGCAATTCTTTGTGATTTGAGGTTGGCTTCACTGAATTATAATTTATAGGACGAAAATACAGGATAAATTGGCCGGCTTGTAATGTTGCAAGATAATCATCGCTTGTTCCGGTGGCAATTTGCATACATGAATTCATAAAAATAAAATAAAATAAAATAACAAAATTGTTAAAAAAAAAATGTGGTGCAACTTGCATATGGATCATTTGTCTTGAATTGTCAAGAATCTTTCTTATTTTGATTCAGTATCTTTTCTTCGAGCATTCCAAAGATCGATGCCCATATATGAACACATTTTTCTATGTGCATAAAACTGTCCCTCATTTGTCACTAGTTGTATTTTTCTTTGCTCTTACATTTCTTTTTTTTGTTTTAGGTGATGTTTTATTAGTCAATAATGTCTTTGTTAGGTTTACGACTTCCACAAAATTTAAACTTCGGAAAATGTCCTTTTGTGGACATGTGATGAAATTGAAACCTTATGCTTACGATTTCCACAATATTTTAATTTTGAAAAAATGTGTCCTTTTGTGGACATGTGATGGAATTGAAACCATCTGGGTAATAATATCATGTTATAATCTATATAAAGAAAGATGACATAGCTTCTGTTTCTGTTTGAATCATAAGTTCGAACTCACAATTTAAACTCTTTTTTTAACAGTATTTTCTTTAAGTTGTAGTTTTTCTTAATGAATCACGCCAAAATCCTAGAAAAACATAACTAGAAAGATGAATAAAGAAACTTAACAAAAAAATCATACACACTCACAACAGATGAATTTTATGTGGTTCGAGCTAATACCCCTTAATTAGAGAATTTTCCTCAAATTTCTCAAAGACCAATCACCAATCTCTCATTAACAAGAAACTCAAAGATTTTCTTTAATTTGCTCTGCAGTGCACAAGTCGATACTAGAAAAGATCCTCTGAATTTCTATCCATTGAGCTTACACAGTTAGTGACGAAATGGAAAAGTTTTATTAAGGGAGCATAACCACATAGATAAATTTCGAGAAATATTTATTAGATTTTTGATTTTTTTATGGGGCTTTATGTAATTTTCTATATATACTTATATTATATATACACATAGGTAAATAAAAGAGGGGCAAGCCCGTTGGCCTCATTGCCTACGTCACTGTGTACACAGCGAATCTCTCGTGCATGATTGGTCACGCGTGTATTAAATTAGATTGAATAGAACTAACTTCCAGATGTCACCGTGTAATTGGTACATATTTTCTATTGATCCAACTTGTAACATGTTTTAAAGATTTTTAAATCCTCCTCTTCTCAAAAAAAAAAATAAAATAAAATAAAATATGTTTTGGAAGGTCATGTTTTTATTTATTTATTAAATTTATAATACGTAGTCTATTAGTCATACTTATTGAAGAAAATGAAAACACTATTGTATTTTGAATCTGAAAATTTTATCCAAACCCTCCATTCTCGCTCGTTGAACTAGTCCGAGCGGTTTAAAGAAGAACATCACGAGGTCCATCGATATCTTAAAAGGTCACGGTTATAACACTATATACTTATAACTTCACTCTTTTGATTCATATATTTGTCAACTTCTCTCATTTCATTATTTTTTTTTCCCTCCTGTATCTTTTTTACCTCGTTATTTTTATTTTTGCTACTCATAAAATGGTGCAGAATCCCATTAACTAACTTTCTCGAACAAATGAAGAAGCTTTTTATATTAGATCAAGCAGAAATAATAAGCCCTTTAGTCTTCCCTAGTTTTAAAAGTTTGACGACATTTTTAAATGAGTTTGGATAGAACTCATCCGTAAAAGCTAATTTAAGGGAAGAAGGTACTTGATTCACATATAAACACTGTAATAATCTAATAATTTAGTGTCTTGAAACAAATTTAACTTCAAACACCCTCTCTCACGGGTAACGTGTCATTGAAATGGGCTAGAATCCAAGCTTGATACCATGTGAATTCTAACAATGAAACTGTAGAAAAAAAGAAAGTTATAGTTTCTTATTGAATTCCATAATAGTATAAGTACATCAAAAAAAATAAAAAATAAAAAGGTTTATATAGACTTGCAGGACGTAAACAAAAGACTATTCCACTCTTAAGGAAAATATATAACAAAACAAATAACTAAAAAAGCTAATCTAATTTAACAGACACATCAAATGATTCTTCAATTTTTATAATATACATAGTTGACGTACGTAATTTTACTAATTTATTATAACTCGAGATATAAATATAAAAGGACATATTAATATGATGAGGAGTTGCATTAATATATGTTCATGATTGAAGTTTATTGGCATGGTTATCTGCAGATTTGGTACCTGTCATTTGCCAAACAATTACTTGTTAATCTTTATGGGTGCACATGTAATTGTCAAACGACGTAGGGAAAGGGCCACGCGAGAAGCAAATAAATTGACTAATAAATTAAAAAATAGTGAAGAAAGTACATATTTTATTTTGTCACTTTCAGTTTCTTGATTAAATAGTCTGAGAAGACGTGCCTGAGGCACGACGTCATTAACAATATTTTAACATATTTTTGTTATAAAAAAATTATTTATAATAAAGGATGAAGCCAGAAATATATTTATGTAAAGGCATATATCAAAAAAAAAATTAAAATAAAATAAAATTTAGTAGGAGTTATATAATAATCTTTAATTTTAGTAGGACAAAATAATAAAATTATAAACATAGAATCAATTTGAATAGGAATTATGTGATAATATTTTTATTTTTAATGGAAGCAAAATATAAACTATATGAGAATCTTTTTATTTTGGGTGGGGATAAATTATAAAAATTAGAAACTATTGAGGTATATTTAAGAGAATAAAACATTTCAATGAGGGCTACACCCCCACTAGCACCCTCTTACTCTGCCACTTTTTGTAATTTTCAAACCAATAAGCCAAAGCGTGCTACCATAAAAATAATTAATAATATTTCAACACAGAATCATCATTTTTTAATTACTTCTTTACAAAAATATATAAATCAATATTTTAATATTTTAACTTTGAATTTTAGTTAAAATTGAACATGTACAACATTTGTATCTGAAAATAAACAAAAATTGAAAACATGAATAAATATGGCCAATATATTTTTTAAAAAATTATAAATAATTTTATAAAATTTTCCACAGTAACAGTGTAGAATTTAACAGTTTTAAAATGATGGTATCATGAAAATTAACGAACTCTTAGTATCTATACTATTGCGATTGAACAATAAAAGTAGTAGAAACAAGTGCATTTTCTCTTATAAATTGTACATAATATCGTACGTGTATAGATCTATAAGTTGAAATCTTTAGCATTCGTAAAAGAATGAATACTTGCTTTTCGTCCTACTCCAATATAACTCAATTCTTGCTTTTTGTTACGCATACCTATATTTTGTTGCCCTGATGTGGTGTAGGAACATATACAGATGTTTACTCTCTGGTTTGAGATGTTTCCGATAGTGTTAAATGGCAACAATAACAGAATATTCCTTTTTTTATTTTTTATTTTTGTTTTTCCTATTTTTTCACCGAGATTATTGTCCATTGTTGTTTAAAACCTTAAGTGCAATTTTAACTAATTGGTCAGTATTTTCATAGAATTGTTACATGATTGGAAGACACAAGAGCACGACATGTTGGTACGTGTTAATAGTCGATAGGACAAAGCTGTCTGAGCCAAACATTGTCGAAGATCCAACAATATAGAATAATGATTCAAAAAAAAAAAAAGATTAATATGGTATCCGTAATAGTGTGTTGTTTTGTTTTTTTTGTTTTTTTTTTTTGGGCGTGAAAATAATATAGATGATGATATCTAGAAGTTAGTTACGTGGTGACACCAGGAGAACAATGAGTTTATTATTATATAGTAAATTTTGATCAACGAGAATCTTTGAGTTTTTGTTCATGAAATCTAGATTTGTGTACCCCGTGTTTAATGCTTCACAAATTTCCAGGACACGCGCATCGATGGTTAAAAAAAATCAAGATTGGGGCAAAAAAAAGTCTTCCATATTTGTGGAGCTTAATTATACCTGACCCGGAGATAGCATGTGAATTGATAAGTGAAAATTGTTTCATTAAAGGTTACTTGGGGATTTAACACTTTCAGTTTATATTGTCTTAGGGTTTGTTTGATAAATAAGTTAAGTTTGAGTTGAGATAAAGGGGGTGTTTAGTGTTTGAGTTGATTTGAAATTTTTAAGTTTGAATAGTAATTTTTGTTGACTTTTTAGAAAAGACAAAAAATATTTTCAGAAAAGACAAAAAACTTTTTCAGAAAAAGAAAAAAATTTGAGTTTAAACCTTAAGTTTAAACTTGAGCTCCAAACGGAACCAAAATTTTTAAGTTTGAGTTGAATTAACTTTTTAAAAAATAGTTATACATTTTGTTAACTTTTCAGAAAAAGATAAAAATTAAGATGAAAAAATATAGTTTAGTTGGAGTTAAATTTTATTATCAAACAAAGCCTTAAATTTTTTTTTTAAAAATAGAATCTGTTTATGAAAGAGGTTGAATAAAAAAAAAATTTAAAGCTAGAAGATGTGCGAGTTTCTCTTATAAACTTATTCATAATGAATAATGTCGCGACAAAAACAAGATGTAGAGGAGCTAAAACAACATGTAATCTTACCTCAAGATAAATCTCATGTGGTCGTGTTTGTTTATTATTGTCCTCTGTGATTTAGTATTATGATTTGTGTGCCATACTTGAGTGATGGCCCATGCTCATATCCTCTGTATTTAAACCATGTCCTCAAAATGGGCATAATTTTAAAAATTAAAATAATGTGAAAATAACAAAATCATGATTGAGTATAATAATACATAAACGATAAGGGAAAAGAAAAAAAGAAAAAAAAATTCTGGTGACTGAGGAGGGATAGGTTTGCTGGAATACTCAGAGAGAGAGAGAGAGAGAGAGAACACTGGGATAAGATAATAAAATAAAATTAAAAAACAAATTGACGTGTGTGCAAGTTGCACAACTACTTATTTTTTTAAAGTTCTTTACTTCTTTCCCTATGCTGTCATGTGGGACTTCCCATTTTTTTATTTTTTCCTCTCTTTGTTTCTAGTTTTTTTTAATGAGTACATGTATGCAACTTTACAGGCATCAAATTTGCACAAATAATGCAATAGAAGTTGAATCACGTGTAGCATGCAGAGAAACATAAATTAATGCAAACCCTGATAGACAATTATGCTATAAGCCAGCTAATATGTCCAACATATTAGTATATTGAAAATTTACAAATCAAATTATGGACTTGAAATATATTTACAGATAACAATATTGGAACCAATTAACTGATGTAACAAAGAATTGTCGCCGCCCTGTTAGTCCAATATTGTTTTTCTTCATGGATCTCCAACTTCCCTCCTTCCCAATCCTTCTGAGCCTATTCCTCTTTGTGTTTTCGTTTGTGAAGATTCTGCAAAGATCTTCAAAAACCTTTAAATCCTCATCCAAACTACCACCAGGACCATGGAAGTTGCCCATCATAGGAAATTTGCACCAGCTTCTTGGCTCCTTGCCCCATCATGCGTTAAGAGACTTGGCCAGGAAATATGGACCCTTGATGTACTTACGAATTGGACAAGTTCCAACTTTAGTTGTTTCGTCGCCGGAGTCTGCCAAAGAGGTGATGAGAACTCATGATGCCATCTTCGCATCAAGGCCCTCCATTCTATTTGCAGAAATCGTTATGTATAATTCTACAGACATTGCGTTTTCCCCGTATGGCGAGTACTGGAGACAACTGCGAAAAATTAGCAATCAGGAGCTCTTGAGCGTGGAGAGGGTTCAATCATTTAGACCCATTAGAGAAGAAGAGATGTTAAATCTTGTAAAATGGATTTCTTCAAATGTCGGATCTACCATCAATCTCACTGAAAGAATCTTCTCCTCAACTTATACCATCACGGCAAGAGCAGCCTTTGGTAAGAAAAACAAGGATCAAGAGGAGTTCATATCGATCGTGATGGAAGCTACGAAGATAGCATCGGGGTTTGATCTTGCGGATGTGTTTCCTTCTTTCAGTTTTCTTGATCCTCTGATCTTCGGTACGAGGGCTAAACTTGAGAAGCTGCGCCAAAAGTCCGACAGGATAGTAGATAACATCCTTGAAGAGCATGGAAAGGAGAAACCAACAACAAAGAGTGGCGAAGGCGAAAGAGTCACAGAAGATCTGGTAGATGTTCTTCTCAAGTTTCATAACCGTGACCTTGGATTTTCCCTAACAACAGACAATCTCAAAGCGATAATCTTTGTAAGTACACACCTACCTATGCTGCGTTTTGTTAATATTATGTATACTCCTGTACGAAACATGTATTTGTTCTAGAAGTTGCTCAATCAATTAGGCTTCAATAAACTTATCAACATATATATACATGCTTATGGATTCAAGTTGCTGTGCTTAAATAGACAGCTTGCAGTCTTTAAATTCAAGGTTAGAATTTTTATATCCATTAAGTAAACTATCTTTCAACACGATAACAACATTCTTACAAGCATTAGAATTTAGGAGTACTAACTTTCACTGAGATAACTTCAGTCACTTATATTGTTCAGGACATCTTTGGTGCTGGGACAGAGACATCTGCTAGTGCTTTGGATTGGGCAATGTCAGAACTAATGAAGAATCCAAGGGCCATGAAGAAAGTCCAAAATGAGGTGAGAGACGTCTTTAGCAAAAAGGGATCTATTGATGAAACAGCCATTAGCGATATGACATATTTAAAATCTGTTGTCAAAGAGACACTAAGGTTGCATCCTTCTGGTCCTATGTTACTTCCAAGAGTATGTGGAAAGAAGTGTGAGATTAATGGTTATGAGATACCTGTGAGGACTAGGGTCGTGGTTAATGCATGGGCTATTGCAAGAGATCCTACATATTGGACTGAACCTGAGAGTTTTATACCGGAGAGGTTTCTTGATAGCCATATTGACTACAAAGGAACAAATTTTGAGTATATCCCATTCGGTGCTGGAAGGAGAATATGCCCCGGCATGTCATTTGGTCTGATCAACATTGAGCTTCCTCTTGCAATGCTGCTGTATCATTTTGATTGGAAGCTCCCCAATGGATTGAAACATGAAGAACTGGACATGACTGAGTCATTTGGCATAACAGTTAGAAGAAAAGATGATTTGCACTTGATTCCCATTGCTAAATGCTTATGATCTTTCACCTATTGGAAAGTAACTTGTTTCTGGTTCTTGTAGTGTCATCTTTTTTTCTTCTTCTTCTTCTCTATCTTTTTTCTTTTTTTTTTTTTTGGGTCTCCTTTGTTAAGCTAATAAAAAGTCAGAAAAACACTAGCGGACCGAGTGGATTATGGTCTTATAATTTGTTTTATGAACCATCAAATGGCATGTTCAGATATGTATTGATAAGAACCGTCGAACTGTTTATCAAGTGAATGGAATTGTACTTGATTTTATTTCATTGTGATTTTAGTTCTGCCCTATATTACCTATTATAAAAATTGTATAATCTTATTCATGCAATCACTTTAGTAGCCTTTCTACTTCAATTTTTTATGTTGTGCTTCATCATTTGACCAGAATGTGGACAGAATTGCACGTAATGAATTTCACGAATAATTGTGCTTGTTCTTCCCAGTAAATCTGAGTATATAACGTCATAATTTATTTCGTAGTGATTTACATAGTTTTTTTTACCCTGTTTACATAGTTTTTTTTACCCTGTATTACAAGTTACAATATGCATTGTAGTTGCCTTCCACTCCAAATCGCTCTCCATCTTATTGCTTTATTTTGCCTTGTTAAGGTAATAAAATACTTTTTAATTTTTCTAGTATTTTTCGTTTTATTTTTTAATTGGTACTAATTTATTGGGCCACTTACCAGTAACGTTACATATTTAAACTTGTGAAGGAAAAAAAAAAAGTTATTTACATAAATATCTAAATTGAAGACTATGGTTTAAAAAATATTTATTTTTTCATTTATTTACATGAATGTTTAAATTGATACTTATTGTAACGCTGAGCTGAATTAATTTAAAATAACTAAATTTAACAAGTATGTTTAGTATCTTATTAGTAATATTATTAAGTGTTTATCAGTAGTAATGTTAATCATTTTATATGAAATGTTTTTTTTTTCAAGAATTTATGTGCTACTAAATTTTGTTTAACTACATTTTTTTTAAGTAACTGTGCAGAGAAGAGTTGACAACCGCCGAAAGTGAAGTTGATCGATGTGCTTTGTCTATGAGATTGTTTGTATAAGAATGTTAATTTAAAGTTATAGAATATACTTCAAATGAAGTTTATTAAAATTTTCTATGGACTTATTTGCAAAGAAAATATATTTTTAAGAATCTAGCATAATTTTAAATTCTTTTAGGTATTTTATATAATTTTTAAAGATTTGTTTTGCTAGCTGTCAACTCTATCCATTAGTGCCACGTTGTTCAAGCATCATGGTTATCCAATTGGATAAACCTCGCTACCCAAGGTTCGGTGAATGTATACATAAAGGATAAACCTTGTCATCCAAGTTTTTTTTTTTTTTTTTTTTTTGTTGTGATTATCTACATTATGGCTGCTTACCGACTATTTGTAATTTAGGTAGAAAGGTGAGCGCAGCAAGAGGGAAAACAAAAAACAAAAAAACAAAAAACAACAAAAAAAACAAAAAAACAAAAATTCCAACAACTGATCTTCTTCATCATAAGACCTTCTTCCCCTCCTAAATCACAAAACAAATCAAGACTAAGCTTCCTTCAAAATCTCATTCTCAGATTTCACACAAACACCATTTTCTTTCAAGCTAGTTGAGCTCAAAATGGAGTTTGTCACCATTTTTGGGTCTGAATTTTATAAGCTACCTAAGGTCAGTTTAAATTAGGATTTTTAATAGATTTTGAAGCTATTCAAAGCTAGAGATGTGAGGTTTTAAGTTGTGTTTGATTTGATTTACTTGAGATGCTTCATGTCAAAAATGTGCTTTGATTTTTTTCTCCCAAATGTGAAACTTCTAATTTTATTCAAGATTCTTGATGGTTCTATATTATTTGAGATGTAAAGCATTGTCAAGTCTGATTAGAAAAGAGATTTGACTGTTTTTAAAGTATTTTATGAAGTTGTATAGAAGGTGTTTGTGAAATGTTTGATTGAGAAAACTCAGATTTTTATAACAGGGCAATAGGATTCCAAGTTTCTTTTATCTGTTTATACTTGATATTTGAAGCTGAAATTTTGTGAAGTTAAAGTATATATATGAATCTTGCTCTCCACAAAATTTCTGGAGAAAATGTTGTAAATCGGATTTTTGATGAATTTTCAAAAGTTAGGTTCTATTGCTAGAATTTGTGGACAACAACTATGTAAAGATTTTGTTTGTGCTTAGAACTTATCCTAAAGGACCTTAAATGGTCTAAAATATTGAAAAGTGATACTATAATACATATATTTCTATTTTATATGACTTTTAATGGATTGAAGATACTTTTAAATGTAAAATGACTTGATCATAGACCTTAGGACAAACATGATCAACTTCCTCGAAACGGTAGAGTCAATTTCTCTGCGGTAGTTCAACTTTAAAGAGGTAAGTAGGAATTCTACTTACTGTATCATAGAAACTTAAAAAGTATATGATATAGCGTTTTAATGTTTTTGACAAATGTTTAACATTTCAAATGAGACTATGGATATAATGTTTCCCCTTATTGGAAAGTGTATGTTTTGCAAGTATGAAAGCTAAAGGAAAGTATGGTTTATTGAAAGGTTTTATGACATGTTTATAATGTTTTAAAGGTTTACAAAATTCTAGATATGGCCTATGAAATGATGGGAATATCTACGGAATGTGGTAACCCCACTATAATAGTGTTATTGGGACTGACTGATACTCACGGATAGGTCCCGAAAGGGACATGACTGATACCAGCATTTGGGATCACAATGACAGTAATGAAAGTGTTTGGCCAAACTTAAAGGAAATGAATGGTAAATGATTTTGTAGCTTAAGCCCAATTTATGTCATATCTCACGGGTTTTCATGATATGTTTTAAATGTTGATTTGGATTTCTATTTGCTGTAAGAAGATTCAAAATTCATTGAAAATGTATTTTAAATACAGATTGTAGGTTAAATATTTTGTATTTAACTATGTTCCACTTATTGGGCTTTTAGCTCACTTTAAAGTTTCATGGCACAAGTGAGGAAGAAAAGAGTGAGGAAGCAACATAGAGGTAGGTTGAATCTCTTTTGGGAACCTGATGTCATGGAGCCTATGTATATACTAAGCTAAAGTTGTTTCATGAAAAATGCTTATCAAATAACTCTGTGGGCTACACTACAAAAAGTTTTGATTTGAGATAGTGCTAATAATCTGAGATAGTTGTAATACCAACTCTTCATATTTTGACTAAACTATGATGAAGAGTCTGTAAATATTTTATGTTAATATCTTATCATACAACTATCTTGGTTTTACTATGTTTCTGTATTATAGCAGATTTTATAAATGTATCGGTTAGTGATATATTCTAGTTAAGTTTAGTTAAAAGCTAAACTGGCTAGGGGGTGTTACACTTATAAAGACCACATTACTATTTTATCAAGAATTGAAAATAAATAATAAAGGATTGATACAAAAAAAGAAAAATAAATCTCTAAAAAATTTAAGATTAAGTAAATCTTTTATAAAAGGAAAAAAAAAAAAAAAAGATCCTTTTACTTGATTTATTATAAAGAAAAAAATCATAACAGATATTAGTTGAATGACATATGAAAAATATTCGTTATGATAAATAATTAATCATCAAGATAAATTCATAGCGAATATATCAAAATTGATATTGTAAATAAATATTAAACACTTTAAACCCTAAAAAAGACATCATAATAATGCACTTATTATCATAAAGAAATAACATCACAATGATATAGTAATATCGTAAGAAAAAAATCATCACATTTGAAAAAGTATCATATCTAGTATCATATTTTAACTTTAAAAACTATCTATTAAAATAATACCAATAATAATATAAAAAATAAATTATCATAATAACATAACAATTATCATAAAAAACCTAAATCATACTAAAACAAATTGTTTATAAGAAACCTAAATCATACTAATAAGCAATCACTGTAATAAAAAAAATCATTAATATAAAGATACAAAAAAGATGAACAAATAAGGGAAAAAAATAATTAATCTAATGAGAGAAAATAATGTTAAGTATGTTAAAAGGCCAAAATGAATAGTACAAGCATTGTTTCTTTGAGCAACGGTCCAATTTGGACGTACATCAACGGTCCATATTTCCTGGCCAAGTCTCTTAATGCATGATGGGGCAAAGAGGTTAGAAGTTGGTGCAAATTTCCTATGATGCCTAACTTCCATGGTCCTGGTGGTAGTTTTGAAGTGGATTTAAGGGTTTTCTATGTACTTTTCGATATGTTCAGAACCAGAAACACGAAGAGGAATAAACTGAGAAGAATTGGAAAGGAGGGAAGTTGGAGATCCATGAAGAGATTGAAGAGAAAGATTGTACAAATTAAAATGGCTGCAATTTTTTGATGCTTCAGGTTGTGTAAATATATGTTTTCAAGTCCGTTGACTTTAAATTTACAAGATCCTGATATATTGGGCATATTAGCTGGCTTGTAAAATAATATTCTCAGGGTTTGGAATGATTTTTGTTTCTCCGCAAGCTACTCGTGATTGAACTTCAATGGCGTTATTCTGTGGAAATTTTGATAGCTGTCAAACAATGTATTGAAATTTTATTTTTAATAAAGCTTCTTGTTGAATATTATTAGAGAGAAAATACAAAGAAAACAAGGCAGAAACTCAATCAAGAGAATATGTATAATGATAAATACTATACACCAAAAAAAAAAACAAAAAAACAAAACAAAACCAAAACCAAAACCAAACAAACGAATTAGGAAAAGAGCTCAACCGTACCTAATCCTCTTCATAACACCAAGATTCGGTACAATATTTATCAGCACAAATTAGCTACTCTAAATTCCATCCTTTTAGAAAGAAAAATAGATAGTTTCTACTCATATTCTGCAATATTCTTCAGGACATATCCTAAGAAGCTATTTTGATCAGAAGCATGATGGCCAAAGATGAGTCAATTTCAAGCCAAAGCATATGCAAAGTCTTTCTCACTCGCAAATTAATTATTTGAGCATAAACTTTGTAATCAAGCAAAAGGAATTTGTAATCAAGTAAAAATGATGAATAATGTCATTCTTGGATTATCATGTCCAAGTCGCGTAAAAAAAACCGTCCAATTTTTAATGGACATGAGAAAAAATAATTGATGGTGGCAAAAATAATAGGACCAGGGGATTGATTGTCAAGAAAACAATAGGGACTAAACTATCAAATTTAAAAAGTTCAAGGGTTATTTGCATAAAATAATTGGAATAGTAATTTGAGAATACATATTTTTATTATTCATGAAACAACATTCTCATTTTTTCAACTTTTTTTTTGGCTATCCAAATATCCCCTTCTCAATATCTATTTAAGAACACATTCAAATGTTGACATGCAAATGCTTCTACTCAAATTACAAACATCCACCTTTCAAAAAAAAAAAAAAAAAAAACAGAAAAAAATTACAAACATCCAAATGCTAGTTCAGATGACAATCCAATACTTCGTTTGGTTTTTTTTGAATCTTTTTGCTAGCAATGCCAAGATATTCTTTTATATTTTATTAGGAATGTAAACGTTCTACTTTTATTTTTTGTTTCCTTGAGGATTCAAAGGGTCGATGCACATACTTGAAATAACAATAAATAACGTTAATATTCAGAGCAAAATATAATAACAAACAATATTCCTGAAAAAAAAAACAATAAAATAATAATTGATATATTTAACAATTCACGTGACTTACAGATGTTAGGAACGAAATTTTAGCAAAAAAAAAAATCTTTTTGCTAGCAAGACTAAGATTTTCTTCTATATTTTATTAGGAACAAAATATTATTTTCATTCAGTATCTTTCTTTTTTTATTATTAATTTTTTTTTTCTGAGCATTCCAAGGGTCGATGCTTATATTTGAAATAATAATAAATAATAATTGTTGCGTTTAAGAGTTGAGATAACTTATAAAATTTTCAATCTTTTTGTTAGCAAGGCTAAGATATTCTTTTATGTTCTTGGATAACTAAAAGATTATCTGTATTTGTGGTGCACATGTTAGAATTAGAAGGATTAGTCCATTTCTGTCTATATAACGGATTTGCTAACATAACGTTAATTGTCATTTTAAAATACCCCAAAACTATTAATCTTATGTCAACTTCTCCCCAAAATTTTTAAAATGGTTATTGCATCTTCTCAATTAAATAAAATTAATAAAATTACTCATTTCGTCTAAATCTATCAATAAGCTAACGAAATGACTAATATAATACTCAAAATGGATTAATATTAGTCCCAAGAATTATTTCATAAACTGGCAAACGAAAAAGTACTTATTAAAGATTAATGACATATAGCGATATACATTTGAAAAATAAAGTAACAGAAAAGAGTATACAATATTTTAAACAGTGCCTTTTCTAGATCTCTTTGAATTTATACGCAATCATGATTTTGTTATTTTCACATTATTTTAATTTTTGAAATTGTGCTCATATGGAGACATTGAATCGTACAGAGATACGAGCATGGGCCATTACTCAAAGATGGCACAAAAATCAATAAATCACTGAAGACAACAATAAATAAATACGAACATATAAGATTTATCATCAAGTTAAGATTACGTGTTGTTTTAATTGCTCTGTATCTTATTTTTGTCATTACATCAATTCATTATGATGATAAAAACAGTTTATAAGAAAAACTCGCGTATATATGGACAAGAATCATACGTCAAATTGATTATCGTGTGAATGAAATTATACTTGATGGATTGAACGAATCATCATAATTACTTCCAAGTACGTAAATCTGTGAATTAAAACTAAGCATGTTATTATTATTATTTTTATAATTTTCCATAGTGATTTTATTTCTGCCCTGTATTACATGAAGTACAAGAATTGCATAATTACATTCATGCAATAGTGGCCTTTCTACTTCAAGTTTCATATGGTGCTTCATCTTTTGACCAGAATTTATTGACAGAATTTGTAATGATTCGTACCTCCTTTTGATATGATATTATCTCCTTTGAACTTCATACTCGTATGGTTTTGCTTTTGAGTTCATCCTAAAAAACCTTATACTATTATGATGTAATCTCTTTACTTATAAACTATTACATATATCTATTCCCAAAAGATATGGGACTATACAGGTTACCCTTTTTCCTTATATAAGGATGGATGACTGTCATTAATATACATGATGTTCTTCCTAGTAAATCCAAGCATAAAACTTAATAATTTATTTCATAGTCATTAATATAGTGTTCACTGATCTGCCCTCTATTACAAATTACAATATACACATTTTAATTTTCTAGTTGCCTTCTACTCCAAATCACTACCTATTTTAGTCTTTTCTATTGCCTTGTCAAGGTAATTACGTACATTTTAAATTTTCAAATAGTTTTCATTTTATTCTTATTTGGTATGGATTTATCAGTTTACCTATATTAGTTTACCAATCCATTTTAATATTTTAAGCTGTTAGGCGGTGGGCCTATGTTAGTTTTACAAGAAGTGTTACCAATTGATACTTGTGTGGGGGAAAAACAGAAAATAGGTAAAAATAAAATAAAAAAAAATCTTGCCAAACCAAAAAAGAAAATGTGTTTTCCGAAATCATAAGTTGGCGAATCACTGGCGGAGGACCATTAAGGAGAGGAGATCCCTGGGATGGAGGAGTCGGCGATAAAGTGAAGCCAATACATAATTAAATGGAGATGGAGGCTACACAACTTAGAAAATATAGAAACCAAATCTTTAGGCAAGTAAGTTCTATTCTAACTTTCATATCAATTATCGGCAAAAACAATCTTTTGTTATTATGTGACAAGTATGCGACTTTGTCCCTATTAAAAAGTGATTCTAATTTATTATTTTAAACTCTTTTACCAGGTTAATTTCTCAAAGAGATCTGGAAAAGGCACTGTTTAAAACATTGTATGCTTTGCATACATGAATTCATAAAAAATAAAATAAAATAACAAAATTGTTAAAAAAAAAATGTCGTGCAACTTGCATGGATCATTTGTCTTGAATTGTCAAGAATCTTTCTTATTTTGATTCAGTATCTTTTCTTCGAGCATTCCAAAGATCGATGCCCATATATGAACACATTTTTCTATGTGCATAAAACTGTCCCTCATGTGTCACTAGTTGTATTTTTCTTTGCTCTTACATTTCTTTTTTTGTTTTCGGTGATGTTTTATTAGTCATTAATGTATTTGTTAGGTTTACGACTTCCACAGTATTTTAACTTCGGAAAATGTCCTTTTGTGGACATGTGATGAAATTGAAACCTTATGCTTACGATTTCCACAATATTTTAATTTTGAAAAAATGTGTCCTTTTGTGGACATGTGATGGAATTGAAACCATCTGGATAATAATATCATGTTATAATCTATATAAAGAAAGATGACATAGCTTCTGTTTCTGTTTGAATCATAAGTTCGAACTCACAATTTAAACTCTTTTTTTAACAGTATTTTCTTTAAGTTGTAGTTTTTCTTAATGAATCACGCCAAAATCCTAGAAAAACATAACTAGAAAGATGAATAAAGAAACTTAACAAAAAAATCATACACACTCACAACAGATGAATTTTATGTGGTTCGAGCTAATACCCCTTAATTAGAGAATTTTCCTCAAATTTCTCAAAGACCAATCACCAATCTCTCATTAACAAGAAACTCAAAGATTTTCTTTAATTTGCTCTGCAGTGCACAAGTCGATACTAGAAAAGATCCTCTGAATTTCTATCCATTGAGCTTACACAGTTAGTGACGAAATGGAAAAGTTTTATTAAGGGAGCATAACCACATAGATAAATTTCGAGAAATATTTATTAGATTTTTGATTTTTTTATGGGGCTTTATGTAATTTTCTGTATATACTTATATTATATATACACATAGGTAAATAAAAGAGGGGCAAGCCCGTTGGCCTCATTGCCTACGTCACTGTGTACACAGCGAATCTCTCGTGCATGATTGGTCACGCGTGTATTAAATTAGATTGAATAGAACTAACTTCCAGATGTCACCGTGTAATTGGTACATATTTTCTATTGATCCAACTTGTAACATGTTTTAAAGATTTTTAAATCCTCCTCTTCTCCAAAAAAAAATAAAATAAAATATGTTTCGAAAGGTCATGTTTTTATTTGTTTATTAAATTTATAATACGTAGTCTATTAGTCATACTTATTGAAGAAAATGAAAACACTATTGTATTTGGAATCTGAAAATTTTATCCAAACCCTCCCTTCTCACTCGTTGAACTAGTCCGAGCGGTTTAAAGAAGAACATCACGAGGTCCATCGATATCTTAAAAGGTCACGGTTATAACACTATATACTTATAACTTCACTCTTTTGATTCATATATTTGTCAACTTCTCTCATTTCATTATTTTTTTCCCTCCTGTATCTTTTTTACCTCGTTATTTTTATTTTTGCTACTCATAAAATGGTGCAGAATCCCATTAGCTAACTTTCTTGAACAAATGAAGAAGCTTTTTATATTAGATCAAGCAGAAATAATAAGCCCTTTAGTCTTCCCTAGTTTTAAAAGTTTGACGACATTTTTAAATGAGTTTGGATAGAACTCATCCGTAAAAGCTAATTTAAGGGAAGAAGGTACTTGATTCACATATAAACACTGTAATAATCTAATAATTTAGTGTCTTGAAACAAATTTAACTTCAAACACCCTCTCTCACGGGTAACGTGTCATTGAAATGGGCTAGAATCCAAGCTTGATACCATGTGAATTCTAACAATGAAACTGTAGAAAAAAAGAAAGTTATAGTTTCTTATTGAATTCCATAATAGTATAAGTACATCAAAAAAAATAAAAAATAAAAAGGTTTATATAGACTTGCAGGACGTAAACAAAAGACTATTCCACTCTTAAGGAAAATATATAACAAAACAAATAACTAAAAAAGCTAATCTAATTTAACAGACACATCAAATGATTCTTCAATTTTTATAATATACATAGTTGACGTACGTAATTTTACTAATTTATTATAACTCGAGATATAAATATAAAAGGACATATTAATATGATGAGGAGTTGCATTAATATATGTTCATGATTGAAGTTTATTGGCATGGTTATCTGCAGATTTGGTACCTGTCATTTGCCAAACAATTACTTGTTAATCTTTATGGGTGCACATGTAATTGTCAAACGACGTAGGGAAAGGGCCACGCGAGAAGCAAATAAATTGACTAATAAATTAAAAAATAGTGAAGAAAGTACATATTTTATTTTGTCACTTTCAGTTTCTTGATTAAATAGTCTGAGAAGACGTGCCTGAGGCACGACGTCATTAACAATATTTTAACATATTTTTGTTATAAAAAAATTATTTATAATAAAGGATGAAGCCAGAAATATATTTATGTAAAGGCATATATCAAAAAAAAAATTAAAATAAAATAAAATTTAGTAGGAGTTATATAATAATCTTTAATTTTAGTAGGACAAAATAATAAAATTATAAACATAGAATCAATTTGAATAGGAATTATGTGATAATATTTTTATTTTTAATGGAAGCAAAATATAAACTATATGAGAATCTTTTTATTTTGGGTGGGGATAAATTGTAAAAATTAGAAACTATTGAGGTATATTTAAGAGAATAAAACATTTCAATGAGGGCTACACCCCCACTAGCACCCTCTTACTCTGCCACTTTTTGTAATTTTCAAACCAATAAGCCAAAGCGTGCTACCATAAAAATAATTAATAATATTTCAACACAGAATCATCATTTTTTAATTACTTCTTTACAAAAATATATAAATCAATATTTTAATATTTTAACTTTGAATTTTAGTTAAAATTGAACATGTACAACATTTGTATCTGAAAATAAACAAAAATTGAAAACATGAATAAATATGGCCAATATATTTTTTAAAAAATTATAAATAATTTTATAAAATTTTCCACAGTAACAGTGTAGAATTTAACAGTTTTAAAATGATGGTATCATGAAAATTAACGAACTCTTAGTATCTATACTATTGCGATTGAACAATAAAAGTAGTAGAAACAAGTGCATTTTCTCTTATAAATTGTACATAATATCGTACGTGTATAGATCTATAAGTTGAAATCTTTAGCATTCGTAAAAGAATGAATACTTGCTTTTCGTCCTACTCCAATATAACTCAATTCTTGCTTTTTGTTACGCATACCTATATTTTGTTGCCCTGATGTGGTGTAGGAACATATACAGATGTTTACTCTCTGGTTTGAGATGTTTCCGATAGTGTTAAATGGCAACAATAACAGAATATTCCTTTTTTTATTTTTTATTTTTGTTTTTCCTATTTTTTCACCGAGATTATTGTCCATTGTTGTTTAAAACCTTAAGTGCAATTTTAACTAATTGGTCAGTATTTTCATAGAATTGTTACATGATTGGAAGACACAAGAGCACGACATGTTGGTACGTGTTAATAGTCGATAGGACAAAGCTGTCTGAGCCAAACATTGTCGAAGATCCAACAATATAGAATAATGATTCAAAAAAAAAAAAAGATTAATATGGTATCCGTAATAGTGTGTTGTTTTGTTTTTTTTGTTTTTTTTTTTTGGGCGTGAAAATAATATAGATGATGATATCTAGAAGTTAGTTACGTGGTGACACCAGGAGAACAATGAGTTTATTATTATATAGTAAATTTTGATCAACGAGAATCTTTGAGTTTTTGTTCATGAAATCTAGATTTGTGTACCCCGTGTTTAATGCTTCACAAATTTCCAGGACACGCGCATCGATGGTTAAAAAAAATCAAGATTGGGGCAAAAAAAAGTCTTCCATATTTGTGGAGCTTAATTATACCTGACCCGGAGATAGCATGTGAATTGATAAGTGAAAATTGTTTCATTAAAGGTTACTTGGGGATTTAACACTTTCAGTTTATATTGTCTTAGGGTTTGTTTGATAAATAAGTTAAGTTTGAGTTGAGATAAAGGGGGTGTTTAGTGTTTGAGTTGATTTGAAATTTTTAAGTTTGAATAGTAATTTTTGTTGACTTTTTAGAAAAGACAAAAAATATTTTCAGAAAAGACAAAAAACTTTTTCAGAAAAAGAAAAAAATTTGAGTTTAAACCTTAAGTTTAAACTTGAGCTCCAAACGGAACCAAAATTTTTAAGTTTGAGTTGAATTAACTTTTTAAAAAATAGTTATACATTTTGTTAACTTTTCAGAAAAAGATAAAAATTAAGATGAAAAAATATAGTTTAGTTGGAGTTAAATTTTATTATCAAACAAAGCCTTAAATTTTTTTTTTAAAAATAGAATCTGTTTATGAAAGAGGTTGAATAAAAAAAAAATTTAAAGCTAGAAGATGTGCGAGTTTCTCTTATAAACTTATTCATAATGAATAATGTCGCGACAAAAACAAGATGTAGAGGAGCTAAAACAACATGTAATCTTACCTCAAGATAAATCTCATGTGGTCGTGTTTGTTTATTATTGTCCTCTGTGATTTAGTATTATGATTTGTGTGCCATACTTGAGTGATGGCCCATGCTCATATCCTCTGTATTTAAACCATGTCCTCAAAATGGGCATAATTTTAAAAATTAAAATAATGTGAAAATAACAAAATCATGATTGAGTATAATAATACATAAACGATAAGGGAAAAGAAAAAAAGAAAAAAAAATTCTGGTGACTGAGGAGGGATAGGTTTGCTGGAATACTCACAGAGAGAGAGAGAGAGAGAGAACACTGGGATAAGATAATAAAATTAAATTAAAAAACAAATTGACGTGTGTGCAAGTTGCACAACTACTTATTTTTTTAAAGTTCTTTACTTCTTTCCCTATGCTGTCATGTGGGACTTCCCATTTTTTTATTTTTTCCTCTCTTTGTTTCTAGTTTTTTTTAATGAGTACATGTATGCAACTTTACAGGCATCAAATTTGCACAAATAATGCAATAGAAGTTGAATCACGTGTAGCATGCAGAGAAACATAAATTAATGCAAACCCTGATAGACAATTATGCTATAAGCCAGCTAATATGTCCAACATATTAGTATATTGAAAATTTACAAATCAAATTATGGACTTGAAATATATTTACAGATAACAATATTGGAACCAATTAACTGATGTAACAAAGAATTGTCGCCGCCCTGTTAGTCCAATATTGTTTTTCTTCATGGATCTCCAACTTCCCTCCTTCCCAATCCTTCTGAGCCTATTCCTCTTTGTGTTTTCGTTTGTGAAGATTCTGCAAAGATCTTCAAAAACCTTTAAATCCTCATCCAAACTACCACCAGGACCATGGAAGTTGCCCAT
Source organism: Ficus hirta (assembly GCA_038430175.1). Classification (NCBI taxonomy): domain Eukaryota; kingdom Viridiplantae; phylum Streptophyta; class Magnoliopsida; order Rosales; family Moraceae; genus Ficus; species Ficus hirta. The sequence goes on along the minus strand of CM076585.1, from coordinate 40,623,674 downwards.
CATAGGAAATTTGCACCAGCTTCTTGGCTCCTTGCCCCATCATGCGTTAAGAGACTTGGCCAGGAAATATGGACCCTTGATGTACTTACGAATTGGACAAGTTCCAACTTTAGTTGTTTCGTCGCCGGAGTCTGCCAAAGAGGTGATGAGAACTCATGATGCCATCTTCGCATCAAGGCCCTCCATTCTATTTGCAGAAATCGTTATGTATAATTCTACAGACATTGCGTTTTCCCCGTATGGCGAGTACTGGAGACAACTGCGAAAAATTAGCAATCAGGAGCTCTTGAGCGTGGAGAGGGTTCAATCATTTAGACCCATTAGAGAAGAAGAGATGTTAAATCTTGTAAAATGGATTTCTTCAAATGTCGGATCTACCATCAATCTCACTGAAAGAATCTTCTCCTCAACTTATACCATCACGGCAAGAGCAGCCTTTGGTAAGAAAAACAAGGATCAAGAGGAGTTCATATCGATCGTGATGGAAGCTACGAAGATAGCATCGGGGTTTGATCTTGCGGATGTGTTTCCTTCTTTCAGTTTTCTTGATCCTCTGATCTTCGGTACGAGGGCTAAACTTGAGAAGCTGCGCCAAAAGTCCGACAGGATAGTAGATAACATCCTTGAAGAGCATGGAAAGGAGAAACCAACAACAAAGAGTGGCGAAGGCGAAAGAGTCACAGAAGATCTGGTAGATGTTCTTCTCAAGTTTCATAACCGTGACCTTGGATTTTCCCTAACAACAGACAATCTCAAAGCGATAATCTTTGTAAGTACACACCTACCTATGCTGCGTTTTGTTAATATTATGTATACTCCTGTACGAAACATGTATTTGTTCTAGAAGTTGCTCAATCAATTAGGCTTCAATAAACTTATCAACATATATATACATGCTTATGGATTCAAGTTGCTGTGCTTAAATAGACAGCTTGCAGTCTTTAAATTCAAGGTTAGAATTTTTATATCCATTAAGTAAACTATCTTTCAACACGATAACAACATTCTTACAAGCATTAGAATTTAGGAGTACTAACTTTCACTGAGATAACTTCAGTCACTTATATTGTTCAGGACATCTTTGGTGCTGGGACAGAGACATCTGCTAGTGCTTTGGATTGGGCAATGTCAGAACTAATGAAGAATCCAAGGGCCATGAAGAAAGTCCAAAATGAGGTGAGAGACGTCTTTAGCAAAAAGGGATCTATTGATGAAACAGCCATTAGCGATATGACATATTTAAAATCTGTTGTCAAAGAGACACTAAGGTTGCATCCTTCTGGTCCTATGTTACTTCCAAGAGTATGTGGAAAGAAGTGTGAGATTAATGGTTATGAGATACCTGTGAGGACTAGGGTCGTGGTTAATGCATGGGCTATTGCAAGAGATCCTACATATTGGACTGAACCTGAGAGTTTTATACCGGAGAGGTTTCTTGATAGCCATATTGACTACAAAGGAACAAATTTTGAGTATATCCCATTCGGTGCTGGAAGGAGAATATGCCCCGGCATGTCATTTGGTCTGATCAACATTGAGCTTCCTCTTGCAATGCTGCTGTATCATTTTGATTGGAAGCTCCCCAATGGATTGAAACATGAAGAACTGGACATGACTGAGTCATTTGGCATAACAGTTAGAAGAAAAGATGATTTGCACTTGATTCCCATTGCTAAATGCTTATGATCTTTCACCTATTGGAAAGTAACTTGTTTCTGGTTCTTGTAGTGTCATCTTTTTTTCTTCTTCTTCTTCTCTATCTTTTTTCTTTTTTTTTTTTTTGGGTCTCCTTTGTTAAGCTAATAAAAAGTCAGAAAAACACTAGCGGACCGAGTGGATTATGGTCTTATAATTTGTTTTATGAACCATCAAATGGCATGTTCAGATATGTATTGATAAGAACCGTCGAACTGTTTATCAAGTGAATGGAATTGTACTTGATTTTATTTCATTGTGATTTTAGTTCTGCCCTATATTACCTATTATAAAAATTGTATAATCTTATTCATGCAATCACTTTAGTAGCCTTTCTACTTCAATTTTTTATGTTGTGCTTCATCATTTGACCAGAATGTGGACAGAATTGCACGTAATGAATTTCACGAATAATTGTGCTTGTTCTTCCCAGTAAATCTGAGTATATAACGTCATAATTTATTTCGTAGTGATTTACATAGTTTTTTTTACCCTGTTTACATAGTTTTTTTTACCCTGTATTACAAGTTACAATATGCATTGTAGTTGCCTTCCACTCCAAATCGCTCTCCATCTTATTGCTTTATTTTGCCTTGTTAAGGTAATAAAATACTTTTTAATTTTTCTAGTATTTTTCGTTTTATTTTTTAATTGGTACTAATTTATTGGGCCACTTACCAGTAACGTTACATATTTAAACTTGTGAAGGAAAAAAAAAAAGTTATTTACATAAATATCTAAATTGAAGACTATGGTTTAAAAAATATTTATTTTTTCATTTATTTACATGAATGTTTAAATTGATACTTATTGTAACGCTGAGCTGAATTAATTTAAAATAACTAAATTTAACAAGTATGTTTAGTATCTTATTAGTAATATTATTAAGTGTTTATCAGTAGTAATGTTAATCATTTTATATGAAATGTTTTTTTTTTCAAGAATTTATGTGCTACTAAATTTTGTTTAACTACATTTTTTTTAAGTAACTGTGCAGAGAAGAGTTGACAACCGCCGAAAGTGAAGTTGATCGATGTGCTTTGTCTATGAGATTGTTTGTATAAGAATGTTAATTTAAAGTTATAGAATATACTTCAAATGAAGTTTATTAAAATTTTCTATGGACTTATTTGCAAAGAAAATATATTTTTAAGAATCTAGCATAATTTTAAATTCTTTTAGGTATTTTATATAATTTTTAAAGATTTGTTTTGCTAGCTGTCAACTCTATCCATTAGTGCCACGTTGTTCAAGCATCATGGTTATCCAATTGGATAAACCTCGCTACCCAAGGTTCGGTGAATGTATACATAAAGGATAAACCTTGTCATCCAAGTTTTTTTTTTTTTTTTTTTTTGTTGTGATTATCTACATTATGGCTGCTTACCGACTATTTGTAATTTAGGTAGAAAGGTGAGCGCAGCAAGAGGGAAAACAAAAAACAAAAAAACAAAAAACAACAAAAAAAACAAAAAAACAAAAATTCCAACAACTGATCTTCTTCATCATAAGACCTTCTTCCCCTCCTAAATCACAAAACAAATCAAGACTAAGCTTCCTTCAAAATCTCATTCTCAGATTTCACACAAACACCATTTTCTTTCAAGCTAGTTGAGCTCAAAATGGAGTTTGTCACCATTTTTGGGTCTGAATTTTATAAGCTACCTAAGGTCAGTTTAAATTAGGATTTTTAATAGATTTTGAAGCTATTCAAAGCTAGAGATGTGAGGTTTTAAGTTGTGTTTGATTTGATTTACTTGAGATGCTTCATGTCAAAAATGTGCTTTGATTTTTTTCTCCCAAATGTGAAACTTCTAATTTTATTCAAGATTCTTGATGGTTCTATATTATTTGAGATGTAAAGCATTGTCAAGTCTGATTAGAAAAGAGATTTGACTGTTTTTAAAGTATTTTATGAAGTTGTATAGAAGGTGTTTGTGAAATGTTTGATTGAGAAAACTCAGATTTTTATAACAGGGCAATAGGATTCCAAGTTTCTTTTATCTGTTTATACTTGATATTTGAAGCTGAAATTTTGTGAAGTTAAAGTATATATATGAATCTTGCTCTCCACAAAATTTCTGGAGAAAATGTTGTAAATCGGATTTTTGATGAATTTTCAAAAGTTAGGTTCTATTGCTAGAATTTGTGGACAACAACTATGTAAAGATTTTGTTTGTGCTTAGAACTTATCCTAAAGGACCTTAAATGGTCTAAAATATTGAAAAGTGATACTATAATACATATATTTCTATTTTATATGACTTTTAATGGATTGAAGATACTTTTAAATGTAAAATGACTTGATCATAGACCTTAGGACAAACATGATCAACTTCCTCGAAACGGTAGAGTCAATTTCTCTGCGGTAGTTCAACTTTAAAGAGGTAAGTAGGAATTCTACTTACTGTATCATAGAAACTTAAAAAGTATATGATATAGCGTTTTAATGTTTTTGACAAATGTTTAACATTTCAAATGAGACTATGGATATAATGTTTCCCCTTATTGGAAAGTGTATGTTTTGCAAGTATGAAAGCTAAAGGAAAGTATGGTTTATTGAAAGGTTTTATGACATGTTTATAATGTTTTAAAGGTTTACAAAATTCTAGATATGGCCTATGAAATGATGGGAATATCTACGGAATGTGGTAACCCCACTATAATAGTGTTATTGGGACTGACTGATACTCACGGATAGGTCCCGAAAGGGACATGACTGATACCAGCATTTGGGATCACAATGACAGTAATGAAAGTGTTTGGCCAAACTTAAAGGAAATGAATGGTAAATGATTTTGTAGCTTAAGCCCAATTTATGTCATATCTCACGGGTTTTCATGATATGTTTTAAATGTTGATTTGGATTTCTATTTGCTGTAAGAAGATTCAAAATTCATTGAAAATGTATTTTAAATACAGATTGTAGGTTAAATATTTTGTATTTAACTATGTTCCACTTATTGGGCTTTTAGCTCACTTTAAAGTTTCATGGCACAAGTGAGGAAGAAAAGAGTGAGGAAGCAACATAGAGGTAGGTTGAATCTCTTTTGGGAACCTGATGTCATGGAGCCTATGTATATACTAAGCTAAAGTTGTTTCATGAAAAATGCTTATCAAATAACTCTGTGGGCTACACTACAAAAAGTTTTGATTTGAGATAGTGCTAATAATCTGAGATAGTTGTAATACCAACTCTTCATATTTTGACTAAACTATGATGAAGAGTCTGTAAATATTTTATGTTAATATCTTATCATACAACTATCTTGGTTTTACTATGTTTCTGTATTATAGCAGATTTTATAAATGTATCGGTTAGTGATATATTCTAGTTAAGTTTAGTTAAAAGCTAAACTGGCTAGGGGGTGTTACACTTATAAAGACCACATTACTATTTTATCAAGAATTGAAAATAAATAATAAAGGATTGATACAAAAAAAGAAAAATAAATCTCTAAAAAATTTAAGATTAAGTAAATCTTTTATAAAAGGAAAAAAAAAAAAAAAAGATCCTTTTACTTGATTTATTATAAAGAAAAAAATCATAACAGATATTAGTTGAATGACATATGAAAAATATTCGTTATGATAAATAATTAATCATCAAGATAAATTCATAGCGAATATATCAAAATTGATATTGTAAATAAATATTAAACACTTTAAACCCTAAAAAAGACATCATAATAATGCACTTATTATCATAAAGAAATAACATCACAATGATATAGTAATATCGTAAGAAAAAAATCATCACATTTGAAAAAGTATCATATCTAGTATCATATTTTAACTTTAAAAACTATCTATTAAAATAATACCAATAATAATATAAAAAATAAATTATCATAATAACATAACAATTATCATAAAAAACCTAAATCATACTAAAACAAATTGTTTATAAGAAACCTAAATCATACTAATAAGCAATCACTGTAATAAAAAAAATCATTAATATAAAGATACAAAAAAGATGAACAAATAAGGGAAAAAAATAATTAATCTAATGAGAGAAAATAATGTTAAGTATGTTAAAAGGCCAAAATGAATAGTACAAGCATTGTTTCTTTGAGCAACGGTCCAATTTGGACGTACATCAACGGTCCATATTTCCTGGCCAAGTCTCTTAATGCATGATGGGGCAAAGAGGTTAGAAGTTGGTGCAAATTTCCTATGATGCCTAACTTCCATGGTCCTGGTGGTAGTTTTGAAGTGGATTTAAGGGTTTTCTATGTACTTTTCGATATGTTCAGAACCAGAAACACGAAGAGGAATAAACTGAGAAGAATTGGAAAGGAGGGAAGTTGGAGATCCATGAAGAGATTGAAGAGAAAGATTGTACAAATTAAAATGGCTGCAATTTTTTGATGCTTCAGGTTGTGTAAATATATGTTTTCAAGTCCGTTGACTTTAAATTTACAAGATCCTGATATATTGGGCATATTAGCTGGCTTGTAAAATAATATTCTCAGGGTTTGGAATGATTTTTGTTTCTCCGCAAGCTACTCGTGATTGAACTTCAATGGCGTTATTCTGTGGAAATTTTGATAGCTGTCAAACAATGTATTGAAATTTTATTTTTAATAAAGCTTCTTGTTGAATATTATTAGAGAGAAAATACAAAGAAAACAAGGCAGAAACTCAATCAAGAGAATATGTATAATGATAAATACTATACACCAAAAAAAAAAACAAAAAAACAAAAAAACAAAACAAAACCAAAACCAAAACCAAACAAACGAATTAGGAAAAGAGCTCAACCGTACCTAATCCTCTTCATAACACCAAGATTCGGTACAATATTTATCAGCACAAATTAGCTACTCTAAATTCCATCCTTTTAGAAAGAAAAATAGATAGTTTCTACTCATATTCTGCAATATTCTTCAGGACATATCCTAAGAAGCTATTTTGATCAGAAGCATGATGGCCAAAGATGAGTCAATTTCAAGCCAAAGCATATGCAAAGTCTTTCTCACTCGCAAATTAATTATTTGAGCATAAACTTTGTAATCAAGCAAAAGGAATTTGTAATCAAGTAAAAATGATGAATAATGTCATTCTTGGATTATCATGTCCAAGTCGCGTAAAAAAAACCGTCCAATTTTTAATGGACATGAGAAAAAATAATTGATGGTGGCAAAAATAATAGGACCAGGGGATTGATTGTCAAGAAAACAATAGGGACTAAACTATCAAATTTAAAAAGTTCAAGGGATATTTGCATAAAATAATTGGAATAGTAATTTGAGAATACATATTTTTATTATTCATGAAACAACATTCTCATTTTTTCAACTTTTTTTTTGGCTATCCAAATATCCCCTTCTCAATATCTATTTAAGAACACATTCAAATGTTGACATGCAAATGCTTCTACTCAAATTACAAACATCCACCTTTCAAAAAAAAAAAAAAAATTACAAACATCCAAATGCTAGTTCAGATGACAATCCAATACTTCGTTTGGTTTTTTTTGAATCTTTTTGCTAGCAATGCCAAGATATTCTTTTATATTTTATTAGGAATGTAAACGTTCTACTTTTATTTTTTGTTTCCTTGAGGATTCAAAGGGTCGATGCACATACTTGAAATAACAATAAATAACGTTAATATTCAGAGCAAAATATAATATCAAACAATGTTCCTGAAAAAAAAAAAAAAAACAATAAATAATAATTGCTATATTTAACAACTCACGTGACTTACAGATGTTAGGAACGAAATTTTAGCCCAAAAAAAAAAAAAAATCTTTTTGCTAGCAAGGCTAAGATTTTCTTCTATATTTTATTAGGAACAAAATTTTATTTTCATTCAGTATCTTTCTTTTTTTATTATTAATTTTTTTTTCTGAGCATTCCAAGGGTCGATGCTTATATTTGAAATAATAATAAATAATAATTGTTGCGTTTAAGAGTTGAGATAACTTATAAAATTTTCAATCTTTTTGTTAGCAAGGCTAAGATATTCTTTTATGTTCTTGGATAACTAAAAGATTATCTGTATTTGTGGTGCACATGTTAGAATTAGAAGGATTAGTCCATTTCTGTCTATATAACGGATTTGCTAACATAACGTTAATTGTCATTTTAAAATACCCCAAAACTATTAATCTTATGTCAACTTCTCCCCAAAATTTTTAAAATGGTTATTGCATCTTCTCAATTAAATAAAATTAATAAAATTACTCATTTCGTCTAAATCTATCAATAAGCTAACGAAATGACTAATATAATACTCAAAATGGATTAATATTAGTCCCAAGAATTATTTCATAAACTGGCAAACGAAAAAGTACTTATTAAAGATTAATGACATATAGCGATATACATTTGAAAAATAAAGTAACAGAAAAGAGTATACAATATTTTAAACAGTGCCTTTTCTAGATCTCTTTGAATTTATACGCAATCATGATTTTGTTATTTTCACATTATTTTAATTTTTGAAATTGTGCTCATATGGCGACATTGAATCGTACAGAGATACGAGCATGGGCCATTACTCAAAGATGGCACAAAAATCAATAAATCACTGAAGACAACAATAAATAAATACGAACATATAAGATTTATCATCAAGTTAAGATTACGTGTTGTTTTAATCACTCTGTATCTTATTTTTGTCATTACATCAATTCATTATGATGATAAAAACAGTTTATAAGAAAAACTCGCGTATATATGGACAAGAATCATACGTCAAATTGATTATCGTGTGAATGAAATTATACTTGATGGATTGAACGAATCATCATAATTACTTCCAAGTACGTAAATCTGTGAATTAAAACTAAGCATGTTATTATTATTATTTTTATAATTTTCCATAGTGATTTTATTTCTGCCCTGTATTACATGAAGTACAAGAATTGCATAATTACATTCATGCAATAGTGGCCTTTCTACTTCAAGTTTCATATGGTGCTTCATCTTTTGATCAGAATTTATTGACAGAATTTGTAATGATTCGTACCTCCTTTTGATATGATATTATCTCCTTTGAACTTCATACTCGTATGGTTTTGCTTTTGAGTTCATCCTAAAAAACCTTATACTATTATGATGTAATCTCTTTACTTATAAACTATTACATATATCTATTCCCAAAAGATATGGGACTATACAGGTTACCCTTTTTCCTTATATAAGGATGGATGACTGTCACATAATTGCACATAATAAATGGAACGAATCATTATACATGATGTTCTTCCTAGTAAATCCAAGCATAAATCTTAATAATTTATTTCATAGTCATTAATATAGTGTTCACTGATCTGCCCTCTATTACAAATTACAATATACACATTTTAATTTTCTAGTTGCCTTCTACTCCAAATCACTACCTATTTTAGTCTTTTCTATTGCCTTGTCAAGGTAATTACGTACATTTTAAATTTTCAAATAGTTTTCATTTTATTCTTATTTGATATGGATTTATCAGTTTACCTATATTAGTTTACCAATCCATTTTAATATTTTAAGCTGTTAGGCGGTGGGCCTATGTTAGTTTTACAAGAAGTGTTACCGATTGATACTTGTGTGGGGGAAAAACAGAAAATAGGTAAAAATAAAATAAAAAAAAATCTTGCCAAACCAAAAAAGAAAATGTGTTTTCCGAAATCATAAGTTGGCGAATCACTGGCGGAGGACCATTAAGGAGAGGAGATCCCTGGGATGGAGGAGTCGGCGATAAAGTGAAGCCAATACATAATTAAATGGAGATGGAGGCTACACAACTTAGAAAATATAGAAACCAAATCTTTAGGCAAGTAAGTTCTATTCTAACTTTCATATCAATTATCGGCAAAAACAATCTTTTGTTATTATGTGACAAGTATGCGACTTTGTCCCTATTAAAAAGTGATTCTAATTTATTATTTTAAACTCTTTTACCAGGTTAATTTCTCAAAGAGATCTGGAAAAGGCAATGTTTAAAACATTGTATGCTTTGCATACATGAATTCATAAAAAATAAAATAAAATAACAAAATTGTTAAAAAAAAAATGTCGTGCAACTTGCATGGATCATTTGTCTTGAATTGTCAAGAATCTTTCTTATTTTGGTTCAGTATCTTTTCTTCGAGCATTCCAAAGATCGATGCCCATATATGAACACATTTTTCTATGTGCATAAAACTGTCCCTCATGTGTCACTAGTTGTATTTTTCTTTGCTCTTACATTTCTTTTTTTGTTTTAGGTGATGTTTTATTAGTCAATAATGTCTTTGTTAGGTTTACGACTTCCACAATATTTTAACTTCGGAAAATGTCCTTTTGTGGACATGTGATGAAATTGAAATCTTATGCTTACGATTTCCACAATATTTTAATTTTGAAAAAATGTGTCCTTTTGTGGACATGTGATGGAATTGAAACCATCTGGGTATTAATATCATGTTATATATATAAAGAAGATGACATAGCTTCTGTTTGAATCATAAGTTCGAACTCACAATTTAAACTCTTTTTTTAACAGTATTTTCTTTAAGTTGTAGTTTTTTTTAATGAATCACACCGCCAAAATCCTAGAAAAACATAGAAAGATGAATAAAGAAACTTAACAAAAAAATCATACACACTCACAACAGATGAATTTTATGTGGTTCCAGCTAATACGTCTTAATTAGAGAATTTTCCTCAAATTTCTCAAAGACCAATCACCAATCTCTCATTAACAAGAAACTCAAAGATTTTCTTTAATTTGTTCTGTAGTGCACAAGTCGATACTAGAAAAGATCCTCTGAATTTCTATCCATTGAGCTTACACAGTTAGTGACGAAATGGAAAAGTTTAATTAAGGGAGCATAACCACATAGATAAATTTCCAGAAATATTTATTAGATTTTTGATTTTTTTATGGGGCTTTATGTAATTTTCTATATATACTTATATTATATATACACATAGGTAAATAAAAGAGGGGCAAGCCCGTTGGCCTCATTGGTCACTGTGTACACAGCGAATCTCTCGTGCATGATTGGTCACGCGTGTATTATATTAGATTGAATAGAACTAACTTCCAGATGTCACCGTGTAATTGGTACATATTTTCTATTGATCCAACTTGTAACATGTTTTAAAGATTTTTAAATCCTCCTCTTCTCCAAAAAAAAAAATATAATAAAATATGTTTCGAAAGGTCATGTTTTTATTTATTTATTAAATTTATAATACGTAGTCTATTAGTCATACTTATTGAAGATAAATGAAAACACTATTGTATGTTGAATCTGAAAATTTTATCCAAACCCTTCCTTCTCGCCCGTTGAACTAGTCCGAGCGGTTTAAAAAAGAACATCACGAGGTCCATTGATAACTTAAAAGGTCACGGTTATAACACTATATACTTATAACTTCACTCTTTTGATTCATATATTTGTCAACTTCTCTCATTTCATTATTTTTTTTTTCCCTCCTGTATCTTTTTTACCTCGTTATTTTTATTTTTGCTACTCAGAAAATGGTGCAGAATCCCATTAGCTAACTTTCTTGAACCAATGAAGAAGCTTTTTATATTAGATCAAGCAGAAATAATAAGCCCTTTAGTCTTCCCTAGTTTTAAAAGTTTGACGACATTTTTAAATGAGTTTGGATAGAACTCATCCGTAAAAACTAACTTAAGGGAAGAAGGTACTTGTAACACATATAAACACTATAATAATCTAATAATTTAGTGACGTGAAACAAATTTAACTTCAAACACCCTCTCTCACTGGTAACGTGTCATTGAAATGGGCTAGAATCCAAGCTTGATACCATGTGAATTCTAACAATGAAATTGTAGAAAAAAAGAAAGTTATGGTTTCTTATTGAATTCCATAATAGTATAAGTACATCATAAAAAATAAAAAATAAAAAGGTTTATATAGACTTGCAGGACGTAAACAAAAGACTATTCCACTCTTAAGGAAAATATATAACAAAACAAATAACTAAAAAAGCTAATCTAATTTAACAGACACATCAAATGATTCTTCAATTTTTATAATATACGTAGTTGACGTACGTAATTTTACTAATTTATTATAACTCGAGATATAAATCTAAAAGGACATATTAATATGATGAGGAGTTGCATTAATATATGTTCATGATTGAAGTTTATTGGCATGGTTATCTGCAGATTTGGTACCTGTCATTTGCCAAACAATTACTTGTTAATCTTTATGGGTGCACATGTAATTGTCAAACGACGTAGGGAAAGGGCCACGCGAGAAGCAAATAAATTGACTAATAAATTAAAAAATAGTGAAGAAAGTACATATTTTATTTTGTCACTTTCAGTTTCTTGATTAAATAGTCTGAGAAGACGTGCCTGAGGCACGACGTCATTAACAATATTTTAACATATTTTTGTTATAAAAAAATTATTTATAATAAGGGATGAAATCAGAAATATATTTATGTAAAGGCATACATCAAAAAAAAAATTTAAAATAAAATAAAAATTTAGTAGGGGTTATATAATAATCTTTAATTTTAGTGGGACAAAATAATAAAATTATAAACATAGAATCAATTTGAATAGAAATTATGTGATAACATTTAATTTTTAATGGAAGCAAAATATAAATTATATGAGAATCTTTTTATTTTGGGTGGGGACAAATTGTAAAAATTAGAAACTTTTGAGATATATTAAAGAGAATAAAACATTTCAATGAGGGCGCTACACCCCCACTAGCACCCTCTTACTCTGCCACTTTTTGTAATGTTCAAACCAATAAGCCAAAGCGTGCTACCATAAAAATAATAAATAATATTTCAACACAGAATCATCTTTTTTTAATTGCTTATTTACAAAAATATATAAATCAATATTTTAATATTTTAACTTTGAATTTTAGTTAAAATTGAACATGTACAACATTTGTATCTGAAAATAAACAAAAATTGAAAACATGAATAAATATGGCCAATATATTTTTTAAAAAATTACAAATAATTTTATAAAATTTTCCACAGTAACAGTGTAGAATTTAACAGTTTTAAAATGATGGTGTCATGAAAATTAACGAACTCTAAGGGGGAGTTTGGCATTTTAACTCAAACTCAAATTTTTCAACTCAGTTTTTGTTTTTTTCTGAAAAAGTTTTTTGTCTTTTCTAAAAGAGTTTTTTGTCTTTTCTAAAAATTCAAAAAAAGTTACTATTGAAACTTAAAAATTTCAACTCAAATTTATTCACCAAACGGGTCCTTAGTATCTATACTATTGCGATTGAACAATAAAAGTAGTACAAACAAGTGCATTTTCTCTTATAAATTGTACATAATATCGTACGTGTAGAGATCTATAAGTTGAAATCTTTAGCATTCGTAAAAGAATGAATACTTGCTTTTCGTCCTACTTCAATATAACTCAATTCTTGCTTTTTGTTACGCATACCTATATTTTGTTGCCCTGATGTGGTGTAGGAACATATACAGATGTTTACTTTCTGGTTTGAGATGTTTCCGATAGTGTTAAATGGCAACAATAACAGAATATTCCTTTTTTTTTTTTTTTTGTTTTTCCTATTTTTTCTCCGAGATTATTGTCCATTGTTGTTTAAAACCTTATGTGCAATTTTAACTAATTGGTCAATATTTTCATAGAATTGTTACATGATTGGAAGACACAAGAGCACGACATGTTGGTACGTGTTAATAGTCGATAGGACAAAGCTGTCTGAGCCAAACATTGTCGAAGATCCAACAATATATTCAAAACATGAATGCTATGAGCTTTTTAGGCGGATATACGAAGGAAACAAGGTAGGGGGTCGTACTAAACTCATCACAGTTTGTATGGATAGTTGGTATGATGTTTGCATGTTTCAAACCTGTACAAATAATTTGGCTGGACGTGTTATATTCTGGTTCTAGGCTTTTTGAGATTCCTGGTACCTTACTGCGTACTTGTTATCGCTAAAAGTAGGAAGCTGAGAGAAATTTGTGACCATTAAATACATGGAATTTCTAAGAGCATGATGATTCCGGTACTAAATTCTATTGTTTGATCAACTTGCCTTATTTAAAGGATAAGAGCATGTCTTATTTTCATTCTACATATAAATGTCTTATGTATATGATACTCTTTTATTGATAAATAAGAGAGTGGCATCCAGAACTAGACATTCTCTAAAAGTAGTTAGAACTATAATATGGTGTGCTAATATTTTTGGTTTGAATTTAATTGCTAAGTCAAATAGTTTTGTTTTAATATGATCTTTTAGTTGTAGTAACTAATTAATACACTAATGAGGTGTACCTTAGATATTAAAATTCTTACGTGGGCTTTTCCATTCGAATTTGCTCATGTTATGATATTTTAGCTATTCTTCCTTAGATAAAAGCACATAGCAGATCTTACAGATCTTAATAAGCCATTTTGACTTCATTATTGGACTTGCATTGTTATTTATATTTCATAGGCGTTTTTTCGGTTCATTTCCTGTCCTGCTAATGCGGTTGAGATGTAATAGCATGTTGAATAAGACAAGGTATTATTAAATGTACTTTTGATGAGGGGCAAATCACTTTTTCTGTTATTTCTCATTATCCTTGTACTTTTGGATATAATTCAAACAATTAATTGTTTCACCATTGTTTACTTTTATTCGATTCTTTTTGCAAATAATTGTTTATTTATTTAATTTTTTATTTTACCTTGTTGGCTTTGGTACATTAAACTTCTATGTATACAGTCTTCAAAAAGTTTCAAGAGCTTAAAATTATATTTTAATTAACATTCAAGACCTCGTTTACCTTTGAACTAACTTTTTACATTCAAGAGCTCAGTTGACTAAGTTTCAACTCTTGTGAATTCTGTTTTACGATGTCGTGTGATGCTTTAAGATTTGTCTTCTTATAGTTAATTAAAAAGGAGTTTTGAACTTTCATTTCATAAATTTTTTAGAGCTTGTTCTCTCAATCGTCATTGAGATTGTTACCCTTAGTTTGATATCGTTTTTTGGTTTAATGTCGTTTAACTTGAAACATTACAAGTTTTACAGTTCCACAACAAACATCCCATAAGAAATGGCATTAAATAATTCTCATTAAAAAAACAAACTATAAATAAAAGAAATTTCCATCAGAAAATAATTAGAAAGCAGTGGTTAAAGCTTTTGCTTAAATGCAAAACCCAGGCTTCCAAACAAAGGGGATACACACAACTTTTGTTACTTTATCTTTAAAATGTATCATTCCTGTTTCAATCTTTGTTAATAGATTCTCATTTTCTTTATTTACCCCCTTTATGTAAGAACCTAAAATGCAAAAGCTATCCAAATTGATACACTAATTAAAGTAAAAAGGAAACATTATCAAGTTTAGTTAAATCTACAAGTTTAGACGAAAACAAAACTTCATTAACCATCACATTGTCCATGATCGTCGACAATGACTATTAAAGAGCATCATGATTGTCGCCCACTTGTCCTCTGCCGAGAACTGGCGATGAACCACGATCGTAAGAGAGCTTGATAAGATCAGGCCTGCCTCGAATGAAAATTTTTAGAGAAAAATTATAAAAACAATCTCTCAAATAAACATATGTTTAACTATATATTTTTTTGTCATTTCTTAATGCTTGTTTAGATTTTTGAAATTTTATATTTTTCTAATTAAAGATAAAAAAAGTAAAAATATTATAGCTGAAATTATAAATCAAATCTAATTTGAGTTGAGGAGCAATCCTACAAATCACCCAAAATTTTAATTCTAACAAACCCAATCCTTTGATTCTTCGTTTTCAAAACTAGTGGGGTATTGACTAAACAAACAGTTATACTTTGCTTTTAAAAAAAAAAATTTAAGAAACAAATATTTTAAAGGTTCCATAACACGTGCGAGTCCGTGACTTTTTTTTATCAACAGTATTCTAGACTTATACGGAAGGACATGTCTTTGACTTTTTATATTTTTGCTAAGGGCTAACTTTTTATATGATTACGGTAGAACTAATTTGAGCTTTACATGTCAAGAAAATACTAGCTAGTCTTTGTAAAATTGGTTACAGTGCATTTAGTCGGAGAGAAAAGATGAATGAAAAGATATCAGGAGAGAGATTTAAAAAAATTTAAAATAACTTATTTTTATCTTTTTAAATTGGAGAGATTATTAGAGAAATTCAATATTAAAATATAAGAAAATGACAACTCGCTCCTTTCTCTTTTTTTTTTTTTTTTCCCTAAGATGATCTACCATTCATTTGTTATTTTCTTTTCTTCTTATCAAACATACCCTTTTGTTAAAAAAAGTGGGTGAAAAACTATTTGAGTGCAAATAAAACAAAACAGAAATTACCAAAAAAAAAAAAAAAAGAGGGTTTGAGGCCTAAGAAATTTACTATTCTTAATGTTTTATTTGTCCACGCTATAAAATTTACTAATGGATTTTTATAATAAATTACTTTCAAGATGTAATAAACTCTCAAATTCAAAGGCACAATCTTATCGAATTTCAGTATAAAAGTGAAATTTGATGATGTGAGTTTAGAGTGCTCGCTAAAGCTCCTTGTGTAGTGCGCTTCAAAGTGATATTTCATATCACTAAGTTCTATGTAAACTATTCGGCTTATGAGACATTTAGCTTTTCAACTTCAATAGATATTACAATCTCTTCAATATGTCGTCCACTCACACTTAATTTTTAGTTTTTATTTTTGCATATCCTCTACCGCGCCTTCCACTCTAGTTGAATTAAAAATAAAGATAAATAATTACAAAATTATTCAGAACACAACTCATCGAAACATCAAGGTTGACTTGAAAAAAAAAAAAAAAAAAAAAAAAAAAAAAAAAAGAATCCCAACTGTGTTGTTCCGAGTGGGTAGCGAGTAGAAGAGATGTTCGACATGAAGAGATCTTAAGGGCATCTAGATCACTAAATAAATAATGACGCCAAACATATAATTATAACATTTCATATCGGTTTTGAAGCTTATTCTTCGAGTAAAGACAAAGTCATTTTAAAAATTACGTCAAGCAAATCAAAAAGGAGCTTCTAGGCTAGTACTTGGAGTTTATTCGACTCTGTTTCTTTCCTCTTCACTTATTTAAAACATTATGGGTGGAATGATTTTACAACCTGATCACACTTCTCTTCTCTATTCAGTCACTATGCGTTTGAGTAGGACAAACAGGCTAATTGCCTTTCCAGACTCGAAGATGAAGGACAAGTTTTCTTCAAATTTCTTGTATAATAGATCAAAGAACTCATCTAATACCTCCTCTCCAAATTGCTTCTTAAACGTTCCTCCCATCCCAGCTCTCAAGGTAGACACAAATTCTTTCGATCGAGGCATTTGTTGCGGTAGGTGCTCAATTGTTTCGATGCTGAAGCATCCATTCCGCTTTACCACTGCTTCCACGTCTTGTGGAGATGGATAATATGCTGGCAAATTAAACGAGTCTAAGTTTTCACTGCTGATTTTACCCTGTTTCAGAAAAAGAACAAAATTTCCGGTTTTAGAACCGAAATAGCAAATGTTGCATCTCGAATAAGAGAGTTGATTACAGGTTAAAAGTTTATCAAGTCCCAGATTGAACTCGCACAAAATCGTATGATTAAGAAATAAAATTATGCGAAGCGAGTATGCAGGGCAGAAAATTAGGAAACTATAAGGAAAGTTCGTGATTGAAAAGAGATTTTCAGCTATTATGAAACAGGGCAATCTTTGATTACCTTGTTGACCATGTGGATGAGACAGGACCCCAGAAGTTCCAAAGTCCTGTTACCGAAAGCTTCGGAATGAGGAGCTCCGTTGGGGCGACCGGGAACGACAAAGGCCAACAATCCACCCTGAACAATCTCTTCTGCTCTAGCTTTGAGAAAGTTCTCCATGTCCTTGGCGTATTGAGCTTCGTAAGCCTTTACAACTTCGTTGGTGGAATTTGAGTAGTGGATTTTTCCTTTATTCCAAGCAGGAGATCTCCTATCCGTGACCTCTTTCGGCACTGTAGAAAGCTTTTGGAGAGAATACGAAGCGTGCACAAAGTGAAGGGAGGCACTCGGAAATAACCGACCATAGAAAGAACCCGGCACACCCGAGGCAAAATATTGCCTTTCAGGAGGGAGGGTTGTGAAAAGCTGGTTGAAATCATTTGAGGCCTGATCATTAAAGAAGACTTGAAACTCGGGTAGCTGATAAATTTTTCCCTCGCTTCGACACTTGATCTCCAAGGCATCAATTATGTTCTGGACTGCTGCAAATGTGTTAGGTCCTGTTGCGCAGCCCAGATCAGCTAGTCGGAGGGTGTTATAAGATGAAAAAATATTGACATCAAGTTTCTCAGCAATTGACTTGTTTATCAGTTCTTTTGCAGCATCTATAATTTTCATCTGCAAATACAGAAAATTGGTTTATTTATTTATTTTTTAGTTCAGTTTATTCCCCCAAAATATGCTTTTTCCTGAAAATTCAGCTCCTATGTTCTGAGACTAAAAGGTTTTGACATCCTGACTTAAACCCACTCTTCGAACATTTTTCCGTAATGTTTTCTCTCACAAAAACTTAGATTTACTAGTTAAATTATGAGTTTGAAGCTATGATCTAAATGGACTCTTAGAAACTTGAAACTATAGAAGAAGATTGTAATATTTGAAGTGAAAAATTGTACCTGAAAATTGGAGTTCTTGCTATAGCTATAGAGGCCACTTCCACCAGTCATTGTATATGCTATTGCTTCTGATTTCTCCATCTCTGCTTCTCAAAAAACTTCTCAAAATTCTTTCTTTTTTGCTTACACAATTTGTTGTATACCAAAAGTTGCACAACAAAGGTTATTATAGGCATAGATTTAATGGCTATGAATTTTCTACCACGGATATAAAATGTCAATGAATTGGCAATATTGAAAACAAGTTATGTTGTCATTATAGAGTAACGAATCAGACACATGGAGTAGTCAATTATATGACGTCATATAGGATAACTTTGATGATGTACTCTCATGTCGTTTTCTTGTTTCTCTGAATTTGTTTTTTTTTTTTTCCCTTTCTTTCCATTTTCTTCCCTCCTTTTCTTTTTCTTTTTCTTTTTTTGTATTTTTCTTCTTGTATTTTTCTTCAAATTATCCAAAAAATATGAAAAATAATTCCACTCTTTTTCTGGTGCCACAAATTTTCCACTAGGCACAATGATGATAAGGGAATCGATCTGACAGTTGATTCAATTTTTTTTTAGCGAAATTGTGGTTACTTTTTAGGCCATGCAACCCTCCCCTATCTCTATCAATATATTGGACAATAAAATGAGAAAATTCAATAATGGCGTTTCTTCAAGAAAATTCTCTTCACATTATCCATATCTTTTAGAAACAACACATATCACGTATCTGGATCTGAATCAACAAGAAGATCTTTTGTCAATTAAATAAAAAGAAATCACAATTTCACAGACTTCAAACCATTACACTCTTTCTTAGTTCAATTGCACTTTCTACATGGAACTCAAATTACCCGCTTTCTCAGTCCTTTTCACCTTCTTCCTCTTTGTGTTTATGGTGCTAAACTTACTCATCAAAAGAGCTAAAACCATAACCTCGGCTTCAAAACTACCCCCGGGACCATGGAAACTACCCCTTATCGGAAATATTCACCAGCTTTCTCGGCTCTTTGCCGCATCACGCGCTTAGAGACTTGGCCGAGAAACATGGACCCTTGATGTACATGAAAATTGGACAAGTTCCAACCATAGTAGTTTCGACACCCGAGTTTGCCAAGGAGGTGATGAGAACCCATGATGTCATCTTTGCATCCAGGCCTTGAAATCTTACTTCGGAGATCTTGTTATACGATTCAACAGACATTGTCTTTGCACCGTATGGTGAGTACTGGAGACAACTGCGAAAGATTTGTATGCAGGAGCTCTTGAGCACATCAAGAGTTGAATCTTCAGAACCATTAGAGAGGAAGAGATGCTTAGTATCGTGGAATCGATCGCTTCAACAGCAGGGTCAGCTATCCATCTTACCGAGAGGATTAAATACTCGACGTACAGCATAACATCGAAGGCAGCCTTTGGCAAGAAAAGCGAAGACTAATGAAAACAAAATTTCATTAACCATCACATTGTCCATGATCGTCGACAATGACTATTAAAGAGCATCATGATTGTCGCCCACTTGTCCTCTGCCGAGAATTGGCAATGAACCTCGATCGTAAGAGAGCTTGATAAGATCAGGCCTGCCTCGAATGAAAATTTTTAGAGAAAAATTATAAAAACAATCTCTCAAATAGACATATGTTTAACTATATATTTTTTTGTCATTTCTTAATGCTTGTTTAGATTTTTGAAATTTTATAATTTTCTAATTAAAGATAAAAAAAGTAAAAATATTATAGCTGAAATTATAAATCAAATCTAATTTGATTTGAGGAGCAATCCTACAAATCGCCCAAAATTTTAATTCTAACAAACCCAATCCTTTGATTTTTCGTTTTCAAAACTAGTGGGGTATTGACAAAACAAACATTTATACTTTGCTTTAAAAAAAAAGGAAAAAAATTAACAAACAAATATTTTAAAGGTTCCATAACACGTGCGAGTCCGTGACTTTTTTTTTATCAACAGTATTCTAGACATTATACGGAAGGACATGTCTTTGATTTTTTTTTTTTTTTTTTTTTTTTGTGCTAAAGGACTAACTTTTTATATGATTACGGTAGAACTAATATGAGCTTTATATGTCAAGAAAATACAACATAGTCTTTGTAAAATTGGTTACAGTGCATTTAGTCGGAGAGAAAAGATGAATGAAAAGATCAAGAAAGAGATTTAAAAACATTTAAAATAACTTATTTTTATCTTTTTAAATTGGAGAGATTATTAGAGAGATGTAATATTAAAATATGAGAAAATGACAACTCGCTCCATTATCTTTTTTTTTTTTCCTAAGATGATCTACCACTCATTTCTTATTTTTTTTTCTTCTTACCAAACATACCCTTTGTTGAAAAAAGTGGGTGGAAAGTTATTTGAGTGCAAATAAAACAAAACAGAAATTACCAAAAAAAACAAAAAAAAGAGGGTTCGAGGCCTAAGAAATTTGCTATTCTTAATGTTTTATTTGCCCCGGTACAAAATTTATTAATGGACTTTTATAGTAAATTACCTCCAAGATACAATAAACTCTCAAATTCAAAGGCACAATCTTATTGAATTTCAGTATAAAAGTGAAATTTGATGATGTGAGTTTAGAGTGCTCGTTGAAGCTCCTTGTGTAGTGCGCCTCAAAGTGATATTTCATATCACTAAGTTCTATGTAAACTATTCGGCTTATGAGACATTTAGCTTTTCAACTTCAATAGATATTACAATCTCTTCAAAATGACGTCCACTCACACTTAAGTTTTAGTTTTTATTTTTGCGTCTCCTCTACTGCGCCTTCCACTCTAGTTGAATTAAAAATAAAGATAAAGAATTACAAAATTATTCAGAACACAACTCATCAAAACATCAAGGTTGACTTGAAAAAAAAAAAAAAAAAAAAAAAAGGATCCCAACTGTGTTGTTCCGAGTGGGTAGCGAGTAGAAGAGATGTTCGACATGAAGAGATCTTAAGGGCATCTAGATCACTAAATAAATATTGACGCCAAACATATAATTATAACATTTCATATCGGTTTTGAAGCTTATTCTTCGAGTAAAGACAAAGTCATTTTAAAAATTACGTCAAGCAAATCAAAAAAGAGCTTCTAGGCTAGTACTTGGAGTTTATTCGACTCTGTTTCTTTCCTCTTCACTTATTTAAAACATTATGGCTGGAATGATTTTACAACCTGATCACACTTCTCTTCTCTATTCAGTCACTATGCGTTTGAGTAGGACAAACAGGCTAATTGCCTTTCCCGACTCGAAGATGAAGGACAAGTTTTCTTCAAATTTCTTGTATAATAGATCAAAGTACTCATCTAATACCTCCTCTCCAAATTGCTTCTTAAATGTTCCTCCCATCCCAGCTCTCAAGGTAGACACAAATTCCTTCGATCGAGGCATTTGTTGCGGTAGGTGCTCAATTGTTTCGATGCTGAAGCATCCATTCCGCTTTACCACTGCTTCCACGTCTTGTGGAGATGGATAATATGCTGGCAAATTAAACGAGTCTACGTTTTCACTGCTGATTTTACCCTGTCTCGGAAAAAGAACAAAATTTCCGGTTTTAGAACCGAAATAGCAAATGTTGCATCTCGAATAAGAGAGTTGATTACAGGTTAAAAGTTTATCAAGTCCCAGATTGAACTCGCACAAAATCGTATGATTAAGAAATAAAATTATGCGAAGCGAGTATGCAGGGCAGAAAATTAGGAAACTATAAGGAAAGTTCGTGATTGAAAAGAGATTTTCAGCTATTATGAAACAGGGCAATCTTTGATTACCTTGTTGACCATGTCCATGAGACAGGACCCCAGAAGTTCCAAAGTCCTGTTACCGAAAGCTTCGGAATGAGGAGCTCCGTTGGGGCGACCGGGAACGACAAAGGCCAACAATCCACCCTGAACAATCTCTTCTGCTCTAGCTTTGAGAAAGTTCTCCATGTCCTTGGCGTATTGAGCTTCGTAAGCCTTTACGACTTCGTTGGTGGAATTTGAGTAGTGGATTCTTCCTTTATTCCAAGCAGGAGATCTCCTATCGGTGACCTCTTTCGGCACTGTAGAAAGCATTTGGAGAGAATGTGAAGCGTGCACAAAGTGAAGGGAGGCACTCGGAAATAACCGACCATAGAAAGAACCCGGCACACCTGAGGCAAAATATCGCCTTTCGGGAGGGAGGGTTGTGAAAAGCTGGTTGAAATCATTTGAGGCCTGGTCATTAAAGAAGACTTGGAACTCTGGTAGCTGAGAAATTTTTCCCTCACTTCGACACTTGATCTCCAATGCATCAATTATGTTCTGGACTGCTGCAAATGTGTTAGGCCCGGCTGCGCAGCCCAGATCAGCGAGTCGGAGGGTGTTATGAGATGAAAAAATATTGACATCAAGTTTCTCAGCAATTGACTTGTTTATCAGTTCTTTCGCAGCACCTATACTTTTCATCTGCAAATACAGAAAATTGGTTTATTTATTTATTTTTTAGTTCAGTTTCTTCTCACAAAATATGCTTTTTCCTGAAAATTCAGCTCATATGTTCTTAGACTAACAGCTTTTGACATCCTGATTTAAACCCACTTTTCAAACATTTCTCTTTAACGTTTTTACTCACAAAATCTTGGATTTACTATTTAAATTATGAGTTTGAACCTATGATCTAAATGGACTCTTAGAAACTTGAAACTATAGAAGAAGATTATAATATTTGAAGTGAAAATTTGTACCTGAAAATTGGAGTTCTTGCTATAGCTGTAGAGGCCACTTCCTCCAGTCATTGTATATGCTATTGCTTCTGATTTCTCCATCTCTCCTTCTCAAAAAACTCTTTTTTGCTTGCACAATTTGTTGTATACCAAAAGTTACAGAACAAATGCTATTGTATGCATAGATTTAATGGCTATGAATTTTCTACCACGGATATAAAAAGTCAATGAATTGGCAAATACGTAGGATACACGTATGATGGCATTAAAGATATAGATAAAGTTTTCTTTATTTGGATTGGACTATTTCCCACATAAACTTGGAAATACATTGAGTTTTATCATTTAATAATAAGTGCTTTTCGGTAGTGATTTTTCTCATGGAAGTTTCAAAAAATAAAAAATAAAAATAAAAGAATTTGGTGGGTTCAAAAAAACCAAAACCGGTTACCCTCCGAGGACAGTAGTACTTGAATAAACATTAAGGATGAGAAATTCAATTTCTTTTATTGATATTAAGATTAAGGGATTCATACTCACATTATGATAAAATTGGATCTGTAATTATCAGTAGATTATATATATAACTGCAAAGAGAAATTCAACCAGCATAAAGCAACTTTAGGAAAAGTCTTGCTGTCGATGTTTGAAAACAAGTTATGTTGTCTTTACAAAGTAACGAATCAGATATATGGAGTAGTCAAATATATGTCGTCATATATATAGGATAACTTTTATAAAATAACTGACTTTCAATGACCAAGACATTAAAATAATACGATGGCACTTAAAATCTAACAAATTAATCTTAAGAAATCAAGTGATCCTTATTGACCATTTTTTATCATACCAATATAATATTGTTTCCATTGTCACATCTATATTAATTATTTATACGCCTTTTATTTTAGTGATATTTTTATACTTGATCAGTTTTGTCATTGATAAACAAATTCAGGATGGGACAACAACTTTTACGGAAAAGTCTTGCCGTCAGTGTTTAAAAACACAAAATATGTTGTCATTATAGTGCAACGAATCAGACATAAGGAGTACTAGTCCACTATAGTCGTAGTAGAAGAATAATTTTGACCAAGTAAATGACATAATGACCCAAAGCAAAACAAATTAAATACCATGGTTCATACAACAAAACGAAAATAACCTTTACAAAAACAATATTAAACGGAAACGACAACAATATAAAAAACGACACAATTAGAGAAAGAAATAAGGCAACCAAAAAAAAAGCCCGTACACACACACGCAAAACGACAGGAGCTATAAAATCAATGAAAAATAAATTTAGGGCAAAAAATAGATCGGAAATCGTATTAAATAAAATTTTACAAAACTAAATGAAGTGAATAACTTGATTAATGACTAGATAAATTATCTATTTATTAGAATAAATAAATTATTTATCTAAAAAATTTGTTATTTACAATTATTTAATTTAAAAAATTTTAAAATCTGTTATTTACTTTAACTATTTACTGTAAAAATAGACATGTTTGATTTTGTATTTTTGAAATCTTTTAATTTTT
This sequence comes from Ficus hirta, assembly GCA_038430175.1. Classification (NCBI taxonomy): domain Eukaryota; kingdom Viridiplantae; phylum Streptophyta; class Magnoliopsida; order Rosales; family Moraceae; genus Ficus; species Ficus hirta. The sequence continues at coordinate 40,599,143 of CM076585.1, read as the reverse complement.
GTTTAGATATATATATTTTTTAATCTTCATATATATATATATATATATATATATATACTTATCTAAGTAGATTTAATGGATTTTGATGATCTTTTCAGTATCTTCACCACCATTAACACAATGAGGAATAAGCTGAGAAGGATTGGGGAGAAGGGAAGTTGGAGTTCCATGAAGAAGGTGAAGAAGAGGAAGATAGAACTAAAGGGGCTGCAATTCTTTGTGATTTGAGGTTGGCTTCACTGAATTATAATTTATAGGACGAAAATACAGGATAAATTGGCCGGCTTGTAATGTTACAAAATAATCATCGCTTGTTCCGGTGGCAATTTGCATACATGAATTCATAAAATAAAATAAAATAACAAAATTATTATAAAAAAAAAAATGTTGTGCAACTTTCATGGATCATTTGTCTTGAATTGTCAAGAATCTTTCTTATTTTGATTCAGTATCTTTTCTTCTAGCATTCCAAAGATCGATGTACATATATGAACACATTTTTCTATGTGCATAAAACTATCCCTCATGTGTCACTAGTTGTATTTTTCTTTGCTCTTACATTTCTTTTTTTTTTTTTGTTTTATTGTTTTAGGTGATGTTTTGTTAGTCAATAATGTCTTTGTTAGGTTTACGACTTCCATAATATTTTAACTTCGGAAAATGTGTCCTTTTGTGGACATATGATGAAATTGAAACCTTATGCTTACGATTTCCACAATATTTTAATTTTGAAAAAAATGTGTAATATGATGGAATTGAAACCATATGGGTAATAATAGCATGTTATCTATACAAAGAAGGATGACATAGCTGTTTGAATCATAAGTTTGAACTCATAATTTAAACTCTTTTTTTAAACAGTATTTTCTTTAATGAAAAATTGAATTCTTTATTCAAATATATGAACCAAAACAGGTCAATAAAGATTGATGATGTGAAAAAATACGGGACATTTTTTGACACGAGGCCATACGAATGTCTTTATTTTTTTTATCCATCACCTTTTGTACATTGCATGTGCCACCTTGTGGATGAAGTAATTATTTTATGTACATTGCATGTGCCACCTTGTGGATGAAGTAATTATTTTATGAAACACTTTAATTAAGTGACCGTTTGGATCATAAATTTGAACTTATAATTTAAATAGTAAATTTAAAATTTTATGAGAGAAAATACTGTAAGGAAAAAAAATTGTAAAGTGAGTTTAAAAAGGAATGAGAGTTAAGTTGTAGTTTCTCTTAATGAATCACAACGCCAAAATCCTAGAAAAACATAACTAGAAAGATGAATAAAAAAACCTAACAAAAAATCACACACACTCTCAACGGATGAATTTTATGTGGTTCGAGCTAATACCCCTTGATTAGAGAATTTCCTCAAATTTCTCAAAGACCAATCACCAATCTCTCATGAACAAGTAACTCAAAGATTTTCTTTAATTTGTTCTGCAGTGCACAAGTCGATACTAGAAAAGCTCCTCTGAACTTCTCTCTATTGAGCTTACACAGTTAGTGACGAAATCGAAAAGTTTTATTAAGGGAGCATATAACCATATAGATAAATTTCGAGAAATATTGATTAGATTTTTAATTTTTTTTTATGGGGCTTAATGTAATTTTGTATATATATTTATATTATATATACACATACGGGTAAATAAAAGTGGGGGAAGCCCGTTGGTCTCATTGCCTGTCACTGTGTACACAGCGGATCTCTCGTACATGATTGGTCACACGTGTATTAGATCAGATTGAATAGAACTAACTTCCAGATGTCACCGTGCAATTGGTACATATTTTCTTTTGATCCAACTTGTAACATGTTTTAAAGATTTTTAAAGCCTCCTCTTCTCCAAAAAATAAAAATATAAAAATAAAATAAAATATGTTTCAAAAGGTCATGATTTTTTATTTTATTTATTTATTTATTAAATTTACAATACGTAGTCTATGACTTATACTTATTGAAAACAAATGAAAATACTATCGTATTTTGAATCTGAAAATTTTATCCAACCCTCCCTTCTTGTCCATTGAACTAGTCCAAGTGGTTTAAAGAAGAAGATCACGAGCTCCAACGATATTTGAAAAGGTCACGGTTATAACACTATATACTTATAACTTCACTCTTTGGATTCATATATTTGTCAACTTATCTTATTTCATTCTTTTTTTTTTTTCCCCTCCTGCATCATTTTTACCTCGTTATTTTTATTTTTGTCGTTTTGTGGTTGAAGTAAAGCCATGAAGGTGTATAACTAAACGTTAATATGAGATAGCTTTATTCGGAATTAAGCAAGTAATTAGTTAAAGAGTGGTTCCATTGGTATACCCCTCTTAACTATCCACACTCCTCTTCTAAATATACACCACTCTTAATTCTAAATTAATTAAATTTATTTAATACACATCCCTATATATTACAAAATTACCCATAACTATTTCCCTAAAATTGTTGAAGCTTTAGATATAAAGCTTTTTTTATTTTCATACGTAAAGCAAATTGAAATTTTTTTCAAAAATATATATCTTTACTAATTATCTTTTTAAATGAATATATTTACACTATATTTATTAACTTAAAATTCTTTAAGAAAAAAGAAGTTTGCATTAAGCAAAAAGAAAAAATGGTCATTGAAAAGTGAAAATAAGAGTCTGGTTATAGCTAGATTCTGAATAGTAAGGGTTTATATGTTGTTTCTAGGCAAAACAAAAAACAAAAAACAAAAACAAAAAAAAAAGGGTTTATATAGTGCTTATTTAGGTATGTAACATATGTCAGTGAAGAGAAAAATAAGTATCAGTAACTTTTTTCTTTTATATTACAGTATAATTATATAACTAAATTATTGTAGTTGTCCTTTTTAAATTAAGGGTTGATTTAAACATCTTTAATATATGCATATATGCAACAAACAAAACGGCTTAAAAGTAAAGATATTAAAGCTTTGTTAGAGAGGGCCAAAAAAAAAAAAAAAGTCAAAATCTACAGATGTTGACATATGTGTAACTAATGCTATACTGTAAAATACTATATAACTTTGTCATACTTATATGAAAAATTCAAAAGCAAATTACAGCTTTATATAAAAAAAAAAAAAAAAAAAAAAACTAAGTACGAATGATTATTTTAATAATAAAAAATAAAATAAAAAGGGTTTTTTTAAATATATTTCTACGGTTTTTTTAAATGGTCAAAGTGAAAATGTTCTAATTTTATTCCTGAAAATTGGAAATTAAAGTTTCGATTTTAGATTTCAAAATAGAAAGAATTTTCTCTTCTAAGTATAATTTTATAATTTTAGCCAATTAGAGTTACTCCCTTTTTTGTATTTTTATGTAAGGGTCTTTTTATAATAATAAATTTTAGTTTAAAGTGGCGTATGAAGAGTAAAATGGGGTATGTGAGACTAAGGCAAACAATTAATTAGAAGAAATATTGGAATTAAATATATAGAGGTGTGAGGTGTAAGAAAAGTAAGAAGACATGTGGATTAATTCTAAACCATTAAGATTATAGTCATTTTACTTTCCTGTTAACATTGTTCTCGCAATCACTTATCAAATTTAAAAAAAAAAACATTGTTCTCAATCATAATTGAGATTGTTACCCTTAGTTTGATGTCGTTTTTTAGTTTAACGTCGTTTATGTTGAAACATTACAAGTTCACAGTTCCACAACAAACATCCCATTATAAATAGCATTAAATATTTCATATTAAAAAATATATATAAATAAAATAAATTTCCATCGGAAAATAATTAGAAAACAGTGGTTAAAGCTTTTGCTTAAATGCAAAACCCAGGCTTCCAAACAAAGGGGATACATACAACTTTTGTTACTGTATCTTTAAAATGTATCATTATTCCTGTTTCAATCTTTGTTAATAGATTCTCATTTTCTTTATTTACCCCCTTTATGTAAGAACCTAAAATGCAAAAGCTATCCAAATTGATACACTAATTAAAGTAAAAAGGAAACAATATCTAGTTTAGTTAAATCCATAAGTTTAGATGAAAACAAAATTTCATTAACCATCACATTGTCCATGATCGTCGACAATGACTATTAAAGAGCTTCATGATTGTCGCCCACTTGTCTACCACCAAGAATTGGCGATGAACCTCGATCGTAAGAGAGCTCGATAAGATCAAACCTGCCTCAAATAAAAATTTTTAGAGAAAAATTATAAAAACAATCTCTCAAATAGACATATGTTTAACTATATATTTTTTTGTCATTTCTTAATGTTTGTTTAGATTTTTGAAATTTTATATTTTTCTAATCAAAGATAAAAAAACTAAAATTATTATAGCTGAAATTATGAATCAAATCTAATTTGATTTGAGGAGCAATCCTATAAATCAACCAAAATTTAATTCTAACAAACCCAATCCTTTGATTTTTCGTTATCAAAACTAGTGGGGTATTGACTAAACAAACATTTATTCTTTGCTTTAAAAAAAAAAAAAAAAGAAAATAATTAACAAACAAATATTTTAAAGGTTCCATAACACGTGCGAGTCCGTGACTTTTTTTTTTTTTTTTTTATCAACAGTATTCTAGACATTATACGGAAGGACATGTCTTTGACTTTTTATATGATTTTTGCCAAGGGACTGACTTTTTATATGATTACGGTAGAACTAATTTGACATGTCAAGAAAATACTAGCTAGTCTTTGTAAAATTGGTTACAGTGCGTTTAGTTGGAGAGAAAAGATGAATGAAAAGATTAGAAGAGAGATTTAAAAACATTTAAAATAACACATTTTTATCTATTTAAATTGAAGAGATTATTAGAGAGATTCAATATTAAACTATAAGAAAATGACATCTCACTCCTAATTTTTTTTTCCTAGGATGATCAGCCACTCACTTCTTATTTTCTTTTTTTTCTTACCAAACATACCCTTTGTTGAAAAAAGTGGGTGGAAAACTATTTGAGTGCAAATAAAACAAAACAGAAATTATCCAAAAAAAAAAAAGAGGGTTTGAGGCCTACGAAATTTGCTATTCTTAATGTTTTATTTGCCCCTGCTACAAAATTTACTAACGGTTTTTTTAATCTCTTCACTTATTTAAAACATTAAGGCTGGAATGATTTTACAACCTGATTACACTTCTCTTCTCTATTCAGTCACTATGCGTTTGAGTAGGACAAACAGGATAATTGCCTTTCCCGACTCGAAGATGAAGGACAAGTTTTCCTCAAATTTCTTGTATAATAGATCAAAGTACTCATCCAATATCTCCTCTCCAAAATGCTTCTCAAATGTTCCTCCCATGCTAGCTCTCAAGGTAGATGCATATTCTTTCGATCGAAGCATTTGTTGCGGTAGGTGCTCAATTGTTTCGATGCTGAAGCATCCATTCCGCTTTATCACTGCTTCCACTTCTTGTGGAGATGCCAAATATAATGGCCAATTAAACGAGTCTACGTTTTCACCGCTGATTTTACCCTGTTTCAGAAAAGAACAAAAATTTTCGGTTTTAGAACCGAAATAGCAAATGTTGCATCTCGAGTAAAAGAGTTGATTAGAGATTAAAAGTTTATCAAGTCCCAGATTGAACTATCACAAAATCGTATGATTAAGAAATAAAATTATGCGAGGCGAGTATGCAGGGCAGAAAATTAGGAAACAATAAGGAAAGTTTGAGATCGAAAAGAGATTTTCAGTTGTTATGAAAGACCGCAATCTTTAATTACCTTGTTGACCATGTCGATGAGACAGGACCCCAGAAGTTCCATTGCCTTGTTACCCGAAGCTTCAGAATGAGAAGCTCCGTTGGGGCGACCGGGAACGATAAAGGCCAACAATCCACCCTGAACAATCTCTTCTGCTCTAGCTTTGAGAAAGTTCTCCATGTCCTTGGCGTATTGAGCTTCGTAAGCCTTTACGACTTCGTTGGTGGAATTTGAGTAGTGGATTTTTCCTTTATTCCAAGCGGGAGATCTCCTATCGGTGACCTCTTTCGGCACTGTAGAAAGCATTTGGAGAGAATGTGAAGCGTGCACAAAGTGAAGGGAGGCACTCGGAAATAACCGACCATAGAAAGAACCCGGCACACCCGAGGCAAAATATCGCCTTTCGGGAGGGAGGGTTGTGAAAAGCTGGTTGAAATCATTTGAGGCCTGGTCATTAAAGAAGACTTGAAACTCTGGTGGCTGAGAAATTTTTCCCTCGCTTCGACACTTGATCTCCAAAGCATCAATTATGTTCTGGACTGCTGCAAATGTGTTAGGTCCGGCTGCGCAGCCCAGATCAGCGAGTCGGAGGGTGTTATAAGATGAAAAAATATTGACATCAAGTTTCTCAGCAATTGACTTGTTTATCAGTTCTTTCGCAGCATCTATACTTTTCATCTGCAAATACAGAAAATTGGTTCATTTAGTTATTTTTTAGTTCAGTTTCTTGTCACAATATATGCTTTTTCCTGAAAATTCAGCTCATATGCTCTTAGACTAACAGTTTTTGACATCCTGATTTAAACCCACTTTTCAAACATTTCTCTTTAACGTTTTTACTCACAAAATCTTGGATTTGCTATTTAAATTATGAGTTTGAACCTATGATCTAAATGGACTCTTAGAAACTTGAAACTATAGAAGAAGATTATAATATTTGAAGTGAAAATTTGTACCTGAAAATTGGAGTTCTTGCTATAGCTGTAGAGGCCACTTCCTCCAGTCATTGTATATGCTATTGCTTCTGATTTCTCCATCTCTCCTTCTCAAAAAACTTTCTTTTTTGCTTGCACAATTTGTTGTATACCAAAAGTTACACAACAAATGCTATTGTATGCATAGATTTAATGGCTATGAATTTTCTACCACGGATATAAAAAGTCAATGAATTGGCAAATACGTAGGATACACGTATGATGGCATTAAAGATATAGATAAAGTTTTCTTTATTTGGATTGGACTATTTCCCACATAAACTTGGAAATACATTGAGTTTTATCATTTAATAATAAGTGCTTTTCGGTAGTGATTTTTCTCATGGAAGTTTCAAAAAATAAAAAATAAAAATAAAAGAATTTGGTGGGTTCAATAAAACCAAAGCCGGTTACCCTCCGAGCACAGTAGTACTTGAATAAACATGAAGGATGAGAAATTCAATTTCTTTTATTGATATTAAGATTAATGGATTCATACTCACATTATGATAAAATCGGATCCGTAATTATCAATAGATTATATATACAACTGCAAGAGAAATTCAAACAGCATAAAACAACTAAAGGAAAAGTCTTGCGGTCAATGTTTGAAAACAATTTATGCTGTCTTTACAAAGTAACGAATCAGATATATGGAGTAGTCAAATATATGTCGTCATATAGGATAACTTTTATAAAATAATTGACTTTCAATGACCAATACATTAAAATAATACGATGGCACTTAAAATCTAACAAATTAATCTTAAAAAATCAAGTGATCCTTATTGACCATTTTTTATCATACCAAAATAATATTGTTTCCATTGTCACATCTATATTAATTATTTATACGCCTTTTATTTTAGTGATATTTTTATACTTGATCAGTTTTGTCATTGAGAAACAAATTCAGGATGGGACCACAACTTTTACGGAAAAGTCTTGCCGTCAGTGTTTAAAAACACAAAATATGTTGTCATTATAGTGCAACGAATCAGACATAAGGAGTACTAGTCCACTATAGTCGTAGTAGAAGAATAATTTTGACAAAGTAAATGACATAATGACCCAAAGCAAAACAAATTAAATACCATGGTTCATACAACAAAACGAAAATAACCTTTACAAAAACAATATTAAACGGAAACGACAACAATATAAAAAACGACACAATTAGAGAAAGAAATAAGGCAACCAAAAAAAAAGCACATACACACACACGCAAAACGACAGGAGCTGTAAAATCAATGAAAAATAAATTTAGGGCAAAAAATAGATCGGAAATCGTATTAAATAAAATTTTACAAAACTAAATGAAGTGAATAACTTGATTAATGACTAGATAAATTATCTATTTATTAGAATAAATAAATTATTTATCTAATAAATTTGTTATTTACAATTATTTAATTTAAAAAATTTTAAAATCTGTTATTTACTTTAACTATTTATTGTAAAAATAGACATGTTTGATTTTGTATTTTTGTCATCTTTTAATTTTTGTTTAGATATATATATTTTTTAATCTTCATACTTATCTAATTGGAGCTAAAAGAAGAAGAAGAAAAAAAAAAAAAAAACCTGAAGAACGTATTGTAGCTGAAACTATAAATCAAAGATCTGATATGAGGGGCAATCCCACAAAATTACAAATCACCCAAAATTTTAATTCATTCCTTTGATTTTTGGATTTTCATAACTATTAACTAAACGAACATTTTAAAGGTTCCCTAACATGTGCGAGTCATGTGAATTTTTTTTTTCCTACCAACAGTGTTCTAGACATGGTGGGAAGGATCATATGTTTGATTTTTTTTAATATTTATTTATTTTTTTAATTTTATTTTTTGCTAAGGGACTGACTTTTATGATTACGGTAGAACTAATTTCAGCTTTACTTCTTAAAAAAAAAAAAAAAAAATTAACTAGCTAATATTCTTTGCAAAATTTGTTACCTGGGTAAGAGAAATAAAAAAGGTTAGGATAAGAGTTTTCCTTTGTTGCTTGATATAAGAGGAAAAAAAAAAAGATAAGATAAGAAAATATCAAATCTAACATATTGTACCAAATTATGAGCATTAATTAATGCCAAATTGGTCAGTAAAACTCGTAAGATAGAAGCTAGATAAAGCCCTTTAAAATAAAATACACCATGAGAACTAATAAGTGCACTTTTTTGTTTCAGTAAGAACTATGTTGGATGTTTGTATCTAATGATGAAGTCAAGAAAAAAAATATTCAGTTGGGAATGAAGAAAAAAATCAGAATTATTTTTTAAAAAATTTGGATAAAAAACGTAGTTATATAACTTTACTATTGAGAAGTGACACAATTATCATTTTTCTTATAATATAGGGATATTGTTAACATTTTGAAAAACTTGTAGGGCCAAAAAATTTTGATTTTTAAAATTTGAGTGAGACCTCTAATTTTGCTTATAAAATGGGGCATCATGAAAGTTTTATTCTTCTTCAATTTTTTTTTTTTTTTTAAGTTGAGGGCAGGGAGATTCAAAGAATATTTTTAGACAATAAAAAATAAATTTGAAAACCACAAAGACTAACCCCTAATCTTAGTTTTGCAGCATATAGGTAGACAAACAAAACTAGAAGAAAACTCAAATGTGAAGAGATACTACTCAAAGCAAGGAGGGCGGGGGGGGGGGGGGGGGGGGGGGGGGGGGGGGGGGGGGGAGGGAGGGAAGGGGGGAGGAGAGGATAAGAACAAGAAAATTGTACAGCTTGAAGATAGCTCAAATTGTTATACACAATCGAATGATTCTTCAGATTCCAAGTTACCAATCATAATTTTGCACCAAGTGATCTGGTGAATTAGTTAATTTTCGACAAAAACAAAAAATAAGATAAATAGCTGCAACAATATTTTCAGTAGTTTAAAAAAATTATAATTTACTTTTCTTTTTTAGAGAAAAATTAATATCAAAGATTACCGAATATGTTGGCACCCACTAATAATCCTAATAGACCTCAACAAGCTTCTCGTTAAATTTGTTGAAAAAACCAAAATGATAATTAAATTCTGCGTTATAATTACTTCATATATAAAACAAAATATGGTAGTTATGCAACCTAGGATCTATAATATTTTTCAAGAAAAATATAATTCATATAAACTTCCACAAAAGGTGAAGAGTTCGAATCCCATTCCTCAACTTCAATTATATATATATATATATATATATATAATTCAAGAAAATCTAGCACAAAACCTCTATAAAACTGAGTGATATCCATATGCAACTTCAATGTGTTTATCTGCCAACACTTCTTCCGAAAATGGAGAATCTACTCCAATTCTCCCTATTCAATTTCATGCCTTTTCTCCTTCTCATGTTCATAATACCTAAATTAGCTTCTGGGAAGAGATCCGCTAATTCAACTCATTGTTTACCTCCAGGGCCATGGAGGCTTCCTGTCATAGGAAATCTGCACCTCCTTATCGGCTCTGACCTACCACATCATCGCCTGAGAGACTTGGCGAAAAAATACGGGCCCCTTATGCATCTACAGCTTGGAAAACTTTCTAATATCGTTGTTTCCTCGCCGGAAATCGCACAAGAGATCATGAAAACTCATGATGTTAATTTTGCGCAAAGGCCATCTCTCCTTGCTACAAGCTTCTATGAATCTGCAAACTTCATCTTCGTGCCTTATGGAGACAATTGGAGACAGCTTAGGAGAATTTGCACACAAGAACTGTTAAATGCTAGGCGCGTTCAATCCTTCCAATTGATTAGGGAAGAAGAGGTGTCCAATCTGCTTGGATATTTGCATTCCTGCTCAAACTAGCCGATCAATCTTAGCGAGAAAATATTTTCATTGACATACGACATCACGGCAAAGACGGCTTTTGGTAAGAAATGAAAAGATCAAGAGGACTTCATTGCAGTTGTCAAGGAAGGTATGAAGAATTCTGGAGGTTTCAGTGTCTCTGAGGTGTTCCCTTCCCAAAAATGGCTTCACTGGATCAGCGGCCTGTTGCCTACGCTAGAGCAAAGTTTCCATAAAGCTGACAAAATAGCTGACAGAATCATCGATGAATGCCGAGAAGATAAGGCAGCGACAACCAATAAGGGTAAAGCAAATAGTTTGTTAGATGTGCTTTTGGATCTTCAGGAAAATGGTGATCTTGCAGTTCCATTGGAAAACCGAAACATCAAGGCCATTATGCTGGTTAGTATGTCTGTCTCACGTATCCCATTTCTCATGTGACTGCTAACAGAGGCGAAGCCAAATATCTATTTCAATAGGGGCATATACTTAATTACAATAAAAAAAATAAAAAAATAAAAAAAAAACCAAACAACTTCAAAATAAAAAAACTAAACAATAAAATTTTAGTGAGAGTTATATTAAAATTTTTAATCTTTAGTGGGGTTGAAGCAAAAAAACCGTAATATTTTGGAATAGAATTAATTTTAGTGGGAGCTATAAGAGGAGAATTAAGATTTAATAGGGTAAGTAGAAAAGCTATTAACATTTTTAATTAGGTTTAATTAAAATTTAAAAAAAAAAAATTTAGGGTGGGTTGAAGCCCCTACTTGGTCCTTAACAATTCCGTCTCTAAGTGCTAACGGCTCCACAAACACAATTTTGGCTAAAAAGCGTTGCGTTTTTCAGGACATATTTGTAGCGGGGAGTGACACATCTTCTACAGCTCTGGAGTGGGCAATGTTGGAGATGTTGAAAACCCCGAAAGTGATGGAAAAAGCACATGTCTAATCCGATCGGAAAATTATTTTGCCTTTCTAGAATAATGTTTGGGATCCGAGTTCTAATCCTAATAGTTCAAATCATGCTTACTTTCATTATGTCAAACATTCATGTTCCAACTTCTTGAGCTTCGCTCTTTCTTAACCTGAAAAATGAAATTTTTTTAATAGGTAATGTCCTTCAAAAATTCAATGAGTAGGGGAAACCATCCGAATGGTATCATTTGGAAAAACATTTGAATGGAAATACTTGAATTAAAATATATGAATTGCCATCTGAACAGGTGTTTCGATGCTGATATTTTAAAAAAAATAACAATAATAATAATTTTGAACATAAATATTTAAATATATATATTTGGATATTTGTTGGAAGAGATCGAGATAAAGAGAAAATGGAGAAATGGCTCCATTTTTGTTCATGATTTTTTTTTTTTTTTTTTTGTGTGGAAACAAAGAAAAAAAATTATTTTATTTAAGTATTGGTACGCTGTTTTGATATAATTTAGACGTTTTAAATGACCATATCCATGATTTACATGTTTTTTTTTTCTCTGTCTTGATATTTTTTGCATGAAAAAGGAAAACTTGAAGAGTCCTGTAAACAGCGGAGAAGAAACTAAAACAGAGAAAAACAGGGGAGAAACATAGAAAAAAAACAGGGCAGAGACCGAGACGGATCAAGACCAAGCGATTTTATCTTTGGTCATTATTATTGTTATTTCGGTCAGGATTTAAGCCAAATAACAATAATAATGATAAAAGATAAAATCGCTTGGTCTTGATCCGTCTCGGTCTCTGCCCTGTTTTTTTTCTATGTTTCTCCCCTGTTTTTCTCTGTTTTAGTTTCTTCTCCGCTGTTTACAAACGGTCTCTTCAAGTTGTCCTTTCTCATGAAAAAAATATTGAGACAGAGGGGGGGAAAAAAATCCAAATCATGGATATAATCATTTAAAACGTCTAAATTATATCAAAACAGCGTACAAATACTAAAATAAATGAATTTATTTATTTGTTTCCACAAAAAAAAAAAAAAAAAAAGAATAGAAAAGAAGAGATTTTGAATTGGTTGAGTTTACTCAACTTGCAGAATCAAAGAAACAAAATTTAATTCATGAAAAATAGATAAAGCAAATATTAGCCTTCCCCTTTAATTAACTGAGGAGGTCAATCTGCAAATACTAAAAAAAAAAAAAAAAGACGAAATATCTCATAAGAAAATCAATAGGGCATGCTATTTTTATTTTTTATTTTTTAAACACTAGGACAAGGATTAAAAGGAACTGGAACCAAGTAGATATCTCCATTTCTTCTCACTGTCATACCGAAACTCTCGGTCATATTGAGATTTTCGTGGTTGATCCCATGAGGTAATTTCCAATCAAAATGGAACAACAACTGTGCAAGAGGAAGCTCAATGTCCGCTATGGCAAATGATATGCCGGGACATATCCTTCTACCAGCACCAAATGGGATGAGTTCAAAGTTTGTCCCTCTGAAATCAACCGAACTATCAATGAACCTCTCGGGGTAAAATCTCTCAGCTTCACTCCAGTACCTCGGATCTCTTCCGATTGCCCATCCATTGATAATGACCTTTGTTTTCGCGGGTATAAAATATTCATTAATGACACAGCTTTCTCTGGATTCCCTTGGAACTAGTAGAGGACCAGGAGGGTGTAATCTTAGAGTTTCTTTAATGACACACTTCAGGAATTTCAACTCGTGGAGGCCTGTTTCATCGACATTTTGCTGTTTGGAAAATACCCGCCTCACCTCAGCTTGTGCCTTCTCCATCACTCTCGGGTTCTTCATCATCTCTAACATTGCCCACTCTATCACCGTGGATGATGTCTCACTCCCGCCGATGAACACATCCTAAAAAAACATACCTTCTTTTAGTTCAAGCAATTTTGGGGTCCAATTTTTGTATGTGAAAACAATAGGTTTGTATGAAAACAAGAAAGGAAGCAATCAAGAGATCAAATATACATATATATATATATATATACACACATACACAACATATACATACTAACCAGAATAACTGCTTTGATGTTTATAGTTTCCAATGGAAATTCAAGATCACCACTGTCCCGGAGATTCAAAAGGACATCTAGTAGACAATCTGCTTGACCCTTTTCTTTTTTTGTTGCTGCCTTGTTTGCTGGATGTTCACCAATTATGTTATCGAGTATTTTGTCAAGTGTCTGAACACTCTTCTCGAATTTAGGCCCAAGACCACTAATCCAGAGAAGCCACTTTTGGGAAGGAAACGCCTCAGCAACACTAAAACCGGCAGCGATCTTTAGTCCTTCGTCCACGTTTGATATGAACACTTCCTGATCCTTACACTTCTTGCCAAAAGCCGCCCTTGCAGTGATGACATACGTCATGGAAAAAATTTTCTCACTAAGATTGACGGGCAAACCTGAATTCGATTGTAGATTTCCAATGAGATTTGATACTTCTTCTTCTCTGATTGACCGAAAGGACTGCACGCGCTTCGGACTAAGTAGTTCTTCAGCGCACATTTTCCTAAGCATTCTCCAATAATCTCCATAATGCCCGAAGACAATGTCTATACCATAGTACTTGCTTGCAATAAGGAGAGGGGGTCTTTGAGCAAATTTAACATCATGTGTTTTCACAATCTCTTTGGCTATCTCGGGTGAAGAAACGATGATATGGGAGACTTCGCCAAGTCGTAAATGCATCAAGGGTCCATATTTTTCGGCCAAGTCTCTTAGGCGATGATGGGGCGGGGAACCAATGAGCTGGTGGAGATTTCCTATGAAAGGTAATTTCCATGGCCCGGGCGGTGACTTCAGAGTTGATTTGCTTGTTTGGTACCTCTTCCGGGCCGCGATTTTCAATATCATTAACATGAAGAGAAGAAAAGTGAAAAGGGCAGAGAGGAAAGGGATAAGATTTTCCATAGACGGTTGTAAAGTTTCCTAGAGGTAAGTAAATATTTGGGTTGATTCAGTCGAAAATATGAATCAGAAATGTGAGAAGAAATTGAGGATTTATGTGTTCTTCAGATGGTTCTTGGTGAAGAGTGGGAAGATGGTCAGCCTGCAGGTACAAAGTCTTTATGTCTGAATTCTAATTTGTCTTCGTATTTGGAAGTCTTCCAATCAACATTTTTGTTAAATTTGAACTTTGAAACTTTTTACAATTTCCAAGTCAGTGGAAGACTTGGACTAGGGAAGTCATTTCCCACCAGACACATGGCAAGAAACGTCAAAGTTCATTAATTTAAGGAATTTCTAATAAAGTATCCATAGAAACAACTATTTCAGTCGTTGAAAGTTTAATCTATAACTGAAGCAATTCTGGTCGTGCTCTCTCGTTAATTCTTAACATAGGTCTTACTGTAAAAGCTGCCTAATTATTATTTCTTTTTCATAAAAAAGAGTAACTTCCTGTGGGAAATATTTAGGACTTCACAAGTTGGAACAAATCAAAAATTAGGCAATTATGGAAAAAAAAAAAAAAAAAAAAACCGAAATAAGCTTTTGAGAAAGGTTGGCAGAAAAATTTTAGACAACGTTTCACAAAGAGTAATTTTCGTTAGAAATATAGGTAAATTCATAATATACATCCTTATCGTCACCGGCTAAGAGTGACTAAACGGACAAAACCTATTGTTCATTCCATCTCATCGAGGCATTATACAATTCATTCCATCTGATCAAGAATTTTAAGATCATTCCCAATCACACAAGCTGCAATTCCAATATTTTATTAGTAAGTCAAGATTTAATTATTTCATTTGGACACAAATGAAAACAAAGTTCCCAGGGAAAAATGTAATTTAAAAGTCAAGTTGTAATAAAAAAACTTATTAATCAATTTATCGTAATTTCTTTTATGTTTCTCTAATTTTTTTAAAAAATATATTTTTAGTGTAGAGAGAGTGTGTTGGAAATTAAACTTGATTTTCGGCCTAATGTGTTCTTGGGTTTAAGTTGTGAGTAGTCCAAATAAAGGCCCAAGAAATGGGTGGTCCTTATTAAGCCTAGTAGTTAGGTTTTTGATCAAATAAATGAATGGATATGGTTTGTCTAACTGGTCATATATGGTCCAAATGAAACGAATGACTATGATTTAGTTAAACAGTTACATTTAAGCTAAATAAAATAAGTGGTCACGGTTCATCCTTGTTAACTATAAATAAGGGTAATGTACTCCATTTTGTTTCGAGCAAAAAATTTGAAAAACATATATAACAAGTTCTCTTTATTTTCATTTATAAATTTGTATTTTAGTTTTTTCCCCCCCTCAAGAACTAACTTATAATAGAGTTTACTTTAATATGAAAATGTAAATTAAAAAAAATTATGCACTTACAATGCAATATTGTCGATTTTGATTTATTTGAGATACAGTATGATAAATATGAGTACTTCTATCTAAAATCAAATTTAGGGTCACATTGAACGTTTGATTTAAATAATGTAAAGTAGTAATTAAAAAATTTTAAAAGGAGGCAAATAAGAGACAAAGTTGTAAAACTATAGGGTGCCTTTGAAATTTTTAAAATTTAAGGGGTCAAAAAAGAAAAAGATTAATGAAAAAAGCACAAAATGAGGTAAGAAAAGTTTATTTTGGACAGATTTGGTTGATAAAACATCATAGAACTAGTCCGAATCCAAGAACCTGACCTCAGTCCCGATTATGCACCCCAATCTAGTCTATGGTGATAATGTAATACCTAGATTTTTCCGATATTACTATTTCCTTCCAAAGGAATTAAATGTATACCACAGAAGTATTATTGAAAGAGAAGCTCGGTTAAGAGTTTTCTTACATTTTATGAGTTTTTCAGGTTCAATAAAACTCAAAATGGATTATGTAGATTAGCAACGGACCTTTCGAGTCAAAAGGGACGAAAAAGTACATGATTTAAAGAAAGTCAAAGTTTGACCAAGAACGGTCAAAGGATTGACTTTGCAGTATTGTGAAATAAAGTATACTGCGAAAACCATCTTTAGGGTTGAGATAGCATGAATAGGCTTTAAAAACCACCTTAGAAAATCAAGCACACCTAGTAGGAATTAAAGACAAAAAGGGCTCGGAAAAATAAGAAAAATTTTATACTGTCCATTTTTACATAGATAAATTTTGGACTGCAAAACAGTACAAAAATACTGTGTATAAGTGAACACAGTATTGGAAATATCTGTGTAGCTTAAAAATGGACTGGTTATTGAGGAAAAGAGCGAAACAAGGCCTAAGGTGAATGACATCACCTCACCTTTTATTTATGACATCATAATTTATTTCTTTAAGCTTGGAAAGAAATTTTTGCTTGTTCACCAAGCATATGGCCGGCCACCTCACCCTCCCATTGTATAATTTTTAATTTTTTGGGGTTTTTTGTGCAATTTAGCAAAGTTTCTCCACCTCTATAAATAGGTGAGAGATTTAAATCATTTTATTCAAAAACCTAGCCAAACTCTTGTCTTTTTTCTTCACCAAAAACCGACCATTAGGGAGAGAAAAGGGAGAAGAGAAAATCAAAATTTCCAAAGGGGTTTTGCTTAAAGGGAATTCGGATTTTCATCTAGAAAGTCAAGGAAAGGTTTGAAAAATTTTTGAACCACTTTGGCTAAGTTGCCGAGTGTGGGGGGGGAGGAAAAAAGGAAGAGAAAAATTTGAGGTAGGAAGCCTTGGTGGTGTGGCCGGATTTGTGGTGAACCAACCAAGTGACCAAAAGAATTTTGGTGCCCCTAGGTGAGTGGTGAGGCCGGTTGTGTTGACCTAGGAGGAAGGAGAAGTTTTGGTGCCCAAACCCTAGTCTTGAACCAAGGTATTTTTCTTTAAGCCCTAAGCTTGCAATTGAGTTTTCAATTTGAAATTTATTTGTATTTCAAGTTGAAAAATGTAAGAGCATAAGCTCAAATTTTCTTTGTCCTAGATTGATTAGATGTGGTGCTTGATTTAGGCTTTAAGGGTGGTTTGATGTTTAATTTTTTTATGAGCTTTAATTTTATGCTTATGTTTGATTGAATGCTAGGGTGCATGTTAGATGGATGATGAATTGTATGTCCCCTGTTTTTATGTGCAAACCGGTTCTAGAAATGCATGTTAGGTTGTTAGTTTTGATTATAGAATGGTATGTGAATGTATGGATGTTGAGACAATCTAGAACCATGCAAACCTAAGCTAGGACAGTTTGGTTTTTGGTTTGCATGGGCGCGTTTGAGTTGCATGTTTGTTCATGTGGGACGTTAGAAAACACTGCATGTGTGCTATCTAGGCTCCCGCGTGTTTGGTTGAGTTAGCTTACACGAAATAGGACGTAAAATGAATGTGAGAACAAAAACTGCCAGTTCGGATGTGAACTGCCCAGTTTTCTAAAAAGTGGAATTTGAGGCCTTTGGAGGCCGAATTGAGAAAAACGTAAAACATAAAAGTTGTAGAGAACGATTTTTCCTTGAGGGCACCACGGACGGATTTCCAAAATAAGGCTCCAATAGCCTTCGTTTTCACGAAAAACCGAGCCTGATCCGTGCCCAGGATTTGTGCACGACCAGGTGAGTTCAAATGGCAATATGAACCAGTTAGAGTCCGAATTGAATTTTTTGTAAAACACGAAAGTTTTAGGATTTTTCGAGAACTAGAACTTTTGTGAAGACAACTTTTTCAAAATCGGAATGGATCTTTAAACTGACACGGTTTTATAAAGACTATGCAGGGAACAGGAAATTCCTGCACAGGATTTTCTAAAAATAGTTCGGAAAAAAATTGTATCTTTCCCAAAACCACTGTTTTGACTAAGAAAACTGTTCCAAAGGCAGTTTCTAGCCCTAAATGATTTTTACAAAGACCTATTTCAAGAATATGAATTTTTACGAGTTAAGTAAAAGATTTTTGAAGTTAATTTACTCAAGTTTCCAAAAAAATGGAAAATGGATTTTTAAACCAAAATTGGGTAAGCAAGATGATTACGGGTAATAACCGGAAGTGATATCCGAGTTACCAGGCCAAAGCCTAAAGCTCAAGTTTGACTCGTATAGGGTTGACCTTAGTTGACCAAAAGTTGACTTTGGTTGACCAAAGGTTTGACTACAAATAACCTTAAGGGTTAGTCAAGATAACCTTAAAGGATACCAAGATTAATAAATTAGGCTAAGATATAGGGTTAATTGAAGTAACCAAATGGTTTATGAACAAAGATAAAGCCCAAGGTTAGGAAGGTAACCTAACCCTAGCGGTATATATGATGATTTAGCACATAAGGTTACTATTTGTAACCCAGTAAGACATCTAGTATTGGGGACATACAATTAGGATTATATAGGCATGTTGATTAGATTACCAACATTCTACAATACTAATTAGACCCTCACCTATGTCCTTCAATAAGCAGGAGGTAACCTGCAGCTGTACTCAGAGAAGGGGCAGTACTACGCAGGACATAGCAAGAGAGGTAAGTACAACCACCGCCTACAGCATAGGCTTTATTGTGGTATTTGCCCAAGTATGTTATTGTTAGATGTATGTTAGGAGTGTATGCCTTATTGTATGTTATGTTGTTGTTGCTATGTTATGTTGTTGTTGTTATGCTATGTTATTGTTATGCTATGCTATATGCCATGTTAATTCTATGTTGTATGCTAAGTTATGAAGTATGATAAGTCAAGGTAAGTTCATAATGAATGTTATGTTTATTAAGACATGAAGCATGTATGTATGAGAACACGAAGCATGTTCACGAAATCTTATAAGAATAATAAGATCAAGTATGACATGACAAGATGAAAAGAAAGTAAGATGGCGAGCAAGTCGCCTGTGTTGTACCGACCCGCGTTAGGTCGGGTTGGACTATGGTTTGAGTTGGAAATGGTTTGGCCGCCCCAACCACTCCGTAGTCGCGCGCCCGGTACGTACACACAAGTAAGGGGCCCATAAGTAAGATAAGTAATGAAAGTAAGTTAAGAATGAATTGAGCATAATACGAGCATAAATGGACCATGCATTATGATGTGTATGTTATGCTATGATGAATGAAGTTAAGAAGTGGTACAATATGTATGATAAGTTAAGGTTAGATTATGTTTATTTATGTCGCGGTATAGGAAGTTGTACTTGCTGAGCGAAAGCTCACTGTCTTACGTCTATGCTGTAGGTAAACAACCTGTCAGCAATGGTTGATGCAAGATGGAAGGGCGTGGCAGGGCAAACTGTGAAATGTGGGAAATCTAGCCGCTACGCGTTTTGTTTTCTTATGTATTTATCTTATGTTTAAAATCCTTACTACAGACACGTTTATATGATGCACGCGTTATACGCTTTTATGTTTGTTAAAAAAAAAAAAAAAAAAAAATTTCCGCTGTTTTTCGTAAGTATGTAAGTATGTATGAGAAGTTCAGTATGTATGTATGTATGGTAATGGCCTGTACTAGGCGGGTCGTTACAGATAAAACCCAGCCCTGGCCCTGATTTCATATCTCGACCATGACCCAAATCCTAGATCTCGACCCTAACTTCAATCTCGCATTATGGCGCAACCCCAATCCTAGTTGTGGATTTAATTGCCTTGGCCATTCATAGATCCACCAAATCATGTCTAGATTCCGACCCTGACCCGAACCTGGATCTTGATCACATCCCTTGTCCTGGATCTATCGTGACCTAGTCTTTGATCTTGATCTCACCCCATTCGAAAACCCAACCTGACTTTGACTATTTTCCCTGACCCAGTCCCAAATTACTACCCGTATTACTCTTTGATATATTTAGAATATTTGACATGTTGGTTAATACAATATTCTTTTAGGTCATAGTATTCTTTACAATCTAATTCATGCTTTCTTGATGTATTAGACATCACAGTCTGTATATAATATATAAAAGTTGCCGAACATTCTATTATGTTAAACTAATAAAATTAGAAGTGCCAATAGCACATAGCAAACAATGCCCCAATTGATAGTAAACTAGCTAATGAACAGATAAGTACCCATTAATATGCTCAAACATTAATGATTCTTTGAAAGATAAAGATAAAGTACGTGTAACAGAAGTTGAGCATACACAATGTTTTAAATCGTGCATTTTATTGACCTTTCTGAGGAACGTGGGCAGTGAGAGTTGCTAAAGTTTTGTGAAGTGCTACTATTTGTCATTAAAAAATATATACATTGCACAAAGTTCTTAACTTAGATAAAAAAAAAAAAAAAAAAAAAAAAGGAAGAAGAAACATAAAACAGTTCTTTGTTGTTCTTTTAAAAAGTAAACGATAGCGACAGGAAAAACAGTTTATTGATACTTATCCCTTTGTAACCATTAGATCAAAAATTCCTATTTTTCTTTAAAATAAGAATTAAAGGTAATTCTAGATATTATCATCAACAAAAGATGAATTTGTAGACTACTAACTCAACATAATAGTATTTTCTTTTGTCTTCCACTAACACAACACCCAAGGTCCTCTACTACTAAAAGTTAATCGGTATAATTCCTATCTGTTGTAAAACTTGCCCATCAAGATTTCATACTGAAAAAGTAACTCAGTATAAATTTTATCTGACATCAAGACTTATCCACTAAGTTTTCATACTAAAAAAGATAATATCAATATAAATTTTATCTGACATCAAGGCTTATCCACTAAGTTTTCATACTAAAAAAGGTAATATGTCTAAATTATATATGTAAAAAGTTAGATAGTTCAAATTTTTATCTGATTAAAACTTTAATGTCAAATCCTTGATATTGCATTTTTATAAGCAAAAAAATTTCATCTAGGGAACTTTAAAGTGGCAAATTCCCATACTGCTAAAACTATTAAAATACTATATTTGGTGATTTGATAACTTATCTATACTTATATCAATTGATCACTTTTTACTATTTTATTAAGTTACAAAAATTAATAATTGTCACACTATAAAAAATTCATGTCATAGTTTTAGGTTAATATTATAACCTAAACTTTAATTTACATATGGAATTTTAATTAATTAACTTATTTATTTACAATAATTTCTTATCAAAATTTGGACATTACAATCTATCTTACTTAATGAATTTTTGGCATCGAAAATTAAAACAAATCTTGGAAGTCCTCGTAGCATGAAATTCATGATAATTTGATCCTATTTCTGTAACGAAAGGGAAATTTTTCTACAATTCACCTTTTAAACGTTGGTGTTCTACTTTCAAATCTAGCTCGTTAGACATTCGATCCCTGACACTCCTTCATGTCTTCTAAAATCGTTAGTAGGAAGGTTAGCACAAATTTCCATGATAAACTCGATTTCGGCCTTGACTAGCTCCTTCTTGAGAAATTCATCCAAGGACTAAAGCATCATTAGTGAAGAAGACGACCTTCAACTAAAAATAAAAGTAACTCCAGTAAGCTTTCCGGAAAAAGAGCAGATTTCGTTATCCTGATCCTTCACCAATTTGAGCAGTTGAGTTCCTTTATATGAAGATTTACTTTAAGCTCTTGTGGTCTGTGTAGACTTCGCACAAAAACTACCGTCGCAAATTCTAATGGCATTGGATAGTTCCTTCCGTGATCCATGTAGGCGATCATCTTCCCGTCTGGTATAAGTGTGACTCTTGCTCTCGTCTTGGAAATATCGGTATAGACTACGAAGTTTCTATCTAGCTACAATCTGATTTTTGTTTTTAAAGATGAGAGCGTTCGCAAATTTCCTACTAAGCTCCTATAATTTTCCTTTGCACTTCTTGAATTTGATGTAAAGCTGGATCAGCTTCAATATTTGCAGATGAATCCTCAAATGCTAATTTTGCCCCTCTTTCGTTCTTGAATGAAAACAGTCGCGGACTTATCTAAGAACTTATTTCATAGATGCTGCTACAGCACTGGTCAGTATATACGGCTTAACGAGGGACTTATAACACCCGTCTTGTGTATGAAACTTAGTTGTAGGAATGTCTCTTTGGTAATTAAGAAATACTGATAACCTGATCATCGCCCGATAAATCAATACTAATTTAAAATAAAACGAAAACTACTAGGAAAATTAAAAAATATGTATTAATTGCCTTAACAAGGCAAAAGAAAGCAATAAAATGGAGAGCGATTTGAAGTACAAAATACAGGGTAAAAGAGTAACTTTGTTAAAAAAAAAAAAAAAAAGGAAGAAGAAGAAGAAGAAAGAGAGAGAGAGAGAGAGATGAAGCACCACATGAAAAATTGAGAAAGGCCACTCTGGTGATTGCATATATTTAATTCCACAATTTTTGTTGTATGTAATACAGGGCAGAACTAATATCACGACGAAACACAAAAAAAAAAAAAAAAAAAAAAAAACAACAACAACAATAACATGCTAAGTTTTATTTCACAGATTTAATCCAACAAGTACAATTCCATTCACATGATAATCAGTTTGACGGCTCTTATCAATGGATATCTAAACATGCCATTTTATTGTTCACAAAACAAAAGTACAAGACCTTAATCCACTCGTCTAGTAGTGTTTTCTTTTTTTCCTGACTTTTTATTACCTAAACAAGGGAGACACACACACCAAAAAAAAAAAAAATAATAATGATACTTTAAGAGCCAGAAACAAGTTACTTTCCAATAGGTGAAAGATCATAAGCATTAAGCAATGGGAATCAAGTACAAATCATCTTTTCTTCTAACTGTTATGCCAAACGACTCAGTCATGTCCAGTTCTTCATGTTTCAATCCATTGGGGAGCTTCCAATCAAAATGATACAGCAGCATTGCAAGAGGAAACTCAACGTTGATCAGACCAAATGACATGCCGGGGCATATTCTCCTTCCAGCACCGAATGGGATATACTCAAAATTTGTTCCTTTGTAGTCAATATGGCTATCAAGAAACCTCTCTGGTATAAAACTCTCGGGTTCAGTCCAATATGTAGGATCTCTTGCAATAGCCCATGCATTAACCATGACCCTGGTTTTCACAGGTATCTCATAGCCATTAATCTCACACTTCTTTCCACATACTCTTGGAAGTAACATAGGAACAGAAGGATGCAACCTTAGTGTCTCTTTGACTACAGATTTTAAATATGTCATCTCGCTAATGGCTGTTTCATCAATAGATCCCTTTTTGCTAAAGACTTCTCTCACCTCATTTTGGACTTTCTTCATGACCCTTGGATTCTTCATTAGTTCTGACATTGCCCAATCCAAAGCACTAGCAGATGTCTCTGTCCCAGCACCAAAGATGTCCTGAACATTATGACTGAAGTTATCTCATTGAAAGTTTGCACTCCAAAATTTAATGCTTGTAAGAATGTTGTTATCTGGTTGAAAGATAGCTTACTTAATGGATATAAAAATTCTAACCTTGAATTAAAAGACTGCAAGCTGTCTATTTAAGCACAGCAACTTGAATCTATGAGCATGTATATATATGTTGATAAGTTTATTAAAGCTTAATTGATTGAGCAACTTATAGAACAAATATATGTTTCGTACAGGAGTTTATATTATATGAATTAAATTTAGCATAGGTAGGTGTGTACTTACAAAGATTATTGCTTTGAGATTGTCTGTTGTTAGGGAAAATCCAAGGTCACGGTTATGAAACTTGAGAAGAACATCTACCAGATCTTCTGTGACTGTTTCACTTTGGCCACTTTTTGTTGTTGGTTTCTCCTTTCTATGCTCCTCAAGGATGTTATCTACTATCCTGTCAGACTTTTGGCGCAGCTTCTCAAGTTTAGCCCTCGTACCGAAGATCAGAGGATCAAGAACACTGAAAGAAGGAAACACATCCGCTAGATCAAACCCCGATCCTATCTTCGTAGCTTCCATCACGATCTTTATGAACTCCTCTTGATCCTTGTTTTTCTTACCAAAGGCTGCTCGTGCCGTGATGGTATAAGTTGAGGAGAAGATTCTTTCAGTGAGATTGATAGTAGATCCGACATACGAAGAAATCCATTTTACAAGATTTAACATCTCTTCTTCTCTAATGGGTCCAAATGATTGAACCCTCTCTGCGCTCAAGAGCTCCTGAGTGCAAATTTTTCGCAGTTGTCTCCAATACTCGCCATACGGGGCAAACACGATGTCTGTAGAATTATAGATCAGGATCTCTGAAAGTAGAATGGAGGGCCTTGATGCAAAGATGGCATCATGAGTTCTCATCACCTCTTTGGCAGACTCCGGCGACGAAACTATCAAAGTTGGAACCTGTCCAATTCGTAAGTACATCAAGGGTCCATATTTCCTGGCTAAGTCTCTTAACGCATGATGGGGCAAGGAGCCAAGAAGCTGGTGCAAATTTCCTATGATGGGCAACTTCCAAGGTCCGGGGGGTAGTTTCAAAGTAGATTTAGTGGTTTTCGACGATAATTTTAGTATGTTCAGCACCATAAACACAAAGAAGAATAAGCAGAGAAGGATTGGTAAGGAAGGAAGTGGGAGATCCATGAAGAAAGCGAAGAGAGAGTTTGGACCAAAAGGGCTGTAATTTTTTATGCTTCTGGTAATTGGTTCCATTCTTATAATTAATTACAATGCCCTGATATTTAAGTCATCTTAGCCGCCTTGTAGAATAATTGTTAGGGAGTTTGAACACCTGATATTTAAGACTTCTTAGCCTACTTGCGGAATAATTGTTTGTGAGTTTGGTCACGTGATATTAAGACATCTTAGCCGCCTTGTGGAATAATTGTGAGTTTGGCCGAATTTATTATTTTTTCTCAAAGATTTATTTTGTGAGTTTGGGCTAGGGTTGAAATTGCAAGAATTTGTTAAAACACCCTCTTAAATAGATATGTTTATGTTTTTTATCATCCGTAATGCATGCTTGGATTCTCAGCCATACACTTGGTTAATTGGATTTAAAAGAGCTGAAGTAATTATGTTGGGGGCAATAATCTTAAGAGGTGTATTTTAAAGGACAATATTACAAATCACTCAAAAATTATGGTCCATTGAGAGTCTATATATATGTCTCTTTTATTTAGGGTTATGTATGATTAGAAGAGTTGAAAGAAAGTGTGCATGCTTTTGAGAAAAAATGAAAAGAGAAATAAGAAAATGGTGTAAGGGGCTGCTCTCTAGAAAGAGGTTGTGAAAGTTTGTTGAATATGAAAATGTGAAGTTGTTCATGAATTTATTTTCTATCTCCCTTAGACATAGGCCATTTTACTAAATTGTTACGTAAGTATTAGGTCATCCCTGTGTTTCTATTGATTTTTGTTCAAGTTTATTTTTCTACTAAGTTAGAGTATTGAGGTGTTTTTCTCTAACAATAATTAATATTTATATGAAAGCAATGTAATATTTTTTGTATACACAGTAAGCACAAACACAATTTCCCATAGGGCAGATCGACCATAGTAACCTACAGGAGGAGGAACTAGATGAATAAATAAGTGGATCCCACCAGATTATAACTTCCAGGTAATTACTGACAGGAAAACAACTCATTACAGAATGAAAATAATGTGATCAAACTTCAATGGCATTATCTATGCAGATTAATTGATACCTCTATGTCAAACAATCACTTGTTAATGGAGGCAAAATCGCATTGAACTAGTCAAAATAAACAAACAAATAAATAAAGTTGCATTCATGACAGTCAATGTACGGAAAGGAAAAAAGGAATTTAAAAGGAAAAGGACATGTTAAAAAAAATAGTGAATTAAAAAGAAGGAAAAATTAAGAAGTAGTGCGACTTGGATACATCAATCGTTTCCAATTAATACTAATAATGAACAATCCTATGTTTAGGATTTGGACTGTCTTATGTACAATATTGTTTCTAGAAAGACTAGGATGATTTCTTTTGTATTTAATATACTAAATCCTGATGTCACCATCTTATTGGTACACATCTTCTATTGATCCAATTTGTACAACATGTTTTAATGAACTCATAAAGCTTCTTCTACCAATAAAAACGTAAAATATGCTTGAAAAAGTCCTGGTTAATTACGTAACTTCCCCATTTTTTTCCTTCATATAGTCAACTTCTGTCATTTTATTAATCGATGTTAGGACAATATTTGTTAGGTTTTTGTCGCTGTTAATCGTTGAGCCATAGTATTGACACTGTGATAGTTTTGCCCCTACATTTTTATGGCCAGCAAATCGTTGGACTCTATCATCATCATCATCATTTGGCATTTTTGGTACTAACGGTGCATTTTTAAAATTAACAAGGATAATCACATAGCCATCGCATGATAACTTGAATTGAACAATACTTATTGACAAAAATATTTTCTTCAGTAACCTTAAAAAAACACCTAAAATTAGTACATTTTACACATAAAATGACTTCGTAAAATTGCTAAAGCCTTTAATTTGTGTCTTCCAATGTTTTTCCGATCCCCTTTTCCAAAAGGACTCTCCAAGTCTTTCTTTTTTTTTTTAATTTCTTTTTCTTTTAATGAAAAACTATTAGAAAATGATGAGTGAGAGGAAGAGACAGAGAGAGATCATAGAGTCTCTGATGGAAACATCATTCTGATGGAATTTTTTTTTTTAATAACTAGGCTATAAATTATTCATTTATATGATTAGATTTACTATAGGAAGAACATCACTACTAGTAATTCGTTCAATTCATTTCGTGCAATTTATAATGATTGCAGAGAACTATAATCACTATGAAATAAAGAAAAAAAAATTAACATGCTTAGTTTTGTTTCACAGATTTCCTTGGAAGAAATTTTAATGATTCGTTCAATCCATAAAGTTCAAATCATCATAACAGCCTTGTAACTTAGTGATATGCAATAAATTCACAATTTAATAATGCACTCTTTCTCACATTTAGCATGTATATTATGAAAAGCTTTTTTTAGAAGACATATTTTGTAATATTGACCGTAAGCTCTTCTAGAGAACTAAGAATCTTCTAACAAAATATTCACACACTTCTGCAGTTGAATCTCTACCCGACAAACTTCTTTGTCTTATAGAAACCACGTGGACATAAGCATGTATGGATGTCGTTCTGGGTTGCGAGAGTTGGAGTATAGTTTAGCTTTTATTATGAATACTAGCTTGAGAGGACGTGCCTGAGGCACGTCCCCATTATAACCTTTTTTTTTTTTCTCTATGTTTTTGGTCAAAAAAATTACCTGAAATTATTATCTCCAACTAATATTTTTTAAAAAAATTTAAAATTAATGTTCAAATTTATTCTTCAAGTCTACAAAACCAAAGGAGTCATAAATAAGATAAATAATAGTTCAAGCAAAAAATTTTTTTTTTTTTCTAATTATTCTTGTATAAAAATATATTAATAATTAAACTTAAGAAGTTTTATTAAGAAATATAAAAATATATCATTTTCTTAAAAGATTAATTAAATTTGATTTGTAGTAGATGGAAACTTTAGCCGTGTGAATATATGCAATGTAGCATAGAGAGAGGTGTACTTATGTACATTATTGCTTTAAGATTGTCGGTTGTTGAGGAAAAGTCATGATCACTGTTGTGAAATTTTTGAAGAGCACCTACCAGATCTTCCCCGACTGTTTCACTTTCACCACTTTTTGTTGTTGGTTTCTCCTTTGTGTGTTCCTCGATGATGTTAGCTACTATCCTGTCAGACTTTTGGGGTAGCATCTTGAATTTAGCCCTCGTACCGAAGATCAGGCGATCAGGAAAACTGAAAGAATGATACATCTGCAAGATCAAAACCCGATGCTATCTTTGCAGCTTCCATCTGCTCGTGCCGCGATGGTATAAGTTTAGGAATAGATTCTTTCAGTGAGGTTGACAGAGGATCCTACATTTGAAGCAATCCATTTTACAAGATTTGACATCTCTTCCTCTCTAATGGGTCTAAAAGATTGAACCCTCGACACGCTCAAGAGCTCCTACGTGCAAATTTTTCGCAATTGTCTCCAATACTTTCCATATGGGGATGCCAGAAGATCTATAGAATTGTAGACCATGATCTGTGAAAAAAGAGTGAAGAAATTTCCCCGCTCCAACATCGGCGGGTAAACAAAAAAAGGGATTAAATTTTCAGCAAGTGCCTTTTTTTCAGACTGTGTCATTGGTCACCTTTAGCGAGGAAATATTTCCTAGCTACAGGTCTATGACAGTTATTTTCCACTACGAAACTTTAAGCAGTTTTTTATTTTTATTTTTATTCTTCTAAATTAATTACCTATAGCGAGGACATTATGCCTCTCTATAAATATTGTTCTCTAATTTGGCTTTTTTTTCTTTAATTTTTTATTATTATTTTTTTTTAGTAATGGGTTATGGCGAGGACATTTTGTTCTCGCTAGAAATACCCATTTTTTAAAATTTCTTTATTTAACTATAGCTATAGGTTTGGACTGTACTCTTAAAGTCGCAGACCCTTCTCTCTTTCTCAGAAACCATTTTCTCCCATTTTCCCAAAATTTTCTGCCCCCTTTTTTGTTTTTTGTTTTTTGTTTTATTAATTAGCTTTGTTGTGGAGTATGTTATCAATTAGTCTAGATTTGATCTTTTTTTAAGTAAACAGAAATGGTTCCGTTGGGTTATTTTGATTGGGTTTTTTTTATTATTAATTAATTTCAAATTTTGTACTTGTGTTTACTTTGTTGGATATGTGATTTTGAATATGATAGGGATTTTGGTTAGTTTTTTTCATTTTAATGGTTTTTATTGTGGTTGCTAAAATTATGATAAAAAAGCTTGTTACTGTTAGGAGAACCGAGTTGATTGTAAGATGAAGTGATTTTATTTTTTTAAGAGACTTTATTATAGTTTTTAATAAGTTTTTGATCTATTTTTGTGATTTTGTTTCGGTGTTGGTTTAAATGATCGTCATACTTTTACTGAATGTTAGAATTTTTTTTTTTTTTTTACTGATTAGTCATTGTCATTAATAGGCAAAGCGTGAACCAAAAAAAAAAAAAAAAAAAGACAGGGAAGAGGATACTTGGGATCACATGGGTCCAAGTCAAATGCAGCACATAGGGCCAAACTTAACCCCGATTGAGTTTCACAAGCCCATGCACTGCGATGCGAATGGTAATTGGTGTGACCCTCAAGTTGAGAAGGATTATGTAAGTACATGCTAGCTAGTAATCCTGTTACTTTCATGTTTTTCATTCTCTCTATAAGTGTTTTATACATGTAATACTATCATTGTTTGTAGGAAGAGTTGGTTGCAATGCGTGAGGAACAAAATGTAACGCCCCGACTTCCCACACCGGGTCGTCACCTTTCTTACATACTGAACTTAAACTTGCGGAAAATTTGGGAGAAATTTTTTTTTTTTTTTTTTTTTTTTTAAACTTTATTTTAAAACTTTCAACTTGAACTTCATCCTCAAACTCATACTTACTGATAGGTACTTACTCGAGTACCGAACTTTCAAACCCTCCTTGAAGGCCATCGAAATCAAATTGTAGACCAAACCCGACTTAATGCGGATTGGTACCACAAGAGGCAACTTGCTTGCCATACATTCATAAACTTTGTCATTCATATTTAAAACATCATGAAAATATGAAAACCCTTTTTCATTACAACATATTTTATAGAGTATATATATATATTTTTAAAATCCGTGGCAGTGTCCATCCCACATTTCACAGTCCGCAGCACCAGCCTTCCACAGTATTGCATCAGAGATTGCTGGCAGGTTGCTTACCTACAGCATAGACGTAAGACGTGAGCTTTCGCTCAGCAAGTACAACTGTTACATCCGCGACGCAAAACACATATCATTATGCATGAACCAATTATGACCTCTTATGGATCAAATATGGATTCATAACTTAGCTTAGTTCTATTCCTTTACTTATCATGTGTGCTCGTACCGTGGTACATAGCCAAGGAATGGTTGAAGGCGGCAGTCCGTTTTAACTCAAACCATGAAACACAAAGTTTAACATGGAGTAGTTTAGGTAGCCATCCAATCCAACTCAAACCATGAACCATACCATTTAAACCCGCCTTTGTGGCAAGTCGGTACGACACAACATCTTATTTGTCTTGTTATTACCATGTGATTCAATATTAGTGAACATGCTTCATGATGTTACACTATTAAAACATATAACATAACATACTTCCTCATAACATAGCATACCATAACATATCATACCATAATATACCATAACATAACATAACATATAACATACCATAACATACCATAACATAACATAACCTATAACATATTAGGCAAGTAACAACAAAGGGCCTATGCTGTAGGCGGAGTTGTACTTACCTCTCTTACTATGTCCCTCTTTGATACTGTTCTCTAACTGGCACAGCTGTAGGTCCTTTCCTGCTTGAATAGGGACATAGGTGAGAGTTCAATTCTCATTGTGCAGTGTTGGTGTCCTAACCAACATGCTTACTAATTTCTAGTTGTATGTCCCCGATACTTAATATCTGGTTTGGTCACAAATATTAATCCTACTGTTTGGGAGGATTTATTCTTTAAAAGATTATTTTGGACAATCCCTTGGGCTAATTTTTTTTTTTGACAAAAATGCCGGGTTTCTTTAAAACCTTGAGTTTTGGGACTAGGCCCGGTAACTCAGGTATTATCCTTGATTACCGTCCGTAATTGGCTTGATTACAATTTTTATCTTAAAAACTCTATTTTCTTATCTTTTTGCCATTTTGAGAGATTTATCTTTAAATCCCTTTAATATTTTTGGTAAAAATTCCAATCTTTAAAACAAATCTTTATAAAGGTCGTTTAAGATTTAAAACTGCCTTTGGAACAGTTTTAAGCAAAAACACAGTTTTCTTTTTCTTTTTCAAACTGTTTGTAAGACTTATGTGCAGGAATTTTCGGTTCCCTGCACACTTTTCATAAAACAATACCAGTTTAAAAATACATTTGGAATTTGAAAAACTTGTCTTCATGAAAGTTGTAGCTCTCGAAAAATGGTAAAACTTTCATGTTTTACGAAAAATCCAGTTCTGCTTGTATTGTTGTCAGTTTTAATTTGAATCTGACTGGTCGTGTAAACTAGGTCTGGGCAGACTAGTCTCGGTTTTCTGTAAAAACGGAGGCCATTGGAGCCTCATTTTGAGAAACTGTCCGCGTTGGCCCCTAGGAAAAACCCTTCTGAACAACTCTCATGTTTTACGTTTCACCCAGTTCGGCCTCTAAAAGCCTTAAATTTCCACTTTCCCGAAACTAGCCAGTTTGGAATCCGAATTGGCAGTTTCGGTTGTTAAGTCCGGTTTACGTCCTATTTCGCGGATTCTAACTCGACCGATCACTTCGGGAGTCTATATGGCAAACACACAGCGTTTCTAACATCCCACATGAACCCTTAAATCGTCCAATTGAAACCATGCAAACCAAATTCAAAAGCCCTAAGCCTAGGTTTGCATTAACCCTAACTTGTTGCATTCATCACATACAAGCATCAAACCTTGCTCCTTAAATTAGCATGCTTCAAGCACTGCCCTAGGGCAGATTTTTGGACCAAATTAGGGGACACACAACCCTAAGCATCAAGCATGAAAATCAATCATAAACAAGCACAATAATGCAAGAATTTAAACCATACACCCTTAGATCTACAAATCAAGCACATACTACCAACTTAGGGCACAAAATAGGAAATGGACTTATGTCCTTACAACCAAATTGAACTACCTTTTATCTTTAAATTTGAACTCAAATAAGAGAGTTAGGGCTCTAGATTTTTACCTTAGACCAAAGTCAAGTTTGGTCACAAAACTTTTCCTCCTAGGACACCACCCAAGGCCGGTTTTGTTGCACCAATTGGCACCAAAATTGGCTGATTCTTGGTGGCTGCTTGCACCTAAGATAAACACTCTTAAATTCACATTTTCTCACTCACTCACCCCCCCCTTGGCAGCCGGCTGTTGGCCCCAAAATTGGGCACAAAAACTGCCAAAATTTCTACTTGAACTTGCTAGGGGAAACCGAAGACTACAAACATCAAAACCCCTAAGTTTCTCAATTTTTTTCTTCACTCAATCACCCACTTGAGATTGCAGATTTTTGGAGAGGGAAAATGGGCAGAGTTTGGCTGCTTTTCTGAATTTTTTTGGCTCAAAAACCGCCCACCCCCCTTGGGTATTTATAGGTGAGGATTTGGATCTCTTTGCAAATTTTTTGGTTCATCTTTTGCTCATAAATCCTTGGAATAAAAATAATTGCACAATTTTTGCTAAAATACCCTCCAAGTGGCCGGCCATAAGCTTGAAGAACAAGAAAAATTTTTCTTCTAGAACAAGACACTTGTCATTCAAGGCTTGGTTCATGGAATTATGATGTCATAATTCAAAAATGGGATGATGTCATAAATCAAAAGGTAGGTGATGTCATCCTAAGGCCTTGTGTGGCTACTTTTTGAAAAAGCAGTCCAATTTAAATCCAACACAGATATTTCTAATACTGTGTTCACTAATACACAGTACAATTCAGTACTGTTTTGCTTGACTGCAGTCCAAAATTTATCTGAGTAAAAATGGACTGTAAAAATTTTTTTTCTTATTTCTGAAAGTCATTAGGACTGTGATATCCAACTTAGTGTGCTTGATTTTTCTAGGGTGGTTTCATAGCTTATTCTAGCTATCTTGTCCAAAAAGACAATTTTCGCAGTAGATTTCTCATACCGCTTATCCTATTACTGTACAGTCATACCTTGACTGTTCTTGGTCAACTTTGACTTTCTTGGTCAAATTTTGACCAACATGGAATCATGAAATCTCATCACGCCATTTTCCTTAAAATGCCTTATACTAGGCTCAGTAATCCATCGTTGAGTCTCGTAGCTAATTAACCGAGAACTCAACTTATACCGATATTCTATTCCAAACATGATCTAGACTTAAGTTTTCCTCATTCAAAGGAAATCTAGAGTCATCAAAATTCTCGGGTATTACATTCTACCCTCCTTAAAAGATTTTCGTCCTCGAAAATTCGAATAATCCTGGGTGGCTTTTCTTCAAATCCACCGTCAATCCATAACAAATTACTATGGATTGAATAACTTGTTCATGTTCCCATTTTAATACCCTAATGGGATCATGTCTTTTATATAGAACCATAATCTTCTTTCTATATCATTATAATTCATTCTTCATACTCTCATGCTTTCATGTCATACCATCATACTTTCCTTTCATACTGCATCACAAGAACTATTTACATGGAAAACTGAGCAAGTATATCATATAACTTGCCATGTTTGAAAAGCATATATATAACTTTTCCATACTTTTAAAAACATATCATATCACATAGCTTTTTCATATTTGAAAAGCATTTTGTGTTTTATTATCTTGTCTTAACATGTGGGCCCATAGTGTACGTACCAAATGCGCACAACCTCCAGACAAAGCTAGGGTTTGCAAGGCCCTAACAATTCTGGGAATTTTATAAGCCTTTGCGATTTTACGAAAGGTCTTATAGTCTTGACCCTTCACGATCACGGACGGTCAAGATCATAACTGAAACATGTAGCCTCCACGATCACGGGAGGTTGGTACGACACCTTACTGTTACTTATCTTTTCATGTATCTTAATATGTTCTTACATTTAAGATACCTTTTGGAATCTTTTCCAATTCAATCATGAAAATCAATAATAAATAGTATTATTGAAAACATATTACTGTTCAAGTGATGCAATGAAAGGTATCCCTGTATCAACTAGCTGCTTGTTAGCTAGTAGAAACATTCTTCTTGCCTTTAGCATTTCTTTTAAAGCTCAAAGGCATAATCATAGTTCTAAGGGATATCTAAAACTCCCAATCATCATCTCATAATTTCCATTACTTAAATGGTTGTCTACAGTCGACCTTAATCATCCATTATATGTCGACTTCAGGGTTGGTGCCATCGACCTTAACCTCGTTAACTTCATATCTTCAAATCTCATAATCATCATCCTTATCATAAAAAAAATCATAGCCTAATAAATTGTTGTTGGTAGCATATTGCTTATTTGCTACCCCCAAACTAAGGCATCCTCAAAATTTTCCCCATGTCCAATATTACTCTTCTGGGGCAAAAGTTTCACAACCAGGAAACTTAACTTCCATAATCTCAATCCAATTCCTTAAATGGAAAGATCACTATACCCAAAATGAGGCGATAGGCTATCTAATCTTAGAGCCTACTCATTTCTTATTGCTATTCTAGCGATCATCATATCGTAAGCTTAGTTTATCCATCACGCTTCCACTGTGCGACTCTGATTTACTGGCAATAAAAGCCCATAAACTCGTTCGGATAAGCATGTCAGGCTGCAACATAGCTGACGTATCATCTCATGTACATATCCTAGTACATCTTGATATCGCGGTAATACATGGGCGATCCTTGCTGTCGTCAAGAAATCCATTTAGGAATCTCCTCTCAAGATCCTCTTGGCCAAGGCTCCTTGCACGAGCTTCCTTGACTAGACGTCGGCTCGACTGGCAAGCATATCCTGAAGATACGTCCCTGCATGACATAATCTGAGGAGGGTCTCCATATCGTGCATCCACTCCTTGAGTCTTATTGAAGATGCGAAGCTTCTCCTCCATTCCTCGGAATGTCAACGGAGCCTCGTGGTCCTCTTTAGTCCGACCCAAATTTAACACCAAGTACATGCCATTATAATAATCTTATAAAACAAAGTAAGAAAACAAACTTACAAAACTGTGGCGCTGGCAGCAGAACTGTGAAATTGGATGGCAGGAACTCTGCTCTGATACCAAACTGTAACGCCCCGACTTCCCACACCGGGTCGTCACCTTTCTTACATACTGAACTTAAACTTGCGGAAAATTTGGGAGAAATTTTTTTTTTTTTTTTTTTTTTTAAACTTTATTTTAAAACTTTCAACTTGAACTTCATCCTCAAACTCATACTTACTGATAGGTACTTACTCGAGTACCGAACTTTCAAACCCTCCTTGAAGGCCATCGAAATCAAATTGTAGACCAAACCCGACTTAATGCGGATTGGTACCACAAGAGGCAACTTGCTTGCCATACATTCATAAACTTTGTCATTCATATTTAAAACATCATGAAAATATGAAAACCCTTTTTCATTACAACATATTTTATAGAGTATATATATATATTTTTAAAATCCGTGGCAGTGTCCATCCCACATTTCACAGTCCGCAGCACCAGCCTTCCACAGTATTGCATCAGAGATTGCTGGCAGGTTGCTTACCTACAGCATAGACGTAAGACGTGAGCTTTCGCTCAGCAAGTACAACTGTTACATCCGCGACGCAAAACACATATCATTATGCATGAACCAATTATGACCTCTTATGGATCAAATATGGATTCATAACTTAGCTTAGTTCTATTCCTTTACTTATCATGTGTGCTCGTACCGTGGTACATAGCCAAGGAATGGTTGAAGGCGGCAGTCCGTTTTAACTCAAACCATGAAACACAAAGTTTAACATGGAGTAGTTTAGGTAGCCATCCAATCCAACTCAAACCATGAACCATACCATTTAAACCCGCCTTTGTGGCAAGTCGGTACGACACAACATCTTATTTGTCTTGTTATTACCATGTGATTCAATATTAGTGAACATGCTTCATGATGTTACACTATTAAAACATATAACATAACATACTTCCTCATAACATAGCATACCATAACATATCATACCATAATATACCATAACATAACATAACATATAACATACCATAACATACCATAACATAACATAACCTATAACATATTAGGCAAGTAACAACAAAGGGCCTATGCTGTAGGCGGAGTTGTACTTACCTCTCTTACTATGTCCCTCTTTGATACTGTTCTCTAACTGGCACAGCTGTAGGTCCTTTCCTGCTTGAATAGGGACATAGGTGAGAGTTCAATTCTCATTGTGCAGTGTTGGTGTCCTAACCAACATGCTTACTAATTTCTAGTTGTATGTCCCCGATACTTAATATCTGGTTTGGTCACAAATATTAATCCTACTGTTTGGGAGGATTTATTCTTTAAAAGATTATTTTGGACAATCCCTTGGGCTAATTTTTTTTTTTGACAAAAATGCCGGGTTTCTTTAAAACCTTGAGTTTTGGGACTAGGCCCGGTAACTCAGGTATTATCCTTGATTACCGTCCGTAATTGGCTTGATTACAATTTTTATCTTAAAAACTCTATTTTCTTATCTTTTTGCCATTTTGAGAGATTTATCTTTAAATCCCTTTAATATTTTTGGTAAAAATTCCAATCTTTAAAACAAATCTTTATAAAGGTCGTTTAAGATTTAAAACTGCCTTTGGAACAGTTTTAAGCAAAAACACAGTTTTCTTTTTCTTTTTCAAACTGTTTGTAAGACTTATGTGCAGGAATTTTCGGTTCCCTGCACACTTTTCATAAAACAATACCAGTTTAAAAATACATTTGGAATTTGAAAAACTTGTCTTCATGAAAGTTGTAGCTCTCGAAAAATGGTAAAACTTTCATGTTTTACGAAAAATCCAGTTCTGCTTGTATTGTTGTCAGTTTTAATTTGAATCTGACTGGTCGTGTAAACTAGGTCTGGGCAGACTAGTCTCGGTTTTCTGTAAAAACGGAGGCCATTGGAGCCTCATTTTGAGAAACTGTCCGCGTTGGCCCCTAGGAAAAACCCTTCTGAACAACTCTCATGTTTTACGTTTCACCCAGTTCGGCCTCTAAAAGCCTTAAATTTCCACTTTCCCGAAACTAGCCAGTTTGGAATCCGAATTGGCAGTTTCGGTTGTTAAGTCCGGTTTACGTCCTATTTCGCGGATTCTAACTCGACCGATCACTTCGGGAGTCTATATGGCAAACACACAGCGTTTCTAACATCCCACATGAACCCTTAAATCGTCCAATTGAAACCATGCAAACCAAATTCAAAAGCCCTAAGCCTAGGTTTGCATTAACCCTAACTTGTTGCATTCATCACATACAAGCATCAAACCTTGCTCCTTAAATTAGCATGCTTCAAGCACTGCCCTAGGGCAGATTTTTGGACCAAATTAGGGGACACACAACCCTAAGCATCAAGCATGAAAATCAATCATAAACAAGCACAATAATGCAAGAATTTAAACCATACACCCTTAGATCTACAAATCAAGCACATACTACCAACTTAGGGCACAAAATAGGAAATGGACTTATGTCCTTACAACCAAATTGAACTACCTTTTATCTTTAAATTTGAACTCAAATAAGAGAGTTAGGGCTCTAGATTTTTACCTTAGACCAAAGTCAAGTTTGGTCACAAAACTTTTCCTCCTAGGACACCACCCAAGGCCGGTTTTGTTGCACCAATTGGCACCAAAATTGGCTGATTCTTGGTGGCTGCTTGCACCTAAGATAAACACTCTTAAATTCACATTTTCTCACTCACTCACCCCCCCCTTGGCAGCCGGCTGTTGGCCCCAAAATTGGGCACAAAAACTGCCAAAATTTCTACTTGAACTTGCTAGGGGAAACCGAAGACTACAAACATCAAAACCCCTAAGTTTCTCAATTTTTTTCTTCACTCAATCACCCACTTGAGATTGCAGATTTTTGGAGAGGGAAAATGGGCAGAGTTTGGCTGCTTTTCTGAATTTTTTTGGCTCAAAAACCGCCCACCCCCCTTGGGTATTTATAGGTGAGGATTTGGATCTCTTTGCAAATTTTTTGGTTCATCTTTTGCTCATAAATCCTTGGAATAAAAATAATTGCACAATTTTTGCTAAAATACCCTCCAAGTGGCCGGCCATAAGCTTGAAGAACAAGAAAAATTTTTCTTCTAGAACAAGACACTTGTCATTCAAGGCTTGGTTCATGGAATTATGATGTCATAATTCAAAAATGGGATGATGTCATAAATCAAAAGGTAGGTGATGTCATCCTAAGGCCTTGTGTGGCTACTTTTTGAAAAAGCAGTCCAATTTAAATCCAACACAGATATTTCTAATACTGTGTTCACTAATACACAGTACAATTCAGTACTGTTTTGCTTGACTGCAGTCCAAAATTTATCTGAGTAAAAATGGACTGTAAAAATTTTTTTTTCTTATTTCTGAAAGTCATTAGGACTGTGATATCCAACTTAGTGTGCTTGATTTTTCTAGGGTGGTTTCATAGCTTATTCTAGCTATCTTGTCCAAAAAGACAATTTTCGCAGTAGATTTCTCATACCGCTTATCCTATTACTGTACAGTCATACCTTGACTGTTCTTGGTCAACTTTGACTTTCTTGGTCAAATTTTGACCAACATGGAATCATGAAATCTCATCACGCCATTTTCCTTAAAATGCCTTATACTAGGCTCAGTAATCCATCGTTGAGTCTCGTAGCTAATTAACCGAGAACTCAACTTATACCGATATTCTATTCCAAACATGATCTAGACTTAAGTTTTCCTCATTCAAAGGAAATCTAGAGTCATCAAAATTCTCGGGTATTACACAAAACTCATTAGATGACACCACAGAAGAAGTAACCTACCCAACACGAACCAACCAGCTCTCTTTATCTAGATACTGGGAAGACAAATAGTTGATCCTGTAATAACCGAAATTTTTACGGACTCATGATTTCGTTGTATATAAAGAAAATTTAAGTCCGTGTTATGTGTTTATGTGATGTTTTATGAAAATTATGAATATCAATGTGAAATTCATAATTTTATCAGTATATGTTTGAGTTCTTGATTAATTAGCTACCAGACTCAATAGTAGTTTGCTTAGTCATGCAGAAGGCATTTTAAGAAAAAAGGCATAATCAAAATTTATGATTTTATATTGGTCAAATTTTGACCAAGAAAGTCAAAGGAATGATTATGACGGTACTGCAGTATAGCGAGCAGTATAGAAATTATACTATGAAAAACTGTCATCACAGATGAAATAGTAAGAATAAGGGTCAAGACCACTGTAGAAAAATCAAGCACATTATTTAGGACGATAAGGGCTAAGTAGCTCTAAGTCATAAGAAAAATTTATATGTAGTCCAGTTAAGTGCAGATAAATTCTGGACTGTAGTCTAGTATGACGGTACTGTTTTTAGTAAAAAATAATATTAATATTATCTAAGTTAGAAAAGAAATGGACTAATTATACATGAACTAGAAGCCAAGTGTCTCTACCCTAGCCGGCCACCTCATAGGGACTAAAGTGCAAATATTTTGTCCTGAGGGACCAAAGTACAATTTTAAGAAAAAGTGATGTAAGCTTGGTGAGGTAAGCATGGTGAGATAAGCATGGTGAGATAAGTAAGGCATTACTTGGAGCCCAAGTAAGAAAAGACAAATAGGTGAATTTGGGATTTTTGGAAAAAATGAATAAATTATTGGTAGTTTGTGATTGGATGACTAGATGCATGAACATGAAAGCCTTACTTGGCCTTCAAGGACCCCTAAAGGCCGGCCACATCAAGGGACTCTCTAGCAAATATTTTACTTTTGAGGTTAGATATGCAATTTTAGGAATAAAAATAAATCCAAAAAGAAAATATTTTTCACCTATAAATAGGTGATGGGGGGTGTGAGATTTTGGTTCATTCTTATGCGACTCTACCAAAACTCTGGCAAAATTTCACCCCTTCCCCTTAGCAGCCGAAACCCCAAAGAGAGAAAGAGAAGAAAAAAAAAAAAAAAAAGAGAGAGAGAGAGAGAGAGAGATAGAGAAGTAGTGGTCGGAAATTTTGGAGAACACCAAGCTAGAGGGAAGCCGGATTTAGTAGAAAACAAGAGGGAAAAAGATTGGATCCAAACCTAGCATCAACTTTTGTTGATTAAGGTAATCCTCCTTGATTCCCTAAGCTTTTCAAAGTTAGTTTTATTGGAGATTTATGTGTATTTGCAAAGTTGGATTGTAAAAGCATAAGCTCAATTTATTTCCTTATGCCCTAGTTTAAATTTTTAGATTTGTGCTTGATTAGGTATTAGGTAGTTTTGATTTATGATGCTATGCATGATTTTGTTGATTTGGTTGCATGATCTTAGGGTTTGCATGTATGTTTTTATGATGTTAGTTGTATGTCCCCATGTACCTAAGAAGTTGTAGGGTATGCATGTTGATGAATGAGTTAGGGTATAAGCTTGAATGAAGTATGGATATGCAAACCAAATTACAAACCCTAGCTTGGTACAAGAACACCGCAAGGGTTATATGTGTATGCATGGATATATGTCGATGGGAATTTACATTAGTAAGTGCTGCATGTTTGTTGTAGGCTCACGGTTGCGACCGTTTGAGATAGTGTGTGCGTAGAAATTTCGTAAAAACGGATTTAAGGAAAAACTGCCAGTTTCGTGTAAAACTGGACAGTTTACTGGAAATGTGATTTTGAGGCCCTTAGAGGCCGAATTTGGAGAAGCTTAAAACATAAAAGTTGTAGAAAATGGAAAATCCTAGGGGACAACAGGGGCAGTTTTTAAAAATAAGGCACCAATGGCCTCTGTTTTCATAAAAATCCGAACCTGATCATGCCCAGACTCTATGCACGGCCAGGCATGTTCAACAAGGAAAATGAGTAGGTTAAATGCAGAACTAGATTTAGAGTAAAGAACAAAAGTTGTAGGGTTTTTCTAGATCTAAAACTTTTGTGAAGAAAACTTTTTCAAAATCCAAACAGATATTGTAGATAAAACTGAAGTCTAAAAACTGTGCATGAAACAGGAAGTTCCTGCACAGGATTTTCAAAAGCAGTGCAGGAATAGGTTATTCCTGCACTTACACTAATAACTGGCAGCATGAAACTGTTTTCAAGAATAGCTTTCAAAACTTGACAAGTTTATTGTCCTTACTCAAGAAAAATTATAGTTTTGTAAAAAGATTGAAAATTTCACAAGGATTTGGACAATAAATCCTAGGTTTTATCAAGAGAAGAGAAAGATAAATAAATGGGCCAAAAGCTATCTTGAAAATACAATAACAGTACGATGACCAACGGTAACCAGGTAGGATACCCAATTTATTGGGTTGGGCCTAAAGCCCATGGTTACCAATAGTAACCTAATAAGATATTAGGTATGATTGGGCTTTGAACCCAAAGTTCATTAACACATCAAACAAGATACTGTTTAGGGTTACACTTAGTAACCAAATAAGTTATCATGAGTGTATGTAGGGGATATATAACTAGGATTATTATTGAATGCTGGTTAAGGATACTAGCATTGAATGCAATAATTTATGGTAAGATAAGATGACCCTTATCTTACGTCCTTTTTGAAAAATAGGAAGTAACCTATTGTTGCAACCTGATTTGGAGCAATAAAACCTAGGACATAACATAATAAGTAAGTACAAGCCTCACCTATAGTATGAGAAATAGTAAATACTATTTTCAAATATGACATGTTTTCATGATATGCTATGTTGTGCCAAGATGTACCATGATATGCCATGTGCATGTATATGTTACGGTTGATATTATGTTATGGTATATGATATAGTGACATCATGAGGCATGTTCACTAATATCAAACCACATGGTAAGAACATGTTTTTAAGTCATAAGATAAGACAAGTAAGGTGTCGTATCAACCTCCCGTCAGATCGTGGAGGATTATATATGTTTCAAGTTCAAGATGTTAAGACCTTCCTCCAGATCGTGAAGGGTTATAAATATGATTACTAAAATTGTTAGGGACCTTGTAAATCTTAACTTTCTGTGGAATGCACGCATCTGGTACGTACACAAGGGGCCCACAAGTTAAGCAAGATAATAAGTTCATAAGACATTCATAATGGAACATAAGAGATTCATAATTGATCATAAATGGTTCATGCATAAGTTACATGATGCTTGACATGTTTTTGTGAGATTAAGTTTGTACTTGCTGAGTGTAAAGCTCATCAATATATTTCATACTGTAAGTAAAAAGTCTGCAGCTTAATTGGTGGGCCATGCGGATGATACGGCAAGAGGAGGGCGGTGTGGGATAGCACTACGTAAATTTTTCCGTAAGTTCTTTTGAACAAAGATATATGTATATATATATATATATATATGTGTGTGTGTGTGTTATACTGTACATATGAAATATGAAAACTCGAGTTAAATATAAAGATTATGTATGACTTCTTATTATGATAAATAAGTAATGTGCATGGAAAGCTTACTTATATTGAATAGTCTATTTATAGATGTTTTAAAAAAAATTATTCTCAAATTTTCAAGTAAGTTTAGTTTAAGTAAGTATGGTAACGGCCTTACGTAGGTCGGGGCATTACAGATCCTGAGATGTCTATCTCTAACAGTGGCTCTTCATCTTCATTTCGCAGGCAATCAGATTATGATGCATTGACTCAAGAATTTGCCAACTACAAAGAAGCTCAAGAAGCTCGTCATCTCCAGACACAAGTCTAAATTTCCTGACATGTTTCCACCACACGGATCAACGCCGCCCCCAC
Source organism: Ficus hirta (assembly GCA_038430175.1). Lineage (NCBI taxonomy): Eukaryota > Viridiplantae > Streptophyta > Magnoliopsida > Rosales > Moraceae > Ficus > Ficus hirta. Next base: position 40,556,436 of record CM076585.1, on the reverse strand, counting down.
CAATGTAGGAATGAATATCTTTGTTGTTTTGTTTGCTAGTATCTAAAGCTTAATATGTTTAAAATTTGATGTACTTAGTAAGTTAGTATAAACTTAAAACTTGATGTACTTAGTTATTATAAATTTAGGACTAATTACTTGTTACACATCGATACAGAGTAATGAAGATTAAGAGCAAGAGAATAATAGCTAGCGGCGAAATAGATTTGTTGTTTGTATTCGCATATGAACTTTGAAAATGATGTAAAACAAGGTCTGCTCAAAACTATTTGGAATCAGGGAAAGGACACTTTTAGCGAGGAAATATTTCCTTGCTAAAAGGTATAAATAATTAAGTACAATACCTATAGCGAGGAATTATTTCCTCGCTACAACTCACGCAGCATCTTAAGGAGGACCAAAAAGACTAATGCTAGCTATAGCGGAGAATAATTATTATTGCGACGAGGAATGTCGTCGCTAACTGTAGCGACGAATTAGTGTTTTCCTCGCTAGGAGTCTGTGGCTGCACAGTTATAGCGGGGAGTTGGCTAGGAAAAATTTCCTCGCTATAGGTCTATGCCGAGGAACCGCGACTTATAGCGAGGAAATATATCCTCGACAAAGCCTCTTTCCAGTAGTGGTTGGAACTTGTACTATTCGTAAGTACATCAAGGGTCCATATTTCCTTGCCAAGTCTCTTAATGCTAACATTTTATGTTCAAAGCTGATGCTTCTTAAATAATTCACTTTTTGACTGGTGAGAGTCGGATACTAGACATTTAGCATTAGGAAAAAGAATAAAGTCCCACATGGTACAACCACAGTTGGAATCAGATCAAATGACCATTTTGAATGCTCAATTGAATGAGCGTTATATTTCCCTATGTTTAAAATATATTATTTGGAGTGGTAACATTTAAATCTTCCATTAGAATGTACCATTTAGAAAAAAATTTGGCTCACAATATTTAAAATATGCCATTAGATAGAAACGTTTTATTTAGTTCAAAGTCCAAAAATACCCTCCCCTAAATTTGGTTCATTTGGATAATTGGAATAGTAATTTGAGAATACAATTTTCATTCTTCATGAAACAACATTCCCATTTTTTCAAATTTTTTTTAAAAAAAAATCTTTTTCTATAATTATTTTCATATTTTAACTATCATTTCTTTTTCTATTCAAATATCCATTCGTAATATATATTCAAGTACACATTCAAATGTTTACATACAAATGCTTCTATTCAAATTATGAACATCCAATTAATGTCAGTTCGAATGATAATCCAATGCTCCATTTGGCTTTTACATTTTTTTTGCTAGCAATGCCAAGATATTCTTTTATATTTTATTCGGAATGTAAACGATTATTTTCTTTTAGTATCTTCCGACTTTTATTTTTTGTTTTCTTGAGGATTCCAAGGGTCGATGCACATACTTGAAATAACAATAAATAACGTACCTATTCAGAGCAAAAAATAACAATAAATAATGTTCCTGAAAACACAATTAAAATAATAACTATATTTAAGAGTTCACGTGATTTACAGATACTAATATCTTTTTGCTAGCAAGGTCTAAGATTTTCTTCTATATTTTAATAGGAACGAATTATTATTTTCATTCAGTATCTTTCTCCTTTTATTATTATTATTATTATTTTTCCCGAGAGCATGCCAAGGGAAATAATAATAAATAATAATTGTTGCGATTAAGAGTTCAGATAATATAAAGTTTTCAATCTTTTTTCCAGCAAGGCTAAGATTTTCTTTTATATTCTAGGATAATTAGCATTAGTCGAGAACAAGAAACTGAAAGATTATCTGTATTTGCAGTGCACAAGTAAGAATCAGAAGGATTAGTCCATTTCTGTCTATATAACGGATTAACTGACATGAGGTTAATTGCCATTTTAAAATGCCCAAAACTACTGATAACTTGGCCCCAAATTTTTGGAAGTGGTTTTGCATCTTCTCAATTAAATAAAATTAAAATGGATTAATAGTAGTCCCAAGAGTAATTTCATAAACTGGCAAATGAAAAAATAAGTACTTATTAAAGATTAATGATGTATGGATATATATTTGAAGAATAAAGGTAAGAGAAAAGAGCATACAATGTTTTAAACAGTGCCTTTTCCAGATCTCTTTGAGAAATTGACCTGGTAAAAGAGCTTAAAATAATAAATTAGAATCACTTTTTAATAGGGACAAAGTCGCATACTTGTCACATAATAACAAACGATTGTTTTTGCCAATAATTGATATAAAAGTTAGAATAGAACTTACTTGCCTAAAGATTTGGTTTCTATATTTTCTAAGTTGTGTAGCTTCCATCTCGCTTTAATTATGTATTGGCTCTCACTTTATCGCCGACTCCTCCACCCCAGGGATCTCCTCTCCTTAATGGTCCTCCGCCAGTGATTCGCCAACTTATGATTTCGGAAAACACATTTTCTTTTTTAGTTTGGCAAGATTTTTTTTTATTTTTTATTTTTTACCTATTTTCTGTTTTTCCCCCACACAAGTATCAATCGGTAACACTTCTTGTAAAACTAACATAGGCCCACCGCCTAACAGCTTAAGATATTAAAATGGATTGGTAAACTAATATAAGTAAACTGATATATCCATATCAAATAAGAATAAAATGAAAACTATTTGAAAAATTAAAATGTACGTAATTACCTTGGCAAGGCAATAGAAAAGACTAAAATAGGTAGTGATTTGGAGTAGAAGGACACTAGAAAATTAAAATGTGTATATTGTAATTTGTAATAGAGGGCAGATAAGTGACACTATATTAATGACTATGAAATAAATTATTAAGTTTTATGCTTGGATTTACTAGGAAGAACATCATGTATAATGATTCGTTCCATTCATTATGTGCAATTCTGTGACAGTCATCCATTCTTATATAAGGAAAAGGGTAAGCTGTATAGTCTCATATATTTTGGGAATAAATATATGTGATAGTTTATAAGTAAAGAGATTACATCATAATAGTATAAGGCTTTTTGGGGTGAACTCAAAAGCAAAACCATACGAGTATGAAATTCAAATGGGACAATATCATACTAAAGGGAGGTACGAATCATGACAAATTCTGTCAATAAATTGTAGACAAAAGATGAAGCACCATATGAAACTTGAAGTAGAAAGGCCACTATTGCATGAATGTAATTATACAATTCTTGTACTTCATGTAATACAGGGCAGAAAAAAAATCACTATGGAAAATTATAAAAATAATAATAATAACATGCTTAGTTTTAATTCACAGATTTACATACTTGGAAGTAATTATGATGATTTGTTCAATCCATCAAGTATAATTTCATTCACACGATAATCAATTTGACGTATGATTCTTGTCAATATATACGCTAGTTTTTCTTATACACTGTTTTTATCATCATAATGAATTGATGCAGTGACAAAAACAAGATATAGAGTGATTAAAACAACACGTAATCTTAACTTGATGATAAATCTTATATGTTCGTATTTATTTATTGTTGTCTTCAGTAATTTATTATTATTGATTTTTGTGCCATCTTTGAGTAATGGCCCATGCTCGTATCTCTGTACGATTCAATGTCTCCATATGGAGTGATTAAAACAACACGTAATCTTAACTTGATGATAAATCTTATATGTTCCTATTTATTTATTGTTGTCTTCAGTGATTTATTATTATTGATTTTTGTGCCATCTTTGAGTAATGGCCCATGCTCGTATCTCTGTACGATTCAATGTCTCCATATGGGCACAATTTCAAAAATTAAAATAATGTGAAAATGACAAAATCATGATTGCGTATAAATTCAAAGAGATCTAGAAAAGGCGCTGTTTAAAATATTGTATACTCTTTTCTGTTACTTTATTTTTCAAATGTATATCGCTATATGTCATTAATCTTTAATAAGTACTTTTTCGTTTGCCAGTTTATGAAATAATTCTTGGGACTAATATTAATCCATTTTGAGTATTATATTAGTCATTTCGTTAGCTTATTGATAGATTTAGACGAAATGAGTAATTTTATTAATTTTATTTAATTGAGAAGATGCAATAACCATTTTAAAAATTTTGGGGATAAGTTGACATAAGATTAATAGTTTTGGGTTATTTTAAAATGACAATTAACGTTATGTTAGCAAATCCGTTATATAGACAGAAATGGACTAATTCTTCTAATTCTAACTTGTGCACCACAAATAGAGATAATCTTTTAGTTATCCAAGATTATAAAAGAATATCTTAGCCTTGCTAACAAAATGATTGAAAATTTTATAAGTTATCTCAACTCTTAAACGCAACAATTATTATTTATTATTATTTCAAATATAAGCATCGACCCTTGGAATGCTCACGAAAAAAAAAATAATAATAATAAAAAGAAAGATACTGAATGAAAATAAAATTTTGTTCCTAATAAAATATAGAAGAAAATCTTAGCCTTGCTAGCAAAAAGATTTTTTTTTTTTTTTTTTTGGGCTAAAAATTCGTTCCTAACATCTGTAAGTCACGTGAGTTGTTAAATATAGCAATTATTATTTATTGAAGTTGTTCATGAATTTATTTTCTATATCCCTTAGACATAGGCCATTTTACTAAATTGTTACGTAAGTATTAGGTCATTCCTGTGTTTCTATTGATTTTTGTCCAAGTTTATTTTTCTACTAAGTTAGAGTATTGAGGTGTTTTTCTCTAACAATAATTAATATTTATATGAAAGCAATGTAATATTTTTTGTATACACAGTAAGCGCAAACACAATTTCCCATAGGACAGATCGACCATAGTGACCTACAGGAGGAGGAACTAGATGAATAAATAAGTGGATCCCACCAGATTATAACTTCCAGGTAATTACTGACAGGAAAACAACTCATTACAGAATGAAAATAATGTGATCAAACTTCAATGGCATTATCTATGCAGATTAATTGATACCTCTATGTCAAACAATCACTTGTTAATGGAGGCAAAATCGCATTGAACTAGTCAAAATAAACAAACAAATAAATAAAGTTGCATTCATGACAGTCAATGTACGGAAAGGAAAAAAGGAATTTAAAAGGAAAAGGACATGTTAAAAAAAATAGTGAATTAAAAAGAAGGAAAAATTAAGAAGTAGTGCGACTTGGATACATCAATCGTTTCCAATTAATACTAATAATGAACAATCCTATGTTTAGGATTTGGACTGTCTTATGTACAATATTGTTTCTAGAAAGACTAGGATGATTTCTTTTGTATTTAATATACTAAATCCTGATGTCACCATCTTATTGGTACACATCTTCTATTGATCCAATTTGTACAACATGTTTTAATGAACTCATAAAGCTTCTTCTACCAATAAAAACGTAAAATATGCTTGAAAAAGTCCTGGTTAATTACGTAACTTCCCCATTTTTTTCCTTCATATAGTCAACTTCTGTCATTTTATTAATCGATGTTAGGACAATATTTGTTAGGTTTTTGTCGCTGTTAATCGTTGAGCCATAGTATTGACACTGTGATAGTTTTGCCCCTACATTTTTATGGCCAGCAAATCGTTGGACTCTATCATCATCATCATCATTTGGCATTTTTGGTACTAACGGTGCATTTTTAAAATTAACAAGGATAATCACATAGCCATCGCATGATAACTTGAATTGAACAATACTTATTGACAAAAATATTTTCTTCAGTAACCTTAAAAAAACACCTAAAATTAGTACATTTTACACATAAAATGACTTCGTAAAATTGCTAAAGCCTTTAATTTGTGTCTTCCAATGTTTTTCCGATCCCCTTTTCCAAAAGGACTCTCCAAGTCTTTCTTTTTTTTTTTAATTTCTTTTTCTTTTAATGAAAAACTATTAGAAAATGATGAGTGAGAGGAAGAGACAGAGAGAGATCATAGAGTCTCTGATGGAAACATCATTCTGATGGAATTTTTTTTTTAATAACTAGGCTATAAATTATTCATTTATATGATTAGATTTACTATAGGAAGAACATCACTACTAGTAATTCGTTCAATTCATTTCGTGCAATTTATAATGATTGCAGAGAACTATAATCACTATGAAATAAAGAAAAAAAAATTAACATGCTTAGTTTTGTTTCACAGATTTCCTTGGAAGAAATTTTAATGATTCGTTCAATTCATAAAGTTCAAATCATCATAACAGCCTTGTAACTTAGTGATATGCAATAAATTCACAATTTAATAATGCACTCTTTCTCACATTTAGCATGTATATTATGAAAAGCTTTTTTTAGAAGACATATTTTGTAATATTGACCGTAAGCTCTTCTAGAGAACTAAGAATCTTCTAACAAAATATTCACACACTTCTGCAGTTGAATCTCTACCCGACAAACTTCTTTGTCTTATAGAAACCACGTGGACATAAGCATGTATGGATGTCGTTCTGGGTTGCGAGAGTTGGAGTATAGTTTAGCTTTTATTATGAATACTAGCTTGAGAGGACGTGCCTGAGGCACGTCCCCATTATAACCTTTTTTTTTTTTCTCTATGTTTTTGGTCAAAAAAATTACCTGAAATTATTATCTCCAACTAATATTTTTTAAAAAAATTTAAAATTAATGTTCAAATTTATTCTTCAAGTCTACAAAACCAAAGGAGTCATAAATAAGATAAATAATAGTTCAAGCAAAAAAATTTTTTTTTCTAATTATTCTTGTATAAAAATATATTAATAATTAAACTTAAGAAGTTTTATTAAGAAATATAAAAATATATCATTTTCTTAAAAGATTAATTAAATTTGATTTGTAGTAGATGGAAACTTTAGCCGTGTGAATATATGCAATGTAGCATAGAGAGAGGTGTACTTATGTACATTATTGCTTTAAGATTGTCGGTTGTTGAGGAAAAGTCATGATCACTGTTGTGAAATTTTTGAAGAGCACCTACCAGATCTTCCCCGACTGTTTCACTTTCACCACTTTTTGTTGTTGGTTTCTCCTTTGTGTGTTCCTCGATGATGTTAGCTACTAACCTGTCAGACTTTTGGGGTAGCATCTTGAATTTAGCCCTCGTACCGAAGATCAGGCGATCAGGAAAACTGAAAGAATGATACATCTGCAAGATCAAAACCCGATGCTATCTTTGCAGCTTCCATCTGCTCGTGCCGCGATGGTATAAGTTTAGGAATAGATTCTTTCAGTGAGGTTGACAGAGGATCCTACATTTGAAGCAATCCATTTTACAAGATTTGACATCTCTTCCTCTCTAATGGGTCTAAAAGATTGAACCCTCGACACGCTCAAGAGCTCCTACGTGCAAATTTTTCGCAATTGTCTCCAATACTTTCCATATGGGGATGCCAGAAGATCTATAGAATTGTAGACCATGATCTGTGAAAAAAGAGTGAAGAAATTTCCCCGCTCCAACATTGGCGGGTAAACAAAAAAAGGGATTAAATTTTCAGCAAGTGCCTTTTTTTCAGACTGTGTCATTGGTCACCTTTAGCGAGGAAATATTTCCTAGCTACAGGTCTATGACAGTTATTTTCCACTACGAAACTTTAAGCAGTATTTTATTTTTATTTTTATTCTTCTAAATTAATTACCTATAGCGAGGACATTATGCCTCTCTATAAATATTGTTCTCTAATTTCGCTTTTTTTTTAATTTTTTATTATTATTTTTTTTTAGTAATGGGTTATGGCGAGGACATTTGTTCTCGCTAGAAATACCCATTTTTTAAAATTTCTTTATTTAACTATAGCTATAGGTTTGGACTGTACTCTTAAAGTCGCAGACCCTTCTCTCTTTCTCAGAAACCATTTTCTCCCATTTTCCCAAAACTTTCCGCCCCCTTTTTTGTTTTTTGTTTTTTGTTTTATTAATTAGCTTTGTTGTGGAGTATGTTATCAATTAGTTTAGATTTGATCTTTTTTTAAGTAAACAGAAATGGTTCCGTTGGGTTATTTTGATTGGGTTTTTTTTATTATTAATTAATTTCAAATTTTGTACTTGTGTTTACTTTGTTGGATATGTGATTTTGAATATGATAGGGATTTTGGTTAGTTTTTTTCATTTTAATGGTTTTTATTGTGGTGCTAAAATTATGATAAAAAAACTTGTTACTGTTAGGAGAACCGAGTTGATTGTAAGATGAAGTGATTTTATTTTTTTAAGAGACTTTATTATAGTTTTTAATAAGTTTTTGATCTATTTTTGTGATTTTGTTTCGGTGTAGGTTTAAATGATCGTCATACTTTTACTGAATGTTAGAAATTTTTTTTTTTTTATTTTTATTTTTATTTTTTTACTGATCATTGTCATTAATAGGCAAAGCGTGAACCGAAAAAAAAAAAAAAAAGACAGGGAAGAGGATACTTGGGATCACATGGGTCCAAGTCAAATGCAGCACATAGGGCCAAACTTAACCCCGATTGAGTTTCACAAGGCCATGCACTGCGATGCGAATGGTAATTGGTGTGACCCTCAAGTTGAGAAGGATTATGTAAGTACATGCTAGCTAGTAATCCTGTTACTTTCATGTTTTTCATTCTCTCTATAAGTGTTTTATACATGTAATACTATCATTGTTTGTAGGAAGAGTTGGTTGCAATGCGTGAGGAACAAAACTCATTAGATGACACCACAGAAGAAGTAACCTACCCAACACGAAGCAACCAGCTCTCTTTATCTAGATACTGGGAAGACAAATAGTTGATCCTGTAATAACCGAAATTTTTACGGACTCATGATTTCGTTGTATATAAAGAAATTTAAGTCCGTGTTATGTGTTTATGTGATGTTTTATGAAAATTATGAATATCAATGTGAAATTCATAATTTTATCAGTATATATTTGAGTTCTCGATTAATTAGCTACGAGACTTAATAGTAGTTTGCTTAGTCATGCAGAAGGCATTTTAAGGAAAAAGGCATAATCAAAATTTATGATTTTATATTGGTCAAAATTTGACCAAGAAAGTCAAAGGAATGATTATGACGGTACTGCAGTACAGCAAACAGTATGGAAATTATACTGCGAAAAACCGTCATCACAGATGAAATAGTAAGAATAAGGGTCAAGACCACTGTAGAAAAATCAAGCACATTATTTAAGACGATAAGGGCTAAGTAGCTCTAAGTCATAAGAAAAATTTATATGCAGCCCAGTTAAGTGCAGATAAATTCTGGACTGTAGTCTAGTATGACGGTACTGTTTTTAGTAAAAAATAGTATTAATATTATCTAAGTTAGTAAGGAAATAGACTAATTATGCATGAACTAGAAGCCAAGTGGCTCTACCCTAGCCGGCCACCTCATAGGGACTAAAGTGTAAATATTTTGTCCTTAGGGGCCAAAGTGTAATTTTAAGAAAAAATGATGTAAGCATGGTGAGATAAGCATGGTGAGGTAAGCAAGGCATTACTTGGAGCCCAAGTAAGAAAAGATAAATAGGTGAATTTGGGATTTTTGGAAAAAATGAATAAATTGTTGGTAGTTTGTGATTGGATGACTAGATCCATGAACATGAAAGCCTTACTTGGCCTTCAAGGACCCCTAATGGCCGGCCACATCAAGGGACTCTCTAGCAAATATTTTACTTTTGAGGTTAGATATGCAATTTTAGGAATAAAAATAAATCCAAAAAATATTTTTCACCTATAAATAGGTGATGGGGGGTGTGAGATTTTGGTTCATTTTTATGTGACTCTACCAAAACTCTGGCAAAATTTCACCCCTTCCCTTTAGCAGCCGAAACCCCAAAGAGAGAAAGAGAAGAAAAAAAAAAAAAAAGAGAGAGAGAGAGATAGAGAAGTAGTGGTCGGAAATTTTGGAGAACACCAAGCTAGAGGGAAGCCGTATTTAGTAGAAAGCAAGGGGGAAAAAGATTGGATCCAAACCTCGCATCAAATTTTGTTGATTAAGGTAATCCTCATTGGTTCCCTAAGCTTTTCAAAGTTAGTTTTATTGGAGATTTATGTGTATTTGCAAAGTTGGATTGTAAGAGCATAAGCTCAATTTATTTTCTTATGCCCTAGTTTAGATTTTTAGATTTGTGCTTGATTAGGTATTAGGTGGTTTTGATTTATGATGTTATGCATGATTTTGTTGATATGGTTGCATGATCTTAGGGTTTGCATGTATGTTTTTATGATGTTAGTTGTATGTCCCCATGTGCCTAAGAAGTTGTAGGGTATGCATGTTGATGAATGAGTTAGGGTATAAGCTTAAATGAAGTATAGATATGCAAACCAAATTACAAACCCTAGCTTGGTGCAAGAACACCGCAAAGGTTATATGTGTATGCATGGATGTATGTCGATGGGAATTTACGTTAGTAAGCACTGCATGTTTGTTGTAGGCTCACGGTTGCGACCGTTTGAGGTAGTGTGCGCGTAGAAATTTTGTAAAAACGGATTTAAGGAAAAACTGCCAGTTTCGTGTAAAACTGGACAGTTTACTGGAAAGGTGATTTTGAGGCCCTTAAAACATGAAAGTTGTAGGAAATGAAAAATCATAGGGGGCAACATGGATAGTTTTTAAAAATAAGGCTCTAATGGCCTCTGTTTTCATAAAAAGCCGAACTTGGTCATGCCCAGACTCTATGCACGGCTAGGCAGGTTCAACAAGGAAAATGAGTAGGTTAAAGGCAGAACTGGGTTTAGAGCAAGGAACAAAAGTTGTTGGTTTTTCTAGATCTAAAACTTTTGTGAAGAAAACTTTTTCAAAATCCAAACAGATATTGTAGATAAAACTGAAGTCTAAAAACTGTGTAGGAAACAGGAAGTTCCTACACAGGATTTTCAAAAGCAGTGCAGGAACAGGTAATTCCTGTACATACACTAATAACTGGCAGCATGAAACTGTTTTCAAGAATAGCTTTTAAAACTTGACAAGTTTATTGCCCTTACTCAAGAAAAATTATAGTTTTGTAAAAAGATTAAAAATTTCACAAGGATTTGGACAATAAATCCTAGGTTTTATCAAGAGAAGAGAAAGATAAATAAATGGGCCAAAAGCTATCTTGAAAATATGGTAACAGTAAGATGACCAACGGTAACCGGGTAGGATACCCAAGTTACTGGGTTGGGCCTAAAGCCCATGGTTACCAATAGTAACCTAATAAGATACTAGGTATGATTTGGCTTTGAACCCAAAGTTCACTAACACATCAAACAAGATACTGTTTAGGGTTACACTTAGTAACCAAATAAGTTATCATGAGTGTGTGTAGGGGACATATAACTAGGATTATTATTGAATGCTGGTTAAGGATACTAGCATTGATTGTAATAATTTATGGTAAGATAAGATGACCCTTATCTTATGTCCTTTTTGAAAAACAGGAAGTAACTTGTTGTTGCAACCTGATTTGGAGCAACAAAACCTAGGACACAGCATAATAAGTAAGTACAAGCCTCACCTACAGTATGGGAAATAGTAAATACTATTTTCAAATATGACATGTTTTCATGATATGCTATGTTGTGCCAAGATGTGCCATGATATGCCATGTGCATGTATATGTTATGGTTGATATTATGTTATGTTATATGATATAGTGACATCATGAGGCATGTTCACTAATATCAAACCACATGGTAAGAACATGTTTTTAAGTCATAAGATAAGATAAGCAAGGTGTCGTACCAAGCTCCCGTAAGATCGTGGAGGATTATACATGTTTCAAGTTCAAGATGTTAAGACCTTCCGCCAGATCGTGAAGGGTTATAAATATGATTCCCAAAATTGTTAGGGACCTTGCAAATCTTAACTTTCTGTGGAATGCGCGCATCTGGTACGTACACAAGGGGCCCACAAGTTAAGCAAGATAATAAGTTCATAAGACGTTCATAATGGAACATAAGAGATTCATAATTGATCATAAATGGTTCATGCATAAGTTACATGATGCTTGACATGTTTTTGTGAGATTAAGTTTGTACTGTCTGAGCGTAAAGCTCATCAGTATATTTCATACTGTAGGTAAAAAGTCTGCAGCTTAATCGGTGGGCCATGCGGACGATGCGGCAAGAGGAGGGCGGTGTGGGATACCACTACGTAAATTTTTCCTCAAGTTCTTTTGAACAAAGATATATGTATATATATATATATATATATATATATGTGTGTGTTATACTGTACATACGAAGTATGAAAACTCGAGTTAAATATAAAGATTATGTATGACTTCTTATTATGATAAATAAGTAATGTGTGTGCATGGAAAGCTTACTTATATTGAATAGTCTATTTATAGATGTTTTAAAAAAAAAATTATTCTCAAATTTTCAAGTAAGTTTAGTTTAAATAAGTATGGTAACGGCCCTACATAGGTCGGGGCGTTACAGATCCCGAGATGTCTATCTCTAACAGTGGCTCTTCATCTTCATTTCGCAGGCAATCAGATTATGATGCGTTGACTCAAGAATTTGCCAACTACAAAGAAGCTCAAGAAGCTCGTCATCTCCAGACACAAGTCTAAATTTCCTGACATGTTTCCACCACACGGATCAACGCCGCCCCCACCAATGTAGGAATGAATATCTTTGTTGTTTTGTTTGCTAGTATCTAAAGCTTAATATGTTTAAATTTTGATGTACTTAGTAAGTTAGTATAAACTTAAAACTTGATGTACTTAGTTATTATAAATTTAGGACTAATTACTTGTTACACATCAATACAGAGTAATGAAGATTAAGAGCAAGAGAATAATAGCTAGCAGCGAAATAGATTTGTTGTTTGTATTCGCATATGAACTTTGAAAATGATGTGAAACAAGGTCTGCTCAAAACTATTTGGAATCAGGGAAAGGACACTTTTAGTGAGGAAATATTTCCTTGCTAAAAGGTATAAATAATTAAGTACAATACCTATAGCGAGGAATTATTTCCTCGCTACAACTCACGCAGCATCTTAAGGAGGACCAAAAAGACTAATGCTATAGTGGAGAATAATTATTATTGCGACGAGGAATGTCGTCGCTAACTGTAGCGACGAATTAGTGTTTTCCTCGCTAGGAGTCTGTGGCGGCACAGTTATAGCGGGGAGTTGGCTAGGAAAAATTTCCTCGCTATAGGTCTATGCCGAGGAACCGCGACTTATAGCGAGGAAATATATCCTCGGCAAAGCCTCTTTCTAGTAGTGGTTGGAACCTGTCCTATTCGTAAGTACATCAAGGGTCCATATTTCCTTGCCAAGTCTCTTAATGCATGATGGGGCAAAGTGCTTAGAAGTCGGTGCAAATTTCCTATGAGGGGCAACTTGGTCTTGGTGGTAGTTTTGAAGTTGATTTAAGGGTTTTCGATGTTTTTTCCACATGTTGAGAACCACAAACACAGAGGAATAAACTGCGAAGAATTGGAAAGGACAGAAGTTGGAATCCATGGAGAAGGGAAGGAAAAAGATGGTACTAAAATGGTTGAAATTCTTTGTTGTATTTATATATTTGTTCGAACTCCGGCCATTGACTTATTCTTCAAAAAAAATAAAAAATAAAAAACAAAAAACCATTGATTTTATATTGCACAATATCCACGATTTGCATCTGTATATTGGTTTGAAAAGAATGTGATTGAACTTAGTTGGTACAATTCTATGCAATTAGTATACTTTAATTTGTCTTGAAAAAGTTTTGATCTCATACAGATCATATGTTAATTTTTTATTGGCTAAAACACCTTTTTCTTTTCCAATTTTTTAAAGAAAAATTGGGGCCTAGATTAAATATCAACTTAAAAAATAATAATAAGTTTCATATAAGAATGGAGTACTTGAATAACATTTTATGTTCAAAGCTGATGTTTCTTAAACAATTCACTTTTTGATTGGTGAGAGTCGAATACTTGACATTTAGCATTAGGAAAAAGAATAAAGTCCCACATGGTACAACCACAGTTGGAATCAGATCAAATGACCATTTTGAATGCTCAATTGAATGAGCGTTATATTTCCCTATGTTTAAAATATATTATTTGGAGTGGTAACATTTAAATCTTCCATTTGAATGTACCACTTAAAAAAAATTTTGGCTCACAATATTTAAAATATGCCATTAGAAAGAAACGTTTTATTTAGTCCAAAGTCCAAAAATACCCTCCCGTAAATTTTGCTTCATTTGGATAATTGGAATAGTAATTTGAGAATACATTTTTCATTCTTCATGAAACAACATTCCCATTTTTTCAAATTTTTTTAAAAAAATCTTTTTCTATAATTATTTTCATATTTTAACTATTATTTTTTTTTTCTATTCAAATATTCATTCGCAATATCTGTCAAGTACACATTCAACTGTTTACATACAAATGCTTCTATTCAAATTACGAACATCCAAATGTCAGTTCGAATGATAATCCAATGCTCCATTTGGCTTTTACATTTTTTTTGCTAGCAATGCCAAGGTATTCTTTTATATTTTATTCGGAATGTAAACTATTATTTTCTTTTAGTATCTTCCGACTTTTATTTTTTGTTTTCTTGAGGATTCCAAGGGTCGATGCACATACTTGAAAATTGAAATAACAATAAATAACGTACCTATTCAGAGCAAAAATAACAATAAATAATGTTCCTGAAAACACAATTAAAATAATAACTATATTTAAGAGTTCACGTGATTTACAGATACTAATATCTTTTTGCTAGCAAGGTCTAAGATTTTCTTCTATATTTTAATAGGAACGATATTATTTTCATTCAGTATCTTTCTCCTTTTATTATTATTATTTTTTTTTTCCCGAGAGCATGCCAAGCGAAATAATAATAAATAATAATTGTTGCGATTAAAATTGAGATAACTAAAAAGTTTTCAATCTTTTTTCCAGCAAGGCTAAGATTTTCTTTTATATTCTAGGATAATTAGCATTAGTCGAGAACAAGAAACTGAAAGATTATCTGTATTTGCAGTGCACAAGTTAGAATCAGAAGGATTAGTCCATTTCTGTCTATATAACCGATTAACTGACATGAGGTTAATTGCCATTTTAAAATGCCCAAAACTATTGATAACTTGGCCCCAAATTTTTGAAAGTGGTTTTGCATCTTCTCAATTAAATAAAATTATTCAAAATGCTCATTTCATGTAAATCTACGAACAAATTAACAAAATGACTAATATGATGTTCAAAATGGATTAATAGTAGTCCCAAGAGTAATTTCATAAACTGGCAAATGAAAAAATAAGTACTTATTAAAGATTAATGATGTATGGATATATATTTGAAGAATAAAGGTAAGAGAAAAGAGCATACAATGTTTTAAACAGTGCCTTTTCCAGATCTCTTTGAGAAATTGACCTGGTAAAAGAGCTTAAAATAATAAATTAGAATCACTTTTTAATAGGGACAAAGTCGCATACTTGTCACATAATAACAAACGATTGTTTTTGCCAATAATTGATATAAAAGTTAGAATAGAACTTACTTGCCTAAAGATTTGGTTTCTATATTTTCTAAGTTGTGTAGCTTCCATCTCGCTTTAATTATGTATTGGCTCTCACTTTATCGCCGACTCCTCCACCTCAGGGATCTCCTTCCTTAATGGTCCTCCGCCAGTGATTCGCCAACTTATGATTTCGGAAAACACATTTTCTTTTTTAGTTTGGCAATAATTTTTTTATTTTTATTTTTTACCTATTTTCTGTTTTTCCCCCACACAAGTATCAATCGGTAACACTTCTTGTAAAACTAACATAGGCCCACCGCCTAACAGCTTAAGATATTAAAATGGATTGGTAAACTAATATAAGTAAACTGATATATCCATATCAAATAAGAATAAAATGAAAACTATTTGAAAAATTAAAATGTACGTAATTACCTTGACAAGGCAATAGAAAAGACTAAAATAGGTAGTGATTTGGAGTAGAAGGACACTAGAAAATTAAAATGTGTATATTGTAATTTGTAATAGAGGGCAGATCAGTGACACAATATTAATGACTATGAAATAAATTATTAAGTTTTATGCTTGGATTTACTAGGAAGAACATCATGTATAATGATTCGTTCCATTCATTATGTGCAATTCTGTGACAGTCATCCATTCCTATATAAGGAAAATGGTAAGCTGTATAGACCCATATATTTTGGGAATAAATATATGTGATAGTTTATAAGTAAAGAGATTACATCATAATAGTATAAGGTTTTTTAGGGTGAACTCAAAAGCAAAACCATACGAGTATAAAATTCAAATGGGACAATATCATACTAAAGGGAGGTACGAATCATTACAAATTCTGTCAATAAATTGTAGACAAAAGATGAAGCACCATATGAAACTTGAAGTAGAAAGGCCACTATTGCATGAATGTAATTATACAATTCTTGTACTTCATGTAATACAGGGCAGAAAAAAAATCACTATGGAAAATTATAAAAATAATAATAATAACTTGCTTAGTTTTAATTCACAGATTTACGTACTTGGAAGTAATTATGATGATTTGTTCAATCCATCAAGTATAATTTCATTCACACGATAATCAATTTGACGTATGATTCTTGTCAATATATATACGCTAGTTTTTCTTATAAACTGTTTTTATCATCATAAAGAATTGATACAGTGGCAAAAACAAGATATAGAGTGATTAAAACAACACGTAATCTTAACTTGATGATAAATCTTATATGTTCGTATTTATTTATTGTTGTCTTCAGTGATTTATTATTATTGATTTTTGTGCCATCTTTGAGTAATGGCCCATGC
The DNA here is from genome assembly GCA_038430175.1 of Ficus hirta. Classification (NCBI taxonomy): domain Eukaryota; kingdom Viridiplantae; phylum Streptophyta; class Magnoliopsida; order Rosales; family Moraceae; genus Ficus; species Ficus hirta. Next base: position 40,539,743 of record CM076585.1, on the reverse strand, counting down.
TCGTATCTCTGTACGATTCAATGTCTCCATATGGGCACAATTTCAAAAATTAAAATAATGTGAAAATGACAAAATCATGATTGCGTATAAATTCAAAGAGATCTAGAAAAGGCACTGTTTAAAATATTGTATACTCTTTTCTGTTACTTTATTTTTCAAATGTATATCGCTATATGTCATTAATCTTTAATAAGTACTTTTTCGTTTGCCAGTTTATGAAATAATTCTTGGGACTAATATTAATCCATTTTGAGTATTATATTAGTCATTTCGTTAGCTTATTGATAGATTTAGACGAAATGAGTAATTTTATTAATTTTAGTTAATTGAGAAGATGCAATAACCATTTTAAAAATTTTGGGGATAAGTTGACATAAGATTAATAGTTTTGGGGTATTTTAAAATGACAATTAACGTTATGTTAGCAAATCCGTTATATAGACAGAAATGGACTAATTCTTCTAATTCTAACTTGTGCACCACAAATAGAGATAATCTTTTAGTTATCCAAGATTATAAAAGAATATCTTAGCCTTGCTAACAAAATGATTGAAAATTTTATAAGTTATCTCAACTCTTAAACGCAACAATTATTATTTATTATTATTTCAAATATAAGCATCGACCCTTGGAATGCTCACGAAAAAAAAAATAATAATAATAAAAAGAAAGATACTGAATGAAAATAAAATTTTGTTCCTAATAAAATATAGAAGAAAATCTTAGCCTTGCTAGCAAAAAGATTTTTTTTTTTTTTTTTGGGCTAAAATTTCGTTCCTAACATCTGTAAGTCACGTGAGTTGTTAAATATAGCAATTATTATTTATTGTTTTTTTTTTTTTCAGGAACATTGTTTGATATTATATTTTGCTCTGAATATTAACGTTATTTATTGTTATTTCAAGTATGTGCATCGACCCTTTGAATCCTCAAGGAAACAAAAAATAAAAGTAGAAAGTTTACATTCCTAATAAAATATAAAAGAATATTTTGGCATTGCTAGCAAAATGATTCAAAAAAACCAAACGAAGTATTGGATTGTCATTGGAACTAGCGTTTGGATGTTTGTATATATATATATTTTTTTTTTGAAAAGGTGGATGTTTGTAATTTGAATAGAAGCATTTCCATGTCAATATTTGAATGTGTGCTTAAATAGATATTGAGAAGGGGATATTTGGATAGCCAAAAAAAAATTTTGAAAAAATGAGAATGTTGTTTCATGAAGAATAAAAATATGTATTCTCAAATTACTATTCCTATTATTTTATGCAAATATCCCTTAAACTTTTTAAATTTGATAGTTTAGTCCCTATTGTTTTCTTGACAATCAATCCCCTGGTCTTATTATTTTTGCCACCATCAGTTATTTTTTCTCATGTCCATTAAAAATTGGACGGTTTTTTGTACGCGACTTGGACATGATAGTCCAAGAATGACATTATTAATCATTTTTACTTGATTACAAATTCCTTTTGCTTGATTACAAAGTTTATGCTCAAATACTTAATTTGCGAGTGAGAAAGACTTTGCATATGCTTTGGCTTGAAATTGACTCATCTTTGGCCATCATGCTTCTGATCAAAATAGCTTCTTAGGATTTATCCTGAAGAAAATTGCAGAATATGAGAAGAAACTATCTATTTTTCTTTCTAAAAGGATGGAATTTAGAGTAGCTAATTTGTGCTGATAAATATTGTACCGAATCTTGGTGTTATGAAGAGGATTAGGTACGGTTGAGCTCTTTTCCTAATTCGTTTGTTTGGTTTTGGTTTTGGTTTTGGTTTTTTTTTTTTTTTTTTTTTTTTTTTTGGTGTATGGTATACATATTCTCTTGATTGAGTTTCTGCCTTTTTTCCTTGTATTTTCTCTCTAATAATATTCAACAAGAAGCTTTATTAAAAATAAAATTTCAATACATTGTTTGACAGCTATCAAAATTTCCACAGAATAACGCCATTGAAGTTCAATCACGAGTAGCTTGCGGAGAAACAAAAATCATTCCAAACCCTGAGAATATTATTTTACAAGCCAGCTAATATGCCCAATATATCAGGATCTTGTAAATTTAAAGTCAACGGACTTGAAAACGTATATTTACACAACCTGAAGCAGCAAAAAATTGCAGCCATTTTTGTACAGTCTTTCTCTTCACTCTCTTCATGGATCTCCAACTTCCCTCCTTTCCAATTCTTCTCAGTTTATTCCTCTTCGTGTTTATTGTTCTGAACGAAAAAATCATCGAAAACCCTTAAATCCACTTCAAAACTACCACCAGGACCATGGAAGTTGGCCATCATAGGAAATTTGCACCAACTTCTAACCTCTCTTTGCCCCATCCAGCATTAAGAGACTTGGCCAGAAATATGGACTGTTGATCTACGTCCGAATTGGACAGCTGCCCAAAGAAACAACGCTTGTACTACCCATTTTGCTCTTTTAACATATTTAATATTATTTTCCCTCATTAGATTCATCATTTTTTTTCCTTATTTGTTTATCTTTTTTGTATCTTTATGTTAATAACTAGGTTTTTTTTTTTATCACAATGATTGCTTATTAGTATGATTTAGGTTTTTTTACTAAGTATGATTTAGGTTTCTTAGAAACAATTTTTTTAGTATGATTTATAGGTTTTTTATGATAATTGTTACGTTATTATGATAATTTATTTATTTTTTATTATTATTGATATTTTTTTTAATAGATAGTTTCTAAAGTTAAAACGTGATATGAAATTGTTTATTTATTTATGATAACTACTAGATATGATACTTTTTTTAAATGTGATAATTTGTTTTTTTACGATATTACTATATCATTGTGATGTTATTTCTTTATGATAATTAGTGCATTACTATAATGTCTTTTTTAGGTTTTAAAGTGTTAATATATATTCGCTGTGAATTTATCTTAATGATCAATTATTTATCATAATGAATATTTTTCATATATCATAAAATTAATATCTATTACGGTTCCTTTTTCTTTATAATAAATCAAGTAAAATGATCTTTTTTTCCTTTTCTAAAAGATTTGCTAAATTTAAAATATTTTAGAGATTTCTTTTTCTTTTTTTATATCAATTATTTATTTATTTATGTTCAATTCATGATAAAAGGGTAATGCGGTCTTTATAAGTATCAATTTAGACATTCATGTAAATAAAAAAAAATAAACATTTTTTAAACCACAGTCTTCAATTTAGATATTTATGTAAATATCCTTTTTTTTTTTTCCTTCACAAGTTTAAAAATGTAACGTTTCTGGTAAGTGGCCCGATGTATTAGTACCAATTAAAAATAAAACGAAAAACACTAGAAAATTTAAAAAGTATTTTATTACCTTAACAAGGCAAAGTAAAGCAATAAAGTGGAGAGCGATTTGGATTAGAAGGCAACTAGAATGCATATTGTAGCTTGTAATACAGGGTAAAAAAAAAAACAATGTAAATCACTAGGAAATAAATTATGACGTTATATACTCAGATTTACTAGGAAGAACATGCACAATTATTCGTGAAATTCATTACGTGCAATTCTGTCCACATTCTGGTCAAATGATGAAACACCACAACAACAACAACAAAAAATTGTAGTAGAAAGGCTACTAAAGTGATTGCATGAATAAAATTATACAATTTTTATAATAGGTAATATAGGGCAGAACTAAAATCACAATAAAATAAAATCAAGTACAATTCCATTCACTTGATAAACAGTCCGACGGTCCTTAATCAATACATATCCAAACATGCCATTTGATGGTTCATAAAACAATTTATAAGACCATAATCCACTCGGTCTGCTAGTGTTTTACTGACTTTTTATTAGCTTAACAAAGGAGATAAAAAAAAAAAAAAAAAAGAGAGAGAGAAAGAGAGAAGAAGAAGAAGAAGAAGAAGAAAAGATGACACTTTAAGAACCAGAAACAAGTTACTTTCCAATTGGTGAAAGATCATCAGCATTAAGCAATGGGAATCAAGCGCAAATCATCTTTTCTTCTAACTGTTATGCCAAATGACTCAGTCATGTCCAGTTCTTCATGTTTCAATCCATTGGGGAGCTTCCAATCAAAATGATACAGCAGCATTGCAAGAGGAAGCTCAATGTTGATCAGACCAAATGACATGCCGGGGCATATTCTCCTTCCAGCACCGAATGGGATATACTCAAAATTTGTTCCTTTGTAGTCAATATGGCTATCAAGAAACCTCTCCGGTACAAAACTCTCGGGTTCAGTCCAATATGCAGGATCTCTTGCAATAGCCCATGCATTAACCATGACCCTGGTTTTCACAGGTATCTCATAACCATTAATCTCACACTTCTTTCCACATACTCTTGGAAGTAACATAGGAACAGAAGGATGCAACCTTAGCGTCTCTTTGACAACAGATTTTAAATATGTCATCTCGCTAATGGCTGTTTCATCAATAGATCCCTTTTTGCTGAAGACTTCTCTCACCTCATTTTGGACTTTCTTCATGACCCTTGGATTCTTCATTAGTTCTGACATTGCCCAATCCAAAGCACTAGCAGATGTCTCTGTCCCAGCACCAAAGATGTCCTGAACATTATAAGTGACTGAAGTTATCTCATTGAAAGTTTGTACTCCAAAACTCTAATGCTTGTAAGAATGTTGTTATCTGGTTGAAAGATGACTTACTTTATGGATATTAAAATTCTAGCCTTGAATTTAAAGACTGCAAGCTGGCTATTTAAGCACAGCAACTTGAATCTATAAGCACGTATATATATGTTGATAAGTTTATTGAAGCCTAACTGATTGAGCGACTTATGGAACAAATATATGTTTCGTACAGGAGTATATATAATATGAAAAAAACGCAGCATAGGTAGGTGTGTACTTACAAAGATTATTGCTTTGAGATTGTCTGTTGTTAGGGAAAATCCAAGGTCACGGTTATGAAACTTGAGAAGAACATCTACCAGATCTTCTGTGACTGTTTCACTTTCGCCACTTTTTGTTGTTGGTTTCTCCTTTCTATGCTCCTCAAGGATGTTATCTACTATCCTGTCAGACTTTTGGCGCAGCTTCTCAAGTTTAGCCCTCGTACCGAAGATCAGAGGATCAAGAAAACTGAAAGAAGGAAACACTTCCGCAAGATCAAACCCCGATGCTATCTTCGTAGCTTCCATCACGATCGATATGAACTCCTCTTGATCCTTGTTTTTCTTACCAAAGGCTGCTCGTGCCGTGATGGTATAAGTTGAGGAGAAGATTCTTTCAGTGAGATTGATAGTAGATCCGACATTTGAAGAAATCCATTTTACAAGATTTAACATCTCTTCTTCTCTAATGGGTCTAAATGATTGAACCCTCTCCACGCTCAAGAGCTCCTGATTGCAAATTTTTCGCAGTTGCCTCCAGTACTCGCCATACGGGGAAAACGCAATGTCTGTAGAATTATAGATCACGATCTCTGAAAGTAGAATGGAGGGCCTTGATGCGAAGATGGCGTCATGAGTTCTCATCACCTCTTTGGCAGACTCCGGCGACGAAACAACTAAAGTTGGAACTTGTCCAATTCGTAAGTACATCAAGGGTCCATATTTCCTGGCCAAGTCTCTTAACGCATGATGGGGCAAGGAGCCAAGAAGCTGGTGCAAATTTCCTATGATGGGCAACTTCCATGGTCCTGGTGGTAGTTTGGATGAGGATTTAAAGGTTTTTGAAGATCTTTGCAGAATCTTCACAAACGAAAACACAAAGAGGAATAGGCTCAGAAGGATTGGGAAGGAGGGAAGTTGGAGATCCATGAAGAAAAACAATATTGGACTAACAGGGCGGCGACAATTCTTTGTTACATCAGTTAATTGGTTCCAATATTGTTATCTGTAAATATATTTCAAGTCCATAATTTGATTTGTAAATTTTCAATATACTAATATGTTGGACATATTAGCTGGCTTATAGCATAATTGTCTATCAGGGTTTGCATTAATTTATGTTTCTCTGCATGCTACACGTGATTCAACTTCTATTGCATTATTTGTGCAAATTTGATGCCTGTAAAGTTGCATACATGTACTCATTAAAAAAAACTAGAAACAAAGAGAGGAAAAAATAAAAAAATGGGAAGTCCCACATGACAGCATAGGGAAAGAAGTAAAGAACTTTAAAAAAATAAGTAGTTGTGCAACTTGCACACACGTCAATTTGTTTTTTAATTTTATTTTATTATCTTATCCCAGTGTTCTCTCTCTCTCTCTCTCTCTCTCTCTCTCTCTCTGAGTATTCCAGCAAACCTATCCCTCCTCAGTCACCAGAATTTTTTTTTTCTTTTTTTCTTTTCCCTTACCGTTTATGTGTTATTATACTCAATCATGATTTTGTTATTTTCACATTATTTTAATTTTTAAAATTATGCCCATTTTGAGGACATGGTCTAAATACAGAGAATATGAGCATGGGCCATTGCTCAAGTATGGCACACAAATCATAATACGAAATCACAGAGGACAATAATAAACAAACACGACCACATGAGATTTATCTTGAGGTAAGATTACATGTTATTTTAGCTCATCTATATCTTGTTTTTGTCACAATATTATTCATTATGAATAAATTTATAAGAAAAACTCGTACACTTTTTAACTCTTAATTTTTTTTTTCTCCAACCTCTTTTATAAACAGATTCTATTTATTAAAAAAAAATTAAGACAATAAAAATGAAAGTGTTAAATCCCAAAGTAACCTTTAATGAAACAATTTTCACTTATCAATTCAAATGCTATCTCCCGGTAAACTCCACAAATATCGAAGACATTTTCTGAAAGTCATAAAAACGGTCGTTTTTGCACCAATCTTGATATTTTTTTAACCATCGATGCGCGTGCCCTGGAAATTTGTGAAGCATTAAACACAAAGCACACAAATCTAGATTTCATGAACAAGAACTCAAAGATTCTCGTTGATCAAAATTTACCATAAAATAATAAACTCATTGTTATTGGTCGCTTCTACTAGTGTCACAACCTAACTAACTTCCAGATATCATCATCTATATTGTTTTCATGCAACAGAAGATATAAAATTAAATGAAATAAAATAAAAACTATGGATACCAAATTAATCTTAATTTTTTTTAATTAATTTTAAATTATAATTTTTTATCGATAAATATTTTCACATTAACTAATAACAAAATATTATTTTTGCCAATAATTAGTTAAAAGTTTGGGATAAAGACTTGGCTAAAGAAAAACCCGAGGTTTTTGTTTTTTCTTAGTTGTGCAACCTCCATCTCGCTTTTTTTTTTTTTACATACTCTCTCTCGTCCTTTATCGCTGACATCGTCCTTCCCAAGGAGCTCTTCTCCTCAACGGTGCTCCACCAATGCTTTGCCAACTCATGGTATTTATACTTAAATAATTAGTTAAATATAAATTCTATCTGACATCAAGACTTACAAACTAAGTTTTCATACTGAAAAGATAATTCCTCTAAATTTTATCTGTAAAAAGTTAGATAGTTCAAATTTTAATCCGACTAAAAATTTGATGTCAAATCCTTGATATTGTATTTTTATATGAAGAAAAATATCATCTAGGAAAACTTTAAGACTGTTAATTCCCATACTGTTGAAATTGTTGAAATATAGTATTTGGTGATTTGATAACTTATCTACACTTATATCAATTGGTCACTTATAACTATTCACACTTTTTGAATAATTTTAAGTGCTTATATACTAACTATTAAGTTACAAAATTAATAATTGTCACACCATAAAAATTCATTTCATAGCTTTAGGTTAAAATTATAACCTAAACTTTCGGCCTTGACTAGCTCCTTCTTCAGAGATTCATCCAACGACTAAAGCATCATTTGCGAAGAAGATGACCTTCGACAAAAAAATAAGTAACTCCAGTAAGCTTTCCGGAAAAAAAAAGAGCAGATTTCGTTATTCTGATCCTTCACCAATTTGAGCCGTTGAGTTCCTTCACTTGAAGATTTACTTTAAACTCTTGTGGTTTGTGTAGACTTCGCACAAAAACTACCGTCGAAAATTCTAATTGCATTGGATAGTTCCTTTCGTGATCCATGTAGGCGATCATCTTCTCGTCTGGTATAAATATGATCTTCCCGTCTGATATAAGTATGACTCTTGCTTGGAAATATCGCTATAGACTAAGAAGTTTCCATCTATAATCGGATTTTTTTAAAGATGAGAGCGTTCGTAGATTACCTGCTAAGCTCCAATAATTTTCCTTCGCACTTCTTGAATTTGACGTAAAGTTGGATCAGCTTCAATATTTGTAGATGAATCCTCAAATGCTCATTGTGTCCCTCTTTCGTTCTAGAATGAAAACAATAGCGGACTTATCTAAGAACTTATTTCATAGATGCTACTAAAGCACTGGTCAGCCTAAACAGCTTAATGAGGAACTCATATGTAACGACCCACCCTTACATAGGCCGTTACATCTTATATAACTTACATAACTTACTTACTTATTAAGCGGAAATTCGGACTATATATATATATATATATATTTTTTTTTTCACACTTGATTCATACGGATACATATAAACATACATATATACATATATATATAAGGACTAAATCAAGCACTCGAGTTTGAAACTGAAAATATATAAAACTGCATACATATATATATATTAACAAAATACGCAGTGGTTCCCAGCCCGTAATCTCATAGATAGCTCTGCTGCACTCCACCATCTTGTATCAGACATTGCTAGTAGGAAGCTTACCTACAGCATAGACGTAAGTCGTGAGCTTTCGCTCAGCAAGTATAACTATTTATCTGCAAAAACATTTCATAATAAAGCCAAACAATGCATGAACCAATTGTGCTTTGATTATGCTTTCTTATTCTTTCTTAACTTAACATACTATGGGCCCTTAACATAAGTGTACGTACCATGGCGCGCTGCCATGGAATGCTTGGGGTGGCCAGCCCAATCCAACTCAAACCACGGACCAAACCTGACCTAGAGCAGGTCGGTACGACACAGAACTTACTTATCATCTTTCTTAAACATCATATTCTTAAAATAGTTTCTTACTTGAAACTTGGTCGTATTCTTACCATATGAGTTATCAATAGTGGACATGCTTCATGATATCATAACATGAATCATAAATCATACACATTTATACATAAGTGTATAGTTATAAAACATACAATCAATAAAACCATTTTGCCTATGCTGTAGGCGGAGTTGTACTTACGGGTTTTTTCTTTTTACTAGATCGGATGTTTGCTACTCCAACGAGTTGCAACAACAGTTAGTCACCTGTATACAAAAAGACGTTAGATAAGAATCATCCTATCTTACCATAACTTATCACATTCATTGTTGGTATCCAAACCAACTATTATCCATAATCTTAGTTATATGTCCCCTTAAATACAAGATTGATATTTAACTTGGTTACTAATTGTAACCTTAGGCTCTTAATCAACTAACAACCAAACAACATATGATGGTTTACTTACTATAAATCTTAGTTACAAGATCTCATAATTTCTTATTAGGTTACCATTGTAACCTTGAGTCCAAAGCTTGTCATATAAAAATTAGTAACCTCCTTATGGTTACTATGGGTATCCTAATTACCCGACCCAATTAAGTAATCCTTTACCATAAATCCTTACTTATCATTATATATTTTTCAAAAAATAGTAAAACTATGAAAATCTGAAAACCTTTTCTGAAAATAGTCCCAAAAACTCAGTTATTAGTGTATGTGCAGAAACTATCTAATCCTGCACTGTTTTGGAAACCCTGTGTAGGAATTTCCTATTTTCCTGCTCAGTTTAAATATTCAGTTTTACTTTAAAATCAGTTTTGAATTTGCAAAAGTCTTCTTCATGAAAGTTGTAGATCTTAAGGATTCCTACAACTTTCATGTTTTGCTCAAAACCCAGTTCAGCCCTTAACTTACCCATTTATCTCGTTGAAATTGCCTGGCCGTGAACATTGTCTCCTGAGTACAAATTTTTCGCACTTGTCTCCAGTACTCTCCATATGGGAAAAATGTTATGTCTGTAGAATTATAGTGCAGGATCTTCGGAAAGGTAAGCGATGGCCTAGATGCAAAGACGGCGTCATGAGTTTTCATCACCTGTTCTGCGTACTCCGGCGACGAAACTGCTAAAGTTGAGACCTGTCCGATTCGATTGTACATCAAGGGACCATATTTCTTGGATGTGGATTTAATGGTCTTTGATGATTTTATTTTGAGTATGTTGAGAAGAAAAAACACAAAGAGGATTAAACTGAGGAGAATTGGAAAGGAGAGAAGTTGGAGAGCCATGGAGAAAGTGAAGAGAAAGATTTGAACAACAGAAGGCTGCAATTCTTTGTTGATTTTTGATGCTTTTATATATATATATATATTGAAGCTACTAGGGCTAGCCCAGCTGGCGAGATAATGAGGGTTTAAGGTTTTAGGAGCCGTAAGTCTCAAGTTCGATCCTTGATTGGGGTGCTTACATACTAAAAATTATATGCATATACATATTGATATTTATATCTGAATAGTGTTACGAATAACTATTTATATCCTAAATTTTAATTCTGCAAACGAACTAATATGATGATAAGTTGTCATTTTTCGTTGATAGTTAGATATAATTTTAAATGACATGATATAATTTTTCACACACTTAACAATTAAAAAAAAAAAAAGACAATTCTTATATCACATAAATTATTATTTAAAGTTTAAAATCCAAACAGATGTCTTTAATATTATTATATGTATATGTCAACACCCATTGGCGTGATCTACCATATGAAGAAGAAGAAGAAAAAAAACAAAAAAAACAAAAAGAAAACAAACAAACAAACAAAAAAACCTTCATTGACTTATTTGATGGCGTGTATTGAAACTATATTTTCTCTTATCAATTACCAATACCATTCCCCTTTTTCTTTTTCTTCTTTTTTGATTTTTTTCCTTTTTCTCTGGCCCACTTTTCTCTTTTTTAGACTGGTTTTTCTTTTTCATAAACTTTCCCTTAATCTTTCTGCTTCATGCTCTAAAAAAGAAATACTGAATAAACTAAACAAAGCTAGATGGATCAAAACCCATAGGAAGTCATTCAATATAGTGGGTTTTTCGTGTGTATCATTTTTTTCGAAAATGGTTTTACCTTCTTTTATTTAGCACTGTAAGTAAAACAAAAGAGATATAAAAATTATTGTTTAGTACAATTATCATTTTGTCCAAATATTATCAATCATTTTTTGTTTTCAAAATTTTTTTACTAGATTTAGAAACACAATTTAGTATTGTTATATTTTTTTTTGGTGTCAGTTTTTTATAAAAAATATTCACTATATGATGGGACTCATCTTCCTGTTTTTCTATACCTAGTTTAATATTATCAATCTTATTTGTTTAATATTAGCAATCATTGTTAGTTTCACATTTTTTTTTACTGGACTTAGAAACACAATTTAGTAATTCTTCTTTTTTTCTTTTTTTTTCTTTTTTTTTTAATTGATGTCATCCGTACTTCCATTCTATCAGTCCCATTAAATTATCAATTTTCATCACCAAACTCCTTTTAACGTGCTTTCTTTCATTTCCCTTTTTCATTCCACTTTTCATTCATACCAAACAAAATATAATATTAAGGGCCGTTGATTGTGGAACTCGTGCGTGGTGGTAGTTGAGAAGTTTTGCATCGCGTTTTCTTTCAATTGTGAGTACTTGACATCATCGTTTATCTTATCAAATAGTGATGATATGGACAGCAATGGTTTTGTCCTAAGTACTTGGGGAATCCAATGTTGGAGGACGGTTGTTTATTTTCAACGAAAAAGAAATCTTATATGAATTGAAAATTTGAAATATGAGATATTAATTTACTCACGGAATTAGTTTTTAAGGAATACTCTTATATTTAACAGCTCTATAAATTTGACAATTGTAGCTTCCCTACAAATAATTTATAATAATTAGTTGATCTATTTATAGCATCATAATTTTAGTAACTACTGATGCATTATATAAATATAGTGAAAAATATTATAATAAAATCAACTAATTGTTACAATAATATATAAACAACTTACAAGGCTGACAGCCAAATAAGATAGTATACCTAACTTTTTAATGATTTAGTTTATTATTTAAGTAGTTCAATATCACACAATAATAAGTATATAGTATTACTAAATAATTACTCGTCATATTATTGGTAATGGACGTAAGAAAAATTAAACAAATATTTAAAATATCGTTGAAATAAATTAAAATTGAGGGAAAAATAAATTGTAGTACGCGACTTGCATCTACGTTTTTTCTTTTCAGAGAATCTTTCTGCTAATAAAAACAATCCTATGTTTTGGAGCTGGGTTGTCTTATGTACAATCTTGTTCCTAGGAAAGCTAGGATTATTTTCTTTTACATTTTAGTAGCCTACCTCCGGCCTGTTCTTTCTTTCTTTCTTTTTTATTTTTTTTTAAATTTTTTTTCTTTGAGCATTCCAAGGGTAAATGGACATGCATAAAAAAAAATGGCGTTCATTGAAATATCCCTCATGAGTGTAACGGTAAACAATTAAAGGATTTCAATGTTCAAAAAATTAATTAGTAAAAAATGACAATTATATGATGTAGCTAACAACAAACACAAGAAACGAGAATTTACCCAAAAAAAAAAAAAAACACAAGAAACGACAATAAAAGTGTTGAAAGCAAGCATATTTTGCTAATCCCTAGACTTGCAAAAACTCTCTCTTCTTTACAGTTGTGGGAGCTTATGTTTGTGAAAAAAGACATGTCTCAAACCATCGTACATATTTTTCAATCTCAATATTATATTTTTCTCAAACCATACACAACATTATTTTTAATGTTTTTTCTACTTTTTGTCTATCATTATTATGTTTCAAAACTTGTATAAATCAACATTAGCATTTAAATAATTAAAAAGAAAATATAATAATTGATTATATGAAAAATTCAAGATCATAATTAATAAGAATCAAATGTTAAATTTGGTGTTGATTATACATTATGAAAAATTTACTGCAAAGTAAAATATTTGAAAAATTTAACATCGAAAATAACACTCTATTTCAGACCTTTTTTTCATCCAAATCAAAATTTTCTATTGACATAATAATTTAACATTACATTAGAAATGCTCTCTTGGACCAGTTTACCATTATATAACTTTAGTGTCAGTAATCTTGAAAATCTAAAACAAAAAAAAAAAATCTCGATCTCAAAATTAAAAACCACAATGCCTCCAGTCCAAGCTAATACATTTTTACATTGAACCCTTATAATACTATATACTAGGCTTGTAGCAAGTCTATGTGGTAATATACATATGTGGTAATATATCTATATTACCACATAGACGTGCATATGTATATTACCACATATATGTATACATATATGTGGTAATATATGTATAGTTAGAACAAAAATACTTTAGTGTGATAGACAAGGCATATGGATTAAAAATTGACCATCAAATATAAACTAAATGAAAAGATCAGAATAAGTTTGAATCATTAGATTGATTCAACCAAAAGGATGAAGTACAAAAACTATTCTCCTTTCTATCTAAGTTATAAGTGTATATATATACACACACACATAAACAAGAGATAATAATAATAATAATAATAATAATAATAATAATAATAAATCATGCAAGAAGGTGAAACTAGCATGTAAGTTGGAATAAACATTTTTTTTCCTATATCATCATTTCTTATATATAGTAATAGATATAATAATGCACTTCATTTTGAGATGCACCCGTTTTTCTTGATATATACTATAGTTGCTCATCTCTCAATTTATTGGGAAAAATAAATCCAGAAACAACCACAAACTAAAATTCAACGTCAACAGAGAAAACCTCATTAATCTACTCGGTCTTCTAGTGGCTTTCTAACGTTTCTTATTACAACAAAGGAGTGATACAAACAAACAGCTGGTACTTTAAGAATTAGAAACAAATTACTTTATTTTCCTAAGTGGCCCTTTTCAGAAGTTGAGAGGTCATATATAAGCAACGGGAATCAAGTGCAAATTATCTCTTCTACCAACCGCTATGCCAAACAACTCGGTCATATCCAAATCTTCATGTTTCATTCCACTGGGGAGCTTCCAATCAAAATGGTACAGCAACATTGCAAGAGGAAACTCAATGTTGATGAGACCAAACAACATTCCCGGGCACATTCTTCTTCCAGCACCAAATGGGATATTCTCAAAATTTGCTCCTTTGTTGCTAATAGAGCTATCAAGAAACCTCTCTGGTATAAAACTGTCTGGTTCAGTCCAATATTTAGGATCTCTTGCAATAGCCCAGGCATTAACTATTACCCTGGTTTTCACCGGTATCTCGTAACCATCAATCTCACATTTCTCTCTACTTTCTCTTGGAATTAACAAGGGACCGGATGGGTGTAACCTTAGTGTCTCTTTGACAACCGACTTCAAATATGTCATCTCGCTGATGGCCGTTTCATCAATGGACCCTCTTCTTTTAAAGACTTCTCTGACTTCATTCTGTACTTTTTTCATGACTCTCGGATTCTTTACTAGTTCGGCCATTGCCCAATCCAAAGCGATAGAAGATGTATCGGTTCCAGCAACGAAGATGTCCTGAAAGTTAACGTCACTCGTGTTATCTAATTCTTTTTTTTTTCTTTAAGTTTTGAGCCAAAGAAATATAATTTTGATTATTCAGTAAGTTGATAATTGTATGCAATTCTTGCAATAACGAAAAAGGCATGGTTTCTCGGTCAAAGGTTTTCTACGCTGGCTGAACATTTTAAATTTTTTAGACTTGCATGTATATATACGGGAGAATTTGTGCTATATACCATGTAAATCTCAACTTAAGGTTTGTTTGGTGTTTAGGTTTGAGTTATGCTTTTTAACTTTAAATAGTAAATTTTTAAATTTAAATAGTAAATTTTGTTAACTTTTTAGAAAAGATAAAAAAAATTTTCAGAAAAAACAAAAAACTTTTTCAGAAAAAGACAAAATTTCGAGTTTAAACTTATGGTTTGAACCCGAAATCCAAACGGGCTGTTAATGAAAGGAAGGAAAACTTGAATCTGTAATAATTTGTGTTAATATTTTTTCTGATGATCATCACCAAATTGACGGCTTATAAAAAACAAAAGTATAAAGATGAAGGCCCAAGAACGATCAGGGACGAAGGTTAAATATGCCGTTAAACTTTTCTTATTTTCAAATTAAGCCTAATATACTTTATGAATTTCGTTTTTTATTTTCCCCACTCAAAATCAGTTTTCTCAATTAACTCCCCATTAAAACTTTATTATTTACGTTATAAACTCACTGATCGTATATGTCAGACGGAGAAATTTTCAATCGTATTAAAAAGGAAGTGTAATACAAGACTTTCAAATTATGAGAAGTACTTATCATCAACTATTAAAATATATTTAATGATTTTTTATGTATCTATCTATGTGTTTGGTAGTTTTACAAAAATAAAATAATTTATTTTTTTAAAATTTTTGCATATCATATATCTAAAACAAAACAAGTTTTAGCCGAGAACCATATGCCCAATAATTCAACTTGCTTATTACATAAACGATATTGAAGCAATAATAATTATGACTATAATTATAATGATAAAAGAGGAGAAAACTTATGGCTTGGAATCTTTTAAATATGTTGCCAAATGTTGGGTCAAGTCAAATCTTCTAATAAATTTATAACCAAAAAAAAATTTCTTGTGATAAACGGTAAGCCACGTTGGTGGCATTAATTTGGGCCATACAAGTCAAGTCAACTTTTTATCTTCAAAAATTTTCTCTTATCTAGAGTGAACTAGAGTGTTATTTTTCCGGTCCAAGTGTCGTTTCAATTTAATAAAAATATGCGAGCGCTCCCACATCCGACATTGATGTAGGTGTGGCAATGCATCCCGTGGCCGTTCGATGCAAAGTGGAAGGCGACAACGAGAGGGGGAAAGAGAGAGCTACGTTGTGATGGGATACCCCCCAAGAAAGAAATTATCCTAGACAGAAAGAAAGGTGTTTGAGTGATGGCGGTTTCATAGCACGAGTAGCAAATCCTCATCCTCGTCTTTGGTGGCGGTGGAGCCAACGGAGTCAGAAGCCGTAAATCACATAGTGTTCCGGCGAGATCTCCATGGAATCAGATTGTCCATGGCGAATCGGAGCCGATGGGGGCCGTCCCGTCCTCACCTTCTGTCGTCCCCGCCACTGTCGAAGAGTCGTCGTTGTGCCCTCCGCTGCGTCTTCGCCATAAGTTTCGGCGACGATCACCATGATTTCTGGCAAAATCCTCGAGAGCCTCCAGGATGGCTTTTTGGCCAAGCCCACGAAGAGAGAGAGAGAGAGAATGATGTTACCAGAGCTCGTGGAAGACGTGACCGAGATCTTTGATGACGGGCTTGAGGTCTTCGTAGCAGATTGAGCAAATGGTTTTCCCAAATGTGTTGTTGCCATTGATCATCTCTCTCTTCTCTCTCTCTATCTCTCTCTCTCCACCAGACGTCCGGCTACCGTACGCGAGACTATTCCTAAAATTATAATCTCCTGATGCCAATTTGATTTTGAAACTCTACCCATGTGAATATATAATATGTCTATATATATATATATATATAGATGTAGATCTTTCTTTCATAACTATATATGAATATATAAGACTATAACGCAGCAGAGATAGAATAGTGATATTATGCAGCAGAGATTGAACATACTTACAAATATTACTGCTTTAAGATTGTCAGTTGTCAGCGAAAACCCAACGTTGTTGTTATGAAACTTGAGAAGAACATGCACTAGATCTTCAGTTTCACCACTTTTTGCTTTTGCCTTCTCCGCTTTATGTTCCTCAATGATCTTCCCAAGTATCCTGTCACATTGTTGGTGCAGCTTCTCGAGTTTAGCCCTCGTACCGAAGATCAAAGGATCAAGAAAACCGAAGGAAGGAAAGACATCGACAAGATCAAAACCCGATGCTATCTTCGAAGAATCCAGCACGATCGATTTGAACTCCTCTTGATCTTTGTTCTTCTTCCCAAAGGCTGCTCGGCTTGTAATGGCGTAAGTTGTGGAGTGGATTTTCTCAGTGAGGTTGATTGTAGATCCAACCTTTGAAGCAATCCATTTTACAAGATTTGACATCTCGTCCTCTCTAACCGGTCTAAAAGATTGAACTCTCGCCGCGCTCAAGAGCTCCTGAGTACAAATTTTTCGCACTTGTCTCCAGTACTCTCCATATGGGGAAAATATTATGTCTGTTGAATTATAATGCAGGACCTTCGAAAAGGTAAGCGATGGCCTTGATGCAAAGATGGCGTCATGAGTTTTCGTCACCTGTTCTGCGTACTCCGGCGACGACACTACTAAAGTTGGGACCTGTCCGATTCGGATGTACATCAAGGGACCATATTTCTTGGCCAGGTCTCTTAATGCATGATGGGGAAAAGGGCTCAGAAGCTGGTGCAAATTTCCTATGATGGGCAACTTCCATGGTCCTGGGGGTAGTTTGGATGTGGATTTAATGGTCTTTGATGATTTTTTTTTGAGTATGTTGAGAAGAAAAAACACAAAGAGGATTAAACTGAGGAGAATTGGAAAGGAGAGAAGTTGGAGAGCCATGGAGAAAGTGAAGAAAAGATTTGAACAACAGAAGGCTACAATTCTTTGTTGATTTTTGATATATATATATATATATATATATATATATATATATAGATAGAGAAGCCGCTGGGGCTTGGCCAGCGATAAGAGAAAGAGGGATTAAGATTTTAGGAATAGTTCGATCTTTCATTGGGGTGCTTACATACTAAAAATTATATGTATCAGGTTGATATTTATATCTGAATAATTCTATAAATAATTATTTATATCCTAATTTTTAATTCTGTAAACAAACTAATATAATAATAAATTGTTATTTTTTATTGATAATTAGATAAAATTTTAAATAATATAATATAATTTTTCATATATTTAATAAAAAAAATATAATTTTTATATTATATAAATTAATATTTAAAATTTAAAATCGAAACAGGTGTCTTTAATATTATTATAGGTATATGTCAACACCCATTGGCTTGATTTATCATATCAAGAAGAAGAAGAAGAAAAAAAAACCTTCATTGACTTATTGGATGGCGTGTATTGAAACTGTTATTTTCTCTTATCAATTACCAACACCTTTCCCCTTTTTCTTTTTCTTCTTTTTTTTTTTTTTTTCCTTTTCTCTGGCCCACTTTTCTCTTTGTCAGACTGGTTTTTCTTTTTCATAAACTTTTTCTTATGGGGTGTTTAGTTCTTTATCTTATTTTAAATTAAATTGTATTTTTTTATTATATTTTTTATCTTTTTTAAAAAAGTTTTTGTTTTTTCTGAAAAAATCAACAAAAATTACTATTTAAATTTAAAAATCTCAACTCAACTCAAACTCAACTTATACACCAAATACCCCTTTAATCTTTCTCCTTCATGCTCTAAAAAAAAAAAAATACAGAATAAATTAAACAAAGCTAGATGGAACAAAACCCATAGGAAATCATTTAATATAGTGGCTTTTTCATGTGTTTCATTTTTTTCGAAAATGGTTTTACCTTCTTTTATTTAGCACTGTAAGTAAAACAGAAGAGATATAAAAATTATTATTTGGTACAATTATCATTTTGTCCAAATATTATCGATCATTTTTTGTTTTCAAAATTTTTTTACTAGATTTAGAAACACAATTTAGTATTGTTAAATTTTTTGTTTGGGTGTCAGTTTTTTAGAACAAAATTCACTATATGATGGAACTCATCTTCTAGTTTTTCTACCTAGTTTAATATGATCAATCTTATTTGTTTAATATTAGCAATCATTGTTAGTTTTCACATTTTTTTTAAACTAGACTTAGAAACACAATTTAGTAGTTCTTCTTTTTTTTCTTTTTTTAATTGATGTTAAAGTTTCCTACCTAGTTTATCTTGTCATCCATACTTCCTTTATATCAGTCCCATTACATTATGAATTTTCATCACCAAACTCCTTTTAGCATATTTTCTTTCATTTCCCTTTTTCATTCCACTTTTCATTCATACCAAACAAAATATAATATCAAGGGCCGTTGATTGTGAAACTCGTGCGTGGTGGTAGTTGAGAAGTTTGACATCGTGCGTTTTCTTTCAATTATGAGTATTTGACATCATCGTTTATCTAATCAAATAGTGATGTAATGGACAGCAATGGTTTTGTCCTAATCCAACAATGGAGGACGGTTGTTTATTTTCAACGAAAAAGAAATCTTATATGAATTGAAAATTTGAAATATGAGGGAGAGTGTAATTTACTCATGGAATTAACTTTTTAGGAATGCTCGTATATTTAACAGCCAGATAGATTCGACAATTGGAGCTTCCTCACAAACAACTTATAATAATTAATTGATCTATTTATAACATCATAATTTTAACAACTATTGATGCATTATATAAATATCGTTAAAAAATATTATAATAAAATTAATTAATTATTATAATAACATATAAACTACTTACAAGTCAAATAAGATAGTATACCTAACTTTTTAATGATTTAGTTTATGATTTAAGTAATTCTATATCACACAATATAAATATTTAAAGCATATATTACCAAATAGTTAAAATAATAATTTAATAATTAAAAATAATTTCTACTGATGGTAGGAAATAAAATGTCGTACTGTAAAAACTTTCTATTGAAAAATATTTTACATGTCAAATCATTATTAATGACTATAGTTAATAGAGGATCCAAAATCTAGATTTCCACATCGTTACGTTGTTGACAAAGATTGTGAGTGTGGAATTTCAATCCAAACATCAGTTAGACACTTTAATTGACTTGTATCGTTCTGACGTATATATGAACCACACACCAAAAATGCTAAGGGGGCACGCCACAAAAATTAATCTAAGAAAAAAAATAATAAATTAAAAAGAAAAAACAAAAAGAAAACACACACACCACACTATTTTTAGATTACACTTTGTATAAATTTGAATAGAAAATGTTGATTTAGATTACACTTTGTGATATAAAAACATTACAGAAAAAAAAATATTTTTCAAACCCGCAAAACAAACAACCCCAGATAACACTTTATAGTTATCTTTATCAAAAGTTTTGTATTTATTGTTGACCTTTTAATAGTAACGGCCCTGAATTTATCTAACTCTTAACTTTGATAATTTGCATCCTAATTTATAAATGTATAGCAATGTGGGTACGTAGTATAAATTATAACTAGGCGATAAATTCAAAGAATACAATGTAATTTAGTCTTTGTTTTTAGGTAAGAAACTCTCTTAATTTTAGGAGATTTAAAAGTCTTGAATAACTTACTCAATTATGTATTTATAATTTGTATTTATATGAGAGTTTAGTCATACTGCTACTTAATCATCAATAGTAAATCCTCTCTTTTTCAGTGGATGAAGCACATCTATAGGCAGGACTAGCTTTCCTCTCTACTTTAAACAAATAAATTACCAATTTTTCCCTCACATTCTCAGATGCCAATCACCAATCTCTCACAAACAAGAAACTCAAAGATTCTCTTTGTTTTTGTAGTGTACAAGTCAATATTAGAAAAATACATGTTCCGGAAATCACATGAAAGAGTTATTTAGGTATCAACCTTATCGGGATGCTTCTTTTTTTTTTCTGTGATATGTCAACATCTTTTTTCTTCATATTTTATTTCTCAATCTAGTGTAACAGCTTATTTTCTATCAGCTACTAGTAAAATGGTGCAAAATTCCATTTATTAACTTTCTAGATCAATGGAAAAAGGTTTTGAGATCAGATCAAGCATGAAAAAAAAGAAAAAAAAAATCCTTTTTCTTCCCGTCTCTGTCTCTGTTATGTTTTATCTCATGTTTCTCCCCTCTTTTAGAAAAGTGTTTCTTGTTTTGGTATTCCTAGCTCTGCACTATTCCCTCACCTCTTTAGGCGAGGGACGGCCTCACCACAGAGATTGGCCTGACTCTAACGTCTTGGCCGAAAAGGGCCGAGGTTCAAGGCTTGGCCTTCATAGGCATTTTGTATGTAAAGACCTAAATGTCATAAATTTAAAAACCATTATACTAATATGACACAAAAAATTTATATTAGACTAACATGATACAAAATTAAACTAAAATTAACTTTATAATTTATGTCATGTTGATCAATAATAGGGAATTTATATTAGTTTAGTCAATAGATGAAAACAAGGTGATTATTTAGGTAAATTTTCTCTTTTATTTTATTTAAAAAATTCCAGGTGAAAGAGCTGAAATTTCTTTCGAAATATGGCCCAGCCTGACACGTCAGGCTATAGGACCTGGAAGGCCGACGGACCGTCCAGGACTCCTGCCCATATGTTTCTTTTTGGCCCGAATGGGTTGGGTCGGGCTGGCAGCCATACTTATACCACTGCCTAACTGTTGATACCTTTATCCCCATACTCAAGTTTTATAATTTTTATTTATTTATTTATTTATTTTTTAACTGATATATGAGTTTTCAGTGTGGTTGTAAGCATGTAATACCACTATATCACATTGTGTAAAAATCGAATCCCACATTCCAAATTTGCGAAAAACAAAACAAAAAAAACAAAAACAAAAACCAAAAAAAAAAAAAAGTTTTCACTTTGCTGTAGCAGCAGCGAGAGGACACATGCACAGTAGAAAAACGACATAAGAATAAAAGGACAACAAATTGAAAAACTCTAAAATGTAGGAACTACATCAGAAAATAAACGACAACGACCTCGGAAGAGGGCATCGCGTGGAAAAAGACACTCGGTAGTGAAACGACAACAGTCTGAAAAACGACACTCGGTACTAGCACATGAAATAAAATTAGGAAAGGACATAATATCGGGAAAACGGCATCAATATGAAAGGACAGCCACACCAAAAACTTTATGAACATGAAGGAAAGATTATTTAGAAGATCGTTTTATCTCATTTTATAGGGCAATATAGACACTTTAAGCATTTTATAAGTATATATTAAAGTTCCCAAAAAAAATATCATGAAGTTGTGCAGGGGAAATGTATTAAAAAGGGACTTTTGTAATAACAATATTTTTCTTTGAACACAAGAGTTGCTAACAGTAAAAATTCAGGGAAAAAATAATAATTAAATTTGATAGTGGTTCACCTTAATATATGAGACTACGTAGAACCGCTATCGTAATTCATTATAATAATTAAGAAGTTTTATCTTTTGATACGCATACATCTCTATGTCAAGACAATGATTAGGCTCCACAACTTTTTATTTTTATCTCCTGAACTTAAATACTCTTATAAATTTACCTCCGAACTTTGAAAACTAGTGCTTATTCTTCTTGAACTTTGAACTGTTAGCAAGTGTAATACCCGAAATTTTTACGGACTTATACATGTAAAGAAATTTAAGTCTGTGCTATGTGTTAGGTGATGTTTTATGAAAATTATGAATATCAATGGGAAATTCATAATTTTATCAGTATATGTTTGAGTTCTCGATTAATTAGACACGAGACCCAATAGTAGTTTGCTTATGTATGCATGAAACCTTTTGAGAAAAAGGGTAGAAAAATTTCATGATTTTATATTGGTCACAGTTTGACCAAGAAAGTCAAAGGTTGACCAAAGAGGTCAAATATAAGACGGTACTGTGCTATGGTGAGCAGTATGGGAAATATACTGCGAAAACCGTCTTTTCGGACAAGATGGTAAGAATAAGAGTTAAAACCACCCTAGAAAAATCAAGCACACTAAGTTGGATATCAAAGTCCTAATGACTTTCAGAAATAAGAAGAAAATTTTTTTGCAGTCCATTTTTACGCAGATGAACTCTGGACTGCAATTTAGTGAAACAGTACTGTTTTAAGTGAAAACAGTATTTGTAAATCCTTATTAGTATGATTATGGACTGCATTGGTGGAGGAAAATCAAATGGAGCCTTAATTAGGAGGACACCTCATATGGTGATGACCAATTGGATTAATTGGATTTTTGAAATTATGGAAAGTAAGATTTAAGTATGAATTATGGTTGAAAAATTGGCCAACAAATCACATTGAATGGCCGGCCACTCTAAGGACTTAGGGGAGGCAAATATGTTTGCTTGTGAGGACTTAAATGCAAAAAAGAAAAAGGTGTGGTAGGTCCACCTTTGGACACATCACCACCTTAGCTCACACACACATGTTCTAGAACAAGCTAGTATGGCCGGTTGTTAGGGCTGCCTTGGAGAGCAAGCTTTTAGCTTGGTGAGGTAAGCAAGGTGATGTAAGCAAGGTGATGCAAGCAAGGTGAGGTAAGCATGTAGTTAGCTTGGTAAGCAAGTAACTTGGTGAACAAGCCATTTCTTGGCTCACACACTTGTATGGCCGGTTGTCAAGAGTGCCTTGGAGAGCAAGCATTTAGCTTGATGATGTAGGCCATGTGATGTAAGCAAGGTGACATAGGCTTGATGAGGTAAGCAAGAAATTTGCTTGGTGAGCAAGCAAATTCTTGGCTCATTCTCACCTTGAATGGCCGGCCACCTAGGGAGGGTTGTGGGGCAAATATTTTGCTCATTAAACCCTTATATGCAATTGTAGAAACTTTAAGTTTCACCTATAAATAGAGGCAAGGGGGGGAGGATTTTAGTGGAAAAATTGGGAAATCTAGCCAAACTATGGCAAAATTTTCCCTCACCCATTTTCTCTCAAAACCGAAACCCAAAGGAAGAAAAGAAAAAAAAAATGGAACAAGGAATTAGCCTAGGTAATGGTCGGATTTTGGTGAGAAACCAACAAGGGTGGCTGAAATTTTGGAACCCATTTGTAGGGCAAAAGCCGGCTGTGATGGCAGCCAAAGGAGAGTGAGGAAAAGTTGGAATCCAAGCTTGAGAACCAACTTCCAAACCCTAGTGGTAAACCCTAAAACCCTAAGCTTTTTAATTGAGCTTTAATTTGGAAATTTAAGTGTATTTCCATGTTGATTATGTAAGAGCATAAGCTCACTATTTTATTTGCATGCAATAGGTGTAGTTGCATGATTTTATGCTCTAGAATTTCATGCTAAGGGTGTATGCACACTAGGTGTTTGGTATATGTCCCTAGATGTTTGAATGATGCATGGATGTATGTTTTACGTTAGAAAGCGCTGCATGACTGATATTAGGCTCCCGCTGCGGGCGGTTGAGGTAGTGTGTGCGTAATAGGACGTAAAACGAACTTAAAACCGAAAACTGCCAGTTCGGGTGCCAACTGGCCAGTTTCGGGAAAAGTGAAATTTGAGGCCTTTAGAGGTCGAATTTGAGGAAACTTAAAACATAAAAGTTGTTCAAAAGGGTTTTTCCTAGTGGACAGCGCGGACAGTTTTCCAAGATAAGGCTCCAAAGGCCTTCGTTTTTACGAAAACCCGAGACTAAGAATTCCTGGGCGAGTCAGATTTGTGCTCTCGGTCTGGGGACTTCAACAAGGAAAATGACTAAGTTAAATGCAGAACTGGGTTTTTCTCAAAACATGAAAGTTGTTCATAAGCGTTTTTCCTAGGGGGAAACGCGGACCGTTCCCCAAATTGAGGCTCCAATGGCCTCTGTTTTTACAGAAAACCGAGACTGGTCTGCCCAGACCTAGTTTACACGACCAGCCAGTTTCAAACAAAAACTGACAAAAATACAAGCAGAACTAGATTTTTTGTAAAACACGAAAGTTTTAGGATTTTTCGAGATCTAAAACTTTCGTGAAGACAACATTTTCAAATTCAATTCATATTTTTAAACTGACACAGATTTCTAAAAACTGTGCAGGAAACAGGAAATTCCTGCACAGGATTTTCTAAAACAATGCAGAAAAACTGCATTTTCGTACAACACCAATGTTTGGACTGTGGAGACTGTTCCAATGACAGTTTTCAGTATTCAATGATTTTTATGAGGCTTTATCTTAAGAACCCTGAATTTTTATAAGGTTTTAAGCTTAATTCACCAAATTTTTCCAAGATAAGGAAAAAGGGATTTTTAAGCCAAAATTTAGTAACATAACGACAACGGGTGGTAACCGGGAAGGATACCCGAGTTACTGGGCCAAGCCCAAAGCCCAAGTTTGACCCATAGAGGGTTGACCATAGTTGACCAAAATGTTGACTTTGGTTGACCAAGTTTGATCAAGGTTATCACACCAAAGGTTACTTATTATAACCAAATAAGATATTTTATAAGGGACATATAACTAGAATGTTATATAGGTCACCAACATTTTATAGGATCCTTATCCTATATTCTTCTTTTAATAGCAGGAAGTAACCTGCAGTTGCAACCTGAGCCGGAGCAACGAAACCCAAGATTTAGTATACGAGGTAAGTACAAACCTCACCTACAGTATGGAAAATAGTAAACTATTTTCCAAGATATGATATGTTTCATGTGTGTTATGTTATGTTAGGATATGTCATGCTATGCTATGTTATGCCATGCTATGTTATGCGAAGTCATGTTATGATATGTGATGCCATGCGATGATATGTAAGATATGCTATGCTATGTTATGCCATGTATAGGAATGTCATGGTTTTAAAAATGTCATGTTTTCAAGAATGCTATGTTAGTTGTTATGGCAAGTGTTAAGTATGATATGACATAGTGACATCATGAAGCATGTTCACTAATGTTAAATCACATGGTAAGAAAATACAAACAAGGTGTCGTACCACCCTCCCGTGATCGAGGAGGGTACATGTTCAAGACAAGTTATGATTATTAACCTCTCGTTGATGCGTGAGGGTCAAGTTTATGATTCCCAGAACTGTTAGGGCCTTGCAAACCCTAACTTTGTCTGGAGGCTGCGCGCTTTTGGTACGAACACTATGGGCCCACAGATTAAGACAAGATAATAAGTTCAAGATTAAGTCCATAATGAAGCATAAGACATACAAATGAATCATAAATGGATCATGCATAAATTACACGATGATTGACATGTTTTTTTTAAGAGGTTTAAAATGTTTTGTGAGATTATGTTTGTACTTGCTGGGCGAAAGCTCATCAGATATTCCATACTGTAGGTAAAAGTAAGATGCCTGCAACTTTACTTGGTGGGCCATGGAGACGATGGGGCGAGTGAAGGGCGGTATGGGATACCACTACGCAAGATTTTCCGCATATATTTTAAGTATGAAGTTGTATATGTATGATTAAGAATATGTACCATGTTATGTTTCCAAGGTCCGGTTTAAAAGGTTATGGTGACCTTATAATCGGCATAACAAGTAATGGGTAGGCATGATGAAGTTTACCCATATGGACAAGTTTATTTTATTTATGTGATGTTTCAAGTTGTTATGTGAGAAAAAAAAAAAATTTACTCTAGAATTTTCAGTAAGTTAAGTAAGTAAAGTAACGGCCCACGTCTACGTAGTCGGCCCTACGTGGGAAGTCGGGGCGTTACAGTTTGGTATCAGAGCGGTATCCTGCCAGCCTACTTCACTTCGCTTCACATCGTTTCTGCAAGTGCCCAAGTAAGTTAAAAATTTTTTTAGTTAGAATTAGTTAAGATATTGGTTACATGATAAGCATATCTTATCAATGGTTGCACGGAGGATGATACCCGTGATACTTTGGATTTTGTGGGATGCATTACCGCAATCCTAAAATTTACCATGATGTGTATGTGATGGATAAGCTTATGGTATGATATGAAGAGAACATGAAGAATCCCTAGCGTGATATGATAAGTAATGATGTTTCCATGATAGGGCATGATAAGATATGAATGGAAGAATGGGTATTAGAAATAAGAGGAATTAAGAACTAGAATTAGAAGATGGTTCGCCAAATTCCGTAAGAGTCTAATCTTGCAACTGTAATGGCTAAGTTGCAATGATTATTGCTAAAGTAGCAATAAGAAATGAATAGGCTTCGAGATCAGATAGCCTATCACCCTACCTTAGTATGGTGATAATTAGGAACTTTTCATTTTAAGGAATTGGATTGAGACCATGGAAGTTAAGTTTCCTGGTTGTGAAACTTTTGCCCCAGAAGAGTAATATTAGATATGGGGAAAAGTTTGGTGATGCCTTAGCTTGGGGTTAGCAACTAGGCAATGCGCCAATATGAGTTGGATATTACCAACAGTAATTTAGTAGACCATGATGATGACTATGAGTCTGATGATGATGTTAATAAGGTTGAGACTGATAGCAACCTTAGAGTCGACATATAATGGTTTGATTAATGTCGACTAGATACAATCTTTTAAGTAATGGAAATTATGCAATAATGGGAAGTTTTAGATATCCTTAAGAATTATGATTATGCCTTTTTGCTATAAAGGAAATGCTAAAGGCACAAGAGAAGTTTCTACTAGCTAACAAGTGGCTAGTTGATATAAGGATACCTTTCACTGCATTACTCGAACGATATTATGTATCAAAAAAAAAATGTTTTCAATAATACTATTTATTATTGTTTTCCATGATTAATTTGGAAAAGATTCAAAGAAGTTATTTTTATGTATGGTGCTTGATCTTATGCTTATTAGAACCAATCCTTGTTATGTTATGAAAGGGCCAGAAAACCTTGAGGAATAAAGTTCCAAAAAAGGGGCCATCATGTTATGTAAAAGGCCAGAAAACCTTGAGGAACAAAGTTCCAAGAAAGGGGCCACCATAAAAAGTCAAGGGTTCTAATAGCACAAGATTAACATTGTACCAGAGGGTCCTCAGCTTCAGCTAAATTGAAAGAAAAATATTTTCAATATGATATATTCGCTGAGCCCTCAATTTAAGTTAAAGAGAAGTATCTTAAATATAAGATACAATATGTTTTTCAAGTGTGGAAAAGTTAAATATGCTTTTCAAATATGGCAAGTTATATGATATACTTGCTAAGAAATTTTATGTAAAAAGTTTTTGTGATGCAGTGTGAAAGGATGAAAATATGATGAAAGTATGTATGAAAGTATGCAGTATGAAAGGAAAGTAAGTATGATAAGTATGAAAATATGTAAGTTAGTATGAAGGTATGTATGCAGTATGATCAGTAAGTATGTATGAAAGTTATGAAAGTATGAGAATAGATATGAAATTATGATGATATAAAAGAAGATTATGGTTCTATATAAGAGACCTGATCTCATTATGTTATTAAAATGAGAACAAATTGTATGGATTTATGGTGCATTTGAAGACAAGCCACCTAGAATTATTCTAATTTTCGAGGACGAAAATTGTTTAAGGAGGATAGATTGTAATACCCGAAATTTTTACGGACTTATACATGTAAAGAAATTTAAGTCTGTGCTATGTGTTAGGTGATGTTTTATGAAAATTATGAATATCAATGGGAAATTCATAATTTTATCAGTATATGTTTGAGTTCTCGATTAATTAGACACGAGACCCAATAGTAGTTTGCTTATGTATGCATGAAACCTTTTGAGAAAAAGGGTAGAAAAATTTCATGATTTTATATTGGTCACAGTTTGACCAAGAAAGTCAAAGGTTGACCAAAGAGGTCAAATATAAGATGGTACTGTGCTATGGTGAGCAGTATGGGAAATATACTGCGAAAACCGTCTTTTCGGACAAGATGGTAAGAATAAGAGTTAAAACCACCCTAGAAAAATCAAGCACACTAAGTTGGATATCAAAGTCCTAATGACTTTCAGAAATAAGAAGAAAATTTTTTTGCAGTCCATTTTTACGCAGATGAACTCTGGACTGCAATTTAGTGAAACAGTACTGTTTTAAGTGAAAACAGTATTTGTAAATCCTTATTAGTATGATTATGGACTGCATTGGTGGAGGAAAATCAAATGGAGCCTTAATTAGGAGGACACCTCATATGGTGATGACCAATTGGATTAATTGGATTTTTGAAATTATGGAAAGTAAGATTTAAGTATGAATTATGGTTGAAAAATTGGCCAACAAATCACATTGAATGGCCGGCCACTCTAAGGACTTAGGGGAGGCAAATATGTTTGCTTGTGAGGACTTAAATGCAAAAAAGAAAAAGGTGTGGTAGGTCCACCTTTGGACACATCACCACCTTAGCTCACACACACATGTTCTAGAACAAGCTAGTATGGCCGGTTGTTAGGGCTGCCTTGGAGAGCAAGCTTTTAGCTTGGTGAGGTAAGCAAGGTGATGTAAGCAAGGTGATGCAAGCAAGGTGAGGTAAGCATGTAGTTAGCTTGGTAAGCAAGTAACTTGGTGAACAAGCCATTTCTTGGCTCACACACTTGTATGGCCGGTTGTCAAGAGTGCCTTGGAGAGCAAGCATTTAGCTTGATGATGTAGGCCATGTGATGTAAGCAAGGTGACATAGGCTTGATGAGGTAAGCAAGAAATTTGCTTGGTGAGCAAGCAAATTCTTGGCTCATTCTCACCTTGAATGGCCGGCCACCTAGGGAGGGTTGTGGGGCAAATATTTTGCTCATTAAACCCTTATATGCAATTGTAGAAACTTTAAGTTTCACCTATAAATAGAGGCAAGGGGGGGAGGATTTTAGTGGAAAAATTGGGAAATCTAGCCAAACTATGGCAAAATTTTCCCTCACCCATTTTCTCTCAAAACCGAAACCCAAAGGAAGAAAAGAAAAAAAAAATGGAACAAGGAATTAGCCTAGGTAATGGTCGGATTTTGGTGAGAAACCAACAAGGGTGGCTGAAATTTTGGAACCCATTTGTAGGGCAAAAGCCGGCTGTGATGGCAGCCAAAGGAGAGTGAGGAAAAGTTGGAATCCAAGCTTGAGAACCAACTTCCAAACCCTAGTGGTAAACCCTAAAACCCTAAGCTTTTTAATTGAGCTTTAATTTGGAAATTTAAGTGTATTTCCATGTTGATTATGTAAGAGCATAAGCTCACTATTTTATTTGCATGCAATAGGTGTAGTTGCATGATTTTATGCTCTAGAATTTCATGCTAAGGGTGTATGCACACTAGGTGTTTGGTATATGTCCCTAGATGTTTGAATGATGCATGGATGTATGTTTTACGTTAGAAAGCGCTGCATGACTGATATTAGGCTCCCGCTGCGGGCGGTTGAGGTAGTGTGTGCGTAATAGGACGTAAAACGAACTTAAAACCGAAAACTGCCAGTTCGGGTGCCAACTGGCCAGTTTCGGGAAAAGTGAAATTTGAGGCCTTTAGAGGTCGAATTTGAGGAAACTTAAAACATAAAAGTTGTTCAAAAGGGTTTTTCCTAGTGGACAGCGCGGACAGTTTTCCAAGATAAGGCTCCAAAGGCCTTCGTTTTTACGAAAACCCGAGACTAAGAATTCCTGGGCGAGTCAGATTTGTGCTCTCGGTCTGGGGACTTCAACAAGGAAAATGACTAAGTTAAATGCAGAACTGGGTTTTTCTCAAAACATGAAAGTTGTTCATAAGCGTTTTTCCTAGGGGGAAACGCGGACCGTTCCCCAAATTGAGGCTCCAATGGCCTCTGTTTTTACAGAAAACCGAGACTGGTCTGCCCAGACCTAGTTTACACGACCAGCCAGTTTCAAACAAAAACTGACAAAAATACAAGCAGAACTAGATTTTTTGTAAAACACGAAAGTTTTAGGATTTTTCGAGATCTAAAACTTTCGTGAAGACAACATTTTCAAATTCAATTCATATTTTTAAACTGACACAGATTTCTAAAAACTGTGCAGGAAACAGGAAATTCCTGCACAGGATTTTCTAAAACAATGCAGAAAAACTGCATTTTCGTACAACACCAATGTTTGGACTGTGGAGACTGTTCCAATGACAGTTTTCAGTATTCAATGATTTTTATGAGGCTTTATCTTAAGAACCCTGAATTTTTATAAGGTTTTAAGCTTAATTCACCAAATTTTTCCAAGATAAGGAAAAAGGGATTTTTAAGCCAAAATTTAGTAACATAACGACAACGGGTGGTAACCGGGAAGGATACCCGAGTTACTGGGCCAAGCCCAAAGCCCAAGTTTGACCCATAGAGGGTTGACCATAGTTGACCAAAATGTTGACTTTGGTTGACCAAGTTTGATCAAGGTTATCACACCAAAGGTTACTTATTATAACCAAATAAGATATTTTATAAGGGACATATAACTAGAATGTTAGATAGGTCACCAACATTTTATAGGATCCTTATCCTATATTCTTCTTTTAATAGCAGGAAGTAACCTGCAGTTGCAACCTGAGCCGGAGCAACGAAACCCAAGATTTAGTATACGAGGTAAGTACAAACCTCACCTACAGTATGGAAAATAGTAAACTATTTTCCAAGATATGATATGTTTCATGTGTGTTATGTTATGTTAGGATATGTCATGCTATGCTATGTTATGCCATGCTATGTTATGCGAAGTCATGTTATGATATGTGATGCCATGCGATGATATGTAAGATATGCTATGCTATGTTATGCCATGTATAGGAATGTCATGGTTTTAAAAATGTCATGTTTTCAAGAATGCTATGTTAGTTGTTATGGCAAGTGTTAAGTATGATATGACATAGTGACATCATGAAGCATGTTCACTAATGTTAAATCACATGGTAAGAAAATACAAACAAGGTGTCGTACCACCCTCCCGTGATCGAGGAGGGTACATGTTCAAGACAAGTTATGATTATTAACCTCTCGTTGATGCGTGAGGGTCAAGTTTATGATTCCCAGAACTGTTAGGGCCTTGCAAACCCTAACTTTGTCTGGAGGCTGCGCGCTTTTGGTACGAACACTATGGGCCCACAGATTAAGACAAGATAATAAGTTCAAGATTAAGTCCATAATGAAGCATAAGACATACAAATGAATCATAAATGGATCATGCATAAATTACACGATGATTGACATGTTTTTTTTAAGAGGTTTAAAATGTTTTGTGAGATTATGTTTGTACTTGCTGGGCGAAAGCTCATCAGATATTCCATACTGTAGGTAAAAGTAAGATGCCTGCAACTTTACTTGGTGGGCCATGGAGACGATGGGGCGAGTGAAGGGCGGTATGGGATACCACTACGCAAGATTTTCCGCATATATTTTAAGTATGAAGTTGTATATGTATGATTAAGAATATGTACCATGTTATGTTTCCAAGGTCCGGTTTAAAAGGTTATGGTGACCTTATAATCGGCATAACAAGTAATGGGTAGGCATGATGAAGTTTACCCATATGGACAAGTTTATTTTATTTATGTGATGTTTCAAGTTGTTATGTGAGAAAAAAAAAAAATTTACTCTAGAATTTTCAGTAAGTTAAGTAAGTAAAGTAACGGCCCACGTCTACGTAGTCGGCCCTACGTAGGAAGTCGGGGCGTTACAGCAAGAATGTCCCTCGAAATTTAACTGTTAACAAAAGCACCCATGCTATCATATTTTAGTCATAATAACTTCATTTTTGCCCCTTATACATTAGTTCATTGTAAAACTGGTGATTACACATCTCAAACCTTAAATTATTAGCAACAAAACACTCGTTCTCTCATATTTCCTCTACTTAAAACTAATGTGACACTAGTTTAAAAGATTAAAACTTTATTTTAAACTAAAATTTTTATTATATAAAAAAAACCTTAAACATCTATCAAAATTCAAGGTTTTTCTAAATATGCAAGTTCTTTTAATTTTCTTCGTTTTTCTTGACCTCAATATCAAAACAAATTTTCCGAAAGAATTGGTTATTTTCATAGTTTGATACATTGCTTTGGGGTTTATTTTTATTTTTAATTTTTTTTTAATCTTGTATCCTTTTTCGTGTTGTTAGCTTGTTTGGGTGTTTTAGTTTGTTAGCCCCTTTTTTTGGACTTTTTAGTTTAATAAAATTGATTTTTAAAAGAAAAAAAATAAATTTGTGCTTGTTTTGTTTTCTATCATGTTGGATGATTTTGTTCAGTTGAACTTTGTTTTCATTAAAAATAAAATAAAATAAAATAGTAACAAATAATTTTGTGTATCATTTTGTTTTTTCATGAAAGTTGTATTAAATTTTTGAATATTTTATGCTAGATTTTAATAGATGTTTAAGATTATTGTTTTATCAATAAAAACCATAGTTCAAAATTTTTTACTATTAAACTAGTGTCACATTAGTCTGAAGCTGACAAAATATGGCAGAGCAAATGTTTTTTTTGTTAATAGTTGAAAATTCAAAAAGTATAAGTACTAGTTTTTAATATTTGTAAGGTAATGTTTCAAATGTACTAAAGTTTAAAGGGGACAAAAGTAAAGTTCTTCTAAGTCTTATATGGCCAAGACATGAAGGAATGTATAATGCCCCGAAATGCCTTATCTGAGTTTAATAAATAAAATCATAATTTTGTTTAACTATATTTGTTTTCATAATTAATTGTTATATATCTTATACTTACTTGTGGAATGTTTAACCTCTCGAAACTGCGGTCGAATGATGTGCAAGACAATATGGCTTGTATTTTAAATGTGTTATTATTTTCATTTTGCTACTTATAATTTTATTGGTTCAAAATTCATACATTTTAAATTTTAAATTGTCAAAAGTATTCAACCGGTGCTCTTGTGAAATATGTTATATATATACATGTATATATATTTTATTTATTTATTTAGTTATTATCAAAATATGGTAAATGATAAATGTTTATTATTATAAACATAGATATATTGGTATGAGTCATCTTTGAGAATTTTACCATGCTTACAATTGTACACCCAAGCCTCCATCGATATGCCGACTTAACCACAAGAATTAAAACCTCATTATCAGCTAGTACTGTCGACAAAATTAATCTCTTATACACTCTTGGATGCTTCTTCTACTTCTCAGTATGACCCCATATATCTCTCTTTTAGTTTCTCAAAATCCCAACCAAAATTTCTAAGTATCAAAGACATGTGAAGGATTCTAGGCGCGTAATTCGTACACTCAGAGTTCTTATATATATCTATATATATATATATATATATTCAGTTTTATATAACTATATTTACTAACCATGAAGCTTTTATGGAATAATTGATGAGGTTTATGATAGTTTTCCTTTGTATTTAATAGTAATTTGATTTTTGTGCGAATTTTAGTTACGCTTATTAATAAATAGTGTGCCGATCTATCCAGAACATCAGAATAGATGCATATTTTCTTGAGAATTTGAGTGTGTGTGTGTATGTGTGTGTATTATATGCTGGCTGATGTACGGAGTTATCTAACTAGAAAGAATAATTTCAACGACTATATATTTTAGTTATGTGCGTTTATGTTGATCATCATGTGTATAATGTTAGTCTACTTAGTTAGGCTGATACAGCTAATCCTATAATTATTTGAACTTATGTGTGTAATAAGTTAATTTTGCCGATAACACATACTACAAAGTGTTTGCTGTATTTTAAAATTTTCTCATCAAGGAATTACTAGCGCATCAGGCTGCTGAAAGGGATCGAACATCTTACTTTTTATGTATTTAATTATAGTTTTAAATTAGGATAATCAGAAACTCTCAACTGCTCACAACAATGATATTATGTGTGTGATATATTTGTTAATATTATGATAATATTTGCATAACATTTTCATATTAACGAGCACGACTGCACGACCATGTTTTCATGATTTTTGAGGAAAGCAATAGCAATGTTTCACAAGCATGTTTATGAAAGGAAAAATTACTGTACCCTTATTTCCTATTTTAAAATGAAGTGTGGAGTATGATTTAGTACTTAGGTAGGTAAGGGACGCAAGTGAAACCGCTTAGCCCAAACTGAAAAGGATCTCTTTGAGAGGATATATACTTTGAAAAAGGTCTCACTGAGGTAGATTGAAAAATGGTTTCTTTTGAGAAGTCATTGAAACCAGACTAAATTGAAAAGGGTCGGACTAGAGTGTACCATGAAAATTACTCTAGTGAGACATATATGGCCTATCAAGTACTCAGCCAGATTTTACACTTGATGGGGTCCATGATGGATTTAACTGAGAATGTTTTAAAGTGACTGAAATGGGTACAATAAGACGATGAGGATTTTATACATGAATTCATTCCTGCATATGTTTCTACTTACTGAGCTTCAACTCATATAGTTTATTATGGTACAGGTTTTCTTGTTAAGATCACAAGAGGTTGACTGAGTAGGAGATTCTAATATCCCATGACAGATGTAAATTTAAAGAAAGTTATTTTATTTTATGTTTATGGATTATGTTTGTAAATGTAATGCCTTTCAAACCAGCTAGTAATGAATTAGTTTAAGATTTACCTGCTAGCTTAGAGGGTTTTTCAGAATGGGTGTTTTCACTGATGGTTTAAAAATTTGAAAGGAATTTTTGCTAATAGATTAAAGTTTGAGAAAGTATAAGCACTGGTTTTTTCAAAGTACACGTGGTAAAATTAAAGATTATTAAAGTTCAAGGTAAAAATAAAATTTATCCTAGTTAAATTATTCTTTCGTTATTGTCAGTCAGCAATAATGTCCCAGAAGGGGCAAAGAGATGATAATGTTTCATAGTTTGAGGGCTGTTTATGTCAGCTTTCAAAGTTTATTGGGGGCAAACAGGAGTAAGTTCTGGGGATAAAAATAAAATTCTTCCAACAAGTTTAATATTTCATTCTCAAAACTTTTGAAGTACATAGGATTCTAATGATCACTTAAGACAAGCTAACAACAAAGACAAAAAAGATTGAAGCAGATTGTCTGTTAGATGTTCTTCGTATTTATTTTATACTTTATTCTCTTTAATTTCATTCATTTCGGGTGCATTTTATTTTGCATGAAAGGAAAATTAAAAATGAGTAACGATTCTTTTTCCCATTTAATAATTTGTTTACTTATAAAACCAATTAATTTGACAAAGCGCCTCTAGTTTTTGCTCACCCATTTTTGGGCTTTTCATTAGTTTTCAAACTGATAAGCAGTTTACTAATTGAGAAAGGAATATAACGTGAAAGATAATGAGATTGAAAATGAAAAAAAAGAAGTAATATGGATGATCAGTGATTCTATTTATTATGTTTATAATTTGTCTAACTATTAGATGGTATATCGAAAAGCAATTCAATTTGTTGAAAACTTAAAGAGTACGTAGTAGTTTTATCAATATAAGTACTACAACATTCTTATACATAATTAAATAGTCATTTTTTTTATACAAAAGTGTTTTTCTTTTTTGGTAGAAAAGACAATTAAATAATCATTTATACATACAGGAATTTAGTACGGCTATATATATGTAAATTTGACATCCATTAATTCCTTATATTAAGGATATGGTAGGGAGACTAACCTTCCTTTTTCTCATTCGTTATATTATATGGTGTCATTAAATTCTCATTATTTATTTCATAAATACGCATATGATTAAATTAAAAAGAAATTTCACCTGCTTATTCTTCCTTTTTTCTAGTAAGTGTGTTCCTAAATTTTTGTTTAAACCCATAGACAAAAGTGATGTATTTGTTTAACAGGGTGAATTTGGCATTATTTCTTCCATGTGAAGTCTTTTAACTCTTATCTGCCGGCCCATAAATCAAGGCTCTAGCATTGAAAAAGTCAGTCACGAAATAAAGACAAGATATGTGTTTCAACTGCAGCACTTAAAAAAAAATAAAAGAACTACTCTCGAAGACAAACGGCTTAGAACGTAACAATTAAGAATAAAAAACATTTAATAAATATTTCCCTGAAAATAAGATTCATTTATTTATGTTTAGATTCCCTTTGAGATGCTTTGATACTACTACTTACCTAACAATATGTTGATAATGGTATCAACCTAACGCAAGAATCTTTCAGAAGGAAAAGACACTCTATGCAACGTCATACACAACATATACAAAAAATATATATATAACTACATATATATATATATATATATATAAGAGCTGTATCAATTTAATGAAAAATTAGCCATCACTAATATTAGTCCATTCCTCCCCTGTACTTTCTCAATGGAGCTCCAAATCCCCTCCTTATTGCCATTCCTTTTTGGTTTCTTCATCTTTATGTTTATGTTGCTCAAGATATTCAAAAGAGAGAGAACCATAAACCAAACTTCAAAACTACCCCCGGGACCTAGGAAGCTGCCCATAATAGGAAATCTACACCAACTTGCCAGCTCTCTACCGCATCGCGCACTTAGAGACTTGGCCAAGATCCATGGACCGTTGATGCACCTACGGCTTGGACAAGTTCCAACCATAGTAGTTTCGTCGCCGGAAGTCGCCAAGGAGGTAATGAAAACACACGATGTTACCTTTGCATCTAGGCCCCGAATTCTTGCCACGGACATTATGTCCTATAATTCTATCAACCTCGCCTTTGCGCCTTACGGTGAGTATTGGAGACAACTTAGGAAAATTTGCATACAAGAGCTTTTGAGCAATGCACGGGTTCAATCTTACAAACCTATTAGAGAAGAGGAGCTATCCGATCTCATTAAGCGGATTGCTTCCCAAGTTGGATCTCCTGTCAATCTTACCGAGGGAGTTTATTCGACAACATTTAGCATCACGTCGCGGTCAGCCTTTGGTAAGAAGAGTGAAGACCAGGAGAAGTTCTTAAGGATTGTGCAGGACTCCATTAAGGTTGCTGGAGGTTTTGAAGCAGCAGATTTGTTTCCTTCCGTCAAGATTCTTCGTCTAATAAGTGGCGCAAGGCTTACACTTGAGAGGTTGCACCGAGAGGCCGATAGGATGTTGGAGAACATCATCAATGAACACAGAGAGGGCAGAGATGCAACAAAAAATGGCCGTCTCGAGAAAGAAGAAGATCTGGTAGATGTTCTTTTAAGGTTTCACGACTGCGGTGACACTGGTTTTTCCCTGACAACCAACAGCATTAAAGCAGTAATCTTGGTAAGTATGCTCTCCTGCTGCTACATAATTAGTTTGTTTTATTTCACATATTCCTTTTCTCTAGTCTGTGATTCAAAACTAAATAGGATTAGTTTCCCAACTTCGTATGACCAGAAAAATAAACTAAGCATAGAAACAGAGAAAATTCATTAGTTGTCTCAAACATGTATATAGAACCACTCTAAGGGCCTCTTTGTCAGACTTTTTAAGAAACTGCTTCTAGTTTCGTAGGTCCAAAAGTTACTTCTAAAAGTATTTGGATGATCGGTAAAAGGTGCTTTCAGTCTCCAAAAGAGCAATGAGAATTGCTGAAAAAGACCCATAATTCGTGGGCATCTATAGAGCAATTAAGACCAATAAGTAATTCAGGATTGCTGGAGTGATGAGTATTCATGATCGTGGACAAAGATTTCAACAGAGTTAGATACTGATAAGGGAAATTTTATCCAAGAAAAATTAATAATCTTTTTTCCCTAGAATCTATTAAATTCAAATAAAACAACTTAATAATCTTTTTTCCCCTTTTCTATTTCATTACCTTCCCATTCCATCACTGCAACCAAACATACCCTTAAGTCTATCTGGAGTGCTCTTTTCACTAAGAAAATTTCTTCTTTCTATTCACAGTACCATATGCTCTTTTTACAAGAATTAATAATCGTTTTACTTAATGGAGGTCAAATAATTACTTTCAGGACATATTTGGTGCTGGGAGTGAAACATCATCCACAGCTGTAGACTGGGCAATGGTAGAAATGATAAGGAATCCAAGAATGTTGAAAAAGGCACAGGAAGAGGTAAGAGAAGTCTTTAGGAGAAAAGGGTCGGTCGATGAAACAGGCATTAGCGAGATGACATATTTGAAATGTATTGTCAAAGAAATTTTGAGATTACATCCTTCTGCTCCCTTGTTAGTTCCAAGAGAATGTAGAGAGAAGTGCGAGATTAACGGATATGAGATACCAGAGAAAACCAAAGTCATAGTCAACGCATGGGCTATTGGAAGAGATCCTAGATATTGGAATGAACCCGAAAGTTTTATACCAGAGCGGTTCCTTGATAGCTCTATAGACTATAAGGGAACAAATTTTGAGTATATCCCGTTTGGGGCTGGAAGGCGAATATGTCCTGGAATTTCATTTGGTGTGATCAATGTTGAGCTTCCTCTTGCATTGTTGTTGTACCATTTTGACTGGAAACTCCCTGACGGAATAAAAGCGGAAGACCTGGACATGACCGAGGCCTTCGGCGCAACTGTCAGAAGAAAGGATGATCTGCTCTTAGTTCCCATTGCTTATCATCCTTCACCTAGTGAAAAGGCATAAGGGAAATTGATTATGTAACTTCCGTAAGTAACCTTACATCTACGCCTGTGATTACAAGAAGGAAAAACAATAAAAGAAGATGGAGTTGTCCATGAATTACATTCTAGCTAATATGTATGTATATATGCACACACACCAGATCAGTTAAATAACGGAGATTAAGGTTACTTCTCAGTTGTGTACTCTAATGACCTCTAAAAAATACACCAGTAAATCAGTATTTTATTTGTAGTAGCTGCCATATGATTGATGGTTATTTGCGTGTTAAGCACTCCTGAAAGTTTTGTTGGGAATTGGATAGTACTACAATTTTATAATACCTATAAAAAAATCACAGAAGAAAATAAATGAAACACAAAAACGAAAAATTTTTATAGGGTGTAAACGTGTGATTGGGTATTATTTTCTAGCTGTTGCAGTAATTTATTATGATAATCAAGAAGTTTATAATATGTTTATATCGATCCATGTATTGTCTCTGCATCAGAATAAAATTAGGGGTAAATTGTGGTGACAATTGGAGTTGGAGTTTTGGAGATATTTTGATTGAAAATGAGTTGGAGTTTTGGAAATGTGTGTTGGTTGAAAATGAACTGTTTTGTGTTAAAAATATAAAAATTTAAAATGTGTTTAGAAAAAAATAGTAATATGGATCTTATTTTGTTCTTGATCATCATTCTGTCTAATTTTAAAATTAAAAAAAATCATCTTATTTCGACTTCAAATAAAAAAGTTATAGATTTTTAAAGTTTTAGTTTTTTTTTTAAATGAAAAAAAGAAATTTGAAACCCCTTGATATTAATTTGAATTTGGAAATGTGAAACGTAAAGAAACGACACCACTTAATATTAGAAACAAGAATGTCAATTTAAAAATGATATTAATTAATTTTTTGTCCAAGGTCAATGTCGAACACACATATAATTTTAATAAGTTTTCACGTGTTAATAATTATTTGATTGTATTTAAGGATATTATAGTAATTATACTAATGAGATTTTTATTCCTAAGTTTAATAATACAAGAGAATTTCATTATTTTCTATTATATTATATAATAAATAAGTAAAGACTAAAAAGATAATCAATGATCATAATTTTTATTCATTTATTTTCCTTTTCAATCATGTTATTTTTTTTCTTTTGTTTTTTAAATTATTTAGGACAGGAATTTAAACTCTACATTTTATGATAAAATTTTATGATAAAATCAGATGTGAAATTATCGCCAATATTTTTGTTCTCCCTATCTTGGGCCGGCTTCTTATTAGTTTTAAAATTGTGATGAGTAAGCAACTATAAATATTTGTATAAACACAAACACAAAAGTGATACTTGTTTAGTAGTTGGATTCGGCATTTTTTCTTCCACTTAAATCTTATTGAGCTCTGCCGACCCAAATGTAACTCTGTTGTGAAAATAAAGCCAACAGATGTGTTTCAACGCAGCGTTTAAAAATATGTTCTTGAAGACCAACAACTTAGAACGTGACAAGTACATAAAATATTAATCAAAGTTTTCTGAAAAGACTATAAGTTTATTTTATTTAGATGCCCTTTAGGATGATTTGAATATTCACCTAAGCAATAGTACTAATGTTTCCCAAGTAACTGACGATGATATCAACCTAAAAGCAAGAAAGAATCATTTGGAAGGAAAAAAGACACCGGCACTATGTTATATCATACACTATATACACATACAAATATATTGTATATCTATATATATGTATATAATGGATTTAGCAACTGCATGAATAATTAGCCAGCAAGACTACTAGACCATTCCTTCTCTATACTTTCTCAATGGAGCTCCAAATCCCCTCCTTATTCCCATTCCTTTTGGGTTTCTTCATCTTTATGTTTATGGTGATGAAGATATTCAAAAGAGAGAAAACCATGAACCCAAATTCGAAATTACCCCCCGGACCGCGGAAGCTGCCCATAATAGGAAATCTGCACCAACTTGCCGGATCTTTACCATATCATGCACTTCGAGACATGGCCAAGATCCATGGACCGTTGATGCACCTACGGCTCGGACAAGTTCCAACCGCAGTGGTGTCATCCGCGGAGGTCGCCAAGGAGGTAATGAAAACCCATGATGTTGTATTTGCATCTAGGCCCCGGATTATTGCCACGGATATTATGGCCTATAATTCTATCGACCTTGCCTTTGCACCGTATGGGGAGTATTGGAGGCAACTTCGAAAAATTTGCATACAAGAGCTTTTGAGCAGTGCACGGGTTCAATCTTTCAAACCCATTAGAGAAGAGGAGCTATACAATCTCATCAAGTGGATCGCTTCCCAAGTTGGATCTCCGATCAATCTTACCGAGAGAGTTTTCTCGACGATGTTTACCATCACGTCGCGGTCTGCCTTTGGTAAGAAGAGTAGAGACCAGGAGAAGTTCATAAGGGTCGTGAAGGAATCTATAAAGGTTGCCGGAGGTTTTGAAGCTGCAGATTTGTTTCCTTCTATCAAGATTCTTCGTCTGATTAGCGCCACAAGGATTAAACTTGAGCGGTTGCATCGAGAGGCTGATAGGATGCTGGAAATCTTCATCAATGAACACAAAAAGGACAGAGACGCAGCTAATAAAATTGGCCATCTTGACAAGGAAGAAGATCTTCTACATGTTCTACTACGGTTTCATGACCGCAGTGACACTGCTTTTTCCCTAACAACCAATAGTATTAAAGCCGTAATCTTGGTAAGTTGACTCTCTTGTTGGTACATGTTTGTTTTTCTCATTCCTTTTATTCGTTGATTCAAAATTAAATATCATTAGTTTCTCAAAATTGTAATGGATAGTCAAGAAATATAAACAGTGTGAAAACAGAGAAAATTCATTAGTTCTCTGAGTCAAGTATAGAAGTGAAAGTCTACATAGAGTTCACTGTTATAGTAAGAAATTTCTTCTTTTCATTTATGCAATTTGTACAAGAGTTCAATGTTCATTTATTTAATAGAAGTCAAATAATTATTCCAGGACATCTTTGGTGGTGGGAGTGATACGTCATCCACAACTGTTGACCGAGCAATGGTAGAAATGACAAGGAATCCAAGAGTGATGAAAAAGGCACAGGAAGAGGTGAGAGAAGTTTTTAGTAGAAAAGGATCGGTCGATGAAACAGGCATCGGCGAGATGACATATTTGAAATGTATTGTCAAAGAGATTCTAAGATTGCATCCTTCTGCACCTCTTTTAGTTCCAAGAGAATGTGCAGAGAAGTGTGAGATTAATGGCTACGAGATACCAGCGAAAACCAGGGTTATAGTCAATGCATGGGCTATCGCAAGAGACCCTAAATATTGGACTGAACCCGAGAGTTTTATACCGGAGCGGTTCCTTGATAGCTCCATTGACTACAAGGGAACCAATTTCGAGTATATTCCATTTGGGGCAGGAAGGAGAATATGTCCTGGAATGTTGTTTGGTGTGATCAATGTTGAGCTTCTTCTTGCATTGTTGTTGTACCATTTTGACTGGAAACTCCCCAACGGAATAAAGGCGGAAGATCTGGACATGACCGAGGTCTTCGGTGCAACTGCCAGAAGAAGAGATGATTTGCACTTGGTTCCCGTTGCTTATCATCCTTCACCCAGTGAAAAGGAACATGGGTATGTAACTTATACTTAAGAACCTTTTGTAGCTCTATCCTCTATTTTTACATTTGTAGAAAATTACCTTTAAAAACCAGGATACTGTGTAAGAACAGGATGAGCAAGGCTTTGAAGAAATTAGTAGTTGTTTACTTAAGAGTTCCCTCAACACGTATTATTTATAAATTTCAAGGAATGACAAAAGTTCAGGCGTGGAAAAAAAAAAAAAAAAAGAAAAGATTTGGCTTTTATTGTAACCCGGCAAAGGACTCAGTCGGAATACTGAGATTTTCCTTCAAACCAACTTTGTTGTTTCAAGGTAACTGCTTTAATTTCACCAGTTATTTATTGTGACAATCATCAGTCTTGTAAAGGGTAAGCTGTACAGACTCATGTCGTTTGAGAATGAATATATATGATGGTTCAAAAGTAAAGAAGCCACCTCTTAATGGTATAAGACCTTTTGGGGTTAAGCCCAAGAGCAAAAAGTACCATACAGACATGGGGCCCAAAGTGGATAATATCATACAAAATGTAGGTACAAGTCGTTAAAAATAGTATCATAGCCTATAGCAATTGAAAGTGTGGCCAACGAGGATGTTAGGCCCCAAAGGAGGGGTAATTATGATAGTCATCAGTCCCTATAAGGAAATAGTAAGCTGTACAGTCTTATATTACTTTGTAATGGATATATGTGATGGTTCATAAAAGTTAACCAAAATTAATATCATATTGATCAAGAATCAATGAAAATTTTGTGTCGCGTTAGTTAATAAATGAAAAAATGTGGTTATTTAGGTAATTTTTCTCAAAAAAAAAATACGAAAGGCATAAATTCTAATCGTTTCATATTTAGGGCCTACTTGAA
This sequence comes from Ficus hirta, assembly GCA_038430175.1. Classification (NCBI taxonomy): domain Eukaryota; kingdom Viridiplantae; phylum Streptophyta; class Magnoliopsida; order Rosales; family Moraceae; genus Ficus; species Ficus hirta. The sequence goes on along the minus strand of CM076585.1, from coordinate 40,496,121 downwards.
TCGCATACTCATTTCTAAAATGAAAAATTTTCTTATTTAAAATGAGAAAGTTATTTTATTTTGAGAATGAGATAGTATTTAGATGTGTAAAAAAAAAAAAAAATTCTTCCAGAAAACAAAATTAGTCTAAAATTTTTATTGGAAAGTTATATAATGAGAAGAAATGGTGTTAGAAAAAATACATTGAAAGAAGAATTAATTCAAAAAGATTAAAAAAAAATCAAATAAGACTTTAAAATGGTACTGTATGAAACATTTTGAGAATGAGATGTCTATTCTTTTTCAAAATATGAAGAATGATGAACAAAATTAGGAAAAACACTCTTTTATTTCTTTTCCACCTATTTTGGAAATATACATTCAAAACAAAAGAAAAAAAAATAAAAGAAAGAAAAATCAAACCAAACAAACATGGGGTTAACTGCTTTTCTAGGGGGCAAAAAAAAAGGGGGTTACATAAAAGAATGTTATAAATTTGACACCTCTTTATATTTATGCTTATCATATAACATTAAAGTTGACAATTTTATCATTTCATAATATTAAAATATACAAAAACAAAATTATATGAAATATTTAATTGCTTTTATTTAGAGTAGGACACAAACGGCCTACAACCTTATGAACACACGTATATATAAATGACAATTTGAACCAACATATAACGATCAGAGTTGATCATTAAACAACAACAAGCAAATTTATGATTGCTTCTTGGATAAGCAATTAAATTAAGAAAGATTAACCCCATGAGTTTATTTTATACTTGTAAATATATATAGACGATAGGGAATATCATTGACCAGGATTGTATGGAACTGGAATCAGGAAGACATCTCCTTTTCTTCTCACTGAAATTCCAAAACTCTCAGTCAAGTCTACAACCTCATGGTTGGCCCCGCCGGGAAGTTTCCAATCGAAATGGAACAGAAACTGCACAAGAGTAAGCTCGATATCCGCCATAGCAAATGACATGCCAGGACATATCCTCCTACCAGCACCGAATGGTATGAATTCGAAGTCATTACCTCGGAAATCGACTGAACTGTCGATGAACCTCTCGGGTTAAAATCTCTCCGCTTCACTCCAGTACCTGGAATCTCTTCCTATCGCCCATGCATTGACGAGGACTTTTGTTTTCGCAGGTAATAATATCCACTTGTGACTCAACTTTCTTTGTATTCTCTTGGAACTAGTAGAGGACCAGGAGGATGTAATCTCATGGTTTCTTTGATTACCATCTTTAGGTATTTTAGTTCAGAAAGCCCTGTTTCATCGACTTTTTGTTGTCTTCCGAAAACCTGCCTTACCTCAGTTTGCGCCTTTTCCATCATCACTCTCGGGTTTCTCAGCATCTCTACCATGACCCACTCGATCACTGCCAAGGATGTATCGCTCCCGGAAACGAATATGTCCTGCAAAACATACGCATCTCGTATCAAAACGAGTTGATCAAACAAAAGCTGAACATTAAAAGAAAACGAAATGATCGACTAGTGTACAAACCACACCAACTGCTTTGATGTTTTCTGTTTCCAATGGGAATGGGAGTTCACCGCTATCCTTGAGATTATAAAGAACATCCAATAGACAATCTCCTTCACCCTCGTCGGTCTTTGATGTCGCCTTGTCTATTTTTTGTTGATTGATTATGTCGTCAAGTATTCTGTCAAGAGTCTGAGAAACCTCCTCAAATTTACGACCCATACCACTGATCCACCGGAGCCATTTTTGTGAAGGGAACGCCTCGAAAGCGCTGAAACCTGCAGCAGTCTTGAGCGCCTTGTTTACCCCTGCGATAAAAGCATCTTGGTCCTTACACTTGTTGCCAAAAGCCGCTCTTGCAGTGATGTCATAAGTCAAGGAAAATAGTATCTCTTGCTAAGATTTATGGGCGACCCGGAGTTTGCGTGTAAGTATCCAACAAGATGCGATACCTCTTCTTCCCTGATTGATTGAAACGACAGCACGTGCTTAGCACTCAGCAGTTCTTCGGTGCAAATCTTCCTCAGCATTCTCCAATAACCGCCACAAGGTGCAAAGGCAATGTCTATCGAAAAGTATTTGCCTACAAGGTGGAGAAAAGGCGAAAAGTTAATGTCATGAGTTTTTCATCATCTCTTTGGCAATCTCGGCCGAAGCAACAACAATGTGGGACACTTCACCAAGCTGCAAGTGCATCAACGGTCCGTATTGTTCGGACAACTCTCTTAGGCGACGATGTGGTAGAGAACCAATAAGCTGAAGGAGATTTCCTATTATAGGTAATTTCCAAGGCCCGGGTGGTAAATTTGGAGTTGAATTATTGGTTGTTTTGGATCTCTTTCCGTTTGCTATTTTAAGTGTCATTAACATGAAGAGGAGAAGGGCAAGAAAGTATGGGATTAGATTCTCCATCTGGGTTTTGCAAAGAGTGGGAAGATAAACTAATGGTGATTTCCTACATGAAGTTGCATATGTACGGGGTTTGTTTATATACAGGTTTGTTTATGATTTTATGACGTGAGAAGTATAATAAGATAATTTTAAAACGTGTGTAAGCTAAGAAATTTAGTTTTTTTTTTTCCCCTCCTATTGTTAAATAAATATTATGTCATACTTCGCACTATTACGGTTTAGCGAACGAATAGATACTCTATATATATATAGAGTTCAGTTTATATATGTAATTTATTTCTATGATTATAAATCTACTAGTGTATTTTTGGCATATTTGAAATGATGCTTGCTCCCTCAACTTTTTATATTAGGAAAATTAGTCCTAAATTAAAGATCTTGATAATTGACATCTCAAACTTCAAAATCAGTTACATTTAATCCCAATCGAAAACATGGTTAAATTTTTTATATTTTTCTTCCATGTAACTCACACATAACATTCTATTAAGGGTGACTTAGATCTTTTTTATTCAAATTAGACCCTAACGAAAGTCACTCCCTCCCATGATGAAATTAAGGGATAACCAACTTCCCAAATTAGACCCTAAGCCACCCATAATAGCAGCTCCTGTGTGATTCACATACAAGAAATGTTTAACATTGTTTTTTATTAAGGTCAAATATTGCAACAGATTTTGTAGATCGAGGTTAGTTGTCAAGAATTTTACTTTAAGAACCGATTATCAAACACGTGAAGTTCAAGGGATAACTGTGCAAAAAAATTAATAAAAATAAAAATAAAGCCTTTTTTTAATTATGTGCAATGAGCACTTTGAAGATGCAACTTTGTTTTTGTTTTGGATTGCAGGTTATACATGATTAATATGTATAAGTACAATTTGCAAAAGTTAAGCACAAAAATTAAGGAACATATAGCTTAGGAAGACAATTATTATCTGTTCCTTAAGCCCTCATTGAGCACAATTTCATCACGGAGTGACAGATATTTGCTTTTAAAACAAGTATTCATCTGAGTATATCAAAATTTGTTTTGATTATTCTTCTGCGTGGTGCACTCTATATCTATCGATAAATCTAATTAAAAAATGGATTAAACTTAAAAGTCCATACCAATTGTGATCCAATAGCTAATGGACGTTAAATAATGAACAGAAATGCCCCATAAGTAATTATTGCATAAATGACCCACAACTTTTTATTGTTTGACAAGTTGGACCATGGATTTTTTAGTTTATTGACATTTAACATCCTAATTCTTATGGTATGTTAACTATCGCTTGTTATCTGTTCGACTATATTACCAGACAATGTTGTCAAACTTAAGATGGTAAAATTACAAAAGTTGAGAATCCAATTTACCCAAAAAGAAAAAATCAAAAGATCAAGATGTTTTGATAAAAATTACACTTTATCTTAAATATCAATGAAAATCTGACATGCATTCCACATGATATACTTTTTATGTAAGCGAAAATTTTACGAAGAATAAAAGAATTCGCGTGTGCAATTATAATATGATTGGAACTTGCGTTTATTGATATTGTTGATGAAGAGAAAACATATATATATATATATTTTTTTTTTTTGAGAGAAACAGGTATCTTTGTTCATACACAAGTATATATAAGCATTTAAAAAAAAAACACGTGAAAAATAATATTTAAGAATGTTAAGGTTGTATTAATTAAGTTAAAAATGATCTGATATTGTGGATAACAAATGTAGATAAATTTCATTATGACATTTTATTTTTGTTCAACAAAAAGAAGATAAACATAAATTAAAATTTTTAAAATATAAAACGAGCCAAGGAACACCATGGATGTACACGGCCACCTTCGCCTTATCTCCTACGTTATTACTATGTATTTGGCTTGAAGCTTGTCACTTGGAAGTGTAATATTTTGGGCAAAGTTTTTCGTAAACTACCTCTTCCATTGTCCCACCACCCCACCTTCCCCCACAAAAAAAAAAATTAAAAATAAAAATAAAAATAAGAGTTACATTCTATAGCATTTAAAAAAAAACACGTGAAAAATAATATTTAAGAATGTTAAGGTTGTATTAATTAAGTTAAAAATGATCTGATATTGTGGATAACAAATGTAGATAAATTTCATTATGACATTTTATTTTTGTTCAACAAAAAGAAGATAAACATAAATTAAAATTTTTAAAATATAAAACGAGCCAAGGAACACCATGGATGTGTACACGGCCACCTTCGCCTTATCTCCTACGTTATTACTATGTATTTGGCTTGAAGCTTGTCACTTGGAAGTGTAATATTTTGGGCAAAGTTTTTCGTAAACTACCTCTTCCATTGTCCCACCACCCCACCTTCCCCCACAAAAAAAATAAATAAATAAATAAATAAATAAAAATAAGAGTTACATTCTATAGCATATCTAATAAATTTTCACCAAGATTGCCTTTATTTCCCCTTTTTTCCTCTCACATTTCGCTATCTAAACTCTCATGTAAGTGATGAACTAAATGATCCCTACTTTCGTTTTTTTTTTTTTAAATAACAAAAAAAAAAGTGAAAATTAATCTTCTTAGGATGTTGATTCAGTTTACATGCGGATTTCTTCCATAACATCATGGGCATTTGATATACAGTAATCTTAAATATAAGAATGAGAATTTGTAATATTTTCATATTTGGATATAATTTTTGCATTCTCAGAAAAGTAAATTTCATACGATTTATTTTATTTGACTTTAGAATAATCTGAATCTCAATCAAGAAAGTGCCCGGGAAATCTCACTACTATGGAAATCACATTATAAAAAACTTGAAACACCCATTGCACTCCATCATCAACACCATACAAACCCTCAACTACTACCACCGCAAACCTGTGCTTAATATCACCGCTCGCCGCCCCCGTAAGAAAAGAAAGGAGGGAGGGAGAGAGAGAGATGGTAAGCCAGCAACTGCCTCCTACTCCGCCGCCGATCACCGCCATCTTAAGTTGCCATCATACGCCTCACAAAAAGACCATCACATGTCAATGTACTAGAGTACTAGAAAATCTTCTCCGGCTGTATTATTTCTCTCTTCATCTATAACTATATACTTCAAAGCTATATCTTTATGTTGTTGACTTACTAAGTTCTTCATAATATTCCACACTTGACGGGATTAGCCTCATCAAGAATTTGGCTTCAATAAATAATATAAGAGCATGCGCGCGCATTTTTATTTGGGACAAATGTAAAATCACCAATATATTGTATTTAGATTGTTTTATAAAAATATGTCACGTTCTTCTATAAAACTACGTTAAATCTTTAAGATTTGCATATTTTTGTTTTAATTAAAATTCTTTGACCCGTTAACTAGGAAAAATTGGGGATTGCACTGATAAGACTTTTTTTGTACGATTAATATCTCTTGAATTTTTTAAATCTAACAATTTTCTCTCTGAATTGAATTTCTCGGCAATTAACCCATCTAATTACAAAATCCGTTGCACACAGATTGTCGAATTGGTAATTGAGTTAAAATTTTGAACGGTTTCATTCTGCGTGATGCAAGCTGGGTGGTCATCGCAAAAATGCACACCCATTTGTCCATGGCTAAAACCTCCATACTCATTTCGATCTTTTACAAGCTCTTGTCCGTTGGATTCACGAGACGCGTACGCCAACTTGACCCTAAACGGCATCGCAGAGATCCAAAATAATGTCATCCTCAAGCACACAAGCAACACTCTGTGTAATACCCAATATTTTCTTGAGCTTTCTAATAACACGATAAATGTAGTTAGTATTAAATAACGTCATTATATTTACTGATTTACATATTGCTAATTCAATGTTATTATCAAATTAATAAGCGAGAGTTAGACTCATTGAAGTACACAAAAACAGTCGGAAGGCTTTGTTTCCTCGTCAAGTCAAAAGGATCTTGTGTATTATATACGGAATGGATATATGAATTATATATAAGGATCATCAAAGTATAAAAAAAAAAAATGCAAATTTAAATCAATCAAATATTGATCAACCACAATATATACGGTTGCCATCAAGATTTGTTGATAACTTGATATCATTGTTCATTGCACATTTGCAAGGAATTTATTGGTGGACTTAAAAATTTAAAACAAGAGATGTTTTGTATATCGAAAGAGTAATCATATCATTATAATTCTTACTTATGTAATTCTTAACACGTTTACGAAATTTTTGTTAAATTTTAACATCAATAGTTAGAACATGTTAGAAGTCTAAATAACGGAACAGTCGTCGAAAGCATTATCGAAATATATAAATATTATTGCAGAATCAAGAAAATATTTTCATTTTATAAACCCATTTTTATTCTATGAAAAGAAAAAAGAGAATATTTTTTATTTACAGCTGGACCTACTTTTTCCCAGCAGGGAGCTTCACACCAACTGTAACTGGTCATTTGAGTTAGAATGCTTTTCTACCCCCGACAAAAAAAAAAAGGACATTTGAGGGCAATTTGGTAACTTTGGGAGCCAAAGAGACAACCTTTTCAAACTTTGTGAGGCCAGAGTAGTATTGCACTTGTCGGATCCCTATCATTGGGGCCCAAAAGAACAGCTCTATTGTACAATTCTCTTTCCAATAATTCAACACAAAGATGTCTTTTCTGAAGAATAATTTCTTGGGTCTGAAACAGAAGCGTAATCAGTCAAGATAACCTTTTTTTAAGTCAAAAGTAGCCCTCATTTGTCACTGCCTCTTAAATTTAAAAATTTCAATTTGTATTAAGAATATAAAATAAATGAGTATTTTGGAGAAAGGAAAATAACTATAGTATAGATTTCGAAAAAGTGAAGACATTGATTAGATTTGATTTGAATTATATTTTTCAAATGCAAGATAATGTATCAAACACACACAGTTTCATTGCACATCGAACTTTATGCCATAATTCATTTAACTTTATGTCAATGAAAAATTTTCCACATAGATAAGTTCTGGTCCAACTATCTCCTTCTTAAAAAATATAGAAGGCCAAACACCGACGGTGGTGACATGATGGCATGATGGTGAAAAAGTTCTACTTAGAGTTTTTAATTTACTTCTATCAGTTTTTAGATTCGAGTCTTGACATACATAATACTTAGTCTTTTGGTAAAAAAAACTGTGCAAGTGCTCTTGAAATTTAAATGTTATTAGCTGTTGAAAACCTAGAGTTAGGATCGTTGTCATCCTACATGAGGTCTCAATAAATTTCTGAAATGAAAGGAGGACATGAAGATACCATTGATGATTTTTTTTTTGTTTTAAAAAATAAAAAAACATAGTGTACGCCCAATTTTATTTTATTGTGGGCCATATGTAGTGACTTTAGTGACGAATGCTTCCCACCACTGTAAAAACGTCTTTGACTTGGATTAGTGTTCACACATGGTGCGTTTGAATTCTCTCTTCAAATTATTGTTACATTGATATGTTCTCTAGGATATGCCATCCACAAATTAGTTTGCTTGTTTGGTGTAAGGTCTAAACTTGAAAATTTTAATTTATTTTTGTATTTTTTCTTAAATCAATCTTAATTTTATTCTTCACAATTTTTGTAATTCAGGCTTCGTTTAGATTACGTGTCTATTTCTCTAAAGAAAAATTATCTTATTTTAAATGAAAAAGTCATTTCATTTTAAGATAAGATAGTATTTGGATGTGTAAAAAATTTTCTTTTTAAAAATAAAAAATTATTTGGAATGAAAAAAATGATATTGGGAATAGTATATTGTGAGAAAATTTTAAAAAAATTCATTTTCTTTTTTAAAAAGAATATCATACAAAATAAATTTAAAATAAGATAATTTTTTTTTCAAAATGAATTAAAGTTAAGACAAATGTTTTTTTTTTTATAAAAATATTCCAATTTTAGAAATTGAATATGTCATCCAAGAGTCAAACTTTAATTAAAAATCCATAACTTTAATTTACATATATAAATTCAAATGAAATAATTTTTTTAAAATTATATAAAAAATTTTAAAATAAAAAAATAAATTCTATATTGATATTTTTTTTAAAATATATTTTAAATTTTTACATTTTTTAAATTTAACTATTTAAATATTTCACTAAATACATAACTCAATTATCCAAAAAATTCAATTTCGTACATCAAACGTATGCGTACATGTCGCATTGAATTTAATTCGCATGGTATTGTCATCATCAATCCGGCTGAAATCGAGCTTTTTGTTATCCATTATCCACAGGAATCCAGGCACGGACCCACATTTCCTCATGTGGCGTACGTACCTGGCCCCACTAATTACGATGCGGGGTCTATAGCTCTCTCGTGGCTGATGGATATGCATTTAACATGGGCACTTTGTCTGGCTAACACTGACACTAGGAAGGAAAAAAAATAATAATAATAGGAGGGAGGGATAAAACTTAGAGGGAGTTTGATTCATTAGTTTAAATTAAGATTTTTAAATTTTTTTTATTTTTTTATTTTAAAATTTTTATTTTTTTTAAAAGATTTTTTATTTTTTATGAAAATTTAAAAAAATATACTATTAAAATTTAAAAATTTTAACTCAAACTCATTTACCAAGTTCCCTTTTATAAAAAATAAAAAATTAGAATAATAGAAAAGAAATTAAAAATTTTTTTTAGATTATTTGATAGATAATAAGGAAAGAAAATAATGAATCAATAAAATTACTATATTTATGCATTTATTTATAGTATGGATGGATTTATATTTTCCATTCATTTTGATTATATTTGGATATATTTGTATTTTGCACCCATTTTTGAGTGGATTAAAAATAATGGACTTTCTCTTTTCTTTCTTACCAAACTATCAGCTCAAACATTCTCCATCAACTTTTCTATCATCACACTTCCTTTCTTTCTCTTTTCTATCCTATCAAATGTAGCATTAGAGTCTTTTTATGATACAGTGACAAGATCTTAAATATTAGGACTCCTTTGGTATTGTTTTGAAAATATTTTGGAAAGAAATATCATTTTTTTAAGAAGAAGATTATCATGTTTTTCAATAAAAAAATAATTTGAAAATGGTTTTGAAATGACGTTTGTTTTGCACAATATTAAAAAACAAAAACAAAAACAAAAAATCGTTTTCGTTTTTTTATTTAGGAATGAAAAAATGAAATAAAATTATTTTCTTATTTTCATTTTTATTTTCTCAGGCTTATACACTTAACAAACATTTTTAGAAATATACACAAATATAGTTTTACTTTTTCTTGTATTCAAATTAATTTTTTTAGAAACACAATTAAACACAGTTTCAAAAAAAAAAATCTTAAAATCATTCACAAAATAATAATTTCATATTCAAAACAAAATCATTCTTAAAATGCTTCCAAACGGCCCTTAGATTTTTAACTTCTTGTATGAGCTTTTTTATTACTCTAAAAATTGTTTAATTTTTCCCTGCGTTATCAAAAAATCAATCTCTTCTTTTCTTTTCTTTTCTTTTCTTTTATTTTCTTTTTATTTGGCTGTTTTGCATATCCTTAGAAGCAGTGCTATTTTACTTCTCAATTATGTTATAAAAATTCAACTAAACAAATGCAACAATTTTAAGGTTGAAGAAAATAGCCCAACAAAATTAAGTGCCCCTTGGTCTTCCATATTGTCCTTATAATGCAAGGAAAATTTAGGATATATTCGATAGAGTTTGAAAATGATTTAATTTTAGATATAAAAATATAAATGAAAATTTTTTTGATAATGACGTTGAGATCGTTTTTAAAATTGTATTCGGTTGTATTGTTAGATATAGATTGGGTTGGGTACCTTAAAAAAGTTAAAAAGTCTTGGCCGGTGAGGAATAAAGTGCTCCAAACTGTCAAGTTATCCCTAGTCAAAAGCCCCAACTAAGGCCAGATATCATTGGTTGTCCTAAAGAAAATACTGACTTAGATAAAAAGAAAAAAACAAGTTACATCATTGATAAGGAAACATTTTTATTTAAAAAGTTACACCATGTTCTAATAGTCTTTAATGATAAAAGAATAACTTATTCGTTGCTGACTTCCCTCTCCTTTTTTATCAACGTTAATTTTCTGATTTTAAGTCAAATATGCCTAATGGGAATGAAAAGGAGTGATTGAGAAATCAAATAAGAAAATTCAATAAATTTAACTCCTTTGCAATTTGAACCATTTTGATTTGAACCGGAGGATTTGAAGTAGAATTTGAAACAACGCGCGATATGTTGTCCAAACTGTAAATAAAATGTGAACGAGTATATTTTAAACTCAATTCATTACTGTAATAATTGCTATAAAGTAATGTAGGTATATAGGATCTATTAGTTCTCTTTTTAACTTCTACACTAGTTGACAAACATGCACCCACGTAAGGAATAGATAAGTGAAAAAAAAAAAAAAAAAGCCATATGGTAATTGAAGAATCCGTCACGTGATAAGTGATTGGACTGTCACATAACGGATTACGCAACTGTTATATGACAATTCCAGACTAAATTGAGGACAAAATCACTTTAGAAAAGTGATTCATGTTTTTAATATAAAAGTATACGATATGAAATTAAATTGCATGAACTTATGACGAGTCAAATCCTAAAATCATTAGTCTGAATTGGTTTCTTAAATGTCTTTTTTTTTTTTTCCCTCCCAAACACCGAATTTGATTGGACTTCTCATTCAAATTACTCGAAGAAAATTGAACTACTTTTATGAATATGGATTGGACCAAGGAAATTTAAGTGGCCCTACAAGAAATTAAGAGTTTGGAGGGGTCTCTATTTCTGTGTTTCTTGCTATTACCTTGTCACATACTTTTTTTTATAATCATTTTTTTGATAATTTGTAAAAGACATTGTTCTTTATGAAAGACAAGTTTTCTTACACATCCCATCTTTAGTTTCCGATTTTTTTTTTCCGGTCATCTCCGGTCTATTTTTCTTACAGACATGGGGTTTTCCGGGAAAAAAGAAGGTAGAAAATCTATTCTAGAGGAACCCCTTTTGAATGGAGATGCTCTTGTGGGAAGTGAAACTGTGAATTCCTACTCTAATGCCGGAATTTTCAGTATCCTTACTTTCTCATGGATGAGTTCTCTAGTTTCTCTTGGCAATAAGAAGACTTTAGATCTCGAAGACGTCCCCCAACTCGACCTCGGTGATAGCGCATTCGAGTCTTTTCGAGCTTTCAAAAACAAGCTTGAGGTAGCTTGTGGGATAAGTAATCGAGTGACGACACTAAATCTGTTTAAAGCGTTGATCTTTTCGGCTTGGAAAGAGATCTTCTTAACAGCTTTGCTCGCACTTCTGTACGCTTTCGCTTCCATCATTGGCCCCTATCTTATCAACGATTTCGTTCAGTACCTAAATGGGAGCGGAGAGTTCCGACATGAGGGCTACATTTTGGTCTCGGCTTTTCTCGTTGCGAAGCTTGTGGAGTGCTTCTCACAAAGGTATTGGTTTTTCAAGACCCGCCTGGTTGGAATGAGAGTCCGAGCAGCGTTGGTCGCGATGATCTTCGATAAGGGGTTGAGTCTTTCGTGCCAGTCAAGGCAGGAGAAAACCAGTGGGGAGATTATCAATGTCATGACCGTTGATGCTGATCGAATCGGTGAATTCAGTTGGTACATGCACGATCCGTGGATGGTCTCTGTCCAAGTTGTATTGGCTTTAGTCATTTTGTATAAGAACGTCGGTCTTGCTGTGATTGTAACGCTTTTTGCGACGGTTTTACTAATGCTGGCCAATATCCCTTTAGGGAAATTGCAAGAGAAGTTTCAAGAGAAGTTGATGGCGTCGAAAGACACTCGGATGAAGGCGACGTCAGAGATTTTGAGGAACATGAGGATTCTTAAGCTACAAGGATGGGAGATGAAGTTTTTGTCGAAGATTATCGGGATTAGGAGAACCGAGGCAGGTTGGTTGAGAAAATATCTCTACACTTCGGCGATGTCCTCGTTTGTCTTCTCGGTTTCCCCTATCTTTGTTTCCGCGGTCACTTTCGTTTCTTGTATGCTTCTGGCCGTGCCACTTGATGCCGGCAAGATCTTATCCGCTATTGCGACATTCAGGATTATTCAAGCTTCCATCTATTGTATTCCGGAAACTGTTTCAATGATGGTGCAAGCTAAGGTTTCCCTCGACAGGATCGCATCGTTCCTTTGTCTCGACGACTTGCAGCCCGATGTTATAGAGAAGCTTCCGAGAGGTAGTTCCACTACAGCCATTGAGATAGCCGATGGTAATTTCTCTTGGGATTTATCTTCCCCGAATCCGACTCTAAGAGATATAAATTTCAAAGTGTTTAACGGTATGCGAGTTGCTGTTTGTGGTACCGTTGGCTCGGGGAAGTCAAGCTTGCTTTCCTCTATCTTAGGAGAAATTCCAAAGATCTCCGGGACTGTTAAGTTGTGTGGGACGAAGGCTTATGTGGCTCAGTCGCCGTGGATACAGAGCGGCACGGTAGAGGAGAACATCATGTTCGGCAAGGAGATGGACAGAGAAAGGTATGAGAGTATTCTAGAAGCTTGTTCACTGAAGAAGGACCTGGAGATCCTCTCATTTGGCGATCAGACGGTCATCGGGGAAAGAGGAATCAATTTAAGCGGCGGACAGAAGCAGAGGATACAAATAGCACGTGCCTTGTACCAAGATGCTGATATCTATCTGTTTGATGATCCTTTTAGTGCTGTGGATGCTCATACCGGATCTCACCTCTTCAAGGTAATCCATGATTAAACGCGAATTTCCGTTTAATTTATTAGCATAAGCGATCAGAAATTCAACAAAACCGAATAAAAAATTTTGCTTTTCTACAACAGGAATGCTTGCTTGGCCTTTTGAGTTCAAAAACAGTGATGTATGCAACTCATCAAGTTGAATTCTTATCAGCAGCTGATCTTATCTTGGTATGCAAGTAATCGGAATTTTTCTTCTCGGTTGTTGTTTAGTACATATAACGCTTTTCATTTCCGCTTTAAATTGTATCATATGAAACTCATTCCAAGTTTATAGGTCATGAAAGATGGAAGAATTACCCAAGCTGGAAAGTACAATGACATTCTCAGCTCCGGAACCGACTTTATGGAACTAGTTCGTGCACACGAAGAAGCCTTGTCCACGGTTAGTTCTGAAGAGGTGGGTCCGTCGGTAAAGGAATGCATCAGCAAGAAAGATGGAAATTCGGAAACTAATAACGGGGTTTTGGAGAAAGATGAAAGTAGAGATATCAAAGATGGTGAAACCGATGATGGGGTTGGGCCGAGAGGGCAGCTTGTTCAAGAAGAAGAGAGAGAGAAAGGAAAAGTTGGATTTTTGGTCTATTGGCGGTATCTCACAACGGCATATAGAGGAGCTCTTGTGCCTCTTATACTGCTGGTACAGATTTTATTTCAGACTCTCCAAATCGGCAGCAACTATTGGATGGCTTGGGGAAGTCCTGTTTCCGAGGATGCAGAAGCTGCTGTTGGAGGCAACACACTTATAACGGTATATGTCGCTTTGTCCATTGGAAGTTCCTTTTGTGTACTTCTGAGAGCCGTACTTCTTGTAACGGCCGGATATAAGATAGCCAGTCGACTTTTCAACAAAATGTATCACTGCATTTTCCGCGCTCCCATGTCGTTCTTTGACGCCACTCCAAGTGGACGGATCCTTAACAGAGTATGTGAAGAACATTTTAGGCAGGCTATTTAACCACTTTTTCTGATCCCTTAATTAGATCACTTAGATCACACTAACGGAAAATCTTCTCGTCTCAGGCTTCAACCGATCAAAGTGCGGTTGATTTGAGCATTTGGCGTCTAGTTTCGTCGTTTGCTTTCTCCATTATCCAGCTCTTGGGAATTGTTGCGGTTATGTCCCAGGTTGCTTGGCAGATTCTCGTCGTTTTTGTCCCCGTGGTTGCAATTTGTATCTGGTATCAGGTATTCCTCTGAATGCAATACGAAATATGTTATCTAATTTACGATGTCAATACATGATTCCGAAATAAGTTTCCGTAGTAGGAACTAATGTGACAGAGAGGTTCTCACAAAAGTAACGTTATGCAGCAATACTACATTTCCTCTGCGCGAGAGCTAGCGCGGTTAGAAGGGGTCTGCAAAGCTCCCGTGATACAACATTTTGCAGAGTCGCTTTCGGGGTCAACGACCATAAGGAGCTTTGATCAAGAAGCGAGATTCCACGACACAAACATGAAATTGATGGATGCATTTACCAGGCCTAAGTTCTATAACTCGGGCGCTATGGAATGGCTAAGCATCCGTTTGGATATGTTGTCGTCTATGACATTTGCGTTTCTTTTGATTTTCTTGATCTCAGTTCCGGTGGGAGTCATTGATCCAGGCATGTATTTTAATTTTCCTCTCTTCCTGAAACAAATCTTTAAAAAAAAAAAAAGAAACCGAATTTTTTTTTTTTTTTCCCTTCAATTTCTGATGTATTTCTCCGGTTGGATTAAAAGGCATCGCGGGCTTATCTGTGACGTACGGACTTAATCTTAACATGTTTCAAGTTTGGGTTATATGGACTCTCTGCAATATGGAGAACAAGATAATATCAGTGGAGAGAATACTTCAATACACAAGTATCCAAAGTGAGCCTCCTCTTGTAATCGAATCAAATAGGCCCGATAGCTCCTGGCCATCAGTTGGAGAAGTCGAAATTCGTGATCTGCAGGTACTTATCCATGGTTTCCTTTTTTTTTCGATTCGTGCTTATGATCCTAATTCAATTTTCTATGATTGATAGGTTCGATATGCTCCACATCTACCGCTTGTTTTGCGAGGCCTCACATGCACTTTCCCGGGAGGAATGAAGACCGGCATTGTAGGGAGAACAGGAAGTGGTAAATCAACTCTTATCCAAGGGCTTTTTCGAATTGTTGAGCCTACTGCGGGTCGGATTACAATAGACGGCATCGACATCTCTATCATCGGACTGCATGATTTGCGGGCGAGGCTGAGCATCATCCCTCAGGATCCGACTATGTTTGAAGGGACTGTAAGAAGCAACTTGGATCCACTTGAAGAGTACACAGATGAACAAATTTGGGAGGTAGGTGTTTTTTTTATAAGCTAATTCTAATTATCATTTTGGTGAATAAGTTTCCTTTTATCACATATAATCTTCAATGTCTTAGGCTTTGGATAAGTGCCAACTTGGAGATGAAGTTAGGAAGAAGGAAGAAAAGTTGAATTCCACAGGTTTGTTATGATCTTAATTGGATTCAAGGTTTTATATTTTGCATTGTAAAATTTTAACATGAACATTTATAGATCAGATCGTTAAAAAATTAATCAAATAATCAAAAAACAGTTTCTCGGGTAATATACAATCGGAGGTCCTACCCTAAAAGCTCTCTTGTATATATACTCACTCCAATTTCTTTTAGGCTTATTTGCACTTCTGCCTTATGAATATCTAATAAGTTGGAACTATTGTCCCTTATTTTATTTTTCATTTATAAGTCACGAGATAATTATAGATTTTTATCACTTCTGTCCCTAACTTCTCCTACCTTATCATTTTCATTTGTAAGAATTATTTTTTTAGCAATTTTAGTCTCTGAACTAGTCCTAAAGTTCCCTAAAACGTGCTCGCACTATCGATCGGTTTTAACTTCCTACATTTTTAGAAATTTAGAGACCAAATTACTAAGAAAAAATCTTCTGAGGCAGAAGTGTCAGATGATGATAAGTTCAGGAGGCACAAGTGCGAGAAAACCTTTTCTTTTCTCTTTTTTCTTTTTTTTTCCTTCCTTGTAAGCGAAATATTCACCGAGTTTTCACATGTTTGCCGCGCAGTTGCGGAAAATGGAGAGAATTGGAGCATGGGGCAAAGACAGCTGGTGTGCCTCGGCCGAGTACTGCTGAAGAAAAGTAAAGTCCTTGTGCTTGATGAAGCTACTGCATCAGTTGACACTGCCACAGATAATTTGATCCAGAAGACCCTTAGGAACCACTTTTCTCATTGCACTGTTATCACCATTGCTCATAGAATTACTTCTGTTCTTGACAGTGACATGGTTTTGCTCCTAAATCAAGGTAAGTGATAACATTATATTAGCACTTCCTTCTTAAACCAATGAAAAATAAACAATTTATTTTCTTTTTAATCCCTCAAATATAAGTTCATACCGAATTATCAAACTATCAGTTTGTCTCATAATAGTCCTTTATCTCCAAAACATTGTTAAAAACTGGAATATAATTTCTTTATTATCAGGTTATTTTTGCCATTTTCACATTCCGGATTTCAATTTCCAAATTTCTAAATTATAATGACAAATTTAACCTTATTCTAACTCACTTGATTTTCACATGGTTATTAGAGTCCTGTTTTTAATTGTTTTGATCGGAAATGACTAGTATGAGATAAATTATTAATTCGAGAATTAATAATCTAGAACGTTTTAAAGTTTGAGGCCTAAACTGGGATTGGATCTAAAAATCATAGATCAAAACTGAAATGAACCAAAAAATAATTATCCTCTTAGAATTGAACTTAAACTCAATATATTTTAAATAACTCACACATTCACTATACACCAAAATAATGTTATAATTTCTCTTGATTAATGCAGGGTGTGTTGAGGAACATAATTCTCCAGCTAGACTGCTAGAGAACAAATCGTCATCTTTTGCTCGGCTTGTAACTGAGTATACCGTGAGATCAAATTCAAGTGTTGGTTGAGTTCATTGGGACTATTTTTTCTAGTGTGTGTGAGTATGTGGTCTTTTTTTTTTTTTTTTTTTTTTGGCTAAAATCCAAGAAGAGTTGATGGAGGTTGTCCATTTAGACTAATTGCTTCCCGTTTAGTGTTATTTCAGAAAGTTTACTTCCTTTTTTTTTCTTTTTTAAATGCTTTAACTTATTAAATACAACTATTTACACGTGTCAACTTGTTATTAGTTGATCGAAAAATCATTTTTCCTTTAAATTATAAGATAATTTTGCCTTTTACTTATTAGAGAATTAAGCAGTGAATTAAAAAGTATTGTAAGTATTATGCCCGTTTGTTTCATAGGTTTATTTCATTTCAGTTTGTTTTTATACTTGAAATCATGTTTGATTACACAAGTTAACTATCCATTTTCATTTCATTTTGGGTTTGAAATGACAACCCGTTATTTCACACATTTCCAAAATACATTGTTCAATAACATTTTTACATTCAAAAGTTTATCTCTTTTTATCTCTTTTCTACTTAAGTTTTAAAATATCTTAACCTTTTTCGTTTCATTTCATCTTGATTTTTTTTTTCTTTTCAAGTTCTCGTAATGAAAAATGGAACAAATCCCAATCCATATATCCAATTTAATATTGTATGAACATTAATGTTTAATTTAGATTTGTTAGAAAGTTATTTTCTTTAAATGATTATTTCTAACATCAACTAAATAC
This sequence comes from Ficus hirta, assembly GCA_038430175.1. Lineage (NCBI taxonomy): Eukaryota > Viridiplantae > Streptophyta > Magnoliopsida > Rosales > Moraceae > Ficus > Ficus hirta. Next base: position 40,478,342 of record CM076585.1, on the reverse strand, counting down.
CATTTCAGAATGTATTTCTATTTCAAAATGTGACTTTATTTGAACATCCAATTTATTTTCGAGTCCAACAAAAATGATTTTTCAACTCAAAATTAATTTTCCATTTTCATTTCAATGTAAAAACAAAAGGAATCTACAGAAAAAATCGACATGCTTTCTATCATGAGTTAAATATACCGATATTAGTCCAAAATATTCCTTTTTAACTCTCCCAGATTACAGTCATGACTAGGCGTGACATTTCTCAATGTCCAATTTTTGTGCACACCTCGAGGATAATGTCCTAAAAAAATAAAATTCAGAGAAAAGTACAGCATTGATAAGAACTCCTCGTCTTTTATTTTGTCCTTTTTTTTCCCCTACTTTTTTTCCCCCTTACTTTAAAGATAGAATTATCTTCTTGTTATATGCACATATTATTTTCCACTTAGCTTTGATGTTTACAGTGTGATTTTTTGTGCTTCGGGCCTAATTTGTTCTTGGGGTTCGTTTATTTACTTAGAAAGTTGTGAAACCCTTAAGCACAATAACCATGATAGCAATAAATTAAAAAAAAAAAAGATAAATTGCTGTATTAGTCCCTGAATTTTTAATTTTATGTAACTTTAGCCTTTGAACTTTTTATTACTAAAATACTCATAAACTTTTAAAATGTTGCTACAATAGTTATTTATGTTATTACAGTAGTCATTTTCGTTAATTTTTTTACGGAATCCATAGTTACTACCACTTTTTAATCAAATTATTAATAGATTCCATCCAAAAATTGACTGAATGGACTATTAAAGCATCATTTTAAAAGTTCAGGGGTATACCAGTTACGAAAAAAAATTCATAGACCAAAGTTATATAAGATTAAAATTTCAAGGGCTAAATGAGTAATTTACCCTAAAAAAAAATTGCAACTTTCTTATCAAAAAAAAAAAAAAAATCAAGTTCAATATTGTCAACATAACTTAATGATAATTTTATGCTTGACTTAACCACAAGATATAAGTTCAAAATCCGCCCTCTATTTAAAAAAAAAAAATTTCTTTTTGTCTTCTAGACAATGAGAAAATTCTTAAACTGATTTGAGAAATTATAAAGGTAGGACTTAGATGATCATGATAGCTTTTAGAGTACTAACTAAACTAAAACGAAAATATTTATGATAGAGAAGACTCTTTTTCACTTTCTTGATAACAAATGTTCTCTCAATCGGTGGATCAACTTTTTTTGCATCTACTTTATATTAAAAAAAAATGTTCTTATATATGGATTATATAGTTAAAAAATTAATCTAATAATTAAAATAGCATTTCTATCAATAATAAATAGCCTTCCTTGTCATAATTCCTTGTCATAAAACTTTCTACGTTTCATTTAACAAACAGATTGATAAGTATTAGAAATTAAGGAAGATATTGTTTTATTTTGGAGACTTGAAAGAGGTAAAGGTGAAGTTAATGATAAGTTAGCATTTAGTACCTCGTAAAGATCAACATTACTTAAAAGAGGATATTATATAGTGACGAAACCATACATTTTTTATGAAGAGAATTATAACTATATAATAAAAATTAAAGAATATCATAAGCAAGTTTTCATGTTTAAGGAAGTTATTATGAAATTTTATTGAAAATTATAGAATAATTTTATTATTATTATTATTTTAAAAGTTGAGGGGCGACCCCCTAGTCCTTGCTTCCCTCCGTGCCTGACATTGTGAGCCTTCAGCTCCTCATGACCCTATTGAAGCTTTTGAAGTCCAAGTCAACATATATTTTTTTGTATCGTTGGGTTGTAATCTGAGAAATTTATGATCTTATTTTAACTTGATTTGGCTCAAATATTTTCATTTATTATAATAATAATAATAATAATTATTATTATTATTATTTTGCGCGAGCCTTCAGCTCCTCATGATCCACCTTCTTTCATACGCTCCTTTTGAAGTCCAAGTCAACATTTATTTTTGTATCATTGGGTTGTAATCGGAGAATTTATGATCTTATTTTAACTTGATTTGGCTCAGATCTTTTTATTTATTATTTTATTTATTTATTTATTTATTGCGCGAGCCTTCAGCTCCTCATGATCCACCTTCTTTCATACGCCTCTTTTGAATGACCATTAATGGGAGAAATTTATTAACCTGATTGGGCTCATATTTTTTTTTCTTCTTCCTTTCCTCCTTCGTATCGTTTTAATAATATCGTGATACAGTAAAACCTTGATAAATAAATATTTGATAAATTAATAACTTCATTTAAATAATAAAACTTCCAATCCCGACTTATGCTAATGTACTAAATTAATAATCTCGTAGATAATATTTTTCTTTCAAATGATTTAGTACCCAACGAAAATATAAATTAATAATTGACCAAAAAAAAAAAAACATATACAATTCATAATATTAAAGAGTTTTTTCTTGACAACTTCTATTTTCTCAATTCAACTCTTTTACAAAATATGCATCTAAAGTCATTTGTTTTTTCTTGTCAACCTCGTCTTTAACAATTTTGGGTTTCTATCCATGTACATAAGAATAATTAATTTTTTTTTAATAATGTACATGTTAACTTTTGCAATTCTCTATGTATACATATTAATTTTTGACCACATACCAGTATCTTTCTTATTTATAACTCATGCATTAATCTTGGTAAAAGAAAAGGTACCTATACAAAAGTAATTAAAACATAAAATTTTTCATAAATTGATAAACTATTTAATTATCGATAAATTAATAAATTAGTCATTTATCGATAAATAAATAACTTCTTTAAAAAACTAGTTTTTTCTAGTCCCAACAATATTCGTTTATAGATGTTTTACTCTACGTTAATGAATTGATAAAGGTGTCCTTAATAAATAATTTCGACTCAAGTATATCCCTAGAATCTCTCGCTTCATAACTTGCAATTACTGCACAGAAAACAATTGTCAATTAAAAATTAAAAAAGTATGTAACAGTAAGAAAGCAAGTACACTGAACCTTAGCACATTTTGGCTTTCTTTTGTTTTATTTATTTGTTTGTCATTTATTTTGTGTCCACATGACCTCTCCTTTCTTGAAAGGAGTAGTTGACAAATCAATGCAAAAGCAAATGCATATGTTGTCAAAGCATTGACGTCAGAGGTGCCGACACTACCCTTTTTGTCAAAAACATGTGTTTGAAAAATAACATTTTACAATGAAATGAACTGATGGGGAAAATTATATGGTATGATTCCAAAGAAAATATCATTTCAGTAGTATATAGTTTTCACCCTTAATTTTTTGTCCAATCTCATCTAATGATTTAAAGCTGTGTTTTAAATTAATTTTATAAATATCCCATTATTTATGGATAATTATGGATATTTTTAAGATGCTCTCTAACATTCTTTTGTGTAATTGAAAATCATCAAAATGTCGTTTTCGTCCACCTTTTGTTTATATTATTAACTCATGATCAATATGGCAGAAAGTTTCCTTGGTGGATGCCACTTCTAGGAAATTGGGGGAGTTTTTTTTTTAAGAGTTCGGGTTGACAAGTGAAATTATATTTCATTAAGGTGGAGTTTTACCAAATAATCCTTTATTAACTCATTTTGACATGTTATGTCAGCTATTTCATTCGTTTGAAGGGGGCATAATAGCGGGTAATTTACTAATCAATCTAAAAAATTTAAGCTATTAGAAGGAGAATCAATAATAGCTTTATATTTGAACAATAATTATTCAAAAATAACAAAGGACGATTAGACATAAGGTCAATGATTTAGGGGGTATTATGGACTTATAATTTGTATCACGTCAAATCAATCTATTTATGATTTTGTCAGAAGTGAATGAAAAGGACATACAAGGACGTGTTTCGAACGGTTTTGAAAATACGGGATCTCCCGTGTTAAAAAAAAAAAAGACCCATAATAGAGGGGTATTTATGAAATTAATCAAGGTATCTTTTATATATACTTTAAACATAGAATTCTCTATGGAAAAGCATATGTTTTGCCACTAGTTTTTGGAAGGGTGTGAGATATTGTGCAACTTAGGCCATATACTGCTCATAAGTCTTGGTATTGGGTCCACATGTATTAAACTCTCCATTTGGGATCATGTTTGGAGATAATGTTTTGGAGGTTAGAGATTATCTAAGTTTTGAAAATGTATGTTTGATGAAAATAAACTGTTTGGAGTGAAAACGTATAAAAACTTAAAAGGTGTTCAAAAAAAATTTAGCAATATAGATCTTGTTTTGTTTTTCTCGAAATTCTATGCAATTTGAAAAAAAAAATCATCTCATTTCGACTTAAAATGATAAAATAATATACTTTTAAAATTTAAATTTTTTAAAAATATTTAAAAAATAAATAATAAAATTGGTGAAAAATGACCAAAAAAAAAAAAATGGAAACATGTTTCCAAATGTGACTCAAAGTATCACATTTATTTGGTTAGAAGTCACTCTTTTCTCTAAGTTTCAGCCGCACAAAATTTCTCACTTAAATTCCCAAACAATATTATTTCCCCACTAGAAGTCAAAATGTGTTGTCAATTTTCTTGCCGAGCAAACAACACCTTTTACAGAGGAAATTTTTGGCGTTTTTACATGTTGGCCTTCAACACATCAAGATGAGAAAGTATTTTGGGTTTTAGTTGTGCGTCTTGAGCAAGTTTCTTGGTTCACGGGTCGGCACTTCACAAATTGCCACGTGTCAGTTAATATTATTTTGGAAAAAAAAGAAGAATATAGAAAAACATTTTGAAGGAAAAAAAGGGAAACAGAAGAATATTAACATAGTTAATCGAGAAATAAAAAATAAATTTATGGGTAGGTTATTTTAGTTATGAATTTTATTATTGTACTAGAATCAAGTAGTATAGATATTAAAAATATATATGATGGTACTCACGCCATAAGAAAAATATTTTTGGATGATTTGAGGAAATGATAGGCTTTTAGGGAGAACTAAAAATAAACTAGAAATTTCCAAATACATTTTATATTACCGATTAAAAGATAAATCTCATATATTTATTAACATAATTGACTAATCTCAATATATTTAATCGTTGGATTAACTTTTAAATGAGATAATCTCTTAATAAAAGTAATTATACATCATTATGCGTGGACTCTCAACGGACTATTTCATCAAAAGATTAATAATATCCATTGTTAAATTAATAATATCTTTTGAAGTTTTTCCAAAAACTAAGTAAGACAAAAAAAGAAAAAAAGAAAAAGAAAAGGAAAAATCATTATAAATAGAAGAGAATATTAAAAATGATTGCAATATAATTTAGTAAGAATTTCGTATCTGATTTTAATAAAAAAGAGTTTAGTCTATCCTTATTTAAAAAAAAAAAAAAGAATATCCTAAGGATATTTTGTTTATTTTTTAAATTTACTTTATTTTATACTATATATAGAAAATAATTTTTTATTAGATTAAATTGTTAACAATCTCATGTTAATATTGAAAACTTTATAATACTGAGCACAAAATTATTCCTAATCTTAAATCAAACAATTGAAAAATTTATATTACAATTAAATAATAATTTTTATAGACAATAAAAAGTTATTAATGTAGAAATCATATTCAAATCTTGTCGTTGTCGGCCAAAAATATTGAGCCCACATATATATATATATATATATATATTTTTTTTTCAATTTTTAAAACCTATTTATGTAATCAAATTGTTAAAATTTAGAGGAGACGATAAAAAAGATGAATTAGGACAGCAAACGTGGATTCGGTTTCTCACACACCCTTGGCATCCCCTGTTTCCTGGAAAATCGGCACCGAACTTTTCCATCACCAAAAAGCGTCGCAGCCAACTTTAGTACTCGGATTCTCCGTCTCATGAGTCTTGCGCACCACGTTTCCTTTCGCCCAAGAAATCCCTCCTTTGACTCCCTCTCTGTTGACTAAACCTCCTCCTCAGCATTCTTTGCTTTCACATTTATATATATATATATATATATATATATGTATGTTATATAGGCGCACAAATTCTTCATTCTAAACTTGCATGTTGACAGAACAAAAAACCCACCTCCTCCCCAGTCTCGGAAACTCCTCAACCAGAGCTCCACAGGCAATGGAATCCTTAGCCTCGTCGAAACAGGTCATGTCAACCTTTCTCCCCAAATTTTTTTCCTCGTTTCTGAAGTACCCAAGTACTGATTTCCTCCTTAAACCAGTTTTCCTTCGTGGGGTTTCTGGTTCTTTGCATTTACTTTTGTTGTTTGTGTTGCTTGTCTCGTGGGCATGTCATAAATTCAAGGGGGGTAATAGGGAAGGTCCAAAAGAAAGGTCTAAAAACACCACAACTTTTTGGTATAAACAGACTTTGATTTTGTGCCTTTTTGTTTCTGTTTTTAATCTGGTTTTGTTTCTGTTGAGTTACTTTTACTGGTATAGAAATGGTTGGCCTGAAGAGAGGCTAGTGATCCTTTTGGATTTAGCCACTAGAACACTTGCCTGGGGTGTAGTTTCTGTCTATTTGCACACCCGATTTTTCGGTTCTAATCGGTCGCAGTACCCGTATTTGTTGAGAGTTTGGTGGGGTTTGTACTTCTTTGTTTCTTGTTATTGCCTTGTTATTGACATTGTTCTGTTCAAGAAACAAGTTTCCTTACCAGTTCAGTCCTTAGTTTTAGATGTGGTATCTGTTATTTCGGGTCTGTTTTTCGTTGTCGTCGGGGTTTTCGGAAAGAACAAGGGTGAAGACACCATTCTCGAGGAACCCCTTTTGAATGGTCATAGTGGACAGGATAGAGAGGTAGTGTTAGATAAGTCCAAGGGGGAGGCAACTGTAACCCCGTATTCGAATGCTGGAATTTTCAGTATTCTTAGTTTCTCTTGGATTGGTGGTCTAATTTCGGTTGGGTATAAGAAGACTTTAGACCTTGAGGATGTTCCTCAACTTGACGTTCAAGACAGCGTGGTTGGAATTTTTCTGACTTTGAAGAGTAAGATCGAGTCAGATAGCGGAGCGGTTAACAGAGTCACAACGCTTAAGTTGGTGAAAGCACTATTCTTGTCTGTCTGGGTAGATATTCTCTGGACAGCCTTGGTTGTGCTTCTGTACACAATGGCTTCCTATGTGGGGCCATATCTTATTGACTCTTTCGTTCAATACCTTAATGGGCGGCGGGAGTTCAAAAACGAGGGCTATGTTTTGGTTTGTGCATTTTTCTTGGCGAAGATCGTGGAGTGCCTCACTCAAAGGCAATGGTTTTTCAAGACGCAACAGATCGGAATTAGGCTCCGTGCAGCACTTGTCGCGATTATCTACAACAAGGGGCTAACCCTTTCGTGCCAGTCCAAGCAGGGGCACACCAGTGGGGAGATTATCAATTTCATGACTGTTGATGCTGAAAGAATCGGCGACTTCACTTGGTACATGCATGATCCCTGGATGGTCATCCTGCAAGTCGGTTTAGCCTTGTTGATTCTGTATAAAAATCTCGGTCTCGCTGCTATTTCGACGTTTGTGGCGACTGTGTTAGTTATGTTGGCGAATCTCCCTTTGGGGAAGTTGCAGGAGAAGTATCAAGACAAGCTGATGGCGTCAAAAGATGTTAGGATGAAGACGACGTCCGAGATATTGAGGAACATGAGGATTCTCAAGTTACAAGGATGGGAGATGAAGTTTCTGTCCAAGATTATTGAGCTCAGGAAAACTGAGGCTGGATGGTTGAGAAAATATCTCTACACTTCAGCCATGACCTCATTTGTCTTCTGGGGTGCCCCTACATTCGTGTCTGTTGTGACTTTCAGTACTTGTATGCTTCTGGGCATCCCACTCGACTCTGGGAAGATCTTATCTGCGCTTGCAACTTTCAGAATTCTTCAAGAGCCCATCTATAGTCTGCCAGACACAATTTCCATGATAGCACAAACAAAGGTTTCCTTGGACAGGATATCATCTTTTCTTCGTCTTGACGACTTGCAGTCTGATGTTATTGAAAAGCTTCCAAGAGGTAGTTCTGATACAGCCATTGAGATAGCTGATGGTAATTTCTCTTGGGATGTGTCTTCCAAAAATCCAACCCTGAAAGATATTAGTTTCAAAGCGTCTCGCGGTATGAGAGTTGCTGTTTGTGGAATTGTTGGCTCGGGCAAGTCAAGCTTGCTTTCTTGCATCCTAGGAGAAATTCCAAAGATTTCCGGGACCATTAAGTTGTGTGGGACGAAGGCTTATGTTTCTCAGTCTCCGTGGATTCAGAGTGGCAAGATAGAGGAGAACATCTTGTTCGGTAGGGAGATGGACAGAGAAAGGTATGATAGTGTTCTAGAAGCTTGTTCACTGAAGAAGGACCTGGAGATCCTCTCATTTGGCGATCAGACGGTCATTGGGGAAAGAGGAATCAATTTGAGTGGTGGGCAAAAGCAGAGGATACAAATTGCGCGTGCCTTGTACCAAGATGCTGATATCTATCTGTTTGATGATCCTTTCAGTGCTGTGGATGCACACACCGGATCCCACCTCTTCAAGGTAACAAAATTTCGATTCCTTTAATATTTATGAATTCGAAGGTATTAGTGCAGGCATTAATTTTTGTTACGCTATCATTGCACTTACCGATAACATATTTGTTTGTTAACAGGAATGCTTGCTTGGGTTATTGAGTTCGAAAACTGTGATTTATGTCACTCATCAAGTTGAATTCTTACCCGCTGCTGATCTGATACTGGTAAGCAAGTAGTCGTAGGCTTTTATTTTCGATATAAAATACGTTTTTCTCTATTTTCTTCCATTTTTTGATGAACGCAAAATTGTTGTAAACTAATAGGTCATGAAAGATGGAAGGATTACCCAAGCTGGAAAGTACAATGAAATCCTGAATTCCGGGACTGATTTTATGGGACTTGTTGGTGCCCACAAGGAAGCATTGTCTACACTTAATTCTCTAGAATCCGGCTCAGTTGAAAAGACGTCTATTGACAAGACGGACGGAAATTCAGCAAGTACAAGTGAGGTTATGAAGAAAGAAGAAAACAGAGTTGGACAAGATGGTAAAACCGAAGATGCAGCCGGGTCAAAAGGGCAGCTTGTTCAAGAAGAAGAAAGAGAGAAGGGTAAAGTTGGTTTTTGGGTCTATTGGAAGTACATCACAACAGCATACGGAGGAGCTCTTGTGCCTCTTATAATTCTCGCGCAGATTCTATTTCAGCTTCTCCAAATCGGCAGCAACTATTGGATGGCTTGGGCAAGTCCTGTTTCAGAGGATGATGAGGCTGCTGTTGGAGGCACGACACTTATACTGGTATATGTTGCTTTGGCCATTGGGAGTTCATTTTGTGTCCTTGTGAGAGCTACGCTTCTCGTGACAGCCGGTTATAAGACTGCTACTTTACTCTTCAATAGAATGCATCAATGCATTTTCCGTGCTCCCATGTCGTTCTTTGATTCCACCCCGAGTGGAAGAATCCTCAATAGGGTAAGTGAAGAATATTTTCCTAGCCGTAGTTCTTGATTGGCTTATGTAGCAACGTGCTTTATTTTCTTCATTTTCTTGCAGGCTTCGACCGACCAAAGCGCTGTGGATATGACCATATTCTTTCGAGTTTCATCCTTTGCTTTCTCTATGATCCAGCTGTTTGGAATCATTGCGGTGATGTCCCAAGTTGCGTGGCAAGTCTTCATTGTATTTATCCCGGTTATTGCGACTTGTATCTGGTTTCAGGTATTCCTTTTGACCTTGTCAGGCTTTCTTAACAACAACGATGTTTGATATATTTTTATACCTTCATTCTTAGAAGTTTTTGGATGAAAATAGGCAAGAATGGTTTATCGATAATGACAATGCGAATGTACTATCAGCTTAAATGAGAAGAAAGTTCTTACTGTTTATATTTATGCAGCAATACTACATACCTTCAGCACGAGAACTGTCACGGTTGGTTGGTGTCTGCAAAGCTCCAGTTATACAGCATTTTTCAGAAACAATTTCCGGGGCAACAACCATAAGGAGCTTTGATGAAGAGTTGAGATTCCGGGAAACGAACCTGAAATTGGCAGATGGATATTCCCGACCTAAGTTCCACATCGCCGCTGCAATGGAGTGGCTATGTTTTCGCTTGGATATGTTGTCAGCTATTACATTTGTCTTCTCTTTGGTTTTCTTGATCTCTGTTCCAGAGGGAGTCATTAATCCAGGCATTGCGGGCTTAGCGGTCACATATGGACTCAATCTAAATATGTTACAAGCTTGGGTTATTTGGAATCTTTGCAATATGGAGAACAAAATAATATCAGTGGAGAGAATGCTTCAATACACTAATATCCCAAGCGAGCCTCCTCTCTTGATAGAATCAAATCGGCCTGATAGTTCTTGGCCATCACATGGAGAAATCGAAATTCGTGATCTACAGGTATTTTTCTTGTTTCACACCAGGAAATACATAAAAAGTTCTTCGAGTGTATGGTTTTGGTTTGTTCTTGTATAACTAATCTTGGATAAATTTTTAGGTTCGATATGCCCCACATATGCCACTTGTGTTGCGAGGTCTCACGTGCACTTTCCCTGGAGGAATGAAGACTGGCATTGTAGGGAGAACAGGCAGTGGAAAATCAACTCTCATACAGACACTTTTCCGAATTGTCGACCCTGCTGCCGGTCAGATTGTGATAGATGGCATCGACATATTGTCAATTGGCCTGCACGATTTGAGGTCAAGGCTGAGCATTATCCCCCAGGATCCGACGATGTTTGAAGGGACTGTAAGAAGCAACTTGGACCCTCTTGAAGAATACACAGATGACCAAATTTGGGAGGTCGGTTTTCTTTTCTTTTCTTTCCATCTTTTTTTCCGCTCCGATTAATTCTCTTATCGGTGCATATTCTGAATTCCTCTCTTTCATGGTTTAGGCTCTGGATAAGTGCCAACTTGGAGATGAAGTTAGGAAGAAGGAAGGAAAGCTGGACTCTGCAGGTTTGTTTAGTTGCTACTCCGTAAAACATAAGCTGATTTTCTGATCACGGTTGGATAAATTGTCGCCCTTACGTAAATATGGATTTTGCAGTTGCTGAGAATGGAGAGAATTGGAGTATGGGACAGAGGCAACTTGTCTGCCTTGGCAGAGTTCTACTCAAGAAAAGCAAGGTTCTGGTGCTAGATGAAGCCACTGCATCCGTCGACACAGCTACCGACAATCTAATTCAGCAAACACTCCGACAACACTTTTCTGATTGCACGGTTATCACCATTGCTCATCGCATTACTTCTGTTCTCGACAGCGACATGGTTTTGCTTCTTAGTCACGGTAAGTATTTTACAACCCTTCAGTTACTACATTCCACTTCTTGCACTCTCCTGATCACCTTTTCTTGATTTTTCATGCAGGGCTTATCGAGGAATACGACTCTCCGGCAAGATTGCTGGAAAACAAGTCATCATCTTTCGCACAGCTCGTGGCGGAGTACACCGTGAGATCAAATACACAATTTTGAAAAATTTTCAACAAATAAGCAACTGGTTTGTTGAGAGAAGTTTCTTGACAATGATGAAAAATTAAGTCGTGACGTGTTCGGAGTTGGATAAACAAATTCTGTAGAATATTCAATTACAAAATGCATTTCTATCAAACAAATTCTCTAATCTTCTTAATATCTTAGATGTTGTTATTGTAATGTGGTTGTAATTTAGTTCAGTTACTATGGTTTGAACATGCGTTAAGGCGCTCAAATTTGGTCATTTTTTGCTTTCTAAAATGGGAAACAATGCACTGGTCATAATGGGAGTTTTTGTTTTACTTTTCTATTTCATTTTCTATTTAATTTAGGACATTTTCTTCTTATCGGGTCTATGCCGTGGAGGGATGACATTTTTCGACGATTCCCGCCTGTAATATGGCGGGGATGACTAATGGAATTTTGTGGCGGGGATGGGGACAACGTCACTGACTTAACTGCACGGCCAGAGTTTTCAACAAGACAAATATGTCAATAATAATCTCCATATAATATTACTGTTACATAATCTGATAAGTTACTCAAAGTTAACAAATCTCAGATGTCTTGAATTGAAAATAAATGAGATTAAACAAAAAAGTCTTAACTTTATTCGACGGTTGGAGGAGGCTAGAGGGCCAAGTATGAATCCGACTCACAGCGAAGTACTCTGTTGCACACTCTGCACCCTCTGTGAGATCGTCGTCTCTGATCATCGGAAGTGTCTGGTTTCGGAGAATGGTGTCGGTGTCGGGGTTTGGAGGGGATTTTCACATAATCTCTCAAAGAACCTGATATTCCAAATATTCAAATCCATGCTTGTCCCTGGCAAGATTCAACCATTCCAACACATCATTTGCAGTGACATTCTTCATATTTTCTTTGAAACTGAAAAAGAGAGAAAAATCACATGTTTAAATGCTGTGAAGTGGTTTTAGTTTTATTTGGTCTCTGTACTTCCATATTGAAACTCAAACCACTTAGCAACAAAATTAAACGGAGAAATATATAGCAACTTCTCTCCTGTTATAATAATAATAGCAATAATAATAATGAGGAACTAAGAGAGAAATAGCTTTTAACAAATGGCCGAAATTTTAAAAAATTAATTAAAAGGCCCCTTTTTAACAAATGATTAATCAATATTTTTTTCAAATGATAAGTCAATGATTGAATATATAATATTATTAATCTAGTATATCAGTAATTGATCGTAATCAATTATTGATTAATCATAACATAAAGAGTTGAGTATTTAGAGTCAATATGAATTATTTTCAGCTTTATTTCAAATTCTTATATTTTTGATGGATTTTTAAGAGTGACAAATTTATCCTTAATTCTATATTTTAGGGATGGTTATTTTTATATTCCTAAATGATGAATTAGTCTCTATAATTATAAGATGTAAAATTCTAATTCTTCCACTTTCAAATAAAAATAATAAAAAAAAAAGGCTAATATGCATTCACACAGCTTTTACGTCCAGTCTTCCTTTAACGACCAATTGACTGATAAAATATGTTAATATATAAGAAGTTGGAACAAGTGTAAGTTGTTTGAACTTGACAATCTAAGGCATTGATTAATGAATGGGTGGAAAATAATATATATTTTCTTCTAGCAGTTGAATGCGTGAAAAATATTTTACCGATATGTTTTCGTTCCAAATAAAAAATTAATAGCACTGATAATGTCTATATGTTAAAATATAATTAAAAAAAAAAACCTCAATAGTTTGTAAAATTTGTTATGATAATTATTATCTATACCTCATGAACTTTAAGATCACTTCCATTTTAAACTTTATTTTATAAATTTTCAATTTAATCTTATTTTATCTTTTTTTTTTTAATTAGAATTTAAATTTAAAAATAGATTGAAAAATAGGGACTTAAGTCTTACTAAGCCCATTATATTAAGATTTCTACAAAAAAACAAACGGAAAAAACTAGGGCCGACAATTTCGGACACAACACGGTGACACGACACGAGAACTACATGTAATAAATGGATTTGGACCGCACGTTTAATAATTAGGTCGAAATTGGGTCGACACATTTAACACGAAAATAAACGGGCCGGAAACGGGTTAACACGCTTAACATGTAACGACCCGAGTTTTCGACCCGTTACCTAGCTTACTTATTCTTATTTAACTTAGTCTTAACACTCTTTTACGTTTGGTTCTGAGAATACATAATTTAAAAAAAAAAAAAAATCATATTCGTACTACAAAAGTTAGAATCACTAAAATTTTTAACTGAGAAAATTGAAAACCTCTAGCAACTAATTATCTAATTTAAAATCGTAACTAGATGATATTTTAAAAAGTTATAACTTCATAAAAATTATAAGGAAAGAGTCTAAAGTCTTTTCTTGTAAAATACTCATACTAGTTTAGTAGTACCAAAACATTAGAACATAATTATAAATATAGTCAATACAAAAATAGTTTTACGAAATCTAAATGCGGAAATTTAATTCGTGGTGGTATCCCACTCCCGTCTTTCATCGCCTCCGCACAGCTTCGCCAGTCCATAAAACATCTAAGTAATGGGCTGCTTACCCGCGTTACCTACAGCACGAACACACAATGATGAGCTTTCGCTCAGCAAGTACAAACAATATCTCACATAAAATCATATCAATTATGCTTTATTATTTACATATCTTGTCTACTTAAGGGCCCCTATGTCGTACCCATATGCGCGCAACCAATGGGGAGTTAGGGGAGCGACCTTCCAACAACCTCCAAGGTCATATCTTATAACTTTCGTTGTTATCATATCCTCTCACTAATTGGAGGTTGGTACGACACTTAATCCTATCATTTGTTTGCCTCATTCTTATTAATTGTGACAAATGTAGAGTTACATGTCACTATGCATCTATCATTATGACATAAATATATGTGAGGCATGCCGATAATGTCAGTGCAAGAGGAATTATGCACATCAAGTACTTAATCAAAGCAATACGTATAACTCATATACTCATCACATCCACAAGTCAAGTCATGACAAACGTAGAACATCAACAAAGAAAAAGATTTTGTTCCATGCTGTAGGTGAGGTTTGTACTTACTTGTCTTCTATACTTAAACTTCCAGAGTTGTATCTCCTACTATGCAGATTTGAGAAATTGTCCTGATTAACAATATCTCATTATTAGATAGAATTATAGTAATATTACTTTATTTATTTATTTTATAACTATAGTGAACTTAATTTACTTATATCATAATTAACCTCAACAATTAATTCTTATTAATTATTAAGTGTTAAAATAAATGGCTACTAATTATTATTTAATTAATTTAATTTAATTATTTATTTTGATTAATTAATTAATCAATTAATTAATTGATTAATTAATTAAGTAATATTAATTATTACTTTATTTAATTGAATAATTATAATTAACTTATATTAATTGACTTATTAATAATTACCTTGTAAAAAAAATTTAAATCATGTTACTTAAATATTCCTTTTTCATATAATAATTATTAATTATTAATTATAATAGTAATAATTAATAATTTGATTAATCTAATAATTTATGTGTGATTAATCTCTAGTTAATAATCCATAATTATTTTGATGATTATATTAATGATTAATAATTAATAATTAATTAATTCCTAATTAATCATGTATTATAATTACGTAGTTATTCAACATAATAATCTTGATTAATATATACTAACTCTTATAATTAATTAATTAATTATTAATCAATTAATTAATTACTTACTTTATTAATTACATTTAGTTATGTATTTATTAGTTAATTAATTAATTAATTAATAAATCAAGGTGATAAGAGGTCACCTATGGGTATACTTCTCTTTTACTATTGGGCTAGTCCAATCCCTTTAGTTATGTTCATTTAGTTGGGCTAAGGTAATCTCTTGGTATATGCCTAGTAACCATCTAGTATACTTTATCTTGGCCTATTCAAAACTTGTGATTTAATTTTATAAAGTTAGGGTTTTCACATTATTTGATCATACACTTAAAATTAACTCATTTTATAACTAAAAATGTTCATATATCATGACTTACCCTTGTGTCACATTTTAATGTTTAATCATTTTATCGGTGTAGGATTTTAATTTATGAGATTTATTTAGATTTGAGTATAATTCCGTTTTGGACACTTGATAACTTATTGGAAAGCTTGAAATATTTAGTTTCTGTCTTCATAACTTATTTTCCAAGATTTCAAGCATTTCAAACATTAATGTGGACGTTTTTCTAAGTATCTTATGGTAAAATCTCAGATTACCAGATTACACTACAATTTTAAGGGATTTATTAAAATTTATGTACATATCCGTTTTAAACGTATAATATCTCATTTTGAAGATTAAGATATCTATTTTACAGTGGTAAAGTTATTTCCTTTAGTACTTGAGTGATTTATGACATCAACCTAGGTTTTGTTACTATTGGTTTCACTTTTGAATCACAAATCCAGATTCATAGGTAAGATTAGAAAAATCATAACAATTTACATATAAGTCCAAATAAGACAAAAGATATGTCATTAGAAAGCTTATAGTGTCTACTTTGTATGATAAAAACAGTTTTATAAAAAGTTAAGCTTTACTAATTCAAAAATTACAAAACCCGTGGCTAGTACAGGGTTTCAGCAAGGATTTTCGGTTCGTAGCCCACACTTGTAAAATTTGTCAAAAATTGCACATTTATCCGTTCAAGGCGTATGATACCTTGTTAGAAACTTAAAGAATATAGTTTTTAGATCTATAACTTATAATCCAAAATTTTGAGTCTAAATGGTTCGGAATAGAATAAACCCGTGGCTATGCTGTGTTTTGGAGGTTCATTTTCTCTTTATTTTTGTGTCACAACTTCAAAGGCACATAACTTTTGACATATAAAAGCAAATCAAGTGATTCCAAAGCCTAAAATGAAGCTTATCCTCTGTAGAATCTTGATATTTAATTTATTTTTCATACCAAATTTTTTTAATGCATGTTATATCACCACAACATCTATAAACTTCAACAAGGTTCATAGATCTTACCGAAATGCTCCGGAGATCCTTTAAGATCTCGAACCTCCCAAGTTCTTCTCAAAACTTTTCTAGATAAGAAGAAGTCTAACATTAAGATCATAACTAAATATCATGCTTTAGTTCTCCTAAAAAGACTAAAACACGAAGAATACCACTAGGTTACCTTTAGTGAAACGTCCTCTAACTCCGTTTCTCACCTCTTCGGTCTTGGTAACGGGATTTCTTAGAGCTTGAAAATGGAGGGAGGAGGGGCTAGAGGTGTGTTGGAGATGGAGAATGGTGTTGGTAGTTTTTCTTTTTGTTTTGAGCTTGATGGTGACTAGAGAGTTAGGGTTTTTGAGTTTAATTTGTGTGAGAACAAAATGAAGTATTAGAGGTTTATTTTCAGCCAACTTTTGCCTTAAGGGGAGCTGTCATTTGAGGGGCAAACTTGGAAAATTTTTGGCTGAATCAGCCCTTGCATTGCCGCCACTTTTGGGAGGGGTTTGGAGTGAAATTTTGGTTCAACAAGGTGGAGACAATGTGTCACTTTCACTTGTCTCTTCCTTGGGTCAACTTTCCAAAATAAATCATGCCATTTCTTACATGTGGTTGCATGCATGCACCACTTTCCCTTTCTCTCATTTGTTCACATTTCCCCTTGCTTTCTTGAACCAAAATCCGGATCCCCCCTCTAGGATTCTCATTTTTATTTTGTTTTTTTCTTTCTTCTAATTTCCACCCTTGATCCAAGTTGTCATCTTCATTCTCATCCATTGGATCTTCCATCACACCTATCCTCACCCTAAGTTCTCATTGGTCACTTATCATCCAAAGTTTGACCATTGATTTGCCTAGGATTCTCTAGCATCAAATCTACACCATTGATTTCAAATCAAGCATAATTTTTGATTAATCATCCACCTTTGGATTTTCTATGAGTAAATACTAATCACTCATCTTCTATTTATGTGACACATTAATTTCCCAAATCATACTCCCAAGGCTTAGCTATTAGTATAATCAAAATAAATACTAAGATCCTTAAATTGGCCTACCAAATAAAAATCGGGATCCTTCTAAAAAATTATCGTTATCCCTCTAATACGACATAATAAATTTTTTGCATAAATTTATATGTCGTTCAACTCATCTTTTATGTATTTAAAATTTCTCATTTAAATAGAGAAAATCAACATCATTAAATCATCGACATCATCATACCGATGATACATATACAGTCGTTCATGATCTTGGAATTGATATTGATCAAAATAATTTATTAAAAGCATATTAATGAAGAAACCCATAATAATAATTCATGAATCAAGCTTATGAATTTCTAGAGCATTACATAACATGCTTAACACGTTTATGTTAGAGTTTTCAAACTATTCTAAAGTTCTTTTATAACAAGTATAGGCCCATTTGTGTGTTTGATACAATATCAGAAAACAACTATTGAAGAGTTTTCACTATTGAGACAACATAAATCAGAAATTACGGAGATGTTGCTTCTGATATAAAATAATAATCTGATAATTAACTAGTTAATAATATATAATAGTAAACAAATTATAGTTATAGTTAACTAGTTAATAATATAAAATAATAAACCTAATTATGTAAATATATTTGAATTAAAGTATTAGAATAATCTTATAGTTAATATAGACATAAATTTATTAGGATGTAAAACAGTAAAACTTATTCATCATTTTAAAACTATATATATTTTTTTTTGTCCTTTTTTTTTGGACCTTTCCGTACTCACTACTGTCACATAGAATCATCCATTCCAGCCGGCCCTTTAGTTTTATGAAAAGGCAGAAAAGGAAAAGCTGCTTTGCTACTCTCATTTCTTTTGACTTTTCTTACTCTATTGAGTCTATTTTCCATTTCCTTTTCGGCCTTTCCTTTTCTTCAGTTCAGCCCCTTTAGCTTTACGAAAGGCAGAGACTCTCTCCCCCACCTCCCTCAGCGGCTCAGCCTTCTCTCTCTCCCTCTTAATCTGATCCTCTCTTTCTCCCTCGAGCTCGATCGTTCCGAGGGCGACTCGCTTCTTTCTCACGCCATCGCCTCTGGACGCGCCTCTTATCATCACGTCGATGTTCGCGAATAGTCTTTGCTCACCAAAGGTGAATTTTTATATGCGGAATTTCTTTGCATTTCTTTACGTGTTTGGATTCCTGGAAAATGATATAAAGCAACTGGAATTTCAAGTTTAGATGTGAATTGAGACTACGCAAATTTACTGTTCATTTTAGAGCCCTAGGTTTTTATTTTTGTTATTTTTTGGTCATTTATTGATGACAATGTAGTATAACGAAGGGGAAAAAAAATGAAAATGATAAGGAAACTATCATAACTAAGAAATAAAATACTCTGGAAATGTGTTTTATTTACTGATTTGTTTGTTAAGATTGCTTTACTTGTAATTTTGAAGTGAGTCTGTTTGGTTGATGCCGGAAACGGGTTAAATGGGTCTTAAACGGGTTTTTCGTGTTAAATGGGTCATAAACGTGTTTATTTTTGTGTCAACCCATCGTGACCCGTTTAATAATCGTGTTCGCGTGTCGTGTCATGCTACTTTAACTGAAATTCTAAAAGGTGTAAAGTGAGGTCAAATTAAAAACTCAGGTGACAAAATAAAAGTTTTAAAATTCATGAGATAAAGTGAACATGATTTTAAAATTCAGGAGAAATAGATGAAAAAAATCTAATATGTTATTATTTATTTATTTTAGTTTTTGTAAATATATAATGTACTATATATTCCCATAACTCAATGGTTAAAAAGAAATATCCCAAAGTTTTGCAAAATTATCAGTTAATTTATTTTCCATCCTTGCCCAATGGCTTGTGCTAATCTTATTAAAATGACTTTTGAAACTTTAATAGAAGAAAGCCATTATTGAGTAAAATAAATAAAAAGAGAAAAAAGGAAAAGAAAATTCAACTCGTGACGGATGACGATGGGTTTCTAAATATATATAAATACCTATACCTATCTATGGGCGGAGAGAATTTTTGTTTTTTTTCATGTATATGTACATATGGACGTATCACAAAATGTACAGGTCAACACAATCTAAACGTCGCATTTTTTTTTTAAATAGCAGAAGAAATATCCTTGACATTTAAAGACAAATGCTGACATACGCTAGATTTTTTTTTTTCCATATGTGTATATATTTGTATTTACAAGAGTTTCACGCCTACTTCTTTTTCCCTCAATTTTTAACTTATTTTTTTGAACGTTCTTAAAGTTTTTATTCTTTCCCTATGTTGACCGTCAAGCATCTGCAACTTGCACATGTTCATGACAAATATATATATATATATATATATGTATCAAACACATATCTTGCAGACAAACACAAACAAATACAAAATATTGAGAGTTTGTTTTACACGCCAGCTGATATGTCCTATATTTCTGGACATTAATACCACAAGTCAATAGAGGTTTTTTTTTTTTTGGGTAAAATATGTTAATGGAGTTGAAATATATATATACATATGACAGTAGAAGCAACATGAAGCAACAAAGAAAACAGCCCTTTTAGTCCAATATTTCTCTTCACTTTCTTCATGTTTCTCCAACTTCTGTCCTTCCCAATCCTTTTCAGTTTACTCCTCTTTGTGTTTATGGTTCTCAACATATCAAAAAGATCACGAAAAACCGCCAAATCCACTTCAAAACTACCACCACGACCATGGAAATTGCCCCTCATAGGAAATTTGCACCAACTTCTAAGCCCTTTGCCTCATCATGTATTAAGAGACAATTGGCCAAGAAATATGGACCGTTGATGTACATCCGGCCAGGTTCCAACTTTGGTCGTTTCATCACCGGAGTCTGCCAAAGGGGTGTTGAGAACTCATGATGTCATCGTTTCATCTAGGCCCTTGGTTCTTAGTTCACAAATCACACTCTATAATTCCAGAGACATAATCATTTCGCCGTATGCATATACTGGAGACAACTGCGAAAAATTTGCACGCAGGAGCTCTTGAGTGCGGCGAGATTCAATCTTTTAAACCGATTAGAGAGGAAGAGATGTCAAATCTTGTACAATGGATTGCTTCAAATGTTGGATCTACAATCAATCTTACGGAGAGAATCCACTCCTCAACTTATACCATCATAGCACAAGAGGCGTTTGGTAAAAAATTAAAGCAAAGATCAAGAGGAGTTCATACCGGTCGAGATGGAAACCCTAAAGATAGGATCGGGTAATGATTTTGCGGACGTGTACCCTTCTTTGAGTTTTCTTGATCCTTTGATCTTCGGTACGAGGGCTAAACTCGAGAAGCTATACACCGGAAGTGTGACAGGATTGTTGAAAACATCATCAATGAATATAAATTGGAGAAGCCAAAAGAAAAAAGTGGTGATCAAGATGCATTGACGGAAGATCTGGTTGATGTTCTTCTAAAGTTTCACAACAATGACCTTGGGTTTTCCCTTACAATTGACAATATTTAAGCAATAATCTTGGCAAGTATATATATCAACTGCAATATTATTATGTTCAAATACTATGATATACGAAATTTTGAGTTTATCCCCTTTGGAGCTGGAAGGAGGATATGCCCGGGTATGTCGTTCGGTCTGATTAATGTTGAGTTTCCTCTTACAAAGTTACTTTACCATTTTGATTGGAAGCTCCCCAAAGGAATAAAAAATGAAGACCTGGACATGACTGAGTCGTTTGGCGCAATAGCTTGTATTAAAAATGATTTGCACTTAATTCCTACTGCGTATGACCGATCCTATCGAAGAAACGACAACTAGGAAAATGAAGTAACTCTTCTCTCATTCTATGGAAGCTGTTTGTTTACGTGATTTTGTATTATGTATCGAAAAATACTAGGGACACCAATTCTAATCCCAACTTTTGAGTACTAACATATATGGTATATAAATTGTCATTATTTTATTGGGAAGTGATTAAAGTATTATCACATTAATTGATTGGTTCTACTAATAAAAAGATAACATGTGAGTTGGTATTCAAAAAGTTTAGATTAGCACTAGTTATGTATCATACATATAATTCAAAATGAATAAATAAGGTGTTATTTGTTTTGTGAATCATAAAACGGCATCTGTACCAATATATATATATATATATATATATAAAGAAATAGAAAACGTGAAAAACCTTCAAACAGATTCTCATGTTGTGCTTCATCTTTTGACCGGAATGTGGACCGATCATACGACGTTTTCTTTCGTTTGTAAATATTTTACATTCCGAGAGTTTTTTTTTTTTTTTTTTTTGTTTAAAATTATTTTTATCGTTTGTCTGACTATTTGTCGTTGTTAAAGTTGTCACTCGTTACTTTTTTTTTTTTTTTTGTCGTTTTTAAAGTTTTCTATCGTGGACTTTCATTCCTGTTTTTGCCTTTTATTTTTTATTTCTATTTTTATTTTTATGGTCCAAAACGTCGTTCCGTTGAGTTAGTATCATTTTTTATTGTCCTTTCGGTTATAAGTCACTTTATAAAGTCCACTTTTATTTTATACCCTTTTTAGTTTCCTATCGCTTTGTCCGCTTTTGATATTTTTATTTTTATTTTTTATTTTTTGCTTCTCCAGTATAATTTTGTTGTTCAAGTTTCCTGTCGTACTTACTTTTTATTTCGTTTTGGCAGTGATCTATCATTTCTTCAACCTTTGAAGTTCGATATTGTTTAGTTTACTTGTCGTTTTACGCTTCATGTCATTTCAAAAGCTTTATGCTGTTTTATTGTAGCCATTTTCACGATGTGTGTAGTAATACTTTATTGTCGTAATTTCCTTTATCTGTCGTTCTCAAGTTGTATGTCGTTTTTTACGTCATGGTCATGTTCTAATTTGAATGTATTTCTTTGTTAAGTTTTGGTTTATAGCTTTTCAAAGAATAAAAATATATGGGAATAGAGCATCATGAAGGACAAAGGTACTGCAAATATTCTTCTATGGTGCGTAGTGATGCAGAAGTCCTCAAGCTTCAACTAGGAAAAAAACTCAAAGGGACTTGCAAGTAAAATTCCTATATAAGAGTGGTTAGCAGGCATAATATAGTAGTAATATTTCATATGATTTTACCAAAAAAATTTAGTGTTCGAATCCCCTAACTTTAAGTTCAAAAAAAAAAAAAAAAAAAACTGAATTCTAATTTAATAAGACCTAAACCTTCCATGGAAAATTATTGAGACTGCATATATAGGGGTATGCAACCAATACATTAATTGTAATACCAATTATAAGAAGAATACACACACACGCACGCGTGCGCGCACACACACACACATATATATATATATATATATATATGTATATATGTATCAACATTGCATAGGAACAAGATCGAGACAAAAAGTTTTTAACATATAGGTAGGGTAAAATACAAAAGCAAACCAAGCTCTTCCCGAATCTTATGTTATCTCATTCAAACAACAATAAATATTTTTACAAACCTGCACTTTTTTGTTCCCAGGTTCAATTTTCCTTCAACACTTGTCGAAATTTCATCGGCAGACAAAAACATACAAAGTGAACTCCATAAAAAGTAAAGACATTGCATCATTATAAAACTTTTCAACACAATCTAAGTAACATGATACAAAATAAAATATATATAAAACTGACAAAATTTGATACATAACTGATATTTTTAAATAGAATCTTAGCAACGAGGAGTTTTTCTTACCCTACCATTAAATTATCATAATTTTGTTGTTGAAAATCACACAAAATTTTGTTTATTTATTTATTTTGAGAATAGTCTTGTGGGGTATAAATCAAATTATCCAAAGGTGAACTAGTGGCTGGATCAAATCCTGCACAATGGAAATGCCCTCTTCTCCTAACCAACTAAAGACAAGCACCTACTGCTAACAAAAAAAAAAAAAAAAATTAAGCAAAATATTTTCAACTTGTGGCTTGAAGAAACGAGCCCTTGGCATTATATTTTCAGCTGGTATCAAATCAAAGCTTCCTTGACTAATGGCTCGCCATGCAAATTTTCTAACCGCGCATCAAAATTTTTATCATGTGTTGTTATATTATTATACATTATGTCCATTACCACTCTCTAATGTACTTTTTTCACCCTCTATTTTAAATCGCCCACTAGTTTAATTTTAAATTTTAATTATTGCTTATTACACCCCACATATTATCCCAAAGATATCCCTACAATTGAATTGTTATTTTTATAATATCTTTTCACCCACCAATGAACATATATACGTGTATATATATAATTATCGATTTTGTTTTTTGTCACCCTCCTCTTTCTTTTTTATTTTTTTATATTTTAAATCTAACGTTCTCTTATCTTTTCTTTTCTTTTTTCTTTTTGAAATCCTTACGTCTGATCTTCTTTCTTTCTTTTTTTTTTTTTTTTTTCAAATCCCACGATTTTGTATCACATAATATGATATGCATGTGAATCCTTAAGAAACACCCGGTTTACAAATTGATTTAAAAAAAAAAATTTGAAAGAAAGAAACACTTGGTTAACAATTTGAACCAAGTGTGTTTATGTATGTATACATATATGGGCCAACTCCATCTCTAAAACAAAGGACCTCGTCAATAGCATATGTGAAAATTTTGTATTGGTATTAATTGAATGGTTTTGTGGCAAAACCATCTTCTCGACTTCTCCATTTTGATCGTTTCAATGTGTAGCTATTTTAAACTTCAAATATATATATATATATATATATATATATATATATATCAACGGAAGATTAACGTGATTTAAAAAAAAATTAAGTGCCTCAAAAAAAAAAAAAAACTAAGGATTATTTAAATACGCTTGTCCTCAAAAGTAATTTTACCTATGGGTAAATAAGTATCAATAAAGTTTATTAAATATATGACGGTGGGAAGAGTAGATAAAGGGGTGTCAATAGACCTCACTTTTTTTCTTTTTTTTTTCCCTTCATAAGTAGAAAGTTTGTTTTAGAGAGAGAAACAAAAGTCTTTAAAAGCCAAAAATTATTGCTTGAAGTTCAATCCCCTTAACAACAAGAAGTTTCACCTCCTGCGGTTATTGGATTAGGATTAGATTGTATACCTGCAAACAAGACTGCCATGGACAGCTACCAGCTTTCCTTTCGAATATGGTTAGCAAGAGATTCATGGTGTACTTTCTCCAGAAAATGAATAAATAACAGACTTGGAAAGAGCTATTTCTATGCCCAAGAAAGACTTCGGAGTACCTAGGCTAGGTCTTTAACATCAAAAGCTTGTTTAGATAGTTCTTCAGCCCCCATAACCCAATCAAGTGAACTCCCTTCCGATCATACCATAAGGATGATTTGGTTAACATAAACTAGAAGAAGAATTTGACCTTATTTCCTATTCTTGACAAACAGAGTGTGGTCAGTCACTTCTTTTTTCTTAAAAATAAAAAATAAAAAAGAAACCTATAGTTAATATAAAATCATTTTAAGGAGAAAGAGCAAAATATCATTTTTGAGAAGAGTAATAGTAAATTATAGTAGAAAATTTTAAACATAGCAATATTAATAGTAAATAGCATAATCAAATTTATAATCACATAATACCAAAAAAAAAGGAACTCTCCTCTTCCTCTTCTCTCTCTCTAACATGAAATTATAAACATAAATTTATTGTTAAAAATTACCTGTAAATCCGAAATTTTAAGAAAAATCCAAGGTGATCTAAGGATTTACTAAAAATATATGTTATAATTTTATGATCTTTTGAAAAGCATGCTATAATCTTCAAAGGCACTTATAAAATAAAATATGTTATTTGCTTCAATTTCCTACCATTTTAAAACCTTTTCTATTGTAAGTTTGAAGTATATATAACATAGTCTGGCGATAATACCATTTCTTTTTTAAATCTCCCTACCCCAAGTTTATTTAAAAAAAAAAAAAAAAACATTGTAAGGACTGTGAAAAGAAAGATTTACCAACAAAAAAAAAAAAGTGAAAAGAAAGATTTACAAACCAAAAAGAAAAAAAAAGGACAATTGCTCTACTTCACCATCACAATTGGCCGTGGGGTCCTTCCCATTTATTGGGATTGTTACTCGTCCTTTCATTTGTCTATTGATTTGGTGAAGATTGTAGCCTTTTATTATGAGTACATCTTGCCTTTTCCCAGCATTGTTTAAACTTCCTTTTCGGGATCGTGTCCTTAATTTGGGGAAAGCACATGTTTTGGTGATTTGGCTCACCTTTTAATAAATCAAATCCCTGATTATTCCGAATAGAAAGGTATGGATAGAAATTCTTTTGGATATGCCATGATTTTTAGGCCAGATAGTAGCTTAATCCTAGAGTCGGGTGATCTGATTTTTTAAGGGGTCGATCTTATATCTGGAATATGTTTTTTTTTATTCTAATCGTTTTATAATTTTTAACTATTGTGTGTTGACACGTGCTTAGTAAAAATGAGGTACGAAATATGATTTGATGACTGATAGATGCTGTATTCAACAATTTTGTATGTTAAAGTTTAAAATTGAATTCTTAGTACGCTAAAGTTTAAATTTGTATCTCCAAAGTATTCCCTGCGCAGGCATTTTCTAATTTATTGACGGAACAAAAACCACTAATTTTTCAGGTCACGGTATAGGGTAAAAAAACAAAAGGAAATCAAAATTATTTTGTCTAGGAAGTATGATGAAGCTGTCATTAAAGTCCGACCTACTCATCTTCATTTTTAGTACTTAAGAAATATGTGACTGGCATTATAATGACAAAATTTGTAGTTCAAAAAAAAAAAAAAAAAAAAAAAACGTACTCAGGGTGGTCCTACTCAGTCCTACAAATTAGAGTTTTGTTTTTTTTTTTTTTCCGTATTCTAATAAAAGAGCTGGCGTGCCACACCATAATTGAATTCGGCAATTGTAGCGCTTTTAATCAAAAATCTATTTTTTAAAGTGTTTAGATAATTCCCTAAAAAAATGTTTAAATAATATGTCAGAAGAGTTTTTATTCTTTAAAAAAGCCAAAGTAAAAAATTCAATATGCAAAAAAAGCTTTTCTTAGTAAGCTTTGAAACTTATATAAGTGTTTTACTAAGACATTATAAACTCAATCTAAATTTTTAATAACTTCTTATTAAAATTTCTATTTAGATCCATTTAAGTTCTTTTAAAAAATTGGTTTCAAAACACATACTAAAAATCACCATTTATTAATCATGGATAACATATTTGGTTTTATAATTATAATTTTATATTTACATAGAGCGCTCATTGATAATGTTTCTTATTAGTAAATCTTTTTTATTATCCTAGCTTGTGATTGTCTTGTGCCCGTCCTCAAACGAGCACAGGACAATTATCATGCACTAATGTGCCCTTGATCATTCATGCACTCATGTGCTCTCCACTTGCGCCGTTACGTCCTCTCAATGGTTACCGTCCATGTGCTTGCATGCTCCATTCATGATTTTTGTCCCTGCTTTAACTTTATTTTTGTAATAAAATACAATGAAATTGAAAAAAAAAAACTACAAAAAATTTCCGTCAAAATTACAATCTCCTATCCTAACTCCAACTTACGAAGGCATACTATGAAAATATAACGCTTTCTATTTAGTTACCTTCATTAGAAGTTTTGTGTTTATTTTTAAATAAGAAATCTCTTGATTTAAAGAAATGTATTAGTTTCATTATGTATTTGTAACTTGTATTTATTTAAGCTCACTCATAATACTCCTTAATGATTCTTCTTCTCTAATCCGTGATTTTAAGTAGAGCCTTTCATGCTGATCAAGTGTAGTGTTGAGGATTTTGTTTTCCATTTCTTTCTCTTTTTTCTTTCTTTCTTTCTTTTTTTTCCCCCTTGCTGAAAAAGAAAAACTCGTTAATTTGAAAGAGAACTAACCTTTATCAAAAAGGTTTCTGTGTTTTTAGTTGTCTTTTATTTATGTTCTATATGTAGAAAGCCATTATTATAGTGTCTGATTGTCTCATCTCATTAATGTTCAAAAAGAGATTTACAAATTAATATTAGAATACCTCGCGAAAACATGACAATTTAGAATTACACATTACTAGTAATTATTATTTCAGCAATTCTCTATCTACCTAGAAATGCTACTGAAGTGATCATTGAGTATATTCATTCAAATAATGACTCCAGGATCCTGGGATAAATTGAACGAATTCAATAAATAGAATAATTAGTTTTGAAAAGAAAACCCTTCGTGTTTGAAAGAAAAAAGATTTCATGATGTAGAAATATAAAACCAATGTTTTTTTTTTTGTTTTGTTTTTGTTTTTGTTTTTGTTTTTTTTGTTTTATCAATTTAGCCTTCTCTATTCTTTTTATTGTCTTTCTTTTTGTTTGGTTTATTGAGGCAGGATTCTAAATTTTTATTTATTTATTTATTTTTCTTTACTCTTTAATAAATAGAGTTGTTTGAGTTCCTTAATGGATGCCAAACTAATTTAAATGTTTCAGGTAAATATATCAAGTTCCCCTAATATTTCCTCTCTCTCTGTTTACATTAAAAAAAAAAAAAAAGTATTTTCCTTCATCATATAATTCCTCCTCTAATTAGGCAATTACTTAAAAATATTTACGTAATATTATTTGGTTGATCACGATTCTGTATATTTGAGAAAATTTTCCTCATAAAAGTAATTTGTTCTTGCCGACACAAAGATTTATAATTTGCAATACAAATCTTTGAATTTATGTCGACTTTCTAAAGTTACAGAGACTTGTCTTGTTCGACGTACTGTGCAGAACATATGGAAATATCCACATCCCTCCACACCAAATGGTCCTGGCTTTTCATGCTGAAAATGTGGTTGGGGTTTTTGGTTTAACATTTATCTCTCTCTCTCTCTATGGAATGGAAGGAAAAAAAAATTGGTTGAGGGTCTTGGTGGTTCAATGCGCGGCCTTTCTTCAATGCAGCTTTTGTTTGACATGCGACATGTAAGGCCTACTTCTTAAATGTTTTCTTTCTAGTGGGCAACATTATTCGCTTTTTAGGGCGGGGTACTTGAGTTCTAACATTGATTATGCACTCATTTTTCCGCTCTTACGTTTTTAAAGGCTTGCTTGTATGGAGTTTTTAAGAAGCTGATTTTCACTTCCTGAATCCGAAAGCTATTTCTGCAGATGTTTGAATGATTCTAGAAAGAGTTTCCTATCAAAACTATAAAATACAGCTTATGAAAAAGATCTTCATATTAGACTTTAAAACTTGTATAAGAATTTAAGTTAGATATTATAAAATTCATTTTAACATTTTTATTATTTATTTGAAAATTCTAAAACAAACATAAAAGTCACAATTTTTTCTTCTACTCTTCTACTGATTAAAAACAGAACAAAAGTTGTAATGTACTACCTCTTGTCAACACCATCGATCACTTCAATCTTGGCAGCTCTTCATCAGGATTTCCTTGGTTCATGCCATTTTCGGCTTTCTTTTTGTTTAGACTTCTTGGTTTGTTCCTTTTTGGAGTTGCTTTATTTTTAACTTCTCGATATTTGAGTCAAGGATCTGGTGGCTATTTGGGTAACAATCTAATTGGAATACACCAGTCAATTTAACCTCAATTATCTCGTCTCTTTGTTATAAAATAAAAATTAAAAATGAGAAATTCGGCCATAAGACCGATAATCATGGGGGGAAAAAAAACGAAAAAAGAATGAAACTAATTGTAACTTCACATTAAGCTAGGTATGGTAGGCCAAGCACAAGACTGTCCCCATGCCAAGGCCTTACAAATTGAATATCGTTAAAACCTTCCAAGTAATAAAATCCATTGCAAAAAATCGAACAGTGAAAAAGAGTACTAAATATCAGTGAATAAAAAAAAAAAAAAAAAAAAAAAAAACCCTCCAAAACTCTGAAACCAGTATTAAGTTACCGAGATGGAAAACCGCTTTCGAAATTAACTTATCAACTACTCACTGCCGTCCCTATAAAGACATGTACGAGACACATTCATGCAATTAATAGTATAAGTGGGAAATACTAGGGCATCCATTATGGACCACACGTAATTCTTTTGACTTTTTTTTTAATTTTTAATTTTTGATAAATTATTTCGTACTATAAGAAGTTGTATTTAGATCTTTAGCATACGTTAGATGAATATGTTGGATTTGAAATATTTGAATTGGAGTTGTTTGACTTTTCAAAAACTAGTTAAAATTTTCGTTTACTTAAAAAAAAAAAAAACAAAAACGAGTTGAGTTTTTTGAGTTAAAATTGTTGCTCCAAATACCTCATTATTTTTAAAAAAGATAAAAATAAAAACTCCCCCCAAAAAAGCAAAAGGGATACAAAAGAATCCTGTTTACCGAAAAAATGTCACTTTTGGACGGAAATTACGATGTGAGCATCATGTAAAGTCAGTTTACAGTAGAAATATATAAACACCCTCTCAAACACAAAAACATGACAAAAACAAAAACAAAACAAAAACAAAACAAAAAAAAAAAAAACCATACACACACACAAAGTTTTTCCACTTTATTCTCAACCACCATAATCAAGATAAAAAGAAACAAAGAAAACTAAAGTGATATCCCTTTCGCAGCTCCACGAAGGGTTATTGAGAAAAAACCTGGACCTAGCCAGCGAGCTGATTAATGAATATATATATGTGTATGTGTGTGTATTTAAAAAAATATGAGATATATTAACTCATGTTAGTTGTTACTAAGAACAATATTAAACTAATTGCATGATAGTTGAAATGATTTTCGTTCATTTGGTTAAAATTTCGTGTAAGGTTAAATTTGGTTTGAATTTTATTAAACTTGAAATTGTTTTTCAATATTGATTTACCAAAATACAGTTATAAGTGTCTTCATGTGAGTTTCACATAGTGAAAACTTGTGAGGAGTTATACGTAATTCGTTACTAAAAAGGACTTTTGTTATTTGTTTTTTTGTTTTTGTTTTTGTTTTTTTTTGTTTTAAATCAAGTACCAAAACACAATTTCGGATAAAGTTCAAGGATCTTTTTTTTTCTTTTTTTGCCTTTTTTTTGGGGGGGGAAAGATGATTGATATATCTTCATTGTCGTCAAGTCCTTTTCTCTTTTTTCTTTTTTAATAAATCACATGAGGGGAAAGGGAAAATAATAGCTATGACACCGACATTGAGGTTTGGTACTACTATGCATCTTTAGAAATGTATTATATAATGGCCATGGAATTAGAAGTATTCCATGGAAAGCAAGAAGTAGCAATAAAGAAAGAAATTCCGCATGGCTTCTACACCTGGAGTCCTCACTGATTGGCCTTGGAAGCCTCTAGGAAACTTTAAGGTTCCATTTTCTTAAAAAAAAAATAACAAAAAAAAAAAACTTTATTCTCCCCCTCTCCACTCTTCTGTCTCTAGATCTCTCTACTCTAGTTCTATTTATAATGTATTGATAAAGAGAAATGAAAACACTCAGCTCTTGACCCTTAGAGTTCTAACCTAAACTCATTCCATCTCATCCGTTTAGTTAACTCCATCGAGAGACAATAGTATATGGTCTATATATAGAAACGTTGTTTTACTTTCATCCTTATAATAATGTGCGTTTATTTGCTAACATAGTGGTTTTGTTGTGGGATTGCAATTGCAGTACATGATCTTGGTTCCTTGGATAATAAAGAGCACATACTCATTTTTGTTCAAGGATGAAAAAGAGAGATATCTTTCTTACTTTCTCGTTTTCCCGTTTATGCTGTTGAGAATGCTTCACAACCAGATCTGGATCACTCTCTCTCGCTATCTCGGCGCCAGAGGCACATACCAAATTGTAGACAAGGGTCTTGAATTCGACCAAGTTGACAGAGAAAGAAATTGGTCAGTACTTATTATATGCGTTATAAATCATATTAACTTACATAATGTTACAGTAACCCTAGTTTTTTTTTTTTTTTTTCTCCAAACCGAGTTTTCGAAGAACGAGGTTTTAACGAGATTTCTCTTAATGTCTAAATCAGTTATTTTCTGTCATTTATTTCATGTCCTTTCCGTTAGGATGTTATCATGTTTTATTTTGGTTTTTTTTTTTTTTTTTTTAAAGCCTTCGGCCAGAACATTTATTTTCTTTCTAATTTTTCATCTATATTGATATTATTATTGAGTGTGGAGTTTGTCAGAAGATAAAGAGGTTATTAGTATATACCAACCTAATTAGAATGTGCTAATTTCTTGTTATACAAGTTATTCTTTTTCAGCATTTATATTAAAAAAATAATGAATTTATCATTTTTTTTTAAATTTGACAGGGATGACCAGATATTGTTAAATGCAATCGTGTTCTACATATTTGGCGATCTAATGCCAGAAGAATCAAAGCTGCCAATTTGGAGGACGGATGGTGTAATTATAACTATAATTCTACATTGTAGTGCAGTGGAGTTTCTTTACTATTGGCTTCATAGAGCACTTCACCACCATTTCCTCTACTCACGCTACCATTCCCATCACCATTCCTCCATTGTCACTGAGCCCATTTCTGGTGGGCTTGACCTGCTAAATTCTTCATATATGGTGCTTTATATGTTTGTGTTTTACAAAAGCAGCCCCTCTGTTAGCATTCTGTAAGAAAAATTAGAGAAAAATTGAATACGTTCTGATCACATGAGTTTTATTTATAGGTAAAATTGTAACTAAACATTTTTTTTAGAGAAATTGTACCTTAATTAGAGATATTTTGAGAGTAAATTATACATTTATCAAAGATATTTATAGATTCATCAGAGATATTCTGAAGATTTAGTTTCCTTTTCATAATATTTAAATATAATTTTAACCTTAATCAATGCTCAAGTGGTCAAAACGTATTCAATTTTCTTCAAATCTTTACTGACAACTGACGTGCAGCCATTTTCGTAATAATAGAAAAGTTCATAATAGTGTGACGTGTACAATCAATAGACATGGATCAATATGATAATAGGTGTACAATTTATAAGTCATTTGTAAAAATAAAAACGAAAAGTACAAATGTTTAAGGAAAATAACAATCCAATTCCAAAATGTCAGTCCAATAAATATACATATTAAATTTTTAAAAAAAAAGTAGTACTCTAAAGAGAAAAAATAAGACTAAAGGCAATCAAGGATATTCGGCTAAGACACATATACCCAGGACCACTCGTATAACAATAAGTTTTTTCTTGATATCAGTTACCTTCTCTCCATTTTATAAACACGATAGCAATATAATCTGCAATCTCATATTAATTGGTATTAAAATATTGCGATAAGAGTGGAAATACAT
Source organism: Ficus hirta (assembly GCA_038430175.1). NCBI lineage: Eukaryota > Viridiplantae > Streptophyta > Magnoliopsida > Rosales > Moraceae > Ficus > Ficus hirta. The sequence continues at coordinate 40,445,621 of CM076585.1, read as the reverse complement.
CGTATATTTTAGAATTATCTGAACTTGTATCAATTTTTAATCTCCAGAAAATTAAACAATATCTATGACATCGTGTTTTTCTGTCCTGTGTTTTCAATTGCAGCTGTGGTTCATCCATTTGCAGAGCTCATAGCATACTTTCTTCTCTTTGCCATTCCTTTATTGACAACAGCGCTCACCCGAACCGCCTCTATGGCGTCGCTTTTTGGTTATGTCAACTTCTTAGACTTCATGAACAATTTAGGTCACTGTAATTTTGAGATAATTCCCAAATGGCTCTTTTCTACGCTACCGCCTCTCAAGTACTTTATGTATACGCCATCGTAAGAACCTCAGTACCAATCTTTAAATATATATGAAAATATATATCTTTATTTAACCCACTATATATATATATATATATATAAATATATAAATACGTAACTTTCATTATATTGTATTGCAGGTTTCACTCATTGCATCACACTCAATTTCGAAAGAATTACTCTTTATTTATGCCGCTCTACGATTACATATATGGAACACTAGATAAGTCTTCTGATTCTCTATATGAATCGTCACTCGAAAGAAAAAAAGAGTCGCCAAATGTTGTACATCTTGTGCATCTAACAACACCGAGGTCTATTTACCATCTAGAACTAGGGTTTTCTGGTTTGGCCTCCAAGCCCTACGTCTCAAAGTGGTACTTATGGTTAATGTGGCCGGTGACGACATTGTTGTCAATGATATTTTCTTGGAAATATGGCCGTACATTCGTGGTCGAGAGGAATCATTTTCATAAGTTGAAATTACAAACTTGGGCTATACCAAAATACAAAGCACACGTAAGTATTATTTTCTAAACCCTAGACTTTACAAGCTTAATTACAAATCATAAGATACTGGTACAAAAAATGGTCATTTAGTCATAACCTTTAACAAAACCGTTTTGGTATTACTAAATTCTTTATTTAGTCTCAACTCGACTCAACCGGTTATTGATGACACGATTAATTTTAGTTTTTTGACTAAATGTTTTGTCATATAAATATGTTTTACTTCCCTAAAATTTTATTTTATTTTTTTGGTTACATGATCTGTACTTTTAATTATTTATTCACATGCATCTTTCAGTATTTACGACTGAAAAATTCATCTATCAATCGCTTGATTGAGGAAGCCATACTTGATGCAGAGGAGAACAACGTTGAAGTATTAAGTTTAGGTCTTTTGAATCAGGTGAGTTTTTAGTTCAGTTTTCTTCCATTTAGAGCTCATTTCTTACATCCACTTAAGTTTCAATTATTCTTTTGAAGATCCCTGTCTCGATTTATAATTATTCTTTCGAAAATAGACAAAGCTAGTTATCCACCATTATTTGGAATTTTTTAAAAGTGGATAAAAAATCAGAAGGAGCAAATCTTTTGTCTCGATCCAAACTAAATTGATTCCTAAAAAGAAGATCCCAAATTAAAATGTATCAAATATTATTAAAAACGAAAAAGTTACAAATTTCAAATTGGCAAGCCGATATAGGCAAAAAAAAAAAAATAATAAAATAAAATAAAATAGGAAAAAGGTAAATATAAAGATAATTCATTCAAATGAATTAATTATCGTGAGGAAACATTTTGAATGGTGTATTAATTGCAACAATGGATTTTCATGTCAAATTATTATGTGAAAACCTTTATCGATTATGTACTATTTTTTCTCTTGTCAGTTTTTTCCATTGGATTCTATTAGTTGAAGTTTTTTTTTAAAGGCTCTTTCATTATTTTTATTAAGAGAATATATCATTTTTATTTCGGTTATTTTCGTTTGCCTTTCGCATTATGGTAGTTCTTATTTGTGTATCGGTATTCTTGTACTATTCTGATTATTAAATTCAATTTAATGTAAAATTTTCAGAGTGAGGAAATGAATGCATATGGTGAGGTTTATGTCAAAAGGCATCCAGAGTTAAAGATGAAGATTGTTGATGGAAGTAGCCTTGCAACGGCTCTAGTACTAAACACCATTCCAAAAGGGACAACCCAAGTGCTTCTCAGAGGCAAACTAACTAAGGTTGCTTATGCCATTGTTTCTTCTTTGTGCCAGAAAGGTGTCCAGGTATATATCTTGTACCATGAAACATATTACATAGCACAAATCGAAATCTTATTTTATTTTAAACACGTTTTTTTTTTTTTGGTGCAATTAATTTATATTTCAGGTATCAACACTGCATGTGGATGAGTACGGGAAACTTGTCAAATCTTTAACCGATGTCAAGTCTGCGAGTAATAATTTACTTCTCTCAAATTGTTACTCACAAAAGGTAATTATTATACCCGTTTGGATCAAATGTTGCATTTAAATATTCATTCAAATTAAATATTTGTTTTCAAATATAGAATTTAAATTACGTATTCAAATTCAAACGTGTGTTTGGATAGCTTTTGTTAAAGGTATTGAATAATGCAATGTATAAAAATGAGTGTGGTACAAATTTTTAAAAGTAAAAATTTGAATTTGAGTTTGAGTTAAATTATTGTGATACAGTGAAAATATTTCAATGTACTTGAATGTTTGACATTTATAAACCAAGTACACATTATGTTAGACATAAATAATAACTATTAGAGATGGTTATCCAATAAACGGATTTTCTCCATGGCTCCTTTTGTTACCTATAAATTCTCCTTTTGTATAGCTAAATTCTCTTTTATTTTGGTTATTATTTTAATATATGACTAACTGGTTCTTAATATTTATAAGTTACGCGATTTGAGATTATTTATTATGTAACAACTATAGAGTAGTATAACTAACGTTAGTAATTTAGCATTTACAGAGAGAAATGAAACCAAAATATATTCCAAACATTTTTAAAAAGGTATTCTAACACATGGAAATTATTTTCCAATCAATTAATATTTATGTGTAGATCTGGTTAGTGGGAGATGGGCTAACAGAAGAAGAGCAGTTAAAAGCTTCAGAAGGAACAATTTTCATTCCCTTCTCTCAATTCCCAATCAAAAAATTACGGAAAGACTGCTTCTACCACTACACACCAGCATTGTCAATTCCTAAATCTTTTAGGAATGTCCACTCTTGTGAGGTAAGTAAATATGTCAATATTTATTTTCTTTCATTAATTCATATACATTTAGGTCTAAAATTAACCCAAAAAAAAAAAAATGTATGGCAGAACTGGTTGCCAAGAAGGGTGATGAGTGCGTGGCGTATAGCCGGAATAGTGCATGCCTTAGAAGGTTGGAATGAACACGAATGCGGCAATAGTATTACCGACATCATCAACAATATGAACAAAGTTTGGGAAGCAACACTTCGCTATGGATTTAAGCCCCTAAACATGTGTTCCTAAACGGAATATTGATTGAAATATGTTATATTTTAATTTGAGTAATGTATTAAATAATGTCTTTTGGACTAGAAGACTTGCAATTTATCCCTTTCTTTAAACTTTGCCGGGATGTTCTGGGGATCATTGATATAACTTATTCCCTCTCACTATTTATTAAAGAAAATATTATGAGTGGTTTGGTATTTATATGATTTCCCATGATAGTTCTGTATGTGTTTATTTTTGTCAATAATTAATTCGTTATCCAAACATAAAAACCCATGCAATATAAATATGTTTCCTAATGTGATGCTTCTGAATGGGGCTGGAACTAGTTCATTCACTTATGATCTGAATCTTTTATGGGCAACTTTCTAAAAAATATAGAGAAATTTCGACGGAAAACTTATACATTTTAGACCTTTTTATAATACTGAGACACAAGATTTTCAGTGGGTGTTCTGAAGTTTGGAAGGCGTCAATGTAGGACACGACACACACTCACACACAAATATTTCAGATAGATGGTCCGTGATTTGTACCCATACGTGATTTATACATTATTTCAATCTCCTCAACGAGAATAATAGAAATCCGCCTTGATCCATCACTGATATAAAGTGGGTCCCACTTAAAATCAAGCCTCAATATGGTAACTCAAAATGTGCATCGAGAGCCATTTTCCAACATTAGGATCAATGTGATGCTGGAGAGCACAACACTGGAATGTTTGATTGGAAGGTCTACTTGTTCCATCTTTAGAATTATACACCGCTTTACGTCATCTGAAATTTTGTTGTCGTCATAAGTTGAGTGTTGTTTATAGCCTTTCTGTTGTTTGGATATTACTTGATATCTTTCCTTTCGGATCATGTTCTATATATTAATTTTATTTAAATTTGTTGTAGTCGTTTTGGTGTATCTTCTAGTTTATGTATGTCTCATGTATATCTGTCGTTTTCATACTGTGGTACTTCTGGTGGTTGTCGTTTTTAAGTCAACCTCGTTTTAATCTTTCTTCTTTTTCTTGTTGGTTCGTGTTGTTTTTTCAAGAAACCATTAAAGAATAGTAATTGTCTAAGAAATAAGGATGAACAGAGACTAATGCTCCTCTCCTTCTTCTTCTTTTTTTCCTTTCTACAAGCAAAAATTTAAGTAAAAAGAAAAGAAAAGAGAACTTACAAAACTAAAAGCATGAAAAAATAAATAGATAAATAAATAAAGAATCCAAAGCAAGCAAACAAAAACAACCTATGAGAAAATCGCTAAAATTTTATCATTTTAAAACCCTTTTGCTATATGTGAAAATTCTTTAGTGGTCAGCAATATACAATCTCAGTCTTATCAAAAAATAATATATATATATATATATATATATATATATATATACGCACACAATCAGTCTGAGAGCAAAAACAAAGCTTTAACAAATTTTATTTACTCATGGCGTTCAGTAAAATAAAAGCAGTGTTTCAATAGTAAAGCAGTGAGACAAAAACGACAATTAAGTAGTTTTATTAAAATCGAAAAACGACAGGAAAGATATTTAGATGGAAAACGACAAGTCGTTTGAAAGGTGCTAGGAAAATAACATAGGAGACCCTACGTCGCAGTTCTTCATAGCAAGCTGTTGAGGTTTTTTTTTTTTTTTTTTTTTTGAAAGCAAGATGCTGAGTTTTCACTTAATTTGCTAGAACTGATCTCTGACTGGCATTGAAGTAAATAGTAGGCTGTTTTTAAAATATTTAAGGTAAATAAGAAATTTTATTAAGTAAATAATTTATTTACATCTTATAAAATTTTCATTTACTTAGTAAAATTTTCATTTACCTAATAAACTTGCTATTTACTCTAAATATTTTGAAAACTTGCTATTTACTTTAATTATTTTCATAAAAATATTGTTATTACCATAATTTCTCGTAAAAATATAATAATAATAATAAATATATAAGGGTATTAACTAGCTACTCCTTAATAAGTTGACATGTTAAGATAGAAGCCTGATCACTTAACTTAACAGTGTCAAATTCAACATAGTATCATAGCCTATAAGATTCAAACGAGTGACCTAATCCATCCAATACGATGTAGGTGACTTAAAAAAAAAGCACCATTTTACAGGGATGTGTAAAGAGTAAAAAAAAAAAAAATGAGTTTCCTATCATAAAAATATAACAATAATAATAAACAAATATGTAAGGGTTTAAAGCTATTTCACTTAATAGGTTGACCTTTTAAAATAAAAACCCAATTGCTTAGCGGGCAGAAAGTACTCATTCATGATAGCGAGCTTCCAACACTCTTTCTTCAAAAAACAAAAAAAAAAACAAAAAAATCAGTTAAGACGGCAACGTCATATCTTCGATCAGCATGTGTATGACAGGTTCATTTGATAACGATAGTTTTTAATCATAATTAACAATCATTATTATCTCATGCGCCATTTCTCAGTGATGACTGGATTTTATGCCAGTAAAACGAGTACCTTTAACTTAATATTTTGTTGGTTTGTAGAGCCTTTTTAATCGTTTTCTAGTATTTTTTTTTTCCTTTTAATCTTAATTTGCAGCATAGGTAACATTGGAGTTTAGAATAGATTCAAGCGAAGTAGGAGAAAAACGGCTGAAAAAGATGCCAAAGAGTAGACAAGGCTGAGTATAACGACTGACTTTTTAGACCATTAAACTAACTTATTCTTAATTAATATAATCTTAACATTTGTTTATATTTGGTTCCAAAAATGCATAACGTAAAAAAAAACAAAAAACAAAAAACAAAAAACAAAATCATACTTATACTCAAAAAGTTAAATAAACTAAAATTTTAATTGAGAAAATTAATATATATAAATAAGAAATACCACGACCAAATTCATATAGACCTACCCAATTACTAAACCATATTTTACACTTCATTTTAAAATAGAAACATAGGTACAATAACTTTTTCTTTCGTAAACATGCCCGTGAAACATTGTCATGAATTCTCAAATGCACAATCAAAATGTCATGAAAAACATGCTCGTGCTGTCATTCTCCTTAACATAAAATGTACTGTTGAATAAAAATATAATATCAATAAATATATTACACACATAATATTGTTATTGTGATACAGTTGAAGAATCTACTTATTTTAAATGCTACTAAAAAGCAAAGTTCGAAGACAAAGTTCGATAAGCTTGATTACTAGCCTACAGCCTTAGAATCAAAAGATAATTATTACTGAATCCTTTTTCATTATATAAACATATTAATAGCATCACAGATATATATATATATATATATCTATCTATATAAATGTAACATCATATAGAATAGAATATGATCACAGTTCTCTTCAATGCATAACTGATATAGTAATATTGAATATTAATTCAGAACTTGAATATTACCGCTATCATAAATCTTGAACGTTCTATAGATCCTTATACTACCATTTTATGGCACACAGTATAAATTAATAAACTAATTTCTTTTTACTATGTTTCTCATCAACAGACACATAGTTATATATCTATGCACACACATATCATTTAATTAATTAACATTGACCACATCAATTAAATATAAAACTCTAACAACAGGATTCTGTAGCTTTTCATTACAATATATGCTAATCTTTCTTGACAAGGACAAATTCACTTATAATCTTGATACGTATAAATACAAACAGATATATACATATGTAACTATTTTCGATTGCCTTTCTATTGCTAAATTCAGTTTCATGTAAAATTTTCAGGGTGAGGAAATGAATGCATATGGTGAGGTTTATGTCAAAAGGCATCCAGAGTTAAAGATGAAGATTGTTGATGGAAGTAGCCTTGCAACGGCTCTAGTACTAAACAACATTCCAAAAGGGACAACCCAAGTGCTTCTTAGAGGCAAACTTACTAAGGTTGCTTATGCCATTGTTTCTTCTTTGTGCCTCAAGGGTGTTCAGGTATCTATCTTGTACTATGTATAGCAAGTTAAACATAGCACAAATCGGAAATCTGATTCTCAGTTATGTTTGGTAGAAAGGAGAGAAAAAAAAAAGAAGATCATAGTAGTACATCATTTAGGTGACAGAAATGAAGGAGGGAGGAATCTAACATTTGGCATGAAATCTGTTCAATAATCTCTAATGTCTAAGGATTTGGAGTCTCCCCTATAATCCTATTACTTTCTCTTTTCTCTTATACCAAATAACCATAAATGTTAAAATCTATTCACTAATCCCACAACCCCTCTCCTTCCGTCCACTTTTTTCTACTACCAAACATACTCTTAGACTACATGATTAGTATGTTGTCATTTATTAACACAATATCATCATCATCATTATTATTATTATTTAATGTGAGAACAACTCAACCCCTTTTCTTTTTTTGTGCAACCATTAGAAGGTATTATTTTTTTAATCAGTTTACTTCTACTATCTTAATTTCAGGTATCAACACTGCATAAGGATGAGTATGGGAAACTTGTCAAATCTTTAACCAATGTCAATTTTGCGAGTAGTAATTTGCTTTTCTCAAATTGTTATTCACAAAAGGTAATAATTAGGAGTTTAATTTTATCCATATATTTTACAGCTTCTGACGTTATCCATGAATTCTCTTTCTTATTTTTTTGTTATTATAGACTATTATTTCCAATATTTTTTTTAGGGAATTATTTCCAATATTGACTAACCAATCCTCAATATTTATAAATTTCGTGATTTGAGATCGATTATTGTGCAACAACTAAAACAAACCTATCTTGAAAATATTTTTAAAAGGTGTTCTAACACATGGAAATGATTTTTCGATCAATAATATTTATGTGTAGATTTGGTTAGTGGGAGATGGGAAAACAGAAGAAGAGCAGTTAAAAGCTTTAGAAGGAACAATTTTCATTCCCTTCTCTCAATTCCCAATCAAAAAATTGCGCAAAGACTGTTTCTACCACTACACACCAGCAATGTCAATTCCTAAATCTTTTAGGAATGTCCACTCTTGTGAGGTAAACATATACGTCAATAATTACTTTTTTTTAATTCATAAACATTTAAGTGTAATATTAAAAAAAAAAAAATCTTATGGCAGAACTGGTTGCGAAGAAGTGTGATGAGTGCATGGCGTATAGCCGGAATAGTACACGCCTTCGAAGTTTGGAGCGAACACGAGTGCGGAAATAGTATTGACGGAATCTTCAACAATATGAACAAAGTCTGGGAAGCAACACTTCGCCATGGATTTAAGCCTCCATCCACGTGTTCATAGACCAAAAATTATTCGAATAATTGTTATGTTTTAATTTGGAAGACATACAATTTGCTCCTTTCTTTAACCTAGTTGGTTTGTTACAGGTATCTCTGATATCAATTATTCTCTCTCGCTATTTATTAAAAAAAAAAATGTACTGAGAAATTTGTTGTTGTCGTTTTAGTATATTTTATTCTATGTAGATCTAATGCATTTGTCGTTCTCAACTGTGGTACTTCTGGTGGTTGTCGTTTTCGAGTCCAGCTTGTGTTAATCACTCTTCATTTTCTTGTTGGTTGTTTTTAATCTAAGAGAGACCTTAAAGAAGAACAGAGCTGTAGGTAGTTTCATGCAGTAATAAGTCTCGGGAAATGGAGGATGAACAGAGATTATATTGCTTCATATCTCACAGAGAAAATTCTTAATTGCGCAGGATTCAGAAAAATATACAATCTCGGATCTTGAAAATAATCTTGAGAGCAGAAACAAAGCTAAAACAATGGGCCGTTTGAGAGTATTATGGGAGTGATTTTGCTTCGTGTATAAAATAGAAATGAGAAGGCTTTTACTAAATTGAATTTTGAATTGAAATTAAACTCGGCGCAATCTTTTACTAAAAGAATTAGCCGAATATATATAAGGATATTATTGTATGTGTATAGATTTTTGATAGATACATACTTAATATATAAGATCTTAAATACAAAATAAAATATAGGACGAAGCAACTGAAAATCTTTCTATTGTTGTGTTGGATTTACAATTAATCCTATGGATCCTTAGGATTGAGAAATTATTCGGTGAATCGGGTATACCACGTTATCGTGTTTATGTGATACATCCATCCAATAAAAATGTGACATTTGGGTGTTTTTTCTATGTCATCCCTTTGTTTTATTTTTCTATTTCCTAACGTGTAATATATTAGTTGTTAACTCAACCTACCATAAATATCTCATCTAAATCTAATCAAAATCAAAATCAATTTAAGTGAATATCATCTTTTTTTTTTTAATTTTATGATATCTTTTAATATATGTAATTAATTTTTGCTAAAAAAAAAAAAGGAAACTAAGGAACCATATATGAGGAACCTCCCTCATTCAAACAGAAGTTCAGCAAAACAAAGGTTAAAAAAAAAAAAAAAAAAAAAACCGTGAGAAATTTTTTTTTTTTTTTTTTTTTTTTTTTTGGTGCAGGCTCTGTTAAGGTTTTGGGCAGAGAGAGAAGAGGATATTTTCAACACCTATCACCATGAAAATTGAGGAAGGTATTTTTTTCTACTAAAATTTGTTCAATTTTTTAAAAAAATTATTCGAATGAAGGTTTTGATTTGTTAATTTTTTTTATTATTTATTTTTTAAAATTTCTATGAATTAGTTTCTCCCTAGCCACTTCTCTTGCTTGTACTTTCTTATTCATATAACACCATATATGTAAACAGGCAAAAACAAAGAAGCAAATTACCCAACAACACATCTGCCTATCAATTCAAATCACGAGGTACAAGATACAAGTTTATGTGATCGATGGCCTATCTACCACAATGTCCATGCATTCTCAGGTAGTCAATTTTAGTATGAAATCACTCTTATTTGATATTATTGTATTTTTCTTTGTTCAGGGTCTCTGTTCAACAACTATTCCTTTCACAATCAAGTTGCAAAGTGCAAGCACGATGTCCCAAATAAGTACTCAGGTATTCATTCTATGCCATTTATCCAATACGACCTATGCTATAGTATTTTACCTATTTTATTAATTAACTCTTTTCTTTTAATTTTGTAGCCAATAGAGCAAAATATGAATTTAAAATGTGGGAGTTGGCCGAGCACTGAAACAAATTTTTTGGCATGATGAAAGCAGAAAACGTGGATAAATTTTTTTTTTTTTTTTCCTTTTTACTTCAAAATGATTTGGACCTTAAAAAAATGTTCGTGGATAGTTGTAACGACCCGCCTAGCACAGGCCGTTACCATACTTGCATATATATCGGCCCTTTGTAATAACTTAATTACATGAAAAATAGCAGATTTTTTTTTTTATACTGTGCTAACTCGCACATACTGTAACTAAAAAAATGATATACAAATATCAAATCATATACTTAGAAAGAACAAAACGCGTAGCGGCATCTTTTCCTATATTTCACAGTTCGCCCTGCCATGCTCCTCCATCTTGTATCAGCAACTGCTTGCAGGTTACTTACCTACAGTATAAACGTAAGACAGTGAGCTTTCGCTCAGCAAGTACAACTAACTATACCGCGACAATACAAACATAGCCTAACCTTACACATTCCAACTTAACTTACCATAGCATATCGTACATATCATAACTTCATTCATCATAGCCTAACATACACATCATAATGCATGACCCATTTATGCTCATATTATGCTTAATTCGTTCTTAACTTACATTCATACTTATCTTACTTATGGGCCCCTTACTTGAGTGTATGTACCGGGCGCGCGACTATAGAGTGGCTGGGGCGGCCAGACCATTTCCAACTCAAACCATAGTCCAACCTGACCTAATGCGGGTCGGTACAACACAGGCGACTTGCTCGCCATCTTACTTTCTTTTCATCTTGTCATGTCATACTTGATCTTATTATTCTTATAAGATTTCGTGAACATGCTTCGTGTTCTCATACATACATGCTTCATGTCTTAATAAACATAACATTCATTATGAACTTACCTTGACTTATCATACTTCATAACTTAGCATACAACATAGAATTAACATGGCATATAGCATAGCATAACAATAACATAGCATAACAACAACAACATAACATACAATAAGGCATACACCTCTAGCATACATCTAACAATAACATACTTGGGCAAGTACCACAACAAAGCCTATGCTGTAGGCGGTGGTTGTACTTACCTCTCTCGCTATGTCCCACGTAATGCTGCTCCTCTTCCGAGTACAGCTGCAGGTTACTTCCTGTTTAATGAAGGACACAGTCTAGCTAAACTCGTGAAATGTTGGTGATCTAACCAACATGCTTGCATGATCCTGGTTGTATGTCCCTTTGTGCATAAAATCTTACTTGGTTACACTTAGTAACCCTATGGTTATGAATTTGTTTCTTTAAAAGGTTACACTGGGTAACCTTATATGCTAAGCCACAACATACCATTAGGGTTAAATCATCTTCCAACCTTAAGCTTCTTCTTTAATCCACAACTAACGGGTTATGTCCATTAACCCTTTATCTTAATTCAATGGGTATCCTTTAGGGTTACATTAGATAACCCTTAAGGTTAACTAAGTCAATATTGTTAGTCAACCAAAGTCAACTATGGTCAACTACGGTCAACTATGGTCAACCCCCCCTAAGGGTCAACCTTTGGGCCTTGAGCTCGACCCAGTAACTCGGGTATCCTTCCCGGTTACCATGCGTAATCGCTTTACTTACTAAACTTTAGCTTGAAAATCTTATTTTTCCTTAACTTGGAAAATTTGGGAAAATTAATCCCAAAACTCTTTACTTGACTTGTAAAAAATCCATATTCTTAAAATGGGGTTTTGTAAAGTCATTTGAGGTTGAAAACTGTCATTGGAACAGTCTCCATCGTCAAAACAGTGAAAATTAGAAAATATAGTTTTTCTGAAACAGTTTTTAGAAAATCATATGCAGAAATTTCTTGTTTCCTACACCGACTTCAGAAAACCATGTCAGTTTAAAAATCCATTCAGAATTTGAAAGAGTTGTCTTCACGAAAGTTGTAGCTCTCAAAAAATCCTAAAACTTTCATGTTTTGCGAAAAATCCAGTTCCGCTTGTATCCTTGTCAGTTTTCATTTGAAACTGGCTGGTCGTGTAAACTAGGTCTGGGCAGACTAGTCACGGATTTTTATAGAAACGGAGGCCATTGGAGCCTCATTTTGAGAAACCGTCAATGCTACCCCCTAGAAAAAACTCTTCTGAACAACTTTTATGTTTTGCATTTCACCCAAATCGGCCTCTAAAGGCCTTAAATTTCCACTTTCCCGAAACTGGCCAGTTTTGAATCCGAACTGGCAGTTTCGGTTGTTAAGTCCAGTTTACGTCCTATTCCGTGAAGTCTAACTCGACCGAACATGCGGGAGCCTAAATAGCATACAAGCAGCGTATTCTAATGTCCCACATGAACCATCATGTATCTCTAACGTCTCCATGCAAACCAAAACAGATCTGCCCTAACCTAGGGTTTGCATGATCTAGGTTTGCATCACATTCCATTCATTCATCTCATGCCATTCTTGGCTAGCACTAGCAACCTAGCATAATTGCCACAACCGGCTTGCACAAACAGGACACATACCAACCATCTAATCATGCAAAAATCCTAGCATGCAAGCATGCATAAACATATAGCAAGCAAAGCATAAATAAAGCCATAGCCAAACTACCCTTAAAATCCTAATCAAGCACCATACCTAGTTCTAGGGCAATTGAAATAAGAGCTTGAGCTTATGTTCTTACAAACTTTTGACTTGACATACAAATAAATTTCCAAATGAAATCAAATGGAAAAAAAGTTAGGGTTTATGGGAGATTTTACCTTGCTAACCCTAGAAATGGGTTAGGGTTGGTGGATCCAAATTTCTCCCTCCCTTGGCTCTTCCTTTCCCACGGTTTTGCCCTCCAATTGGGCACCAAAATTTTTCACCTCACTTGGTGATTGTTTAAGCCAAAACCGAGCACTCTCCCTCCTATTTCTCTCCAATTTTTCCTTCCCCTTTTCTGGCTCACCCATGGCCGAACTCACCTTCACCTAGGAGCACCAAAATTTCTTTTGGTTGCTTGGTTGGTGATTTCTCATCACTCTTGGCCACTAACCAATTTTTCCACTAAAATTTTCTCTTCCTTTTCTTCTTTCCCACACTCGGCCACAACTAGAAAAATGGGTCTCCACTTTTTTTCTCAACTTCCTCTTGGTTCCTAGCTTGAAAATCCGAACACCCCTTAGCCTAATCTCCCTTGGATGTTCAAATTTTTTCTTCTCTCTTTCTCTCTTCCAAGGCTGCGGATTTTTCTGATGAAAAAATGGCAAGAGTTTGGCTGTCTTTCTCAATTTTTCAGCCCCAAAAATCTGCCCATCTCATGGGTATTTATAGGCAATTGAAATTTTGCCAAAATCCCAAAACAACCCCTTGAAAATTAAAATTCACACTTTTGGCATGCAAGGTGGCCGGCTGTCAACTTGGAGAGCAAGGCAAGATGACCTCATCTTGGTGACATCATCTAGGTGACATCACATGCTTACATCACCAAATTTCCAAAATTTACACTTTGGCTCCAAAAGTTAAAATTCTTGCATTTATGCCCTCTAGGTGGCCGGCCCTGTCATCATGTTCTAGAGAGTTCTTGGCTTTCTTTCCAAGCTTATTTAATCCAATTATGATGTCATAAATTGAGGATAGGATGATGTCATCCACATTAAGCCCTGTTTGGCTTTCCTCAATATTCAGTCCATTTTTCCGCTACACAGATATTTCTAATACTGTGTTTGCTTAAATACAGTATTTTTATACTGTACTACAGTCCAAAATTCATCTGTGTAAAAACGGACAATATAACTTTTTTCTAATTTTTCAAGTCCTTTTTGCCCTTGATCTATACTAGGTGTGCTTGATTTTCTAAGGTGGTTTTAAAGCCTATTTGAGCTATCTTGCCCATTATATCGAGTTTTACAGTATCTTTTCCATACTGCATCACGTAATACTGCAAAGTCAACCCGTTGACCGCTCTCGGTCAAACTTTGACTTTCTTGGTCAAACTTTGACTTTTCCGGAATTACGTACTTTTTCATCCTTTTCGACTTAAAAGGGCGTTTGCTAACCTTAGCAACTTATTTTGAGTCTTATTAGGCCATAAGATCTCATAAAAAGTGTGAAAAACTCTTAACTGAGCTTTTCCGTAAATACCTCCATGGCATGCATATAATTCCTTTTGCAAAGGAAACAGTGACATAGAAATTCTAGGTATTACAATAGTACTTTGAAATTTAAAAGAGTGCATTTATATATTTATTTTTTGTATTGATTAGTTTGCTTTTTCAAACTCATTTTATTTAATTATGCAAATTTAAATGTCATGTTTTTTTTTTAATTAAACTCTATTTTCGTTTATTTTGGGATCAAAATTTTCGTTGTGGTACTTTTTTGATTTCCTGAAAGCAAAAATTAATTTAATGTTTGAAGTGCAAACAATTATTTCTTTTTCTAAAAAGAAAAAATTAATTATATATCAAATGATATTAAAATCAACAGATTTTAATAGCACAAAATACCTTTTTCAATTTTCTTGGTGATAGGTGTTGAACTTACCTTCTTCTCTCATGCCCAAAACTTAACAAAGCCTTCAAATTTTTTTTATTTTTTTATTTTTATTTTTTTGGGGGAAAGCTTAGAGCCTTCAAATTTTTTTCTTTACGGTTTGAATGGGGAAGGTTCCATGGTTCGTTAATTTCTTTTTCTTTTTTTTTAAAGAAAAAAAATTAATTAAATATATTTAAAGATATTAGAAAATAAAAAAGATGATGTTAATTTAAATTGAATTGTTTTTTATAAGATTTAGGTTAGATATTTATGGTAGGTTTGAGTTGACAACTAATAGTTTGCACATTAGGAAAGAGAAAAATAAAACAAAGAGATGACAGAAAAAACACCCAAATATCATATTTTTATTGGATGGGTGTGCCACATAAGTATGATGACGTGGTACACTCGGTCCACTGAATAATTTCTCTTTCTGCATTTAAAACTCGTCTCCTTATGAGACCTGAATTTGTAAGTGGTCTTTTCCTTTTCAAGCTATTGTTAATTTCCTTCAAAGTATTAAATTCTATTAATTTCTCCTATGAACTCGAAATGACAATTTCTATCCCTTTTCGAGGAAATATACATTTGAACTAGTTTTCTCCAATCATGTTTGTTAGAATAGAGAAATTTCTTATCCAAATACATATTTTCCATTATATCCTAATTTAAAGTGATCAGTAAAAATAAAGATAAATTAATAGTTAATTTACAATAATAAATAGTTTCAAAAACATAAACAAACACAATAATTGTTTCTTATAGTCAATTCAGTCTCACTAAAAATATAATCAAAAATAATTTCAAAAAACAAAAAAAAAATCTCAATATGATTTACAAAAGATTGTCATTTATATTTCATACAATCAAAACAAGATCCTTTTCGAAACGATATCAATTATATACCTAAATTGTTGAAACTTCCTTTTATTAAGAAACATGTTCGTTCCATTGAGATAGATAGAACAAGTTCTAAGATACAAGTTTAATCAATTAAAATGGATAGAATAAGTAGAACTCGAAAAACACGTTCATGCATGTATTACTGTTGAGTGTGAGAGGTGAAGCTTTTCTAATAAAAAAAACAAAAACCAAAGAAGAAGTTGAGAGTGAAAGATAGGTGCGAAGTTTGTCCTTAATGACTGTTTTTGCTAAAGATTATTTTCTTTATTTTTCTTTACTTTCTTTTTCAACATTTTGCTAAAGTTTAATGGGCAACAACGTTTTTCTACTGCTAATTCATTGAAGGCATGTTTATCACTAGTCAATAATTTTTTAATAACTTAATTCCAAACCAATAATTTAGAAGATTTTTTTTTTTTTTTTTGTTTAACCTTTCATCTTCCCATCAAGAACTTTGATGTCCTTTGTTATTTGCCTATCAACTGTCAAGCGACTTGTCATTATACAAATTATCAACTGTCAAGCAAAAACAAGTAGTCTTCTCAAATTATACAAATTATACATATATATATATATATATATATAGAAAGGAAAGTATAATTTGAGTTAATAATCAACTATCCAAATATTCTTGATTGGTGATAAACATGCCTTCCTTGAATAGCAATATATAGGCATTTCACCCACTCAATTTTGTTAAAATAATAGAAAAGAAAATAATTAAAAATAAAGACGTTCCACAACCGGAGAAAAAAAAAAAAAAAAAAGAATCTTTAGCAACACCAGTCATCAAAGGACAAACTTTGTACCTACCTTCCCATGTTATAAATGACATCTAAAGCTATGTTAGTGATGACCGATAAGAGACAATTTTTCAACTAGTGATCAACTTAGCATCCGTTTCGTGAAATGTATAAAGATGGAATTTTAGAGGATTGAAATGATTTGAATTTTTAAAATGTTCTTTCATGAAAATAAATTATTTGGAATGAAAAAACGTAAAAACTTAAATTAATGTTTTAAGGAAAAAAGAATTAATATAGCTTTTGTTTCGTTTTTCTCGAAATTATATGCAATTGAAAAAATCATCTTATTTAAACATGAAATAATAAAGTTATAAACTTTTAAAGTTTGAGTTTACTATAGACATTTGGAAAAATGAATAGTTAAAAGTAGTTTTAAATTAAAGAAAAAAATTAAAAAAAAAACATTTGGAGATGTGTTTAGAGATGTCCCCAAAATACCCCGTTATTCTTTGGTTTTTATTATAGTTATTTTTTTTTTTAATGTTTTTTTGTTTTAGTTTTAGTTTTAAATAGAAAAGCTTCACCTCCACGCTCAACATTAATACATACTTGAACGTGTTTTTCGAGCTGTTCTTGTTCTATCTATCTTAGTTGGTTAAACGTCATGCTCATAAAACTATATTAAAAGAAAATGTAATATAAAGAGCCCACAAATTCAGGAAAAAAAGAAAAACAGAAAAACAGAACACAACCTAATAGCATATAGAAAGTGGAAAAAAGAAACCAATAAGAAATCATGGCTATTTAATTTCTTATTTCAATATCTTTTCATCTCCAACGCTTAAGTTGATAAGATGTTGTGTTCTTCTTGAATTACTTCGAAGGTTTTTTGTTCAATTTTTTTCCTTAAAATGTCGAGCTCCGCCAACATATCCTAAAAATAATCAGAAGTTACGATTTTCATTTCTCTCTTAGCAAGTGTGTGATTGTTAACCATTATAACAATGTTTGCTTTAACCATTATATCTACATCATCTTTTATATCTGCCTAAGATTTTCAGCTGGTAACATACCACTCATTAAGAGTTATAGAATTAAAAACAGTATAACTATATTAGAAGGACAAGTAAGTCTTGCCTTCAAGTTAATACCTTAATTCGAATTATGAAAATGGACTGCCACTTATTTCTTGTGGACCAATGCTTGAAGAACTGGAGCTATTTCTTCAAGAGTTGGTTAAACGTGTTTCTTAATAGAAGGAAGTTTAACATTTTTTAGATTCATGATTGAGATCATTTTGAAAATTATTTTTTTCTAATTTTTATATACAAAATATAAATGAAAATGTTTTGTAAATGATAGAGATTGAATTGAGCATAACAAAAAATAATTGTGTTTTCGTATAGTTATGAAAGATATTTGTCCGGTGCAATTTTACTATTTTATCTTAGTTTATACCTTTTTCATTAACTTAATACCAGAACATAATACTAAATAAATCCATCTATTATTTCTAAAATACATTTGAAAAGATAATTATTTCTTGTCCTTCCTATTTTCATCCATCTATATGGTTTATTAAAATCCTGAAGCCAGCACTAAACTCCAAATTGCTTACCTGCCTCCGTATCGAAATCCACGTCTCCTCTTCATTTCATCCAGGAGTATAGAATAGTGGGGTCCATTTATTTACATGTTACACATGACACATATATGTATATATATGCTAGTTCTTGCATCATAAATTTAGAAATAGTGTTTTATCAATTATGAATTCATATCCTCTTGTATAAATTCCTAAAGTATCTTTGTTCTCTCATATCTTTTTGAACTATGGATAAAAACAAACTTTTTAAGAAAAGAGTTTTTTCCTATTTGTCAAGGATAGTTGAGAAAACATTCTTTGTCAACTCTATTTATATGTCTATATAGAGAAGGGTTATATGACACACTTCCCATTTAAAAAATATAATATTTTTTAATGATACTTATTTTTTTGTACCAATATCTGAATTATACCACGTGATAAGATCTTAAATAAGAAGTTAAATATAAATTAACTAATTGTTATAAAATTATTTTAAGTTTTTTGTGTTTGAAAAATAAAATGTACGTTTAAAGTTGTAACATTCTAAGAATTTGAGTGTAATATATGTAAATGTTAATTTTTTAACATATTCGTAGGATGCGTCTCTTAAACGGTAATCTTATAGGCCCAAGAGATGCAAATATATTTTTTCTATACTTGTATAATTATCTAATTGTTTTGGAACTTTTATTACAGTATATTATGTTTTATATATTTGTGTTTCATCACACACACACGCACACTAAATCTCCTACTCCAATATTTTAAATAGAAACTTTTACACACACACGAAAATCTCCTACTAAAATATTTTAATTATAATTTTCTTTTAGACACACACACAAGAAAATCTCCTATTCCAATATTTTAAATAATACACATAACTTTTCAATTTCAGGGGAAAAAAAAAAAAAAAAGACTTTACTTTTACACACACACACGCGAAAGTTTCGTACTGCAATATTTTAAATAGACTTTACTTTTACACGCCACCCTATCACACGAAATCTCCTACTCGAATATTTTAAACAGAATTTACTTTTAGGCACAAATTCTAGTGATGATTTGCGATTTGAATGGAGAGTCCGTTTATGCTAACCCACATATATGCAACACTGATTCCTTCACAAATGTATCGGTTTAGTTCCTTATTTTTATTTCTTCAAATTTTTTTTTAGCTAAATGTGTACACATTATATTTCTTTTAAGAAATTATTACAATATAAATCAAAATGTGTAGCAAGATATTTTGATCCGATCAACATCCCTTTAGTACTCTTTTTATTTTTCCATCTGCTAAATATTATAATTAAAAAATTAAGAAGTTACAAAGAACTTCCAAATAGGGAAAATAAACAGCCATCAATGTGAAAACAAAACCAAACGCCTAACAATAAAATATAATGAAAACAGGAAGGTAGTTCCATGAATCCCTTTTCTTCTTGAAAATAGGCTTCAAATTTAACTCGTTAAAAATTTTCTAGCAAAAATCTAGGAATAAGATTAAAAACCTTCCAAGTAAAATTCAATGGGAAAAATCAAACATTGAAAAAGAGTACTCAATATTTGATAATTAAAAGAAAAAACTTAAAAACTCTGAAACTAGTAATAATTACCAAAATGGAAAAATGTGCTTTCAAAGTTAACTTATCAGCAAGGATGGAAATATCTATACGGAAATATCTGTATGGAAATATCGGTACTTAAATTTTATAGAAATATTGACAGAAATGTCCACATCAATGGAAATTGATGTGCAAAATATAAAAATTCATTAATAATACTAATTTTTATATAAAACTTTATGAAACTCTAAAATAATTAATAATAAATAAATTCAATGAAACTCTCAATTAAAATACTAGTATATGATAAATTTTCATGGTAAGAAGTTATCATAATACAACACATGATAAGTATACATTCACCAATTAAGTAAAACAATTAAAAAAAACAACATAATATTAGTATATTCAAATTCAAATTTTCATACATGATGAGAAAATATTAATATTAGAAGGAACTTTTAGGAAATTTAAAATTATCGTAATACTTTATTAGTGTAAACAATATCGATACCAATATATGACATTTGAGTTTTTTTTTTTTTTTTTTTATATATAACTTTGGACATGATATGTGTATGTCTCTCAATCTCTACTAACCATCTCTTCATGATATAAAATCAATTGTAGGTGGATTGAAAAATTCATAAATTTTACTGTATTAAAAGACAAATATAAAATATATTTTAAAATTTGTATTTTACGGATATTTTTTGATATTTCTACCAAAATTTTCGTCAATTTCTATAATATTTTATCATTTACTACAACACCTTTTACGGAAATCGAAATTTCCATAAAAAATAAATATTTAATAAACTTGAAAATTTCACAGATATTGTGCGAAAAGATACTACACCTCTATTTATATGTCGATACTTCCAAAATACAAAAATTTTCATGAAAATATTAATGAAAATGTCTATTTTTCAATCTTTTCTTATCAACTACTGACTACCCTCCCCACAAATAAAGACGTGTAGGAGACACACTTGGGCCTCCATTATGTTCCGCATGCGATTCTTTTTAACTTTTTTTTTTCTTTTTTTTTTTTTTCCTAATTTTAATGTTTTTGATAAATTGTGTTGTTGGTCCTGAATTCAATACGAAGTTGTGTTTTCATCCCTTATATTTCATTTAATTAAAAATTCCCCCGAATCAACCAGGGATACAAAACGAATCCTTTTTACCAACAAACATTACTTTTAATTAGGAAGGAAAATACGATGTCGGCATTATGTGAGATCAGTTTAAATTAAGTAAAAGATATAAACACCCTCAAACACAAAAGGCCAAAAACAAAAATAAAAACACAATTCTTCGTCTTTATCTCTAAACCCATAATCATAGATAAAAAGGAGCCCAAAAAAAAAAAAAGATTAAAAGCACACTATTCATTCCCAACATCAATATCCTTTATTGCAACTGCACGAAGGGGCTTTGGTGAGAAATAACCTAGACCTTGGTGCCGGCAGAACATTAAATTCTTTTTATAAAGAAAATACAAAATATTGGCCCGTGTAAGATATTGATCAAGGATCAATAAGGTATTTTATTTTATTTTTTAAATTTTGGAAAAACGTTTGGTATGTCTTCATTATTGTCTTAAAGTAATCCTTTTTTTTTTCTTCCTTTTTTTAACAAATCACGTGAGGGAAAAGGTAATGACATTGAAGTTAGGTACTACTATGTATCTTTGGAAATGTACTATATATATAATGGCCTGGAAACACAAGTATATCACGAAAAGCAAGAAGTAGCAAATCAAGAAAGAAATTCCGCATGGCTTCTACACCTGGAATCCTCACTGATTGGCCTTGGAAGCCTCTAGGAAACTTTAAGGTTCCATTTTCGCTACACCCTCTCTCTCCACTCATCTCTCTCTAAATCTCTCTCTTCTAGTATTCTATACACATACGTATATATATATATATGCACATAAATTTTACCATATATATATATATGCACATAAATTTTACCATAAAGAGTAAGAATGTGGGAAGGTACGTAGTTTAGTTACATATAGTACTTACAGTTTGTTAACAAAGAGAAATGAATACACTCAGATCTCGAACTTCAGAGTTCTTATCTAAACTTATTCCATCTCAGCCGTTGACTCTAACAATAGATTATATAAAAGAAAATTGTTATACATAGATACATTTTACTTTCATCTTCATATTAATGTCGCTAACATTATAGTTTTGTTGTGGGATTGCCATTGCAGTACGTGATCTTGGTTCCTTGGATAATAAAGAGCGCACACTCATTTTTGTTCAAGGATGGAGAAGAGAGAAATCTTACTTACTTTCTCGTTTTCCCGTTTATGCTGTGGAGAATGCTTCACAACCAGATCTGGATCACTCTCTCTCGTTATCTTTGCGCCCGAGGCAATAACCGAATTTTAGACAAGGGTATTGAATTTGACCAAGTTGACAGGGAAAGAAATTGGTCAGTACCATAGAAACTATACAAATTATATTAACTTACATAATTTTACAATAACACTAACTTTTATCTTTCTTTTCCAAATCAAGTTTTCGAAGTGTGAGGTTTTAACGAGATGTCTCTTGGTATTTAGTGCTCTAGTTCGGATCATAATTTATAATTTAATTTTTATCTTTTTTTGATAAGTCAACCTCAGTTTTACCATTCACATAATTTTGTAATTCAAAATTTAAAAGTCCATAACTTTGTATATACAAGTTCAATGAGATGATTTAAAAAAAAATTACCTAGAATTTCGAGATAGATGAAACAAGCTCTATATAGATTTTTTTTTCTGAACACATTTCAAATTTTTTCACTTTTTAACTCCAATAATTCAAATACTTTACCAAACACATAATTTAATTTAAACCCAATACTACAATCCTTACCTTAGCACCAAATGCATTAATGTCCAAATCAGTTATTTTCAATCCTTTCTGTTAGGAAGTTTTCATGTTTTGTTTAGGTTCTTCTTTTGGTAGCTAGCCTTCGGCCAGAACATTTATTTCTCTTACTAACTTTTCTTTTATATGTACGATATTGTTGAGTGTGGAGTTTGACAGAATCCCAACCTAATTAGAACGTGCTAATTTCTCATTATACAAGTTATTCCTTCTCGGCGTTTGCATTAAAAAAACAAATAAATTTCTCTCTCCCTCTTTTTTTTTTTTATTTGACAGGGATGACCAAATATTGTTAACTGGAATCCTGTTCTACATAATTGCTGATCTAATGCCAGAAGAATCGAAACTGCCAATTTGGAGGACGAATGGCGTAATTATAACAATAATTCTACATTGTAGTGCAGTGGAGTTTCTTTATTATTGGCTTCATAGAGCACTTCACCACCATTTCCTCTACTCACGCTACCATTCCCATCACCATTCCTCCATTGTCACTGAGCCCATTTCTGGTGAGCTTGACATGCTAAATTCTTCATATATATTTTGTGTTTTAAAAAAGTAGCCCCTCTGTTAGCATTCCGAAAAAAAAAATTAGAGAGAAATTGAACACGTTCTAATCACATGAACTTTAATTGTAGGGAAAATCGTGATTAAACATTTTTCAATTGTAGCTCTAATTGTGTTTTTTTATATTTGTGTTTCATCACAAAGGCATGCCTGCTTATTTTGTTTGTATATTGCATTGTGTTTATAAATAATTTATATAATAGTTAGTTCTCAATAATTTTCTGAATTAGATTTTCACCATCCAAAGAATTCATTACATACTAAATCCGCTACTCAACTATATGTTAGGGAAAGAAATAAATATCAGTTTTCAAAAAATATTTCGAGTAATAATATGTTTTAAAATATTTCGAGTAAATAACAAATTTACCAGATAAATGATTTATTTGTGTCTTTTAAATTTACTATTTACATATTAAATATGCTATTTATCTAGTAAATTTTCCATTTACTTTGAAAATTTGTTATTTACTTCAAATATTTTAAAACCTTACTGTTTATATCAATTAATTTTGTAAAAATGCTATTTGTTATAATTTTTCTATTAAAAAAACACAGTAATCTGCTAATTTCTGATATTAATCGGTAGTAAAATATTGAGATAAGAGTGAAAATGTATAATTTACTTTTAATTTTTCATTAAAAATTATATTGATTTTCATTTTCCTAGAATTTTAAACAAAAAAACTGACATGGTGTTTTTTCGTCATGGATTTTTCTACTGCAGCTGTGATTCATCCATTTGCGGAGCTCGTTGCATACATTACTCTCTTTGCAATTCCTTTATTGACAACGGTGCACACCGGAACTGCCTCCATGGCATCGGTTTTTGGTTATATCATTTATATAGACTTCATGAACAATTTAGGTCACTGTAATTTTGAGATAATTCCCAAATGGCTCTTTTCTCTAATACCCCCTCTCAAGTACTTTATGTACACGCCCTCGTAAGCTCCTCAGCCCCAATCTTTTGATACTTACACACACACATATATAGATGTCTATTTAGCATGCTATATATCTATATGGCTTTCGTTTTGCAGGTTTCACTCTTTGCATCATACCCAGTTCCGAACTAATTACTCTTTATTTATGCCGCTCTATGACTACATATATGATACGATGGATAAGTCTTCAGATTCTCTATATGAATTGTCACTTGAAAGAGGAAAAGAATCGCCAAATGTCGTGTATCTGGTGCATCTAACGACGCCGAGGTCTATTTACCATCTAGAACTAGGGTTTGCTGGTTTGGCCTCCAAGCCCTACGTCTCAAAATGGTACTTATGGTTAATGTGGCCAGTGACGACATTGCTGTCAATGATGTTATCTTGGAAATATGGTCGTCATTTCGTGGTCGAGAGGAATCACTTTGATAAGTTAAGCTTACAAACTTGGGCTATACCAAAATACAAGACACAAGTAAGCTCTATTTTCTAAACCCTAGCCTTTTGATGCTTTATTTACAAATATATAATGATATACACTGATATAAAAAATGCATATATAGTGATAACTTTTAACCAAACTTTTTTTTTTTAAGTAAACCTTTTTTGTATTACTAAATTCTTCATTTATTCTCAGCTCGACACAATTAATTATTGATGACATGACAATTTTATTTTTTTTCTTAAATTTTCTGTGATTGAAATATATTTTTATTTCATGTTTTTTTTTTCTTTGTACTTGATTCCTACTTGTAGTTATTTGTTTTTTTTTTTCACATGCATGTTTCAGTATTTGCAATTGAAAAATTCATCTATCGACCGCTTGATTGAGGAAGCCATACTTGATGCAGAGGAGAATAACGTGGAAGTCTTAAGTCTGGGTCTTTTGAATCAGGCGAGTTTTATGCACTCTTTTTTCTTTTCTCAAATTTTTTTCATTGGATTATATTACTAGAAGTTTTTTATCAAGAGAATATGTCATTTTTACTCCGGTTATTTTCGTTTGCCTTTCGCATTACTAAATTCAGTTTCGTATAAAATTTTCAGAGTGAGGAAATGAATGCTTATGGTGAGATTTATATCCGAAGGCATCCAGAGTTGAAGATGAAGATTGTTGATGGGGGTAGCCTTGCAACGGCTCTAGTACTAAACAACATTCCAAAAGGGACAACCCAAGTGCTTCTCAGAGGCAAACTTACTAAGGTTGCTTATGCCATTGTTTCTTCTTTGTGCCAGAAAGGTGTCCAGGTATATATCTTGTACTATGAAACATATTTGCATATAGCACAAATCGAAATCTTATTTTATTTTTAACACGTATTTTCTTTGTGCAATTAATTTCTACTATTTTGCTGATATATTTCAGGTATCAACACTTCACGGAGATGAGTATGGGAAACTTGTCAAATCTTTAAGCAATATCAGTTCTGCGAGTAGTAATTTGCTTGTCTCAAATCATTGGTCACAAAAGGTAATTATTTTTGTCGTTTGGATCATAGATTATATTTAAATATATAATTTGAATAAATTAATATTTGCTTTCAAATATATAATTTAAAATGTGCATTCAAATTAAAATATGTGTTTAGATAGTTTTTATTAAAGATAGCTATTGAATAGTGTAACACAGAAAATTAAGTGTGGTACAGAGTTTTTAAAAGTAAAAATTTGGATTTGAATATGAGTTGAATTGTTGTGAAATAATAAAAACATTTCAATGCACTTGAATGTTTGACATTTATACATCAAGTACGCATTATAATAGCCTTATATAATAGCTATTGGAGATAGTTATCCAAATAGATTTTTTCCATATATTTTATTGCCTTTTGTTAGCTGCACATTATCCTTTTTGATTAACTAAATTATCTTTTACTTTGGTTATTATTTGTCACATATGGCGTACTATTCCTCAATATTAATAAATTACGGGATTTGAGATTATTATTTGTCATATGTCACAGTATGCTAACGTTGAATGTGTAGCATTTACAGAGACAAATGGAATCAAAATATATTCCAAACATTTTTAAAAGGTGTTCTAACACATGGAAATGATATTCCAATCAATTAATATTTATGTGTAGATTTGGTTAGTGGGAGATGGGGTGACAGAAGAAGAGCAGTTAAGAGCTTTAAAAGGAACAATTTTCATTCCCTTCTCTCAATTCCCAATCAGAAAATTGCGAAAAGACTGCGTCTACCACTACACCCCAGCAATGTCAATTCCTAAATCTTTTAGGAATGTCCACTCCTGTGAGGTAAACATTTATGTCAATATTTATTTTCTTTCCTTGATTCATATATATTTAAGTTTAAAATTAACAAAAAGAAAATCGCAATCGCATGGCAGAACTGGTTGCCAAGAAGGGTGATGAGTGCGTGGCGTATAGCCGGAATAGTGCACGCCTTAGAAGGTTGGAATGAACATGAGTGCGGCAAGAGTATTACTGAAATCGCCAACAATATGAACAAAGTTTGGGAAGCAACACTTCACCATGGTTTTAAGCCCCTAAACATGTGTTCCTAAACGGAATATTGATTGAAATATGTAATATTTTAATATGAGTAATGAATTAAATAATGTCTTTTGGACTAGAAGACTTGCAATTTGTCCCTTTTTTTAACTTAGCCGGGATGTTCTGTGGATCTTTGATATAAGTTATTCACTCTCGCTATTTATTGAAGAAAATACTATGAATGGTTTGGCATTTGTGATTTCCTATTATAGTTATGTATGTGTTTATTTTTGTGAGTAATAAATCCTTACCCAAGCATACAAACCCTTGCAATATAAATATGTTTCCTAATGTGGTGCTTGCGAATTATGAGGCCATAACTAGTTCATTGACTTATCTGAATCTTTTTGGACAATTTTCTAACAAATATTCAGAAAACCCGACGGAAAAGCTTATACATTTTAGACCTTTATATGATACTGAGACACCAGATTTTTGTTGGGTGTTTTGAAGTGTGGAAGGAGTCAATGCAGGACATACTCTCGCACACAAATCTTTTAGAATCGATGGTCCGTGATTTGTACCCATAGGTGCATAATAAAAAGCTTCAGTAAGTACAAGATCTTACCTCTTTCAAAAGAGTGATCATATTAAAACATGAGGCAAAACGTTTTCCTAGTTTTAACTCTTATAACTTCATTGGTGAACTTTGAGTATCAGTTGTATCATCTTGACCTCCTTATGGAGGATAAAATAAATCCACCTTGATCCATCACTAATATGAAGTGGGTCCCACTCAAAATAAAGTATCAAAATATGTAGCAGGAGCCATATATTATTCCAACATTAGGATCAATGTGATGCTGGAGAGCACTGCACCGGAATGTTTGATTGGAAGGTCTACCTGTTCCATCTTTAGAATTATACCGCTTTATGTGATTTTCCAACATGGAATGATTTGAGCATGTATGCGTGCTTGCATGTGATGCTTAAAATAAGCTCTCCATGTAAAGCTGATTGGTGTGTGTAAAATAGGATATGGATTTAGTGTGATGTTTGAGCTAAGATAAGCACTACATAGAACTAAGTTACACATTTTCTCTATGCTTGTGATTCATTTTTCTCCATGTTACACATTTTCAGAAACATTTTGACTCTTTCCCTATAATACACATTTTGGTCCCGGATTTGAGGTAACCTTGAAGAAACAAAATTTGGAAGAAGGAAATTAACCATACTTCATAACCAAAATGAGTGGACAAAGGAAAGGAAAAATAAAAGGTTTCTCACCGGAAGCCATAACCAAAATGAGTGGACAGAGGAAGGGAAAAATAAAAGGTTTGTCGTTGGAAGCCATAACCAAAATGAGTGAACAAATGAAGGGAAAAATATTTTGTCATTGGAAGCTAGTGAGGGGCATCAATGGGTATAATTATATAATAAAAATTATCTAATTGATGGATTGACCGCAGCTCCTGTTAAAGATAAAATATATTTAAATAAATAAATAACCCTCGAGTTCCACAACGTAAAAATATAACAATAATAATAAACATATAAGGGTATTGACTAGTTACTCCCTTAATAAGTTGACATATTAAGAGATGAAAACCCGATCACTCAACAGTTTCAAATTCAGCATGGTACCTTAGCCTACAAAATATAAACACGCGGCTTAATCCATCAAATACGATATTGGTGACTTAAAAAAGAACACCATTTTATAAGGACGCATTAAGAGTAAAAAGAAATCCTAGTTTCCTATTGTAAAAATATAATAACAATAATAAACATATGTATAAGAGTATAGATCTGTTTTACTTAATAAGTTGACTTTTTAAATTAAAAACCCAATCATTTAGCAGTCCCAAACTCAACAACTCTATCTTGATTTGTCATCAAATTTGTACTACTGACAGTGGGTACTCATTTGTGATCGGATCCAACACTCTTTCTTCAAAAAAAAAAAAAAAAAAAAAAAAAAAAAAAAAAAAAAAAAAAAACAGTTAAGACGGCATTGTCATATCTTCGAGTGGCATGTGTATGGCAGATTCGTTTGAAAACGATTTAATAGTTTTTAATCTTAACTAACAATCATTATTATCTCATGCGCCATTTCTCAGCATTCTTGTAGTCTTGGTAATTTAGACTCCTAAGTTAGCTTATTTGTTAAGTATAAAAATAATCCATTTTCAATGGTTTGTTTTTGTAGCATTCTTCCGTTATGTTGTCTTTGCTTCTTTGACCTCAACTGCAAGGAAAATCTTCAAATAAGAAGTGGCACAGGTGATATTAGTAGATTATTAGTTTCATTTGAAACGTCCTAATCGGGAGACTAAAATAAGTTTTTCATTGCATTTGATGTATGAAAACACCCAGGTATTAGCTCAAGTTTGACCATATTGTCAGAAATAGGACTATAATTAGTCTAAAGTTGGCCTACTTGTTCAGTATAAAATAATCCATTTTCAATGGTTTTTTATATTTGTACTATTCTTCCGTTATATTGTCTTTGCTTCTTTGACTGAAGGTGCAAGAAGAATCTCCAAATAAGAATTTTAGTGGCACAGATGGTATTAGTAGATTATTAGTTAATTTAATTCAAATAGTTATCATTGGCAGATTAAGAGAAGATTTTCATTGCATTTCATGTATGAAACACCTGGTAATTAGCTCACATTTTGACCATAAAAGTAGCACTTATTTTTTATTTTTAATCCCTCAATTATATGTATTTTTGTCCCTAAATTTTAAAATGTCTCAGAACCAATGTTCTAATGATCAATTTGTCTAATAAGAATCATTTTATCCAAGGCACTGTAAAAAAATGGAATATAACTACCTTATTAGGGTTAATTTTGTAATTTTAATGTTTTGGCTTTCAATTTTGTCGCATGGTAATTACAATCCATTTTTTTTTACAGCTTTTGTACCAAACGACAATAATAGGACAAACTAATAGTTTAAAGATTGACTTTGAGACGCTTTAAAATGAAAATGCAGGACGAATAATTAAATTAACCCATTAAAATAATTGCTTTTTGTTCTAGTCGTAAGATGGGACAAAAAAAGAAAAACAAAAAAAATTAAAGTTTTCTAAATCACAGAGAAACCTCTTAAACTTTGCTCGTCTTTATTTATGCCAGGACATGGTCAATAGCTAGAAGGCTACAGAGGAAAGAGACAAAGATGGAGGGACAATCACTAAGATCCAAACTGCATATGTATTTTATTATATATAAATATAATGGGATTTCTAATCTTAAAATTTTTTAATGAAGTCTATTTTACGGACTGATATACAAATGTATATCTTTTAATTAAACTTTTAGCGTCAATTTTTGTTAGTTATGCAGTTTTTAATTAAATGTGATTTTTCCTTTTAACTTTTGTTATCTTTCTTTTTATTTTCGTGTAGGAATGTATTGTAGTAGAATTCTTTACATCATAGATGTTGACTTAAAGTTTAATTATGTTAATATTTAAAGTTTAATTATGTTAATATTGTACGACTTGCTTGGAGTTATCGGTAGGGATGGCAACGGGACGAGGTGGGGAATGCTTTTCCGTTCCTATCCCCGTCCCAGAATATCATCCACATCCCCGTCTTCATTCCTACTTAAATAGAAGTGGGACCGGGGATGGAGATTCTCCGTCGAAGGAACTTTTCCTATACCTGTCCTATTTTTCATCTATTATAAATATATAACAATAAAATATAAATGCACTATAAATTTAGCTCAAAATAAAAGATTTCATAAACAAATCAAATTTTAAACATATGCGTATGAAATTTTAACCATAAAGTCATTAAAAATCTCATTAAAACATTACAATTTTTAAAAATCAAACCTTTATAAAATATTTAAGGTAAAAAAGCTTGAAAACATAAAAGTAAACATAAAATTTTCCTCATTTGTCAATCCCTTATAGCTTCAATTTTAATTTCATGGATGCACATGTTTAAAAATAATTTTTATAATATATTATATATTAATAAATATATGATATCACACGCATATATTGGAGCAAAGACAGGACAGGAAATGCTTTCTCCTTTCTCACCCCGTTAATTTTCGGAGATAAAAAATCATCCCCATCTCCAAAATTTATCCCCCATTCCTATCCCAATCGGAGCGAATCTCGGTAGGACCCCGTCTCCGCTGAGAATATTGCCATGATGTTACACATGAAAGGCCATTAATGGTAGATAGAGCTACCTAAATTGAAAAACGAAACGAATCATTATATAGATATATATATGAGGCAATGTGGCTATCTTTTTCTTACGACACGTGTCAGCACATGGATTTTTTGGTGTATATATATATCCTTGCATCCTTATCCTTACGTATATAAAAGAGATGATGTTGCTCTCTTTTTTTATGGCACATGTCAGCATATGGTTTTTTTGGGCTTTCCTTATTTTTTTTACCCTTCCATTCGACCTCTGCCTGAGTACATGTTCCCCTTTTCGTTGCTTTTTGCTTTTTTATTTTTTCATCGTTTCTTGGTCCCTACGCCCTTCCTCTCTCACTTTCTCGAACCTTCTTTTCATATCGTCTCTCTCTCTCTCTCTCTCCTCTCTTCTTTCTTCTTTGCAATGGGTCTTCTTCTCCGTTGATCCGTCCCTAGCTTCTCCGTTAATTCTGTAATTTTAATGTTTTGGATTTCAATTTTTTCGCATGATAATTACAATCCAGTTTTTTACAGCTTTTGTACCGAATGACTATAATAGGACAAACTAATGGTTTAAAGATATGCTTTCAGACGGTTTAAAATGAAAATGCAGGACGAATAATTAAATTAACCTAAAAAAAATAATTGCTTTTTGTTCTAGTCGTAAGATGGGACAAAAAAAGAAAAACAAAAGAAATTAAAGTTTTCTAAAGCACAGAAAAACCTCTAAAACTTTGCTTGTCTTTATTTATGCCAGGACATGGTCAATAGCTAGAAGGCTATAGAGGAAAGCGACAAGATGGAAGGACAATCACTAAGATCCAAACTGCAAATGTATTTATTATATATAAATATAATGGGAGTTCTAATCATAAATTTTTTTAATAAAGTCTATTTTAC
The DNA here is from genome assembly GCA_038430175.1 of Ficus hirta. Classification (NCBI taxonomy): domain Eukaryota; kingdom Viridiplantae; phylum Streptophyta; class Magnoliopsida; order Rosales; family Moraceae; genus Ficus; species Ficus hirta. Next base: position 40,413,986 of record CM076585.1, on the reverse strand, counting down.
GGACGGATTTACAAAATGTGTATTTCTTAATTAATGTTTTAGCGTCAGTTTTTGTTAGTTATGCGGTTTTTAATTGAATATGATTTTTCATTCTAACTTTTGTTATCTTTCTTTTATTTTCTTGAATTGAGTTAAAAACGAGGATGGGTTCTGATTTTGACTGTCAATCTAATTAGGATACTTGCTCTTATCTTGCTGCTCAGTTATCCTTTCTCTTCACTTGATATAAATATATATTATGATATTTCACCATTGAAGCGATACTGAGCACAGTAGATTTGACAGTATCTTTTTCTCAAGGAATCTGGGTTCTCCTCTATGTCAGTGTTTCCTCGTCTTGTTTATCTCTCCATTTAAATCTTCATCAATATCTATGTCTCTACTCCCGTTCCTTCCCCTTCTAATTATTTTTTGTGCCATCAGGAAGAGAGTTCACATTAGTTGAAAAATTCCAAATAGATGACGTAAAGTAATGAATAAGAATGAATAAGTTACACAAGTAATGAGACTCAATACTGTTATTATACGAATGATCTGTACGATCTACTTAATGGGATCCTTGATCCCTAATATGATTCATGTTAAATGCAGAAAACACATATTTTATCTTGTTCACTTTTTTTTTCCTGTAAACTTGTCCATATATATATATATATATATATTTATACATATACAAATGTAATGCTAATTGAGAAGTTATAAAAGTTACAAAACACCAAATATAATTTGTAATCAAAGTGCTGATAAAGGAAATCAGAAGGGGACCACTAAAGACAGCATCTTCTAATCGATTAATTGATTGCTTGTCAATTTCATATTTATGTGGATAATATATCATCAATTATGACTCTTGAAGGAAGGCATCAATTAGGGCTTGATTTTTACATAATATCACTCGATATAAGCTTCAAATCCTAATAAACCGTAACTCACCAATATTTTTACTAATCTCAATTTAGGATTTATCTTATCTACTAATTGCTACCAAAATCTGAGAGGGAAACATAAATAAAAGTGTGAGCTCCAAAATCTACCAAGTAGAGAATATGCTTTATAACTTGCACTGTTAATTTCCAATTAATTTACATTTCTCACACTTAGTTTGTCTTTCATTAATATGTACTCCTCTTAGCTTGCGTGCCTATAAATATGCTTTAATTGTAGCATAGCATGTCATTCCACACAACAATAATAAAATATCTCTCTTTTAATTTCTCACTGATGAAATCATGATGATTTTATTCCTTCCATGGTTGGGTCTCGTTTTCTTCTTCCTTACTTGTCCATTCAACTCTTTATCTGCTCTTCCTTCTTCTCACTTTCCTTCTCATTTTCCACTCTGTCATCCCCATGAAACCTCTGCTTTGCTTCACTTCAATAACTCTCTTTCCGTATTCAATGATACTTCTCATTGTGCTGATTCCTATGGAATTACTAATCCTAATAATACAGTGTCTTGGGATATGAGCAGGGACTGTTGCACATGGAGTGGAGTCACATGTGATGAGGTCTCTGGTCATGTCATCAGGCTTGATCTTGCCTGCAGTGGGCTTTCCGGCATCATCCACTTCAACAACAGTTTGTTCCTCCTCACTCGTCTCCAAACTCTTGATCTCTCCTATAATTTCCTTTATAGTTCAAAAATCTCACCCCAGTTTGGTAGATTTGTGAATATGATTCATCTTGATCTTTCTGACTCTGGTTTCGCTGGTCAACTCCCTCTGGAATTCTCTTACTTGTCTAGTTTGGTTACACTTGATCTTAGTAGGAACTATGATTTGACTCTTGAGACTTTTAGTTTGAAACAAATTGTTGCAAACTTAACTAGTCTCAAAGAATTGAGCTTCAGTGAAGCCAATATGTCTTTTGTCTCACCTCATTCCTTTATGAATTTGTCAATTTCTTTGACATCTCTTGATCTTAGTGACAGTGGACTACAAGGAGAGTTTCCAGAAAACATTTTTCACCTTCCCAATCTTCAAACACTTGATTTAAGTTTTAATGGGAATCTCAGTGGTTCATTTCCTCAATATAATTGGAGTAGCCAATTGAGAAATCTAAATCTTTCTGAAACTGGATTTTTGATAGATTCACCTTATCTTACCAAAACATTTAAGACTTTGAATACTTTATTTCTCCGTTCCTGCAATTTCAAAGGATCGTATGTTGCTCTGCTTGGCAACTTAACACAAATCACATCCTTAGACCTCTCTTCTAATAATTTTGGTGGTCAAATCCCATGGTCCTTTCTTAATCTAGAGAAATTGACTTCTTTGGATCTTTCTAACAATAATTTCATAGGTCAACTCCCTGACATTTGCAACAACTCCACAAAAACAACTTTTTTGTGTGATTTTCCAAAACATCAGTTATTGGGTTATGTTCCCTTGAATTTGAAAGTCTTGAGATTATCTAGTAACTTACTTAATGGGACGATACCTACTTGGTTATATTGCCTCCCACAATTGCAGAATCTAGATCTAAGTAGAAACCAAATCACTGGTCACATTGATGAATTCCAATATACTTCTTTGGTTTCTCTTAGCTTAGAATCAAACAAATTAGAGGGCTTTATTCCAAGATCCATTTTTCAGCAAGTGAATCTTCAATCATTAGATCTTTCATCAAATAACTTGAGTGGGGTCTTGCAGTTAGACCAATCTTCAAAGTTAAAAAATCTCTGGGACATTGATCTTTCTTTTAATAGCATATCAAGGGATTCCATCAACTCTATCATATCTGCTTTGCCCAAAACCCTTCAATTCTTGTATTTGTCTTCGTGCAACATGAGTGAGTTCCCACACTCTTTAAGAAGCTTTGAAAATTTAGAAGCCTTGGACCTTTCCAACAACCAAATTGAAGGGATTGTTCCCAAATGGTTTTGGAACGTTGGGAAGGATTCATTGTTGTATCTAAATATTTCTCACAATCTCTTAACACATATGGAGCAGATTCCTTGGAAAGGCATATATTATATTGACCTAAGCTCCAACCGGCTTCAAGGTCATCTTCCAATTCCACCACCTTCAACTTCTCTGTTTTCAATCTCAAACAATCAATTCATTGGAGAGATATCTCCTCTGTTTTGCGACCTTCGTCTGATTGAAGTCCTTGCTTTGTCAAACAATAGTTTGAGTGGGAACATCCCCGCATGCCTTGGAAATTCTAGCAACTCCCTCTCTGTTTTAGATCTGCGGATGAATAGGTTCCATGGCGTATTCTCTCTAGCTTTCTCAACTTTAAACTCCTTGAGGACTCTGAACCTGAACAGAAATCAATTGGAGGGGCCATTACCACAATCTTTGGTCAATTGTGAAAATTTGGAAGTTTTAGACGTTGGAAACAACAAGCTAAATGGATCCTTTCCCTTTTGGTTGGAGTCTCTTCCAGAGCTACAAGTTCTTATCTTAAGAGCTAATAGATTTTCTGGCCCCATAAGTAATCCAATGGTGAGATTTCCCTTTCAAAAGCTGAGAATCATCGACCTCTCCAACAACGAATTCACAGGTCTTTTACCGACAGAATATTTTCGGAATTTTGTGGCGATGATGGATGCTCGTGCAGATAGCTTGGTGTACATGAATTACTCAACTGGATCATGGATTTATTATCAAGATTCTGTTGTGGTGGCAATGAAAGGGTTCTACGTTGAGCTAGTGAAGATCCAAACCTTGTTCATAACCATCGATTGCTCAAAAAATTACTTCACAGGGGAGATTCCAGAGTTGATTGGGAAGCTCAATTCACTCAAAGGATTGAATCTTTCTTACAACCAGCTAACTGGTCTAATTCCACCATTGTTGGGTAATTTGAGCAATCTCGAGTGGTTAGACCTCTCCTCAAACAAGCTTTCAGGTAAGATTCCATTGCAACTGGAAGTAGGTTTGAATCAACTTGGATTCTTAAACCTTTCCAACAATCAATTGACGGGACCAATACCTCGTGGGAAGCAGTTTGATACATTCAACAATGATTCGTATAGTGGAAACCTGGGATTATGCGGACTTCCTCTGTCTCAACCATGCAGCAATCGTGAGGCACAACAAGACGAAGGTAATGATCATGATGGAGAAGACGAGAATGGAATGATTGATAGGAAGGTGGTGATGATGGGATATGCAAGTGGACTGGTGATCGGAATCTCAATTGGTTACATGGTGCTTTTCAGTAGAAGTTGTGATTATTGGTTTCTGAAAAGATTTAGAGGATCGGCGTCGTAGAACAAGCACCCGCTCAAGAGGGAGGAGAAGGCCAAATTAGCAAGCAGAGGAAAACAAAGTCTCATGGGAAGTTTGGAAGAGTAAGTCGGTAATGTCTTTGTAGTTCTTTAATTTTCAATACAAAACTTTATCGGCTCCATAATTATTTTCTTTTCTTTTGTGTTCCTAGGTTCTGCTGCGGACAGGAAAGTGCATGCTGTTGATGATCAGGAGCAACTGATACCACGCCGGACCGAGAGGCGTGGCTCTTAAAACAAGATTAACTTGTCTTTGGGTTGATTTCTTTTGTCAAAAAAAAAAAAACTCTGTAGATGGAGTGCATGTTGAATAATTTTACCATTTAGTCCTCGTCTATAGTGTCTGTTGTTGTTTCAAGAAATTTTAAGATTCTCGTGATAATAATTGAGGTTTTTGTCATAGCAAGTCATGGTGTTCTTGAGTTTACATTTTTGCCGTTTTAATACCTGTTCAATGCAATTACTATTCAAGCTGAGCTATGACTTAAAAAACCTGAAAATAACTAATTTAAATGACACTTTACATGTAAAACGCCAAAATCTGAATTACGACAGAACATGAGAACGATGGACATTCAAAACGACAAAAAAACTTACCAAGTGTAATTAAAAACGACAAGAGCCTATGACTTAAGAAACGCAACGAAAAACGACAATTACCTATAAAGAAAAAAAGATGAACTTGAAAAGATGGGAAACTTGGAAAAACAAAACAATGTCAAATGACAACAGTCAATCACAAAAATGATAACAAAACCTCAAAATGACCGTCGATTATGTTAAAATTACAAGATATAAATTCTTTTATTTAATCTTAAATTAAGTGTTTTTAAAATTAATTTAAATTATGATTTTTATAATTTTTACTTTAAATTAAGTTTTGATGCTTTAGTTTTTGACCAATAAATCTTAGCTAAGAATTTCAAGCTTTCAAGTTTACCTAAATACCCCTAAGAAATAGAACAAGCCCGGTACATGTATATTAATTTCCATTTAAAAAAAAAAAAAAGTTGACAGGATAGAAAAATGACAAGTTCGAAGTCGTTGGGTTTGGCAGGGACGTCTTTATACTCAAACTTTAAAAAGGAACTTATGAAAATCTTTCATGACAATTATATATTTCTAGGTCAACTCGGTAAATATATTCATGCAACAACATGTCGTTTTTAGAACTTGTTTACCAAGCCGTAATGAAATGTACCTAATGAGAAAGGTATGAATTTGGAAATAAAGTATAGGACTTAAATAGGAACTACATGAGTTTCCACAAGCATCTTTTTATACTTCAATTTTGGGGGTCAATTTTAGAAGTATTGACAACAAGACAAGTCTACACCAAAACAAATCCGAATTGGGCCAAATAAATCGGCGGGACCAAATGATCGCATTGGGTATTCTCTATTTGAATGGTTCTCTTGGTCAGTTAGATTATGGTCCGCCTTATTACTGGCTCTTAGAAAATGCAACAAGCATAGCTGTATTTTGAACCGGAGAGCTCGGCCATTGGTGAGTTTTGGTGGAGAGAGAGAGAGAGAGAGAGAGAGAGAGGAAGCAGAGGAGGAGAGATGGGATTTAATTTCTTTTAAATTTACGTATTGGATTGGTTTGGTTTGATGAGATGAGATCGGAGATGAGCTTATATATAGGGAGTGGTTTTTTTATAGTTTTTATCCACATTAGTGAAAAGGTCAAACTTTTAAGACATCGGAAAGCTTTTTTTTTTTTTTTTTGAGTGAATCTCGGAAAGCAAATTTAACTGCTATCAAAAAGATTTTTTTTTCTTATTAGACTATTCTCTGATATCTCTATGTTTTCTATTTTTAGGATAAAATACATCGATCACTTGATAATTGAATACAAGAAATCTTTCTTATTTGTGATAAAATGGGTCATCGTTTAAAAATTTAAAATTTAAAATTTAAAAACAAGAAAAATGTTCCCACTTATGATTCTGGGATTCTGTTTATTTGTATATGAAATCTTCGTTGTATTTTATTATTTATTATTATTTAAAAATCCCATGATCCTATTATCGTCATTTAAATAGATAAGAAAAATATTTTGTATGTGACATGTGTTCAACGGCCATGGAGTCTTAACATGCGATATCTTTTGCTTAACAATTGCAAAATGAAGTAAGGTTTGATTATTAGGGCTATAAAAGAGATAAGAAGGTGTTGGTAAGCTGTTATTTACTTAATAATTTTAGTATCAGTACGAGATCCTATCGTAAAAATTATTTTCGAAAGAATATATATTGTTAATGGCATATCTCCTACTATGTCTTGGTTTATTACCATAAACGGACGCAAAGTTTAGCATCATGCACGAGCCTCCTCCTTGGCATTTTCTCACCTTATATGTTAATGTTATGGACATTAATAAATGGCATGGACCCCTTTTAGTTGATTCTCAAAATCAATGGAACCACTGCAGAATTTGCAATCAAAACCAGTTTTGAATAGAGCCCTTCTCTCAACCAGTTTAGTGTAATGCTAAGTCGACTGTTGAAGTGGGGCCTAATTAGTGTCACATTTATGTGAGTATCAGAATTCAATCATTTTCAAGTTACAGTAATCTTTAAGAGAATTCATGTTAAATACAGAAGACATATATTTCATCTCACTAGAAAGACTTTAATTTGGTATTAATCTTTATACTTTTTCATATTTATATATATTAATATATCTAATAATCTACTTACTCTATACAAAAGGATGAAAGCAGTTAGTAACAGTGCCATGTGGTGTGTCCAATTCCTATCACATGATAAATTTTTTTTTCATTTTTTAAAGATTAAAAGTTTTTTTTATTTAAAAAAAAAAAAAAAAAAAAACCTCATCTTAACTTTAAATAAAATATCTCAAAAACTCCGTCTCAAAAAATCCCCCTAAATGGGCCCCAATACTTGAGTGAGTTTTATATTTTGAGATATTTACTACTGTGAGTATGTTCAAATATGAGATATTATTATTAAGAGAATTTTATGAATATATTACATGTATATAGGTATTTTAAAATTTTCCAAACTATGTTTTCGTAAGTGTGTTTTAAAATTACCACAAAGTAAAACAAATCTTATGTACAAACCAAAAAAAAAAAATTGTCAAATTTTGAAACACAAGTAAGATCAACTATGATAATTAGTCAAAACAAGTAATTATCACGTTTTCAACGGTTCGACAATACGGGACGTCACAAATTTCTTTATCACTGTTGTTTTTGCAGACCATAATATGTTATTTCTTTCAATTCCAAATTATTTTAGGATTAATTATTACTAAATATTGCTAAGTCTGAAATAAATCCAGGTAGAAGTTGAAAATTTTCAAGTTGTGGACCAGAACAAGTTGATAGTACAACTGAATCATTTCGAAGGGAAAAAAAAATAAAAAAGAAAAGCTAAGTTAATGGTGATTTATAAGCTGGCAGACACTCAATATTTGTTTGTCTCGTTGCGAAGACTTTGACTTTTTTCATTTAACTCTTTCCCCCAATTACGGTGGTTTTATATTGGTGATTCTTTACACGGTTTAGCCTTTCCAAATTATGTAATACCATGTCGGACCTTTTCCTATAAACTATAAATATGCATATAGATCGCATAGTCTGTCATTACACACAAACTATTCCCCCAAATATCAATTCTAGAGTCCAAAGAAAAGTATATATTCCCCCAAATATATATATATATATATATATATATGTATTAGAAATGGCAATAATCATTTTCGGTAAGGGATTTGAGTACTTTTCATTCTCGTACTACATTTGTACTTTTTTTTTTTTTTTTTTTTTGTGAAAGAGTGAAATTTGAAAAATAAAATTCAACTCGTAAGTGATCTCATCTGGTGAGGTCCACTATTAATAAGAGATCTAGATTTAATCCCGTCGGATTAAAGAAGAGTCTTCTTAAATGTTGTTACTTATATCTTGTATATGATTTTTTGGGATACAGCCGGTTATTTTCCAAAATTCTTATCTTTTCGATCAATAACGTCTTTTAACTTCTTATTATCACGCTTCAAAATTTATGTCGTTTATGGTTGTTGTTCTTTTTCTACTACTAAGATAGCTAAAAATACTTGGTTTACATAGTTTTTTGACATTTGGTTTGTACGGTTAGGTGTTGGATATTCATGTGAAAAGAAGTGATGGCCATTAGTTGAATTTTTCTTTTTCAAGGGTCCTTCAGTTGTTTATTATTATATATATCTCAAAAAAACAAAAAACAAAACAAAAAAACAAAAATAAATAAATAAATAAATAAAACGAAATAAAGAAAGAAAGAAGTGGGGTTGTCGATTGTTGATTGAATCGGTGATTGTAGCAAGTAGTCACGTTCCCTGTTTATAGATGAAGTATTGCTATTTTGCTTCACATTAAATGAAAAAGCCTCTCATTGGAAGCTATAAAAGGGGAATCAATTAGTATAATTATCTATATAATTGAAAATTATCTAAGTGCAATTAATGGATGGACCACAGCCTATATGTTGATTTGTCATCAAATATAATTGAAAATTATCTAAGTGCAATTAACTGATGAAGGACTCATTCATGGTGCTTGATCCAATATAAATTTGTTACTTTAAATATTATCTAATCAAGACATGAGATGAGAAAAACATGTACAAAGACCAAGGACTCTGGGGTAAAATGTGAACATTCCTAACATTTTGTACTTAATTAACTTTAGTCACAACACAGGCAAGCAGCCTTAGCATAAAAAAATTTTAAAACCATTCTACATTAATAACGTTTGCAATCGTAATGCCTGCTTTTGTTTAAATTTATGTTATCTTTTTTTCCAATCAAAGTCTAAAGTTATCATGACATAAAGTCAAGATATGATTAAATGTATATGTGTGTGCATATAAGTGGAAGACGAAAAAGAAGAAAGTCAACTCTGTGTCTTTCTTGGAGCTTTCGTAGTGATGATGGAAATTTTTTTTTCATTCTGGTAAAATGTAAAACATGCATTACTTCTGGCTGCATTTTTTGAAATTTATGTTATCTTTTTCTCCAACCAAAGTCTAAAGTCATCATGACATAAAGTAAAGATATGGTTAAATGTATATGTGTGTATATAAGTGGAAGACGAAGAAAAAGAAAGTCAACTCTATGTCTTTCTTGGAGCCTTCGTAGTGATGCTAGAAAAAAAAATTCATTCTGGTAAAATGCGAAACATGCATAAATTCTGGCTACTTTTGTTTAAATTTATGTTATTTTTTTTTCCAACCAAAGTCTAAAGTCGTCATGACATGAAGTCAAAATATGATTAAATGTATATATGTGTGTATATAAGTGGAAAACGAAGAAAAAGAGAGTCCATTCTATATCTTTCTTGGAGCCTTCGTAGTGATACTGGAAAAAAAAAATTTCATTCTGGCAAAATGTGAAACCTAGCTTACTTCTGCCTGCTTTTGTTTAAATCTATGTTATCTTTTTCCCCAACCAAAGTCTAAAGTCATCATGACATGAAATCAAGATATGGTTAAATGTATATATGTATATGTGTAAGTGGACGATGAAGAAAAAGAGAGTCCATTCTGTGTCTTTCTTGGAGCCTTTGTAGTGATGCTGGGAAAAAAAAATTTTCATTCTAGCAAAATGTGAAACATGCCTTACTTCTGGCTGCTTTTGTTTAAATTTCTGTTATCTTTTTCTCCAACCAAAGTCTAAAGTAATCATGACAAGAAGTCAAGATATGATTAAATGTATATGTGTGTGTACATAAGTGAAAGACGAAGAAAAAGAGAAAAAGAGAGTCCATTCTATGTCTTTCTTAGAGCCTTTGTAGTGATGCTGGAAAAAAAAAATTTCATTCTGGCAAAATGTGAAACATGACTTACTTCTGGCTGTTTTTGTTCAAATTTATGTCATCTTTTTTTCTAACCAAAGTCTAAAGTCATCATGACATGAAGTCAAGATATGGTTAAATGTATATGTGTGCGTATATAAGTGGAAGATGAAAAAAAAGAGAGTCAACTTTATGTCTTTCTTGGAGCCTTCGTAGTGATAGTGGAAATTTTTTTTTTCCATTCTGGTAAAATGTGAAACATACCTTATTACTTCTGACTGCTTTTTTTGAAATTTATGTTATCTTTTTCTCGAACCAAAGTCTAAAGTCAAATGACATGAAGTCAAGATATGGTTAAATTTATGTTATCTTTGTCACAGCCATAGATGTCGGTACTTTAGTAGAAAACCGGTTATATCTAGTATCATTGCAAACATTTGATGCCTTTCACGACTCCTTAGGAGTATTAACGTATACAAAATAGGGATTTATAGCTGAATAGCTAGAGATTTATTATTTCCATACAATATATGAAATTAATTTTGTATTTTATTTATTTTCTTGAAAATGTAGCTATCTTCCATATGGCATGTATCAACAATTTTTCTGGGGGACGACTCCTCACTTATTTTATCTCACTTTTTTTTTAGGAAAAGGTGATTGGAAAATCAGTTACATCTAGTTTCATTGCAAACACATGATGCCTTTTACGACTCACTAGGAGTATTGACATATACAAAATAGGGATTTGTAGCTAAAGAACTTTTTGTTTTTAAGAATTTTTTTTAATAAATAGTTAAAGTTTTTAAAAATTAGTTAAAAAGGTCTTTTTTATAAAATTAGGGGACTGGTTCCTCACTTATTTCATCTTACTTTTGAAAGAAGAGTTATTTTTGCTAAATAGGCTTTTTTTTTTTTTAAAGATTTTTATTAATAAAATGCCAAAATTTTTAAAAGTTAGTTAAAAGCCCTTTTTTATTGGGGGACTGATTCCTCACTTATTTTATCTCACTTTTTAAGAAAGAGTTGAGTGAAAACCAGTTATATCTAATTTCATTGCAAACACTTGATGCCTTTCATGATTTTCTAAGAATATTAACATATACAAAATAAGGATTTATGGCTAAATAGCAAACGATTTATCTTTTTTCCATATATCTATTATTAAAATTAATTTTGTATTTTTCTGATTTTCTTGAGAATTTAGCTAACTTTTATACGGCCTGCAACAGCAGACATAAATTACAAAAACTAGAAAAACAAATGAAACAAAATAGGAAAAAAAAACAAAAATGACACATATGTCACCCCCCACATAAATTACAAAAACTAGAAAAACAAATGAAACAAAATAGGAAAAAAAAAAATGACACATATGTCACCCCACCAACCGCGCCCCGCCCCCGCCCCCGCCCCCCCCCCCCCCCCCCCAAACCGTAAATGGCAAACAGGTGGAAAGGCCAAATAACTGTACAATTGTTATTAATATGTTATGATGCTAAATGTTTATGTGAAACCAGAAGCCTATCCGTTTAATAGGTTAAACAGTGACGAACCCAGTGACATGTATGTGTGTGTGTGTGTGTATATATATATGTAAATATAAGTATATATGAATTCTATGTGATCATTAGAGGATTTCATAAAATAAAGTTAAAAAAGAAGAATAAGATATTTTTTTTTTTTTGAATTTGGCAGTGAGATTCTAGACTAAAGTCAACTATATAATTATTATTAAACTATTTTGTGAATAAGGTGGTTGATTTTTTTGTTTTGTTTTGTTTTGTTTTCTTTTTCTTTCTTAATTTCTTATTGTTATCCTTGGCTCTATTTGCAATAGCTAACACACGAAACAAACATGTCTAGTATGAACACAGTGATGTAGGTTTTTATATTTCAGATTTTTTTTTTGGTCAAACGTAAAGCAGCTTTTTATATTTCAGATTTGGGTCAATTCATAAGTATTTTCGCAAAAACTGATAAAATGACGTTAGTTTTTATCATATAATGTGAATTCTTTTTTTGGTAGTACATATTGTATGAATTCAAAAAAGTAGCAGTAATGTTGAAATAAGCAACATAAATCAAAATCCTAATAAAATTAAAAATATTGCAACGAAAGACTTTTTGGTATTCCTTCCATGGTTGGGTCTCCTTTTCTTCTTCCTTATTACTTCTTCAATCAACTCCTTGTCTGCTATGCCTTCTTCTCACTTTCCTTCCGATCTTCCACAGTGTCATCCCCATGAAACCTCTGTTTTGCTCCACTTCAAGAGATCTCTTTCCGTATCCGTATGAAATGATAGTTATTATTTTTCAGTAAGTCATGGAGCACTTGTAACTGACATGGGAAATATTAACCGACATTGAAATGGATAAATTCAGACTGAAGAATAAAATGTCCGGCCCCATTAATAAGTCACACAATTAATGGGATCAATTCCTCACAAATGGTCTGTATGGTCAATTTGATAGGAACCACATGAGATTGTCTGTGTGTGAGTATCAGGATTTAATCATTTTTAAGTTACAGTAATCCTTGAGAGAATTAATATTAAATACAGAAGATACATATTTCGTCTCACTAAAAAAACTTTAATTTGGTTTTAATCTTTATACTTTTTGATATATATATATATATATATATATAAATACATCTAATAATCTACTTACTCTATACAAAAGGATGAAAGCACTTAGTAATGGTGCCACGTGATGTGTCTAATACCCGTTACGTGGTAATTTTTTTTATTTTTTAAAGATAAAAAGTTTATTTTTTTAAATTGTTAAAAAAAATAAAAAACTCATCTCAACTCTAAAAAAAAAAAATTCTCAAAAATTCCATCTCCAAAATCCCTCCAAACGTGCCCCAATACTTAAGTGATTTTTATAGTTTGAGATATTTACTATTGTGAGTATGTTTAAATATGAGGTATTATAATTATGAGAATTTATGAATATTTTACATGTATGTAGGTATTTTAAATTTTTCCGAACTATGTTTTTGTAAGTGTGTTTTGAAATTACCACAAGGTATAAAATAAATCTTATGTAAAAAAAACAAAAAAAAAAATTGTCCAATTTTGAAACACAAGTAAGATCAATTATGATGTGTTAAAACAAAGTACTCACGTTTTTAAAACAAAGTAATCACGTTTTCGATATTTCAATAATGCGGGACATCGCAAATTTATTTATCAATGATGTTTTTGCAAACAATAATATGTTATTTCTTTGTTTTGGAAGTACTCAATTCCAAATTATTTTGGGATTGATTTTGACTAAGTATTGCTAGTCTGAAAAAAATCCAGGTAGAAAAGTTGAAAAACTTCAAGTTGTGGACCATAATAAGTTGACAGTACAACTCATCATTTCGAAGGAAAAAAAAAAATATATATATATATATATATATATATATATATTACCTGGCACACTCAATATTTGTTTGTCTCGCTGCTTTGACTTTGACTCATTTCATTACGGTGGTTTTATATTGGTGATTCTTTACACGGTTTAGCCTTTTCAAATTGTGTAATACCATGTCGGACCTTTTCCTAAACACTATAAAATGTGCATATTGATCGCATCGTCTGTCATCACACACAAACTATCCCCCAAACATCTATTCTAGATTCCTAAGCAAAGTTGATGGTTTTACACTTGTCTCAAAAAATGAGGGTTTGGTTTCTTCCATGGCTGTGCCTCCTTCTATTTCTCCTTCCTTCTCCGTTCTACTCTTCGTCGTTTCCGCCCTCTCCCTTTACTCCTCCTTCCCCTCCACTGTGTCATCCCCATGAAAGCTCTGCTCTTCTCCATTTCAAGAACTCTCTTTCCATAATAAGTCTCGGATCTTATTTTTCTGCATGTGATTCTTATTTTGGAAATGCTAAGCCTAATAGTACAGTGTCATGGAATATGAGCAGGGATTGTTGCACATGGAGTGGAGTCACTTGTGATGAAGTGTCTGGTCATGTCGTTAGGCTTGATCTTGGCTGTAGTGGTCTTCATGGTGTTATCCACCCCAACAGCAGTCTGTTCCTCCTCACTCGTCTCCAATCTCTCATCCTCTCCCGTAATTGGTTTTTTCGTTCAATTATCTCACCCCAATTTGGTAGATTTGTAAGTATGATTCACCTTGACCTTTCTAACTCTGGTTTCAGAGGCCAACTTCCTCTGGAATTCTCTTACTTGTCTAGTTTGGTTACACTTGATCTCAGTTGGAACCTTGATTTGACTCTTGAGACTTATAGTTTGAAACGAATTGTTGCAAACTTAACTAGTCTCAAAGAGTTGGGCTTAGGCCATGTCAACATGTCTTTTGTCTCACCTATTTCCTTTATGAATTTGTCCACTTCTTTGACTTCTCTTGATCTTAGTGGAACTAAAATAAAAGGGGAATTTCCAGAAAACATTTTCCACCTTCCCAAACTTAAGAAGCTTGATTTAAGTTATAACATGGATCTGAATGGTTCATTTCCTCAATATAACTGGACTAGCCCATTGAGAGATCTAAATCTTTCCAGAACTGGGCTTTTGATAGATCTACCATATCTTACCAAAACTTTGAAATCTTTGAATACTTTGTTTCTCAGCTCCTGTAGTTTTAGAGGATCCTATCCTGCACTTCTTGGCAACTTAACACAAGTCACATCCTTAGACCTCTCTTTTAATAATTTTGGTGGTCAAATCCCATGGTCCTTTCTAAATATAGGGAAACTGATTTATTTAGATCTTTCTGGTAATAATTTCACAGGTCAACTCCCTGATATTTGCAACAACTCCACAAAAATAACCATTTTGTGTGATTTCCCCAAAAAACAGTTATTGGGTTCTATTCCCTTGAATTTGAAATCCTTTTTCTTATCTAACAACTTACTTAATGGGACGATACCTACTTGGTTATATTGCCTACCACATTTGCAAGATCTAATTCTAAGTAGAAACCAAATCACTGGGTACATGGAAGAATTCCAATATACTTCTTTGGTTACCCTTAGTTTAGCATCTAACAAATTAGAGGGCTTTATTCCACGATCCATTTTTCAGCAAGCGAATCTTCTAGACTTAGATCTTTCATCAAACAACTTGAGTGGATCCGTGCATTTAGACCGGCCTTCGAGTTTAAAAAATCTCAAGTCTGTTGATCTCTCTTTTAATAAAATACCAAGGGATTCCATCAACTCCATCATATCTGCTTTGCCCAATACCCTTCGATACTTGAATTTTTCTTCGTGCGGCATGAGTGAGTTCCCACACTCTTTAAGAAGCTTTGAAAATTTAGAAGTCTTGGACCTTTCCAACAACCAAATTGAAGGGATTGTTCCCCGATGGTTTTGGAATGTTGGGAAGGATTCATTGTATTTTCTGAATATTTCTCACAACCTCTTAACTCATATTCAGAAAACTCCATGGAACAGACTATCTATTATCGACTTAAGCTCCAACCGTCTTCAAGGTCAACTTCCAATTCCACCACCTTCAACATTTTTGTTTTCCATCACAAATAATCAGTTGGTTGGAGAGATATCTCCTTTGTTTTGCAACCTTAGTCAGATTGAAGTCCTTGATTTGTCAAACAACAGTTTAAGTGGGAACATCCCCCCATGCCTTGGAAATTCTAGCATCTTCCTCTCTGTTTTAGATTTGCGGATGAATAGGTTCAACGGGACGATTCCTCCAACTTTTGCAAAAGGAAACTACTTGAGGACTCTGAACCTCAATGGAAATCGATTTGAAGGGTCACTGCCCCATTCTTTGCTCAATTGTGAAAATTTGGAACTTTTAGATGTCGGAAACAACAAGCTAAATGGATCATTTCCCTTTTGGTTGGAGTCACTTCCAAAGCTTCAAGTTCTTATCATGAGATCCAATAGATTTTCTGGCCCCATAAGCAATCCAAAGGCGAGATTTCCTTTTCAGAAGCTGAGAATCTTTGACCTGTCAAACAATCGATTCACAGGCCCTTTACCCACACAATATTTTAGAAATTTTGTGGCTATGATGGATGCTCACGCAGATAGCTTGGTGTACATGAATTACTCGGTTGGAATAACGACTTATTATCAAGATGCTATTGCGGTAGCAATGAAAGGGCTCTACATTGAAGAGGTTAAGATCCAATCCATGTTTATAGCCATTGATTGCTCAAGAAATTACTTCACGGGGGAGATTCCAGAGTTGATTGGGAATCTCAATTCCCTCAAAGGATTGATTCTTTCTTACAACAAGCTAACTGGTCTGATCCCACCATCATTGGGTAATTTGAGCAATCTCGAGTGGTTAGACCTCTCCTCAAACAAACTTTCAGGGAAGATTCCATTGCAATTGGAAGCAGGTTTGAATCAACTTGGATTCTTAAACCTTTCCGACAATGAATTGGCGGGACCAATCCCTCGTGGGAAGCAGTTTGACACATTCACCAATGATTCGTACAGTGGAAACATGGGATTATGTGGATTTCCTCTGTCTAAACCATGCAGCAATCGTGAGGCACAACAAGATGAAGGTAATGATCATGATGGAGAAGACGAGAATGGAATGATTGATTGGAAGGTGGTGATGATGGGATATGCAAGTGGACTGGTGATCGGAATCTCGATTGGTTACATGGTGCTTTTCAGTAGAAGTTGTGATTATTGGTTTCTGAAAAGATTTGGAGGAGGATGGCGTCGCAGAACAAGCACCCGCTCAGGAGGGAGGAGAAGATCAAACTAGCAAGCAGAGGAAAACAGAGTCTCATGGGAAGTTTGGAAGAGTAAGTCGGTAATGTCTTTGTAGTTCTTTAATTTCAATACAAAACTGTATCGGCTCCATAATTATTTTCTTTTCTTTTGTGTTTCTGGGTTTTGCTGCTGACAGCAAAGTGCATGTTGTTGCTGATCAGGAGCAACTGATACTACGCCGGACCGAGAGGCGTGGCTCTTAAAACACGATTCAACTTGTCTTTGAGTTGATTTCTTTTTTCAAAAAAACTCTCTAGATGGAGTGCATGTTGAATAATTTTACCATTTGGTCCCTGTCTATAGTGTCTGTTGTTGTCTTAAGAAATTTTAAGATTCTCGTGATAATAATTGAGGTTTTTGTCATAGCAAGTCATGGTGTTCTTGAGTTTACATTTTTGCCATTTTAATACCTGTTCAATGCAATTACTATTCAGGTTGAGCTATGACTTATAAAAACCTGAAAATAACTAATTTAAATGACACTTTACATGCAAAACACCAAAACCTGAATTACGACAGAACATGAAAATGATGGACCAAGCATAATTAAAAACGACAAGAGCCTATGACTTGAAAAACGCAACGAAAAACGACAATAACCTATAAAGTAAAAAAGATGAACTTGAAAAGATAGGAAACTTGGAAAAACAAAACAATGTCCAATGACAACAATCAATCACAAAAACGACAACAGAACCTCAAAATGACCGTCAATTATGTTAAAATTACAAGATATATGTTATTTTATTTAATCTTAAATTAAGTTTTGTTTAATCCTTAAGAGAATTCATGTTAAATACATAAGACATATATTTCTTCTCACTAGAAATACTTTAATTTGGTATTAATCTTTATACTTTTTCATATTTATACATATAAATATATCTACTAATCTACTTACTCTATACAAAAGGATGAAAGCACTTAGTAACAGTGTCACGTGATGTGTCCAATACCCATAACGTGATATTTTTTTTCATTTTTCAAAGATTAAAAGTTTAGTTTTTTTTTAATTTTTCAAAAAAAAAAAAATATCTCAACTCTAAATAAAATATCTCAAAAACTCTGTATCCAAAAATCCCCCTAAACGGGCCCCAAGACTTGAGTGATTTTTATACTTTGAGATATTTACTACTGTGAGAATGTTCAAATATGAGGTATTATTATTATGAGAATTTTATGAATGTATTACATGTATATAGGTATTTTAAAATTTTCCAAACTATGTTTTCGTAAGTGTGTTTTAAAATTACCACGAAGTAAAACAAATCTTATGTACAAAAAAAAAAAAAAAAATCGTCCAATTTTGAAACGCAAGTAAGATCAACTATGATAATTAGTCAAAACAAGTAATTATCACGTTTTCAACGGTTCGATAATACGGGACGTCACAAATTTCTTTATCACTGTTGTTTTTGCAGACCATAATTTGTTTTTTCTTTCAATTCGAAATTATTTTTGGATTAATTATAACTAAATATTGCTAAGTCTTAAATAATCCAGGTAAGAAGTTGAAAATTTTCAAGTTGTGGACCAGAATAAGTTGATAGTACAACTGAATCATTTCGAAGGGAGAAAAAAAAAAAAAAAAAGAAAAAGAAAAGCTAAGTTAATGGTGATTTATAAGCTGGCATACACTCAATATTTGTTTGTCTCGTTGCGTAGACTTCGACTCATTTGATTTAACTATAAATATGCATATAGATCGCATAGTCTGTCATTACACACAAACTATTCCCCCAAATATATATGTATTAGAAATGGCAATAATCATTTTCGGGAAGGGTTTGAGTACTTTTCATTTTCGTGCTACATTTGTACATGTAGTTTGTTAATGGACAAGTCAAAATTGTACATTCAAATAACGTTAAGATAACCAAACCTATTAAATTTATATTAAAGGCCAAACGTTGAATAAGTATATATTTTAAGAAGTTATTACTTATTAGAAGTAATTAATTATATGACGACGTACATAATTAAAATAGTAATAGTTGGTTGTTGTTGTTTGAAATTTGGAAAAAAAAATTCAACTCGTAAGTGATCTCATCTGGTGAGATCTACTATTTATAAGAGATCTAGACTTAATCCCGTTGGATTAAAGAAGAGTCTTCTTAAAATGTTATTACTTGTATCTTACATATTGTTTTTCGGGATACAGCCCTTCATTTTTCAAAATTCTTATCTTTTCGATAAATAACATCTTTTTACCTTCTTATTGTCGCTCTCCAAAATTTATGTCGTTTATGGTTGTTGTTCTTTTTCTACTACTAAGATAGCTTAAAATACTTGGTTTACATAGTTTTTTGACAATTGGTTTGTATAGTTTGGTGTTGGATGTTTATGTGAAAAGAAGTGATGGCCATTAGTTGATTTTTTCTTTTTCAAGGATCCTTTAGTTGTTTATTATTACATATATCTCAAAAAACAAAAACAAAAACAAAAACAAAAAAAAAACAAAAAAAAACAAAAAAAAAAAAAAACAGAAAAACGAAAGAAAGAAAGAAAGAAAGAAATGGGGTTGTCGATTGTTGATTGAATTTGGTGATTACAGTAAGTAATCACGTTCCCTGTTTATAAATAAATATTGCTCCACATTAAATGAAAAAGTCTCTCATTGGAAGCTATAAAAGGGGAATCAATTAATATAATTGAAAATTATCTAAGTGCAATTAATGGATCGATCACTGCCTATATGTTGATTTGTCGTCAACTTTTGTAATCCAATATAAATTTGCTGCTTTAAATATTATCTAATCAAGACATGAGATGAGAAAAACATGTTCAAAGACCAAAGACTTTGGGGCAAAATGTGAAACATTCCTAATATTGTGTACTTAATTAACTTTTAATCACAACACAGGCAAGCATCATTAGCATAAAAAATTTTAAAACCATTCTGCATTAATAACTTTTGCAATCATAATGGCTGCTTTTGTTTAAATTTATGTTCTCTTTTTTTCCAATCAAAGTCTAAAGTCATCGTGATATAAAGTCAAGATATGGTTAAATATATATGTGTGTATATAAGTGGAAGACGAAAAAAAAGAGAGTTGTCTTTCTTGGAGCCTGTGTAGTGAGCCGAATTACATTGGAATTTGGAAGTGGGCAAGGTCTAATGAAAAATAAAATGTCCAACCCAAAAATTAAGTTAGATCCCTGTATTTTATCGCACTAGAAAGGCCTAGACTTGCAGTCCGTTTTGGACCATTTCTTCTATTTAATTTGGAGTGGTCTTTAAATATACATATTTGGCAGTAAAATGTTTGTGATGTCATTTAAACTATATGAAATGATCCATTTAGTAATTTAAAAAGAAAAATAAAATGTTACCCGTCCTAGTAAATTTAACTTCATTTGAATATATATGCAGAAGTGATATTATTAAAAACAATTCTCTCTATTCTATTTAAACTTCAAAACACCAAAAACTTTTGTTTAAAATGTGATTGAGATGAACTATTTTTCTCTTGGTTCAGAGAGAAAAGAGGAATAAAATCCTATACATATACCCTATCATAAATTGTCAATGGATATTGAGGTTTTGTATGATTTATTAATTTTTTTTATAATATTTATCCAAATTTACACATAGTCAAATGTTCTCTTCACTTGCATATTTTGAGGTTACTTATTTGTTTTTATGTTCTTTGAAGATTTAAGTATAACTACCTATCGCTAGTGTAACATACTTTTTAAGTACTATTTAGATCCAAGTCAATTACAGATCTTATGATATCTCTTGTATTGTAAAATCTTTTCACCCAATTAACTAAGAGCTAGTCAATAGTCAAGGTATTATGGAAGCAAGAGATTAAGTATACTTTTATACTTGTCACTCTAAATTTTAAAGTTTAGAATTTAAAATATTGTGAAATTAGATACTAATATAGTTGGTTTTGATCATTTTATTGAGATATTAAATTTTAAATATGAATACTTAAAAATCAAATTTTAAAGTGGAAATTGGACTCTTTTTAAAACTGTTATAAAAATGTAATAATTAAAATAATTTCATGAGTAAAAATACACATCTAAACTAACATTATTGGTTTGTGCTTCACATGATTATTCGTGGTTTAGTTTTTAGTTACACTATTAAAATCTCTTATATGTGATGATAAGATTCCATAATACCGAGATTTATGCTAAAACATTTTTAATTTTTTTCTTCTTATCAATTTTTAAATCATTACCATTCTTGCTAAGTGGGTCCAACGAAGCTAATAATGTATTCTAATATTTGACTAATAATGTAAGCTAATACATAACGAACCACCCGATTTCCCGTATTTGGAAAAAGGTGAGCCAACTAATTTGTCTACTTCAATTTTTGTCATTTCATGTCTATTTTTACAAAGGAAAAAAAGGGGAGAGAAAGTTGTAGAATTCCAAATACAAGATTACTGTATGCGAGTATCGGGATCCAATCCTTTTCAAGTTATAGTGATCTTTAATAGAAATCATGTTAAACACAGAAGACACATATTTCGTCAAGAGTTTGACTTGATATTCCTTTTTACTTTTTTCATGTAATAAAGTTGTCAATATATATGTAAATGTCTGAGAAGTTACAATCATCTAAAGAACTTTGAAAATTTTATATGGGATGGACGGAATAGATTAGTGTGCAAATACTTTTTGCATGTTACAATATGGCACATCCAATTGTCACCAATTATCATCAATTAATTATAGAACGTATTGTTATGATTTGTTTTGTAATTATGAATTTAGCAAATTAGGGGCATCTAATATGAAATGTTTTAGCAACTCATATTTTTCCATATATCTTTATTTTTCTTTTTTGTATTTATGTATTTGTTGATTTTCAGAGCATTGCATCTTCCTCTCTCCTAGCAAACATAACCGGGACCCACAAAGACTCTATTTTGACTCTCGAAAGTCCTCTTTAGAGAGTAACCATCTAGAAGTTTTGCCATAAGAAGACCTCCGGATACTCTTCTTCTGCACGGCACACCGGTAGACAATTTTCTAAAGACTTCGATGCAAAATCTGCAACATATCTAGTACTTTCTATGCTCCTAATCAATTTTCTAATTTGTCATTGTTTTTGCAAACCACGTTATTTCTTTGTTTAAGGGATTGGTCATGAGTGGAAGACCAATTCCAAGATGACTTCCTACGGCATATGTATGAACATGAAGACCTTGTAAAGAGCAATGATATCAAATCAAATCAGGTTGAATAATAGCAACCATAAAGGAAACTTACAGGAATTATGGTCCATTCAATATTCGGTTTGGAAAAAATTATTGAACATAATTCAAAGCTTCCTTTTTTTTTTTTTTTAGTGTTTTATCTCAAAAAAATTTAAAATTTACATTTCAAAACTATGTTTCAAATAGATCCATAGAAACGGTTCAGCATTTTCTTCTTCTCCTGGCCTGCAATAACTTTAAAAACCAAAAAGAAGAATCGAACAGACGAAAGCAACAGTTTTATTCCAAAAAGTTAATAGATTTGGCTTTTTTCTAGTACTTTTTATATGCTCTCTTTGTGTTGCTCAGCACAAAAAGTAACATATGTACGCGTGGTGCGTCGGAGTCTTTGTTCGAAACAGAGCCACTGCGACGTTTATCAACATTTTCTCCAATGACTTTAAAAACCCAAAAAAAAAAAAAGAGAAAAAAAAAACCAATAGACAAAAGCAAACATTAAGCATATTTTTGGTGTTAAGGTTTGGATTGTAGAATTTAAATTTAAATTGATTGTGCGTTTATTGAGGCATTTAAATTGTTGGAATTAAAAACCATAAAAAAATGTGTTTAGGGAAAAAAAAATTTAATATGAATCTTGTTTTATTTGTCTTGAAATTCTCTGTATTTTTTTAAAAAATTAATTCCCACTAAAAGTATTTACATCAAATAATGTAATTTGTACTACTTAAGTTTTTTTTTTTTAATTTTAAAAATAAATTTGTTCTACTTAAGATTAATAATTTGTTCTAATAATTTTTTTTTTATTATTGCTACAGGTGTAAATGTTCTAGTGCACAAAGCTGTAATATTAATCTGTATGAATTAAAGATAGACATATATTATATGTATTATACTATTATACTAAAGTGAAGGTGATATTTACTGTTCTTTCTACAGTAATTAACAGTGCTTTTTCTCTTTTTTTTTTTGTTTTTTGTTTTTGGTGTTGTGTCTACAGTAATGCGCAGTCTTGAACAGTGAATTACCGATTTTGCCCTCCTCAGTTTGCCTGTCGGTTGGTTATCTCACAGTGGAAGGACGTAATTGCCCTCCAAGCTTTCCTTTCTCTTTGACTTTTCGGCTTCCACCGCCCATTATACCGTGTATTTGTTCTCTGTCCTTTCTCTCTCTCTGCACCTCTCTGGCTCTGCAGCACTCTCTCTCTCTTATGTTTTTCTTTGCATTTTTGAGTTTAAAACCCTATTTTCCCCTTTCTCTTCTTTCCTCCATCGCCGAAATTATACTATTATATATACTATTATACTAAAAGAGAGCTAGGGTTACACTGTTCTTTCTACAGTGATCAAACAGTGTTTTTTGAATTTTTTTCCTCTGATTTCTATTCATTAGCTACAGTATAGCACAGTATAACACAGTAATTTTGCTACAGTTGTACACCACCGGCAGAGCACCAAAGGCAGAGCACCATCTCCGTCGCAGCCCCGCCGTCACCAATTCCACCACCGGCAGACCATCATCTCCGTCGTAGCCCCGCCGCGCCAATCCGATCACCATTGTCGCAGCCCACCACCGTCGTAGGCCACCATCGCAGACCACCAAAGGCAGACCACCATCTCCGTCGCAGCCCCGCCGTCGCCAATCTCACCACCGGCAGATCATCATCTCCGTCGTAGCCCAGCCGTCGCCAATCCCATCACCATTGTTGCAGCCCACTACCGTCGTATTCCACCATCGCAGACCACCAATGGCAGAGCATCATCTCCGTCGCAGCCCCGCCGTCGCCAATCCCATCACCGGCAGACCATCATCTCCGTCGTAGCCCCGCCGTCACCAATCCCATCACCATTGTCGTAGCCCAACACCGTCGTAGTCCACTATCGGAGCCCCGTCGTCACCAATCCCACCACCGTTAAAGCCCACAATCGTAGCCCCCATCATTGCAACCGCGAACTTCCGATATGCTCTTCGCCCTACTGCCTGACCTCTCTCGCCAGCCTTGCCTAAGCCACCAGATCCTTCTAACCGTAACAAAGCTTCAACGTAGCCACCTGCAACAGTTTCACTGGGTTTGTCTTTTTGCTTTCTCTCTCTCTCTCTTTTCTTCGCTTCTTTCTCTCTCTCTCTTTCTCTTTTCTTCGGTCTTCTCTCTCACTCTGTCTCTCTACATTCAGTACTAAAACAATATGTCGTCATCTATGCCTCCATGTCTAATTTCGTTATTTTGAAAAGAAAAAAAACGATATACAATGAATTATATGTCGTTTTATAACAGATAAACGAAATAAAAGACTTTAAAAGAGGACATGAAGTATTGTTTATTATTTGCTACGTGGCAAAGTATTAAAACACAAACTCAATATAAATATATCTAAAATCTAAAAGAATCATCCTCCAAAAAAAAAAAAAAAACTAAAAAGAATGAAAAAGAAGAAAATGAAACGACATTAAACTCTAATAGAAACGTCTACCCTTTTAAAAAATGACGTAAAACGTAAATGATATGTAGTTATACAAAAATGAAATTTCCTTTTAAAATAGTAAAATTTATTTTATGCCTAAGTTTAGAGTAAATTTATCGTTTGATCCTTAATTTTATTTTTATAAAATTATGATTTGGATTTTTTTTTTTTTTTTTTTTTTTGTGATTTAAAACTTCTAAACTCTTTGAAAAAGGGCAAAAATAGTCTTTTTATTTTTTGAAATGGTAAACGTCATCAAACTTTAAAACACAAAGGACATTTGTTTCTCAACATAAACGACATGTCTTTCTTTCTACGAAGCGATCCATTGTAAATGACATGCTGTTTAATGTACAATGTTATACATATACTAAAATAATAGACTGAGAAACTGTTCACCGTACAGTAATAAACAATGAATTTTTGGTTTTTTTTTTTCCAATTTTTCTGATTCTGCTACAGTATTCTACAGTAACGTTACAGTAAAGCTACAGTAAAATGATGTTTTTACCCTTCAATTCTCCTGCATTTTCTCGGTTGCACGGTGACTTACCGGTTTTGCCCTTTTGGCATTATCCGACCATTAGAGAAAGAGAGAAATAAATTATATTTTATTAAATTATTTTCAATTATAAAAAATAAAATTATATACGTTAAATAACATTTGAAAATTTTAAATTATTGAATTAATAAAAATTTAACGAAAAAAATAAAATAATACATTTAAAGAATAAATTAATACAATTCAATTATAATATTCAAAATAAACAAACAAACTAAAAAATATGAAATTAAATAATAATTTACAGAAACTTCAAAATATAAAAAGGTCTATAAAATTATAATAAAATTAAAAATCAATAAATAAATTTTTACTGTAATGAAACGTAATTATCAAAAATATATATTTATAATTATTATAACTAAATTGTTATTTATATCATATATTAATATTATTATTTAAAATTAAATTTATAAAAAATATTTATTCTATGTCTAGGTTTATTTATTGATTTAATTAATTTTGTTTAAATTTAATAAATTTGCTTAGGTTATTAAATTTTTTTGACTATTTAAGTTTAAAAGTTTTTAATTTTATTTATTCTTTCTGATTTTTTAATAACAATATATTATTATATTTTATTCTATTAACAACAATTCTTATACTTAATATTTTATTTTAATATTTGATATTATTATTTTTTTATTCTTTGACTTCTGTTATTTTTTTCTTCTTTTTTTTTTTAACAAAATGTTCAATAAGTTTCTTTTATATTTAAATCTATAATCTTTAGAAATAATTTTTTTAAAATTTCTATTCATTTTTACATTTATTTGTTAATTTAATTGGTTTTTATTTTATTAAATTTACCCTGCAACTTTGTTATCCCTTTGATTTTTCAAAATTTTTTAATTTTATTTATTATTTGAACTTTTTTATTTCAAGAAAATTAAGCATATAAATATGAATGTATGTACTTTAATATTATAATAGTAAATACTAAAAAAATATATACTTACTGTAATTATAATCTATATCTTAATTAACTATTTTTATTATATAATACACAATTTTTTTCATTTTTGTTTTTTCTTCCTTCCAAGTATAATCTATGGGGGTGTTTGGTAAATGAGTTTAGTTTAAGATTTTTAAGTTTCAATAGTAATTTTTCAGAAAAGACAAAAAACTTTTTTAAAAAAGACAAAAAACTTTTTCAGAAAAAAATAATAAACATGATGAAAAAAGTATAGTTTAATTTAAACTAAACTTTAAACTAAACAAACCAATATATCTTAATTAATTACTTTTATTATATAATACTTAATTTTTTTATTTTTATTTTTTCTTTCTTTCCCGTGCAACGCACGGATATTAAACTTGTTATATACTAAAGAAAAAAATGGAAAGGACAAATAGGGACAGTAACCAAAAGAAACAATTATATAAACAACTAACTCGGAGACGTGTCAAGTGAAGGGGAGGCTAGATCAGTAAACAACAAAAAATAAAAAGAAAAGGAAAAGGAGAAGGAAAAGGAAAAGGAAAAAGCAGAACCAAATGGGAGACGTGTCAAGTGGAGGAGTTTGTCGTCTTGCAAAGACGTAGAGACGACTTGATAGAGTTAAATACCAGCACATTAGCTGGCATTTGCATACAATAATCACCATTTTAGCTGCCAAGAAGATAATGGCTTCAATGTCCTTCTCCCTTCTGTTTCTACTTCCCCTCTTTATAATCCTTTTCTCTCCATTTCCTTCCTTTTCTTCTACGCAGTGCCGTCCTGACGAGCACTCTGCTTTGCTCCAACTTCGGAGCTCTTTCTCCCCTGTTGATCCCTCTCTTGCCAACTGTTTCAGATATGACGAAAACGTAACCACCTATCTGTGGATTATGTCCTCTTGGAACAAGAACACAAATTGTTGCGAATGGGATGGAGTCACGTGTGACAACCTTACGGGGCACGTGATCGGCCTTGATTTTTTTTGCAGGAGGCTTAAGGGCACTATTCACCCCAACAGCAGCATTTTCTCCCTCCGCCATCTCCAGAATCTTTACCTTTCTTACAATGCCGAACTCAGAATAGGAGCAACTGCGTTCAAAGCGCTCGCTATGAACTTAAACAACTTGAGAGAACTCAGCCTGTCCCGCGGTGACTTGTCGACGGTGCCTCTTGTCTCATTGATGAACTTGTCATCTTCACTAACATCTCTTGTAACGCCCCGACTTCCCACGCCGGGTCGTCACCTTACTTACATACTGAACTTAAACTTGCGGAAAATTTGGGAGAAAATTTTTTTTTTTTCTAAACTTTATTTTAAAACTTTCAACTTAAACTTCATCCTCAAACTCATACTTACTGATAGGTACTTACTCGAGTACCGAACTTTCATACCCTTCTTGAATGCCATCATAATCAAATAATAGACCAACCCGACTTAATGCGGATCGGTACCACATGAGGCAACTTGCTTGTCATACATTCGTAAACTTTGTCATTCATATTTAAAACATCATGAAAATATGAAAACCCTTTTTCATTACAACATATTTTATAGAGTATATTTTTTTTCAAAGTCCGTGGCAGTGTCCATCCCACATTTCACAGTCCGCAGCACCAGCCTTCCACAGTATTGCATCAGAGATTGCTGGCAGGTTGCTTACCTACAGCATAGACGTAAGACGTGAGCTTTCGCTCAGCAAGTACAACTGTTACATCCGCGACGAAAACACATATCATTATGCATGAACCAATTATGACCTCTTATGAATCAAATATGGATTCATAACTTAGCTTAGTTCTATTCCTTTACTTATCATGTGTGCTCATACCGTGGTACATAGCTAAGGAATGGTTGAAGGCGGCAGTCCGTTTTAACTCAAACCATGAAACACAAAGTTTAACATGGAGTAGTTTAGGTAGCCATCCAATCCAACTCAAACCATGAACCATACCCTTTAAACCCGCCTTTGTGGCAAGTCGGTACGACACAACATCTTACTTGTCTTGTTCTTACCAGGTGGTTTAACATTAGTGAACATGCTTCATGATGTCACAATATTACAACATGTAGCATAACATAACCTCATTCATAACATTACACGCCATAACATATCATCACATGCCATAACACATGCCAAACATACCATCACATGCCATAACATATCATCACATTAGGCAAGTAACAACAAAGGGCCTATGCTGTAGGCGGAGTTGTACTTACCTCTCTTGCTATGTCCTGCGTAGTGCTGCTCCTTCTCTGAGTACAGCTGCAGGTTCCCTCCTGCTTGTTGAAGGACATAGGTGAGGTTCTAATTAGTATTGTGGAATGTTGGTGATCTAACCAACATGCCTACATTATCCTAGTTGTATGTCCCTGATACTAGATGTCTTACTGGGTTACAAATAGTAACCTTATGTGCTAAATCATCATATATACCATTAGGGTTAGGTTATCTTCCGAACCTTAGGCTTTATCCTTGTTCATAAACCATTGGGTTACTTCAATTAACCCTATATCTTAGCCCAATTAATTAATCTTGGTATCCTTTAGGGTTATCTTGACTAACCCTTAAGGTTAATTGTAGTCAAACTCTTGGTCAACCAAAGTCAATTTTTGGTCAACTAAGGTCAACCCTATACGGGTCAAACTTGAGCTTTAGGCTTTGGCCCAGTAACTCGGATATCACTTCCGGTTATTACCCGTAATTATCTTGCTTACCCAAATTGGTTAAAAAATCCATTTTCCATTTCTTTGGAAACTTGGGTAAATTAACCTAAAAAAAATCTTTTACTTAACCCCTAAAATTCATAATTTTGAAATGGGTTTTTGTAAAATCATTTAGGGCTGGAAACTGCCTTTGGAACAGTTTCCCTAGTCAAAACAGTGGTTTTGGGGAAAGATACAATTTTTCCGAACTGTTTTTAAAAAATCCTGTGCATGAATTTCCTGTTCCCTGCATAGTCTTTATAAAACCGTGTCAGTTTAAAGATCCATTCCGATTTTGAAAAAGTTGTTTTCATGAAAGTTGTAGCTCTCGAAAAATCCTAAAACTTTCGTGTTTTGAGAAAAATCCAGTTCTGCTTGTATTCTTGTCAGTTTTAATTTGAACATGACTGGTCGTGTAAACTAGGTCTGGGCAGACTAGTCTCGGTTTTCTGTAAAAACAGAGGCCATTGGAGCCTCAATTTGGGGAACTGTCCACGTTACTCCCTAGGAAAAACCCTTCTGAACAACTTTCATGTTTTACGTTTCACCCAGTTCGGCCTCTAAAAGCCTTAAATTTCCACTTTCCCGAAACTGGCCAGTTTGGAATCCGAATTGGCAGTTTCGGTTGTTAAGTCCGGTTTACGTCCTATTTCGCGCAAACTACCTGAACCAAACACGCGGGAGCCTAGAAAGCAAGCATGCAGCGTATTCTATCGTCCCACATGAACAATCATGCAGCTCGAACGGGTCCATGCAAACCAAACCCAAAAAGCTCTAATCCTAGGTTTGCAAGGTTCTAACTTTTGCATCTCATTCAAACAAGCATCAATCATTCACCCTTAAGCTAGCAGCCAAGCATGCACTGCCTAGGGCAGATTTTGGACCAAGAAATTCAGGGGACATACAATTCATCATCCATCTAGCATGCACCCTAATATTCAATCATCATAAGCACATAAATGAACCAAACCACCCTTAAAACACCTAATCAAGCACAATAATTAAACTAAGGGCAAGAAATTAAAATTGTGAGCTTATGCTCTTACATAATCAACATGGAAATACACTTAAATTTCCAATTTAAAGCTCAATTAAAAAGCTTAGGGTTTTGAAAAATACCTTGAACCAATCAAGGGTTGTCTTGGGTTGGTTTTGGGCACCAAAATTCCCATACTACACACGGCTTCTCACCACACTAAGATACCAAAAATTTTGGTTTGGCCTCAAGATTTGTCCTTCACCTAAGGTTCGGCCACACCACCCTTGTAATACCAAAAATTTTAGTTTTTCAACTACTTTCCCCTGCTCAAAACAGTGGCTGCCCTAGACCAAAAAAATGGTCTCAAAACTTGTTTTTGATCTTGTTTTCGGTTGATTGAATCAAACCCGAATTGACCCTAACTTTTCCCCTTAAAATTTTTGGTTTCTCTCTTGGTTTCCCTGCACTCAATAATTCGGCAGCAAGCCTAGAAAAGGGCTGGGAAATTTTGTCAAACTCTCTCCTTAGCTTCCCCTTGCAAACCGAACACTAACCTAGGCTTGGCTTAGGAAAATTTTGGTTTTTCTTGGCTCCCTCTCACTTTTTCTTTCTCAGTTTTGGTGGGCAGAAAATTTGCAAAAGGTTGGCTAGATGTTGTGAATAAAATGAATAAAGGTCACCCCTATTTATAGGCAAAAGGGGAACTTTTAAAAATTACAATTTGACCCCTAAATTTTTGAAAAATTGCCAAAAAGGCATGCAAGAGGTGGCCGGCCATGCTTCTTGGAGAACAAGAAAGAATTTTCTTCTAGAACAAGACACTTGTCTTTAAAGGCTTGGTTCATGGAATTATGATGTCATAAATCCAAATAAGATGATGTCATAAATCAAAAGGTAGGTGATGTCATACTAAGGCCTCGTTTGGCTACTTTTTGAAAAAAGCAATCCCATTTTAAGCTAACACAGATAAATCCAATACTGTGTTCACTAATACACAGTACAATTCAGTACTGTTTTGCTTGACTGCAGTCCAAAATTTATCTGTGTATTTTTGGACTGAAAAATTTTTCTTCTTATTTCTGAAAGTCATTAGGACTTTGATATCCAACTTAGTGTGCTTGATTTTTCTAGGGTGGTCTCATAGCTTATTCTTGTTATTTTGTCTAAAAAGATAATTTTTGCAGTATATTTCTCATACTGCTTATCCTATTACTGTATAGTCATACCTTTGACTTTTTGGTTAACTTTGACTTTCTTGGTCAAACTTTGACTAACATGGAATCATGAAATTTTATCCCGC
This sequence comes from Ficus hirta, assembly GCA_038430175.1. Lineage (NCBI taxonomy): Eukaryota > Viridiplantae > Streptophyta > Magnoliopsida > Rosales > Moraceae > Ficus > Ficus hirta. Next base: position 40,383,095 of record CM076585.1, on the reverse strand, counting down.
CATTTTCCTTAAAATGCCTTATACTAGGCTCAGTAATCCATCGTTGAGTCTCGTAGCTAATTAACCGAGAACTCAAACTTGTACCGATATTCTATTCCAAACATGATCTAGACTTAAGTTTTCCTCATTTAAAGGAAATCTAGAGTCATAAAAATTCGGGTTATTACATCTCTTGATCTCAATTCTTGTCAGTTGCGTGGGGAGCTTCCGAAGAACATTTTCCAGTCACACAAACTCCAGAGCCTTGATTTAGGAGGTAACCATCTTAGTGGCCCGATTCCAAGGTCCTCTTTAAATATTGAATCACTCTTTTACTTGGATCTTTCATTCATCTATTACATTGGTCAACTTCTTGAAGTTTTCAAATATCCTCCTGCTAGCTTTCCTCAAATCTACACTCATTATATTTGTCAGGTAACTTACTCAACGGGACTATACCTTCATGGATATTTGAACTACCATATTTGGTCAGCTTAGTTATCGGCCTTAACTCTCTTACCGGTGAGATTCGCAATTTCCATAGTACTTCATTGCAAGACCTCTATTTGGATGGAAATAAACTACATGGTATCGTTCCGAGATCAATATTTCAGCAGGTGAAACTCCAATATATAGATCTTTCATCAAATAATTTTACTGTTAATGTTGAGTTAGAAGACCTTTCAATGTTAAAAGAGCTAGACACTCTTGATCTCTCATATAACAATGTATCATGGAATTTCAACAGCTCCAAAAACTATACCTTAAACAATCTTTCAAATTTGGTTTTATCTTCTTGCAACCTGATTGAATTCCCTCTTTTTCTCAAGTCTATGCAACGTTTAGGAGGCCTAGACCTTTCCAGTAACCAATTACATGGAAATGTTCCTAAATGGTTATGGGAAATGGGTAAAGATTCATTCACCTCTTTGGATCTTTCAAACAACTCCTTAACATATTTAGAACCACTTCCGTGGAATAACATGCAAACTCTCAATCTTAGCTTCAACTTGTTTTCAGGGCCTCTTCCTGTTTCCTCATCACCTAGCTTAAATTACTTTTCAGCCTCAAAAAATAAATTTGTTGGAGAAATCCCACTTTCTATTTGCAATATGACATCCCTTGATTGGCTTGACTTGTCTAATAACAACTTGAGTGGAAATCTTCCCCCGTGCTTTGGAAATCTTATAAGTAGCGGTCTCTCGGTGTTAGATTTGCGGAACAATAGGTTCGACGGAATGATTCCTCCATCTTTTCCGAAGGGAAACTCCTTGAGGACTTTGAACCTCAAAGGAAATCAATTGGAAGGTTCACTGGCCCAATCATTGCTCAATTGTGAAAACTTGGAATTACTAGACATTGGCGACAACAAGATAAATGGATCATTTCCCCAGTGGTTGGAGTCACTTCCAAAGCTTCAAGTTCTCATCTTGAGATCAAATAGATTCTCTGGTCCAATAAGCAATCCCAAGGTAAGATTTCCCTTCCAAAAGCTGAGAATCATGGACCTCTCCAACAATGAATTCACAGGTCATTTACCAATAAAATATTTGGAGAATTTTACGGCCATGATGGATGCACATATGGATCACCTACAATACATGGGATCGACGGGAGGATATTATCAAGACTCTGTGGTGCTTGTGATAAAAGGATTTGAGCTTCAGCTGGAAAAAATCCTTACCATCTTCACCACCATTGATTTCTCTAGGAATCATTTTCATGGAGAGATCCCAATGTCACTTGGGAACCTCAAATCTCTCAAGGGCCTCAATTTTTCTCACAACAAGCTAACTGGTCAGATTCCACCGGTGTTGGGAAACTTGAGCAACCTTGAATGGTTAGACCTCTCCTCAAACAAGCTTTCTGGAAACATACCACTGCAATTGGCTACCAATTTGAATCAACTTGAAATCTTAAATCTTTCAAGCAACGAGTTGGAGGGACAAATACCTCGTGGTACTCAATTCAATACATTCAGTAATGATTCATACAGTGGAAACCCGGAATTATGTGGATTTCCACTGTCTAAATTATGCAGCAATGATGAGGCACAACAACACGATCAAGATGATGATGATGGAGATAACAAGAGTGCAATGATTGAATGGAAGGTGGTGATGATGGGATATGGAAGCGGACTAGTGATCGGAATATCTGTTGGATACATGGTGCTTTTCAATATAAGCTTCGATTTTTGGTTCTTCAAAAGATTTGGAGGAGGACGTCGTCATAGAGCCAGCACTCGCTCAAGAGGGAGGAGAAGGTCAAACTAGCAAGCAGAGAAAAACAGAGTCTCATAGCAAGTCTGGAAGAGTAAGTTTATAATGTATTTTGCAGTTATGAATACTTGTTTCTTTATAAGAATGAATAGTTTCTGTAACATAATTATTTTCCTTTCTCTTGTGGTTGGAAGATTTATGAAGAGTAGTGTTGATGATCAAATTGGCATGGATTAAAGCATGACTCAAATGAGACCACTATCGTGTGTCGTTTAACTAATTTCTTGTTCCATAAATCTGTAATAAGAGTGCCTAATGAAATTTAACCATTATTGAGAATTCGGTCATAGGAAATCCTGACGTTGCGAAGTTTGTATTTTAAGTTCTTTTTCAATGGAATTGTCAGTTTTGCTTTTGTTTAACGTATAATATAAATCTAATTATATACATATATATAACTATATAATTATCAGATCTAAAAGAATAGAAAACAAACACTAAACTCTTGAAGATCTGTCTCTTCATCACAAACAGATTCTTCAAAACTCAATTACCCTGCAACTCAACACGTTAAAAAAGAAAAGAAAAGAAAAATACTCGTCTACACTAACATTGACATAATTCGTTTGTATATCACATGATTATTCATGATTTAAAATTTAATTATACTACAAAAATCCCTTTGTAAATAGGAGAGTTTGATTAATAACGAAGGTGAAGCATCTTTGTCTTTTGAATTTTGCTTATTTCATCATCTATTAGAACAAAAAATGACATTAATTGTGGAATTCCAAATACAATTGACATTTAACTGATGAATAACGACGAAGATTATCTTTTTTCTTTTCTCGCTTTTTGGTCTATTATTCAGTAAATCAAGAGCCACTTGATTGTTGACACTTGGAACATATAAGCCGAATTGCATTGGAATTTGGAAGTGGGCAAGGTCTGATGAAAAATAAAATGTCCAGCCCAAAAATTAAGTTAGATCCCTGTATTTTGTCTCACTAGAAAGGCCTAGACTTGCATTCTGTTTTGGACCATTTCTTCCATTTAATTTGGAGTGGTCTTTTAAATATACATACTTGGCAGTAAAATGTTTGTGATGTCATTTAAACGATATAAAATGATCCATTTAGTAATCTAAAAAGAAAAATAAAATGTTACCCGTCCTAATAAATTTAACTTCATTTGAATATATATGCAGAAGTGATATTATTAAAAACAATTCTCTCTATTCTATTTAAGCTTTAAAACACCAAAAATTTTTGTTTAAAATGTGATTGAGATTAACTATTTTTCTCTTGGTTCAGAAAGAAAAGAAGAATAAAATCCTATACATATGCCCTATCATAAATTGTCATGAATATTGAGGTTTTGTATGATTTATTGATTTTTTTTAATATTTATCCAGATTTACACATATTCAAATGTTCTCTTCAGTTGTATATTTTGAGGTTACTTATTTGTTTTCATTATCGCATTACTTTCAAATCCATATATTCTTTGAAGATTTAAGTATAACTAACTATTGCTATTGTAACATACTTTCTAAGTACTGTTTAGATCCAAGTCAATTACAGATTTTATGGTATCTCTTGTATTGTAAAATCTTTTCACCGAGTTAAATAAAAACTAGTCAATAGTCAAGGTATTATGGAAGCAAGAGATTGAATATACTTTACTCTAAATTTTAAAGTTTAGAATTCAAAATATTGTGAAATTAGATACTAATGTAGTTGATTTTGATAAATTTATTGAGATATTAAATTTTAAATATGAATACTTAAAAATCAAAATTTAAAGTGGAAATTGGACTTTTTTTAAAAATATTATAAAAATGTAATAATTAAAAAAATTTTCATGAGTTAAAATAAACATCTAAACTAACATTATTGGTTTTTGCTTCACACGATTATTCATGCGTTATTTTTTTAATTACACTATTAAAATCTCTAATACATGACGATAAGATTCCTAAACACCGAGATTAATGCTAAAACTTTTTTTAAATTTTTTCTTCTTATTAATTTTTTAATCATTACCATTCTCGCTAAGTGGGTCCAACGAAGCTAATAATGTATTCTATCTAATATTTGACTAATTTCATACGGGTCAAATAAGGAACCACCTGATTTCCGGTATTTGGAAAAAAGTGAAGCAACTAATTTGTCTACTTCAATTTCGGTCATTTCATGTCTATTTTTACAAGGAAAAAAAAAAGAGAGAGAAAGTAGTAGAATTCCAAATACAAGACATACACATACTAGTGAGAAATGAGGAAGATTTCTTTCTTTCTTTTCAGCAAGTCACGGACCATTTGAAAGCTGACACTTGGAAAATATAAGCTAATTTGCATTGGAAATGGTAAGTTCAGAAGAAGAAAGAAAATGTCCAACCCAATAAATAAGTTACACAAGCAATAGGATTTGTCTCCGTTATCTCACAAATGGTTTATATGATTTATCTAATGGGACTACATAAGACTATTATATATAAGTATCAGGATCTAATCATTTTCAAGTTACTGTGATCCTTAATAGAATTCATGTTCAATACAGAAGACACATATTTCATCAAGATTTTGATTTGGTATTCCTTTTCACTTTTTTCATGTAATAAAGTTGTCAATATATATGTAAATATATGAGAAGTTACAATCATCTAGATAATTATGGAAATTTTATACGTGATGGACGACATAGATTAGTGTGCAAATACTTATTACATGTTACAATATGACACATCCAATTATCACCAATTATCATCAATTAATTATAAAACGTATTGTTATGATTTGTTTTGTAATTATGAATTTAGCAAATTAGGGGCGTCTAATATGAAATCTTATCATACTGAGTAAACTGATGATATACTCATGGTAAGCCACGGATTTTCTCTGCCAAAAATCTGGGCAGCTTTCTGTCAGTGATTTGCAGGCCACTTTTTCGCTATTTAAATGCCACAGTGGGCTCCAGCCCAACAGAGAAAATAAATATCCGAGTGTTAGGAACGTTTTTTGCGGAAACAACGATCGTAAAATTCCGACTCTACGGCATTGTTTGGGACGTTTTCCCAAAACCTGTGCAAGCAGTTTTTTTTTTTTTTTTTTTTTAAAAAAAGAAGATAAGCAACAGTTTTCGTTTTTTGAGGAAACGAGACGCTTAGCGGGCAAATCGGATTTTGAACTAAACATGAAAGTTTTAGAACATTAGAAAATGAACATTTTTCTTAACAAAGTGTTGTCAAATTCCTGACGAATTTTAAGATTGTCAATTTTTATAGAAAATTTTAAAAATAGACAAAAGAAGGATTTTGGTTTCCGGTGTTTTAAAATTTATAAAATTTGGACCCATGAGTCATTGAGAGCAAGAAAAATGATTTTCACTTTTTGTGTTTAAATGTGACGAAGACAACTAGAACCAATAATGATGTCCCAAATTCTTTTCACAAACAAATAAGTGCAAAAGTTAATAGTTTTAAAAATGAGTATTTTAACTCAACATCGATCTTCCGATGTTCAAACAAGAGAATTGGAAAAAACAAAAAAGAAAAAAAGAAAAAAAAAAGCCTCATTTCAAGTCTAGAAGTGTTTCAGAAAGCCAAGATCAAATTTTTACATCCTTTTCCAAGTATTGAAACAGTCCGGATATAAATTCATCAAAAAAATAATAAGAAGAAGAAGAAGAGACAAATAGAGTATTAGACTGATAATCTTATCAGATTTGTTTTTCAGGCAGAAAATATATCAGTTGCTAGCTAGCTGTACGCTAAAAAACTTGTTCAGTACAAGAAAAGTTCAAACCTTACTTACAGTATGAAGTTCAATTGTTTTCTTAAATATTTTACTGTGCCATGTTGTGTAAACATGCTCACATTTTTAAACGCATGATAACTAAGTAATGATAACAAGATAAGAATAAGTCAAGTAAATGACGCACCAATCTCCACTAAGGGAAGGATAAAGATCTCCAAAAGGATGAGATATTCATAACTTATGTCAAGGACCGATAGTGAGACTGTGTGGGTTGCTCCCCCAGATCCCTTTTTGGTTGCGTGTACTCGGTACAATCACATGCGCCCATTACAAACAATTTAAGATGAAAATTAAATTAACAAACAATTTTTTTTTTTTTTTTTGGTTCTAATCCTAAGATGGGACGAAAAAAAATTAAAGTTTCTGAAAGCACAAAAAAATCTCTGAAACTTTGCCAGTCTTTATTTATGCCTGGGCATGAGCAGTAGCAATAGCTAGACGGCTACAGGCCACTAAACATGTGTTCGTAAACGGACTATTGATTGAAATATGTTATATATTTTATTATGAGTAATGAATTAAATAATGTCTTTTTGGACTAGAAGACTTGCAGTGTGCCCCTTTCTTTTTACCTAGGCTATGTTTGGAGAATTAGTTCAAACATAAATTTTTAATCTCAGTTTTTGTCTTTTTTTGAAAAAAATTTTTATCTTTTCTAAAAAGTCAACAAAAATTATTATTGAAACTTAAAATTTTTAACTCAAACTCAGTTACCAAACGGACCCTTAATTGGGATGTTTTGGATATCTGTGATATAATAAGTTACACTCTCACGCTATTTATTAAAGAAAATACCATGAGTGGTTTGGTATTTGGGATTTCCTATTGTAGTTGTGTGTATGTGTTAGCTATTCTGGTCAATAATAATTCCTTACCCAAGCATACAAACCCATAAAATATGAATATGTTTCCAATTTGCTTATATGAGCTTGCGTCTGACATACTGTTTTGGAATGTAATATTTAGATTGAAATTGGTTGACTTTTCAAAATATTAGTACAATTTTTGTTAACATTTCAGAAAAAATACAAAAACTGAGATGAAAACTTTAGGTTTAAATTTGAAAGTTAAACGGTGTATTTTTGGATAACTTTCTAACAAAGAGAAAAGAATGTTCGACAGAAAAGCTTATATATCTTAGACGTTTAATAACATTGAGACACTACAGATTTTGGATTGATGGTCCTTGATTTGTAAAACTGATTGGTGCATGTAAAATATGATATGGATTTAATGAGACGTATGAACTTATATAGCTCTACTTAGAGCTAAGTTACACATTTTCTCTGTGCTTATGATTCATTGTTTCTCTATGTTACATATTTTCAGAAACGTTCCACTCTTTCCCTGTAATACACATTTTGGCCCCGGATTTGTGGTAACCTTGATGAAACAAAATTACGAAGAAGGAAATTAACCATAATCCATAACCAAAATGAGTGGATAAATGAAGCAAAAAATAAAAGGCCAATTGCTTAGCAATCCCAAATTCAACGATGCTAGAAAAATTTCAAATCTGGCATTTTATCAAGACTCAGAATTTTTTATTTCCTAATGTAATCACGTTTAGGGATTATTAGTTTTGATGACAATCATGAATGATGAAATCTTGTAAAAATAAATGCTTGTCAATTTTTGTTTGATTGAGATTTCCAACTACATAATTAGTTCAAAATCCAAGAAAATTTCTATAACACATAAATTAATCATAAAATGACAGTGATTGAAAAATCTCAAAAATTGGAATCATCATGTTTTTCTCTCTCATAAAATTTTTCTTTTCTTAGTGGTATTTTTCTTCCCCATGTATTTACATATCTCACAATTAACTTACATTTGTTTTGTCGGCCAGAGATGAAATTTTTTAAGTTAAAGTTGACTGATCTTTTAAAAACTAATTATAAATTTTATTGACTTTTCAGAAAAAGACAAAAACTGAAATGAAAAAAATACAGTTTAGTTGGAATTAAATTTATGCAATAAACGAAACCTTAGTTTTTCAACAAAGAATCCATGGGTTCTTCAAGCAGCCAGAGTAGGGAATTAAATGGGGTGGGTCAAATGGGTACCCGCCCCGTGGGGCGGGTATTACCTGCAACTTATGGATTGCGGGGCGGGGCGGGGCTGGTCATGACCAACAAAGGTGCGGGTCGCGAGGCGAGGTGGGGCTGGTCTTCGGCGACTCCTAAGACTAGGTCCGTGAGATCTGCATCTAACTCCTCCTCAACAACTTCTCTCTCCCTCCCGACAAGGCCCTCACCGTCTATGTCCAGTCCCCTGGCTCCCCCCCTCCATCTTCTGCGGCGCCGTCACTCTCGACAGCCCCTCCGCCGTGCTCTCTCTCTTCTGATCCATCTTCGCCGCCGACGATGGCGAACAGCTCCAGATTGTAGCTGCAGCGCCACCGACGTCGGCCAAGATCGGGGTGTGAGGGGAGGAGCTGGTGGCGTTGCCGTCGCTGGATGCGGCGGTAGAGAGGAGGATAGGGAGGGTGGCGATGAAGATGGGGAAGAATCTGTTCCAATTTCATGCAATCGTTTTGAGGCGGTTGACGGGTCAAAGCTGGTGGTGCCAATAGATATTCTGGACAGGTGCCCCTAACTCACCCCGTTTACATATTTAAAAAAAAAAAAAAAGAAAAAAAGAAGAAAGAGTATAAATTTTTTTTTAATGCTCAGCGGGGCAGGGCGTGTACCCACTGACCCACTCGAGTTTGACCCGCCTGCACCTGCACATAAATTGGGCAGGTATTTGCAAGGTGGGTTACTGTGCAGGGCAGGGTGGGTCGGCTTAAAACCCGCCCCGCCCCATCCTACCTCGCCCTATTTACATCCCTAGGCCGGAGCCTGCCCACGTTCATCAACGGCTCGAAATTGCTGAGCTTCCGAACACGTCCGTCTCGTAGGGCACGGAATTTCTATATTAGTAATTCTTAGCTTGATAAATCTTCGTCTTTTTATCTATTTATTGAAAATACAATGTGTATGGTGGGTTTTATGTATTTTTTACTCTTCAATTTTTCTGGTCATTGTCAAATTTTAAATTTTTTCTTTTTCTCCTTCACAATTTTTTACTAGTTTTATCGTTTTCTTTAAAACTATCGTTAAAATATATTTTTTATTTTGCACCATCGGCGTCCTTTGAATTTATTGCATAATTACAAACTATTTAAAACTCTTATTTTGATAATTTACATAATGAATTTACAATTTTTCTGCGATGCAAAATCTTAAGATACTTAATTAAGCTACAACATGATTATCTTAGGCCTCGTTTGGTTCACCATTTTGAACCCAAAATTTTCATCTCAGTTTTTGTCTTTTTCTGAAAAAGTTTTTTGTCTTTTCTGAAAAAGTTTTTTGTCTTTTCTGAAAAGTCAACAAAAATTACTATTTAAACTTAAAATTTCCAACTCAAACCGTTTCACCAAACGGACCCTTAATAATCAATTGATGAAACATGGTTTGTCTTTTGCCAACGATTGGTCTCGGACGTTTATTTAATAAAACAATAACCAAGTTGCAGAGGCTTTAAAGTGATCAATGCTAGTTTCATAATGAACGTGTATTTCAATTCTGTTAAGTCAGAGGAAAAAATAATTACCAAAATTCTGAAGCTAGCTTCTTTAGTTTGAATCAAGATATTATCTAATACTAATATATTTTTATTATATCGCTGTGAATATTTCCATCTCTAAGCAAGATCAATTTCAATGTTAGGATTGTTTTTAAATTCATAATAATGAGAGACAAACAAACCCAACCCACCCAGAAAATACCTCATCGGGCAGAAACAAATTATGCTAATATTTGATATAATTACTTCCTTCTCCCGCAAAGACTTATAAGAACAGACACAAATAGAAATAAATCCTTCCAATAAATGTTCTATTTTGCACAAAACATGGGTATAGTCTTGACACTGAAGACGTAGAAAATGGAAGTCTAGAGCTGGATTTACCTGGAATTTTTATAGTATTAATGCTGTGATGAAACCTCTATGTAACTCGTATAAAAGACGTCTAACCCGTAAGATAAGTCATTGATTTAATGGAACCAGAAAATAAGTTGTGGGATCAAGCAAACAAAGGGGACCTACAAAGACTCCATGATCTTCTGATCCAATTAAATCATGCGGGCCATATTCATCAATAGTGACTCTTTGATCAAAGTCCAGTACAGAGATTGACTATTAGAAGTCTTGCCGTTGGAAGACCTCTAGACTTGTGATACACTTCTTCTACACGGCACAGCGGTAGACAAGTCACTAAAGACTTTGATGCAAAATCTATAACTTCTCTGGTACTTTCTATGCACCTAATCAATTTTTAAAGTTTCCTAGATGATATGTGTTTGGGGGACTTATTTTAATTTTTTTAGGAATTTTTCGTTGTATGCTTTAATTAATTAGCATAGACATTCTTTTTCTCTTATTAGGTTTTTTCCTATGGCTTAATTTTTACTAGTAAGATTTTTAATGAGGTTTATTATAGAAACTTACTTACAAAAACATAGTTTCACCTTAGCCTTTTGCTGATGGTTTATGTTAATTGGGTGGTTTTTAATTTAGATGGGATTTACCATTGGGATTGTAATATCTTGGTTTGTTTCCTTTAAATTTTTTTTTTTTTAATTTTCTTGTATTTTGATAAAGTGAGTTTGGGGCTAGGTGTGTGATGGATTAAGGTTTTGAGTGCCAATCTTATTGGAATGCTTAATCTTACCCTGATATCAATTGCCTATTATCTTCATTTAAAAAAATAAAAACACCTATTAACATGGAAATTGAAGAAGGTAATTCATGCTTTTAAAATCTATTGAAGTTCTTTTGTTGTTGTTGTTATTATTATTATTATTATTTTAAGAATGAAGGTTTTGTTTAGTTGTTTCCATTGTATTAAAAAAAAAAAAAAAGAGCAATTTGGTTAGGATCTTCTCATATGAGATATGTCCGTTTATGAATAATGAAGGTTCTTTTTTTTTTTTCCCCCTATTTCTTGACTTTTAATGTTTAAATATGAGGAAGTTTCCTCATTCTGAGCAGCGATATTTTCCTTTGTGTTAAGGGGAAAAAAACATCTTAAAGAAGTTTAAATATGTAAAAACGATTTTTAAAATAAAAAAGATGATATTCATTTGAAGTTAATTGATTGATACAAAAGATTTAGTTAAAGTAATTAATATGATGATCTATTTATGGTGATTGAGGTAAAAAAATACTGGGAAATAGAAAAATAAAACAAAAACATGTCAAATTATTGTTTTATGGGTATATCATTTATGCACAATGGTACTAAATAATTTATCTAAAAGTTAATACAACGTTCAACCCAAAAATAGTGGTTTTAAAATTATGAGGACTTATAACAGGACATGCGTCAAAATTTGTTTGCCTTGCTTAGACTTTTGAGTTCCAAATATGGTCGTTGTGGAATTGAATTATTGATTTTTATTGTCGGTTGTTTGCACAGTAGCCTTTGGAAATTATGTAATACCACGTCACACATTTTCCTACGCTATAAATGTGCATGGTCGTATGGCCTGTCATTGCACACAAACTCTTCCCACAAATATCTATTCTAGAGTCCATAAACAAAGTTTGACGGTTTTATACTTGTCTGAGAGAATGATGGTTTGGTTTCTTCCATGGCTGAGTCTCCTTCTATTTCTCCTTCCTTCTCAATTCTACTCTTCTTCTTCATTTCCACCCTCTCCCTTTACTCCTCCTCCTCCTCCTCTGTGCCATCCCCATGAAAGCTCTGCTTTGCTCCACTTCAAGAACTCTCTTTCCATAAAAAACTATACTTCTTACTTTTCTTATTATTATGGTGATTCTTTAGGAATTACTAATCCTAATAGTACAGTGTCTTGGAATATGAGCAGGGATTGTTGCACATGGAGTGGAGTCACATGTGATGAGGTCTCTGGTCATGTCATTCGGCTTGATCTTTCCTGCAGTCGGCTTGATGGTGTTATCCACTCCAACAGCAGTTTGTTCCTCCTCACTCGTCTTCAAACTCTTATCCTCTCCCGTAATTGGTTTCATGGTTCAATCTCGCCCCAATTTGGTAGGTTTTCAAGTTTGATTCACCTTGACCTTTCTTATTCTGGTTTCACAGGCCAACTCCCTCTTGAGTTCTCTTACTTGTCTAGTTTGGTTACACTTGATCTTATTAGTTACTCTGATTTGAGACTAGAGACATCTAGTTTGAAACGAATTGTTGCAAACTTAACTAGTCTTAAAGAATTGAGATTGAGTTATGTCAGTTTGTCTTTTGCCTCACCTAATTCTTTTATGAATCTGTCAACTTCTTTGACATCTCTTGATCTTTGTTCCTGTGGACTGAAAGGAGAGTTTCCAGAAAATATTTTTCACCTTCCAAGACTTCAGAAGCTCGATTTAAGTTACAATGAGAATCTCAGTGGTTCATTTCCTCAATATAATTGGAGTAGCCAATTGAGAAATTTGAATCTTTCTGGAACTGGATTTTTGATAGATTTACCTTATCTTACCAAAACTTTGAAGTCTTTGAATACTCTATTTCTCAAAAACTGCAAGTTGCGAGGATTGTCTCTTGCACTTCTTGGCAACTTAACACAAATCACATCCTTAGACCTCTCTTTTACTAACGTTGGTGGTCAAATCCCACGGTCCTTTCTTAATCTAGAGAAATTGTCTCATTTAGATCTTTCTAGTAATAATTTAATAGGTCAGCTCCCTGACATTTGCAACAACTCCACAAAAACAACTTTTTCGTGTGATTTTTCAAAACGGTCCTTTCTTAATCTAGAGAAATTGGGTTCTGTTCCCTTGAATTTGAAAGCCTTGTCCTTGCATAATAACTTACTTAATGGGACGATACCTACTTGGTTATATTCCCTACCATATTTGCAGGATCTAGATCTAAGTAGCAACCAATTCACTGGTCACATTGACGAATTCCAATATTCTTCTTTGGTTACTCTTGGATTAGAATCTAACAAACTACAGGGCTTTATTCCACGATCGATTTTTCAGCAAGTGAATCTTGTGTATTTATATCTTTCATCAAATAACTTGAGTGGATCCACTTGGTTAGACCAGTTTTCAAAATTAAAAAATCTCAACTCTGTTGGTCTTTCTTTTAATAGCATATCAAGGGATTCCATCAACTCCATCATATCTGCTTTGCCCAATACCCTTCAATACTTGCATTTGTCTTCGTGCAACATCAGTGAGTTCCCACTCTCTTTAAGAAGCTTTGAAAATTTAGAAGCCTTGGACCTTTCCAACAACCAAATTGAAGGGATTGTTCCCCCATGGTTTTGGAACGTTGGGAAGCATTCATTGTGGTTTCTAAATATTTCTCACAATCTTTTAACACATATGGAGCAAATTCCTTGGAAAGAACTAGAACAAATTGACCTAAGCTCCAACCGGCTTCAAGGTCATCTTCCAATTCCACCACCTTCAACTTTTCTGTTTTCAATCTCAAACAATCAACTCGTTGGAGAGATACCTTCTTTGTTTTGTGATCTTTTTGGTATCGACACGCTTGATTTGTCAAACAACAATTTGATTGGGAGCATTCCTCCATGCTCTGGACTCCTAAGAGTAACAACGGGATGTGGATTCAGGATCGTTAACCTTCATGGGAACCAGTTGGAAGGGTCACTGCCCCTTTTTTTGCAAAACTGTGAATATTTGGAAATTTTAGATGTTGGGAACAACAAGCTTAATGGATCCTTTCCCCATTTTTTGGCATCTCTTCCAAAGCTTCAAGTTCTTATCCTGAGATCTAATAGATTTCATGGTCCAATAAGCAATCTAGAGGTGAGATTCCCCTTCCAAACGTTAAGAATCATGGACCTGTCCAACAATGAATTCACAGGTCTTTTACCGGCAGAATATTTTCAGAATTTTATGGCCATGATGGATGCTCATTCAGATGTTTTGGAATACATGGGACAATATCCAGGAGGTGGCACCTATTATTCTGTGACAATGTCAGTCAAAGGAAACTTCCTTGAGCTTCCAAAAATCCAAAAAATGTTCATGACCATTGACATGTCAAGCAATAACTTCACAGGAGAGATTCCGAAGGTGATTGGAAAGCTCAATTCACTCAAAGGACTGAATTTTTCTCACAACAAGTTGTGCGGTTTCATTCCTCCATCGTTGGCAAACTTGAGCAATCTTGAATGGTTAGATCTCTCCTTAAACAGGCTTTCTGGTCATATTCCATCACAATTAGCGGAAGATTTGAATCAACTTGCAGAATTAAATCTTTCCAACAATAGACTAGAAGGACCAATACCTCGCGGGAAGCAATTTGAAACATTCAAAAGCGATTCATATGGTGGAAACCTGGGATTATGTGGATTCCCTCTTCCCAAATCATGCACCAATGATGAAGCACAACAAGACCAAGGTGATGATGATGATGGAGAGCACGAGAGTGGAATGACTGAATGGAAGGTGGTGATGATGGGATATGGAAGCGGGCTGGTGATCGGAATCTCTGTGGGATACATGGTGCTTTTCAGCAGAAGCTTCGATCTTTGGTTCTTCAAAAGATTTGGAGGAGGACGACGTCGTAGAACCAACACTTGCTCAAGAGGGAGGAGAAGGTCAAACTAGCAAGCAGAGGAAAACAGAGTCTCTTGACAAGTCTAGAAGAGTAAGTTTGTAATGATTTTGCAGTTATAAATACTTGTTTGCTTATAAGAACCAAATATTATCCGCAACATAACTATTTCCTTTCTCTTGTGGCAGGAAGATGCATGAAAAGTAGTGTCGATGATCAAATTGGCATGGATTAAGGCATGACTCTGATGAAGCCACTATCTTTTCGTTTAGTTAATTTCTTGTTCCATAAATCTGTATTAAGAGTGCTAAATAAATTGTAATGCTTATTGAGGATTTGATCATAAGAAATTCTGATGTTATGAAGTTTGTATTTTAGTTCTTATTCAATTGAATTGTCATCTATGCTTTTGTTTGCATTTGCGTGCTTTGATGTGTTTTTTTCAACTTATTTGAACCAAAAGAATTTCTGTTTTCTCATAATTGTCACTATGAGGATATTTTATATGTGTGTTCATTGCCTTCAGCTTCATGCATTCAGATTTCATTTCATATGCATATAAGAACTTGTCATTATTTTGGAAACAAACATATGCATAAAAAGAATTAAAGAATTTTCCTCCACAAAGATATAAGAATTTTTTATTTTTTTTATAAGATAGAGAAAGATTATGAATATGGATTGTATAAACGCTATAAAACGCCTTCATATATGGAGCTCTGGTTTTCTTCAATCCAATTGCTCAAACACAAGACAAGTCATGTAGGCGTATTCCTTTTTGTTTTTTAAGCTTAAACAAATGATTAATTTTTGAAAAATTGAGTCGGATGGCATATTTTGGTCACCTAATATAATAGTGATTGAACTTTTATTTATTAAGCAAAATAACTATTTGTATTTTTCTTTTTCTAAATTTAATCGATCAATGATTAACTTGAAAATTGATGATTTATGTTATGATTAATCAAAAGTTGACTACTGTTAATTACTGATTTATCAAATCAACAATGTTAAGTGTCTATCACTAAGTGATCAATAATTAATTAGCCCAATTTGATTAAATCAACTTTAACTTTATTTTGTAAACATCTTAGATTCCCATTTTTTTTTCTTTCTTTTTTGTAATTTTTTTATTTGTTAATTCTCCATTCTTTATAAAAAGTAAAATTATTTTTATAATTAATCTTTCTGACGTTTATGTATCTAAAAAAGAAATATGGATATATTTCAAATCAATATCTCTAGTTTGAATATCTATATAGATAACCATATAATAATGTGTGTGTATATATATATATATATATGTATACGTATATAGGTGTTGTATGGCATGAACATGAAAACACCACAAGCCAGGTCCATTGGCCCAGCTGTGGGCTGAAAGCCCACGGCCAGGGGAAGCCTAACAGGCTGGCCATGTTGCATCAACCGAAAAAAAGAGAGAAAAAAATAAGTAAATAAATTTAAAAAAAGAAAAAAGAAAAATAAAGTAAATATATTAATTAATGGAGAATCTTTTGACATGGAGATTACTGAGAAAGGTAAACACTCCAAATAAATAAATAAACTTTAACCACTCTTTTACATTACCCATTTTGAGAAAATGAACCATCACCTGAATTGTAACAATTGAGCCTAAAAAATGTGAAAAATTCTTCATTTCCTACCTCTAGCTTCAGCTGATTATAACAACCCCAAAAATAATTAGTTATCAAATTTTAAACCCAATTAACTGCCGATAAAAGGGGTGTGGTAGTATGAACACCACTTTTGTTTTTTCGCTCTCTTTTCAATAAAAGAAAGCCTTTTCTCTTCTCGAACACATTGAGTCCGAATTTTAACGAGCAAAAACACCAAGAAATCTCTTCTATAACCTTTTTTTTCAACTTTCAAATCATTAAGCTTTAAGAGAAGATCGTTATCTCATCGGTTTTTAAGATAAAACACTAGTATATCACTAGTTTTCAAGATTAAAGTTTTAGTTTTTAAACTTGTGATGAAATATGTTTATTTTCCAACTTCTAGTTCCTCATCACAAGAGTTCATGAAAGCCTCCAAGCCCTCAAAAGAGCCACAAACTCCATCAACAGCACTAACGTATACATTTTTCCATAAACTAGCAAGTTTTATATGTGTGTTCATTGCCTTCAGCTTCATGCATTCAGATTTCATTTCATATGCATATAAGAACTTGTCATTATTTTGGTAAAAACATATGCAAAAAAAGAATTAAAGAATTTTCCTCCACAAAGATATAAGAATTTTTTTTTTTTTTTTTTTAAAGATAGGGAATGATTATGAATATGGATTGTATAAACGCTACAAAAGGCCATCATATATGGAGCTCTGGTTTTCTTCAATTCAATTGCTCAAACACAAGACAAGTCATGTAGGCGTATTCCTTTTTGTTTTTTAAGCTTAAACAAATGATTAATTTTTGAAAAATTGAGTCGAATGGCATATTTTGATTACCTAATCTAATAATGATTGACCTTTTATTTATTAAGCAAAATAACCATTTGTATTTTTTTTTAATTTAATAGATTTGATCAATCAATGATTGACTTGAAAATTGATTATTTATGCTATGATCAATTAATAGTAGACTTCTGTTAATTACTATTTTATCAAATCAACAATATTAAGTGTCAATCACTAATTGACCAATAATTAATTAGCCCAATTTGATTAAATCAACTTTACCAAATAATTCTCTTTTTTTTTCTTTTTTTGTAATTTCTTTATTTGTTAATTCTTCATTTTTTATGAAGAGTAAAATTGTCTTTATAATAATTCTTTTAGACGTTTATATAAATAAAAAAGAAATATGGACATATTTCAAATTAATATCTCTAATTTGAACATTTATGTAAATAACCACAATAATAAATGGAATATAATAATGTGTATATATATATACACACATATATGTGTGTATGGCATGAACATGAAAACACCACACGTCAGGCCCATTGGGCCCAGCTGTGGGCTGAAAGCCCACGGCCAGGGGAAGCCTAACAGGCTGGCCGTGTGGCATCAGTTAAAATAAAAATATATTCCCTATATTAAAATAAGTAATTAACAGTTCAGTATCCCTATATTAAAATAAGTAAATAAATAAAGTAAATAAAATTGCAATTCTAAGTAATTAACAGTTCAGTATCCCTACTTAGAGCATCTCCAATGCAAGCTAAAAGGTTGTATTAATGGTAAATTTTGACATTTCAATTAAAAAAGTGCTCTATAATGAAGTGCTATATTTTATGCTAAATTTTGTGATAAATTTGCCACAAGAAAAAACCAATGCCAAATTTAACATCTAATTCTTATTGGTTATTGGCTTGACTTTTATCATGTAATTAAAACAATAATTTCATTTTTAAATTATTTAAATACTCAATACTCATTTTTACTAGTTACAAAACATAATAATAATGAAAAAATGTAGAAATAGCATAAAATATTAGAGTATATAATAACATAATATTATTTTTCACACTTTCTTTTTAACAAATATAGCATTGACATAAATCAATGCATTGGAGATGGTCTTATGATATGCATTCTTATTCTTGCTGTCCCATTAAGACTAGTTCTCAAGGGATAGTCCAAAAGAAAAAAACATGCACGACTAAACTAACATAGCATAAGTCTTTTCTGCTTCACATGATTATTCACGGTTAATGATATAATTATACTACAAAAATCCCATTGTAAATAATATATCCATTAATAGCGAGGATGCTGCCAGTTCTTTTTTTTTTTTTTTTTTTTATTTTTTTTTATTTTAACTTTCCTCTTATTGTTTTATTATTTTTATTATTATTATTCTTGTCAAGCGGGTCCAATGAGTTAACATATTTTATTATTGATGTACTCAAAATGTCATAAATCATGGACCACCTGATTTTTGACATATTGAAAAAAGTGAAACATTTATTTCTATTTTAAATTTGGTCATTTCAATATCTACTTTAGAACAAAAAAAATGTGTGGAATACCAAATACACATGGCATTCACTAATGAGCAATGTTTCATTCTTTTCTCGCTTTTTAGTATTTATTTTGTAAATCACGAACCACTTGATTATTGACACTTAGAAAATATATAAGCCGAATTGTAAAAACATTTAAATAACATAAATTTAAAGACAATTATACCAGTATGACATAAAAAATTAATACAAAACTAACATGACACAAAATTAAATTAAAGTTAACTAAATTTTGTATCATGTTTATCAAAAATAAGGAATTTGTATCATATTGATTAACAGATGAAGAAAAGGTGGTTAATTAGGTAATTTTCTCAGGGAATTTGGAAGTGGGCAACGCATGTCTGATGGAAAAGAAAATATCCAACCCAAAAAATAAGTTTGATAATAACCCTATATTTTGTCTCACTAGGAAGACTTTTGACTTCTGTTCTTTTTCACTATTGAAAAACATGTCCATTATAATTTTGGAAATTTGGTCTGATAATGCCTAAAAAAATCGAAGCAGGTTGAATAATTTCCTTGTCATCATCTTCCAAAAGGTTGCAGAAAATGGAAAAGAATAATAGTAACCATAAAGGAAACTTACAGGAATTTGGTCCATTTGGCATTCCGTTTGGAAAAAGTTTTTGAGCACTACTCAAAACAGTTTTTACTGGATTCTATCTCACAAAAATTTGAATTTGAATTTTTCAAATTTAGATTTCAAAACTATGATTCAAATGGACCCATATAAACGGTTCAGTTTTTTCTTATTCCTCTCGCCTACAATAACTTTAAAAAACCAAAAAGAAGAAACGAAGAGACAAAAGCAAACATTCTTTTTCAAAAAAGTTAATAGATGCTGTTTTTTTTTAATTAGTTTTTATATGCTCTCTCTGTGTTAGTCGGTACGAAAAGTAACGTATGTTATGCGCGGTGCGTCGGAGTCTTTGAAACAGAGCCACTAAAACTTTTATCAACATTTTCTACAATAACTTTTAAAAACCCAAAAAATTAAAAAAAAAAAATAAGAAGAAAGAAGAACGAATAGACCAAAGCAAACATTAATATTAAAAAAGGTTAACAGATGTGTCCTTTCTATTACTTTTTATTTTTTTAATGCTCTCTTCGTGTTAATCGGTACGAAAAGTAATGTATGTTACGCGTGTTGAATCGGAGTCTTTGGTCTTGTTGGATTGTTGGATCAATTTTCATTCAAAGATCCCACCAAAAGTAGCAGTAGTCAAATTATTTAAGACGACAATAAGTAGGAAAGGTCCTTTTACTTAACTTAGATATGGAGAATAAATTGAAAAAATGACCTTAAATCTTTATGTACTGACCCCGTATCCAATTGTTCGGGATTTGGAAATGTAATCTAATAAGAGTGGATAAAATGGTATATTGCAAAATCACATGTCTATTGTCACAGCCGTAGATATCGGTACTTTGAGAATATGCCTTAACGACCAATCGTTAATTATCTAATCAAGATATAAAGATGAGAAAAACATGTACAAAAGAGTAAAGACTCTGATTAAAAACTCAATAATAATTTACATGCCTGATTTTGGTGCTGAGCATGATTAACTCTAGTCACAACACAGGCAGCATATACATATATATATATATATATATATATAATTTCGAAACGGCACTTGGCAATTAAACTTTTGCAACCATCATGGTTGCTTTTGCTTATTCTTTTTTGCTTGCTTCTTTCTAATTAAGTCTAATGTCATCGTACGAGGAAATGATAACTTTTATTCATGGTGCCGTTGCTGGAAAACTTTCCTGACTCTACCACTGTGGCAAAGCTAGCTAGAAAGGGGCACCGATTAGTCTACATTTGAGATACATATAATGATCTTCTCCGTATTTGAATAATTCCAGTGATAGATATTTAATGGATGGAGGGCCACATTTAGATTGTAATCAAATATGGACAAATATTGAACTTGACTACTAATGGAGGACTCATTGATGGAACTTGATCCAATTAAAATTAATTCCGTGAATTGATTATTTAATATAGACAGTAAGATGAGAAAAGTATACAAACAAAAAGAGCAAAAGTCTAAAGTCATAAAAGCAAAATCAAAATCAAAATTAAAAACCGCACTTTGCTATTAAAGCTGTGAAATCGTAAAGTAATTTTCTTCCAACTAAAGTCTAAAGACATTGTTCGAGGAAATGATATATATATATATATATATATATATTAAGGATTGGGAATAAGTGGAAGACGAAGAAAACAAAGTCGACTCCGATGTTCTTTCCTTGGAGTCTTCATAGTGCTGCTTTTTAAAACAAAGACCAAGAAAGTTATTAAACAATAGCAACAATAAAAAAAAAGAGAGAGCCACTCAACTTTATGAATTTTTATGATTTTAGAAGGAGAAG
This sequence comes from Ficus hirta, assembly GCA_038430175.1. NCBI lineage: Eukaryota > Viridiplantae > Streptophyta > Magnoliopsida > Rosales > Moraceae > Ficus > Ficus hirta. The sequence goes on along the minus strand of CM076585.1, from coordinate 40,362,131 downwards.
GAGAAAGTGTCAAGTTCACATATAATATTTATAGTACAGTTAATAGGACGTACGTCAATGATTAATAATTTAATTGAAAACACAAAACTGCATTATTAAAATAAATTTTTATTAAATAAATTTATTTTTCAGTGGTCCTGGTTTGAGCCCATCATAGTAACTTGACAAAACGATATAAAAATATCTTAAAAACCCACTGAATATATATAAATTAATGAATTCCTAATACATTAAAACTCTGTTATACATATGACTAAATCAGGGGGTCTTTGTAAAAAATTTGTCTATTGTTGTTTATTGCTGCTTTCCTTCACACCCTTGGAGATGAGAAAGCCATTGGTGTATGATTGTTGTCCCATGGTTTGTTTTTTTGAAAGTATATAATTGAGCTATGGTTTTTATTTACTTAAATATTTTTGCTTGGTTTAATGTTCGTTAAATAACTAATTGTGATATTATTGCCAGTTTCTTCTAATGCTATTTACTTCCTCTCGATATTTATTTATATTTAAATGTACGTACGTACGTATTACGTATGTATGTATAATGACTGGACAAATATGAAGGAAAAAAGGAATCCAGTATGTACTGAAGCCATCGTATAAGAAAAATTATAACTTTATTTCCATTCAATAATTGACATAAATAACTATGTTCTTATTAGTAGAAAATTATATCTAATTTCATTTTCAAATAGTGCTTCAAAAGAAAAGGGGGGGGGGGGGGGGCGGGGAAAAAATTTCTCGCTCTACTACTGTCGGAAGCTAGAAAGCGTATATATTGGCATACACCTGAGAGACATATCGATTAATTTGACTACTACTAATGGATGACTCATTAATGGAACTGGATCCAATTAACTTAATTCCGTGAATTAATTACTTTATCTGGACTGTAAGATGAGAAAAGTATACAAACAAAAAGACCAAAGTCTGAAGTCAAAAAAGAGGAAGCATATAAAAAATTAAAAAACCGCACTTTAATTTTCTATTAAAGCTTTACAACAATGAAGTAATTTTCTTCCAACTAAAGTCTAAAGCCATTGTACGAGAAATTATATATTTAAGGGATTGGGAGTAAGTGGAAGACGAAGAATACGAAGTCTACTCCGATGATCTTTCCTTGGAATCTTAATGGTACAGCTATTATTAATAAAGACCAAGAAAGATTGAAAAAATAAATAAATGAAGAAGAGCCACTCAACCAGACAGAGATTGAAAATAAGTCAATAAAGCAAAACATTATTCTGGGATCACGATAGAATTTTTATAATTTTAGAAGGAGAAGGAGGTGTAGCAAGTTCACACATCATGTCTATAATATAATTAATAGGACCATGTTTAATCTTTACTTGAAAACATAAAACTGCATAAAATTTTGAGTTTTTTGATCGCGGAAACCTTTGGTGGCCAAAATCAATGCTTTCTGTTATATATATATGTATCTGTTTGTGTGTATGTGTGTGTCCTTGCTCTTGAATTTCCATGACTGAGCAACTTTTTGATCGTGTGGAATGGAATAAATGTGAACCCTTCATTGAATAATAATGCATTGAAGAGGTCAAAGAAGGAAGACAAACAAATAGTTCTTGACTTCCAATTTTCCAAACCGTGGTAGAAAAGGTAGAAAATCCACCCTAAGGTCCTTCTAGGATTTGATTCCATGGTCATGTATTTTTGGTTTGTGCATAAAGTTCCAAACAATCTTGTTGGTTTAAAGACAACATTCAAGGTGATTGCTACAAAACTCTATACATTTTCTCTTCAACAAAAGCAAAAAGAAACTAAAACATGACTTTTGGAGTCCTTATAATTTGCCACACACACAAAAATAAAAAATAAAAACAAAAATTATAAAAGAAAAATTTATGTCGTTTGTCGTTGTTGTTCTTTTACTACTACTAAGATAGCTAAAAATACTTGGTTTATATATATAGTTTAGTGTTGGATATTTATATGAAAAGAAGTGATGGCCATTAGTTGATTTTTTCTTTTTCAAGGGTCCTTCAGTTGTTTATTATTATTATTATTATTATTATTATTATCATCATCTCCAAAAACAAAACAAAAACAAAAAAACAAAAACAAAAAATTAAAAAAAAAACGAAAGAAAGAAAGAAAGAAGTGGGGTTGTCGATTGTTGATTGAATTTGGTGATTAGAGCAAGTAATCACGTTACCTATAAATATATAAAGTGTTGCTATTTTGCTCCACAATAAATGAAAAGGTCTCTTATTGGAAGCTATCAAAGGGGAATCAATTAGTATAATTATATAATTGAAAATTATCTAAGTGCAATTAATGGTTTGACCACAGCCCATAATGTTGATTTGTCTTCAAATTTTGTACTATACTGATGAAGGACTCATTCATGGTGCTTGATCTAATATAAATTTGATGCTTTAAAAATTATCTTCTCAAGACATGAGATGAGAAAAACATGCACAAAGACCAAAGACTCTGGGGCAAAATGTGAAACATGCCTAACTTTTTGTACTTAATTAACTTTTAGATCACAACACAGGCAAGCAGCATTACCATAAAAAATTTTAAAACCATTCTGTATTAATAACTTTTGCAATCGTAATGGCTGCTTTAGTTTGAATTTATGTCATCTTTTTTTCCAACCAAAGTCTAAAGTGATCGATCATGACATGAAGTCAAGATATAGTTAAATGTATATATGTATATATATATATATATATGTATTTAAATATATATAAGTGGAAGATGAAAAAAAAAGAGAGTCCACTTCCTGGAGTCTTCATAGTGATGCTAGAAAGATATCTTTATAATTTTTTTTTCGTTCTATCGATTTTGTTCGTTAATATTCTATTTATTACTTTTTATACATACACATGTTATACGTTTTTTGTTTGCATCTTTAGACTGAAGATAGAAACAATTAAAATCAATTAGATTGGCACTAACTTTTTTTCTTAATTACGCCCCCATTAAAAAAAATTTTGTTTTTTGAATTTTTTGGGATATTTTCAATTTTATACCTTGCATTTTGAGCAAATAAAAAAATATGAAGCATGTAATGCTGAAATTAGCAACATAAATCAAAATCCTAATAAAATTAAAAATATTGCAACAAAAGACTTTTTGTTATTCCTTCCATGGTTGGGTCTTCTTTTCTTCTTCCTTGTTACTTCTTCAATCAACTCCTTATCTGCCCTGCCTTCTTCTCACTTTCCTTCTGATCTTCCATTGCGAAACCTCTGCTTTGTTCCACTTCAAGAACTCTCTTTCCGTATCCGTATTATAATTACCATAAAGTAAAACAAATCTAATGAACAAAAAAAAAAAAAAAGAAAAAATTGTCCAATTTTTAAACACAAGTAAGATCAACTATGATAATTAGACAAAAACAAGTAATTATCATGTTTTCGACGGTTCGATAATACGGGAGGTCATAAATTTCTTTATCATTGTTGTTTTTGCAAACCATAATATGTTATTTCTTTCAATTCCAAATTATTTTAGGATTAATTATTACTAAATATTGCTAAAGTCTGAAACAAATCCAGGTAGAAGTTGAAAATTTTCAAGTTGTGGATCAGAATAAGTTGATAGTACAAATGAATCATTTCGAAGGGGGGAAAAAATGAAAAAAAGCTAAATTAATGGTGATTTATAACCTGGCATACACTCAATATTTGACTCATTTGATTCTATACACGGTTTAGCCTTAATGTAATACCATGTCGGACCTTTTTCCTATAAATTATAAATATGCATATAGTTCGCATAGTCTGTCATTACACACGAACTATTCCCCCAAATAGCTATTCTAGAGTCCAAAGCAAAGTATATATTCCCCCAAATTTATATATGTATTAGAAATGGCAATAATAATTTTCGGTAAGGGATTTGAGTATATTTTTCATTTTCGTGCCACATTTGTACATGCAGTTTGTTAACGGACAAGTCAAAATTGTACATTCAAGTAACGTTAAGATAGCCAGACCTATTAAAAGCCTTTATATTAAAAGCCAAATGTGGAATAAGTATATATTCTAAGAAGGTATTACTTATTAGAAATTAATTATATGACGACGTACCAAAGAAGATAATTAAAATAGTAATAGTTGGTTGTTGTTTTTTGAAATTTGGAAAATTTTTTCTTCGTTTTTTTTTTTTTTTGTTTTTTTAAAAAGTGAAATTTGGAAAATAAAATTCAACTCGTAAGTGATCTCATCTAGCGAGGTCCACTATTTATAAGATCCATATTTATTGGAAGCTATAAAATGGAAATCAATTAGTATAATTATCTGTATAATTGAAAATTATCTAAGTGCAATTAATGGATTGACCACAGCTTATATGTTGATTTGTCGTCAAATTGCTTGATCCAATATAAATTTGATGCTTTAAAATATTATCTAATCAAGACATGAGATGAGAAAAACATGTACAAAGACCAAAAACTCTGGGGCAAAATGTGAAACATGCCTTACTTCTGGTTGCTATTGTTTAAATTTATGTAATCTTTTTTTCCAACCAAAGTCTAAAATCATCATGACATGAAGTGACAATATGGTTAAATGTATAAATATGTGCATGTGTATATATATGTATTTATATATATTTATATTTAAGTGGAAGACGAAGAAAAAGAGAGTCCACTCTGTATCTTTCCTGGAACCTTCGTAGTGATGCTGGAAAAATATCTTTAAAACTTTTTTTTTCATTATGTCAATTTTATTCGTTTATATTCTATTTATTACTTTTTGTACATACATATAATATGCGTTCTTTGTTTACATCTTTAGATTGCTGAAAGAAACAATTAAAATCAATTATATTGGCCCTAACTTTTTTTTCTTAATTACGCCTCCATTAAAAGAAATTAGTTTTTTGAATTTTTTGGGATAGTTTCAATTTTAGACCTTGCATTTTGAGTAAATAAAAAAATATGAAGCATATAAATATAAAAGTATAATTATTTATTCTCAATATTGTATAGATTCAATTTGATATCAAATTCTTACCTTCTGTAGATCAAATGTTGATAATTTGAACCATTTAAATGATGACTTTATCTTTTAAAATATATCATGAAATCAACTTATTCACTTTATACCTCCTAATACATATTTGGTCGAGAGAAAGTATAAATTTGATATGAGAATGATATTCAAAGTTATAATTTTGAGAATATCTAAAATACATGGTATATGTTTTTGACAACCTTATTCAGAGTTTAAAATTAAAATATCCACAAAGGCCAAAGCAAGAATTGCCTGTAGTCTTCATAATATTGCTGTGATAAGACATGTATATTCGTTTTAAATTTTATTTTTAACAGAGAGATCGTACATAAATTAACAAGCATATGAAAAGGAAAGAAATAAATTGCCAAAAAAAAGAGTTCTATTGATGGTGAGAGAAACTTATATTGTCTTGATCTTCATGCAGTACTCACCCGGAACGGCTAAGGTTTCAAATAATTATTGCTATTGCTATATATATATATATATATATATATATATATATATATTGGCCAAGGTTTCAAATAATTATTGCTATTGCAAAATATATATGTATATATATATATATATATGTAAATTGTAGAGCTATTTATAGAGATCTAAACTAACAAAAGATAACTTCACTCAATTTCACATATTCTAAATAAACATTTTTCATCAGTAAATCTAATAATACTTATAATATTCACCATCAAGTTAATTGCAGTTTTTTATGTTAGCACTTTTAATTAAACTAGGATATGTTTACTTATAATATTATATATATAACTTTTTGCGAATAGTATTATCATATCATACATACATCTTTATGAAATATTAATCTGTTTGAATTAAAGACAGACATATGTTATATGTATTATATGCTAAAGAAAAGGGAAAAAAAAAAAAAAAGAAGAAGAAGAAGAAGAAAGGACAAACAGGGACAGTAACCCGAAGAAACAATTATATAAACAATTAACTGGGAGACGTGTCAAGTGGAGGGGTGGCTATATGAGTAAAGAACAAAAAAGAAAATGAAAAGGAAAAGGAAAAAGAAAAAAAATGGAAGACGTGTCAAGTGGAAGATTAGATTTGATACGATGTATGAAAAACATGGGACCTAGCAGAGATTATTAAAATACTAATAGTAATAATAATAATAATATAGACTCTTGCGAAGACCTAGAGATGACTTGATAGAGTTAAATACCAGCACATAGCTGGCATTTGCATACAATTATCACCATTTTAGTTGCCAAGAAGATAATGGCTTCAATGTCCTTCTCCCTTCTGTTTCTACTTCTCCTCTTTATATTCCTTTTCTCACCATTTCCTTCCTTTTCTTCTACGCAGTGCCGTCCTCACGAGCACTCTGCTTTGCTCCAACTTCGGAGCTCTTTCTCCGTTGATCCCTCTCATGCCAACTGTTTCACCCTATACAAAAACGGAACCAGGTATCCGTGGACGATGGCCCCTTGGAACAAGAACACAAATTGTTGCGAATGGGATGGAGTCACGTGTGACAACCTTACGGGGCACGTGATCGGCCTTGACCTGAGTTGCGGCAGTCTTAAGGGCACTATTCACCCCAACAGCAGCCTTTTCTCCCTCCGCCATCTCCAGAGTCTTGACCTTTCTTGGAATGTCGAACTCAGAATAGGAGCAGCTGCGTTCAAAGCACTCGCTATGAACTTAACCAACTTGAGGGAACTCAGCCTGTCCTACGGGAGTGACTTGTCGACGGTGCCTCTCGTCTCATTGATGAACTTGTCATCTTCATTAACATCTCTTGATCTCGAATCTTGTCAGTTGCATGGGGAGCTTCCGCAGAACATTTTTCAGTCGCACAAACTCCAGTACCTTTATTTAAGAGGTAACCATCTTAGTGGCCCGATTCCATGGTCCTCTTTAAACCTTGAATCACTTATTTACTTGGATCTTTCATCCAACAAATTCATCGGTCAACTTCCGGAAGTTTTCAGTAACTCCACCAAAAAGTTTTCTTCATATGACTCTTCAAAATATCCTCCTGGTAGCTTTCCTTCAAATCTAGAATCATTATATTTGTCTCTTAACTTACTCAACGGGACTATACCTTCATGGATATTTGAATTACCAAATTTGGTCAACTTAGGCATCGGTAGAAATAAATTACATGGTGTCATTCCAAGATCAATATTTCAACAGGTGAAACTCCAATATTTGGATCTTTCATCAGCTGGCTTTACCGTTAATGTTGAGTTAGAAGACCTTTCAAAGTTAAAAGAGCTAGATACTCTTGATCTCTCATTTAATAATGTATCATGGAATTTCAACAGCTCCAAAAACTATACCTTAAACAATCGTTTATATTTGGTTTTGTCTTCTTGCAACCTGACTGAATTCCCTCTATTTCTCAAGTCTGTGAAACGTTTAGGCGGCTTACACCTTTCAAGTAACCAATTACGCGGAAGTATTCCTAAATGGTTATGGGAAGTGGGTAAGGATTCTTTCACCTCTTTGAATCTGTCCCACAACTCCTTAACATATTTCGAACCACTTCCATGGAATAACATGCAAACTCTCGATCTTAGCTTCAACTTGTTTTCAGGGCCTCTTCCTGTTTCCTCATCACCTAGTTTATATCTCCTTTTCTTTTCAGCCTCAAACAATAAATTTGTTGGAGAAATCCCATTTTCTATTTGCAATATGACATCCCTTTCTTTCCTTGACTTGTCTAATAATAACTTGAGTGGAAATATTCCCCTGTGCTTTAGAAATCTTTTAAGTAGCCGTCTCTCAATGTTAGATTTGGGGAATAATTGGTTCCATGGAATGATTCCTCCGTTTTTTCCGAAGGGAAACTCCTTGAGGACTTTGAACCTCAAAGGAAATCAATTGGAAGGTTCACTGCCCCAATCATTGCTCAATTGCAAGAACTTGAAAGTACTAGATATTGGCGACAACAAGATAAATGGATCATTTCCCCAGTGGAAGGGAAACTCCTTGAGGACTTTGAACCTCCAACGAAACCAATTGGAAGGTTCACTGCCACAATCATTGCTCAATTGCGTGAACTTGGAAGTACTAGACATTGGCGACAACAAGATAAATGGATCGTTTCCCCAGTGGTTGGAATCACTTCCAAAGCTTCAAGTTCTCATCTTGAGATCAAATAGATTCTCTGGTCCAATAAACGATCCCAAGGTAAGATTTCCTTTCCAAAAGCTGAGAATCATGGACCTCTCAAACAATGAATTCACAGGTCATTTACCAACAAAATATTTGGAGAATTTTACGGCCATGATGGATGCACATATGGATGGCCTGGAATACATGGGATCAGGGACTTATTATCAAGACTCTGTGGTGCTAGTGATAAAAGGCTTTGAGCTTCAGCTGGAAAAAATCCTTACCATCTTCACCACCATTGATTTCTCAAGGAATAATTTTGAAGGAGAGATTCCAATGTCGCTTGGGAAGCTCAAATCTCTTAAAGGGCTCAATTTCTCTCACAACAAGCTAGTTGGTCTTATTCCACAGTCATTGCAAAATTTGACTAACTTGGAAGGGTTAGACCTCTCTTCAAATGGGCTTTCCGGAGAGATTCCAAGCAAACTAGCAGATTTGGTACAGCTCGAGTTCCTAAACCTTTCATGGAACAAATTGGCGGGGCCCATACCTCGTGGCAATCAGTTTGAAACGTTCGGAAACGATTCATACATTGGAAATGTGGGATTATGTGGATTCCCTTTGTCCAAAACATGCAGCATTGAAGGGGCTCAACAACCATCTCCATCGAACTCAAAGCATGAAGATGACACATTTGATTGGAAGATTGTGTTGATGGGATTTGGATGTGGAATTGTAATCGGCATATCCACGGGATACATGGTGCTTCCAGATAAGGTGATTGATCGGCTTGCAGAGCTTGTTCGAGAACTGCAGGTGAGGAAAAAAAGATCGTCAAAGAGAAATGCTCGTCAGGTTCATAGATTTGGAAGGAGAAACTAGCTTCTTGTAATTGGTCTTGTGCAGAGATTCAAGGTATCATTTTTCTTTCTTGAAATAAATCATGTTTTCCAGTTTTGTTTCCTCAAAGTTAATTACTTCTCGTTGATATCTTTGTAGTTAAACCTACGGTTGTTTATTATTCTTCTTTTGTGCTTCTTGCTGTTGTACAGGAAAATGCACGAGAAGTACTTTTGATGATCAAAAACAACAAGTGCTCTACCCCGGATCGAGAGGCGTGGCTCTTAAAACACAATTATCTTTTCTAGTTAATTTCTTGTTTCAAAAAACTTTGTGGCTAGAGTGCATCTAAAATAATTTTATCCATTTGTCCTTGCGTCTAGTGTCTGTTGGTGTCTCAAGAAATGTTCGGATTCTCTAATGTCCTGGTGTTCTTGTGTTTGCATTTTACTTTCTGTACAAGTGTTATTGAGGATTCGCTCATGTGGGAAATCCTGATGTTGTGGAGTTTGTATTTGACTTTCTTGTTCAATCCCCAAAATTGCAAGTGAATAGAATGTGTTATTTTTTCTTTTCATTACTTTCCTAGTGGAATAACTAACATCTTCGCAGCAAGGAAATAACCGTGGGACCTAAACAAAGACATTTCTAAATCATATATTGAACCATGGACCACCTAATTTATGAAACTGGAAAAATGGAGCATGTTGAATGAATCAAAGTCATTTTGAGATCTCACTTATTCATATGGACCTTTGTGTGAGTGGTGGTGACTCTTCAAATACAGTGCAAAATGAAAGTGATAGAGAGAACAATATTCAAAGTCCTTGCCGTAAGAAGACCTAGACAACGATATTCTAAGCCCTTATTGTAAGAAGAACTATAGAGCCCGTTTAGCGAAGTTTTTGCATCTACTAATAAATAATAACATGATGTTTATAATATATAACTTAAACTTTCTTATAAGTTTTAAAATCTACATAATAGCTTTTATTAAAAGTCAAGTTTTTTTATTTTGATAGGAAGCTCTTTTGAAGAATGGAATACGTTTTCACAGAATATCCAATAAGACTTACAGAAGCTGTTTTTGGCTTAGTAACTTCTATGAACCAAACATGCCTAATTTCTATGATATTTTGTTTCACCCGAAAGACTTTGACTCCCCCCTCCCCCTCTCATGAAAACAAGCATTACACATTAATCATACTCCCAATGCACTATTTTTTTCCATAGATAGATCAATTTTTGAAATTAATTATATATTTATCTGATTTTTTTGATAATATTATTTGTAGCCATCCATGATATGGCATTAGGGGTGGCAATTCGTGTCACGTGTCAGGTTCATGTCGTGTTAGAGCCATGTCGATTTTTTTCTTTCCCGACCCGAACACGACCCGCGACCCGAACACGAAACGAAACCGCGACACGAACACGACACGAACCCGTCGCGGGTTGACACGACACGAACCGAAATTGACCCGCGACACGAAATTGACCCGCGACACAAAATTGACCTGCAACACGAAATTAACACGAAATTGACACGAAATTTGACCCGAAATTGACACGAAATTGACACACGACACGAAATTGACCCGAAATTGACACGAAATTGACATGAAAAAAACGGGTCCAACCCGAACACGACCCATTTTTTTTCGTGTCAATTTTTCCCAACCCGAACACAACTCGTACCCTATTTTTCCCAACCCGAACCCACGAAATTCGTGTTGTTTTCGAGTCGTGTCATCGTGTCGCGACCCGTATTGCCACCCCTATATGGCATGCAGCAGCTAGAGAAGTCACCAAAAACTTTGCTCGGAATATTATTGGAGAATTTTGTAGTATGGTATCAAAAGAGTGTTCTACTTATAGGAGATAAAGGATATAATTTCTTCTTACCTTACCCCACATATTTCTTCAAACATCACTAATTATTTAAATACAGGGAAAAATAAGTTGCAGATCCAAACCACTTAGCCATATTAACTTCATTTCTTATTTACATGATGAGCTAGAGTAACTAATAATATCAAAGTAATTTAAAACATCATAATTAAGTTGACACTTCTTAAATTTTGTGACACTAGCAATTTTCACTTTGAAAATCATATGTCTTTTTGTTTTTGTTTTTTGTTTTTTTTTTTTCTGTTTTTTGTTTTTGGTTTTTGTTTTTGTTTTGTTTTGTTTGTTTTTTTTTTTTTTTTTCTGTAGTTGTAATTGTTCCATGTATTTGGTGAATAATAAGATTTAGTTCAATCAATAATAACATCTTAATTCTCAATTTCACCGGGAATATTGCACTGTCTTAATTGGTTTCTATATTTACCAATTTAGCTAGGAGGTCAAGCCCCTGATTTGAATACTCGGTGACAACTGAAAGAAAAAAATTACACTAGTGTTCCATAACTTTTACCAATATTACATTGACACCCCTTTGTTTGAAGTTAATACAAATACACCACTTTGGTCGTTTAAATTTCTCAAAATACCTAAAATACCCTTCTAAATGAAAAGAAAAGAAAACGCATTTTAAGCAACTGTTATATGCTTTGTATGATATGATGATTTCACCCCCTCAAACATGATACATCGAACACATACATATTGCAAATTAAATTTTAATCACTTGCTTAATTTTTTTAAAACTCTATTCTCCCTTTCGGTCTTCTTCTCAAATCTTTGATTTGCAATTCTCTTCTTTTTTTTATTTTAATTTTGTATCTCTTTTAATTCTGTCCTCTCTTTTGTCTACGTTTTGCAGTAGAATTTTTTTTCTTTTAATTTGTGATTTCTGTTCCTTTTTCGTTAATAAAGTTTAGAATTTTTGCAGGATGTAATATCCATCTGCAAGCCCTCCTAGACACTAAATTACAATATGGAAAAAAATGACGATTTATTTTTTGTTTTTATTTTTTATTTTTGCAAAACATGACTATGCTCAAGTGTAGTTATTATCAATGACATGAATTATCCGGTTTATTTATTTAAATCAAAAGTCAATGAGGATTTTTAAATTAACTTTGTATTGAGTATAAATTTGGGTGATGAGTTCAAACTCATCACCATCAATTCAATTTTTGTCTTTTTCTTCAAAAATTTTTTGTCTTTTCTGAAAAAGTCAACCAAAATCACTATTTAAACTTACAAATCTTAACTCAAACTTACACACCAAACACATTAACATTGATTTAAAACAAAAAAAAAAAAAAAGGACTTTTCATGCTCTTAATTAATGCAATATGTGCAAGTCATTTGTCAATTTTCAAAAATATGTATATATTTTTTTTTTTTTTGAGGGAACAAAATATATGTATTAACGTTGTTATAAATGGAAACAGTTTGCTACACATTTACAAGTCCAGGGTATAAATTGTAAAAATTTAGTGTGTAAATTGCAATTGTAAGACTAGTTCAGGGACACCATTGCAAAATGACCACTTTTTTTCCCCCCATCTATTGTTAACGCCGTAGATAGCATCTGTGGTGAAATGATCAAAATATGTCGGTTATGAGTTTAGTCAATTCAATTAGGACAAAAGAGGTGATAATTTGTGACTGGGATGATACGGATGACCACCATGGCATTGGAATAACAGACTTAAATACCCAAGCATAGCATGCATTAAAAGAAATAGGATTTATATATATATATATATATATATATATATATACAGAGAGAGAGAGACAAAGAGACAGAGAGAGAACGATTTTGAATATTGTCTTGTCGACGTATTCCTTTTTTTTTTTTTTTTTCCTTCTTTTTTTCTTCTTAGCTTAAACAAAGGATTGATTTTTTTTTAATTACTTATTTAAAAAAAATCAAGAAATTCCTGGATGTCGTCATTTTCTCTCACTGTCATTTTGGTCGCGGATGTTTATTCAATAAAACAATCACTACGTCATGGGGTTTAAAGTGATCGCTAGTTTCATAATGAACATGTATTTCAAATCTGTAAAGTCAGAGAGGAAAAAAAATTATTACTGAAGTTAATATGTAGCTTTTTTAAGTTTGAATCAATAAATGATCTACCCACATATACACTGGTTATACTAACTATAACTTATTATTTTCGTTGTGAATATTCAAAATGATACCAACCAAAACCGAAACGACATAACAAAACAGAACACAAGAAATGACAACAAAAATTTACATGCAAAAACGACAGTCCATGACATGCGGACAATGCATTAATAGAATATTTTACTCAGATATTTATTCAGGACATAGTTGGAAGATGGGGGAAAAAATAGTGATAGGTCATTGAAGGACTTCCTTGGAGTTTTCATTTTTGTTACAAACGAGAGGCCATTAATGGAATATAGCCACATAAATTGAATGAAAAAAAAAAAAAATCAATTTTAATGAAAACCAACAAGAAAAAAAGAAATGGATTGAATTAAATCTAAGTGTAGAGAGGGAAATTTTATCTCCTTGTAAAAACTTGGACCACTGACTTGGTCAACATAAATTAATTTAGACTTTGCGTGAAGCTGAGAGTTTTGAATGTATGTTTGACTTTTGGCAAATAGTTCTTAACAATTCATATTAAAGTGAATCCTACCATGTCGCTGAATCAAATCGAAATAAATCTTTACCATAAATATTATATTTTACCCAAAACATTTGGGTATAAATAATCTTGACTCTGAAGACGTAGAGAATGCAAGTCCAAAGCCGGACTTTCTTGGAATATTCATGATAATATAGCATGTTTACTTATCAGGAGTAGAAAATAAGAGTCAATCTCTTGTTTTTTTTTTCTGAAATGGGAGTGAGAATAGTGGGTCCCACACCAATTTGGGATTGAAAAATGAGATTGGCAATCACATGCCCCCCTCCAGATTGTGACTCACATTCGTATTATTAACATTAAATTACCATTTTATCCTTAGTTTATTTACAAAAAAAAAAATTGTATTAAAAAATAATAACAACCTATATTAATTATTTTTATTAACTAAATATAATATATTTTTATTAACTTAATATTATATAACTATCATAATTACTATTAACGTTATTAGAGTAAATAAAAAACCTTTTTTTTATCATAATATATTATTATATTTTTAGGTTTTAAATTTTTTTTACAGTTTACTTATTTTAATTCTTTTTTTTTTTTACTCGTTTTAATTTTTTTTAAACAAAAAATTACACAATTTAATTTTATTACCTTAACATGTTTTACTTTTGATTAATAGTATGATAATAAATTAAAATTTTTAATTTTTTTCAATTTTTGAAAACACAATAAATAAAGGGGCATACATATAAATTTATAACAACTAACTCCGATTCTTGTTCTAAATAAACACATGAATGGGATTGACAGTGATTCCGACTCCGATTCCTAGAACCCAAGTAAACAGCATATTTTGACTCCGAATCCTGATTCCGAATTCAACCCATTTCGAATCCTACCCACTCCGATTCATGCTCACTCCGATTATACATAAGTAAACATATCATACATTGTGAGGAGACCTCTTATTAATTCGTATAAAAAAAATTCAACCCACAAGACAAGTCATGAATTTAATAGAACCAAAAAATACGTTGTGGAATCAAGCAAACAACAAGACCACATTCATCTATAAAGATTTCATCTTCCGATCAATTGGCTGATGACTTTTCAAATAAATCGTGTGGACCATATTCATCTGTAGTACTCTCTTGAAAGTCCACCATAGAGAGTGACCTTTAGAAGTCTTGCCGTAAAGCAACATTCCGAAAATTTATTATTTAATTCTTCAATTTTAATTGACAGTATAAATTATAAATTTACCTTTAAGAATGTTTTTATGTAATGGTAACAAGAGGATCATGAGAAATTAAAATGGGTGACTACCCATTTATTTTAAAAATTTCTATAATTTTTCATACGTGCTATGTGATCATAAAGTTTTTATGATAAAATGAGATAAGTAAGATAAAATAAATGGTTATGCCAAGTTCTTATTTTTCTTTAAATAACAATGCCAATAATAATAAGAAATAATTACACAAAAGGTCTGTTTTTAGAATCTCGTTTTGAAATATGTTCATTTTTTAATAATATTATAAATATGTCTATTTTTTAAGAAATAAATATATGTAAAATCTATTTTACCATAATTGACTTCATTGTATTTTAATACTGATTCTTTTATTTTCCTTTTTTTTGTTTTTTGATTTTAATGATAAGTATTTTTTATTGATAAATTAATAAACCAAAATTAGTTATAAACATCAAAGTAATTATAATAAATATAAAATATTAATTATAAAGATGATGGTTCATATTAAATAATAAACACAGCGTAAAATATTAAATTGATAAATATTTATGCTTTTTATAAAAATAAAAAAAAAAACCAATGAATTCTTATTAAAAAAAACTACTTATTTATATAATCCACTATGAATCAAATGGTTGTCATTTATGTATTAACCAAATAAATTGAAGAATAACACAATAAATGTAATCAAATTCTTTGTAAAAAATACTATTATTTGTATAAATTAGTAGAAATGAAATTGAATATATCTTTATGATAACGAAAGATTCATTATACAAAATATTTTTTTTTTAATTTTCTTTTTCTTTATTTAACTTTTTCTCATTAATGTGTAATCTGATTTTGGTTTGTTATGAATATTTACACATTCCTTACAATAAAATAAAATAAAAATTCAAAATTTTATTATCTATCGATTCTTTTTGCAATTTGATTAAATCAACTTTAGCCCTATTTGGTAACATCTTAGATTCCTTTTTATTTATTTATTTATTTATTTGATTTCCTTTTCTGTAATTTCTTTATTTGTTAATTCTCCATTCTTTATGAAGGGTAAAATTGTCTTTACAATTACTATTTTAGACATTTATGTAAATAAAAAAGAGATATGAACATATTTTAAATCAATATCTCCAATTGGAACATCTATGTAAATAATCATAATAATAAATGAAATATAAGAATGTATATATATATATATATATATTTGTATATATATATATGTGTGTGTGTGTGTGTTCATGCCATACACGGAAACACCACAAGCCAGGCCCATTGGGCCCTACTGTGCGCTGAAAGCCCTCGGCCACGGGAAGCCTAACAGGCTGGCCGTGTGGCATCAGCCGAAAAAAAAGAGAGAAAAATAAATAAATAAATAAAAATAAAAAAGAAAATAAAGTAAATATATTACCTGATAGAGATTCTTTTGATGTGGAGATTACCGAGAAAAGTAAACACTCCAAATTAAAATTATTAAAAAAAAAAAAAAAAAAAAAAAACTTCAACCACTCTTCATTTCCTATCACTAGCTTGAGCTGCTAATAATAACCCTAAAAATAATTATTTTTTAAATTTTAAACCCAATTTTAACTGCTTATAAATGGGGTGTGGTAGTATGAACACCACTTATGTTTATTCACTCTCTTTTCCCTAAAAGAAAGCCTTTTCTCTTCCCAAACACATTGAATCCAAATTTTAACAAGCAAAAACACCAAGAAATATCTTCCATAACCTTTCTTCTCAACTTTCAAATCATTAAGCTTCAAGAGAAGATCGTCACCTCATCAGTTTTCAAGGTAAAATACTAGTATACCACTAGTTTTCAAGATTAAAGTTTTAGTTTTTAAACTTGTGATGAAATATGTTTATTTTCCAACTTCTAGTTCCTCATCACAAGAGTTCAAGAAAGCCTCCAAGTCCTCAAAAGAGCCACAAACTATTAAGGTCTGCGTTTTTTCACAAACTAGCAAATTTTAAAAGTTTCGAGGGTTTTCTTGAAAAATGACCTTGAAGAAAATAAAAATCTTGGCATGATGATAAAAATAAAAACATGGTCTTGTTGCTTTGTTACTATTATTGTGGCATGTGTGTTTCATCGGATTAAAATGGTTTAACTTATCACAAAATGAAAAGTTTTGATGAGAATATGATTTTTGTAAGTTTCTTGACTATGTGGTATGAAAATATGTGTTATGGCATGAAAATATTTGGATGTGACAAGTTTATATGCTGTGAATATTCTATGTTGATAGCATGGAATCTGGAGAAAGGATTTTTAAGGCTCAAATAATGATAGAATGAAGTTGAAGTTCATATCTATAGGAAAAATAGCCTTTTGGCATAATACAAAATAAATATGCAAATAATATTTTTAGTGAGAATTTCACTAAACTCATGAAAGACAGAATGCTTCTCTCAGCATAAGCTATCAGATAATGTAACCTCAGTTCAAAAATTATTAAGTGGGAAAAATGATGTTTTTGCCCTCGGAGGGTAAAATGGTATTTTCATAAGGCTAGGAATGTCGGTTGAATCCGAGACTTTACAGTCGAGACTAAGGGACTAAAATATGCTATAAGTTAAATTTTCATGAGAAATGGGCATAAAATGTCGCAAAATACCCTTTAGGGGTCAAAATGTAAATATAAAAATTTTAAGGATAAAAAGTGAAATTTATGGAAGTTATTATAATTTAGTTTAGAATCTGTAAGAGGGATCTTTAAGGGTTCCTCAAGTGAATAACGTTTTGGAGTGCTTAATGGGAACAAGTTAATCCATTTTAGGGGCTAAAATATTAAAATAATTAAAAAGGGGTCAAATTGTATAACTGGCAAACCTGACATGAAGGCAGTGTATTTCCTTATTTAAAGACAGTGTGCCAAGCCAATTAAGTTGGGTAATTAATATGGTTAAGTTTTGGTTTATTATTGGGCCATTAAAGGACAAGTATGGGACTTAAATGAAAAGAATTTTGGTAAGTGTGATTGAAAATATAAATAAGGTATAATAGTTTAGATAGTTTTTAATGCTCCTAACATGGTATTAGGGCCTTGAGAGGTCTCAAGTTAAAATGGGCCTTATTAGATCTAATAGTATAATGTAAGACAAAATCTTAATTAATGGACTAATGTATTAAAAGTAGAATAATGGGCTAGTTAGGTCCAATTTAATTTTCGTAAAAACTAGAGAGGCCCAATAGGTGGATAGTAACCTTAGTTACCCATGGTCACCTAATAGGTCCAACGAAAGATAAAATAGAATAGATATTAATGGATAAAATAAGTAATGATTTAATCACTTAATCATTATAATAATAATTAATCATTTAATGATAACTAATTATTTCAAGGAAATTTAAGAGAAATTAATTTAATATTATCTCTCACCTAATTAATAATTAGTTAATTATCCACAAATTAACATTAAATTATATTAATTAATTATTATTTCAGTAATTAATAATTAATTAATTATGGATTGATAATTTTTATAATTACAAATGTTATTTAATTAATTATTAATTAATAATGTTACTTGATTAATTATTAATCAAGTTAATTAATAATTAATTTAGTAAATAACGATTTAAATATGAGCAAGTTAAGGTTTAATATCCTAACAATCATCAAGTAAGGAATGTAATAAATAAGTAACCAATTTAAGAAAAAAATTTATTTAAAATATGTAAATAAAAAAAAGATATAATTAATAATTAATCTTAAAAATAATTAATTAGTAACTAAAAGCACGAAGTCTAATAAGACACTTGTTACTAATAAAGAATAATTTTAAGAATCCACTCTAACCGTTGGGTGTCAATTTAAATTAGGACACTGAAAAGACAAAGAGGTTGAGCCGAACACGAATCTCGAGAAACTTCAACTTCAAGATTTTCTGTAAGTACATGTCTCACCTACAGTGTGGATTATATGTTGTTGTGTTTGATGTGTATTATGTACTTACGTGACTGATACTATGTTGCCATGATTTATGTTTAGCTATACGATTTATGAGACGTGTCATATTTCGTGTTCATTCTATGAATTAAGGACTCATGGTTGAGTAACAAATGAAAGATTAGGATGTGTTGTATAAACCTCAATCAGAGAGAGATCTTCATGAACGATTTTAAGTATAACCTTGGGTGTTGGCGGTTGGATCGCTCCCCCTCTTCCTTAAATAAGGTCACACCCACCTAGTATGTATATAAGGGCTCATAGGTATGTTAAGAATAAGTACGTCAGGAATAATAAGTTAAAAATAAATGGATAAACATAAATTATCATACATCTTCATTCATGTTTGTGTGATTTATGTCTATACTTTCTGAGTTTAATCTCACATATTTTTATGTTCCCATTATACGTAATCCTGGCAAACACCCTATGACGTGAAAATGTCCTTGGACTAGCAATGCGGATAGAGTGACACATGAAAGTGCAATTACGGAATGAATACCACCTACAAAAGATTTCGCAAAACATTAACAGTCATTTGAAAATTATTTTGCAGTTTAGTTTTTAAATTATGGTTTGAACTCTACTAAGCGTATGGACTAAACTAAGTATTTTGGACTTGCAACTTTATTATTATTAATAATGAACTACTAGAAGTGTTTTTTTAAATGTTTTATATTCTGCAATTGTGTTTTATTAAATTTTAGTTTAGTAAGTTAAAAAAAAAAAAACCAAAATTTGAGGGGGCTTAATAACCGGTTAGGAAACGTATCAAATTTTAAATTTAAGTAATGACGGTCATTTATGGCCATTTAAATACGGGCTGTCACACGTGAGAAAACCTTTGAACTTGTACGGCACACTGATGGACAAGTCACTAAATATTTCGATGCAAAATCTGTAACATCTTTGATATTTTCTATGCTCCTGATTAATTTTCTCAGTTGTTGTTTTTGCAAACCATGTTTTTTATTTATTTTTTTTTTACTATTGTAATAGTTTCAGTTAAATCAGTTGATTGATTACTTGTCAGTCAAATCATGTGGATAATATTTCATGAGTACTTTCATAGTAGATCATTAGGGCATTGATATGTCACGTTCCAAACCGGAAATAATTGATGCCACAATGCTTAATTAGAATAGAGTGATAATCCTCCAATAAACTTCAAATGAAAATTGAATACAATTATATATATCCTTCAAATAATTAAATATTCAATCTGATAACTTTATTTTTTTGTAATATACTTGATATATCAGTGCATTATCAATGTTCTGATTGATTGACTGATGACTTTTCAGTTAAATCGCGTGGACCACATTCATCAATACTAGTGACTTTTGAAAGTTGACTGGGGAGAGCGACCATTAGAAGTCTTGCCGTGAGAAGACCTCTGGACTTGTCAGGCTCTTCTTCTGCACGGCACACCGGTACACAAGTTACTAAAGATTTTGTTGCCAAATCACTAAAGTCATATAAGTTAACCAAAAATCAAGAGAAAAAAAAAAAAAAAAAAACACCTTCATCCTACAATTTTGTATTTAACTACTTATGATTATATAAAATAAAAAAAAAAAAGTAATCATTAAAAACTTTATGTATATATCGTGACAAGTATATGTTGTGTTGTGCTAGTTTTGTACATTATATATGCAACTGCTGCTCTTTTTACTTGAATTGAAGTGAGACTCTTATACCAATTTCTCAATTGATAGTCCAAAAAATTAAGGAGGGGGGAGGGGTATATATATACACACACACACGTTTAAACTAACATAATAAATAGTTTGTTTGTGTTTCATATTGACACAGTCCCAAAAGAGACAAAGAAATGAAAGAGAAAATTATGATAATTTGAGGAATCATGACCTTCCAAGATAATTATGGTTCGTCCGAGGGAATCAAAATCTCCCACACAAACTCAACGTTTGAGAAAAAAAAATATCCAGCACTCCTTTCTCATTAATTCATGAAATTTAAATACAAAAAGACCCACTTCACCACTAATACACGCTACACTATCTAAAACACAGATAATGCATATCCTATAAAATAGGAAAAAGTTACAACTAACACATACTAAGAATTTTATTTAAAATAAAACAAATATCTAGGTTCGTAACATATATGATATTCATGGTTTCTCATTTCATTACACTACAAAAATCCCTTCGTAACGAGTAGATTCAGTAATAACGAGAATATTGAAATTTATTTTATTTTTCTTCTTCTTCTTATATTATTATTATTATTATTATTATTATTATTATTATTATTACTATTACTACTGTCAAGCGGTTCAATGAGGTAATATATTATTATATTGATTTTCTCTAAATGCTGAAAATCATGGATAACCTAACTTTCAACATTTGGAAAAAAGTGAATCATTTTATCTATATTAGAGCAAAATATGTGTGGAATTATTCCAAATACAAATGACATTGACTAGTGAGCAATGACGAATATTATTTAGTAAATTATGAACCGCTTGATTAGTGACACTTAGAAAATATCAGCCGAATTGCATTGAAATTTGGAAGTGGGCAAGGCCTGATGAAAAAGAAAATGTCCAGCCCAAAAAATAAGTTGGATGTCCCTATATTTTGTCTCACTAGAATGACGTTTGACTTGTATCCTATTTCACTTTCTTAAAAAATTTGTCCACATAATATCTGACAAGGAACAATCATAAAGATTATAACTTTGGAAATTTGGCACATGACGGCTGGTATAAAAATCTGCCTAAATAAATATCCAGAATATTATAGTTTTTCTTTTCTGGAATTTCTATTGTTAAAAAAAATAGCAGTAATGCTTAATTAGCAAAATAAATCAAAATCGTAATTGGAAAAGTATTGCAATGAAGTACTTTTTTTTGTCCTGCTTGAAAGAAAACGTTTAAGTTTCAACCGCTTTGGAATATTTGTTCCATATAATTTGGATTGGTCATTTAAATATGTATTTGACAATCAAATATTTTAGATGTAATTCTAATGGTATGAAATGATTTATTTAACAATTTAAAAAGAAAATAAAATGTTATCCGTCACTCTTAAATTTAACTCCATTTGAGTATATATGCAACAATGATATTATTATTAAAAAAATCAATATAATTATAAATCTTATAGTATATCTTTTTTTTTTTTTTTTTTTTTTTCATATTTGTGTATTTTCTGATTTTCAGAATGTTGTATCTTCCTCTCTTAGGAGGTCTTTCATATTCATAATTCTAATGCGATTGGAAAAATTAAGGTCAACTTTTTTACTTCCTTGCCACATGTTGATATATAGAGAGCTAACATAAAGCTAGTAGAGAAGACAAGGCAAAGAAAAATCAAACGTCCAACCCAAAATTTAAGTTACGCTGATTTTCCACATGACAATATTGAAAGACTTTTTGCCACTGAAAATCCGCTGAAGAGAGAGTTGATCATTGCATGTCTTGCCGTAAGAAGACCTCTGATATTGTCATGTCCCGATCCGGATAAAATTGATGATCTCTAAATTTATGTCGTTCATGGTACTATCTTCAATAAATAAAGGTACGCATTCCAAAAAGCCCACTAAGTATTCCAATAGTTTTTAGGGAAAATAATCAAAACACCCTCTATGTTTAGTCTAAATACAATTTTCTCATCTTATTATTATTTATATACCCAAAACAACCCTTAAAATTAGTCACAAAATAACTAGAAACAATAAAATTTTTAAGATCTCAAACTTAGCTTCCCAATTTATTTTAATATGATAACTAAGACAATTTTTTTTTTAATTTAAGAAAATGACCCGTAGTTATTGATTGACTGTTAAAAATATATTAATATTAATTAATAAATAATTGACTATAATCAATGATCAATGTGACAGTTATCAGTCTTTACAAGAAAAATGATAATATGTGCAGTCCCACGTCAATTTTCCACAGAGGGCTTTACAGGTCAAAATAATAATGGAATGTTTGATTAGAACTAAACCTGATTAATTTTCTCCTAGTCAATTTGTCTGCTTTCTCTAATTTATGGTGTGTTTTGCTAGCATTGTACATTATATCCTGCTGCTCTGCTTTTCTTGAATTGAAGGGAGACTATTACACCAATTTCTCTCTTTTAAATGTCGTTTTCCGTTCATTGCTGTTTTTGTTTGCAACTTTTATTGTCGTTTTATGCTGTCTTTACTTTTTAGGTAGTTTGATGCATTTTTTGTCGTTTTCAAGTTGAGAGCCTTTTTTTTTTTAAAAACTTGGAAACTGAGGTATATATTTTGCGGTTATATGTGGGCTTATTTTCATATTCTCATGCCCTCGTTTTAAGTATAATTATAGAGTCGTTTGTGATATTGATTGTTGTCATTCTAGTGTTTCGGCATCTAACATATGCAGTATTACGTTTCCTTGAAGAATTAAAATGCAATTCTAAGTGATCAAAAGTTCAGTCTCGCTATTTATTATGATGTTCATTTTTCTAGTTTAAACATGTTTTACTCTATTGATTTTATCCAATCGGAGAGATGGAAATTTCTTGCTGTCCCGTTTAGGACTAGTTCTCAATGGATTAGTCCAAAAGACTATTATTACATATATATATATATATATATAGACGTCCAAACTAATATAATATTATTCGTTTATGTTTCACCTGATTATTCACGTTTTGTCATTTAATTATACTATAAAAATCCCTTTGTAACCAGTAGATTCATTAATAACAAGAATGCTGCAATTTTTTTTCTTCTTTTTATATCATTATTATTTTTATTCTTGACAAGCGGTCCAATAAGATAATATATTCTAATATTGATTTTCTCTAAATGCCAAATATCATGGATCGCCTAAATTTGACATTTAGAAAAAAAGTGTAGCATTTTGTCTATTTGAATTTTGGTTATTTCAATATCTACTTTTAGAAAAAAAAAATATGTGTGGAATTCCAAATACAAATGACATTGACTAATGAGCAATGACGAAGTTTATTTCATTCTTTTCTTGCTTTTTGGTATTACTCAGAAAATCATGAACCACTTGATTACTGACACTTGAAAAATATAAGCCAAATTGCATTGGAATTTGGAAGTGGGCAAAGGTTTGATTAAAAAGAAAATGTCCAGTCCAAAAAATAAGTTAGATATCCCAGTTTTGTCTCACTAGAAAAGACTTTTAACTTGTATTCCATTTCACTTTCTTCAAAAAATTTGTCCATATAATGACTGACAAGTAACAATCATCAAGATGATAACTTTGGAAATTTTGTACATGATAACTAGCAAGCTATCATGTACAAAATTTAGATTCTGCTGAAATTAATATCAGAAATGTTATATATACATTTATATATATATATATATATTTTTTTTCTGGAACTTCTAGTGTTTAAAAAAATAGCTGTAATGCTCAAATTAGAAAAATAAATCAAAGTTGTAATTGGAAACGTATTTCAATGAAATAGTTAGTTTCTTTTTTTTTTTTTTTTTTTCTTTTGTCCTGCTTGAAAGAAACGTATGTTTTCAACCGTTTTGAAATACTTGTTCCATTTAAAATATGTAGTTTATAATCAAATATTTCGAATGTAATTCTGATAATCTGAAATGTTTCATTTAGCAATTTAAGAAGAAAAATGAAATATTACCTGTCATTTCTAAATTTAACTTCATTTGAGTATACATGCAACAATGATATTATTACAAAAAAATCTTTGCAATTGCAGATCTTATGGTATCTGCTACATTGGAAAATATTTTCACTGAGTTGAAAAAGTATAATCAGCAAGATCTTATGGAAACAAGAGAATTAGTAGAGTTTCAAAAAATTGTGAAATTAAATAGTAATATAGTTGTTTTGATTTATCTGAGGTATTAAATTTTAAACAGGAGTACTTAAAAATCAAAATTTAAGGTGAGATTAATTGACCGCTTTTCAAAACAATTATATAACAAGGATGCTGCAAATTTTTTTTAAAATTTTTCTTCTTATTATTCTTTTCATTATTATTCTTGTCAAGCGGGTCCAATGAGTTAACACATTCTAATATTGACTTATTCCACCAGGTTAAATCATGGACCACCTGATTTTCGACATTTGGAGGGGGGGAAAAAAAAAAGCGAAGCATATATGTCTACTTTAATTTTGGTCATTTCATGTCTTCATTGTACAATAATTAAAAAAAAAAAAGACATTAGTTGTAGAATTCCAAATGCAGGACATAATAATATCATTCACTAGTGAGCGTTGAGTAAGAATATTTCTTTCTTTCTTTCTTTTCTGTAGCTCATGGACCACTTGAAAATTGACACTTGGAAAATATTAGCCAACTTGCATTGGAAATGGACAAGTTCAGACAAAGAAGAAAATGTCCAGCCCAATAAATAAGTTAAACAAGTAATGGGTTCATTCGCGTTACCTCACAAATGTTCTTTATGATTTATTTGGTGGGACTCACATGAGACTATTTGTGCGTGAGTATCTAGATACAATCTTTTTTAATATTGATCCAATTAGTTTTGTTGTAATAAATATCAGGAATATTAGTTTTGTTGTAATAC
This sequence comes from Ficus hirta, assembly GCA_038430175.1. Classification (NCBI taxonomy): domain Eukaryota; kingdom Viridiplantae; phylum Streptophyta; class Magnoliopsida; order Rosales; family Moraceae; genus Ficus; species Ficus hirta. Next base: position 40,336,919 of record CM076585.1, on the reverse strand, counting down.
AGATACAATTAATATCACAAAAGATAAATTAAATATATAATACAAAAAAAGAGAAAAAAAGAAAATGAGAGAATTTTCTTATTATTCATGATCTCATTATTGTTGTGTACATATAAATTTACAATAATGGAATTCAGAAAGAGACCACTAAACAATCAATTATTATTAAATATGATTTAACTGAAAAAACTAACAAAAAATTTTAAATAAAAATTTACATTATTTGTTTCAATTATTTTTAGAATTTTTTGTTTTATTTAATTATTTAGTTTTAATATTATTTGAGATACTAAATTTTGAATATGATTACTTAAAAATCAAAATTTAGAGTGAAATTTTTTGTTTTTTTTTAAACAAGTATAAAAATGTAATAATTAAAAGAATTTTAGCAAAAATACACCTCTAAACTAACATTATTCATTCGTACTTCACATGATTATTCGCGATTATGAAACGAGGAGATTCATAAGTAACGAGGATGCTGTAAATTTTATTATTATTTAACACCTACACAGAATAGAGATTAAAACCAACAAATTCACATTATAAGAGCCAACAAGGAGAAGCTAGGCATAGATACCAAACCACAAGCCTCTTCTGTTTACGCTAATAAGGAATCGGAGTCAATACCTTCAACAATTTGATAGAATTTCGAGTCACGTAATATGTCTTGACACGAGTTGGAGCCTGTTTGTAGGCCCTTTTATTGTCGTTTTGAGATTATTGACATTTTCATTTTTGTTGCATGTATAAAACTCATCTGTAGTGATTTTCTCTTTCACTGCAAGCATTTGAAGAAGAAAATGCTGCTAATGAAGCTTCATCATGTGGTTCCTATATTTATTATCTTCATAATGTGGTTCCTATATTGTTTTACTTTGTCTAATTTCAAAGATTTTAGTGTTGAATCTAATGTGCTGCGATTATTTATATAATTGAAGCTTTAAAATCGACCTCTATAAAAGACTTTGAATATTAGGATTGTGAAAGCCAATTTCAAACTGTGAAACAATTTCAATCTAATCCAACCCAGATAATACGTTTTGTACAGAAACAAATTGTGATATCTAATGATTGATAATGACAATAAACAAGAATGGGTCAATGATTTTATCTTGTAGAACAGGCACAAAGAAATAAATCTGATTCGTAATTAACATTGTATCTAAAATGATAGGCCACAACAGGACTTGTCTTGAAGTCTTAGTCTTGCTGTGATAAATCATGAATTAACGAGATATTAAACCAACTTAATTTAACTTAACCCAGAAGATACGTTAGGATGAGAATAGGTATGGATGACTTTATTTTATTTATGGATACGGGTACCCACCTCTAATGGGATGAGTACGGGAGATAGGATGAGGGTATGGGGGCGGGTATTGGGGGTTAAGATTAAATCCCAGCCCCATACCCGTACCCGCCCCGCTTATATTTATCCTTACAAAAATATAATTTATTATATCTAAATATGTATATTTTTAGTGTTTTAATATTTTAGTTTGTTATATGAGTTTAGGTTATAGATTCCTATAATATGGACTTTTTTTTTATTTTAGTTTCACTTTCAGTTATATTAGTGATTATATTGATAAATATTATGAGAACTTGTTTTTAAGTTTTTTTATTCTTAATGGGTAAATGGGTAAGATATGGGAATGGCAACCCCAGTGGAAATTATCCGCTCCATACACGCATTAAATAAGGTAGTATGGTGGTGGGTATGGGGATAAAAAGGAAGATATGGGAGAAGTATGCCACCCTTATTGTCCCGTCCCATTGTCATCCTTAAGAACATGTTTCGTTAATTAACATACGCTTAGTCTCATTTCAAAGTCTCTAAATTTTTCCTCCATGATCAAGACAGAAGTTCTCATCGTTTGTTTTTTCAAATTCGAGTTACAAGGATCTAAGATGAATTGGTCATTGATGCTGTTTTTTTTTTTTTTTTTTTTTTTTTTTTTTAATTCTCAATCTTTTCATTTATCATCTCTCTTATTCTATCTTTTTCATGAAGTCGTGTTAAGCACGATATGATTATAATGAAAAGTAAATTCCTTGACAAAGGAACACGGCCCAATTTTCCTCTATGCATTTAATGAAAGTCTTGATGAGTTGAACCTGCAAATGATGAATAAATTGAGTAGTTTTTCAATTAAAGAACATTAATATATTTTAGTAATTTGTTTGCCCTGCCTCCGTTCTTTTAGCTAGGGAAGGGATTCAAAAAGATGAGAAACTAACATTGTCAGTCAATATTAAAATATATTTTAGAATTCATAACATTGTTATGAATTTAATTTTTAACAGCGATAAATACCTATAAGGAGAGAAGACCTCTATAATAGCCAGAGAAGATAAGGTGAAATAAAAATATTGACAAGCTCCGAAATTTCGACTCTATCTCTATTTTAATTTATTTGAAATATAAAATTTTAAATATGATTGTTTAGAAAAAAAAATTTAAACAATTATATAATTGTTATAATTAAAAGAATTCAGAGGAAAAATATGCCTCTAAACTAACAGAAAGTTGGTCAAGAAAACAGAGGACCTACAAATATAACCTCTTCTAATTGAATTGAAGATTTCTTATCAATCGGTTAAATCATCTGGACCACCTTGATCAGAACCTATAAGAAGAGGACTTTATTGTAATGTCGTGAGAAGACCTCTCTCTCTCTCTCCCTATTTTGATTTATTTGAGATTTTAAATTTTAAATATGATAATTTGAAAACCAAAATTGAGTGAAATTTGACATTTTTTAAAACAACTATATAAATGTAATAATTAAAAGAATTTAGGCGAAAAATGTACCTCTAAACTGACATTATTCGTTTGTGCTTCATATGATAATTCATGGTTTTTCATTTAATTACACTACAAAATCTCTTATATGTATCGAGAAGATTCATAAATAACTAGGATGATGCAAAATTCTAATTTCTTTTCTTATTATTATTATTATTATTATTATTTATTATTCTTATCAAGTAGGTCTAATGAAACTAATATATTCTAATATTGACTTATTCCAAATGGGGTTAAATCATGGACCACCTGATTTTCGACATTTGGAAAAAAAGTGAAGCATCTCTGTCTACTTCAATTTTGGTCATTTCATTTAACAACAAAAAATGACATTAGTTGTAGAATTCCACATACAAGACATAAAAATAACATTCACTAGTGAGCGATGAGAAAGATTTCTTTCTTTCTTTTCGGTGGCTCATGGACTGCTTGAAAACTAACATTTGGAAAATGTAAGCTAACTTGCATTGGAAATGGCAAGTTCAGACGAAGAAGAAAATGTCCAATCCAATGAATAAGTTACATAAATAATGGGATTCATTCCTGTTACATCATAAATGATCTGTCCTATCTACTTAGTTGGACCTACATGAGACTATCTGTGTACGAATATTGAGATATAATCCTTTTTAATTTAACATTGGTCCCTTCAAGAATTCATGTTAAATACAGAATATACATATTTTGTATCAATAAAAAGACTTTAACTTGATATTTCTTCTAACTTTTTTTTCTCTGTAAATATTGATAAATATATAAATGTCTGAGAAGTTATAATCATCAAGATAACTTTGAAAATTTTGTACATGATTACTGGAATAGATTAGTGGAAAGGTCTACATTTATGCATGTCACAAGATGGCTCATCCAATCACCAATTCATTTTCTAATTATGAATTTGGCAATCAGGGGCTCCTATAGGATATGTTTTTAGCAATGCATATTTCTCCAAATATCTTTCTTTTTAATATTTATGTCTTTATGTAGTTTTAGAGCATTGCATCTTCTCCTCTCCTAGGAGGTCTTTCATAGTCATAATCCTAAGGTGATTGAAAATATTTTGATTATGCATTGCTCATATAATTCTAAGGGAAATTGGAAAGGATTCTCATTGGAATCCAGGAGACATATATTCTTCTCACTATTTTTTAAAATTCAAGTGACTCATGTAGATTGTAGTAAAATATATATGGACAAATTAACTTGACTACTACTAATGGATGACTCATTGATCATGGAACTTGATCAAATAAACCTAATTCCATGAATTTATTATTTAATCAAGAAAAGAAGATGAGAAAAGTATCCAAACAAAATAACCAAAGTCTAAAGTTACGAAAGAGAATTTTAATTAATTAATAACTTTTATTAAATAAATTTCTTTTTCAATGGGTCCTAACTTGAGTCCAACGTAGTAATTTAACAAAATAATTATAGTATAAAAATATCTTAAAAACCCACTGAACGTATAAATTTATGAAGTTCCGGATATATTAGAAGTCTGTTGTACATATGACTAAATTTAGGGGTCTTTGTAAAATGTTTGTCTATTGTTGTTTATTGTTGGTTTCCTTTCACCTTTGAGAGGATAAGCCAATGTTTGTATGACTGTTGTCCTATGTCTTTTTTTTTTTTTTTTTTTTTTAATTTTAAAGTATATAATTGAGCTATGGTTTTTATTTACCTGTTGTAGTTTGTGATACTATTTTGTAAATATAAGTAAATTCATATTTATGCTTAGTTAAACAAATTACACGGAGTATGGTTGTATTTTTGTAAATTGAAGTCTTTCCTTAAAAAAAAACAATAAATTATATATATTTGAAAATGAAGTACATTCATGAATTTTGCTTGCTGAAAAAAATTCAACTCTTTTTGGTTATTGATTTTCAATTAATTCGGAAATAAAAAAATTAAGAAATCTTCTAAATTTGATCAATATTAAAAAATAAATAAATAAAAAACTGTTGTTTTTTGGCGCGCTCAAATCAAATTTTAAGTTGGTCCACATGGTAAAGGTGATTAACACAAATCAAAAGTTGGATTGGACCAATTATAGCACTACCATTAAGGAGGGAAAAATTTAAAAAAAAAAATATATATATATATATATAAAATAAAATAAAAAAGCCAAGTGATCCTGATAGTGATCCAACAATTAATACTTGGTAAATTTGTTCTTAACTCAAGCAACAACATTATTCAGGATACACACACACACACATATAAAGATATATTTCTTCACATAGTTATTTAAAGTTGTGTAGTATTTTTCCACCTTTGGAGTTTCTTATTAGCTGGAAACTTTATCTGATTTGATGCCACGACTATTTCATGCTAGTTCTCTGCTTTTGAGGTTGTAAAGTTTCTACTCTCATTTCTTTTTTTCTTTTTTAATTTAAGTGCTTGTACAGAACTTGCATGATTGATGAACCCTTTTTTTTTTTTTTTTTGTTTTGTTTTCTGGAATTCAATGATTCTTAATTTCTTTTCAACTCAATATTTTTCCATCTGAATACGGTGCAACTTTTTTGTCCATTTTTATACCTTCCCATGACAAGCCAAAATGCTTATTATTTGCACTTTTGGCTCTCTCTCTCTTTCTCTCTCTCTCTCTCTTTCTTTGCGATTCATTCCTGCCTGCTTGTGTTAGAAAACTTGATTTTCATATTATTTGCCATGTGATTTTATGTCAATCATCTAGGAAACTTCGTTTTTTATGCTTTTCATATTGTGGAATCTATTTTTATTACAACTACATATAAGCCTTCTAGCTTTTGTAGCAAGATACTAATCCAAAGTGGACATGCTTCTCATGTAGCTTTTGATCCATTTTTGCATCCAAGTTCTTATATAACAACATGGCTGAGGAAAAATGTTTGGATGGAGATGTTAAGACACATGAGGCTGTTTCATCGAGCTGCCCAAAGGCGGTACCAGATCGCGAAAGAGATGAACAAGAGACTGACAACAACAAAGAAACGAGCAGGAGGAAGGAAGACAGCACAAATAGTGCAGTGCCATTTTACAAGCTCTTCTCCTTTGCTGATTCCATAGATTACCTACTAATGCTTGTTGGCACAGTCAGCGCTGTTGGAAATGGGATCTCTATTCCGCTTATGACGGTTCTCTTTGGAACTCTAATTGATTCATTTGGACAATCTGGGAACACCAAAGACGTTCTTCCTAAAGTTTCCAAGGTTTTTCTTTTTCTTTTTTTTTTTTTTTTTCTTTTTTCCCTAACAACAGTGCTACTGATATTATTAGATTTCTATTCTACTTCCAACATAAGAAGAAAATTTTCAACTTGCAAAAAATAGGACTCTCAAAAACTCTCTATATTTGCAATCTTCATCTGTCTTTCATTTATTGATATACTTTTCATCAAAACAATTTCTATGTCAAGCAAGCCTCTTGTCTTGAACGTATCTCTATCTCTATTTCTAAAGTAAAATATGCATTTGACAAGTGATGACTTGATTAATTGTATCATCAGGTATCTCTAGATTTCGTGTACTTGGGTCTGGGATCTGCTACTGCTGCATGTTTACGTAAGTTCATCCAATCCACCCCCGTGGTGATGAAGCTAGAAAATTATTCAGTAGGGAGGCACCAATATGAAAAATTTAAGAAGTAATGACGACATATCTGTAATTATTCTTACTAAATGGAGGTACAACTGAAGTTTTACAAAGTACATATATATCCCTTCAAAGCAATAATTAGTTTATGAGAAAAAAATTTTTTTTTTTTTTTCTTATTTCTTTTTTGCTATATGCCAGAGATGGTTTGCTGGATGGTCACAGGGGAAAGACAGTCGGCAAGAATAAGAAGTCTATACTTGAAAACAATATTGAGGCAAGATATTGGCTTCTTTGATATGGAGACTAACACCGGAGAAGTCATCGAGAGGATGTCAGGAGATACTGTGCTTATTCAAGAGGCAATGGGTGAGAAGGTATCACTTGTGCGACAAAAAACTCCTTAACTAAAGCTATATACAATTGTTCCAACCCAATCATAATACGATAAACTTTCTTTGATTTTGGTACTGCAGGTAGGGAAATTCATCCAATTAGTCATGACATTCATCGGAGCCTTTGTTGTAGCATTCGTAAAGGGATGGCTTCTCACCCTTGTCATGCTGTCCTCAATCCCCGCACTTATTATATCCGGTGCAGTCATGAGCATCACTATAGGAAAGCTGTCAAGCCGTGGACAAAGTGCCTATTCACTAGCTGCAGTTGTGGCGGAGCAAACAATAGGTTCAATCAGAACCGTACGTGTAATTGGCACAAAATCTCCTAAGCTTATCCTCTTTCCTACTTTGAACAATACTAGGGGTCTCAAGTATTACTATTTTGGCAATAAATGAACACGGGGTTAACTACCTTCTCAGGTTGCTTCATTCACGGGGGAGAAGCTAGCAGTAGAAAAGTACAACAAATCATTGGCAAAAGCATACAATTCAGGGGTGCAAGAGGGCTTGGCAAGTGGTTTGGGAATGGGGGTTGCTCTGTTGATTGTGTTCTGCACTTATGGTTTGGCCATTTGGGTTGGTGCTAAATTGATTATTGAGAAAGGCTATACTGGTGGAGATATCCTTAATATCATTTTTGCTGTCCTCACTGGCTCCATGTAAAAGTTGCTCTCTAATTCTACCTTCCCTATATAGTCTGCACTTTTCATCATTGTTCTGCTGAGTTATACTTGTTTATCCAATATTTTTAATTTAGAAAACTATGCAAATTTTAACAATTTAGGAGAGAATACGATTGAGAAGCTATTCAAATTTTAACAATTTAGAACATAATACCAGTATTTAAACTATGACTTCCGAATATTATTAAAAGAAGGAAAAAAAAAAAAAGGGCAGAAAAATTAATGCATGATAATTGAGATAGTATTGTTCATATTTTTAACATTTTATTTGGTCAAGTTTTCAGGTCTCTTGGGCAGGCATCTCCATCCATGACAGCATTTGCAGCTGGGCAAGCTGCTGCCTTCAAGATGTTCGAGGCAATTAACCGGAAGCCACAAATTGATGCTTTTGACGACTCCGGGAAGATATTAGAGGATATTCATGGAGACATAGAATTAAGGGATGTGTATTTTAGTTACACTACAAGGCCAGATGAACAAATTTTTTGTGGCTTTTCTCTTTTGATACCGAGTGGAACGACTGCCGCTTTGGTTGGACAGAGCGGAAGTGGAAAATCCACGGTGATCAGCCTGGTTGAGAGATTCTATGACCCTCGGTCAGGTGAAGTCTTGATTGATGGAATTAATCTCAAAGAGTTCCAACTAAAATGGATAAGACAGAAAATAGGCCTTGTAAGCCAGGAACCAGTGTTGTTTACATGTAGCATTAAAGAGAATATCGCCTATGGGAAGGATGGTGCAACTGTTGAAGAGATAAGAGCAGCTGCTGAGCTTGCCAATGCTGCTAAATTTATAGATAAACTTCCCCAGGTCAGTGGTTTTTTACTTTTTCCTCGATATTCAAAGAAAAATCTCTAGTAGAACAAAACACTCCCAATTAGGAGAAATGTTCAACGGTGCCACATAGGAACTTTCAAAGATTTTAGATGTTGAACATTTTTCTACGTGAACATAGGGAATGGACACGATGGTTGGCGAGCATGGAACTCAGCTATCCGGGGGACAAAAGCAAAGAGTAGCCATAGCTAGAGCAATTCTCAAAGATCCAAAAATTCTACTTCTGGATGAAGCCACAAGTGCTCTTGATGCAGAATCTGAGAGGATTGTGCAGGAGGCACTTGACAGAATCATGATCAGCCGAACAACCCTCATCGTAGCCCATCGCCTCAGCACAATAAGGAATGCCGATACAATTGCTGTTATACACCGAGGAAAAGTGGTTGAAAAAGGCAACATTTTTTCTATGGGAATTTGTATTATACGGATTCTCCATTAGTATTGCCTGTTTCCAAAGGTCTAATCATACTATATTATAATAAAAGAAAAGTGCGAATTTTAGCCGAACCTCCTGTAAGGAGCAATTAGCAATGATCAAAAGTTAATCGAAGAAGAGAAGTTTTACATAAGAAAATTATATTTAGAAAAAAAAAATTTTTAAAGGAAATTATATGTATATATGTATATATTTTATACTCTATGTTTAGCCTCTTTTTATCTTCTTTTGATACATATTATTTTTCAACGGAGCAGGTCCACATTCTGAGCTAATTAAGAATCCTGAAGGAGCATATAGCCAACTGATAAGGTTACAACAAATTCACCAAGCATCAGAACAATTGGGAGGCGCAAGTGATCAAGACAGACCAGGGCTAATAGTGATCTCTGGGAGGAATTCAAGTCAGAGGTTCTCTTCAATGCGGTCCATAAGCCGGGGATCATCTGGAAATGACATTAGTAGTCGCCATTCATTTTCAGTCTCGTTTGGCGTCACCGCCACCATCAGCACCCTTGAAACGACGCCGGCAGAAGCCAATAGTCTTGTAGCTTCAACACCAACACCACCACCAGCACAAGTGCCTCAAGAAGTCTCACTTCGCCGCCTCGCACTTCTCAACAAGCCCGAGACCCCTGTGCTACTTCTTGGCACTATAGCCGCAGCTGTGAGTGGAATGATATTTCCTGTTTTCGGATTACTTCTCTCAAGAATAATCAAAACCTTCTTCGAGCCGCCAGATGTGCTAAGAAAAGATTCTAAATTTTGGGCATTAGTATCTGTGGGTCTAGGGATGGTGTCTTTGTTGGCTAGCCCATCAAGCGGGTACTTCTTTACTGTGGCAGGGTGCAAGTTAATCAGGCGAATTCGGTCAATATGCTTTGAGAAAGTGGTTTACATGGAAGTAAGTTGGTTCGATGAAGGCGAGCACTCGAGTGGTGCAATTGGTGCAAGGCTTTCTGTCGATGCGGCCTTGGTAAGAGGCCTAGTTGGAGATGCTCTTGGCTTGCTGGTTCAGAGTGTTGCGACCGCGGTCGCTGGCCTGATTATTGCTTTCAAGGCAAACTGGCAAATGGCTCTTATAGTCCTTGTTTTGCTTCCTCTAATAGGATTAAATGGATATGTTCAAGTGAAGTTCATGAAAGGATTCAGCTCTGACGCAAAGGTTCGTTACTTCATGTTGAAGAAACCTTAAAAAAAAAAAAGAAAAAAAAAAGGTCTTCTTAGTCTAGCTAGTTTAATGGTCAAGTTAATGGATAACCATCTTAACTTGGGCATTGTTAAAGTTTGATATCTGCGGAGAGGAATAATACATTAAAATTTGTTATGTGGCACAGAAAACGTACGAGGAGGCAAGTAAGATAGCGAATGATGCAGTCGGGGGAATCAGGACAGTTGCGTCATTTTGTGCAGAGGAGAAGGTGATGGAATTGTACCAAAAGAAATGTGAAGGGCCTATTAAGGCAGGGATCAGGCAAGGACTAATTGGCGGCATAGGTTTTGGACTGTCATTGTTCTTGGTTTTCAATGTGTATGCATGCACTTTCTACGCCGGAGCCCGACTTGTGGCAGCTGGCAAGACAAGCTTCACAGATGTTTTTCAGGTAATTTATGTACATGTGGAACCACACCCACCTGCGTGGCTTGCGAGCCTCATGGAAGCTAAGCTAAATAGCAGCGCTCTGGTCCTTAAAAATTAAAAGGCTTGAGTTTGTATGTGTATGTGGTTTTGGACAGGTGTTATTTGCACTGAGCATGGCAGCAGGAGGAGTGTCACAGTCAGGGTCATTGAATACAGATATAAACAAGGCAAAGAATGCAGCTGCTTCTGTGTTTGCAATTCTCGACAGGAAATCAAAGATAGACTCCGGTGATGACTCCGGCACCGTGTTAGAAAGCCTGAAAGGTGATATTGAATTTCGACATGTGAGTTTCAACTACCCAACTAGACCCGATGTGCTAATCTTCCAAGATCTTTGCTTGGCTATCCACTCTGGCAAGGTATTTTATTTCTTTTTTTTTTTTTTTTTTCAATTCTTGCAACACATTTTCCACCAATAGAAAAGCTGCATGTTTTAACCTTAGATAGATTTCAATCAAAGGCCTTTTTTTCTTTTCTATTTTTTTTTTTCTTTATTTTTTTGGTACTGTCGTTTGTTCTTTTTAGTCGCTTCTTTTAAAATTTCGTTTTGCATTGCATTCTTGTCTTCAATCTCGTCTTTTTCTTTTCTGTTATCATTTTTGTAACAGTGTCGTTTGAAAACCTATCGTCGTATGTAATGTACTTGACCTTTTTGAGTTGTCGTTTTTCTAATGTCATATTGCAACTTGTTGTCGTTTTCTTACTAATCGCCGTTTCTCAAGTGATGTCGTTTACTAATATTCTTGTCGTTGTTTTACTTTATTGTCGTTTTTAGCTACTGCCTCTGAAACCTTGTCCCACTTACCAAAAATCTTGGTTAACATAACTTTGCCACGCATAATAATTTTTAACCTCATGATCTGCATATCTACAGTCTAGTTTCATATATTGGACTGACCACAATGAACATAACTAGATGGCACGTGAATATATATATAAATATATGTATATGTATATAAATACATATATCAGACAGTGGCTCTGGTAGGAGAAAGTGGGAGTGGGAAATCAACAGTGATATCATTGCTGCAAAGGTTTTATGTGCCTGATTCAGGCCAAATCACACTCGACGGAATCGAAATCCAAAGGCTACAAGTCAAGTGGTTCAGGCAGCAGATGGGACTGGTCAGCCAAGAGCCTGTTCTCTTCAACGACACGATCCGATCCAACATTGCTTATGGCAAGCAAGGCAACGCCAGTGAGACTGAAATTCTGTCTGCTGCTCAATTGGCAAATGCTCACACCTTCATTAGTAGTCTTCAACAGGTAAAAACTAGATTACTTCTTATCACTATTCAAGGTTGTTGATATGTTTCGCTTGTTAAGAAATTATTGTGATGAAGAAATGATGATGAAGATGAAATCAACATAAAAGATTTAACGAGGTTCCGAAAATGCCACATTGCAGGGATATGACACAATAGTCGGAGAGCGAGGGATACAGTTGTCGGGAGGGCAGAAGCAGAGGGTGGCAATTGCAAGAGCCATAGTGAAGGCACCAAAAATACTACTCCTAGATGAGGCCACCAGTGCCCTTGATGCTGAATCAGAACGAGTGGTTCAACATGCGCTCGACCGCGTTATGGTGGACCGCACCACCGTGGTGGTGGCCCACCGCCTGTCCTCCATCAACGGCGCAGATTTAATTGCCGTGGTTAAAAATGGAGTTATTGCAGAGAAGGGAAAGCATGAAACTTTGATGGCTATTAAGGATGGAGTCTACGCTTCTTTGGTAGCTTTGCATACAACCACTTCATCTTAGTTTCTTTTTTTTTTTTTTTCCTTTAATTTTAATTCCTCAACTTGGTAATGATTACCTTATATAAGTTTGGTGTCTTCTGTTTTCTCTAATATGAAAGGCAACTTTTTGGACAGAAATGAATTCCTAAAATGATTTTTTATCACATGTCTCAGTTGAAATGATGATCTCTCTACTTACTCATAGAGAAGTAAAATCACAAGAATGAGAAACTAACACGGATAGAAAGGTAATTTAACTGGTAACAGAAACTAACCAATTACCGAAAATTAACGAAATAGTGTTGGGAAACTTGATCAAACTCTAACAAAAATATCAGGGAAACTAGACTAAAAAACTACTTTCAACTTCTACGCCAATATATAAAAGTTCGATATTATTTAATGTGATCTCTCTCCATCGAGTTTTCAATCTACTCTGTGGCTGTGTTAGACATCTGAAGTAACCCCTTCAACAACAACCTTTGACTCTTTCAGACAACAACCAAAAAAAAAAAACAAAGATTCTCATACGGATTGTGCAAAAATTTCACCATACATTCTTATACTCCTATATTTAAGGGAAATGCTAAAGGTCAAAGTAATCTTCTTATACTCCTATATTTTAAACATACATTCTTGCCAAATGATACATTCACAAAATTACCAACAAGAAATAGTAATAGTACCACTATCACAAATCTGCTAACAAAACTCTCGTCGACCATAATTGTCGAATTTGGGTTCAAATTAAAGCTGGTAAAAAGAAGATTAACAAGGAAAACAATAATCAAACTACCATTTTTTTTCCCTCATCCAGTGCACTTGATTTGTTAGGAAACTAATACGTTTTGTATAACAAGAAAGTAGGGCCATACTTGATGATATAATTAGCCAAAGTAAGTGGACAAAGAATGTCATAAAGTAGTGAACAAGTTTCATGAGATTATATATATATATAGGAGGGTTGTTGTCTCAAGCGTTAAGCAACAATTAAGAGTTGTAGGCAACAACCAAAGGAAGAATAAAGAAGATATGAGTTTCATTGTCGTCACTGTAAAGCACGTGAAAATTTGATCAACTTTATCTTAAACCAAAAAAAAAAAAAAAAGGGTAATCAATTATGTGAAAGGAGGCATCTTTCTCTCTGTCTCCATATCTGTTGTGTTTGAATAATATCCGCCAAAATGACACGTTGTATGATGTGAACTTGCAACTGACCAACAGAGACATCTACAATGTTTAATCATGTAAATTACATAATTTGCACGTACTCTAATCTCCCAGATTTCCTTCAAAGGGAACCACCCCCCACCAAAAGTCATAGCAGGTGGATTGATCATTGGTATTTATGCAGAGGTCACCTTTATATATATATATATATATATATATCAAAGTAGAACATTACAAAACCCAACTTCAGTTCATAATTAAGAAAGCATTTCCCCTCCTCAAAGGTTTAGACTTCAGCCCCTGCTTGCTCTGTGAAGACCAAAACCAAAAAGATTTGGTTATTCTGCACCAGAAAGCTCGGACAAGGCAATAATAATGCATTATCTACCCGGAGTGTTTTTGCACTGTTTTGGTGAGTTTCTTCTGTAGCATTCTTGAAATATAATAATTAATTAAAAAAATCACCAAAAAAAAAAAAAGAAAGAAAAAAAGTCTCTGAATCTGCTTTGGAGTCAGTTCTAGTTACTGGTTAGACCTTGGTTGTTTAAAAGTCCTTCGTTTTTATCAAACCCCGACGGAAGGTCAACTTCCAAAGAGAAGAACGTTCCCTTTGTTTTGCTTTTGTTAGATTTTTTTTAAGCTTATTTTCCCTTGTTTTCCCTGTTTAGCCCTGCTTTTTCTCTGTTAATTATTATTTCCCCTGTTTAGCCCTGTTTTCCCCTGTTTCTCTCTGTTTTGTTCTCTGTTTAGCCTTGTTTTCCTCTGGTTTTTTTTTTTTTTTTCTCTTGTGCCCTGTTTTCCTCTATAGAGCCGTGGCATGTCAAACAAAGTGGTCCTGTGTCCAAATGAGTCAAACATGTGATTCCATTAAAAGAAATTTGGGAAAGTTCTGAATACGTGGCACCAAAAGGATTGGAGCTTTTTTAGGTTCACGGAGGAGCCGGGAGGGACTAATGCTCCTAAATTCATTTGTGGTGTCCTTTTTAGCACTTTAAGAAATAACATTATTATTAGTGATAGATTACAACATGAATATAAAATATAAAAAAATATAATAGTTAAGACTTGTTGAAATATAAAACTATTATTGGCTCACATCTTAATAGCTTAAGTTTTTGGGAGAATTGATAAACTAACATGGTATCAGAGCAGGAGATCTTAAGTTCGAACCCCTGTAATTGTACTATTTAACCCCCTTTATGATCATTGCGTGTTGGACCTTTAATATGTTTCGGGTTTCTTATAATTTGTGTTAGACTTTCAAATTAATATTTGTCTGCACGTTTGCCCATTGTCTGGCCTGCACGTGAGGGGGAGTGTTGAAATATAAAACTATTGTTGGCCCACCTCCTAACAGCTTAAGCTTTTTGGGAGAATTGGTAAACTAACATGGTATTAGAACGGGAGGTTCTGAGTTCGAACTCCCGTAATTGCACTATTTAACCCCATTTATTATCATTGCGTGTTGAGCCTTTAATATGTTTCAGGCTTCTTATAATTTGTATTGGACTTTCAAATTAATATTTATCGGCACGTTTGCCAATTATCTAACCTGCACGTGAGGGGGAGTGTTGAAATATAAAACTATTGTTGGTCCACATCCTAATAGCTTAAGCTTTTGAGAGAATTGGTAAACTAATAAGACTTTTATTATTATTATGTTATCACATTCATTATTGTTGCATCTTATAGAAAGTATTTTCTGACGTTATATCATCATTAAAATAGAAACAAAGAATCTTAAAAAAATTTTGTCTGTTTTGTGTTGTGGAGGGCCATTCATCATATCATATGAACCTTTTCTCTCTCTTCTGAGTCGAAACTCCAATTCTCTTCTAAGATATGTCTCTCTCCTTTACACGCGCGCACACACACACTCTCTCTCTCTCTCTCTCTCTCTCTCTCAAGTAGAAGTGTAGAACTAGCACAAAAACAACAACAGAGAAATGACTACATCTTCTATTCTATGAGCACCACCACCTCCTAAACTCTCTCTTTACAACAATTTTTATTTTTTTATTTTTTTATTTTGGGGGGGGGGGGGGGGGGGTTTTGTTTCAGGAGCTTTCGTTTTGGCTAAGTAATAAAAATGGAGGCCTGAATTAAGAACAGTGGAGAAAAGCAAGATGATGTCGTCGCAGAACAAGACACCTAATACTAGCACTACTACTAGTTCTAGTAGTAGTAGTCGCCTCAGAGCATCTTCTACCAAATTCATGATGGTGATGATGAAGGAGTCACCGAAAAGATCAACCTCTGCACCAACACCAACACCAACACCAAAACCAAAACCAGTAGCAACAACCTTAAACGACAACATTTCTACCAAGCCCCGGAGGCCCAAATCCATGATGGTGATGATGAAGGAGTCACCGAAAAGATCAACCTCTGCACCAACACCAACACCAACACCAAAACCAAAACCAGTAGCAACAACCTTAAACGACAACATTTCTACCAAGCCCCGGAGGCTCAAATCCGGAGAGCTCGTCCCCGGTCCTCATCCAAATCTGGAGCAAATCCCCCGGCCCCGGCGGCTGAAGAAAACTGAGGTCGACTCAGATGCCAATAATGAGAAGAAGAACAAGTACAACAACAACAACAGCAAGCAAGCAAGTGTTGTTGCATGAGATTAAGGTTGAGAATGGCATTGACAAGGATTTGATGATCAAGGATTTGGAGGATCAAGTTGTGAAGTTGAAGAGTGAGTTGGATAAAGCTCTGGCTTTCAACTCGGATCTTCAGTCGCAGAACCACAAGCTTTCCCAGGAACTTGCTGCTGCTCATTCAAAGATTGCAACTCTTAGTCCCCAGGTCAGACAATACAATTTTTTTATTTTTTTTTTCATCTTTCATATATGCATCATTCATTAACACATTTGAAAAAAAATAAAAAATAAAATAAAAATTGTTTTTGGAATGAAGAGAGAATCCGTTGGAGAACATCAGAGTCCCAAATTCAAAGACATTCAAAAACTCATCGCCAACAAGCT
The DNA here is from genome assembly GCA_038430175.1 of Ficus hirta. NCBI lineage: Eukaryota > Viridiplantae > Streptophyta > Magnoliopsida > Rosales > Moraceae > Ficus > Ficus hirta. The sequence goes on along the minus strand of CM076585.1, from coordinate 40,320,627 downwards.
AGAGCGCTCGGTGGTTAAAAATGATACGATTAGCAAAGCAAACATTAATGTCAAGACACCTTCCTGTTCACCACCATCACCATCACCATCACCATCACCATCACCACCGCCGATTAGTCCAAGTCCCAAAGTCACCGCCGTTGAGAAGAAGGCCCCAATGCCATCATCCATGCCCCTGCCACCTCCGCTTCCACCGCCACCCCCTCCTCCACCCTCGGCTAGAGCACCTCCCAATAGGAAAGCTCCGGCATTTTTGGAATTCTATCAATCCTTGACAAAGCAAGAGGGGAAGAGGGACTCTCCCCCTGGACCAGCAAATCGCCATAAACAGGTGGCTATCAGTGCCCACAGTAGCATTGTTGGAGAAATTCAGAATCGTTCGGCACATCTTTTAGCCGTAAGCGTTTCATACTTTGCTTTAAAACTTTGTCACTTCTCTTGTTTTGCACGGTGCCAAATCTCTCCCACGTTGAAGTCCCAGTTCTAATAGGGTCACAAATCTTTTTCAGATAAAAGCTGACATTGAGACAAAAGGAGAGTTCATCAATGGCCTCCTCACAAAGGTTCAGACCACAGCGTATACGAATATAGAAGACGTCCTAAAGTTTGTTGATTGGCTTGATGGAGAACTCGCAACATTGGTAATTTTTCTTTCCACATAAAGTCTTTCATTCACATAAGACTCTTATCAGTGGTGACTTTATACTTGCGATGCCAATCTTTCTAACCATTTTCTTTGAATTGCAAGGATGTACTAGAGTTAGTTGTCATGAGTTTTAAGGTGGTTATATGATATTTCATTTTCTTAGTTCTCTTTCAAGGATGTTTTAGGTTTGATTTCTAGAGGACATCTTGTCCTCTTTCCTTTACCGATTTCAGTATCGACAAATGGACGTTTTCTTATTAAAATAGTAAGTTAAAAAAAAAAAAAAAAAAAATCTAACCTTTTTTTCTTTGTACTTTGCCTCTGCATCCCATCTTCTTCTAAAGGCTGATGAGAGGGCCGTGTTGAAGAATTTCAAGTGGCCTGAGAGGAAAGCCGATGCCTTGCGAGAAGCTGCAGTTGAATATCGGGAGCTTAGGCTGTTGGAAACTGAGATTTCTTCTTACAAGGATATTGACACCGACATTCCATTTGCTGCTGCCTTAAAGAAGAGGGCCAGCTTGTTAGACAAGTAAAGTACTTTAATTTATGGTGTATGCTCCTTTGTTGAATGAATTTTGGAAACTATGTCATGTTCTCTGCTCAGTGAATCTTTACTCATCTTATCCGCTTATACAAGGTCGGAGAGAAGCATTCAGAAGCTAATCAAGCTGCGAAGTTCTGTTCTTCATTCTTATCAGGAACTCAAAATCCCAGCTGATTGGATGCTTGATTCAGGAATCGTGAGCACGGTATTCCTTCTCTTCTAAATCAATGCTTTAGTTAAAGAGAAGTTTACACTTGTATATGTGACAAATTATTTGGCTTATCAATAGTTTTTCCTTAAAATTCTTGCATTAAACTTTGAAAGATTAATTGAAAGATAAAAAAAAAAAAAAGGTGTATCACCCTCTTTTCCATTTTTTTTTTCTTTTTTTACAATCAAATAACTACTATGTGATAAGTAGTATTATATGTGTGAGAATTGAAAAGTTTAGGGCATGTGAATACAGATAAAGCAGGCGTCGATGAACCTGGTGAAGATGTTCATGAAGAGAGTGAGATTGGAGATGGAATCCATTCATAATTCAGATAGAGAATCTCTTCTGCTGCAGGGCGTAAATTTCGCATACAGGGCTCACCAGGTATTAATCTTTCTCAACCTTTTAAGTACACAAAGCATTTGTAAGCCTCTTTCTTTCTTTTTCTCTTTCTTTTTTTTTTTTTTTTAATAATGGAAATCCACTTGATATTTATGTTCGTTGGGATTCAAATGCATTGCAGTTTGCAGGAGGTCTTGACTCAGAAACATTGTGTGCTTTTGAAGAAATACGACAGCGTTTTCCAGGACACTTGCGAGGCTCCAGGGAGGTGTTGTTGCCAGCCCTACCCTCATCTTAGTCAGATATGTTATAGTCTAAGAAGAATTATGCTATTTATCACCACTGATGATGTAATCACCGGTGCATAAGTAACAAAGTGGGAGCCACCTAAACAACACCTCGATAAACTCTGGCAAAGTGAATCACGAAAAGTGGGGTTCTTCTTCATCAAGCAATAAGGTCAAGTGCATTAACTGGATATTTACCAGGAAGCAGAAGGCTTGCCAACTAATTATATTTGTATTATATATATATATATATCTCTTTTTTTATATAACTTTGTTTTGCTTTACCTGTAACTCCTCTTCTTTTTTCTTTTATTTTTTCTCCTTTTTGTACGAATATCATCATTCTGTTTACTGTACAATATTATAGATCTGTAATGACATACCTATTCGGATAAATAATACAAAAGCCAGTGGCTGGTTCTTATTTTTGGTTGTCAGGTGTATTTTCTTTAATAAGTCGTTTATAAGCTTGCTGTCGTTTATTTGTAACGTTTTCTAGATTAAAAATGTCCTCCTTGAATGCCGTCCTCCTGTATTTCGTCGTTTTTCTGACAATGTCGTTTAAAGACTGAATGTCGTTTGTTTTCATCCATTTAAATTAATGTCGTTATCAAACTTATTGTCATTGTCGTGTTTTTGTCGTTTCACTGTTCTTTTTTTCTTGTTTTACTCCAATTAAGTTTGCTTTCTTTATATTTATTTCGTTGCCGTTTTGTTGCATTGTCATCTTATGTTTTTTTGTGGATTTTCAAGTTATTGTCGTTATCAAACTAATGTCGTTTTCCTTTTTTGTCGTTTTTCTGCTCTTTTTTCTTGTTTTGCTCCGATTTTTAAAGTTTGCTTTCGTTTGACATCGTTGCCGCTTTGTTTCATTGTCGTCTTTTTTTTTTTTTTGGTCGATTACATATTATTGTCGTTTGTCAAGTTTTTTTTTTTTTTTTTTTCTTTTCAAGTTTAAGGTCTTTAAGAATAAAAAATAAACAAACAATAGAATAAAAGTTAGAAGGAGACAGAAGATTACCGTGGTTTCATCCACGGATTAGGAATAGAAAAATGATTCACTAGTAAGGAACACTATGAATGGGCTCCAATATAAATATAAGTTTACAAGTAGAAAAATGGATAAGTTATCCAAAAATATCAAATATTCTATAATCAAGAAATCATATTTCCTAATACGAAAATTAACACAAATAAATTTAAATCTCCTATATTATAATCAATCAATCCAAAAATTAGAAACAATCATAAAAAATAATTTAAATGAATATTTAACAATATCTCATTTCTCGACATAAGGTCATTCTAACAATAATATATTCTTTTTGTTTTTTCAATTTTGCACACTGTTGTGTTTATTTTGTGGTAATTCCTAAATTTCTTTGGATTGACAAATTATCATTTTTTTAACGTTGTGGTTTTTTCATTGATGTCGTTTTCGAAAAAATGTCGTTTCTCAAGTTATCATGGTTTTGTTTTGTTGTCCCTTCTAGTTGGTTATTTATTTGTTTAATTTCTTTTTTACTGAATTATTAATTTGTTTTTTCAATGAATTAGTTATTTTTTCTTTAGAAACGGGTTTTCTTATGTCTTATTGTTTCCATAATGAATTATTTAATCCCAAGGTAAGGCTTCCCTTCCAAAAGCTGAGAATCATGGACCTCTCGAACAATGAATTCACAGGTCATTTACCAACAAAATATGTCGAGAATTTTACGGCCATGATGGATGCACATACAGATGATCTGGAATATATGGGATCAGCAGAAAGATATTATCAACACTCTGTGGTGCTAGTGATAAAAGGCTTTGACCTTCGGCTGGAAAAGATCCTCACCATATTCACAACCATTGATTTCTCGATGAATAATTATAATGTCGCTTGGGAACCTCAAATCTCCCAAAGGCCTCAATTTTTCTCACAACAAACTAACTGGCCAGATTCCACCATCATTGGGAAACTTGATTAATCTTGAATGGTTCAACCTCTGCTCAAACAAACTTTCTGGAAGCATCCCACCGCAATTAGCTGCAAATTTTGAATCAACTTGAAATCTTGAATCTTTCAAACAACAAGTTGATGGGACAAATAACTCGCGGAAAGCAATTAGAAACATTCCGTAATGATTCATACCATGAAAACCCAGAATTGTGTGGATTTCCTTTATCAAAATTGTGCGGCAATGATGAGGCACAACAACACAATCAAGATGATGATGATGATGGAGATCACAACAGTGCAAAGATCGAGTGAACGGTGGTGATGATGGGATATGGAAGTGGACTGATGATCGGAATATCTATTGGGTACATGGTGCTTTTTAGTATAAGCTTCAATTATTGGTTCTTCAAAAGATTTGGAGGAGGACGACACTGTAGACCCAACACTTGCTCAAGAGGGCGGAGAAGGTCAAATTAGCAAGTAGAGGAAAACAGAGTCTCATGGAAAGTCTGGAAGAGTAAGCTTGTAATGTGTTTTGCAGTTATAAACACTTGTTCCATACAAGAACCAAACATTATCTGCAACATAATTATTTTCCTTTCTCTTGTATCAGGAAGATGCACAAAAAGTACAGTTGGTGATCACATTGGCTCCGATTGAGGCTTGATTATGATGAAACCACTATCTTGTGGTTTTAGTTAATTTCCTATTTCATAAATCTAGATTAAGAGTTCTAAATAAACTGTAATCCTTATTGAGGATTCGGTCAAAAGAAATCCTGACGTTGTGGAGCTTGTATTTTGCATTCTTGTTTTATGGAAATGCCATTATAACATAAATTTTATATATACATATAACAAGCTCTTAAACTCTTGAAGCTCTATCTCTTCATCACAAACAGATCCTTCCAAACTCAATTGCCCTGCAGCTCAACAGCCTCCTCATATTCCTTAATTACATCTTAAGTTTTATGTCAAAATAATTCTTTACATGTTTCGTGTCATTTGTAACATTTTCCTTCTTATATCTTTTTTCCATTGGTTGTTACAATTGTATTTCAAATTGAATTTTTTTTTCTTTTACACCTTGGCAGATGCCATGATATTTTACATTCAGCGAGGAAAGTTGAACTGAGGCTTTCATGACAATAAATATTTGAACCAAAAGAATTACAGTTTTCACATAATTGTCGCTGATGAGGACATTATGCATGTAAGTTCAATGAAATTCTAATGCTTTACAGCTTCACCACTCTGGTTTCGTAATGCTACCTTCTACTGAGGGCTTTACAAGTCAAAATAATAATGGAATTTTTGATTACAACTAAACTTGATTAATTTTCTGCTAATCAATTTGTTTGCTTTCTCTAATTTATGGTGTGTTTTGCTAGCACTGTACATTATATCCATAACTGCTGCTCTGCTTTTTTTGAATTGAAGTGAGACTCTTACACCAATTTATCTCTTTTATACGTCGTTTTCCGTTCATTGCTGTTTTTGTTTGCAATTTTTGTTGTCGTTTTATGCTGTCTTTAATTTTTAGGTAGTTTGATGCATTTTTTTTTTTGTCGTTTTCAAGTTAAGAGCTCTCTCTCTCTTTCTCTCTTTTAACTTGCATTCTGAGGTATATTTTTTGCTGTTATATGTGGGCTTATTTTCATATTCTCATGCCCTCGTTTTAAGTATTATTATAGTGTCGTTTGTGACATTGATTGTTGTTCGGTAAAATTGTTGTCATGCTAGTGTTTCGAATTGTTCAGTAAAATTGTTGTTTCGACATCTAACATATGCAGTACTACGTTTCCTTGAAGAATTAAAATGCAATTATAGGTAATCAAAAGTTCAGTCTCGCTATTTATGATGTTCATTTTTGTTCTTTAAACATGTTTTACTCTATTGATTTTATCCAATCGGAGAGATGGAAATTTCTTGCTGTCCCGTTTAGGACTAGTTCTCAATGGATAGTCCAAAAGACTATTATTACATACATATATATATATATATATATACATATATATATATATATCGAAGTCTAAACTAATATAACATTATTCGTTTGTGTTTCACATGATTATTATGGTTTATCATTTAATTATACTATAAAAATCCCTTTGTAACTAGTAGATTTATTAAGAACTAGAATGCTGCAATTTTTTTCTTCTTATTATGTCATTATTATTTTTATTCTTGACTAGCGGTCCAATAAGATAATATATTATAATATTGATTTTCTCTAAATGCCAAAAATCATGGATCGCCTAAATTTGACATTTGGAAAAAAAAGTGAAGCATTTTGTCTATTTGAATTTTGATCATTTCAACATCTACTTTTAGAACAAAATATGTGTGGAATTCCAAATACAAATGACATTGACTAATGAGCAATGACGAAATTTATTTTATTCTTTTCTTGCTTTTTGGTATTACTCAGAAAATCATGAACCACTTGATTACTGACACTTGAAAAATATAAGCCAAATTGCATTGGAATTTGGAATTGGGCGAAGGTTTGATTAAAAAGAAAATGTCCAGTCCAAAAAATAAGTTAGATATATCCCAGTTTTGTCTCACTAGAAAAGACTTTTAAACTTGTATTCCATTTCACTCTCTTCAAAATTTTGTCCATATAACGACTGACAAGTAACAATCATGTAAGATGATAACTATGAAAATTTTGTACATGATGGCTAACTAGCTGGTATTAGATTCTGCTGAAATTGATATCATAAATGTTAGATATATATATATATATATATATATATTTTTCTTTTTTTCTGGAACTTCTAGTGTTTAAAAAAATAGCTGTAATGCTCAAATTAGCAAAATAAATCAAAATTGTAATTGGAAACGTATTTCAATGAAATAGTTTTTTCTGTTTTTTTGTTTTTTTGTCCTGCTTGAAAGAAACGTTTGTTTTCAGCCGTTTTGGAATACTTGTTCCATTTAAAATATGTAGTTTATAATCAAATATTTCGAATGTAATTCTGATAATCTGAAATGTTTCATTTAGCAATTTAAGAAGAAAAATGAAATGTTACCCGTCATTTCTAAATTTAACTTCATTTGAGTATACATGCAACAATGATATTATTACAAAAAAATTTTTGCAATTGCAGATCTTATGGTATCTGCTGCATTGTAAAATATTTTCACTGAGTGGAAGAAGGACTAATCAGCAAGATCTTATGGAAACAAGAGAATTAGTAGAGTTTCAAAAAATTGTGAAATTAAATAGTAATATAGTTGATTTGATTTACCTGAGGTATTAAATTTTAAACAGGAGTACTTAAAAATCAAATTTAGGGTAAGATTAATTGGCCGCTTTTCAGAACAATTATATAACGAGGATGCTGCAAATTTTTTTTTAATTTTTCTTCTTATTATTCTTTTCATTATTAGTCTTGTCAAGTGGGTCCAATGAGTTAACACATTCTAATATTGACTTATTCCACCAGGTTAAATCATGGACCACCTGATTTTTGACATTTGGAAAAAAAGCGAAGCATATATGTCTACGTTAATTTTGGTCATTTCATGTCTTACTTTTACAATAATAAAAAGACATTATTTGTAGAATTCCAAATACAGGACATAACAATAACATTCACTAGTGAGCGTTGAGTAAGAATATTTCTTTCTTTCTTTCTTTTGTGTAGCCCATGGACCACTTGAAAATTGACACTTGGAAAATATAAGCCAACTTTGCATTGGAAATATATAAATTCAGACGAAGAAGAAAATGTCCAGCCCAATAAATAAGTTAAACAAGTAATGGGATTCATTCCCGTTACCTCACAATTGATCTATATGATTTATTTGGTAGGATCCACATGAGACTATTTATATGTGAGTATCTAAATACAATTCTTTTTAATATTGATAGCAGAAGATACATATTTTGTCGCAATAGAAAGACTTTGACTTGATATTCCTTTTCACTTCCTTTTTCCATGTAAATTTGTCTATAAGTATGCAAAATGTCTGAGAAGCTACAATTATCAAAATAACTTTTTGAAATTTTGTAAATATTAGTGTGGAAAGGTCTAAGTTTTTTGCTTGTCACAATATGGCACATCCAATCATCAATTAGCTATAAAACATATGATAATAATTTGTTTTGTAATTATGAATTTACCAAATTAGGGGCGTCTTATATGAAATGTTTTGACAATGCATATTTCTCCATATATCTTTTTTCTTTTTTAATGTATTTATGTATTTTCTGATTTTCAGAGTATTGCATCTTCCTCTCTTCTAGGAGGTCTTTCGTAGCAATCATAAGGCGATTGAAAACTTTTGAATATGCATTACTCATTGTCGCAAGATTGTAATTTGTTTTTTCACCTGTTAACATGAAAAATAAATATTAGGAATATTACTTTTGTTGTAATACATATGCAATTAATATCACAAAAGATAAATTAATTATATAATATAAAAAAAAAAATGAGAGAATTTTCTTATTATTCATTATCTCATTATTGTTGTGTACATACAGGTTTACAATAATGGAATTCAGAACGGGACCACTAAACAATCAATTGATTATTAAATATGATTTAACTAAAAAAAACTAACTAAAAATTTTAAATAAAAATTTATATTATTTGTTTCAATTATTTTCAGAATATTTTGTTTTATTTAATTATTTAGTTTTAATATTATTTGAGATACTAAATTTTGAATATGATTACTTAAAAATCAAAATTTAGAGTGAAATTTTTTGTTTTTTGAAAACAAGTATTAAAATGTAATAATTAAAAGAATTTCAGCAAAAATACACCTCTAAACTAACATTATTCATTTGTGCTTCACATGATTATTTGTGATTATGTAACAAGAAGATTCATAAGTAACAAGGATACTGTAATTTTTATTACTATTTAACACCTACACAGAATAGATATATTGAAACCAAAAAATTCACATTATAAGAGCCAACAAAGAGAAGGTAGGGGTAGATAAATATCCAAACCTCGAGCCTCTTCTGTTTACATTAATAAGGAATCGGAGTCAATGAATACAACAATTTGATAGAATTTTGAGTCACGTAATATGCTTTGATACTAGTTGGAGCCTGTTTGTAGGCCCTTTTTATTGTCGTTTTACGTCATTTTTCGACGAGATTATTGACGTTTTCATTTTTGTTGCATGCATAAAACTGATCTGTAGTGATTTTCTTTTTCACTGCAAGCATTTGAAGAAGAAAATGCTCCTATTGTTTATGGCCATACAAGGAGAAGTAAAAATTTATTATCTTCATCATGTGGTTCCTATATTGTTTTACTTTGTTTAATTTCAAAGATTTTAGTGTTGAATCTAATGTGCTCCGATTATTTATATAATTGAAGCTTTAAAATCGACCTCTATAAAAAGACTTTGAATATTAGGATTGTGAAAGCCAATTTCAAACTGTGAAACAATTTCAATCTAATCCAACCTAGATAATACGTTTTGTACATAAACAAATTGCGATATCTAATGATTGATAATGACAATAAACAAGAATGGGTCAATGATCTTATCTTGTAGAACAGGCACAAAGAAATAAATCTGATTCGTAATTAACATTATATCTAAAATGATAGGCCACAACAGGACTTGTCTTGAAGTCTTAGTCTTGCTGTGATAAATCATAAATTGACGAGATATTAAACCAACTTAATTTAACTCAATCCATAAGATACATTAGGATGTGAATAGGTATGGATTACTTTTTTTTATTTATGGATACGGGTACCCGCCTCTAATGGGTTGAGTACGGGAGATAGGATAAGGGTATGGAGGCGGGTATTGGGGGTTAAGATTAAATCCCGACCCCATATCTATACCTGCCCTGCTTATATTCATCCTCACAAAAATATAATTTATTATATCTAAATATGTGTATTTTTAGTGTTTTAATATTTTAGTTTGTTATATGAGTTTAGTTTATAGATTCCTATAATATGGATTTTTTTTATTTTCGTCTCATTTTCAGTTATATTAGTGATTATGTTGATAAATATTATGAGAACTTGTTTTTTAACTTTTTTTTTTTTAATTCTTAATGGGTAAATTGGTAGGATATGAGTATAGTAACCCCAGTGGGGATTACTCGCTCCACACACGCATTAAATAAGGTGGGTATGGTGGTGGGTATGGGGGATAAAAAGGAAGATATGAGAGAAGTGTGCCACTCTTATCCTGTCCCATTGCCATCCTTAAGAACATGTTTTGTTAATTTTTTCAAAGTCTCTAAATTTTTCCTCCATGATCAAAGCAGAAGTTCTCATCGTTTGTTTTTTCAAATTCGAGTTACAAGGATCTAAGATGAATTGGTCGTTGATGCTCTTTTTTTTTTCATTCTCAATCTATTCATTTATCATCTCTCTTGTTCTATCTTTTTCATGAAATCGCGTTAAGCACGATATGATTATAATGAAAAGTAAATTCCTTGACAAAGGAACACTGCCCAATTTTCCTCTATGCATTTAAGGAAAGTCTTGAGTGACAATCTTCATGAGTTGAACCTGCAAATGATGAATAAATTGAGTAGTTTTTCAATTAAAGAACATTAAACAGCCATATCAAGTCATTTTGTAATTTATTTGCCCTGCCTCCGTTCTTTTAGCTAGGAAAGGGATTCAAAAAGATGAGAAACTAACATTGTCAGTCAATATTAAAATATATTTTTGAAATTATTAACTTTCTACGATTGTGTTAAAAATATAATGTTATGAATTTATTTTTTTAACAGAGGAGTACCATAAGGTGAAATAAAAATATTGACAAGCTCCGAAACTTCGACTCTCTCTCTCTTTTGATTTATTTGAAATATAAAATTTTAATATGAGTATTTAGAAAAAAAAAAAAATTTAAAGAATTCAGAGGAAAAATATGTCTCCAAACTAACAGAAAGTTGGTCAAGAAAACAGAGGACCTACAAATATAACCTCTTCTAATTGACTTGAAGATTTCTTATCAATCGGTTAAATCATCTGGACCACCTTGATCAGAACCTATAAGAAGAGGACTTTATTGTAATGCCATGAGAAGACCTCTCTCTCTCTATTTTGATTTATTTGAGATTTTAAATTTTAGATATGATAATTTGAAAACCAAAATTGAGTGAAATTTGGCATTTTTTAAAACAACTATATTAATGTAATAATTAAAAGAATTTAGGCGAAAAATGCACCTCTAAACTGACATTATTCGTTTGTGCTTCATATGATAATTCGTGGTTTTTCATTTAATTACACTACAAAAATCTCTTATATGTATGGAGAAGATTCATAAATAACGAGGATGATGCAAAATTCTAATTTCTTTTCTTATTATTATTATTATTATTATTTTTATAATTCTTATCAAGTAGGTCTAACGAAACTAATATATTCTAATATTGACTTATTCCAAATGGGGTTAAATCATGGACCACCTAATTTTCGACATTTGGAAAAAAAGTGAAGCATCTCTGTCTACTTCAATTTTGGTCATTTCATGTCTACTTTAACAACAAAAAATGACATTAGTTGTGGAATTCCACGTACAAGACATAAAAATAACATTCACGAGTGAGCGATGAGAAAGATTTCTTTCTTTCTTTTCGGTGGCTCATGTACTGCTTGAAAACTAACATTTGGAAAATGTAAGCTAACTTGCATTGGAAATGGCAAGTTCAGACGAAGAAGAAAATGTCCAATCCAATGAATAAGTTACATAAATAATGGGATTCATTCCTGTTACATTATAAATTATCTGTTCTATCTATTTAATGGGACCTACATGAGACTATCTGTGCACAAATACTGAGATACAATCCTTTTTAATTTAACATTGGTCCCTTCAAGAATTCATGTTAAATACAAAATATACATATTTTGTATCAATAAAAAGATTTTAAATTGGTATTTCTTCTAACTTTTTTTTTCTATAAATATATATATAAATGTATAAATGTCTGAGAAGTTATAATCATCAAGATAACTTTGGAAATTTTGTGCATGATGGCTGGAATAGATTAGTGGAAAGGTCTACGTTTATGCATGTCACAAGATGGCTCATCTAATCACCAATTCATTTTCTAATTATGAATTTGACAATCAGGGGCTCTTATAGGATATGTTTTTAGCAATGCATATTTCTCCAAAGATCTGTCTTTTTAATATATATGTCGTTATGTATTTTCAGATTTTCAGAGCATTGCATCTTCCTCTATCCTAGGAGGTCTTTCATAGTCATAATCCTAAGGTGATTGAAAAAAATTTTGATTATGCATTGCTCATATAATTCTAAGAGAAATAGGAAAGGATTCTCATTGGAATCCAGGAGACATATTTTCTTCTCACTATTTTTTAAAATTCAAGTGCCACATGTAGATTGTAGTCAAATATATATGGACAAATTTACTTGAATCATTGATCGTGGAACTTGATCAAATAAACCTAATTCCGTGAATTTATTATTTAATCAACAAAGGAAGATGAGAAAAGTATACAAACAAAATAACCAAAGTCTAAAGTTACAAAAGAGAATTTCAATTAAATTAATAACTTTTATTAAATAAAATTTTCCTTCAATCGGTCCTGACATGATCCCAACGTAGTAATTTAACAACATAATCATAATATAAAAATATCTTAAAAATCCACTGAACGTATAAATTAATGAAATTCCTAATATATTAGAACTCTGTTATACATATGACTAAATTAAAAATGTTTGTCTATTGTTGTTTATTGTTCGTTTCCTTTCATCTTTGACATGAGAAGCCAATGTATGTATGACTGTTGTCCTACGTTTTTTTTTTTTTTTTCCCTAAAAGTATATAATTGAGCTATGGTTTTTATTTACCTATTGTAGTTTGTGATACTGTCTTGTAAATATAAGTATATTTATATTTATGCTTTAGTTAAACAAATTACATGGAGTATAGTTGAATTTTTGTAAATTAAACAAACAAAAAAAAAATTATATGTATTTGAAAATGAGGTACATTCATGAATTTTGCTTGCTAAAAAACATAATAATATAGCATGTGAACTTTTTTTTTTTTTTTGGTAATTGATTTTCAGTTAATTCGGAAATCAAAAAAATAAATAAATCTTCTAAATTTGATCAATATTAAAAATAAAAAAAAATAAAAAACTGTTGTTTTTCCGCTCAAATCAAATTTGAAGTTGGTCTACATGGTAAAGGTGATTAACACAAATCGAAGGTTGGATTGGACAAATTATAGCACTACCATTAAGGAAAAATTTTGTAAAAAATAAAAAATAAAAAATGAAAAACCCAAGTGATCCAACAATTAATACTTGGTAGATTTGTTTTTCGTGAAAGAAACGATATCCATGATCTCTATGCATTCAAACAGCGAATATACATTTACATATATATATCTATATATACATACATGTGTATCTATTTATATGGACAATCCCACATTCTCACATTGAAATTCGGTTTTTACTTTTAGAAGGTTTTTGAATTTCTTGGAAATTTATACAGAATCTTTCCCACAAAATATCATAGCTAGTGAAAATGACCTTATACTTAGACCGACATAGCAAACAATGTTTGTCACGAAATAAGTTTTAAAATATGGTTTAAAAAATAACAATAAGTCTGATGGAATATGCTTTATTGCTTTTACTGTATTTTTCCACGTATTCATATATCTCGATTAATTTTTCTTTCATTAAATATTCTAAATACCTTGTGATCATATATACTCCTCTTAGATTGGGTGCCTATAAATATGCATTGTCGCATAGCATGTCATTCCACACAACATTAAGAATACATTCTCTTTTAATTTCTCACTGAAATCATGATGATCGTATTCCCTGCATGGTTGGGTCTCCTTTTCTTCTTCCTTATTGCTTCTCCATTCAACTCTTCATCTGCTCTTCCTTCTTCTCACTTTCCTTCTCATCTTCCACTGTGCCATCCCCATGAAAACTCTGCTTTGCTCCACTTCAAGAACTCTCTTTCCATAACAAACGATACTTCTTACTTTTCTTATTGTACTAATTCTAATAGTACAGTGCATTGGAATATGAGCAGGGACTGTTGCACATGGAGTGGAGTCACATGTGATGAGGTCTCCGGTCATGTCGTTAGGATTGATCTTGGCTGCAGTGGGCTTCAGGGCATCATCCATTCCAACAACAGTTTGTTCCTCCTCACTCATCTCCAATCACTTGTTCTCTTCACTAATTATCTTGATGGTTCCGAAATTTCACCCCAATTTGGTAGGTTTTCAAGTGTGATTCACCTTGACCTTTCTTACTCTGGTTTCACAGGCCAACTCCCTCTTGAGTTCTCTTACTTGTCTAGTTTGGTTACACTTGATCTTCATTGGAACTTTGATTTGAGAATAGAGACATCTAGTTTCAAACGAATTGTTGCAAACTTAACTAGTCTTGAAGAATTGAGATTGAGTAATGTCAACATGTCTTTTGCCTCACCTAATTCCTTTATGACTCTGTCAACTTCTTTGACATCTCTTGATCTTAGTTTATGTGGACTGAAAGGAGAGTTTCCAGAAAATATTTTTCACCTTCCAAGACTTCAGAAGCTCGATTTAAGTTACAATGAGAATCTTAGTGGTTCATTTCCTCAATATAATTGGAGTAGCCAAATGACAAATCTAGATCTTTCTGGAACTGGATTTTTGATAGATTTACCTTATCTTACCAAAACTTTGAAGTCTTTGAATACTCTGTTTCTCAGCTCCTGCAAGTTGAAAGGATTGTATCCTACACTTCTTGGCAACTTAACACAAATCACATCCTTAGACCTCTCTTTTAATAATTTTGGTGGTCAAATCCTATGGTCCTTTCTTAATCTAGAGAGATTGATTTATTTAGATCTTGCCGGTAATAATTTCATAGGTCAGCTCCCTGACATTTGCAACAACTCCGCAAAAATAACTTTTTTGTGTGATTTTCCAAAACATCAGTTATTGGGTTCTGTTCCTTTGAATTTGAACGCCTTGTACTTGTATGATAACTCACTTAATGGGACGATACCTACTTGGTTATATTCCCTACCATATTTGCAGGATCTAGATCTAGGTAGCAACCAATTCACTGGTCACATTGATGAATTCCAGTATTCTTCTTTGGTTACTCTTATATTAGAATCTAACAAACTACAGGGCTTTATTCCACGATCCATTTTTCAGCAAGTGAATCTTGTGTATTTATATCTTTCATCAAATAACTTGAGTGGATCCACTTGGCTAGACCAGTTTTCAAAATTAAAATATCTCAAGTATGTTGATCTTTCTTTTAATAGCATATCAAGGGATTCCATCAACTCCATCATATCTGCTTTGCCCAATACCCTTCAACACTTGTCTCTGTCTTCGTGCAACATCAGTGAGTTCCCACTCTCTTTAAGAAGCTTTGAAAATTTAGGAAGGTTGGACCTTTCCAACAACCAAATTGAAGGGATTGTTCCCCCATGGTTTTGGAACGTTGGGAAGCATTCATTGTGGTTTCTAAATATTTCTCACAATCTTTTAACACATATGGAGCAAATTCCTTGGAAAGAACTAGAATATATTGACCTAAGCTCCAACCGGCTTCAAGGTCATCTTCCAATTCCACCACCTTCAACTTTTCTGTTTTCAATCTCAAACAATCAACTCGTTGGAGAGATACCTTCTTTGTTTTGCGACCTTTTTGTTATCGACACGCTTGATTTGTCGAACAACAATTTGACTGGGAGCATTCCTCCATGCTCTAGACTCTCAAGAGTAACAAGGGGATACAAATTCAGGATCGTGAACCTTCACGGAAACCAGTTGGAAGGGTCACTGCCCCTTTTTTTGCAAAACTGTGAAAATTTGGAAATTTTAGATGTTGGGAACAACAAGCTTAATGGATCCTTTCCCCATTTGTGGGCGTCTCTTCCAAAGCTTCAAATTCTCATCATGAATTCTAATAGATTTCATGGTCCAATAAGGAGTCCAGAGGTGAAATTCCCCTTCCAAAATTTAAGAATCATGGACCTCTCCAACAATGAATTCACAGGTCTTTTACCGGCAGAATATTTTCAGAATTTTATGGCCATGATGGATGCTCATTCAGATGTTTTGGAATACATGGGACGATACCCGATGGGTGGCTCCTATTATTCTGTGACAATGTCAATCAAAGGAAACTTCATTGAGCTTCCAAAAATCCAAAAAATGTTCATGACCATAGATTTGTCAAGTAATAACTTCACAGGAGAGATTCCAAAGGTGATTGGAAAGCTCAATTCACTCAAAGGACTGAATTTTTCTCACAACAAGTTGTCAGGTTTCATTCCTCCATCGTTGGCAAACTTGAGCAATCTTGAATGGCTAGATCTCTCCTCAAACAGGCTTTCTGGACATATTCCATCGCAATTAGCGGCAAATTTGAATCAACTTGCAGACTTAAATCTTTCCAACAACAGATTGGAAGGACCAATACCTCGCGGGAAGCAATTTGAAACATTCAAAAGCGATTCATATGGTGGAAACCTGGGATTATGTGGATTCCCTCTTCTCAAATCATGCGCCAATGATGAAGCACAACAAGACCAAGGTGATGATGATGATGGAGAGCACGAGAGTGGAATGACTGAATGGAAGGTGGTGATGATGGGATATGGAAGCGGACTGGTGATCGGAATATCCGTGGGATACATGGTGCTTTTCAGCAGAAGCTTCGATCTTTGGTTCTTCAAAAGATTTGGAGGAGGACGACGCCGTAGAACCAGTACTCGCTCAAGAGGGAGGAGAAGGTCAAACTAGCAAGCAGAGGAAAACAGAGTCTCTTGACAAGTCTAGAAGAGTAAGTTTGTAATGATTTTGCAGTTATAAATACTTGTTTGCTTATAAGAACCAAACATTATCCCCAACATAACTATTTCCTTTTTCTTGTGGCAGGAAGATGCATGAAAAGTAGTGTCGATGATCAAATTGACTTGGATTGAGGCATGACTCTGATGAAGCCACTATCTTTTCGTTTAGTTAATTTCTTGTTCCATAAATCTATATTAAGAGTCCTAAATAAATTGTAATCCATATTGAGGATTTGATCGTAAGAAATTCTAATGTTATGAAGTTTGTATTTTAGTTCTTGTTCAATTGAATTGTCATCTATGCTTTTGTTTGCATTTGCGTGCTTTGATGTGTTTTTTCGACATATTTGAACTAAAAGAATTTCCGTTTTCTCATAATTGTCACTACGAGGACATTTTATATGTGAGTTCATAGCCTTCAGCTTCATGCATTCATGTTTCATTTCATATGCATATAAGAACTTGTGATTATTTTGGTAGAAACATATGCAAAAAAAAAAAGAATTAAAGAATTTTCCTCCACAAAGATATAAGAATTTTTTTATTTTTTCTTTTTTTTAGGATAGAGAATGATTATGAATGTGGATTGTATAAACCCTATAAAAGGCCTTCATATATGGAGCTCTGGTTTTCTTCAATCCAATTGCTCAAACACAAGACAAGTCATGTAGGTGTATTCCTTTTTGTTTTTTAAGCTCAAAAAAATGATTAGTTTTTGAAAAATTGAGTTGGATGGCATATTTTGGTCACCTAATCTTATAGTGACTGAACTTTCATTTATTAAGCAAAATAACCATTGGTCTTTTTGTTATTATTTTTTTTATTTTTAGACTTGATCAATCAGTAATTAACTTAAAAATTTGTGACTTATATTATGATGAATCAATAGTTGACTACTGTTATTTACTGATTTACCAAATCAACAATATTAAGTGTCAATCATT
This sequence comes from Ficus hirta, assembly GCA_038430175.1. Taxonomy (NCBI): domain Eukaryota; kingdom Viridiplantae; phylum Streptophyta; class Magnoliopsida; order Rosales; family Moraceae; genus Ficus; species Ficus hirta. Next base: position 40,302,884 of record CM076585.1, on the reverse strand, counting down.
AATTGACCAATAATTAATTAGCCCAATTTGATTAAATCAACTTTAGCCTTATTTGGTAAACATCTTAGATTTCCTTTTTTTTTTTTTTTGGTTTCCTTTTTTGTAATTTCTTTATTTATTAATTATCCATTCTTTATAATTACTCTTTTAAACGTTTATGTAAATAAAAAAAATATGGACATATTTTAAATCAATATCTCTAATTTGAACATCTATGTAAATAACCATAATAATAAATGAAATATAATAATGTGTGTGTATATATATAGACACATATATGCGTGCATGGCATTTCATGCCTGAAAACACCACAAGCCAGGCCCATTGGGCCCAGCTGTGAGCTGAAAGCCCACGGCCAAGGGAAGCCTAACAGGCTGACCGTGTGGCATCAGCCGAAAAAAAGAGTGAAAAAATAAGTAAATAAATAAAAATAAAAATAAAATAAAATAAAGTAAATACAACTTGATGGAGAATCTTTTGAGGTGGAAATTACTGAGAAAAGTAAACACTCCAAAAATAAAAAAATAAAAAAAAAAACTTTAACCTCTTTTACATTACCCATTTTAAGGAAATGAACTATCACCTGAATTGTAACATTGGAGCCTAAAAAATGTGAAAAACTCTTCATGTCCTACCAATAGCTTCAGCTGATAATAATAACCCTTAAAATAATTATTTTTCAAATTTTAAACCCAATTTTGACTGCCTATAAAAGGGGTGTGGTAGTATGAACACCACTTTTGTTTCTTCACAAGGCTTTCACTAAAAGAAAGCCTTTTCTCTTCCCAAACACATTGAATCCAAATTTTAACAAGCAAAACCAAGAAATGTCTTCGATATTTTTCTTCTCAACTTTCAAATCATTAAGCTCCGAGAGAAGATCGTCACCTCATCGGTTTTCAAGGTAAAACACTAGTTTCAAAGATTATAGTTTTAGTTTTTAAACTTGTGATGAAATATGTTTATTTTCCAGTTTCTAGTTCCTCATCACAAGAGTTCAAGAAAGCCTCCAAGCCCTCAAAAGAGCCACAAACTCCATCAACAATACTAAGGTTTATGTTTTTCCATAAGCTAATAAGTTTTAAAAGTTTTGAGGGTTTTCTTGAAAAATGACCTGAAGAAAATAAAAATCTTGGCATGATGATAAAAATAAAAGCATGGTCTTGTTGCTTTGTTACTATTATTGTGATATGTGTGTTTCATGGGATTAAAATGATTTAAGTTATCATAAAATGAAAAGTTTTGATGAGAATATGATTTTCGTGAGTTTCTTGACTATGTGGTATGAAATATGTGTTATGGCATGAAAATATTTGGGTATGACATGTTTATTTGCTATAAATATTCTATGTTGACAGCTTGGAATTTGGAGAAAGGATTTTTAAGGCTCAAATAATGATAGAATGAAGTTGAAGTTCATATCTATAGGAAAATAGCCTTTTAGCATAATACAAAATAAAATATGAAAAATGATATTTTTAGTGAGAATTTCACTAAACTCATAGAGGACAGAATGTTTCTCTCAGCATAAGCTATCAAGTAATGTAACCTCTGGTCAAAAATTATTAAGTGGGAAAAAAGATGTTTTTGCCCTCGGACGGTAAAATGGTATTTTCATAAGGCTAGGAATGTCGGTTGAATCCGAGACTTCACAGTCTAGACTAAGGGACTAAAATATGCTATATGTTAAATTTTCCTGAGAAATGCGCATAAAATGTCCTTTAGGGGTCAAAATGTAAATATAAAAAGTTTAAGGGTAAAAAGTGAAATTTATGAAAATTATTATTTTTAAGTTTAGAATCTGTTAGAATTATCTTTAAGGGTTCGTCAAGTGAATAACGTTTTGTAGTGCTTAATGAGAACAAGTTAATCCATTTTAGGGGCTAAAATATTAAAATAATTAAAAAGGGGGTCAAATTGTAAAATTGGCAAACCTGACATAAAGGCAGTGCTACAAGTTAGGGACTTAAATGTAAAGAATTTTGGTAAGTGTGATTGAAAATATAATTAGGTATAATAGTTTGGAGAGTTTTTAATGCTGCAAACATGGTATTACGGGCTTGAGAGGTGTCAAGTTTAAATGGACCTTATTGGATCTGATGGTAGAATGGAAGACAAAAACTTAATTAATGGACTAATGTATTAAAAGTAAAATAATGGGTCAGTTGGGCCCAATTTAATTTCCATAAAAACTAGAGAGGCCCAATGAGTGGATAGTAACATTGGTTCCCCATGGTCATCTAATGAGTCCAACGAAAGATAAAATAGAATAGATATTAATGGATAAAATAAATAATGATTTAATCACTTAATCATTATAATAATAATTAATCATTTAATAATATTTAATTATTTCAAGGAAATGCAAGATAAATTAATTTAATATTATCTATCAACTAATTAATAATTAGTTAATTATCCACAAATTAACATTAAATTATATTAATTAAATATTATTTCATTAATTAATAATTAATTAATTATGGATTGATAATTTTTATAATTAAAAATGTTATTTAATTAATTATTAATTAATAATATTACTTGATTAATTATTAATCAAGTTAATTAATAATTAATTTAATAAATAATGATTTAAATATGAGCAAGTTAAGGTTTAATATCCTAAGAATCATCAAGCAAGGAATGTAATAATTAAGTAACCAATTTATGAAAAGATTTATTTTTCCTTAAGGATTAAAATATGTAAATAAAAAAAAGATATAATTAATAATTAATCTTGAAAAGAATTAGTTATTAACTAGAAGTAAGAAATTCTATAAGACATTTGCTAAGAATAAAGAATAATTTTAAGAATCCACTCTAACCGTTGGGTGTCAGTTTAAATTAGGACACCAAAAAGACAAAGAAATTCAATCGGACACGAATCACGAGAAACTTCGACTTCAAGATTCTCTGTAAGTACAGGCCCCACCTACAGTGTGGATTGTAGGTTATTATGTTTGATTTGTATTATGTAATTACGTGATTGTCGTGCTATGTTGCCATGATTTAGGTTTAGCTATATGATTTAATCGACATGTCACATTTCGTGTTCATTTTATGAATTAAGGACTCATGATTGAGTAATAAGTGAAAGATTAAGATGTGTCGTACCAACCTCTATTAGAGAGAGGTCTTCATGAACTATTTTAAGTATGACCTAGGGTGTTAGCGGTTGGGTCACTCCTCTGTTTTCCTTAAATAAGGTCGCATCCACCTGGTACGTACATAAGGGCCCATAAGTATAATAAGAATAAGTATGTTGAGAATAATAAGTTAAAAATAAAAGAATAAACATATTTTTTATGTTCCCACCGTAAGTAATCCGGCACTACAACAAAAAGGAGATTTTCATAGCATTTTAAAAAACGCTATAATAAGTATTTCATAATATTTTAGCAAAACAGTATTACTTACGTTGCGTTTTTCTGATGCAATGTTTGCCTTCATGTAGCATTTTTCTGGTGCTATGTTTGGACAGCAAGGCACAACTTTTCGTAAACCTTAAAAATTGCTATTTTGATATCTATCAAATGACATATTAAAGCATTCCCCCGTCTCAATTATTAATCCCTATTTTTAAATAGACAATTAAATAATTTCAATGATTATTTTATTGGTATAAGTATAAAATCATTTTTAAGAACATATTACATATATGGAGATACATAGCTATTTCAGGCACTTATAAAGTTTAAAATTCACAGCATAAATTCACAGCATAGTGTATAATTCATCAAAAGAAAAGCAAAACAGGGGAAAAAACACTTCTTATTGAGTCTTCCAAGGAAATTGTTCAGTCAACCAATTTCTTTAGTCTTCTATCAATTGTTTAAACATTATCTTCCTACATAAGCATGGGACAAAAAGTTTATTTGCATATATGTTAGTAATAATAATAAACGTTACACGGTTGCTTTTGCTTATTCTTTTTTAGCTTTTTTCTTACCAATTAAGTCTAAAGTCATCGTACGAGGAAATGATAACTTTTATTCATAGTGCCGTTGCTGGAAAATTTCCTTGGAAGACTTAATATAAGAAGTGTTTTTCCCCTGTTTTATTCTATCGCAAAGCTAGCTAGAAAGAGGCACCGATTAGTATACACTTGAGATACATATAATGATCTACTTCGTATTTAAATAATTCAAATGATAGTTATTTAATGGATGGAGGGCCACATGTAGATTGTAGTCAAATATGGACAAATATTGAACTTGACTGCTAATGGAGGACTCATTGGTGGAACTTGATCCAATTAAACTTAATTCCGTGAATTGATTATTTAATATAGACAGTAAGATGAGAAAATATACAAACAAAAAGAGCAAAAGTCTAAAGTCATAAAAGCGACAGCATATAAAAAAAATAAAAAAAATCAAAATCAAAAACCGCACTTTGCTATTAAAGCTGTGAAATCGTAAAGTAATTTTCTTCCAACTAAAGTCTAAAGACATTGTACGAGTAAATGAAATATATATATATATATATATATATAAATATATATTAAGGATTGGGAATAAGTGGAAGACGAAGAAAACAAAGTCTACTCCGATGTTCTTTCCTTGGAGTCTTCATAGTGCTGCTTTTTAAAACAAAGACCAAGAAAGTTGTAAAACAATAGCAACAATAAAAAAAAGAGAAAGCCACTCAACTTTATGATTTTTTATGATTTTAGAAGGAGAAGGAGGAAATGTCAAGTTCACATATAATATTTATAGTACAGTTAATAGGACGTACGTCAATGATTAATAATTTAATTGAAAACACAAAACTGCATTATAAAAATAAATTTTTATTAAATAAATTTAGTTTTCAGTGATCCTGATTTGAGCCCATCATAGTCACTTGACAAAACGATATAAAATATCTTAAAAACCCATTGAATATATAAATTAATGAATTCCTAATACATTAAAACTCTTTTATACATGTGACTAAATTAGGGGGTCTTTGTAAAAAATTTGTCTATTGTTGTTTATTGTTAATTTCCTTCGCACCTTGGAGATGAAAAAGCCACTGGTGTATGATTGTTGTCGCATGGTTTGTTTTTTTGAAAGTATATAATTGAACTATGGTTTTTATTTACTTAAATATTTTTGCTTGGTTTAATGTTCGTTATATAACTAATTGTGATATTCTAGCCAGTTTCTTCTAATGCCATTTACTTCCTCTCAATATTTATTTATATTATAACTGTATATCCATTCAATAATTGAATAAATAACTATGTTCTTATTAATAGAAAATTATATCTAATTTCATTTTCAAATACTGCTTCCACTGAAAAGGGGAAAAAAATAAATTTTCTGGCTCTGCTACTGTCAGAAGCTAGAAAGCGTAAATATTGGTATACACCTGAGAGACATATCGATTAATTTGACTATTACTAATGGATGACTCATGAATGGAACAGGATCCAAATAACTTAATTCCGTGAATTAATTACCAGCAATATTTCAATATCTACTTTAGAACAAAAAATGTGTGGAATACCAAATACAAATGGCATTTACTAATGAGCAATATTTCATTCTTTTCTCGCTTTTTAGTATTATTCAGTAAATCATGAACCACTTGATCACTTGGAAAATATATGACACAAATTTAAAGTCCATTACACTAACATGATATAAAAAATTAACATTAAATTAAGATAATACAAAATTAAATTAAAGTTAACTAAATTTTTTATTATGTTAATCAAGAATGAGAAATTTGTATCATATTGATTAATAAATGAAGAAAAGATAGTTAATTAGGTAATTTTCTCATGGAATTTAGAAGTGGGCAACGTATGTCTGATGGCAAAAAAAATATCCAACCCAAAAAATAAGTTAGACAATATAAGCTAGGAAGACTTTTGACTTCTATTCTTTTTCACTCCTAAAAAACATGTCCATTATGACTTTGGAAATTTGGTCCAATAATGCCTAAAAAAATCGAAGCAGGTTGAATAATTTCCTTGTCATCATCACCCAAAAGGTTGCAGAAAATGAAAAAGAATAATGGTAACCATAAAGGAAACTTACTGGAATTTGGTCCATTTGGCATTCCGTTTGGAAAAAATTTTTGAACACTACTCAAAACAGTTTTTACTGGATTCTATCTTACAAAAATTTGAATTTATATTATTCAAATTTAGATTTCAAAACTGTGATTCAAATGGACGCATATAAACGGTTTAGGATTTTCTTATTCCCCTCGCCTACAATAACTTAAAAAAATCAAAAAGAAGAAACGAAGAGACAAAAGCAAACATTCTTGATCAAAAAAGTTAATATATGCTGTTTTTTAATTAATTTTTATATGCTCTCTCTGTGTTAGTCGGTACGAAAAGTAACGTATGTTATGCGCGGTGCGTCGGAGTCTTCGAAACAGAGCCACTAAAACTTTTATCAACATTTTCTACAATAACTTTTAAAAACCCAAAAAATTAAAAAAAAAAAAATAAGAAGAAAGAAGAACGAATAGACCAAAGCAAACATTAATATTAAAAAAGGTTAACAGATGTGTCCTTTCTATTACTTTTTATTTTTTTAATGCTCTCTTCGTGTTAATCGGTACGAAAAGTAATGTATGTTACGCGTGTTGAATCGGAGTCTTTGGTCTTGTTGGATTGTTGGATCAATTTTCATTCAAAGATCCCACCAAAAGTAGCAGTAGTCAAATTATTTAAGACGACAATAAGTAGGAAAGGTCCTTTATGTACTGACCCCGTATCCAATTGTTAGGGATTTGGAAATGTAATCTAATAAGAGTGGATAAAATGGTATATTGCAAAATCACATGTCTATTGTCACAGCCGTAGATATCGGTACTTTGAGAATATGCCTTAACGACCAATCGTTAATTATCTCATCAAGACATAAAGATGAGAAAAACATGTACAAAAGAGTAAAGACTCTGATTAAAAACTCAATAATAATTTACATGCCTGATTTTGGTGCTGAGCATGATTAACTCTAGTCACAACACAGGCAGCATATACATATATATATATATATATATATATAATTTCGAAACGGCACTTGGCAATTAAACTTTTGCAACCATCATGGTTGCTTTTGCTTATTCTTTTTTGCTTGCTTCTTTCTAATTAAGTCTAATGTCATCGTACGAGGAAATGATAACTTTTATTCATGGTACCGTTGCTGGAAAACTTTCCTGACTCTACCACTGTGGCAAAGCTAGCTAGAAAGGGGCACCGATTAGTCTACATTTGAGATACATATAATGATCTTCTCCGTATTTAAATAATTCCAGTGATAGATATTTAATGGATGGAGGGCCACATTTAGATTGTAATCAAATATGGACAAATATTGAACTTGACTACTAATGGAGGACTCATTGATGGAACTTGATCCAATTAAAATTATTAAACAATAGCAACAATCAAAAAAAAGAGAGAGCCACTCAACTTTATGAATTTTTATGATTTTAGAAGGAGAAGGAGAAAGTGTCAAGTTCACATATAATATTTATAGTACAGTTAATAGGACGTACGTCAATGATTAATAATTTAATTGAAAACACAAAACTGCATTATTAAAATAAATTTTTATTAAATAAATTTATTTTTCAGTGGTCCTGGTTTGAGCCCATTATAGTAACTTGACAAAACGATATAAAATATCTTAAAAACCCACTGAATATATAAATTAATGAATTCCTAATATATTAAAACTCTGTTATACATATGACTAAATCAGGGGGTCTTTGTAAAACATTTGTCTATTGTTGTTTATTGCTGCTTTCCTTCGCACCCTTGGAGATGAGAAAGCCATTGGCGTATGATTGTTGTCCCATGGTTTGTTTTTTTGAAAGTATATAATTGAGCTATGGTTTTTATTTACTTAAATATTTTTGCTTGGTTTAATGTTCGTTAAATAACTAATTGTGATATTATTGCCAGTTTCTTCTAATGCTATTTACTTCCTCTCGATATTTATTTATATTTAAATGTACGTACGTACGTATTACGTATGTATGTATAATGACTGGACAAATATGAAGGAAAAAAGGAATCCAGTATGTACTGAAGCCATCGTATAAGAAAAATTATAACTTTATTTCCATTCAATAATTGACATAAATAACTATGTTCTTATTAGTAGAAAATCATATCTAATTTCATTTTCAAATAGTGCTTCAAAAGAAAGGGGGGGGGGGGGGGGGAATTTCTCGCTCTACTACTGTCGGAAGCTAGAAAGCGTATATATTGGCATACACCTGAGAGACATATCGATTAATTTGACTACTACTAATGAATGACTCATTAATGGAACTGGATCCAATTAACTTAATTCCGTGAATTAATTACTTTATCTGGACTGTAAGATGAGAAAAGTATACAAATAAAAAGACCAAAGTCTGAAGTCAAAAAAGAGGAAGCATATAAAAAATTAAAAAACCGCACTTTAATTTTCTATTAAAGCTTTACAACTATGAAGTAATTTTCTTCCAACTAAAGTCTAAAGCCATTGTACGAGAAATTATATTTTTAAGGGATTGGGAGTAAGTGGAAGACGAAGAATACGAAGTCTACTCCGATGATCTTTCCTTGGAATCTTAATGGTACAGCTATTATTAATAAAGACCAAGAAAGATTGAAAAAATAAATAAATGAAGAAGAGCCACTCAACCAGACAGAGATTGAAAGTAAGTCAATAAAGCAAAACATTATTCTGGGATCACGATAGAATTTTTATAATTTTAGAAGGAGAAGGAGGTGTAGCAAGTTCACACATCATGTCTATAATATAATTAATAGGACCATGTTTAATCTTTACTTGAAAACATAAAACTGCATAAAATTTTGAGTTTTTTGATCGCGGAAACCTTTGGTGGCCAAAATCAATGCTTTCTGTTATATATATATATATATATATATGTATCTGTTTGTGTGTATGTGTGTGTCATTGCTCTTGAATTTTCATGACTGAGCAACTTTTTGATCGTGTGGAATGGAATAAATGTGAACCCTTCATTGAATAATAATGCATTGAAGAGGTCAAAGAAGGAAGACAAACAAATAGTTCTTGACTTCCAATTTTCCAAACCGTGGAAAAGGTAGAAAATCCACCCTAAGGTCCTTCTAGGATTTGATTCCATGGTCATGTATTTTTGGTTTGTGCATAAAGTTCCAAACAATCTTGTTGGTTTAAAGACAACATTCAAGGTGATTGGTACAAAACTCTATACATTTTCTCTTCAACAAAAGCAAAAAGAAACTAAAACATAACTTTTGGAGTCCTTATAATTTGCCACACACACAAAAATAAAAAATAAAAACAAAAATTATAAAAGAAAAATTTATGTCGTTTGTCGTTGTTGTTCTTTTACTACTACTAAGATAGCTAAAAATACTTTGTTTATATATATAGTTTAGTGTTGGATATTTATATGAAAATTAAAGAAGTGATGGCCATTAGTTGATTTTTTCTTTTTCAAGGGTCCTTCAGTTGTTTATTATTATTATTATTATTATTATTATTATTATCTCCAAAAACAAAACAAAAACAAAAAACAAAAACAAAAAAAAAAACAAAAAAAAAAAAAAACGGAAGAAAGAAAGAAAGAAGTGGGGTTGTCGATTGTTGATTGAATTTGGTGATTATAGCAAGTAATCACGTTACCTATAAATATATAAAGTGTTTCTATTTTGCTCCACAATAAATGAAAAGGTCTCTTGGAAGCTACAAACGGGGAATCAATTAGTATAATTATATAATTGAAAATTATCTAAGTGCAATTAATGGTTTGACCACAGCCCATAATGTTGATTTGTCTTCAAATTTTGTACTAACTGATGAAGGACTCATTCATGGTGCTTGATCTAATATAAATTTGATGCTTTAAAATTTATCTACTCAAGACATGAGATGAGAAAAACATGTACAAAGACCAAAGACTCTGGGGCAAAATGTGAAACATGCCTAACTTTTTGTACTTAATTAACTTTTAGATCACAACACAGGCAAGCAGCATTACCATAAAAAATTTTAAAACCATTCTGTATTAATAACTCTTGCAATCGTAATGGCTGCTTTAGTTTGAATTTATGTCATCTTTTTTTCCAACCAAAGTCTAAAGTGATCGATCATGACATGAAGTCAAGATATAGTTAAATGTATATATGTGTATATATATATATATGTATTTAAATATATATAAGTGGAAGATGAAAAAAAAAAAGAGAGTCCACTTCCTGGAGTCTTCATAGTGATGCTAGAAAGATATCTTTATAATTTTTTTTTCGTTCTATCGATTTTGTTCGTTAATATTCTATTTATTACTTTTTATACATACACATGTTATACGTTTTTTGTTTGCATCTTTAGACTGAAGATAGAAACAATTAAAATCAATTAGATTGGCACTAACTTTTTTTTTTAATTACGCCCCCATTAAAAAAAATTTTGTTTTTTGAATTTTTTGGGATATTTTCAATTTTATACCTTGCATTTTGAGCAAATAAAAAAATATGAAGCATATAGATATAAAAATATAATTCTTTATTCTCAATATTGTACTTTAGATTCACGACTCTCTAGCACGTGATGCCTTTCACGACTCTTGTCAAGTATAGAGTGGGTCAAACATAGAAGATTTTGTGAATAACATGGTTGATATTTTTTTTGTTTTGTTTTGTTTTGTTTTGTTTTCTTTTTCTTTCTTTCTTATTATTATCCTTGGCTCTATTCGCAATAGCTAACACACCAAACAAACATGTTCAGTATGAACTCTTGTCAAGAATAGAGTGGGTCAAACAAATATATGTGAACACAGTGAAACAGTTTTTCATATTTCAGATTTCTTTTGGGTTAAACGTAAATATGAACATATTGAAGCAGCTTTTTATATTTCAGATTTGGGTCGTTTCATAAGTATTTTTGCAAGAACTAACAAAATGACGTTAGTTTTGGCCATATAATGTGAATTCTTTTTTTGGTAGTACGTATTATGTGAATTCAAAAAAGTAGCAGTAATGCTGAAATTAGCAACATAAATCAAAATCCTAATAAAATTAAAAATATTGCAACAAAAAACTTTTTGTTATTCCTTCCATGGTTGGGTCTTCTTTTCTTCTTCCTTGTTACTTCTTCAATCAACTCCTTATCTGCCCTGCCTTCTTCTCACTTTCCTTCTGATCTTCCATTGCGAAACCTCTGCTTTGTTCCACTTCAAGAACTCTCTTTCCGTATCCGTATTATAATTACCATAAAGTAAAACAAATCTAATGAACAAAAAAAAAAAAAAAAAAAAAAGAAAAAATTGTCCAATTTTTAAACACAAGTAAGATCAACTATGATAATTAGACAAAAACAAGTAATTATCACGTTTTCGACGGTTCGATAATACGGGAGGTCACAAATTTCTTTATCATTGTTGTTTTTGCAAACCATAATATGTTATTTCTTTCAATTCCAAATTATTTTAGGATTAATTATTACTAAATATTGCTAAAGTCTGAAATAAATCCAGGTAGAAGTTGAAAATTTTCAAGTTGTGGACCAGAATAAGTTGATAGTACAAATGAATCATTTCGAAGGGGGGGAAAAAATGAAAAAAAGCTAAATTAATGGTGATTTATAACCTGGCATACACTCAATATTTGACTCATTTGATTCTATACACGGTTTAGCCTTAATGTAATACCATGTCGGACCTTTTTCCTATAAATTATAAATATGCATATAGTTCGCATAGTCTGTCATTACACACGAACTATTCCCCCAAATAGCTATTCTAGAGTCCAAAGCAAAGTATATATTCCCCCAAATTTATATATGTATTAGAAATGGCAATAATAATTTTCGGTAAGGGATTTGAGTATATTTTTCATTTTCGTGCCACATTTGTACATGCAGTTTGTTAACGGACAAGTCAAAATTGTACATTCAAGTAACGTTAAGATAGCCAGACCTATTAAAAGCCTTTATATTAAAAGCCAAATGTGGAATAAGTATATATTCTAAGAAGGTATTACATATTAGAAATTAATTATATGACGACGTACCAAAGAAGATAATTAAAATAGTAATAGTTGGTTGTTGTTGTTTGAAATTTGGAAAATTTTTTCTTCGTTTTTTTTTTTTTTTGTTTTTTGTTTTTTTAAAAAGTGAAATTTGGAAAATAAAATTCAACTCGTAAGTGATCTCATCTAGCGAGGTCCACTATTTATAAGATCCATATTTATTGGAAGCTATAAAATGGAAATCAATTAGTATAATTATCTGTATAATTGAAAATTATCTAAGTGCAATTAATGGATTGACCACAGCTTATATGTTGATTTGTCGTCAAATTGCTTGATCCAATATAAATTTGATGCTTTAAAATATTATCTAATCAAGACATGAGATGAGAAAAACATGTACAAAGACCAAAAACTCTGGGGCAAAATGTGAAACATGCCTTACTTCTGGTTGCTATTGTTTAAATTTATGTAATCTTTTTTTCCAACCAAAGTCTAAAATCATCATGACATGAAGTGACAATATGGTTAAATGTATAAATATGTGCATGTGTATATATATGTATTTATATATATATATTTATATTTAAGTGGAAGACGAAGAAAAATAGAGTCCACTCTGTATCTTTCCTGGAACCTTCGTAGTGATGCTGGAAAAATATCTTTAAAACTTTTTTTTTCATTATGTCAATTTTATTCGTTTATATTCTATTTATTACTTTTTGTACATACATATAATATGCGTTCTTTGTTTACATCTTTAGATTGCTGAAAGAAACAATTAAAATCAATTATATTGGCCCTAACTTTTTTTTCTTAATTACGCCTCCATTAAAAGAAATTAGTTTTTTGAATTTTTTGGGATAGTTTCAATTTTAGACCTTGCATTTTGAGTAAATAAAAAAATATGAAGCATATAAATATAAAAGTATAATTATTTATTCTCAATATTGTATAGATTCAATTTGATATCAAATTCTTACCTTCTGTAGATCAAATGTTGATAATTTGAACCATTTAAATGATGACTTTATCTTTTAAAATATATCATGAAATCAACTTATTCACTTTATACCTCCTAATACATATTTGGTCGAGAGAAAGTATAAATTTGATATGAGAATGATATTCAAAGTTATAATTTTGAGAATATCTAAAATACATGGTATATGTTTTTGACAACCTTATTCAGAGTTTAAAATTAAAATATCCACAAAGGCCAGAGCAAGAATTGCCTGTAGTCTTCATAATATTGCTGTGATAAGACATGTATATTCGTTTTAAATTTTATTTTTAACAGAGAGATCGTACATAAATTAACAAGCATATGAAAAGGAAAGAAATAAATTGCCAAAAAAAAGAGTTCTATTGATGGTGAGAGAAACTTATATTGTCTTGATCTTCATGCAGTACTCACCCGGAACGGCTAAGGTTTCAAATAATTATTGCTATTGCTATATATATATATATATATTGGCCAAGGTTTCAAATAATTATTGCTATTGCAAAATATATATGTATATATATATATATATGTAAATTGTAGAGCTATTTATAGAGATCTAAACTAACAAAAGATAACTTCACTCAATTTCACATATTCTAAATAAACATTTTTCATCAGTAAATCTAATAATACTTATAATATTCACCATCAAGTTAATTGCAGTTTTTTATGTTAGCACTTTTAATTAAACTAGGATATGTTTACTTATAATATTATATATATAACTTTTTGCGAATAGTATTATCATATCATACATACATCTTTATGAAATATTAATCTGTTTGAATTAAAGACAGACATATGTTATATGTATTATATGCTAAAGAAAAGGGAAAAAAAAAAAAAAAGAAGAAGAAGAAGAAGAAAGGACAAACAGGGACAGTAACCCGAAGAAACAATTATATAAACAATTAACTGGGAGACGTGTCAAGTGGAGGGGTGGCTATATGAGTAAAGAACAAAAAAGAAAATGAAAAGGAAAAGGAAAAAGAAAAAAAATGGAAGACGTGTCAAGTGGAAGATTAGATTTGATACGATGTATGAAAAACATGGGACCTAGCAGAGATTATTAAAATACTAATAGTAATAATAATAATAATATAGACTCTTGCGAAGACCTAGAGATGACTTGATAGAGTTAAATACCAGCACATAGCTGGCATTTGCATACAATTATCACCATTTTAGCTGCCAAGAAGATAATGGCTTCAATGTCCTTCTCCCTTCTGTTTCTACTTCTCCTCTTTATATTCCTTTTCTCACCATTTCCTTCCTTTTCTTCTCCGCAGTGCTGTCCTGACGAGCACTCTGCTTTGCTCCAACTTCGGAGCTCTTTCTCCGTTGATCCCTCTCATGCCAACTGTTTCATCCTATACAAAAACGGAACCAGGTATCCGTGGACGATGGCCCCTTGGAACAAGAACACAAATTGTTGCGAATGGGATGGAGTCACGTGTGACAACCTTACGGGGCACGTGATCGGCCTTGACCTGAGTTGCGGCAGTCTTAAGGGCACTATTCACCCCAACAGCAGCCTTTTCTCCCTCCGCCATCTCCAGAGTCTTGACCTTTCTTGGAATGTCGAACTCAGAATAGGAGCAGCTGCGTTCAAAGCACTCGCTATGAACTTAACCAACTTGAGGGAACTCAGCCTGTCCTATGGGAGTGACTTGTCGACGGTGCCTCTCGTCTCATTGATGAACTTGTCATCTTCATTAACATCTCTTGATCTCGAATCTTGTCAGTTGCATGGGGAGCTTCCGCAGAACATTTTTCAGTCGCACAAACTCCAGTACCTTTATTTAAGAGGTAACCATCTTAGTGGCCCGATTCCATGGTCCTCTTTAAACCTTGAATCACTTATTTACTTGGATCTTTCATCCAACAAATTCATCGGTCAACTTCCGGAAGTTTTCAGTAACTCCACCAAAAAGTTTTCTTCATATGACTCTTCAAAATATCCTCCTGGTAGCTTTCCTTCAAATCTAGAATCATTATATTTGTCTCTTAACTTACTCAACGGGACTATACCTTCATGGATATTTGAATTACCAAATTTGGTCAACTTAGGCATCGGTAGAAATAAATTACATGGTGTCATTCCAAGATCAATATTTCAACAGGTGAAACTCCAATATTTGGATCTTTCATCAGCTGGCTTTACCGTTAATGTTGAGTTAGAAGACCTTTCAAAGTTAAAAGAGCTAGATACTCTTGATCTCTCATTTAATAATGTATCATGGAATTTCAACAGCTCCAAAAACTATACCTTAAACAATCGTTTATATTTGGTTTTGTCTTCTTGTAACCTGACTGAATTCCCTCTATTTCTCAAGTCTGTGAAACGTTTAGGCGGCTTACACCTTTCAAGTAACCAATTAAGCGGAAGTGTTCCTAAATGGTTATGGGAAGTGGGTAAGGATTCTTTCACCTCTTTGAATCTGTCCCACAACTCCTTAACATATTTCGAACCACTTCCATGGAATAACATGCAAACTCTCGATCTTAGCTTCAACTTGTTTTCAGGGCCTCTTCCTGTTTCCTCATCACCTAGTTTATATCTCCTTTTCTTTTCAGCCTCAAACAATAAATTTGTTGGAGAAATCCCACTTTCTATTTGCAATATGACATCCCTTTCTTTCCTTGACTTGTCTAATAATAACTTGAGTGGAAATATTCCCCTGTGCTTTAGAAATCTTTTAAGTAGCCGTCTCTCAATGTTAGATTTGGGGAATAATTGGTTCCATGGAATGATTCCTCCGTTTTTTCCGAAGGGAAACTCCTTGAGGACTTTGAACCTCAAAGGAAATCAATTGGAAGGTTCACTGCCCCAATCATTGCTCAATTGCAAGAACTTGAAAGTACTAGATATTGGCGACAACAAGATAAATGGATCATTTCCCCAGTGGAAGGGAAACTCCTTGAGGACTTTGAACCTCCAACGAAACCAATTGGAAGGTTCACTGCCACAATCATTGCTCAATTGCGTGAACTTGGAAGTACTAGACATTGGCGACAACAAGATAAATGGATCGTTTCCCGAGTGGTTGGAATCACTTCCAAAGCTTCAAGTTCTCATCTTGAGATCAAATAGATTCTCTGGTCCAATAATCAATCCCAAGGTAAGATTTCCCTTCCAAAAGCTGAAAATCATGGACCTATCAAACAATGAATTCACAGGTCATTTACCAACAAAATATTTGGAGAATTTTACGGCCATGATGGATGCACATATGGATGGCCTGGAATACATGGGATCAGGGACTTATTATCAAGACTCTGTGGTGCTAGTGATAAAAGGCTTGGAGCTTCAGCTGGAAAAAATCCTTACCATCTTCACCACCATTGATTTCTCAAGGAATAATTTTGAAGGAGAGATTCCAATGTCACTTGGGAAGCTCAAATCTCTTAAAGGGCTCAATTTCTCTCACAACAAGCTAGTTGGTCTTATTCCACAGTCATTGCAAAATTTGACTAACTTGGAAGGGTTAGACCTCTCTTCAAATGGGCTTTCCGGAGAGATTCCAAGCAAACTAGCAGATTTGGTACAGCTCGAGTTCCTAAACCTTTCCTGGAACAAATTGGCGGGCCCCATACCTCGTGGCAATCAGTTTGAAACGTTCGGAAACGATTCATACATTGGAAATGTGGGATTATGTGGATTCCCTTTGTCCAAAACATGCAGCATTGAAGGGGCTCAACAACCATCTCCATCGAACTCAAAGCATGAAGATGACACATTTGATTGGAAGATTGTGTTGATGGGATTTGGATGTGGAATTGTAATCGGCATATCCACGGGATACATGGTGCTTCCAGATAAGGTGATTGATCGGCTTGCAGAGCTTGTTCGAGAACTGCAGGGGAGGAAAAAAAGATCGTTGTCAAAGAGAAATGCTCGTCAGGTTCGTAGATTTGGAAGGAGAAACTAGCTTCTTGTAATTGGTCTTGTGCAGAGATTCAAGGTATCATTTTTCTTTCTTGAAATAAATCATGTTTTCCAGTTTTTTTCCTCAATGTTAATTACTTCTCGTTGTTATCTTTGTAGTTAAACCTATGGTTGTTTATTATTCTTCTTTTGTGCTTCTTGCTGTGGTACAGGAAAATGCACGAGAAGTACTTCTGATGATCAAAAACAACAAGTGCTCTACCCCGGATCGAGAGACGTGGCTCTTAAAACACAATTATCTTTTCTAGTTAATTTCTTGTTTCAAAAAACTTTGTGGCTAGAGTGCATCTAAAATAATTTTATCCATTTGTCCTTGCGTCTAGTGTCTGTTGGTGTCTCAAGAAATGTTCGGATTCTCTAATGTCCTGGTGTTCTTGTGTTTGCATTTTACTTTCTGTACAAGTGTTATTGAGGATTCGCTCATGTGGGAAATCCTGATGTTGTGGAGTTTGTATTTGACTTTCTTGTTCAATCCCCAAAATTGCAAGTGAATAGAATGTGTTATTTTTTATTTTCATTACTTTCCTAGTGGAATAACTAACATCTTCGCAGCAAGGAAATAACCGTGGGACCTAAACAAAGACATTTCTATATCATATATTGAACCATGGACCACCTAATTTATGAAACTGGAAAAATGGAGCATGTTGAATGAATCAAAGTCATTTTGAGATCTCACTTATTCATATGGACCTTTGTGTGAGTGGTGGTGACTCTTCAAATACAGTGCAAAATGAAAGTGATAGAGTAGAACAATATTCAAAGTCCTTGTCGTAAGAAGACCTGGACAACGATATTCCAAGCCTTTATTAATGTAAGAAGACCTGTAGAGCCCGTTTAGTAAAGTTTTTGCATCTACTAATAAGTAATAACATGAAGTTTATAATATATAACGTAAACGTTTTATAAATTTTAAAGTCTACAAAATAGCTTTTATTAAAAGTCAAGTTTTTTTTTTTTTTTTTTTTTTGATAAGAAGCTCTTTTGGAGAATGGAATACATTCTCACGGAACAGCCAATAACACTTACAGAAACTGCTTTTGGCTTAGTAATTTCTATGAACCAAGCATGCCCAACTTCTATGATATTTTGTTTCACCCGAAAGACTTTGACTCCCCCCTCCCTCTCTCATGAAAACAAGCATTACACATTAATCATACTCCCACTGCACTATTTTTTTCCATAGATATATCAATTTTTGAAATTAATTCTATATTTTTCTAATTTCCTTGATAATATTATTTGTAGCCATCCATGATACGGCATGCAGCAGC
Organism: Ficus hirta; assembly: GCA_038430175.1. Taxonomy (NCBI): domain Eukaryota; kingdom Viridiplantae; phylum Streptophyta; class Magnoliopsida; order Rosales; family Moraceae; genus Ficus; species Ficus hirta. The sequence goes on along the minus strand of CM076585.1, from coordinate 40,284,672 downwards.
TAGAGAAGTCACCAAAGACTTTGCTTGGAATATTATTGGAGAATTTTGTAGTAAGGTATCAAAAGAGTGTTCTACTTATAGGAGATCGAGGATATAATTTCTTCTTACCTTACCCCACATATTTCTTCAAACATCACCAATTATTCAAATACATGGAAAAATAAGTTGCAGATCGAAACCACTTAGCGATATTAACTTCTTTTCTTATTTAAATGATGAGCGAGAGTAACTAATATCAAAATAATTTAAAACATCATAATTAAGTTGACACTTCTTAAATTTCGTGACACTAGCAATATTCACTTTGAAAATCATATCTCTTTTTGTTTTTGTTTTTTTTTTTCTTTTTGTTTTTTGTTTTTTTGTTTTCGTTTTTGTTTTTGTTTTTGTTTTTGTTTTTGCTTTTGTTTTTTGTTTTGTTTTGTTTTGTTTTTTCGCTGTAGTTGTAATTGTTCCATGTATTTGGTGAATAATAAGATTTAGTTCAGTCAATAATAACATCTTAATTCTCAATTTCACCGGGAATATTGCACTGTCTTAATTGGTTTCTATATTTACCAATTTAGCTAGGAGGTCAAGCCCCTATTTTGAATACTCGGTGACAACTGAAAGAAAAAAATTACACTAGTATTCCATAACTTTTACCAATATTACATTGACACCCCTTTGTTTGAAGTTAATACAAATACACCACTTTGGTCGTTTAAATTTCTCAAAATACCTAAAATACCCTCTAAATGAAAAGAAAAGAAAACGCATTTTAAGCAATTATGCTTTGTATGATATGATGATTTCACCCCCTCAAACATGATATATCGAACACATTCATATTGAAAATTAAATTTTAATCACTTGCTTAATTTTTTTTAAAACTCTTTTCTCCCTTTTGGTCTTCTTCTCAAATCTTTGATTTGCAATTCTCTTCTTTTTTTTTTAATTTTAATTTTGTATCTCTTTTAATTCTGTCCTCTCTTTTGTCTACGTTTTGCAGGAGAATTTTTTTTTCTTTTAATTTGTGATTTCTGTTCCTTTTTCATTTATAAAGTTTAGAATTTTTGCAGGATGTAACATCCATCTACAAGCCCTCCTAGACACTAAATTACAATATGGAAAAAAAATAACGATTTATTTTTTGTTTTTATTTTTTATTTTTGCAAAACATGACTATGCTCAAGTGTAGTTATTATCAATGACATGAATTATCCGGTTTATTTATTTAAATCAAAAGTCAATGAGGATTTTTAAATTAACTTTGTTTTGAGTATAAATTTAGATTAACATTGATTTAAAACAAAAACAAAAAAAAAGGACTTTTCATGCTCTTAATTAATGCAATATGTGCAAGTCATTTGTCAATTTTCAAAAATATGTTTTTTTTTTTTTTTGAGGGAACAAAATATATGTATTAACGTTGTTATAAATGGAAACAGTTTGCTACACATTTACAAGTCCAGGGTATAAATTGTAAAAATTTAGTGTGTAAATTGCAATTGTAAGACTAGTTCAGGGACACCATTGCAAAATGACCACTTTTTTTCCCCCCATCTATTGTTAACGCCGTAGATAGCATCTGTGGTGAAATGATCAAAATATGTCGGTTCTGAGTTTAGTCAATTCAAATAGGACAAAAAAGGAGATAATTTGTGACTGGGATGATACGGATGACCACCATAGCATTGGAATAACAGACTTAAATACCCAAGCATAGCATGCATTAAAAGAAATAGGATTTATATATACATATATATATATATACATATATATATATATATATATATATATATACAGAGAGAGAGAGACAAAGAGACAGAGAGAGAATGATTTTGAATATTGTCTTGTCGACGTATTCCTTTTTTTTTTTTTTTTTTTTTTCCTTCTTTTTTTCTTCTTAGCTTAAACAAAGGATTGATTTTTTTTAATTACTTATTTTAAAAAAAATCAAGAAATTCCTGATTTTTATCTTTTTAATTCTGTTTTTCTGGTCACCGCGAACAGTTTTGATTTTTTTTTTTTTTTTAACTATTTTTCAGTTTTCTGTCATTTTCAAGGTTACAGTCATTTTATCATAGCATTGTCGTTCATGAGTTCTCAACTATTTCTCTAACTGTTGTCGTTTTCCTGGATGTCGTCATTTTCTCTCACTGTCATTTTGGTCGCGGATGTTTATTCAATAAAACAATCACTATGTCATGGGGTTTAAAGTGATCGCTAGTTTCATTATGAACATGTATTTCAAATCTGTAAAGTCAGAGAGGAAAAAAAATTATTACTGAAGTTAATATGTAGCTTTTTTAAGTTTGAATCAATAAATGATCTACCCACATATACACTGGTTATACTAACTATAACTTATTATTTTCGTTGTGAATATTCAAAATGATACCAACCAAAACCGAAAACGACATAACAAAACAGAACACAAGAAACGACAACAAAAATTTACATGCAAAAACGACAGTCCATGACATGCGGACAATGCATTAATAGAATATTTTACTCATATATTTATTCAGGACATAGTTGGAAGATGGGGGAAAAAATAGTGATAGGTCATTGAAGGACTTCCTTGGAGTTTTCATTTTTGTTACAAACGAGAGGCCATTAATGGAATATAGCCACATAAATTGAATAAAAAAAAAAAAAAAACCAATTTTAATGAAAACCAACAAGAAAAAAAGAAATGGATTGAATTAAATCTAAGTGTAGAGAGGGAAATTTTATCTCCTTGTAAAAACTTGGACCACTGACTTGGTCAACATAAATTAATTTTACGTGAATCTGAGAGTTTTGTATGTATGTTCGAATTTTGCCAAATAGTTCTTAACAATTCATATTAGAGTGAATTCCACCATGTCGCTTAATCAAATCGAAATAAATCTTTATCATAAATATTATATTTTACCCAAAACATTTGGGTATAACTAGTCTTGACTCTGAAGATGTAGAGAATGCAAGTCCAAAGCCGGACTTACTTGAAATCTTCATGGTATTATAGCATGTTTACTTATCAGGAGTAGGGAATGCGAGTCAATCTCTTGTTTACTTACTTTTTTTTTCTTTTTTTTTTTTTTTTTTTTCCTGAAATGAGAGTGAGAATGGTGGTTCCACACTAATTTGGGATTGAGTAATGGGATTGTTAATCTCATAACCCCCATCCGGATTGTAACTCACATTCCTACTATTAACATTAAATTACCATTTTATCCTTAGTTTATTTGCAAAAAATTGTATTAAAAAATAATAACAACTTATATTAATTATTTTTATTGACTAAATATAATATATTTTTATTAACTTAATATTATATAACTATCCTAATCACGATTAACGTTATTAGAGTAAATAAAGAACTTTTTTATCATAATATATTATTATATTTCTAGTTTTAAATTTTTTATACTTTACTTATTTTAATTCATTTTTTTTTTTTACACTTTTTACGTTTTTAAAACAAAAAATTACACAATTTAATTTTATTACCTTAACATATTTTACTTTTGATTAATAGTATAATAATAAATTAAAAAATTTAATCATTTTTTAATTTTTGAAAACACAATAAATAAAGGGGTATAGAAGTAAATTTATAGAAACTAACTCCGATTTTTATTCTAAGTAAACACATGAATAGGATTGACAGTGATTTCGACTTACCCACTCCGATTTATGATCACTCCAATTATGCGTAACTAAACATGCTATTAATATTGTGAGGAGACCTTTGATTAATTTGTATAAAAAAAGTTCAACCCACAAGACAAGTCATGAATTTAAATTGGCGGGGCCTATACCTCATGGCAATCAGTTTGAAACATTCGGAAACGATTCATACATTGGAAATGTGGGATTATGTGGATTCCCTTTGTCCAAAACATGCAGCATTGAAGGGGCTCAACAACCATCTCCATCGAACTCAAAGCATGAAGATGACTCATTTAATTGGAAGATTGTGTTGATGGGATTTGGATGTGGAATTGTAATCGGCATATCCACGGGATACATGGTGCTTCCAGATAAGGCGATTGATTGGCTTGCAGAGCTTGTTCGAGAACTGCAGGGGAGGAAAAAAAGATCGTCAAAGAGAAATGCTCGTCAGGTTCATAGATTTGGAAGGAGAAACTAGCTTCTTGTAATTGGTCTTGTGCAGAGATTCAAGGTATCATTTTTCTTTCTTGAAATAAATCATTTTTTCCAGTTTTTTTCCTCAATGTTAATTACTTCTCGTTGATATCTTTGTAGTTAAACCTGTGGTTGTTTATTATTCTTCTTTTGTGCTTCTTGCTGTTGTACAGGAAAATGCACGAGAAGTACTTTTGATGATCAAGAACAACAAGTGCTCTACCCGGATCGAGAGGCGTGGCTCCTAAAACACGATTATCTTTTCTAGTTAATTTCTTGTTTCAAAAAACTTTAGGGCCAGAGTGCATCTGAAATAATTTTATCATTTGGTCCTTGCGTCTGGTGTCTGTCGGTGTCTCAAGAAATGTTCGGATTCTCGAAATAATAACTGAGGGTTTTGTCATATGAAGTCCTGGTGTTCTTGTGTTTGCAATTTATTTTCTGTACAAGTATTATTGAGGATTCGTTCATGTGGGAATCCTGATGTTGTGGAGTTTGTATTTGACTTTCTTGTTCAATCCCCAAAATTGCAAGTGAAAGGAATGTGTTTGTGTTGATTTCAGAAATTCTTATTTTGTGTGCGTGCATGTATATATATACACACACATAGCTGTATGGTTTTGTAGGTATAACGTACGCACTGAAAAAAATATGTTATGAATCTAATTTCATGATTCTAAACTTATTATTCTGTGATGGTAATAACGGAAGTTCTCAAGCTTTAAGTACCTGAAAAAAAAAAAGAAAAAAAAAATTTTCCGACAGTCATTACAATTTATTCCACGAGAAATAATTTTGAAGAAAGATTCCAACTTCTACTGGGAAGCTTAAAATTGGTTGTCGTGTTTTGTATTTCTTACCCTTGTCGTTTGTTAAACTAATTTGTCGTTTTGAAAATAATATTATCGTCTAGCACACATTAGTTTTTTTTTTTTTTTCATACGATCTTGTTGTCTAGATATTACATTCTTAACTGCTTTTCTATTTTGTCAAATAATACTACCGTTGACAAAAATAGCAATGTTCTTGTTGATAGGGAAGAATCTTTAATTTCTTTTCCATAGTGCTTTCGCTTTTAAAAAAAAAAAATAGATGGACAAAAAAAAAATTATTTCTTTCCATAAAAGTGTTATTTAATAGATGGCCTGACCGTGTTGATTGGAGTCAGATATGGACAAATTAACTTGACTACTAATGGAGGACTCATTGATCATGGAACTTGATCCAATAAACTTAATTATGAGAATTAATTATTTAATAAGGAAGATAAGAAAAGTGTATAAAAAATATAAAATATAAAAGACCAAAGTCTAAAGTCACAACAGAGGCAGCATATAAGAAGTTCAAAACCGGACTTTGCTATTAAAGCTTTGCAATCATAGAAAAATGTTTTCTTCCAACTAAGTCTAAAGTCAGGGTACGAGGAAAATGATGTAAATGTTTTTTTTTTTTAAGGGATTGGGCGTAAGTGGAAAACGGAGAAAATAAAGTCTACTCAGGTTATCTTGCCCTTCGAGTCTTCATAGTGCTGCTATTATAAACAAAGACCAAGAAAGATAGATAGATAAAATAAACAAATAAGAGCCAACCAACCGATAAATTATTCAATACACTTTGTATATCATGTCATCATACTTACATGGTAAACCCGTCCAATTAAAATTATCATAGTCATGATCATAATTGCATGCTCACCTTAAGGAAGTAAGATGCTAATGAAAGTGAAAATATAAGATTTTATAAGTGTCGTACCAACTTCCACAGATGTGGGGTGAATTTATGAACAATCTAAATAAGACCTTGGGTATGTTGGATTGGGGTTGCTCCCTCAACTTCTCATTGGTTACGAGCTATGGGTACGAACACATATGGGGTGCAAAGTAAGAAGCTTAAGAAACAAGCAACAAGAAAGAAGAAAAAAGAATAAGAAACAAGAAATAAGAAGCAAGTATAATTATACAATTCATAAAATGTAATTCATTTTCTTATGTGCTTTGTTCTTGTGAGATTTATGTTTGTACTTGCTAAGCGAAAGCTCAATTATGTTTGTTCATGTTTTAGGCAATAAGGTGATTCGATGGACTAGTGAACTAAGTCGAGACAACGGAGGCATGGATTATGGGTACCACTATCAAAATGTAAATTCCACAAATTAAGAATTTCTTTCGAAATTATGATGAGTTTTAAAAATGTTTATACTTATTTAAAATTGATTATTATCAAGAAATAGGGTTTTAGAAAGAACCCAAATATAATGAATGCTTAGTTTACATTTTAACTAAGCAAAATTAGAAAAGTTTAATATTCTAAAATATACTTTTATTCTTTTGCTTATAAGTATTCAACGATGAAATTAAAGACCTTTACTTGACCAAGTAGTTTGGTTTGGTTTACAAGAAACCAAACTTAAAAAAAAAAAAAAAAAAAAAAAAAATTTAGACTAATTTTAATTATGTGAGTCTGACATTGTGTTTTAAATTTCGTATTATGTTCTTACTTATTAACTTATCGAGTTTAGATCTTTAAATCAACTATTACCAAGTAATTGGGTTTTATAAAGAACCCAAATATAATGAATGCTTAGTTAAATTTTAACTTAGCATGGTTATTCATGTCTTATGCTTCTTTTCTGATAATAAGATTTTTATTTGATTAAGTAGATTGGTTTTCGGGAACCAAATTTAAGATATATCTTTACTAATTTTAAATAATTATGTTGGACATGATGACATCTTAAAGTTTGTATTTAGTTTTTACCTATTAGTTTATTAAGTTCAGATTTTATATTAATTAAAAAAATACTTCTAAGGTTTAAGTCTTTCCAATAGTGTAAATTTGTTTTGAATCTAGAAAAGAGGGGGGAAAAAAAAGAATGATCGTGGACTTCATGTAGGCTATGATGTATACAATGTAAGTAACAAAAAAAATCTCTGAAATTTTGATGATCAAGTTTAAGATCAAATCAAATAATTAGGTGTATGAAGTTAATTAACGGTCGTAATTAAGTCGGCTAATTATATATATATATGTATATATATTTGAATTTTAGGGATTGATCATAAGTGGAAGATGGAGAAAAGGAAGTCCACTGATCAGGGGATGTTGCCTTGGAGTCTTCATAGTACTGCTCTAAACATGTTGCCTCCCGAATTTATCATGTAATAGCAATTTTTTCCCAAAAATTTTTAATTTGTACAATTTATTTCCAAAATTTTTAATTTTGACAATTTGTACCTTGAATTGATAAACCTCCTCAAAATCTTTCCCTAGTTAATTAAGGTACAATATTACTGCCTTATTAATCCATTGATAAATTTTAGTTTGTCTTTTGCCAACGATTGGTCACGGATATGTTTATTCAATAAAGCAATTGTTGTCATAGGCTTTAAAGTGATTAATGCTAGTTTCATAAGGAACATCAATTGTGTTGTATGTCAGGTGAAAAGAAAAAATATTAAGAAAATTCTGAAGCTAGCTTCTTTAGTTTTAATCAAGAAACTATCTACCAACATATACACTGGTTTGTAGTAATTTGATATATTATTTCGTGGCGAATATTCATCTCTAAGCAAGATCAATTTCAATATTAAAGATCCTTCTTAATTCATAATAATGATAGACAAACGAACCCAATATTATGCTAATATCTGATATTACTTCTTTCTCACGTAAAGACTTGTGCTGACTTCATAAGTCTGCCATGATTTAGGGGGCGATTGGATCTTACACTCCAGTTGAAGTTTGAAGTTGTTATGTTTGAATATGAGTGGATGTTTGGAATTATGTGTTTTGTTAAAAATGAACTATGATAGTTAAAAAATATAAAAACTTAAAATGTATTTAGAAGGGCAAAAAAAGAAAGCAATATAGATCTTGGAATCTTTATTGTATTGTTATGAATTAGACCTCTGAATTCATATGAAAGACATCCAACCCATAAGATAAGTCATGAATTTAATGAAACCATAAAACACGTTATGGATCAAGCAAACATGGCCGGGACCCACAAAGACTCTATCTTGACACTCAAAAGTCCTCTGAGAGTGACCATCTAGAAGTCTTGCCATAAGAAGACCCCGGATACTCTTCTTCTGCACGGCACACCTGTAGACAATTGACTAAAGACTTTGATGCAAAATCTGCAACATATCTGGTACTTTCTATGCTCCTAATCAATTTTCTAATTTGTCGTTGTCTTTGCAAACCACGTTATTTCTTTGTTTAAGTGATTGGTCATAAGTGGAAGACCGATAAAATAAAGGTGGTCTAGTCTACTCGTATGGGTAGACCAATTCCAAGATGACTTCCGACGGCATATGTATGACCATGAAGACCTTGTAAAGAGCAATAATATTAAAGCGATCGACACTTGCATAAAATTTGTGATATGGCTGTCCCACGGGAAACGTTCAATTAGGGTCTAGCTAGGATACTATGGTCCAATTGTTCATAAAAAAAAAATAAAAATAAAAATAATCAAATCAGGTTGAATAATAGCAACCACAAAGGAATCTTACAGGAATTATGGTCCATTGACCATTCGGTTTGGAAAAAAAATTTGAACACTATTCAAAAATTTTTTTTAAAATTGTTTTATCTTTAAAAAATTTAAAATTTACTATTCAAATTTACATTTCAAAACCATGTTTCAAATGGACCCATAGAAACGGTTCAGCATGTTCTTCTTCTCAATTTCACAAGTTCAACATAAACATTTTTCATCACAAATCTAATAATACTAATATTATTATTCATCATCAAGTTAATTGCAGTTTTTTATGTTAAAACTTTTAATTAAACTAGGTTAAGTTTACTTATAAAATTAATATATATAAAACTTTTTTCCAATAGTATTGTCATATCATATATACATCTTTATGTAATATTAATCTGTATGAATTTAAGATAGACATATGTTATATGTATTATATACTAAAGAAAAAAAATAGAAAGGACAAATAGAGACTTTAACCAAAAGAAACGATTATATATACAATTAACTGGGATATGTGTCAAGTGGTGGGGAGGTAGATGTTAGACATATTATTAGATATAGTACGTGTATTAGATTAGAAGATTAGATTTGATTTGATGTATAGAAAACATAGGACCTCTTTTTAAGTTATAATAATAATAATAATATTATTATTATTATTAATATTAGAACAAAGGACTTTAGAGGAGTTTGTCGTCTTGCAAAGACCCGGAGATGACTTGATAGAGTTAAATAGCAGCACCATTTGCATACAATTATCACCATTTAGCTGCCAAGAAGATATGGCTTCAATGTCCTTCTCCCTTCTGTTTCTACTTCTCCTCTTTATACTCCTTTTCTCACCATTACCTTCCTTTTCTTCTACGCAGTGCCGTCCCGACGAGCACTCTGCTTTGCTCCAACTTAAGAGCTCTTTCTCCGTTGTTGATCCCTCTCTTGCCAACTGTGTCAGATTATACGAAAACGGAACCATCTATCCGTGGATGATGTCCTCTTGGAACAAGAACACAAATTGTTGCGAATGGGATGGAGTCATGTGTGACAACCTTACGGGGCACGTGATCGGCCTTGACCTGAGTTGCAGCAGTCTTAAGGGCACTATTCACCCCAACAGCAGCCTTTTCTCCCTCCGCCATCTCCAGAGTCTTGACGTTTCTTACAATAAACTACATGGTGTCATTCCCAGATCATTATTTCAGCAGGTGAAACTCCAATATTTGGATCTTTCATCAAATGACTTTACCGTCAATATTGACTTAGAAGACCTTTCAAAGTTAAAAGAGCTAGGTACTCTTCATCTCTCATCTAACAATATATCATGGAATTTCAATAGCTCCAAAAACTATACCTTAAATAATCTTTTAGATTTGGGCTTGTCTTCTTGTAACCTGATTGAATTCCCTCTTTTTCTCAAATCTATGCAACGTTTAGGAAGCTTAGACCTTTCCAGTAACCAATTACATGGAGGTGTTCCTAAATGGTTATGGGAAGTGGGTAAGGATTCATTCACCTCTTTGGATCTTTCCCACAACTCCTTAACATATTTCGAACCACTTCCGTGGAATAATATGTATACTCTCGATCTTAGCTTCAACTTGTTTTCAGGGTCTCTTCCTGTTTCCTCATCACCTAGTTTAGTTTACTTTTCAGCCTCAAGAAATCAATTTTTTGGAGAAATCCCACTTTCTATTTGCAGTATGACATCCCTTTTAGTGCTTGAATTGGCTACTAACAATTTGAGTGGAAATATTCCCCCTTGCTTTGAAAATCTTATAAGTAGTCATCTCTGGGTGTTAGATCTGCGGAACAATAGGTTCCACGGAATGATTCCTCCATTTTTTTCGAAGGGAAACTCCTTGAGGACTGTGAACCTCAATGGAAATCAATTGGAAGGTTCACTGCCCCAATCATTGCTCAATTGCGAAAACTTGGAAGTACTAGACGTTGGCGACAACAAGATATATGGACCATTTCCCCAGTGGTTGGAATCACTTCCAAAACTTGAAGTTCTCATCTTGAGATCAAATAGATTCTCTGGTCCACTAAACAATCCCAAGGTAAGATTTCCCTTCCAAAATCTGAGAATCATGGACCTCTCCAACAATGAATTCACAGGTCATTTACCAACAAAATATTTCGAGAATTTTATGGCCATGATGGATGCACATATGGATGGTCTAGAATACATGGGATCAGGGACTTATTATCAAGACTCTGTGCTGCTATTGATAAAAGGCTTTGAGCTTCGGCTAGAAAAAATCCTTACCGTCTTCACTACCATTGATTTCTCAAGGAATAATTTTGAAGGAGAGATTCCAATGTCGCTTGGGAAGCTCAGATCTCTTAAAGGGCTCAACTTTTCTCACAACAAGCTAGTTGGTCTTATTCCACAGTCATTGCAAAATTTGACTAACTTGGAAGGGTTAGACCTCTCTTCAAATGGGCTTTCCGGAGAGATTCCGAGCAAACTAGCAGATTTGGTAAAGCTCGTGTTCCTAAACCTTTCATGGAACAAATTGGCAGGGCCCATACCTCGTGGCAATCAGTTTGAAACGTTGGGAAACGATTCATACATCGGAAATGTGGGATTATGTGGATTTCCTTTGTCCAAATCATGCAGCATTGAAGGGGCTCAACAACCATCTCCATTGAACTCAAAGCATGAAGATGAAACATTTGATTGGAAGATTTTGTTGATGGGATTATTTGGATGTGGAATTGTAATCGGCATATCCACGGGATACATGGTGAAAAGATCGTCGAAGAGAAATGCTCATAGATTTGTAGAGATGAGTCAATCAGCTGCAGGTATCATGTTCCTTTCTTGAAGTAAATCATGTTTTCCGTTTTTTTCCCAATGTTTCAATTTTTCTTTTCTTATGAATAATTATGTTGTTTCTTCTCGTCGATATCTTTGTAGTTAAATCTATGGTTGTTTATATTCTTCTTTTGTGCTTCTTTCTATTGGACAGGAAAGTGTATGAGAAGTACTTCTGATGATCAAAAACAATAAGAGCTCAACCCTGGATCGAGAGGCGTGGCTCTTAAAACACTATTATCTTTTCTAGTTAATTTCTTGTTTCAAAAAACTTTGTGGCCAGAGTGCATCCGAAATAATTTTCATTTAGTCCTTGCGTCTAGTGTCTGTTGGTGTCTCGAGAAATGTTCAGATTCTGATAATAATAGCTGAGGCTTTTGTCATAGGAAGTCCTTGTGTTCTTGTGTTTGCATTTTATTTTCTGTACAAGTATATTGAGGATTTACTCATGTGGGAAATCCTGATGTTGTGGAGTTTGTATTTGACTTTCTTGTTCAATCCCCAAAATTGCAAGTGAATAGAATGTGTTATTTTTTCTTTTCATTACTTTCCTAGTGGAAATAACCGTGGGACCTAAAGAAAGACATTTCTAAATCATATATTGAACCATGGACCACGTAATTTATGAAACTGGAAAATTGGAGCATGTGAATGAATCAAAGTCATTTTGAGATCTCACTTATTCATATGGACCTTTATGTGAGTGGTGGTGACTCTTCAAATACAGTGCAAAATGAAAGTGATAGAGAGAACGATATTCCAAGCCCTTAATGTAAGAAGACCCATAGAACCCGTTTAGCAAAGTTTTTGCATCTACTAATAAGTAATAACATGAAGTTTATAATAAATAACTTAAACTTTATTATAAATTTTAAAGTCTACAAAATAGCTTTTATTATAAAAGTCAAGTTTTTTTTTTTTTTTGGATAGGAAGCTAGCTCTTCTGGAGAATGGAATACATTCTCACAGAATATCCAATAACACTTACAAGCTGCTTTTGGCTTAGTAACTTCTATGAACCAAACATGCCTAACTTCTATGATATTTTGTTTCACCCGAAAGACTTTGACTCCCCCCTCCCTCTCTCATGAAAACAAGCATTACACGTTAATCATACTCCCAATGCACTATTTTTTTCCATAGATATATCAATTTTTGAAATTAACTCTATATTTTTCTAATTTCCTTGATAATATTATTTGTAGCCATCCATGATACGGCATGCAGCAGCTAGAGAAGTCACCAAAGACTTTGCTTGGAATATTATTGGAGAATTTTGTAGTAAGGTATCAAAAGAGTGTTCTACTTATAGGAGATAGAGGATATAATTTCTTCTTACCTTACCCCACATATTTCTTCAAACATCACCAATTATTCAAATACATGGAAAAATTAGTTGCAGATCGAAACCACTTAGCGATATTAACTTCTATTTTTATTTAAATGATGAGCGAGAGTAACTAATATCAAAATAATTTAAAACATCATAATTAAGTTGACACTTCTTAAATTTTGTGACACTAGCATATTCACTTTGAAAATCATATCTCTTTTTGTTTTTGTTTTTGTTTTTGTTTTTGTTTTTGTTTTTTTTTTTCTGTTTTTTGTTTTTTTGTTTTCGTTTTTGTTTTTGTTTTTGTTTTTGCTTTTGTTTTTGTTTTGTTTTGTTTTTTCGCTGTAGTTGTAATTGTTCCATGTATTTGGTGAATAATAAGATTTAGTTCAATCAATAATAACATCTTAATTCTCAATTTCACCGGGAATATTGCACTGTCTTAATTGGTTTCTATATTTACCAATTTAGCTAGGAGGTCAAGCCCCTATTTTGAATACTCGGTGACAACTGAAAGAAAAAAATTACACTAGTATTCCATAACTTTTACCAATATTACATTGACACCCCTTTGTTTGAAGTTAATACAAATACACCACTTTGGTCGTTTAAATTTCTCAAAATACCTAAAATACCCTCTAAATGAAAAGAAAAGAAAACGCATTTTAAGCAACTGTTATATGCTTTGTATGATATGATGATTTCACCCCCTCAAACATGATATATCGAACACATTCATATTGAAAATTAAATTTTAATCACTTAATTTTTTTTAAAACTCTATTCTCCCTTTTGGTCTTCTTCTCAAATCTTTGATTTGCAATTCTCTTCTTTTTTTTTAATTTTAATTTTGTATCTCTTTTAATTCTGTCCTCTCTTTTGTCTACGTTTTGCAGTAGAATTTTTTTTTCTTTTAATTTGTGATTTCTGTTCCTTTTTCATTTATAAAGTTTAGAATTTTTGCAGGATGTAACATCCATCTACAAGCCCTCCTAGACACTAAATTACAATATGGAAAAAAATAACGATTTATTTTTTGTTTTTATTTTTTATTTTTGCAAAACATGACTATGCTCAAGTGTAGTTATTATCAATGACATGAATTATCCGGTTTATTTATTTAAATCAAAAGTCAATGAGGATTTTTAAATTAACTTTGTTTTGAGTATAAATTTAGATTAACAATGATTTAAAACAAAAAAAAAAAAAGGACTTTTCATGCTCTTAATTAATGCAATATGTGCAAGTCATTTGTCAATTTTCAAAAATATGTATATATATTTTTTTTGAGGGAACAAAATATATGTATTAACGTTGTTATAAATGGAAACAGTTTGCTACACATTTACAAGTCCAGGGTATAAATTGTAAAAATTTAGTGTGTAAATTGCAATTGTAAGACTAGTTCAGGGACACCATTGCAAAATGACCACTTTTTTTCCCCCCCTCTATTGTTAACGCCGTAGATAGCATCTGTGGTGAAATGATCAAAATATGTCGGTTCTGAGTTTAGTCAATTCAATTAGGACAAAAAAGGAGATAATTTGTGACTGGGATGATACGGATGACCACCATGGCATTGGAATAACAGACTTAAATACCCAAGCATAGCATGCATTAAAAGAAATAGGATTTATATATACATATATATATATATATATATATATATATAGAGAGAGACAAAGAGACAGAGAGAGAATGATTTTGAATATTGTCTTGTCGACGTATTCCTTTTTTTTTTTTTTTTTTTTTTCCTTCTTTTTTTCTTCTTAGCTTAAACAAAGGATTGATTTTTTTTAATTACTTATTTAAAAAAAATCAAGAAATTCCTGATTTTTATCTTTTTAATTCTGTTTTTCTGGTCTCCGCGAACAGTTTTGATTTTTTTTTTAAAACTATTTTTCAGTTTTCTGTCATTTTCAAGGTTACAGTCATTTTATCATAGCATTGTCGTTCATGAGTTCTCAACTATTTCTCTAACTGTTGTCGTTTTCCTGGATGTCGTCATTTTCTCTTACTGTCATTTTGGTCGCGGATGTTTATTCAATAAAACAATCACTATGTCATGGGGTTTAAAGTGATCGCTAGTTTCATATTGAACATGTATTTCAAATCTGTATAGTCAGAGAGGAAAAAAAATTATTACTGAAGTTAATATGTAGCTTTTTTAAGTTTGAATCAATAAATGATCTACCCACATATACACTGGTTATACTAACTATGACTTATTATTTTCGTTGTGAATATTCAAAATGATACCAACCAAAACCGAAAACGACATAACAAAACAGAACACAAGAAACGACAATAAAATTTACATGCAAAAACGACAGTCCATGACATGCGGACAATGCATTAATAGAATATTTTACTCAGATATTTATTCAGGACATAGTTGGAAGATGGGGGAAAAAAATAGTGATAGGCCATTGAAGGACTTCCTTGGAGTTTTCATTTTTGTTACAAACGAGAGGCCATTAATGGAATATAGCCACATAAATTGAATGAAAAAAAAAAAAAAAAAAAACCAATTTTAATGAAAACCAACAAGAAAAAAAGAAATGGATTGAATTAAATCTAAGTGTAGAGAGGGAAATCTTATCTCCTTGTAAAAACTTGGACCACTGACTTGGTCAACATAAATTAATTTAGACTTTGCGTGAATCTGAGAGTTTTGAATGTATGTTCGACTTTTGGCAAATAGTTCCTAACAATTCATATTAAAGTGAATCCTACCATGTCGCTCAATCAAATCGAAATAAATCTTTACTATAAATATTATATTTTACCCAAAACATTTGGGTATAAATAGTCTTGACTCTGAAGACGTAGAGAATGCAAGTCCAGAGCCGGACTTACTTGGAATCTTCATGATATTATAGCATGTTTACTTATCAGGAGTAGGAAATAAGAGTCAATCTCTTGTTTTTTTTTTTTTTTTTTTTTCTGAAATGGGAGTGAGAATAGTGGGTCCCACACCAATTTAGGATTGAGGAATGAGATTGGCAATCCCATATCCCCCTCCAGATTGTGACTCACATTCGTACTATTAACATTAAATTACCATTTTATCCTTAGTTTATTTATAAAAAAAATTGTATTAAAAAATAATAACAACCTATATTAATTATTTTTATTAACTTAATATTATATAACTATCATAATTACTATTAACGTTATTAGAGTAAATAAAGAACCTTTTTTATCATAATATATTATTATATTTCTAGGTTTTAAATTTTTTTATACTTTATTTATTTTAATTCTTTTTTTTTTTTACTCATTTTAATTTTTTTAAAACAAAAAATTACACAATTTAATTTTACTACCTTAACATATTTTACTTTTGATTAATAATATGATAATAAATTAAAAATTTTAAGTTTTTTTTATTTTTGAAAACACAATAAATAAAGGGGCATATAAATAAATTTATAACAACTAACTCCGATTCTTGTTATAAATAAATACATGAATGGGATTGACAGTGATTCCGACTCCGATTCCTGGAACCCAAGTAAACAGTATATTTTGACTCCGAATCCTGATTCCGAATCCAACCCATTTCAAATCCTACCAACTCCGATTCATGCTCACTCCGATTATACATAAGTAAACATGTCATTAACATAGTGAGGAGACCTCTGATTAATTCATATAAAAAAAGTTCAACCCACAAGACAAGTCATGAATTTAATAGAACCATACGTTGTGGAATCAAGCAAACAACAGGACCATATTCATCTATAAAGATTTCATCTTCCGATCGATTGGCTGATGACTTTTCAAATAAATCATGTGGACCATATTCATCTGTAGTACTCTCTTGAAAGTCCACCATAGAGAGTGACCTTTAGAAGTCTTGCTGTAAAGCAACATTCCGAAAATTTATTATTTAATTCTCCAATTTTAATTGACAGTATAAATTATAAATTTACCTTTAAGAATGTTTTTATGTAATGATAACAAGAGGATCATGAGAAATTAAAATGGGTGACTACCCATTTATTCTAAAAATTTCTATGATTTTTCATGTGTGCTATGTGATCATAAAGTTTTTGTGATAAAATGAGATAAGTAAGATAAAATAAATGGTTATGCCAAGTTTTTATTTTTCTTTAAATAACAATGCCAATAATAATAAGAAATAATTACACAAAAGGTCTGTTTTTAGAGTCTCGTTTTGAAATATGTTCATTTTTTAACAATATTATAAATATGTCTATTTTTTAAGAGATAAATATATGTAAAATCTATTTTACCATTTTACTATAGTTGACATCATTGTATTTTAATACTGATTCTTTTATTTTCTTTTTTTTTTTGTTTTTTGATTTTAATGATGAGTATTTTTTATTGATAAATTAATAAATCAAAATTAGTTATAAACATCAAAGTAATTATAATAAATATAAAATATTAATTATAAAGATGATGGTTCATACTAAATAATAAACACATCGCAAAATATTAAATTGATAAATATTTATGCTTTTTATATATATAAAAAAAAAAAACCAATGAATTCTTAAAAAAAAAAAAAAAAAAAAACTACTTATTTATATAATCCACTATAAATCAAAAGGTTGTCATTTATGTATTAACCAAACAAATTGAAGAATAACACAATAAATGTAATCAAATTCTTTGTAAAAAAATACTATTATTTGTATAAATTAGTAGAAATGAAATTGAATATATCTTTATGATAAGAAAAGATTCATTATATAAAATATATTTTTTAAAATTTTCTTTTTCTTTATTTAGCTTTTTCTCATTAATACGTAATCTGATTTTGGTTCGTTATGAATATTTACACATTCTTTACAATAAAAAAAAATAAAAATTCAAAATTTTATTCTCTATCGATTCTTTTTACAATTTGATTAAATCAACTTTAGTCTTATTTGATAACATCTTAGATTCCTTTTTATTTATTTATTTTTTTTTTTGGTTTCCTTTTTTGTAATTTCTTTATTTGTTAATTCTCCATTCTTTATGAAGGGTAAAATTGTCTTTATAATTACTATTTTAGACATTTATGTAAATAAAAAAGAGATATGAACATATTTTAAATCAATATCTCCAATTTGAACATCTATGTAAATAATCATAATAATAAATGAAATATAATAATGTATATATATATATATATATGTGTGTGTGTGTGTGTGTGTGTGTGTTCATGCCATACACGAAAACACCACAAGCCAGGCCCATTGGGCCCTGCTGTGCGCTGAAAGCCCTCGGCCACGGGAAGCCTAACAAGCTGGCCGTGTGGCATCAGCCGAAAAAAAAGAGAGAAAAATAAATAAATAAATAAATAAATAAATAAAAATAAAAAAGAAAAATAATGTAAATATATTACCTGATAGAGATTCTTTTGATGTGGAGATTACCGAGAAAAGTAAACACTCCAAATAAAAATTTAAAAAAAAAAAAAAAAAAAAAACTTCAACCACTCTTTTATATCTGAATTGTAACAATGAAGCCTAGAAAATGTACAAAACTCTTCATTTCCTATCACTAGCTTGAGCTGCTAATAATAACCCTAAAAATAATTATTTTTTAAATTTTAAACCCAATTTTAACTGCCTATAAATGGGGTGTGGTAGTATGAACACCACTTATGTTTATTCACTCTCTTTTCCCTAAAAGAAAGCCTTTTCTCTTCCCAAACACATTGAATCCTAATTTTAACAAGCAAAAACACCAAGAAAAATCTTCCATTACCTTTCTTCTCAACTTTCAAATCATTAAGCTTCAAGAGAAGATCGTCACCTCATCGGTTTTCAAGGTAAAACACTAGTATACCACTAGTTTTCAAGATTAAAGTTTTAGTTTTTAAACTTGTGATAAAATATGTTTATTTTCCAACTTCTAGTTCCTCATCACAAGAGTTCAAGAAAGCTTCCAAGTCCTCAAAAGAGCCACAAACTATTAAGGTTTGTGTTTTTCCACAAACTAGCAAATTTTAAAAGTTTCGAGGGTTTTCTTGAAAAATGATCTTGAAGAAAATAAAAATCTTGGCATGATGATAAAAATAAAAACATGATCTTGTTGCTTTGTTACTATTATTGTGGCATGTGTGTTTCATCGGATTAAAATGGTTTAACTTATCACAAAATGAAAAGTTTTGATGAGAATATGATTTTTGTAAGTTTCTTGACTATGTGGTATGAAATATGTGTTATGGCATGAAAATATTTGGATGTGACAAGTTTATATGCTGTGAATATTCTATGTTGATAGCATGGAATCTGGAGAAAGGATTTTTAAGGCTCAAATAAGGATTTTTAAGGCTCAAATAATGATAGAATGAAGTTGAAGTTCATATCTATAGGAAAAATAGCATTTTGGCATAATACAAAATAAATATGCAAATGATATTTTTAGTGAGAATTTCACTAAACTCATGAAAGACAGAATGCTTCTCTCAGCATAAGCTATCAGATAATGTAACCTCAGGTCAAAAATTATTAAGTGGGAAAAATGATGTTTTTGCCCTTGGAGGGTAAAATGGTATTTTCATAAGGCTAGGAATGTCGGTTGAATCCGAGACTTTACAGTCGAGACTAAGGGACTAAAATATGCTATAAGTTAATATTTCATGAGAAATGGGCATAAAATGTCGCAAAATACCCTTTAGGGGTCAAAATGTAAATATAAAAATTTTAAGGATAAAAAGTGAAATTTATGGAAGTTATTATAATTTAGTTTAGAATCTGTAAGAGGGATCTTTAAGGGTTCCTCAAGTGAATAACGTTTTGGAGTGCTTAATGGGAACAAGTTAATCCATTTTAGGGGCTAAAATATTAAAATAATTAAAAAGGGGTCAAATTGTATAACTGGCAAACCTGACATGAAGGCAGTGTATTTCCTTATTTAAAGACAGTGTGCCAAGCCAATTAAGTTGGGTAATTAATATGGTTAAGTTTTGGTTTATTATTGGGCCATTAAAAGACAAGTATGGGACTTAAATGAAAAGAATTTTGGTAAGTGTGATTGAAAATATAAATAAGGTATAATAGTTTAGACAGTTTTTAATGCTCCTAACATGGTATTAGGGCCTTGAGAGGTCTCAAGTTAAAATGGGCCTTATTAGATCTAATAGTAGAATGGAAGACAAAATCTTAATTAATGGACTAATGTATTAAAAGTAGAATAATGGGCTAGTTAGGTCCAATTTAATTTTCGTAAAAACTAGAGAGGCCCAATAGGTGGATAGTAACCTTAGTTACCCATGGTCACCTAATAGGTCCAACGAAAGATAAAATAGAATAGATATTAATGGATAAAATAAGTAATGATTTAATCACTTAATCATTATAATATTAATTAATCATTTAATGATAACTAATTATTTCAAAGAAATTTAAGAGAAATTAATTTAATATTATCTCTCAACTAATTAATAATTAGTTAATTATCCACAAATTAACATTAAATTATATTAATTAATTATTATTTCAGTAATTAATAATTAATTAATTAATTATGGATTGATAATTTTTATAATTACAAATGTTATTTAATTAATTATTAATTAATAATGTTACTTGATTAATTATTAATCAAGTTAATTAATAATTAATTTAGTAAATAACGATTTAAATATGAGCAAGTTAATGTTTAATATCCTAACAATCATCAAGTAAGGAATGTAATAAATAAGTAACCAATTTAAGAAAAAAATTTATTTTCCTTAAGGATTAAAATATGTAAATAAAAAAAGATATAATTAATGATTAATCTTAAAAATAATTAATTAGTAATTAAAAGCACGAATACAACACATCTTAATCTTTCATTTGTTACTCAATCATGAGTCCTTAATTCATATAATGAACACGAAATATGACACGTCTCATAAATCGTATAGCTAAACATAAATCATGGCAACATAGTATCAGTCACGTAAGTACATAATACACATCAAACATAACAATGTACAATCCACACTGTAGGTGAGGTCTGTACTTACAGAAAATCTTGAAGTTGAAGTTTCTCAAGATTCGTGCACCCACCTGGTACGTATATAAGGGCTCATAGGTATGTTAAGAATAAATATGTCAGGAATAATAAGTTAAAAATAAAAGGATAAACATAAATTATCATACATCTTCATTCATGCTTGTGTGATTTATGTCTATAGTTTCTGAGTTTAATCTCACACATTTTTATGTTCCCATTATACGGAATCCAGGCAAACACCCTATGACGTGAAAATGTCCTTGGACTAGCAATGCATATAGAGTGACACATGAAAGTGCAATTACGGAATGGATACCACCCACAAAAGATTTCGCAAAACGTTAACAGTCATTTGAAAATTATTTTGCAGTTTAGTTTTTAAATTATGGTTTGAACTCTACTAAGCATATGGACTAAACTAAATATTTTGAACTTGCAACTTTATTATTATTAATGATGAACTACTAGAAGTGTTTTTTTAATCGTTTTATATTCCGGAATTGTGTTTTATTAAATTTTAGTTTAGTAAGTTAGAAAAAAAAAAAACCAAAATTTGAGGGGGCTTAATAACCGGTTAGGAAACGTATCAAATTTTAAATTTAAGTAGTGACGGTCATTTATGGCCATTTAAATACGGGCCGTCACACGTGAGAAAACCTTTGAACTTGCACGGCACACTGATGGACAAGTCACTAAATATTTCGATGCAAAATCTGTAACATCTTTGATATTTTCTATGCTCCTGATTAATTTTCTCAGTTGTTGTTTTTGCAAACCATGTTTTTTATTTATTTATTTTTTACTATTGTAATAGTTTCAGTTAAATCAGTTGATTGATTACTTGTCAGTCAAATCATGGAGACAATATTTCATGAGTACTTTCATGGTAGATCATTAGGGCATTGATATGTCACGTTCCGAACCGGAAATAATTGATGCCACAATGCTCAATTAGAATAGAGTGATAATCCTCCAATAAACTTCAAATGAAAATTGAATACAATATATATATATATATATATATATATCCTTCAAATAATTAAATATTCAATCTCAGAACTTTATTTTTTCATAGTAGACTTGTTATATCAGTGCATTATAAATGTTCTGATTGATTGACTGATGACTTTTCAGTTTGGACCACATTCATCAATACTAGTGACTTTTGAAAGTTGACTGGGGAGAGCGACCATTAGAAGTCTTGCCGTGAGAAGACCTCTGGACTTGTCAGGCTCTTCTGCTGCACGGTACACCGGTACATAAGTTACTAAAGACTTTGTTGCAAAATCACTAAAGTCATATAAGTTAACCAAAAATCAAGAGGAAAAAAAAAAAAAAAAAAAAAAACACCTTCATCCTACAATTTTGTATTTAACTACTTATGATTATTAAAAAAAAAAAAAAGTAATCATTAAAAACTTTACGTATATATCGTGACAAGTATATGTTGTGTTTTGCTAGTTTTGTACATTATATATGCAACTGCTGCTCTTTTTACTTGAATTGAAGTGAGACTCTTACACCAATTTCTCAATTGATAGTCCAAAAAATTAAGGAGGGGGGAGGGGTATATATATATATAGACACACACATACACGTTTAAACTAACATAATAAATAGTTTGTTTGTGTTTCATATTGACACAATCCCAAAAGAGACAAAGAAATGAAAGAGAAAATTATGATAATTCGAGGAATCATGACCTTCCAAGATAATTATGGTTCGTCCGAGGGAATCAAAATCTCCCACACAAACTCAACGTTTGAGAAAAAAAATATCCAGCACTCCTTTCTCATTAATTCATGAAATTTAAATACAAAAAGACCCACTTCACCACTAATACACGCTACACTATCTAAAACACAGATAATGCATATCCTATAAAATAGGAAAAAGTTACAACTAACACAGACTAAGAATTTTATTTAAAATAAAACAAATAAAAATAATAATCTAATTTCTAGGTTCGTAACATATATGATATTCATGGTTTCTCATTTCATTACACTACAAAAATCCCTTCGTAACGAGTAGATTCATTAATAACGAGAATATTGAAATTTATTTTATTTTTCTTCTTCTTCTTATATTATTATTATTATTATTATTATTATTATTATTACTACTGTCAAGCGGTCCAATGAGATAATATATTATTATATTGATTTTCTCTAAATGCTGAAAATCATGGATAGCCTAACTTTCAACATTTGGAAAAAAGTGAATCATTTTGTCTATTTTAGAGCAAAATATGTGTGGAATTATTCCAAATACAAATAACATTGACTAGTGAGCAATGACGAAGATTATTTGATTTTTTGGAATATTTGTTCCATATAATTTGGATTGGTCATTTAAATATGTATTTGACAATCAAATATTTTAGATGTAATTATAATGGTATGAAATGATTTATTTAACAATTTAAAATGAAAATAAAATGTTATCCGTCACTCTTAAATTTAACTCCATTTGAGTATAAATGCAACAATGATATTATTATTAAAAAAATCTATATAATTACAAATCTTATAGCATATCTTGTATTGTAAAATATTTTCACCGAGTTAAAGAAGGACTAATCACAAGAGAATGAGTAGAGTTCAAAAAACTTGTAAAATTAGACCGTGATAAAGTTGATTTTGATCTATTTTTTTATTAAATTTTAAATAAGGGTACTTAAAACTCAAAATTTAAGGTGAAAATTTTGTACATGATTGACGGCATAGATTAGTGTGGAAAGATCTACGTTTATGCATATCACAAGATGGCACATCCAATCATCAATTATGAAACGTATTATTATACATTGTTTTGTAATCATTAATTTAGCAAATTAGGAGCGTTCTATATGATCTGTTTTACCAATTATATTTTTCCATAAATCTGTTTTTTTTTTTTTTTTTTTTTTTTTCATATTTGTGTATTTTCTGATTTTCAGAATGTTGCATCTTCCTCTCTCCTAGGAGGTCTTTCATATTCATAATTCTAACGCGATTGGAAAAATTGAGGTCAACTTTTTTACTTCCTTGCCACATGTTGATATATAGAGAGCTAACATAAAGCTAGTAGAGAAGACAAGGCAAAGAAAAATCAAACGTCCAACCCTAAATTTAAGTTACGCTGATTTTCCACATGAGAATATTGAAAAAATTTTTGCCAATAAAAATCCGCTGAAGAGAGCATTGATCATTACATGTCTTGCCGTAAGAAGACCTCTGATATTGTCATGTCCCGATCCGGATAAAATTGATGGTCTCTAAATTTATGTCGTTCATGGTACTATCTCCAATAAATAAAGATACGAGTTCCAAAGCCCACTAAGTATTCCAATAATTTTTAGGGAAAATAATCAAAACACCCTCTATGTTTAGTCTAAATACAATTTTCTCATCTTATTATTATTTAAATACCCAAAACAACCCTTAAAATTAGTCACAAAATAACTAGAAACAATAAAATTTTTAAGATCTCAAACTTAGCTTTCCCAATTTATTTTAATATGATAACTAAGACAAATTTTTTAATTAAGAAAATGACCCGTAGTTATTGATTGACTGTTAAAAATATATTAATATTAATTAATAAATAATTGACTATAATCAATGGTCAATGTGACAGTTATCAGTGTTTATAAGAAAAATGATAATATGTGCAGTCCCATGTCAATTTTCCACAGAGGGCTTTACAAGTCAAAATAATAATGGAATGTTTGATTAGAACTAAACTTTGATTAATTTTCTCCTAGTCAATTTGTCTGCTTTCTCTAATTTATGGTGTGTTTTGCTAGCATTGTACATTATATCCTGCTGCTCTGCTTTTCTTGAATTGAAATGAGACTATTACACCAATTTCTCTCTTTTAAATGTCGTTTTCCGTTCATTGCTGTTTTTGTTTGCAACTTTTATTGTCGTTTTATGCTGTCTTTACTTTTTAGGTAGTTTGATGCATTTTTTGTCGTTTTCAAGTTGAGAGCTTTTTTTTTTTTTTTTTTTTAACTTGCAAACTGAGGTATATATTTTGCGGTTATATGTGGGCTTATTTTCATATTCTCATACCCTCGTTTTAAGTATAATTATAGAGTCGTTTGTGATATTGATTTTTGTTCGGTAAAATTGTTGTCATTCTAGTGTTTCGGCATCTAACATATGCAGTATTACGTTTCCTTGAAGAATTACAATGCAATTCCAAGTGATCAAAAGTTCAGTCTCGCTATTTATTATGATGTTCATTTTTGTAGTTTAAACATGTTTTACTCTATTGATTTTATCCAATCGGAGATATGGAAAGTTCTTGCTGTCCCGTTTAGGACTAGTTCTCAATGGATTAGTCCAAAAGACTATAATTACATATATATATATATATATATATCGACGTCCAAACTAATATATTATTATTCGTTTATGTTTCACCTGATTATTCACGATTTGTCATTTAATTATACTATAAAAATCCCTTTGTAACTAGTAGATTTATTAAATAACGAGAATGCTACAATTTTTTTTTCTTCTTTTTATATCATTATTATTTTTATTCTTGACAAGCGGTCCAATAAGATAATATATTCTATTATTAATTTTCTCTAAATGCCAAAAATCATGGATCGCCTAAATTTGACATTTGGAAAAAAAGTGTAGCATTTTGTCTATTTGAATTTTGGTTATTTCAATATCTACTTTTAGAAAAAAAAAAAAATGTGTGGAATTCCAAATACAAATGACATTGACTAATGAGCAATGACGAAGTTTATTTCATTCTTTTCTCGCTTTTTGGTATTACTCAGAAAATCATGAACCACTTGATTACTGACACTTGAAAAATATATGCCAAATTGCATTGGAATTTGGAAGTGGGCAAAGGTTTGATTAAAAAGAAAATGTCCAGCCCAAAAAATAAGTTAGATATCCCAGTTTTGTCTCACTAGAAAAGACTTTTAACTTGTATTCCATTTCACTTTCTTCAAAAAATTTGTCCATATAATGACTGACAAGTAACAATCATCAAGATGATAACTTTGGAAATTTTGTACATGATAGCTAGCAAGCTATCATGTACAAAATTTAGATTCTGCTTAAATTAATATCAGAAATGTTACATATATATTTATATTTATATATATTTTTTTTTTCTGGAACTTCTAGTGTTTAAAAAAATAGCTGTAATGCTAAAATTAGCAAAATAAATCAAAGTTGTAATTGGAAACGTATTTCAATGAAATAGTTAGTTTCTTTTTTTTTTTTTTTTTTTCTTTTGTCCTGCTTGAAAGAAACGTATGTTTTCAACCGTTTTGAAATACTTGTTCCATTTAAAATATGTAGTTTATAATCAAATATTTCGAATGTAATTCTGATAATCTGAAATGTTTCATTTAGCAATTTAAGAAGAAAAATGAAATATTACCCGTCATTTCTAAATTTAACTTCATTTGAGTATACATGCAACAATGATATTATTACAAAAAAATCTTTGCAATTGCAGATCTTATGGTATCTGCTACATTGGAAAATATTTTCACTGAGTTGAAAAAGGATAATCAGCAAGATCTTATGGAAACAAGAGAATTAGTTGAGTTTAAAAAAATTGTGAAATTAAATAGTAATATAGTTGTTTTGATTTACCTGAGGTATTAAATTTTAAACAGGAGTACTTAAAAATCAAAATTTAAGGTGAGATTAATTGGCCGCTTTTCAAAACAATTATATAACAAGGATGCTGCAAATTTTTTTAAAAATTTTTCTTCTTATTATTCTTTTCATTATTATTCTTGTCAAGCGGGTCCAATGAGTTAACACATTCTAATATTGACTTATTCCACCAGGTTAAATCATGGACCACCTGATTTTCGACATTTGGAGGGGGAAAAAAAAAAGCGAAGCATATATGTCTACTTTAATTTTGGTCATTTCGTGTCTTCATTTTACAATAAAAAAAAAAAAAAAAAAAGACATTAGTTGTAGAATTCCAAATGCAGGACATAATAATATCATTCACTAGTGAGCGTTGAGTATGAATATTTCTTTCTTTCTTTCTTTTCTGTAGCTCATGGACCACTTGAAAATTGACACTTGGAAAATGTTAGCCAACTTGCATTGGAAATGGACAAGTTCAGACGAAGAAGAAAATGTCCAGCCCAATAAATAAGTTAAACAAGTAATGGGGTTCATTCACGTTACCTCACAAATGTTCTTTATGATTTATTTGGTGGGATCCACACGAGACTATTTGTGCGTGAGTATCTAGATACAATCCTTTTTAATATTGATCCCTAATATAATTCTTGTTAATTACAGAATATACATCTTTTGTCTCAATAGAAATACTTTGACTTGGTATTCCTTTTCAGTTTCTTTTTCAATGTAAATTTGTCCATAAGTATGTAAAATGTCTGAGAAGTTACAATCATCAAGATAACTTTTTGAAATTTTATAAATATTAGTGTAGAAAGGTCTAAGTTTTTAGATGTCACAATATGGCACATCCAATCACCAATTAACTATAAAACGTATGATAATAATTTGTTTTGTAATTATGAATTTACCAAATTAGGGGTGTCTTATATGAAATGTTTTAGCAATGCATATTTCTCTATTTATCTTTTTTTTTTTGGGTGTATTTATATATTTTCTTATTTTCAGAGCATTGCATCTTCCTCTCTCCTTGGAGGTCTTTCGTAGCAATCCTAAGGCGATTGAAAACTTTTGAATATGCGTTACTCATTGTCGCAAGATTGTAATTTGTTTTTTTACATGTTAACATAAAAAATAAATATCAGGAATATTAGTTTTGTTGTAATACAGATACAATTAATATCACAAAAGATAAATTAAATATATAATACAAAAAAAGAGAAAAAAAGAAAATGAGAGAATTTTCTTATTATTCATGATCTCATTATTGTTGTGTACATATAAATTTACAATAATGGAATTCAGAAAGAGACCACTAAACAATCAATTATTATTAAATATGATTTAACTGAAAAAACTAACTAAAAATTTTAAATAAAAATTTACATTACTTGTTTCAATTATTTTTAGAATTTTTTGTTTTATTTAATTATTTAGTTTTAATATTATTTGAGATACTAAATTTTGAATATGATTACTTAAAAATCAAAATTTAGAGTGAAATTTTTTGTTTTTTTAAAACAAGTATAAAAATGTAATAATTAAAAGAATTTCAGCAAAAATACACCTCTAAACTAACATTATTCATTTGTACTTCACATGATTATTCGCGATTATGAAACGAGAAGATTCATAAATAACGAGGATGTTGTAAATTTTATTATTGTTTAACACCTACACAGAATGGAGATTAAAACCAACAAATTCACATTATAAGAGCCAACAAAGAGAAGCTAGGTGTAGATAAATATCCAAACCACAAGCCTCTTCTGTTTACACTAATAAGAAATCGGAGTCAATGCCTTCAACAATTTGATAGAATTTCGAGTCACGTAATATGCCTTGACACGAGTTGGAGCCTGTTTGTAGGCCCTTTTATTGTCGTTTTGCGTCATTTTTCGAGGAGATTATTGACATTTTCATTTTTGTTGCATGTATAAAACTCATCTGTAGTGATTTTCTCTTTCACTGCAAGCATTTGGAGAAGAAAATGCTGCTAATGAAGCTTCATCATGTGGTTCCTATATTTATTATCTTCATAATGTGGTTCCTATATTGTTTTACTTTGTCTAATTTCAAAGATTTTAGTGTTGAATCTAATGTGCTGCGATTATTTATATAATTGAAGCTTTAAAATCGACCTCTATAAAAAGGCTTTGAATATTAGGATTGTGAAAGCCAATTTCAAACTGTGAAAACCCAGAGAATACGTTTTGTACAGAAACAAATTGTGATATCTAATGATTGATAATGACAATAAACAAGAATGGGTCAATGATTTTATCTTGTAGAACAGGAACGAAGAAATAAATCTGATTCGTAATTAACATTATATCTAAAATGATAGGCCACAACAGGACTTGTCTTGAAGTCTTAGTCTTGCTGTGATAAATCATGAATTGACGAGATATTGAACCAACTTAATTTAACTCAATCCAGAAGAAACGTTAGGATGAGAACATGTATGGATGACTTTATTTTATTTATGGATATGGGTACCCACCTCTAATGGGATGAGTACGGGAGATAGGATGAGGGTATGGGGGAGGGTATTGGAGGTTAAGATTCAATCCCAGTCCCATACCCATACCCGCCCCGCTTATATTCATCCTTATAAAAATATAATTTATTATATCTAAATGTATTTTTAGTATTTTAATATTTTTGTTTGTTATATGAGTTTAGGTTATAGATTCTTATAATATGGACTTTTTTATTTTAGTTTCATTTTCAGTTATATTAGTGATCATGTTGATAAATATTATGAAAACTTGTTTTTAACTTTTTTTATTCTTAATGGGTAAATGGGTAAGATATGGGTATGGCAACCCCAGTGGGAATTACCCGCTCCACACACGCATTAAATAAGGTAATATGGTGGTGGGTATGGGGGATAAAAAGGAAGATATGGGGGAAGTGTGCCACCCTTGTCCCGTCCCATTGTCATTCTTAAGAACATGCTTCGTTAATTAACATACGCTTAGTCTCATTTCAAAGTCCCTAAAATTTTCCTCCATGATCAAGACAGAAGTTCTCATCGTTTATTTTTTCAAATTCGAGTTACAAGGATCTAAGATGAATTGAGCATTGATGCTGTTTTTTTTTTTTTTTTTTTAATTCTCAATCTCTTCATTTATCATCTCTCTTGTTTTATCTTTTTCATGAAGTCGCATTAAGCACTATGTGATTATAATGAAAAGTAAATTCCTTGACAAAGGAACACGGCCCAATTTTCCTCTATGCATTTAATGAAAGTCTTGAGTGACAATCTTCATGAGTTGAACCTGCAAATGATGAATAAATTGAGTAGTTTTTCAATTAAAGAACATTAATATATTTTAGTAATTTGTTTGCCCTGCCTCCGTTCTTTTAGCTAGGGAAGGGATTCAAAAAGATGAGAAACTAACATTGTCAGTCAATATTAAAATATATTTTAGAAATTATTAACTTTCTACAATTGTGTTAAAAATATATTGTTATGAATTTAATTTTTAACAGAGATCAATACCTATAAGGAGAGAAGACCTCTATAATAGCCAGAGAAGATAAGGTGAAATAAAAATATTGACAAGCTCCGAAATTTCGACTCTATCTCTATTTTGATTTATTTGAAATATAAAATTTTAAATATGATTGTTTAGAAAAAAAAAATTTAAACAATTATATAATTGTTATAATTAAAAGAATTCAGAGGAAAAATATGCCTCTAAACTAATAGAAAGTTGGTCAAGAAAACAGAGGACCTACAAATATAACCTCTTCTAATCGATTTGAAGATTTCTTATCAACCGGTTAAATCATCTGGACCACCTTGATCAGAACCTATAAGAAGAGGACTTTATTGTAATGCCGTGAGAAGACCTCTCTCTCTCTATTTTGATTTATTTGAGATTTTAAATTTTAAATATGATAATTTGAAAACCAAAATTGAGTGAAATTTGGCATTTTTTAAACTATATAAATGTAATAATTGAAAGAATTTAGGCGAAAAATGCACCTCTAAACTGACATTATTCGTTTGTGCTTCATATGATAATTCGTGGTTTTTCATTTAATTACACTACAAAAATCTCTTATATGTATGGAGAAGATTCATAAATAACGAGGATGATGCAAAATTCTAATTTCTTTTCTTATTATTATTATTATTATTATTTTTATAATTCTTATCAAGTAGGTCTAACGAAACTAATATATTCTAATATTGACTTATTCCAAATGGGGTTAAATCATGGACCACCTAATTTTCGACATTTGGAAAAAAAGTGAAGCATCTCTGTCTACTTCAATTTTGGTCATTTCATGTCTACTTTAACAACAAAAAATGACATTAGTTGTGGAATTCCACGTACAAGACATAAAAATAACATTCACGAGTGAGCGATGAGAAAGATTTCTTTCTTTCTTTTCGGTGGCTCATGGACTGCTTGAAAACTAACATTTGGAAAATGTAAGCTAACTTGCATTGGAAATGGGCAAGTTCAGACGAAGAAGAAAATGTCCAGTCCAATGAATAAGTTACATAAATAATGGGATTCATTCCTGTTACATTATAAATGATCTGTCCTATCTACTTAATGGGACCTACATGAGACTATCTGTGCACAAATACTGAGATACAATCCTTTTTAATTTAACATTGGTCCCTTCAAGAATTCATGTTAAATACAAAATATATATATTTTGTATCAGTAAAAATATTTTAACTTGGTATTTCTTCTAACTTTTTTTTTCTATAAATATATATAAATGTATAAATGTCTGAGAAGTTATAATCATCAAGATAACTTTAGAAATTTTGTGCATGATGGCTGGAATAGATTAGTGGAAAGGTTTACTTTATGCATGTCACAAGATGGCTCATCCAATCACTAATTCGTTTTCTAATTATGAATTTGACAATCAGGGGCTCTTATAGGATATGTTTTTAGCAATGCATATTTCTCTAAAGATCTGTCTTTTTAATATATATGTCGTTATGTATTTTCAGATTTTCAGAGCATTGCATCTTCCTCTATCCTAGGAGGTCTTTCATAGTCATAATCCTAAGGTGATTGAAAAAATTTTGATTATGCATTGCTCATATAATTCTAAGAGAAATAGGAAAGGATTCTCATTGGAATCCAGGAGACATATTTTCTTCTCACTATTTTTTAAAATTCAAGTGCCACATGTAGATTGTAGTCAAATATATATGGACAAATTTACTTGACTCATTGATCATGAAACTTGATCAAATAAACCTAATTCCCTGAATTTATTATTTAATCAAGAAAGGAAGATGAGAAAAGTATACAAACAAAATAAACAAAGTCTAAAGTTACAAAAGAGAATTTCAATTAACTTTTATTAAATAAATTTTTCTTTCAATCGGTCCTGACATGATCCCAATATAGTAATTTAACAACATAATCATAGTATAAAAACATCTTAAAAATCCACTGAACGTATAAATTAATGAAATTCCTAATATATTAGAACTCTGTTATACATATGAATAAATTAAAAATGTTTGTCTATTGTAGTTTATTGTTCGTTTCCTTTCATCTTTGACATGAGAAGCCAATGTATGTATGACTGTTGTCCTACGTTTTTTTTTTTTTCCCTAAAAGTATATAATTGAGCTATGGTTTTTATTTACCTATTGTAGTTTGTGATACTGTCTTGTAAATATAAGTATATTTATATTTATGCTTTAGTTAAACAAATTACATGGAGTATAGTTGAATTTTTGTAAATTGAAGTATTTCCTTCAAACAAACCAAAAAAAAAAAATTATATGTATTTGAAAATGAGGTACATTCATGAATTTTGCTTGCTAAAAAACATTATAATATAGCATGTCAACTTTTTTTTTTTTGGTAATTGATTTTCAATTAATTCGGAAATCAAAAAAATAAATAAATCTTCTAAATTTGATCAATATTAAAAAAAATAAAAATAAAAAACTGTTGTTTTTCCGCTCAAATCAAATTTGAAGTTGGTCTACATGGTAAAGGTGATTAACACAAATCGAAGGTTGGATTGGACAAATTATAGCACTACCATTAAGGAAAAATTTTGTAAAAAATAAAAATAAAAAATGAAAAACCCAAGTGATCCAACAATTAATACTTGGTAGATTTGTTTTTCGCGAAAGAAACGATATCCATGATCTCTATGCATTCAAACAGCGAATATACATTTACATATATATATATATATATATATATATACATACATGTGTATCTATTTATATGGACAATCCCACATTCTCACATTAAAATTCGGTTTTTTCTTCTAGAAGGTTTTTGAATTTCTTGGAAATTTATACAGAATCTTTCCCACAAAACATCATAGCTAGTGAAAATGACCTTATACTTAGACCGACATAGCAAACAATGTTTGTCACGAAATAAGTTTTAAAATATGGTTTAAAAAATAACAATAAGTCTAACGGAATATGCTTTATTGCTTTTACTGTATTTTTCCACGTATTCATATATCTCGATTAATTTTTCTTTCATTAAATATTCTAAATACCTTGTGATCATATATACTCCTCTTAGATTGGGTGCCTATAAATATGCATTGTTGCATAGCATGTCATTCCACACAACATATTAAGAATCCATTCTCTTTTAATTTCTCACTGAAATCATGATGATGGTATTCCTTGCATGGTTGGGTCTCCTTTTCTTCTTCCTTATTACTTCATTCAACTCTTCATCTGCTCGTCCTTCTTCTCACTTTCCTTCTCATCTTCCACTGTGCCATCCCCATGAAAGCTCTGCTTTGCTCCAGTTCAAGAACTCTCTTTCCATATTCAATGATACTTATTGTGTTTATGGAATTACTAATCCTAATAGTACAGTGTATTGGAATATGAGCAGGGACTGTTGCACATGGAGTGGAGTCACATGTGATGAGGTCTCCGGTCATGTCATTAGGCTTGATCTTGGCTGCAGTGGGCTTCAGGGCATCATCCATTCCAACAACAGTTTGTTCCTCCTCACTCATTTCCAATCACTTGTTCTCTTCTCTAATCTACTTTATGGTTCCGAAATTTCACCCCACTTTGGTAGGTTTTCAAGTATGATTCACCTTGACCTTTCTGACTCTGGTTTCACAGGCCAACTCCCTCTTGAGTTCTCTTACTTGTCTAGTTTGGTTACACTTGATCTTAGTTACTCTGATTTGAGACTAGAGACATCTAGTTTGAAACGAATTGTTGCAAACTTAACTAGTCTTAAAGAATTGAGATTGAGTGATGTCAACATGTCTTTTGCCTCACCTAATTCCTTTATGAATCTGTCAACTTCTTTGACATCTCTTGATCTTAGTTTCTGTAGACTGAAAGGAGAGTTTCCAGAAAATATTTTTCACCTTCCAACACTTCAGAAGCTCGATTTAAGTTACAATAGGAATCTTAGTGGTTCATTTCCTAAATATAATTGGAGTAGCCAATTGAGAAATCTGAATCTTTCTGAAACTGGATTTTTGATAGATTTACCTTATCTTACCAAAACTTTGAAGTCTTTGAATACTCTGTTTCTCAGCTCCTGCAAGTTGAAAGGATTGTATCCTACACTTCTTGGCAACTTAACACAAATCACATCCTTAGACCTCTCTTTTAATAATTTTGGTGGTCAAATCCCATGGTCCTTTCTTAATCTAGAGAAATTGATTTATTTAGATCTTGCCGGTAATAATTTCATAGGTCAGCTCCCTGACATTTGCATCAACTCCACAAAAACAACTTTTTTGTGTGATTTTCCAAAACATCAGTTATTGGGTTCTGTTCCCTTGAATTTGAAAGTCTTGGGATTATCTGGTAACTTACTTAATGGGACAATACCTACTTGGTTATATTCCCTCCCACAATTGCAGTATCTAGTTCTAAGTAGCAACCAATTCACTGGTCACATTGACGAATTCCAGTATACTTCTTTGGTTACTCTTAGTTTAGCTTCTAACAAACTACAAGGCTTTATTCCACGATCGATTTTTCGGCAAGTGAATCTTTCTAGGTTAGATCTTTCATCAAATAACTTGAGTGGATCCATGCAGTTAGACCAGCCTTCAAATTTAAAAAATCTCAACTCTGTTGATCTTTCTTTTATTAGCATATCAAGGGATTCCATCAACTCCATCATATCTGCTTTGCCCAATACCCTTCGATCATTGTCTTTGTCTTCGTGCAACATCAGTGAGCTCGCACTCTCTTTAAGAAGCTTTGAAAATTTAGTACTCCTGGACCTTTCCAACAACCAAATTGAAGGGATTGTTCCCCCATGGTTTTGGAACGTTGGGAAGGATTCATTGTTGTATCTAAATATTTCTCACAATCTCTTAACACATATGGAGCAAATTCCTTGGAAAGAATTAGAATACATTGACCTAAGTTCTAACCGGCTTCAAGGTCATCTTCCAATTCCCCCACCTTCAACTAGTCAGTTTTCAATCTCAAACAATCAACTCGTTGGAGAGATACCTTCTTTGTTTTTCAACCTTACTTGGATTGACACCCTTGATTTGTCGAACAACAATTTGACTGGGAGCATTCCTTCATGCTCTGGACTCTCAAGAGTAACAAAGGGAAACTCCTTGAGGATCTTGAACCTTCATGGAAACCAGTTGGAAGGGTCACTGCCCCTTTTTTTGCAAAACTGTACGTTTCTCGAAATTTTGGATGTTGGGAACAACAAGCTAAATGGATCCTTTCCCCATTGGTTGGCATCTCTTCCAAAGCTTCAAATTCTGATCATGAAATCTAATAGATTTCGTGGTCCAACAAGTAATCCAGAGGTGAGATTCCCCTTCCAAAAGTTAAGAATCATGGACCTCTCCAACAATGATTTCACAGGTCTTTTACCGGCTGAATATTTTGAGAATTTTATGGCCATGATGGATGCTCATTCTGAGGTTTTGGAAGTTCCAAAAGTCCAAAAAATGTTCATGACCATTGATTTGTCGAGCAATAACTTCACAGGAGAGATTCCAAAGGTGATTGGAAAGCTCAATTCACTCAAAGGATTGAACTTTTCTCACAACAAGTTGTCTGGTCTCATTCCTCCATCGTTGGCAAACTTGAGCAATCTTGAATGGTTAGACCTCTCCTCAAACAAACTTTCAGGTCATATTCCAGAGCAAATTCCATGGAGAAGCTTACAGTTTTTAGATCTTCGCTCCAACATTCTTCAAGGCCATCTCCCACTCCTTCCGCCTTCTCTAGTTGGTTTTTTTGTCTCAAACAATCAACTAACTGGAGAGATACCAACTCTGTTTTGCAATTTGAGTATGCTCGAATTTCTTGATTTGTCTAATAATTCTTTCCACGGAAAGATTCCTTCATGCATCGGAAATCATCGTCCTCTCTCGGTGTTGGTTCTGAAGATGAATATGTTTAATGGCGTGATTCCTGACATGTTCACAAACACAACTCAACTGAGGAGTTTGCACCTTAATGGAAATCAACTAGAAGGACGACTGCCACGATCTTTGCGCAATTGTCAAATGTTGGAAGTTTTGGATGTCGGCAATAACAGCATAAATGACACATTTCCCCGCTGGTTGGAAGCCATTCCAATGCTACAAGTTCTTATCTTAAGATCTAACAGATTCCATGGCTCCATAGGTGATCCTAAAGTGAAGTCTTCTTTCAGAAAGCTGAGAATCATTGACCTCTCCTACAATGAGTTCAATGGTCTTTTGCCCACAAAATATTTCTCGAGCTTCACGGCTATGGCAGAAGGATACACAGATGGGAACTTGTCATACATAGGAGGAACTTCGTATTACCAAGATTCTGTGGCAGTGACAATGAAAGGTTTCACTTTTGTACTGGAAAGGATTATAACCATTTTCACGACAATTGATTTCTCAAGAAATTGTTTCGAAGGAAGTATTCCGGAGTCGATTGGGAAGCTCAAGATGCTGAAAGGGCTGAACTTTTCTCAAAATAAACTGATCGGTCCAATTCCCACATCGCTGAGCAATCTGACTAATCTTGAATGGTTGGATCTCTCCTTAAATATGCTAGTTGGGCGGATTCCTCTGCAATTGGTAGAGTTGACGCAACTTGAATTCTTAAACCTTTCTCATAACAAATTGGTAGGACCAATACCTACTGGAAACCAATTCAATACATTCAACAGTGATTCATTCGATGGAAACCCGGGATTATATGGATGTCCTCTGACTAAATCATGCAGCAATATCAACGAGGCCCAACAATATCAAGGTGATGATGGTGATGATGCTGATGATGTTGAGGATGATGGAATGATTAATCGGAAGGCGGTGATGATGGGATATGGAAGTGGAGTGGTGATCGGAATATCCATCGGATACATGGTCCTTTTCACTAGAAGAGTTGATTCCTGGTTTCTGAAAATATTTGGAAGAGAACCGCGGCATATATCAATCGCTCCCTTAAGTGGCCAGAGAAGAAACTAGCAAGCAGAGGAAATGGTGCCTTGAGAAAAGAAAGGTAATATTTCTCTAGCTTCTTAACTACTTGTTTCAGTTTTAGAACCAAACTTGATTGGCAACATAATAATCTTTTTTTCATTTAATTATTTTTTGTGTTTTTTGTTTTGCAGCAATATAGGAAGGTGCATGAGAAGTAGTGTTGATGATCAGGTGCAACTGCTGCTCTGTTAAAAGTACCACTGTTTTTTGCATATATAGGAGGTCCCTATGTTCTGTAGTTTATTTTTTCGGTTTTCTTTTTTTTTTTCCCCCCTTTTAACTTGGGGTGAGAGATTTGAATTCAAAATTTGTTGTAAAGATAGGCATGAAATATAACAATTAAAAAATGCCTATGATATTGATTCAGTGTGATGTTTGAACATATATAAGCTCTACTTAGAGTTAAGTGATTACACATTTTCTCTATGCTTGTGATTGATTTCAGAAACTTTTCACTCTTTCCCTACATTGCACATTTTGGCCCCGGATTTGTGGTAATCTCGAAGAAACAAAATTAGGAAGAAGGAAATTAACCATAGTCCGTAACCAAAATGAGTGGACAAATGAAGGGAAAAATAAAAAGTTTCTTATTGGAAGCCTCTAAGGGGCATCGATTGATATAATTAATTATCTAATAAAAAAAAAACATAACAATACTGAGGGTATTTGATTGACTAACTGCAGGTCCTGTTAGGGGTTAAAAAAAAAAAAAAAAAACTCGAGTTCCATAGTGTAAAAACATAACAATGTTAATAGACATATAAGGGTATTGGCTAATTACTTACTCAATGAGTTGACATTTGAAGATGAAAACTCAATTCGTTAGTAGTCTCAAATTCAACATGGTAATATTAGAACCTAGAAAATTCAAACGGTCCATTCTAATGAATACAAGATTGGTTATTTCAGAGATAACATCGTCGCATTAAAGTTAAAAACAAATCCAAGTTTCATATTGTAAAAATATATGTTACAATATTAATATATATATATATATATATATATATATATATTAGTCTTTTAAGATTAAAAAAAAAATTTTCAATCACTTAGCAGTACATATTGAACAGCTCCATCTTTGATTTGTCGTCAAATTTGTACTACCAATGGCGGGTACTCGTTCATGGTAGGAAACTTCCTACACTCTTCTTCACAAAAAACAAAAAACAAAAAAACAAAAAAAAAGGAGATAATAATAATAATAATAATAATAATAATAATAGATTGGCGGAGTATGCTTTTTGTTTTTTTTTCACCCCTCTCCAAATATTGTTGGAATTTTGTACTAGGGTAGATAATGAGCTCTCTGCTGATAAGACATAGAGGTTATAATTTCTTTTTATCCTACCACCGAATTCTTCAAACATAACAGATTATTCACCATATGGACTTCTTCTTCTTCTTCTTCTTCTTCTTCCTTTTTTTTTTTTTTTTTTTTTTATTATATGGTGAGAGAGAGTAACTAATATCAAAGTAATTTAAAACATGGTAATTAGGTTGGAGCTCCTTAAAATTTTTGACATAAGCGATATGTCATCCTTCGAAATTGTGATAGTAGTATAACTGTTCTGCGTATTTGTAGCTTTTGTTTGGCATAACAACTCAAACTTTTTTTTATCTTTTTCCCAAAAATTTTTGTCTTTTTCCCAAAAAGTTTTTTGTCTTTTCTGAAAATTCAAAAAAATTTACTATTAAAACTTAAAAATCCCAACTCAAACTACTCCACCAAACACCTTCTTAATAAGATTTTAATATATGAAAAATAGACCTCATAATCTTTTCCTCATATTCACTTCCATTATAAAAAGAAAAGAGAGTAATTTTCTTTTCCCGTCAACTTTGCAAGAGATTACGCTAGATAAATTGAGACAAAATGCTAGAGAGGAGAATTGAAAAAAAAAAATGAAGAAAACCTGACATTGAAGATAATAAAGTAAATATATATATATATATATATAATCTGGTAGAACTTGAATTTTCCCCTAGAAATATGTTATAAAGTTTGAGGAATAAAAACATTATTTTATTCATATACGAACACTGTGTTCGCGTTGCTGCATAGTGTGTTTATCCTTTCGGTATTATATACACCATTTCCACAGCCTATTTTATATAACAAGAAAAATAAAAAAAAATTTAGGATATTCTGCACCTTTTTGTTTTTAGTTTTTGGTCTTCTTTTATTTTATCGTTTACACACAGAATTTCTAATTGAGATGATCGTGGTCTAATGGCCGTCAAGAAAACATGGAGTGCATGTCATTCTCTGTTCTGTATGTGCTCCTCTTCTTCATCTTTCTCTTCTTCTTCTTCTTCTTCTTCTTCTTCCAACTGAGCTGCTGTGCCATCCTGAGGAACGCTCTGCTTTGCTCCAACTCAGGAGCTCTTTCTCCATAGTGGATGCCTCTCATGCTTCCTATTACAGAGACAATGATGGAATTCCGTATTTATTGCTGCAAATGGGATGGAATCATGTGTGACAGAGTTACCGAGCAAGTCATTGGCCTTGCCCTGAGTTGCAGCAGGCTTACGGGTACAATTCACTCCAACAGCAGCCTCTTCTTTCATCTCCAGATGCTAAACCTTTCTGTCAATGACTTCAGGGGCTCCCTGTCGTGCTGGAGTTTGGCAAATTCGAGAACTTGACCACCCACCTTTTTCTCATGGATTCCAACTTCAGTGGCAATGTCCCCTTGGAAGTCTCCCATCTCTCCAAATTGGTTTCCTTTTGGCTCTCTGAACCTGAAGAAGACAAATTCAGAATAGGAGCGGCTTGCCTTCAAAACACTTGCTCAAAACTTGACGGACTTAACTGAACTTTGGCTGTCTCGGATTACATGTCAATGGCGCCTTTTGTCTCCTTCATTAACTTGTCATCTTCCTTAACATCTCTTCAGACCCAAGTTTGTCAGTTGCATGAAAACCTGCCAGAGAACCTTTTTTGGTTGCACAAACTCCAGAGTCTTGAGTTACCAGGTAACCATCTTAATGGCCAGATTCCACCGTCCTCTTTAAACCTTGAGCCCTTACTTAACTTAGATCTACAAAAAACGATTTCATAGGCCAGCTTCCAGAATTTTACAGTCATTCCACACAATTTCAGAGGATATTTCAACATGTGAATCTCCAATATTTGGATATTTCATCAAAACGATTTTATGGTTAATGTGGAGTTAGAAGAGCTTTCAAAGTTGAAAGAGCTAACCTTTCTTGGCCTCTCATCTAATAAGTTATCATTGAATGGCTCCATAAACTATATTTTTAATAGCCATTTGTATTTGGGTTTGTCTTCTTGTAATATACTTTTAAGAGCTTTCAAAGTTGAACCTTTCCAACAACCAAATTCAGGGAAGTGTTCCTAAATGGTAATGGGAACTGGGCAAGGATTCATTATTGACTTTGAATCTTTCTCACAACCTTTTAACAAATATGGAGCCACTTCCTTGGAAATCCCCAAAATTTCTCGACCTTCGCTCCAACTTGTTTTCAGGACCTCTTCCAATTTCATCGTCACCTGATTTGCGCGATCTTTACCGTCAAATAATCAGTTTGATGGAAAAATTCCAACTTCCTTTTGCAACATGACGTACCTTGATGTGCTTGATGTGTCTTATAACAGCTTGGGTGGTGAGATTCCTCTGTGCTTCAGAAATCTTAGCAGCAGCCTCTTAGTGTTGGATTTGCAGATGAATAAGTTCCATGGCATGGTTCCTCTAGCTTTTGGAAAGTGATGAAACATGAGGACTTTGAACATGCATGGAAATCAATTGGAAGGTTCACTACCCCGATCATTGCTCAATTGTTCGAACTTGGAAGTTCTAGACGTTGGGGATAACAAGATAACCAGATCCTTTCCCCAGTGGTTGGAAACACTTCCTGAGCTACAAGTACTTATCTTGAAATCCAATAGATTTTTTGGCCCGATAAGTAATCCCAAGGTAAGGTTTCCCTTCCAAAAACTGAGAATCATGGATGTCTCCAACAATGAATTCGCAGGTCATTTACCAACAAAATATTTCAAGAATTTTACAGCCATGATGATCTGGAATACATGGGATCAGCGGAAAGATATTATCAAGACTCTGTGGTGCTAGTGAAAAAAGGCTTTGAGCTTTGGGTGGAAAGATCCTCACCATCTTCACAACCATTGATTTCTCGATGAATAATTTTGAAGAAGAGATTCCAATGTCGCTTGGGAACCTCAAATCTCCCAAAGGCCTCAATTTTTCTCACAACAAACTAACTGGCCAGATTCCACCATCATTGGGAAACTTGAGCAATCTTGAATGGTTCGACCTCTGCTCAAACAAACTTTCTGGAAGCATCCCACCGCAATTAGCTGTAAATTTGATAAACTTGAAATCTTGAATCTTTCAAACAACAAGTTGATGGGACAAATAACTCGTGGGAAGCAATTAGAAACATTCCGTAATGATTCATACCGTGAAAACCCAGAATTACGTGGATTTCCTTTATCAAAATTGTGTGGCAATGATGAGGCACAACAACACAATCAAGATGATGATGATGATGGAGATCACAACAGTGCAAAGATCGAGTGAACGGTGGTGATGATGGGACAAGGAAGCGGATTGGTGATTGGAATATCTATTGGATACATGGTGCTCTTTAGTAGAAGCTTCGATTATTGGTTCTTCAAAAGATTTGGAGGAGGACGACGTTGTAGAACCAACACTCGCTCAAGAGTGCAGAGAAGGTCAAACTAGCAAGTAGAGGAAAACAGAGTCACATGGAAAGTCTGGAAGAGTAAGTTTGTAATGTGTTTTGCAGTTATAAACACTTGTTCCATACAAGAACCGAACATTATTTTCCTCTCTCTTGTTTCAGGAAGATGCACGAAAAGTACAGTTGGTGATCACATTGGCTCCGATTTAGGCTTGATTATGATGAAACCACTATCTTGTCATTTTAGTTAATTTCCTATTTCATAAATCTGTATTAAGAGTGCTAAATAAACTGTAATCCTTATTGAGGATTCGGTCATAAGAAATCCTGACGTTGTGGAGCTTGTATTTTTCATTCTTGTTTAATGGAACTGCCATTATAACATAAATCTTATATATACAGCTAACAAGCTCTTAAACTCTTGAAGCTCTATCTCTTCGTCACAAACAGATCCTTCCAAACTCAATTGCCCTGCAGCTCAACAGCCTCCTCATATTCCTTCATAACATCTTAAGTTTTATGTCACGATAATTCTTTACATATTTCGAGTCATTTGTAATATTTTCCTTCTTATATCTTTTTTCTATTGGTTGTTACAGTTGTATTTCAAATTGATTTATTTTTTCTTTTACACCTTGGCAGATGCCATGATATTTTACATTCAGCCAGGAAAGTTGAACAGAGGCTTTCATGACAATATATATTTGAACCAAAAGAATTACGGTTTTCACATAATTGTCGCTGATGAGGACATTACGCATGTAAGTTCAATGAAATTCTAATTATTTACGGCTTCACCACTCTGGTTTCTTAATGCTACCTTCTACAGAGGGCTTTACAAGTCAAAATAATAATGGAATGTTTGATTACAACTAAACTTGATTAATTTTCTGCTAATCAATTTGTTTGCTTTCTCTAATTTATGTCGGGTTTTGCTAGCACTGTACATTATATCCGTAGCTGCAGCTCTGCTTTTCTTGAATTGAAGTGAGACTCTTACACCAATCTCTCTTTTATATGTCGTTTTCCGTTCATTGCTGTTTTTGTTTGCAATTTTTTGTTGTCGTTTTATGCTGTCTTCAATTTTTAGGTAGTTTGATGCATGTTTTGTCGTTTTCAAGTTAAGAGCATTTTTTTTCTCTTCTTTTTTTTTTTTTCTTTTTTTTAACTTGCATGCTGATGAGGTATATTTTTTGCTGTTATATGTGGGCTTATTTTCATCTTCTCATGCCCTCGTTTTAAGTATTATTATAGTGTCGTTTGTGATATTTATTGTTGTTCGGTAAAATTGCTATCATGCTAGCGTTTCGACATCTAACATATGCAGTACTATGTTTCTTTGAAGAATTAAAATGCAATTCGAAGTAATCAAAAGTTATATCTCGCTATTTGCGATGTTCATTTTGTCTATTTGAATTTTGGTCATTTCAATATCTACTTTTAGAACAAAATATGTGTGGAATTCCAAATACAAATGGCATTGACTAAAGAGCGATGACGAAGTTTATTTCATTCTTTTTTCGCTTTTTGGTATTACTCATAAAATCATGAACCACTTGATTACTGACACTTGAAAATATAAGCCTTGCATTGGAATTTGGAACTGGGCAAAGATTTGATTAAAAAGAAAACGTCCAGTCCAAAAAATAAGTTAGATATCCCAGTTTTGTCTCACTAGAAAAGACTTTAATTAATTTGTATTTCATTTCACCTTCTTCAAAATTTTGTCCATATAATGACTGACAAGTAACAATCATCAAGATGATAACTTAGGAAATTTTGTACA
The DNA here is from genome assembly GCA_038430175.1 of Ficus hirta. Classification (NCBI taxonomy): domain Eukaryota; kingdom Viridiplantae; phylum Streptophyta; class Magnoliopsida; order Rosales; family Moraceae; genus Ficus; species Ficus hirta. The sequence continues at coordinate 40,241,382 of CM076585.1, read as the reverse complement.
TGATGGCTAGCTAGCTGGTATTGGATTCTGCTGAAATTAATATCAGAAATGTTATATATATATATATATATATATATTTTTTTTTTTTTTCTGGAACTTCTAGTGTTTAAAAAAATAGCTGTAATGCTCAAATTAGCAAAATAAATCAAAATTATAATTGGAAACGTATTTCAATGAAATAGTTAAGGGTTTTTTTTTTTTTTTTTTTTTTCGTCCTGCTTGAAAGAAACGTATGTTTTCAACCGTTTTGGAATACTTGTTCCATTAAAATATGTAGTTTATAATCAAATATTTCGAATGTAATTCTGATAATCTGAAATGTTTCATTTAGCAATTTAAGAAGAAAAATGAAATATTACCCGTCATTTCTAAATTTAACTTCATTTGAGTATACATGCAACAATGATATTATTACAAAAAAATCTTTGCAATTGCAGATCTTATGGTATCTGCTACATTGGAAAATATTTTCACTGAGTTGAAAAAGGACTAATCAGCAAGATCTTATGGAAACAAGAGAATTAGTAGAGTTTCAAAAAATTGTGAAATTAAATAGTAATATAGTTGTTTTGATTTATCTGAGGTATTAAATTTTAAACAGGAGTACTTAAAAATCAAAATTTAAGGTGAGATTAATTGGCCGCTTTTCAAAACAATTATATAACAAGGATGCTGCAAATTTTTTTTAAAATTTTTCTTCTTATTATTCTTTTCATTATTATTCTTGTCAAGCGGGTCCAATGAGTTAACACATTCTAATATTGACTTATTCCACCAGGTTAAATCATGGACCACCTGATTTTCGACATTTGGAGGGGGGGAAAAAAAAAAGCGAAGCATATATGTCTACTTTAATTTTGGTCATTTCATGTCTTCATTTTACAATAATTAAAAAAAAAAAAGACATTAGTTGTAGAATTCCAAATGCAGGACATAATAATATCATTCACTAGTGAGCGTTGAGTAAGAATATTTCTTTCTTTCTTTCTTTTCTGTAGCTCATGGACCACTTGAAAATTGACACTTGGAAAATATTAGCCAACTTGCATTGGAAATGGACAAGTTCAGACAAAGAAGAAAATGTCCAGCCCAATAAATAAGTTAAACAAGTAATGGGTTCATTCGCGTTACCTCACAAATGTTCTTTATGATTTATTTGGTGGGACTCACATGAGACTATTTGTGCGTGAGTATCTAGATACAATCTTTTTTAATATTGATCCCTAATATAATTCTTGTTAAGTACAGAATATACATCTTTTGTCTCAATAGAAATACTTTGACTTGGTATTCCTTTTCACTTTCTTTTTCGATGTAAATTTGTCCATAAGTATTTAAAATATCTGAGAAGTTACAATCATCAAGATAACTTTTTGAAATTTTATGAATATTAGTGTGGAAAGGTCTAAGTTTTTGCATGTCATAATATGGCACATCCAATCACCAATTAACTATAAAACGTATGATAATAATTTGTTTTGTAATTATGAATTTACCAAATTAGGAGCGTCTTATATGAAATGTTTTAGCAATGCATATTTCTCTATTTATCTTTTTTTTTTTTGGGTGTATTTATGTATTTTCTTATTTTCAGAGCATTGCATCTTCCTCTCTCCTTGAAGGTCTTTCGTAGCAATCCTAAGCCGATTGAAAACTTTTGAATATACAGATACAATTAATATCACAAAAGATAAATTAAATATATAATACAAAAAAAGAGAAAAAAAGAAAATGAGAGAATTTTCTTATTATTCGTGATCTCATTATTGTTGTGTACATATAAATTTACAATAATGGAATTCAGAAAGAGACCACTAAACAATCAATTATTATTAAATATGATTTAACTGAAAAAACTAACTAAAAATTTTAAATAAAAATTTACATTATTTGTTTCAATTATTTTTAGAATTTTTTGTTTTATTTAATTATTTAGTTTTAATATTATTTGAGATACTAAATTTTGAATATGATTACTTAAAAATCAAAATTTAGAGTGAAATTTTTTGTTTTTTTTAAAACAAGTATAAAAATGTAATAATTAAAAGAATTTCAGCAAAAATACACCTCTAAACTAACATTATTCATTCGTACTTCACATGATTATTCGCGATTATGAAACGAGGAGATTCATAAGTAACGAGGATGCTGTAAATTTTATTATTATTTAACACCTACACAGAATAGAGATTAAAACCAACAAATTCACATTATAAGACCCAACAAGGAGAAGCTAGGCATAGATACCAAACCACAAGCCTCTTCTGTTTACGCTAATAAGGAATCGGAGTCAATACCTTCAACAATTTGATAGAATTTCGAGTCACGTAATATGTCTTGACACGAGTTGGAGCCTGTTTGTAGGCCCTTTTATTGTCGTTTTGCGTCATTTTTCGAGGAGATTATTGACATTTTCATTTTTGTTGCATGTATAAAACTCATCTGTAGTGATTTTCTCTTTCACTGCAAGCATTTGAAGAAGAAAATGCTGCTAATGAAGCTTCATCATGTGGTTCCTATATTTATTATCTTCATAATGTGGTTCCTATATTGTTTTACTTTGTCTAATTTCAAAGATTTTAGTGTTGAATCTAATGTGTTGCGATTATTTATATAATTGAAGCTTTAAAATCGACCTCTATAAAAGACTTTGAATATTAGGATTGTGAAAGCCAATTTCAAACTGTGAAACAATTTCAATCTAATCCAACCCAGATAATACGTTTTGTACAGAAACAAATTGTGATATCTAATGATTGATAATGACAATAAACAAGAATGGGTCAATGATTTTATCTTGTAGAACAGGCACAAAGAAATAAATCTGATTCGTAATTAACATTGTATCTAAAATGATAGGCCACAACAGGACTTGTCTTGAAGTCTTAGTCTTGCTGTGATAAATCATGAATTAACGAGATATTGAACCAACTTAATTTAACTTAACCCAGAAGATATGTTAGGATGAGAATAGGTATGGATGACTTTATTTTATTTATGGATACGGGTACCCACCTCTAATGGGATGAGTACGGGAGATAGGATGAGGGTATGGGGGAGGGTATTGGGGGTTAAGATTAAATCCCAGCCCCATACCCGTACCCGCGGGTATCCGCCCCGCTTATATTTATCCTTACAAAAATATAATTTATTATATCTAAATATGTATATTTTTAGTGTTTTAATATTTTAGTTTGTTATATGAGTTTAGGTTATAGATTCCTATAATATGGACTTTTTTTTTTATTTTAGTTTCACTTTCAGTTATATTAGTGATTATATTGATAAATATTATGAGAACTTGTTTTTAAGTTTTTTTATTCTTAATGGGTAAATGGGTAAGATATGGGAATGGCAACCCCAGTGGAAATTATCCGCTCCACACACGCATTAAATAAGGTAGTATGGTGGTGGGTATGGGGATAAAAAGGAAGATGTGGGAGAAGTATGTCACCCTTATTGTCCCGTCCCATTGTCATCCTTAAGAACATGTTTCGTTAATTAAAATACGCTTAGTCTCATTTCAAAGTCTCTAAATTTTTCCTCCATGATCAAGACAGAAGTTCTCATCGTTTGTTTTTTCAAATTCGAGTTACAAGGATCTAAGATGAATTGGTCATTGATGCTGTTTTTTTTTTTTTTTTTTTTTTTAATTCTCAATCTTTTCATTTATCATCTCTCTTGTTCTATCTTTTTTATGAAGTCGTGTTAAGCACGATATGATTATAATGAAAAGTAAATTCCTTGACAAAGGAACACGGCCCAATTTTCCTCTATGCATTTAATGAAAGTCTTGATGAGTTGAACCTGCAAATGATGAATAAATTGAGTAGTTTTTCAATTAAAGAACATTAATATATTTTAGTAATTTGTTTGCCCTGCCTCCGTTCTTTTAGCTAGGGAAGGGATTCAAAAAGATGAGAAACTAACATTGTCAGTCAATATTAAAATATATTTTAGAATTCATAACATTGTTATGAATTTAATTTTTAACAGCGATAAATACCTATAAGGAGAGAAGACCTCGATAATAGCCAGAGAAGATAAGGTGAAATAAAAATATTGACAAGCTCAGAAATTTCGACTCTATCTCTATTTTGATTTATTTGAAATATAAAATTTTAAATATGATTGTTTAGAAAAAAAAATTTAAACAATTATATAATTGTTATAATTAAAAGAATTCAGAGGAAAAATATGCCTCTAAACTAACAGAAAGTTGGTCAAGAAAACAGAGGACCTACAAATATAACCTCTTCTAATTGAATTGAAGATTTCTTATCAATCGGTTAAATCATCTGGACCACCTTGATCAGAACCTATAAGAAGAGGACTTTATTGTAATGTCGTGAGAAGACCTCTCTCTCTCTCTCCCTATTTTGATTTATTTGAGATTTTAAATTTTAAATATGATAATTTGAAAACCAAAATTGAGTGAAATTTGGCATTTTTTAAAACAACTATATAAATGTAATAATTAAAAGAATTTAGGCAAAAAATGTACCTCTAAACTGACATTATTCGTTTGTGCTTCATATGATAATTCATGGTTTTTCATTTAATTACACTACAAAATCTCTTATATGTATCGAGAAGATTCAGAAATAACTAGGATGATGCAAAATTCTAATTTCTTTTCTTATTATTATTATTATTATTATTATTTATTATTCTTATCAAGTAGGTCTAATGAAACTAATATATTCTAATGTTGACTTATTCCAAATGGGGTTAAATCATGGACCACCTGATTTTCGACATTAGGAAAAAAAGTGAAGCATCTCTGTCTACTTCAATTTTGGTCATTTCATTTAACAACAAAAAATGACATTAGTTGTAGAATTCCACATACAAGACATAAAAATAACATTCACTAGTGAGCGATGAGAAAGATTTCTTTCTTTCTTTTCGGTGGCTCATGGACTGCTTGAAAACTAACATTTGGAAAATGTAAGCTAACTTGCATTGGAAATGGCAAGTTCAGACGAAGAAGAAAATGTCCAATCCAATGAATAAGTTACATAAATAATGGGATTCATTCCTGTTACATCATAAATGATCTGTCCTATCTACTTAGTTGGACCTACATGAGACTATCTGTGTACGAATATTGAGATATAATCCTTTTTAATTTAACATTGGTCCCTTCAAGAATTCATGTTAAATACAGAATATACATATTTTGTATCAATAAAAAGACTTTAACTTGATATTTCTTCTAACTTTTTTTTCTCTGTAAATATAGATAAATATATAAATGTCTGAGAAGTTATAATCATCAAGATAACTTTGAAAATTTTGTACATGATTACTGGAATAGATTAGTGGAAAGGTCTACATTTATGCATGTCACAAGATGGCTCATCCAATCACCAATTCATTTTCTAATTATGAATTTGGCAATCAGGGGCTCCTATAGGATATGTTTTTAGCAATGCATATTTCTCCAAATATCTTTCTTTTTAATATTTATGTCTTTATGTAGTTTTAGAGCATTGCATCTTCTCCTCTCCTAGGAGGTCTTTCATAGTCATAATCCTAAGGTGATTGAAAATATTTTGATTATGCATTGCTCATATAATTCTAAGGGAAATTGGAAAGGATTCTCATTGGAATCCAGGAGACATATATTCTTCTCACTATTTTTTAAAATTCAAGTGACACATGTAGATTGTAGTAAAATATATATGGATAAATTAACTTGACTACTACTAATGGATGACTCATTGATCATGGAACTTGATCAAATAAACCTAATTCCGTGAATTTATTATTTAATCAAGAAAAGAAGATGAGAAAAGTATCCAAATAAAATAACCAAAGTCTAAAGTTACGAAAGAGAATTTTAATTAATTAATAACTTTTATTAAATAAATTTCTTTTTCAATGGGTCCTAACTTGAGTCCAACGTAGTAATTTAACAAAATAATTATAGTATAAAAATATCTTAAAAACCCACTGAACGTATAAATTTATGAAGTTCCGGATATATTAGAACTCTGTTGAACATATGACTAAATTTAGGGGTCTTTGTAAAATGTTTGTCTATTGTTGTTTATTGTTGGTTTCCTTTCACCTTTGAGAAGAGAATTCAATGTTTGTATGACTGTTGTCCTATGTTTCTTTTTATTTTTATTTTATTTTATAAAAGTATATAATTGAGCTATGGTTTTTATTTACCTATTGTAGTTTGTGATACTGTTTTGTAAATATAAGTAGATTCATATTTATGCTTAGTTAAACAAATTACACGGAGTATGGTTGTATTTTTGTAAATTGAAGTATTTTCTTAAAAAAAAAAAAAGAAATTATATATATTTGAAAATGAAGTACATACATGACTTTTGCTTGCTGAAAAAAATAATAATATAGCATGTCAACTTTTTTTGGTTATTGATTTTAAATTAATTCGGAAATAAAAAAATTAAGAAATCTTCTAAATTTGATCAATATTAAATAAATAAATAAATAAACTGTTGTTTTTTCCGCTCAAATCAAAATTTAACTTGGTCCACATGGTAAAGGTGATTAACACAAATCAAAGGTTGGATTGGACAAATTATAGCACTACCATTAAGGAAGGAAAATTTTAAAATAATTAAAAACCCAAGTGATCCTGATAGTGATCCAACAATTAATACTTGGTACATTTGTTTTTTGCGAAAGAAAAGATATCCATGATTTCTATCCGTTCAAACAGCGAATATATATACATATACATATATATATATATATATATATATACATATATGTGTACCAATTTATATAGACAATCCCACATTCTCACATTGAAATTCGGTTTTTACTTCTAGAAGGTTTTGGAATTTCTAGGAAATTTTTACAAAATCTATCCCACAAACATACTAAAAAAGCCACAATAACACAAGTAAACGGAATAAAGTTTGTCACGAAATAAGTCTAACGGAATATGCTTTTATTGCTTTCACTGTATTTTTCCATGTATTCACATATCTCGATTAATTCTTCTTTCATAAAATATTCTAAATAGAAATTATATATATTTGAAAATGAAGTACATTCATGAATTTTGCTTGGTGAAAAAAATAATAATATAGCATGTCAACTTTTTTTGGTTATTGATTTTCAATTAATTCGGAAATCAAAAAATTAAGAAATCTTCTAAATTTGATCAATATTAAAATAAAATAAAATAAAATAACTGTTGTTTTTCCGCTCAAATCAAAATTTAAGTTGGTCCACATGGTAAAGGTGATTAACACAAATCAAAGGTTGGATTGAACAAATTATAGCACTGCCATTAAGGAAGGAAATTTTTTAAAAAAATTTAAAAAAAATTAAAAAACCCAAGTGATCCTGATAGTGATCCAACAATTAATACTTGGTATATTTGTTTTTTGCGAAAGAAACGATATCCATGATCTCTATGCATTCGAACAGCGAATATACATATACATATACATATACATATGTACACACACAAACACACACACATGTGTACCTATTTACATAGACAATCCCACATTATCACATTAAAATTCTGTTTTTACTTCTAGAAGGTTTTTGAATTTCTAGGAAATTTTTACAAAATCTATCCCACAAAACATAATAGCTAGTGAAATGACCTTATACTTAGACCGACAAAGCGAACAAATATACCAAGAAAGCCACAATAAGACTAGTAGGGTAACATTAGATTCCCATAAAAAAAATAGACAGGAACAAAGTTTGTCACGAAAAAAATTTTTGAAGTACGGTTAAAAAAAATTACAATAAGTCTGACGGAATATGCTTTATTGCTTTCACTGTATTTTTCCATTTACTCCTCTTATTAATTCTTCTTTCATAAAATATTCTAAGTGCCTTGTGATCATATGTACTCCTCTCAGATTGTGTGCCTATAAATATGCATTGTCGCATAGCATGTCATTCCACACAACTTTAAGAATACATTCTCTTTTAACTTCTCACTGAAATCATGATGATGGTGTTCCTTTCATGTTTGGGTCTCCTTTTCTTCTTCCTTATTGCTTCTCCATTCAACTCTTCATCTGCTCTTCCTTCTTCTCACTTTCCTTCTCATCTTCCACTGTGCCATTCCCATGAAAGCTCTGCTTTGCTCCACTTCAAGAACTCTCTTTCCATAACAAACTATACTTATTACTTTTCTGATTGTGCTGATTATTTAGGAATTACTCATCCTAATAGTACAGTGCATTGGAATATGAGCAGGGACTGTTGCACATGGAGTGGAGTCACATGTGATGAGGTCTCCGGTCACGTCGTTAGGCTTGATCTGGGCTGCAGTGGGCTTCAGGGCATCATCCATTCCAACAACAGTTTGTTCCTCCTCACTCATCTCCAATCACTTGTTCTCTTCTTTAATCAATTTTATGGTTCCGAAATTTCACCCCAATTTGGTAGGTTTTCAAGTATGATTCACCTTGACCTTTCTTACTCTAGTTTCACAGGCCAACTCCCTCTTGAGTTCTCTTACTTGTCTAGTTTGGTTACACTTGATCTTCATTGGAACTATTATTTGAGACTAGAGACATCTAGGTTGAAACGAATTGTTGCAAACTTAACTAGTCTTAAAGAATTGAGATTGAGTGTTGTCAACATGTCTTTTGCCTCACCTAATTCCTTTATGAATCTGTCAACTTCTTTGACATCTCTTGATCTTAGTTTATGTGGACTGAAAGGAGAGTTTCCAGAAAATATTTTTCACCTTCCAAGACTTCAGAAGCTCGATTTAAGTTACAATGGGAATCTCAATGGTTCATTTCCTCAATATAATTGGAGTAGCCAATTGAGAAATCTGAATCTTTCTGAAACTGGATTTTTGATAGATTTACCTTATCTTACCAAAACTTTGAAGTCTTTGAATACTCTGTTTCTCAGCTACTGCAAGTTGAAAGGATTGTATCCTACACTTCTTGGCAACTTAACACAAATCACATCCTTAGACCTCTCTTTTAATAATTTTGGTGGTCAAATTCCATGGTCCTTTCTTAATCTAGAGAGATTGATTTATTTAGATCTTTCCGGTAATAATTTCATAGGTCAGCTCCCTGACATTTGCAACAACTCCACAAAAACAACTTTTTTGTGTGATTTTCCAAAACATCAGTTGTTGGGTTCTGTTCCCTTGAATTTGAAAGTCTTGAGATTATCTAGAAACTTACTTAATGGGACGATACCTACTTGGTTATATTCCCTCCCACAATTGCAGAGTCTAGATCTAAGTAGAAACCAAATCACTGGTCACATTGACGAATTCCAATATACTTCTTTGGTTACTCTTAGATTAGCATCTAACAAACTACAGGGCTTTATTCCACGATCCATTTTTCAGCAAGTGAATCTTGTGTATTTATATCTTTCATCAAATAACTTGAGTGGATCCACTTGGCTAGACCAGTTTTCAAAATTAAAAAATCTCTACTCTGTTGATCTTTCTTTTAATAGCATATCAAGGGATTCCATCAACTCCATCATATCTGCTTTGCCCAATACCCTTCAACACTTGTCTTTGTCTTCGTGCAACATGAGTGAGTTCCCACTCTCTTTAAGAAGCTTTGAAAATTTAGTACACCTGGACCTTTCCAACAACCAAATTGAAGGGATTGTTCCCCCATGGTTTTGGAATGTTGGGAAGGATTCATTGTGGTATCTAAATATTTCTCACAATCTCTTAACACACATGGAGCAAATTCCTTGGAAAGAACTAGAACTTATTGACCTAAGCTCCAACCGGCTTCAAGGTCAACTTCCAATTCCACCACCTTCAACTTTTCTGTTCTCAATCTCAAACAATAAATTTTTTGGAGAGATATCTCCTCTGTTTTGCAACCTTAGTCAGATTGAAGTCCTTGCTTTGTCAAACAACAGTTTGAGTGGGATCATCCCCATATGCCTTGGAAATTCTAGTGGCTCCCTCTCAGTTTTAGATCTGCATATGAATAGGTTCCATGGCATAATCTCTCTAGCTTTCTCAAATTTTTGCTCCTTTAGGACTCTGAACCTGAACAGAAATCAATTGGAGGGGCCATTACCACAATCTTTGGTCAATTGTGAAAATTTGGAAGTTTTAGACGTTGGAAACAACAAGCTAAATGGATCCTTTCCCTTTTGGTTGGAGTCTCTTCCAGAGCTACAAGTTCTTATCTTAAGAGCTAATAGCTTTTCTGGCCCCATAAGTAATCCAAAGGTGAGATTTCCCTTTCAAAAGCTGAGAATCATCGACCTCTCCAACAACGAATTCACAGGTCTTTTACCGACAGAATATTTTCGGAATTTTGCGGCAATGATGGATGCTCATGCAGATAGCTTGGTGTACATGAATTACTCAACTGGATCAATGATTTATTATCAAGACTCTGTTGTGGTGGCAATGAAAGGGTTCTATGTTGAGCTGGTGAAGATCCAAACCTTGTTCATAACCATCGATTGCTCAAGAAATTACTTCACAGGGAAGATTCCAGAGTTGATTGGGAATCTCAATTCACTGAAAGGATTGAATCTTTCTTACAACAAGCTAACTGGTCTAATTCCACCATTGTTGGGTAATTTGAGCAATCTCGAGTGGTTAGACCTCTCCTCAAACAAGCTTTCAGGTAAGATTCCATTGCAACTGGAAGTAGGTTTGAATCAACTTGGATTCTTAAACCTTTCCAACAATCAATTGACGGGACCAATACCTCGTGGGAAGCAGTTTGATACATTCAACAATGATTCGTACAGTGGAAACCTAGGATTATGCGGACTTCCTCTGTCTCAACCATGCAGCAATCATGAGGCACAACAAGACGAAGGTAATGATCATGATGGAGAAGACGAGAATGGAATGATTGATAGGAAGGTGGTGATGATGGGATATGCAAGTGGACTGGTGATCGGAATCTCGATTGGTTACATGGTGCTTTTCAGTAGAAGTTGTGATTATTGGTTTCTGAAAAGATTTGGAGGAGGATGGCGTCGCAGAACAAGCACCCGCTCAGGAGGGAGGAGAAGATCAAACTAGCAAGTAGAGGAAAACAGAGTCTCATGGGAAGTTTGGAAGAGTAAGTCGGTAATGTCTTTGTAGTTCTTTAATTTCAATACAAAACTGTATCGGCTCCATAATTATTTTCTTTTCTTTTGTGTTTCTGGGTTTTGCTGCTGACAGCAAAGTGCATGTTGTTGCCGATCATGGTGTTCTTGAGTTTACATTTTTGCCGTTTTAATACCTGTTCAATGCAATTACTATTCAGGCTGAGCTATGACTTATAAAAACCTGAAAATATCGACAGAACATGAGAACGATGGACATTCTAAACGACAAAAAAACTTACCAAGCATAATTAAAAACGACAAGAGCCTATGACTTGAGAAACGCAACGAAAAACGACAGTAACCTATAAAGAAAAAAAGATGAACTTGAAAAGATAGGAAACTTGGAAAAACAAGACAATGTCAAATGACAACAATCAATCACAAAAACGACAACAAAACCTCAAAATGACTGTCGATTATGTTAAAATTACAAGATATTATTCTTTTATTTAATCTTAAATTAAGTTTTTTTTAAAATTAATTTAAATTATGATTTTTATAATTTTTACTTTAAATTAAGTTTTGATGCTTTAGTTTTTGACCAATAAATATTAGCTAAGAATTTCAAGCTTTCAAGTTTACCTAAATACCCCTAAGAAATAGAACAAGCCCGGTATATGTATATTAATTTCCATTTAAAAAAAAAAAAGTTGACAGGATAGAAAAATGACAAGTTCGAAGTCGTTGGGTTTGGCAGGGACGTCGTTATAGTGCTCAAACTTTAAAAAGGAACTTACGAAAATATTCCATAACAATTATATATTTCGAGGTCAACTCGGTAAATATATTCATGCAACAACATGTCGTTTTTAGAACTTGTTACCAAGCCGTAATGAAATGTACGTAATGAGAAAGGTTTGAATTTGGAAATAAAGTATAGGAATTAAATAGGAACTACATGAGTTTCCACAAGCATCTTTTCATACTTCAATTTTGGTGGTCAATTTTAGAAATATTGACAACAAGACAAGTCTACACCAAAACAAATCCGAATTGGGCCAAATAAACTAGCGGGACCAAATGATCGCATTGGGTATTCTCTATTTAAATGATTCTCCTGATCAGTTAGATTATGTATATTTCTAGCCCAAATTACTTAATATACTAAAGGAGCGTAAACTTTTACTGTTCAGTGAACAGTAAAATTACCTCTTCATCCTTGCAACCATTTGGTTTTTCCCAGTTTCCACAGTGATATCCCCTTTTTGCCCTTGAAACCCTATTTGTGGGTTTGTCTTTTTGCTTTCTCTCTCTCTCTTTTCTTCGCTTCTTTTTCAATAGTTTAAGATTTTTAAGTTTCAATAGTAATTTTTCAGAAAAGACAAAATACTTTTTCAGAAAAAGACAAAAAACATGATAAAAAAGTACAGTTTAGTTTAAACTAAACTTGCAACCAAACGGGCTATGTATATTTCTAGCCCAAATAAGTACTACGACGGACACACACATATATTTTATATTTGGCTCACTAGAAAGACTCTGACTTGTATTTTTTTTTTTTTTAATCCCTCCTGTGAACTATGAATGAAACAGAACAATGAGTGAATAACGTGGTTGATTTTTTTATGGTTATTATTATCCTTGGCTTTATTGGCAATAGCTAACACACCAAACAAACATGTCCAGTATGAACTCTTGTCAAGTATACAGTGGGTCAACCATATATATGTGAACATATTGAAGCAGTTTTTTGCTATTTTAGATTTCTTTTGGGTCAATTATATATATGAACACATTGAAGCAGCTTTTTGTATTTTAGATTTTGGTCGTTTCACAAGTACTTTCGCAAGAACTAACAAAATGACGTTAGTTTTGGCCATATAATGTGAATTCTTTTTTTGGTAGTACATATTATGTGAATTCAAAAAAGTAGCAGTAATGCTGAAATTAGCAACATAAATCAAAATCCTAATAAAATTAAAAATATTGCAACGAAAGACATTTTTGTATTCCTTCCATGGTTGGGTCTCTTTTTCTTCTTCCTTATTACTTCTTCAATCAACTCCTTATCTGCTCTGCCTTCTTCTCACTTTCCTTCTGATCTTCCATTGTGTCATCCCCATGAAACCTCTGCCTCCACTTCAAGAACTCTCTTTCCGTATCCGTATCAAATAATAATTATAATTTTTCAATAAGTCATGGACCGCTTATAACTGACACGGGAAATATTAACCGATATTTAAATGGGCGAGTTCGGACTGAAGAAGAAAATGTCCAATTCCATGAATAAGTCACACAATTAATGGGATCAATTCCTCACAAATGGTCTGTAGGGTCAATTTGATAGGACCCACATGACAGTATTTTCAAGTTACAATAATCCTAAAGAGAATTCATGTTAAACACAGAAGATATATATTTCGTCTCACTAAAAAGATTTTAATTTGGTTTTAATTTTTTTACTTTTTCATATTTATATATATAAATATATCTAATAATCTACTTACTCCATACAAAAGGATGAAAGCACTTAGTAACAGTTCCAATACCTATTATGTGATAATTTTTTTTCATTTTTTAAAGATTAAAAGTTTATTTTTTTAATTTAAAAAAAATTTATCTCAACTCCAAATAAAATATCCCAAAAATTCTATCTTCAAAAATCCCCACAAACAGGCCCCAAGACTTGAGTGATTTTTATATTTTGAGATTTTTACTACTGTGAGTATGTTCAAATATGAGGTATTATTATTATGAGAATTTTATGAATGTATTTCATGTATATAGGTATTTTAAAATTTTCCAAACTATGTTTTCGTAAGTGTGTTTTAAAATTATCACAAAGTAAAACAAATCTTATGTAAAAAAAAAAAAAAAAAAAATTGTCCAATTTTGAAACACAAGTAAGATCAAATACGATAATTAGTCAAAACAAGTAATTGTCATGCTTTCAACGGTTTGATAAGACGGGACGTCATAAATTTCTTTATCAATGTTGTTTTTGCAAACCATAATATGTTATTTCTTTCAATTCCAAATTATTTTAGGATTAACTATTACTAAATAATGCTAAGTCTGAAATAAATCCAGGTAGAAGTTGAAAATTTTCAGGTTGTGGACCAGAATAAGTTGATAGTACAACTGAATCATTTCGAAGGAGAGAGAGAGAGAGAGAGAGAGAGAGAAGAAGAAAGAAAAAAAAAAAAAAAAAAAGGCTAAGTTAATGGTGATTTATAAGCTGGCATACACTCAATATTTGTTTGTCTCGTTGCGTAGACTAAAGGGCTTGTTTGGGGTGTAAGTTTAAACTTACACCCATCAACTCAATTTTTGTCTTTTTCTGAAAAAGTTTTTTGTCTTTTCTGAAAAAGTCAACCAAAATTACTATTTAAACTTATCAATTTTAACTCAAACTTACACACCAAACACCCCCTTTGACTCATTTGATTTAACTCTTTCCCCCGTATACCGTGGTTTTATTGTCGATTCCATACCATGTCGGACCTTTTCCTATAAACTATAAATATGCATATAAGTATATATTCTAAAAAGTTATTACTTCTTACAAGTAATTAATTATATGATGACGTACCAAAGGAGATAATTAAAATAGTAATAGTTGGTTGTTGTGGTTTGAAATTTGGAAAATTTTTTCTTTGTTTTTTTTGAAAAAGTGAAATTTAGAAAATAAAATTCAACTCAGTAATCTCATCTGGTGGGGTTTATTATTTATAAAAGATCCAGGTTTAATCTCGTCGGATTAAAGAAAAGTCCTCTTAAAATGTTGTTATTTATATCTTATATATGATTTTTTGGGATACTGCACGTCATTTTTCAAAATTCTTATTCTTTTTGATCAATAATGTCTTTTTTACCTTCTTATTGTCCCTCTCCAAAATTTATGTCGCTTATGGTTGTTGTTCTTTTTCTACTACTAAGATAGCTAAAAATACATAGTTTTTTGACAATTGGTTTGTATAGTTTGGTGTTGGATATTTATGTGAAAACAAGTGATGGCCATTAGTTGATTTTTTCTTTTTCAAGGGTCCAATTCAGTTGTTTTTTATTATATATATCTCAAAAAAAAAAAAAAAAAACAGAAAAAAAAAACGAAAGAAAGAAAGAAGTGGGGTTGTCGATTGTTGATTGAATTTGGTGATTATAGCAAGTAATCACGTTCCCTGTTTATATATAAAGTATTGCTCCACATTAAATGAAAAAGTCTCTCATTGGAAGCTATAAAAGGGGAATCGATTAGTATAATTATTTATATAATTGAAAATTATCTAAGTGCAATTAATGGATTGACCACAGCCTATATGTTGATTTGTCATCAAATTTTGTACTATACTGATGGACTCATGCTTGATCCAATATAAATTTAATGCTTTAAAATATTATCTAATCAAGACATGAGATGAGAAAAACATGTACAAAGACCAAAGACTCTGGGACAAAATGTGAAACATGCCTTACTTCTGGTTGCTATTGTTTAAATTTATGTTATCGTTTTTTCTAACCAAAGTCTAAAGTCATCATGACATGAAGTGACGATATGGTTAAATGTATAAATATGTGCATGTGTATATATATGTATTTATATATATATATATATATATATATAAGTGGAAGACGAAGAAAAAAAGAGTCCACTTTGTGTCTTTCCTGAAGCCTTCGTAGTGATGCTGGAAAAATATCTTTAAAAATTTATTTTTTTTCATGTTGTCAATTTTATTTGTTTATATTCTATTTATTACTTTTTATACATACATGTAATATACGTTCTTTGTTTACATCTTTAGATTGCTGACAGAAACAATTAAAATCAATTAGATTGGCCCTAATATAACTTTTTTTTTCTTAATTACGCCTCCATTAAAAGAAATTAGTTTTTTGAATTTTTTGGGATATTTTCAATTTTAGACCTTGCATTTTGAGCAAATAAAACATTATGAAGCATATAAATATAAAAATAATTCTTTATTCTCAATATTGTATAGATTCAACTTGATATCAAATTCTTACCTTCTGTAGATCAAATGTTGATAACTTAATCTTTTAAAATATATCATGAAATCAACTTATTCACTTTATACCTCCAAATACATATTTGGTCGAGAGAAAGTATAGATTTGATATGAGAATGATATTCAAAGTTATAATTTTGAGAATATCTAAAATACATGGTATATGTTTTTGATAACCTTATTCAGAGTTTAAAATTAAAATATCCACAAAGGCCAGAGCAAGAATTGCCTGTAGTCTTCATAATATTGCTGTGACAAGACATGTATATTCGTTTTAAATTTTATTTTTAACAGAGAGATCGTACATAAATTAACAAGCATATGACAAGGAAAGAAATAAATTGCTAAAAAAAAAGAGTTTTATTGATGGTGAGAGAAACTTATATTGTCTTGATCCTCATGCAGTACTCACCCGGAACGGCTATTATTGCTATTGCAAAATATATAAATATATATATATATATATATATAAATTGTAGAGCTATTTATAGAGATCTAAACTAACAAAAGATAACTTAACTCAATTTCACATATTCTAACTAAACATTTTTCATCAATAAATCTAATAATACTTATAATATTCACCGTCAAGTTAATTGAAGTTTTTAATGTTAGCACTTTTAATTAAACTAGGTTACGTTTACTTATAAAATTAATATATATAACTTTTTTCCATTAGTATTATCATATCATATATACATCTTTATGTAATATTAATCTGTATGAATTAAAGATAGACATATTTTATATGTATTATATACTAATGAAAAAAAATAGAAAGCACAAATAGGGACAGTAACCAAAAGAAACAATTATATATACAATTAACTGGGAGACGTGTCAAGTAGAAGGGAGGCTAGATCAGTAAAGAACAAAAAAGAAAAAGAAAAGGAAAAGGAAAAGGAAAAAGCAGAACCAAATGGGAGACGTGTCAAGTGGAGGAGTTTGTCGTCTTGCGAAGACCTAGAGATGACTTGATAGAGTTAAATACCAGCACATTAGCTCGCATTTGCATACAATTATCACCATTTTAGCTGCCAAGAAGATATGGCTTCAATGTCCTTCTCCCTTCTGTTTCTACTTCTCCTCTTTATATTCCTTTTCTCACCATTTCCTTCCTTTTCTTCTCCGCAGTGCCGTCCTGACGAGCACTCTGTTTTGCTCCAACTTAGGAGCTCTTTCTCCGTTGATCTTTCTCATGCCAACTGTTTCATGCTCTACGAAAACGGAACCAGGTATCCGTTGACGAAGGCCTCTTGGAACAAGAACACAAATTGTTGCAAATGGGATGGAGTCACGTGTGACAACCTTACGGGGCACGTGATCGGCCTTAACCTTTTTTGCGGCAGTCTTAAGGGCACTATTCACCCCAACAGCAGCCTTTTCTCCCTCCGCCATCTCCAGAGTCTTTACCTTTCTTACAATTCCGAAATCAGAATAGGAGCAGCTGCGTTCAAAGCACTCGCTTTGAACTTAACCAACTTGAGGGAACTCAGCCTGTCCTACGGGAGTGACTTGTCGACGGTGCCTCTCGTCTCATTGATGAACTTGTCATCTTCATTAACATCTCTTGATCTCCACTCTTGTCAGTTGCATGGGGAGCTTCCGCAGAACATTTTCCAGTCGCACAAACTCCAGAGCCTTGATTTAGGAGGTAACTATCTTAGTGGCCCGATTCCATGGTCCTCTTTAAATTAAACCTTGAATCACTCTTTTACTTAGATCTTGCATCCAACAATTTCATTGGACAAGTTCCGGAAGTTTTCAGTAATTCCACCAAAACGTTTTGTTCATATGACTCTTCCAAATATCCTCTTGGTAGCTTTCCTCAAATCTACACTCATTATATTTGTCAGGTAACTTACTCAACGGGACTATACCTTCATGGATATTTGAACTACCATATTTGGTCAGCTTAGATATTAGCCTTAACTCTCTTAGTGGTGAGATTCACAATTTCCATAGTACTTCATTGCAATACCTCTCTTTGGGTGGAAATGAACTACATGGTGTCATTCCGAGATCAATATTTCAGCAGGTGAAACTCCAAGATTTGGATCTTTCATCAAATAATTTTACTGTTATTTTTGAGTTAGAAGACCTTACAAAGTTAAAAGAGCTAGAGATTATCGATCTCTCATCGAACAATGTATCATGGAATTTCAACAGCTCCAAAAACTATACCTTAAATAATCGTTTAGATTTGATTTTGTCTTCTTGCAACCTGATTGAATTCCCTCTTTTTCTCAAGTCTGTGCAACAATTATCAACCTTAGACCTTTCCAGTAACCAATTACGTGGAAGTGTTCCTAAATGGTTATGGGAAGTGGGTAAGGATTCATTCACCTCTTTGAATCTTTCCCACAACTCCTTAACATATTTCGAACCACTTCCATGGAATAACATGCAAACTCTCGATCTTAGCTTCAACTTGTTTTCAGGGCCTCTTCCTGTTTCCTCATCACCTAGTTTATATCTCTTTTTAGCCTCAAACAATAAATTTGTTGGAGAAATCCCACTTTCTATTTGCAATATGACATCCCTTTCTTTCCTTGACTTGTCTAATAACAACTTGAGTGGAAATATTCCCCTGTGCTTTACAAATCTTTTAAGTAACAGTCTCTCAGTGTTAGATTTGGGGAATAATAGGTTCCGCGGAATGATTCCTCCTTTTTTTCCGAAGGGAAACTCCTTGAATGTTTTGAACCTCAAAGGAAATCAATTCGAAGGTTCACTGCCCCAATCATTGCTCAATTGCGAGAACTTGGTAGTACTAGACATCGGCGACAACAAAATAAATGGATCATTTCCCCAGTGGAAGGGAAACTCCTTGAGGACTTTGAACCTCAAAGGAAATCAATTGGAAGGTCCACTGCCCCAATCATTGCTCAATTGTGAAAACTTGGAATTACCAGACATCGGCAACAACAAGATAAATGGATCATTTTCCCAGTGGTTGGAGTCACTTCCAAAGCTTCAAGTTCTCATCTTGAGATCAAATAGATTCTCTGGTCCAATAAGCAATCCCAAGGTAAGATTTCCCTTCCAAAAGCTGAGAATCATGGACCTCTCCAATAATGAATTCACAGGTCATTTACCAGCAAAATATTTGGAGAATTTTATGGCCATGATGGATGAACATATAGATGGCCTGGAATACATGGGTTCAGGGGGATATTATCAAGACTCTGTGGTGCTAGTAATAAAAGGATATGAGCTTCGGCTGGAAAAAATCCTTACCATCTTCACAACTATTGATTTTTCAAGAAATAATTTTGAAGGGGGGATTCCAATGTCGCTTGGGAACCTCCAATCTCTTAAAGGGCTCAATTTTTCTCACAACAAACTAACCGGCCAAATTCCAGCATCATTGGGAAACTTGAGCAACCTTGAATGGTTAGACCTCTCTTCAAACAAGCTTTCCGATAATATCCCACTGCAATTGGCTGCCAGTTTGAATCAGCTTGAAATCTTAAATCTTTCAAGCAACGAGTTGGAGGGACAAATACCTTACGGAAATCAATTCAACACATTCAGCAATGATTCATACAGTGGAAACCCGGAATTATGTGGATTTCCGCTGTCTAAATTATGCAGCAACGATGAGGCACAACAACACGACCAAGATGATGATGACGGAGATAACAAGAGTGCAATGATTGAATGGAAGGTGGTGATGATGGGATATGGAAGCGGAGTAGTGATCGGAATATCTGTTGGATACATGGTGCTTTTCAGTAGAAGCTTCGATTTTTGGTTCTTCAAAAGATTTGGAGGAGGACGTCGTCGTAGAGCTAGAACTCGCTCAAGAGGGAGAAGAAGGTCAAACTAGCAAGCAGAGGAAAACAGAGTCTCATAGCAAGTCTAGAAGAGTAAGTTTGTAATGTGTTTTGCTGTTATAAATACTTGTTTCTTTATAAGAATGAATAGTTTCTGTAACATAATTATTTTCCTCTCTCTTGTGGCAGGAAGATGCATGAAGAGCAGAGTTGATGATCAAATTGGCATGGATTAAGGCATGACTCGATGAGACAACTATCGTGTGTCGTTTAGTTAATTTCTTGTTCCATAAATCTGTAATAAGAGTGCCTAATGAAATGCAACCGTTATTGAGAATTCGGTCATAGGAAATCTTGATGTTGTGAAGTTCGTATTTTAAGTTCTTGTTCAATGGAATTGTCAGTTTTGTTTTTGTTTAACGTATAACATAAATCTAATTATATACATATATGTAACTATATAGTTATTAGATCTAAAAGAACAGAAAACAAACACTAAACTCTTGAATATCTGTCTCTTCATCACAAACAGATTCTTCAAAACTCAATTGCCCTGCAACTCAACACGTTAAAAAAGATAAGAAAAGAAAAATACTCGTCTACACTAACATTGACATAATTCGTTTGTGTTTCACATGATTATTCATGATTTAAATTTAATTACACTACAAAAATCCCTTTGTAAATAGTAGAGTTTGATTAATAACGAAGGTGAAACATCTTTGTCTTTTGAATTTTGCTTATTTCATCATCTATTAGAACAAAAAATGACATTAATTGTGGAATTCCAAATACAAATGACATTTAACTGATGAACAATGACGAAGATTATCTTTTTTCTTTTCTCACTCTTTGGTCTATTATTCAGTAAATCAAGAGCCACTTGATTACTAACACTTGGAACATATAAGCCGAATTGCATTGGAATTTGGAAGTGGGCAAGGTCTGATGAAAAATAAAATGTCCAGCCCAAAAATTAAGTTAGATCCCTGTATTTTGTCTCACTAGAAAGGCCTAGACTTGCATTCTGTTTTGGACCATTTCTTCCATTTAATTTGGAGTGGTCTTTTAAATATACATACTTGGCAGTAAAATGTTTGTAATGTCATTTAAACGATATGAAATGATCCATTTAGTAATTTAAAAAGAAAAATAAAATATCACCCGTCCTAATAAATTTAACTTCATTTGAATATATATGCAGAAGTGATATTATTAAAAACAATTCTCTCTATTCTATTTAAGCTTCAAAACACCAAAAATTTTTGTTTAAAATGTGATTGAGATTAACTATTTTTCTCTTGGTTCAGAAAGAAAAAAAGAATAAAATCCTATACATATACCCTATCGTAAATTGTCATGAATATTTAGATTTTGTATGATTTATTGATTTTTTTTTTAATATTTATCCAGATTTACACATATTCAAATGTTCTCTTCAGTTGTATATTTTGAGGTTACTTATTTGTTTTCATTATCGCATTACTTTCAAATCCATATATTCTTTAGAGATTTAAGTATAACTAACTATTGCTATTGTAACATACTTTCTAAGTACTGTTTAGATCCAAGTCAATTACAGATTTTATGGTATCTCTTGTATTGTAAAATCTTTTCACCGAGTTAAATAAAAACTAGTCAATAGTCAAGGTATTATGGAAGCAAGAGATTGAATATACTTTACTCTAAATTTTAAAGTTTAGAATTCAAAATATTGTGAAATTAGATACTAATATAGTTGATTTTGATAAATTTATTGAGATATTAAATTTTAAATATGAATACTTAAAAACCAAAAATTGAAAGTGGAAATTGGACTTTTTTTAAAACTGTTATAAAAATGTAATAATTAAAAAAAAATTCATGAGTTAAAATACACATCTAAACTAACATTATTGGTTTTTGCTTCACATGATTATTCATGCATTATTTTTTTAATTACACTATTAAAATCTCTAATACATGACGATAAGATTCCTAAACACCGAGATTAATGCTAAAACTTTTTTAAATTTTTTCTTCTTATTAATTTTTTAATCATTACCATTCTCGCTAAGTGGGTCCAACGAAGCTAATAATGTATTCTATCTAAAATTTGACTAATATCATACGGGTCAAATAAGGAACCACCTGATTTCCGGTATTTGGAAAAAAGTGAAGCAACTAATTTGTCTACTTCAATTTCGGTCATTTCATGTCTATTTTTACAAGGGAAAAAAAAAAAAAAAGAGAGAGAAAGTAGTAGAATTCCAAATACAAGACATACACATACTAGTGGGAAATGAGGAAGATTTCTTTCTTTCTTTTCAGCAAGTCATGGACCATTTGAAAGCTGACACTTGGAAAATATAAGCTAATTTGCATTGGAAATGGTAAGTTCAGAAGAAGAAAGAAAATGTCCAACCCAATTAATAAGTTACACAAGCAATAGGATTTGTTTCCGTTATCTCAGAAATGATTTATATGATTTATCTAATGGGGTCACATAAGACTACTATATATGAGCATCAGGATCCAATCATTTTCAAGTAACTGTGATTCTTAATAGAATTCATGTTCAATACAGAAGACACATATTTCATCAAGATTTTGACTTGGTATTCCTTTTCACTTTTTTCATGTAATAAAGTTGTCAACATATATGTAAATATATGAGAAGTTACAATCATTTAGATAACTATGAAAATTTTGTACGTGATGGACGGCATAGATTAGTGTGCAAATATTTTTTGCATGTTACAATATGACACATCCAATTATCACCAATTATCATCAATTAATTATAAAATGTATTGTTATGATTTGTTTTGTAATTATGAATTTAGCAAATTAGGGGCGTCTAATATGAAATCTTATTATACTGAGTAAACTGATGATATACTCATGGTAAGCCACGGATTTTCTCTGCCAAAAATCTGGACAGCTTACTGTCAGTGATTTGCAGGCCACTTTTCAGCTATTTAAATGCCACAATGGGCTCCCAGCCCAACAGAGAAAATAAATTTTCAACGATCGTAAAATTCCGACTCTACGGCATTGTTTGGGACGTTTTCCCAAAACCTGTGCAAGCAGTTTTTTTTTTTTTTTTTTTTTTTTTTTTTTTTTTTTTTTTTAAAAGAAGATAAGCAACAGTTTTCGTTTTTTGAGGAAACGAGACACTTAGCGGTCGAATCGGATTTTGAACTAAACATGAAAGTTTTAGAACATTAGAAAATGAACATTTTTCTTAACAAAGTGTTGTCAAATTCCTGACGAATTTTAAGATTGTCAATTTTTATAGAAAATTTTAAAAATAGACAAAAGAAGGATTTTGGTTTCCGGTGTTTTAAAATTTATAAAATTTGGACCCATGAGTCCTTGAAAGCAAGAAAAATGATTTTCACTTTTTGTGTTTAAATATGATGAAGACAACTAGAACCAATAATGATGTCCCAAATTCTTTTCACAAACAAATAAGTGTAAAAGTTTAATAGTTTTAAAAATGAGTATTTTAACTCAACATCGATCTTCCGATGTTCAAATAAGAGAATTGAAAAAAAAAAAAACCCTCATTTCAAGTCTAGAAGTGTTTCAGAAAGCCAAGATCAAATTTTTACATCATTTTCCAAGTATTGAGACAGTCCGGATATAAATTCACTAAAAAAAGAAGAAGAAGGAGAAGAAGAGACAAATAGAGTATTAGACTAATAATCTTATCAGATTTGTTTTTCAGGTAGAAATTATATCCGTTGCTAGCTAGCTGTAGGCTAAAAAACTTCTTCAGTACAAGAAAAGTTCAAACCTTACTTACAGTATGAAGTTCAATTTTTTTCTTAAATATTTTACTGTACCATGTTGTGTAAACATGCTCATATTTTTAAACGCATGATAACTAAGTAATGATAACAAGATAAGAATAAGTCAAGTAAGTGACGCACCAACCTCCACTAAGAAAAGGATAAAGATCTCTAAAAGGATGAGATATTTATTGACTTATGTCAAGGACCGATAATGAGACTGTGTGGGTTACTTCCCAAGATCTCTTTTTGATTGCGTGTATTTGGTACAATCATATGCGCCCATTACAAACAATTTAAGATGAAAATTAAATTAACTAACAATTTATTTATTTATTTATTTTTTTGGTTCTAATCCTAAGATGGGACGAAAAAAAAATAAAGTTTCTGAAAGCACAAAAAAATCTCTGAAACTTTGCTAGTCTTTATTTATGCCGGGGCATGAGCAGTAGCTAGCTAGACGGCTACAGGCCTCTAAACATGTGTTCGTAAACGGACTATTGATTGAAATATGTTATATTTTAATATGAGTAATGAATTAAATAATGTCTTTTTGGACTAGAAGACTTGCAGTGTGCCCCTTTCTTCTTACTTAGTTGGGATGTTATGGGTATCTGTGATATAATAAGTTATACTCCCACGCTATTTATTAAAGAAAATACCATGAGTGGTTTGGTATTTGGGATTTCTCCTTGGAAGCTACTAAGGGGCATCAATTGTTATCATTATCAAGTAAAAACTATATAATAGACGGACTGACTGCAACTCCTACTAAGGGTAAAACAAAAAACTTGAGTTCCACAATGTAAAAATATGACAAATAATAATCATATATATATATATATATATGGGTATTGGCTGGCTAATTCCTTAACAAGTTAACATTTAAAGATGAAAGTCCAATCATTTAGCAGTCTCAAACTGAACATGATAATATTAGGGCTTACAGAATTCAAACGAGTAGCTCATTCTATCAAATACAAGATTGATTACTTCAGAGATAGCACTTATCTTGCAAGATCATATTAAAGGTAAAAAGAAATCTATGTCTCACGTCATAAAAACGTATACATATATATGTAGCAATAATATATAACAAACATATAGAAAATAGTTTTGTACTTCTCCACTTAATAGGTTGATCTTTTAAGAGGGGAAAAAAAACCTAATTGCTTAGCAATCCCAAATTCAACAGCGCTAGAAAAATTTCAAATATGGGATTTTATCAAGAATCAGAATTTTTTTTTCCTAATATAATCACGTTTAGGGATTACTAGTTTTGATGACAATCATGAATGATGAAATCTTGTATAAATAAATGCTTGTCAATTTTTGTTTGATTGAGATTTCCAACTATAGTTCAAAATCCAAGAAAATTTCTATAACACATAAATTAATCATAAAATGACAGTGATTGAAAAATCTAAAAAATTAGAATCATCATTTTTTTTTCTCCCATCAAAATTTTTTTCTCTTAGTGTTATTTTTCTTCCCCATGTATTTACATATCTCACATTTAGCTTACATTTGTTTTGTTGGTTGGAGATGAAATTTTTTAAGTTAAAGTTGACTTATTTATCAAAAACTAATTACAAATTTTGTTGACTTTTCAGAAAAAGACAAAAACTGAAATGAAAAAAATATAATTTAGTTTGAATTAAATTTGTACAATAAACGAAACCTTAGTTTTTCAACAAAGAATCCGTGGACATGACGCGCGGTTCTTCAATCAGCCAGAGTAGGGAATCAAATGGGGTGGGTCAAATGGGTACCCGCCCCGTGGGGCGGGTATTACCTGACAATTTATGGATTGCGGGGTGAGGCGGGGCGGGGCTGGTCATGACCAACAAAGGTGCGGGTCGCCCCTAACCCGCCCTGTTTACATACTAAAAAAAAAAAAAACCCCCACCCGAATAGGATTTTTTTTTTTCTAAGTCGACATCAAAATCAAGAGTACTTCTCCCAGATCGATACCTTCTACTGGGTCCTGGAGAAGAACACCTTCTTCGGCGACTCCTAAGACCAGGTCCGCGTGATCGGCATCTTCCTCCTCAACAACTTCTCTCTCCCTCCCGACAAGGCCCTCACCGTCTACGTCCAATCCCCTGGCTCCCCCTTCATCTTCTGCGGCGCCGTCACTCTCGCCAACCCCTCCGTCGTGCTTTCTCTCTTCTGACCCGTCTCCGGCGCGGGCGATGGCGAACAGCTCCAGATCTTAGCTGCAGCGCTGCCGGCGTAGGCCAAGATCGGGGTGTCAGGGGAGGAGCTGGTGGCGTTGCCGTGGCTGGACGCGGCGGCGGAGAGGAGGATAGAGAGGGTGGCGACGAAGATGCGCCAGAATCTGTTCTATTTCATGCAGTCGTTTTGTGGGGCGGACGGGTCGAAGCTGGTGGTGCCGATAGATATTCTGGACAGGTGCCCCGAGCTCGCCCCGTTTACAGATTAAAAAAAAAAAAATTACTGCAAGTGGGTCAGCGGGGCAGGGCGTGTACCCGCTGACCCACACGGGTTTGACCCGCCCCGCACCCGCATATATATGGGGCAGGTAATTGCAAGGCGGGTTACTGTGCCGGGCGGGGTGGGTCGGCTTAAAACCCGCCCCACCCATTTACATCCCTAGGCTAGAGCCTGCCCACGTTCATCAACGGCTCGAAATTGCTGAGCTTCCGAACACGTCCACCTCGAAGGGCATGGAATTTCTATATTGGTAATTCTTATTATGATAAATCTTCGCCTATTTATTTATTTATTTTTATTGAAACTACAATGTGTGTAGTGGGTTTTATGTATTTTTTACTCTTCAATTTTTCTGGTCGCTGTCAAATTTTAAATTTTTTCTTTTTCTCCTTCACAATTTGACAATGGGTTTTTTTTTTACTAGTTTTATTGTTTTTTTTAAACTATCGTTAAAATATATTTTTTATTTTACACCGTCGGCGTCCTTTGAATTTATTGCATAATTATGAATTATTTAAAACTCTTATTTTGATAATTTACATCATGAATTTATAAATTTTCTACGATGCAAAATCTTAACATACTTAATTAAGCTACAACATTACTATCTTATTGATCAACTGATGAAACATAGTTTGTATTTTGCCAACGATTGGTCTCGGATGTTTATTTAATAAAGTCTCGGATGTTTATTTAATAAAACAATCGCTAAGTTACAGAGGCTTTAAAGTGATCAATGCTACTTTCATAATGAACATGTATTTCAATTCTGTTAAGTCAGAGGAAAAAATAATTACCAAAATTCTGAAGCTAGCTTCTTTAGTTTGATTCAAGATATTATCTAATACTAATATATTTTTATTATATCGTCGTGAATATTTCCATCTCTGAGCAAGATCAATTTATATGTTAGGATTGTTTTTAAATTCATAATAATGAGAGACAAACGAACCCAACCCACCCAGAAAATACCTTATGGAGCAGAAACAAATCATGCTAATATTTGATATAATTACTTCCTTCACCCGCAAATACTTATAAGAACAGATACAAATAGAAATAAATCTTTTCAATAAAATGTTATATTTTGCACAAAACATGGGTATAGTCTTGACACTGAAGACGTAGAAAATGCAAGTCTAGAGCTAGATTTACCTGGAATCTTTATAGTATTAATGCTGTGATGAGACCTCTAAGTAATTCATATCAAAGACGTCTAACGCATAAGATAAGTCATTAATTTAATGAAACCAGAAAACACGTCGTGGGATCAAGCAAACAAAGGGGACCTACAAAGACTCCATGATCTTCTGATCCAATTAAATCATGTGGGCCATATTCATCAGTAGTGACTCTTGATCAAAGTCCACTATAGATATTGACTATTAGAAGTCTTGCCGTTAGAAGACCTCTAGACTTGTGATACACTTAGACAAGTCACTAAAGACTTTGATGCAAAGTCTATAACTTCTTTGGTACTTTCTATGCACCTAATCAATTTTTAAGGTTTCTTAGATGATATGTGTTTGGGGGACTTATTTTAATTTTTTTAGGAAGTTTTCGTTGTATGCTTAATTAATTAGCATAGACATTCTTTTTCCCTTATTAGGTTTTTCCCTATGACTTAATTTTTACTAGTAAGATTTTTAATGAGGTCTATTATAGAAACTTACTTACAAACACATTGTTTCACCTTAGCCTTTTCGTGATAGTTTATGTTAATTGGGTGGTTTTTAATTTAGATGGAATTTACCATTGGGATTGTAATATCTTGGTTTGTTTCCTTTAAATGTTTTTTAATTTTCTTGTATTTTGATAAAATTAGTTTGGGGCTAGGTGTGTGATGGATTAAGGTTTTGAGTGCCAATCTTATTGGAATGCTTAATCTTACCCTGATATCAGTTGCCTATTTTCTTCATTTAAAAAAATGAAAACACCTATTAACATTGAAATTGAAGAAGGCAATTCATGCTTTTAAAATCTATTGAAGTTCTTTTGTTATTATTATTATAATTTTAAGAATGAAGGTTTTACTTAGTCGTTTCCATTGTATTAAAAAAAAAAAAGAGCAATTTGGTTAGGATCTTCTCATATAATATATGTCCGTTTCTGAATAATGAAGGTTTTTTTCCCCCCTATTTCTTGACTTTTAATGTTTAAATATGAGGAAGTTTCCTCATTTTGAGCAGCGATATTTTCCTTTGTGTTAAGGGGAAAAAAAATCTTAAAGAAGTTTAAATGTGTAAAAACGATTTTTAAAATAAAAAAGATGATATTCATTTGAACTTAATTTATTGATATAAAAGATTTAGTTAAGTTATTAATATAACTGGTGATTGAGGTAAAAAATACTGGGAAATAGAAAAATAAAACAAAAAAATGTCAAATTATTGTTTTATGGGTATATCAATTATGCACAATGGTTCTAAATAATTTATCTAAAAGTTGACAAGACATGACTGAAAAGTTAATACAACGTTCAACCTAAAAATAGTGGTTTTAAAATTATGAGGACTTATAACAGGACATGTGTCAATATTTGTTTGCCTTGCTTAGACTTTTGAGTCCCAAATATGGTGGTTGTGGAATTGAATTATTGATTTTTATTGTCGGTTGTTTGTACAGTAGCCTTTGGAAATTATGTAATACCACGTCACACATTTTCCTACGCTATAAATGTGCATGGTCGTATGGCCTGTCATTGCACACAAACTCTTCCCCGAAATATCTATTTTAGAGTCCATAAACTTTCTGAGAGAATGATGGTTTGGTTTCTTCCATGGCTGAGTCTCCTTCTATTCCTCCTTCCTTCTCCAATCTACTCTTCTTCTTCATTTCCACCCTCTCCCTTTACTCCTCCTCCTCCTCCTCCACTGTGCCAACCCCATGAAAGCTCTGCTTTGCTCCACTTCAAGAACTCTCTTTCCATAAAAAACTATACTCCGTACTTTTCTTATTATTGTGGTGATTCTTTAAGAATTACTAATCCTAATAGTACAGTGTCTTGGAATATGAGCAGGGACTTTTCTTATTAGATCTTTCCTGCAGTGGGCTTCAAGGCATCATCCATTCCAACAACAGTTTGTTCCTTCTCACTCATCTCCAATCACTTGTTCTCTTCTCTAATAAACTTTATGGTTCCAAAATTTCACCCCACTTTGGTAGGTTTTCAAGTATGATTCACCTTGACCTTTCTGACTCTGGTTTCACTGGCCAACTCCCTCTTGAGTTCTCTTACTTGTCTAGTTTGGTTACACTTGATCTTAGTTACTCTGATTTGAGACTAGAGACATCTAGTTTGAAACGAATTGTTGCAAACTTAACTAGTCTTAAAGAATTGAGATTGAGTAGTGTGGACATGTCTTTTGCCTCACCTAATTCCTTTATGAATCTGTCAACTTCTTTGACATCTCTTGATCTTAGTGAGAGTGGACTAATGGGAGAGTTTCCAGAAAATATTTTTCACCTTCCAAGACTTCAGAATCTCGATTTAAGTTACAATTGGAATCTCGGTGGTTCATTTCCTCAATATAATTGGAGTAGCCAATTGAGAAATCTAAATCTTTCTAGAACTGGATTTTTGATAGATTTACCTTATCTTACCAAAACTTTGAAGTCTTTGAATACTCTGTTTCTCAGCTCCTGCAAGTTGAGAGGATTGTCTCTTGCACTTCTTGGCAACTTAACACAAATCACATCCTTAGACCTCTCTTTAAATAATTTTGGTGGTCAAATCCCATGGTCCTTTCTTAATCTAGAGAGATTGATTTATTTAGATCTTACCGGTAATAATTTCATAGGTCAGCTCCCTGACATTTGCAACAACTCCCCAAAAACAACTTTTTTGTGTGATTTTCCAAAACATCAGTTATTGGGTTATGTTCCCTTGAATTTGAAAGTCTTGTTCTTACGTGATAACTTGCTTAATGGGACGATACCTACTTGGTTATATTCTCTACCATATTTGCAGGATCTAGATCTAAGTAGCAACCAATTCACTGGTCACATTGACGAATTCCAATATTCTTCTTTGGTTACTCTTAGTTTAGAATCTAACAAACTACAGGGCTTTATTCCACGATCCATTTTTCAGCAAGTAAATCTTGTGTATTTATATCTTTCATCAAATAACTTGAATGGATCCACTTGGCTAGACCAGTTTTCAAAATTAAAAAATCTCAACTCTGTTGGTCTTTCTTTTAATAGCATATCAAGGGATTCCATCAACTCCATCATATCTGCTTTGCCCAATACCCTTCAATACTTGCATTTGTCTTCGTGCAACATCAGTGAGTTCCCACTCTCTTTAAGAAGCCTTGAAAATTTAGAATGGTTGGACCTTTCCAACAACCAAATTGAAGGGATTGTTCCCCAATGGTTTTGGAACGTTGGGAAGGATTCATTGTTGTATCTAAATATTTCTCACAATCTCTTAACACATATGGAGCAAATTCCTTGGAAAGAATTAGAATACATTGACCTAAGCTCCAACCGGCTTCAAGGTCATCTTCCAATTCCCCAACTTTCAACTAGTCAGTTTTCTATCTCAAACAATCAACTCGTTGGAGAGATACCTTCTTTGTTTTGCAACCTTACTAGGATTGGCACCCTCGATTTGTCGAACAACAATTTGACTGGGAGCATTCCTTCATGCTCTGGACTCTCAAGAGTAAAAACGCCAAACTTCTTGTGGCTCTTGAACCTTCATGGAAACTAGTTGGAAGGGTCACTGCCCCTTTTTTTGCAAAACTGTACGATTCTGGAAATTTTGGATGTTGGGAACAACAAGCTAAATGGATCCTTTCCCCATTGGTTGGCATCTCTTCCAGAGCTTCAAATTCTGATTATGAAATCTAATAGATTTCATGGTCCAACAAGTAATCCAGAGGTGAGATTCCCCTTCCAAAAGTTAAGAATCATGGACCTCTCCAACAATGATTTCACAGGTCTTTTACCGGCTGACTATTTTGAGAATTTTATGGCCATGATGGATGCTCATTCTGAGGTTTTGGAATACATGGGAAGATATGCAGGTAGCTCCTATTATTCTGTGACAATGACAATCAAAGGGAACTTCATTGAGCTTCCAAAAGTCCAAAAAATGTTCATGACCATTGATTTGTCGAGCAATAACTTCACAGGAGAGATTCCAAAGGTGATTGGAAAGCTCAATTCACTCAAAGGATTGAACTTTTCTCACAACAAGTTGTCTGGTCTCATTCCTCCATCGTTGGCAAACTTGAGCAATCTTGAATGGTTAGACCTCTCCTCAAACAAACTTTCAGGTCATATTCCAGTGGAATTGGCAGCAGGTCTGTATCAACTTGAAGTCTTGAATCTTTCCAACAACAGACTAGAAGGACCAATTCCTCCCGGGAAGCAATTTGAAACATTCAACAGTGACTCATACGGTGGGAACCTGGGATTATGTGGATTCCCTCTTCCCAAATCATGCAGCAACGATGAAGCACAACAGGACCAAGGTAATGATGATGGAGAGCACGAGAGTGGAATGAAGGAATGGAAGGTGGTGATGATGGGATATGCAAGCGGATTGGTGATCAGAATATCTGTGGGATACATGGTGTTTTTCAGCAAAAGCTTCGATTATTGGTTCTTCAAAAGATTTGGAGAAGGACGACGTTGTAGAACCAGCACTCGCTCAAGAGGAAGGAGAAGGTCAAACTAGAAGGCAGAGGAAAACAGAGACTCGTGGCAAGTCTGAAAGAGTAAGTTTGTAATGTGTGTGTAGTTATAAATTCTTGATTTCCTTATAAGAACCAAACATTATCCGCAACATAATTATTTTCGTTTCTTTGGTCACAGGGGGATGGAGGAAAAGTACTGTTCGTGATCAAACTGGCATGGATTTAGGCAAGACTCTGATGAAATCACCATCTCATCGTTTTAGTTAATTTCTTGTTCTGTATTAAAGAATGCTAAATAAACTGTAATTCTTATTGAGGATTCGATCATAGGAAATCTGATGTCGTGGAGTTTGTATTTTAGTTCTTGTTCAATTGTATTGTCATCTATGCTTTTGTTTGTATTTTGCGTTCTTTTGATGTGTTTTTTCCAACATATTTGAACCAAATAAATTACAGTTTTCATATAATTGTCACTATGAGGACATTATATATGCGAGTTCATTGCCTTTAGCATTGTGCATTCAGATTTCATTTCGTATGTCATATAAGAACTTGTCAATATTTTGGTTAACATATGTAAAAAAGAATTAAAGCATTTTCCTCAAAGATATAAAATTTTTCATTTTTTTTTAACAGAGAGAGAGAGTGTGAGTGATTATAAATATGGATTGTTTAAACGCTCTAAAAGGAGAGATTATGATTATAAATATGGATTGTTTAAGGCCTTCATATATATGAGATTTGTTTTACTTCAATCCAATTGCTTAAACACAACCTTTTTTTTTAAGCTTAAACAAGGGATTAATTTTTGGAAAATTAGATTAGGGGCCTATTTTGGTCACCTAATCTAATAATGACCAAACTTTTATATATTAAGCAAAATAACCATTTTTCTTTTTTCTTTTTTTTCAGATTTGGTCAATCAGTGATTAACCTAAAATTGGTGATTTACGTTAGTTGATTGATTGACTATGATCAATTACTAATTTACTGAATTAACATAATAAATGATTAATCACTAATTGATTGTTTAAAAAAATTAATTGATCATTTTAAAAATGGGCCTTCTAACTAATTCTTAAAAATTTCGGTCATTTGTTAAAAAACTTCTTTAAAAAATGTCATTTACCTCTAAATCTTTATTATTATTATTATTATTATTATTATTATTTACAGATCACTTATTAAAAAAAATTTTAAGAAAGTCCTGGTTTTTATTTTTTATTTTTTATTTTTTTGGTCACCGACGACAGTTTTGAACCCTTTTTTTATCTTTTATTTTCAGTTGTCTGTCGTTTTCAAGGATATTGTTATTTTGTAATAAAATTGTCGTTCATGCTTTCTATACTGTTTCTCTTGTTGTTGTCGTTTTCGGGCATGTTGTCGTCGTTCATGAAGTATGTTTATGTCGTTTTTGCTGATGTTTTCCTTTTCCATTTGTCGCTTTTCTTTTCATTGTCGTATTTCCGAACTTTTGTCATTGATGAACTTGGCCTCACCAAACAAAGCAGAGCCTTCTCTAACATACATGTATTCCGATTTTCAAAACCCACCAACTTGCAATTCTCTTTCTCACTCTATCCCCTTCTATCTCTTTATATAAATAAATAAATATATATATATATATATATATTTATATATGCACACACACATATATATCCTCGACACACGTTAGCCTTGAAGTTTGGAGTCAGCCAAAGAATCCATGGACATGGCGCTTGGTTCTTTGATCCGGAGCTCGCCAATGTTCATCAACGACTTGAGATTGCTGAGCTTCCTAACGATTTGGCCTCAAAAGGTAGAGAATTTCTATCCACAAATTGGTAATTCTTACTATGATATATATATATATATATACGTCTTTTATATTTTATTTTATTATTTTTTTAATGAACATAAAATTTGTATATATATGTTGCTCTTCTTAGTTTGTGTTATGTATTATTCAATTGTAATTAAAATGAAATTTTGGCAATGGTAGAGAAATGCAAAATATCATTCGAATAAATACACTGGCAACATAAACCTAATTAGTATGCTAAAGATGACTATATGGAGATAATGGCACTTTAGAATACGTAGTTATAAACATAACCTAGCGCTAATCATACACCGCTGACCAAAGATGAATGCAAATGGAGTACGCAGCATAAGTATCAATAGAAGGTTGCCTGATCTGCTTCTCACTTCATTCGGCTGCATCCCACTCGCTGCCTAAAAGTAGTTCCGGAGCAAAGAGCAATCGTTCATGCAAATTTTAACTGACTAATATCTTTTGACATCAGTTTAGAACTGACGTTGAAAGTTTTCCTTGTCGATTTTGCGACCGACAAGAAAGATTTGTAACGTCGGTTATCTTCGCATGGTTTTGTTGCATCATCAAAATTTCAACAGTAGGGCAAACTTTGGATTTTGGCATTCAAAATATTGTTGGACAATTTGATCTATGTGGAATAAGTACGCATAAATATGCAAATTAAGAACAAAAAGTTCTGTAAATCACATTCATAAACAAATATTATGCAGAAATTAATTAAGTTCATTCTTCCTAACCTGAATATGTCCACCTTGTTAAAAATTCCCAGCAGGAAACTGTTAAAAAATTTTACTAGGATTATATTTATTTTAGGATTACAGTTAGAATTTTAATTTATATATCTTATTAGTAAGGGTAAATTTGGTCTTTTATTATTAGGCAGTTTGGTCTTTTGATATTTGTTTGGAGGAGTAAACCTTCTTTTTGAAGTATTTTTATTTAAGCAATTGCTTCAAATTATATATATATATATATATATATATATATATTATAAATAAAAAACCTTAACAACTTGTTTGGTTTCTCTTACTAGGACTCTAGGAATCTATGAGGTTTTTTTTTTTTTTTTTTTTTTAGTTGGGAGGAGTCTGAGTTATTCATTGAAGAAGACGCCATTGAATCACGTAAAAATTTAAAAATAAATAAATGAATGAAACACGGATAATGGACAAACGACAACAATATGAAAATAACTACAGGCGCAAAAGGACGAGAATTGTGAAAATTGAAAACTACACATGTAAATTACATCCTTCACCCACGCGCCCCCCCTCCCAAAAAAAAAAAACTACCCACGTACATGTCAAAGACAGAACGACAATCTAAAAATGTCATGAAATGATGCCGAAAACGACGACAATAGTATTGAAGACGACGTCAAGCAGGAAAACAAACAGAACAAGAATAACAAAAACGTTCAAAGGGATCCCCTTTTTTGCTTTTTGTTTATTTGGTTTTTCGTGTGAATCCGCTACAAAGGGATATCAGCAAAAAGAAGGGGGGGAAAAATAGTTCAAGGGATCCTTACAATAACCTAATATGTATTTAATTTAATTTTGTTTTATTATTATTATTATTATTATGCAAATATCTATGGTCTAACACAGTTAATATTAGGGGATGTGTCTTTAGCATTGCTAACTCTATCGATTTGTAAAGAGTCAGTATGGAATTACTACGCCTGCAAACATAGGAGACATTTTAAATTTCTAGATTTACTTTTA
This sequence comes from Ficus hirta, assembly GCA_038430175.1. Lineage (NCBI taxonomy): Eukaryota > Viridiplantae > Streptophyta > Magnoliopsida > Rosales > Moraceae > Ficus > Ficus hirta. Next base: position 40,206,142 of record CM076585.1, on the reverse strand, counting down.
CAATTTAAAATTAGACGCGGTGAGCTCCACCTATAAATTAGAAATTATCTTCAACTTAGAATGTCCTGTTAAGGGAGAACTTATCTCCTCCAACTTACTCTAAAAAATAGTAACAAATTTGAATTGAATAAAATACTTTTTTAATTGCCTTATTTTGTTCTAAGTTCTCACAATCCTAGCAATATAATCAGTAGAATAGGAAAATATACTCCCCTGTAACTTTTTTTTTTTTTAAGGTATAATTTTCATGTAACTTATATGTCCGATAGACTAATGTATACTTCCATGCCGAATTATTGAGTTGCTCTGATACCAATTGTTAAAACTTAACATTCCTATTAGTGTCTATGACACAGTATAAGCATCAATTCATGGGGTTACCAGTCGGAAGCGGTGGCACCACTTGAGAAATGTAACCTCAGGTCAAAAATTATTAAGTGGGAAAAATGATGTTTTTGCCCTTGGAGGGTAAAATGGTATTTTCATAAGGCTAGGAATGTCGGTTGAATCCGAGACTTTACAGTCGAGACTAAGGGACTAAAATATCCTATAAGTTAATATTTCATGAGAAATGTCGCAAAATACCCTTTAGGGGTCAAAATGTAAATATAAAAATTTTAAGAATAAAAAGTGAAATTTATGGAAGTTATTATAATTTAGTTTAGAATCTGTAAGAGGGATCTTTAAGGGTTCCTCAAGTGAATAACGTTTTAAGTGCTTAATGGGAACAAGTTAATCCATTTTAGGGGCTAAAATATTAAAATAATTAAAAAGGGGTCAAATTGTATAACTGGCAAACCTGACATGAAGGCAGTGTATTTCCTTATTTAAAGACAGTGTGCCAAGCCAATTAAGTTGGGTAATTAATATGGTTAAGTTTTGATTTATTATTGGGCCATTAAAAGACAAGTATGGGACTTAAATGAAAAGAATTTTGGTAAGTGTGATTGAAAATATAAATAAGGTATAATAGTTTAGACAGTTTTTAATGCTCCTAACATGGTATTAGGGCCTTGAGAGGTCTCAAGTTAAAATGGGCCTTATTAGATCTAATAGTAGAATGGAAGACAAAATCTTAATTAATGGACTAATGTATTAAAAGTAGAATAATGGGCTAGTTAGGTCCAATTTAATTTTCGTAAAAATTAGAGAGGCCCAATAGGTGGATAGTAACCTTAGTTACCCATGGTCACCTAATAGGTCCAACGAAAGATAAAATAGAATAGATATTAATGGATAAAATAAGTAATGATTTAATCACTTAATCATTATAATAATAATTAATCATTTAATGATAACTAATTATTTCAAGGAAATTTAAGAGAAATTAATTTAATATAATCTTTCAACTAATTAATAATTAGTTAATTATCCACAAATTAACATTAAATTATATTAATTAATTATTATTTCAGTAATTAATAATTAATTAATTATGGATTGATAATTTTTATAATTACAAATGTTATTTAATTAATTATTAATTAATAATGTTACTTGATTAATTACTAATCAAGTTAATTAATAATTAATTTAGTAAATAAGGATTTAAATATGAGCAAGTTAAGGTTTAATATCCTAACAATCATCAAGTAAGGAATGTAATAAATAAGTAACCAATTTAAGAAAAAAATTTATTTTCCTTAAGGATTAAAATATGTAATAAAAAAGATATAATTAATAATTAATCTTAAAAATAATTAATTAGTAACTAAAAGCACGAAGTCTAATTAGACACTTGTTAATAATAAAGAATAATTTTAAGAATCCACTCTAATCGTTAGGTGTCAGTTTAAATTAGGACACTGAAAAGACAAAGAGGTTGAGCCGAACACGAATCTCAAGAAACTTCAACTTCAAGATTTTCTGTAAGTACAGGCCTCACCTACAGTATGGATTATACGTTGTTATGTTTGATGTGTATTATATACTTACGTGACTGATACTATGTTGTCATGATTTATGTTTAGCTATACGATTTATGAGACGTGTCATATTTCGTGTTCATTCTATGAATTAAGAACTCATGGTTGAGTAACAAATGAAAGATTAAGATGTGTTGTATAAACCTCTATCAGAGAGAGATCTTCATGAACGATTTTAAGTATGACCTTGGGTGTTGGCGGTTGGATCGCTCCTCCTCTTTCTTAAATAAGGTCACACCCACCTGGTACGTATATAAGGGCTCATAGGTATGTTAAGAATAAGTATGTCAGGAATAATAAGTTAAAAATAAATGGATAGACATAAATTATCATACATCTTCATTCATACTTGTGTGATTTATGTCTATACTTTCTGAGTTTAATCTCACACATTTTTATGTTCCCATTATACGTAATCCGGGCAAACACCCTATGACGTGAAAATGTCATTGGACTAGCAATGCAAATAGAGTGACACATGAAAGTGCAATTACGGAATAGATACCACCCACAAAAGATTTCGCAAAACGTTAACAATCATTTGAAAATTATTTTGCAGTTTAGTTTTTAAATTATGGTTTGAACTCTACTAAGCGTATGGACTAAACTAAGTATTTTGGACTTGCAACTTTATTATTATTAATGATGAACTACTAGAAGTGTTTTTTTAAACGTTTTATATTCTGCAATTGTGTTTTATTAAATTTTAGTTTAGTAAGTTAAAAAAAAAACCAAAAGTTGAGGGGGCTTAATAACCGGTTAGGAAACGTATCAAATTTTAAATTTAAGTAGTGACGGTCATTTAAAGCCATTTAAATACGGGCCGTCACACGTGAGAAAACCTTTGAACTTGCACGGCACACTGATGGACAAGTCACTAAATATTTCGATGCAAAATCTGTAACATCTTTGATATTTTCTATGCTCCTGATTAATTTTCTCAGTTGTTGTTTTTGCAAACCATGTTTTTTATTTATTTATTTTTTACTATTGTAATAGTTTCAGTTAAATCAGTTGATTGATTACTTGTCAGTCAAATCATGTGGACAATATTTCATGATTACTTTCATAGTAGATCATTAGGGCATTGATATGTCACGTTCCGAACCAGAAATAATTGATGCCACAATGCTCAATTAGAATAGAGTGATAATCCTCCAATAAACTTCAAATGAAAATTGAATACAATATATATATATATATATATATATATCCTTCAAATAATTAAATATTCAATCTCAGAACTTTATTTTTTCATAGTAGACTTGTTATATCAGTGCATTATCAATGTTCTGATTGATTGACTGATGACTTTTCAGTTTGGACCACATTCATCAATACTAGTGACTTTTGAAAGTTGACTGGGGAGAGCGACCATTAGAAGTCTTGCCGTGAGAAGTCCTCTGGACTTGTCAGGCTCTTCTTCTGCACGGTACACCGGTACATAAGTTACTAAAGACTTTGCTGCAAAATCACTAAAGTCATATAAGTTAACCAAAAATCAAGAGAGAGAAAAAAAAATAAATAAATAAAACACCTTCATCCTACAATTTTGTATTTAACTACTTATGATTATAAAAAAAAAAAAAAAAGTAATCATTAAAAACTTTACATATATATCGTGACAAGTATATATTGTGTTTTGCTAGTTCTGTATATTATATATATATGCAACTGTTGCTTTGTTTTACTTGAATTGAGGTGAGACTTTTACACCAATTTCTTAATTGACAGTTCAAAAGATTAAGGACGGGGGTATACATATATATATAGACACACACACGTTTAAAACTAACATAATAAATAGTTTGTTTGTGTTTCATATTGACACAGTCCCAAAAGAGACAAAGAAATGAAAGAGAAAATTATGATAATTTGAGAAATCATGACCTCTCAAGATAATTATGGTTCGTCCGAGGGAATCAAAATCTCCCACACAAACTCAACGTTTGAGAAAAAAAATATCCAGCACTCCTTTCTCATTAATTCATGAAATTTAAATACAAAAAGATGACACTTGATCCCACTTCACCACTAACACACGCTACACTATCTAAAACACAGATAATGCATATCCTATAAAATAGGAAAAAGTTACAACTAAACTAAGAATTTTATTTAAAATAAAACAAATAAAAATAATAATCTAACTTCTAGGTTCGTAACATATATGATATTCATGGTTTCTCATTTCATTACACTACAAAAATCCCTTCGTAACGAGTAGATTCATTAATAACGAGAATATTGAAATTTATTTTATTTTTCTTCTTCTTCTTATATTATTATTATTATTATTATTATTATTATTATTATTATTATTATTATTATTATTATTATTATTATTACTGTCAAGCGGTCCAATGAGATAATATATTATTATATTGATTTTCTCTAAATGCTGAAAATCATGGATAGCCTAACTTTCAACATTTGGAAAAAAGTGAATCATTTTGTCTATTTTAGAGCAAAATATGTGTGGAATTATTCCAAATACAAATGACATTGACTAGTGAGCAATGACGAAGATTATTTGATTTTTTGGAATATTTGTTCCATATAATTTGGATTGGTCATTTAAATATGTATTTGACAATCAAATATTTTAGATGTAATTATAATGGTATGAAATGATTTATTTAACAATTTAAAAAGAAAATAAAATGTTATCCGTCACTCTTAAATTTAACTCCATTTGAGTATATATGCAACAATGATATTATTATTAAAAAAATCTATATAATTACAAATCTTATAGCATATCTTGTATTGTAAAATATTTTCACCGAGTTAAAGAAGGACTAATCACAAGAGAATGAGTAGAGTTCAAAAAACTTGTAAAATTAGACAGTGATAAAGTTGATTTTGATCTATTTTTTATTAAATTTTAAATAAGGGTACTTAAAACTCAAAATTTAAGGTGAAAATTTTGTACATGATTGACGGCATAGATTAGTGTGGAAAGATCTACGTTTATGCATGTCACAAGATGGCACATCCAATCATCAATTATGAAACGTATTATTATACATCGTTTTATAATCATTAATTTAGCAAATTAGGAGCGTCATATATGATCTGTTTTACCAATTATATTTCTCCATAAATCTGTTTTTTTTTTTTTTTTTTCATATTTGTGTATTTTCTGATTTTCAGAATGTTGCATCTTCGTCTCTCCTAGGAGGTCTTTCATATTCATAATTCTAACGCGATTGGAAAAATTGAGGTCAACTTTTTTACTTCCTTGCCACATGTTGATATATAGAGAGCTAACATAAAGCTAGTAGAGAAGACAAGGCAAAGAAAAATCAAACGTCCAACCCTAAATTTAAGTTACGCTGATTTTCCACATGACAATATTGAAAAAATTTTTGCCAATAAAAATCCGCTGAAGAGAGCATTGATCATTACATGTCTTGCCGTAAAAAGACCTCTGATATTGTCATGTCCCGATCCGGATAAAATTGATGGTCTCTAAATTTATGTCGTTCATAGTACTATCTCCAATAAATAAAGATACGAGTTCCAAAGCCCACTAAGTATTCCAATAATTTTTAGGGAAAATAATCAAAACACCCTCTATGTTTAGTCTAAATACAATTTTCTCATCTTATTATTATTTAAATACCCAAAACAACCCTTAAAATTAGTCACAAAATAACTAGAAACAATAAAATTTTTAAGATCTCAAACTTAGCTTTCCCAATTTATTTTAATATATGATAACTAAGACAAATTTTTCTTTTAATTTAAGAAAATGACCCGTAGTTATTGATTGACTGTTTAAAATATATTAATATTAATTAATAAATAATTGACTATAATCAATGATCAATGTGACAGTTATCAGTCTTTACAAGAAAAATAATAATATATGCAGTCCCACGTCAATTTTCCACAGAGGGCTTTACAAGTCAAAATAATAATGGAATGTTTGATTAGAACTAAACTTGATTAATTTTCTCATAGTCAATTTGTCTGCTTTCTCTAATTTATGGTGTGTTTTGCTAGCATTATACATTACATCCTGCTGCTCTGCTTTTCTTGAATTGAACTGAGACTATTACACCAATTTCTCTCTTTTAAATGTCGTTTTCCGTTCATTGCTGTTTTTGTTTGCAATTTTAATTGTCGTTTTATGCTGTCTTTACTTTTTAGGTAGTTTGATGCATTTTTTTGTCGTTTTCAAGTTAAGAGCTTTTTTTTTTTTTTTTTTTTTTTTTTTAACTTGCAAACTGAGGTATATATTTTGCGGTTATATGTGGGCTTATTTTCATATTCTCATGCCCTCGTTTTAAGTATAATTATAGAGTCGTTTGTGATATTGATTGTTGTTCGGTAAAATTGTTGTCATGCTAGTGCTTCGGCATCTAACATATGCAGTATTACGTTTCCTTGAAGAATTAAAATGCAATTCTAAGTGATCAAAAGTTCAGTCTCGCTATTAATTAATTATGATGTTCATTTTTGTAGTTTAAACATGTTTTACTCTATTGATTTTATCCAATCGGAGAGATGGAAATTTCTTGCTGTCCCGTTTAGGACTAGTTCTCAATGGATAGTCCAAAAGACTATCATTACATATATATATATATATATATATCGACGTCCAAACTAATATAATATTATTCATTTATGTTTCGCCTGATTATTCACGGTTTGTCATTTAATTATACTATAAAAATCCCTTTGTAACTAGTAGATTCATTAATAACGAGAATACTGCAATTTTTTTTTTCTTTTTATATCATTAGTATTTTTATTCTTGACAAGCGGTCCAATAAGATAATATAGTCTAATATTGATTTTCTCTAAATGCCAAAAATCATGGATCGGCTAAATTTGACATTTGGAAAAAAAGTGTAGCATTTTGTCTATTTGAATTTTGGTTATTTCAATATCTACTTTTAGAAAAAAAATATGTGCGGAATTCCAAATACAAATGACATTGACTAATGAGCAATGACGAAGTTTATTTCATTCTTTTCTCTCTTTTTGGTATTACTCAGAAAATCATGAACCACTTGATTACTGACACTTGAAAAATATAAGCCAAATTGCATTGGAATTTGGAAGTGGGCAAAGGTTTGATTAAAAAGAAAATGTCCAGTCCAAAAAATAAGTTAGATATCCCAGTTTTGTCTCACTAGAAAAGACTTTTAACTTGTATTCCATTTCACTTTCTTCAAAAAATTTGTCCATATAATGACTGACAAGTAACAATCATCAAGATGATAACTTTGGAAATTTTGTACATGATAGCTAGCTAGCTATCATGTACAAAATTTAGATTCTGCTGAAATTAATATCAGAAATATTATATATATATTTATATTTTTTTTCTGGAACTTCTAGTGTTTAAAAAAATAGCTGTAATGCTCAAATTAGCAAAATAAATCAAAGTTGTAATTGGAAACGTATTTCAATGAAATAGTTAGTTTTTTTTTTTTTTTTTTTTCTTTTGTCCTGCTTGAAAGAAACGTATGTTTCAACCGTTTTGAAATACTTGTTCCATTTAAAATATGTAGTTTATAATCAAATATTTCGAATGTAATTCTGATAATCTGAAATGTTTCATTTAGCAATTTAAGAAGAAAAATGAAATATTACCCGTCATTTTTAAATTTAACTTCATTTGAGTATACATGCAACAATGATATTATTACAAAAAAATCTTTGCAATTGCAGATCTTATGGTATCTGCTACATTGGAAAATATTTTCACTGAGTTGAAAAAGGATAATCAGCAAGATCTTATGGAAACAAGAGAATTAGTAGAGTTTAAAAAAATTGTGAAATTATATAGTAATATAGTTGTTTTGATTTACCTGAGGTATTAAATTTTAAGCAGGAATACTTAAAAATCAAAATTTAAGTTGAGATTAATTGGCCGCTTTTCAAAACAATTATATAACAAGGATGCTGCAAATTTTTTTAAAATTTTTCTTCTTATTACTCTTTTCATTATTATTCTTGTCAAGCGGGTCCAATGAGTTAACACATTCTAATATTGACTTATTCCACCAGGTTAAATCATGGACCACCTGATTTTCGACATTTGGAGGGGGGGAAAAAAAAAGCGAAGCATATATGTCTATTTTAATTTTGGTCATTTCATGTCTTCATTTTACAATAATAATAAAAAAAAAAGACATTAGTTGTAGAATTCCAAATGCAGGACATAATAATATCATTCACTAGTGAGCGTTGAGTAAGAATATTTCTTTATTTCTTTCTTTTCTGTAGCTCATGGACCACTTGAAAATTGACACTTGGAAAAAATTAGCCAACTTGCATTGGAAATGGACAAGTTCAGACGAAGAAGAAAATGTCCAGCCCAATAAATAAGTTAAACAAGTAATGGGGTTCATTCGCGTTACCTCACAAATGTTCTTTATGATTTATTTGGTGGGATCCACATGAGACTATTTGTGCGTGAGTATCTAGATACAATCCTTTTTAATATTGATCCCTAATATAATTCTTGTTAATTACAGAATATACATCTTTTGTCTCAATAGAAATACTTTGACTTGGAATTCTTTTTCACTTTCTTTTTCGATGTAAATTTGTCCATAAGTATGTAAAATGTCTGAGGAGTTACAATCATTAATATAACTTTTTGAAATTTTATAAATATTAGTGTGGAAAGGTCTAAGTTTTTGCATGTCACAATATGGCACATCCAATCACTAATTAACTATAAAACGTATGATAATAATTTGTTTTGTAATTATGAATTTATCAAATTAGGGGCGTCTTATATGAAATGTTTTAGCAATACATATTTCTCTATTTATCTTTTTTTTTTTTGGGTGTATTTATGTATTTTCTTATTTTCAGAGCATTGCATCTTCCTCTCTTTGGAGGTCTTTCGTAGCAATCCTAAGGCGATTGAAAACTTTTGAATATGCGTTACTCATTGTCGCAAGATTGTAATTTGTTTTTTCACCTGTTAACATAGAAAATAAATATCAGGAATATTAGTTTTGTTGTAATACAGATACAATTAATATCACAAAAGATAAATTAAATATATAATACAAAAAAAGAGAAAAAAAGAAAATGAGAGAATTTTCTTATTATTCATGATCTCATTATTGTTGTGTACATATAAATTTACAATAATGGAATTCAGAAAGAGACCACTAAACAATCAATTATTATTAAATATGATTTAAGTGAAAAAACTAACTAAAAATTTTAAATAAAAATTTACATTATTTGTTTCAATTATTTTTAGAAATTTTTGTTTTATTTAATTATTTAGTTTTAATATTATTTGAGATACTAAATTTTGAATATGATTACTTAAAAATCAAATTTTAGAGTGAAATTTTTTGTTTTTTTAAAACAAGTATAAAAATGTAATAATTAAAAGAATTTCAGCAAAAATACACTTCTAAACTAACATTATTCATTTGTACTTCACATGATTATTCACGATTATGAAATGAGAAGATTCATAAGTAACGAGGATGCTGTAAATTTTATTAGTGTTTAACACCTACACAGAATAGAGATTAAAACCAACAAATTCACATTTTAAGAGCCAACAAGGAGAAGCTAGGTGTAGATAAATATCCAAACCACAAGCCTCTTCTGTTTACACTAATAAGGAATCAGAGTCAATGCCTTCAACAATTTGATAGAATTTCGAGTCACGTAATATGCCTTGACATGAGTTGGAGCCTGTTTGTAGGCCCTTTTATAGTCGTTTTGCGTCATTTTTTGAGGAGATTATTGACATTTTCATTTTTATTGCATGTATAAAACTCATCTGTAGTGATTTTCTCTTTCACTGCAAGCATTTGGAGAAGAAAATGCTGCTAATGAAGCTTCATCATGTGGTTCCTATATTTATTATCTTCATAATGTGGTTCCTATATTGTTTTATACTTTGTCTAATTTCAAAGATTTTAGTGTTGAATCTAATGTGCTGCGATTATTTATATAATTGAAGCTTTAAAATCGACCTCAATAAAAAGGCTTTGAATATTAGGATTGTGAAAGCCAATTTCAAACTGTGAAACAATTTCAATCTAATCCAATCCAGATAATACGTTTTGTACAGAAACAAATTGTGATATCTAATGATTGATAATGACAATAAACAAGAATAGGTCAATGATTTTATCTTGTAGAACAGGCACAAAGAAATAAATCTGATTCGTAATTAATATTATATCTAAAATGATAGGCCACAACAGGACTTGTCTTGAAGTCTTAGTCTTGCTGTGATAAATCATGAATTAACGAGATATTGAACCAACTTAATTTAACTCAACCCAGAAGATACGTTAGGATGAGAATAGGTATAGATGACTTTATTTTATTTATGGATACGGGTACCCACCTCTAATGGGATGAGTACGGGAGATAGGATGAGGGTATGGGGGCGGGTATTGGGGGTTAAGATTAAATCCCAGCCCCATACCCGTACCCGCCCCGCTTATAATTATCCTTACAAAAATATAATTTATTACATCTAAATATGTATATTTTTAGTGTTTTAATATTTTAGTTTGTTATATGAGTTTAGGTTATAGATTCCTATAATATGGACTTTTTTTAATTTTAGTTTCACTTTCTGTTATATTAGTGATTATATTGATAAATATTATGAGAACTTGTTTTTAAGTTTTTTTATTCTTAATGGGTAAATGGGTAAGATATGGGAATGGCAACTCCAGTGAAAATTATCCGCTCCACACACGCATTAAATAAGGTAGTATGGTGGTGGGTATGGGGATAAAAAGGAAGATATGGGAGAAGTATGCCACCCTTATTGTCCCGTCCCATTGTCATCCTTAAGAACATGTTTCGTTAATTAACATACGCTTAGTCTCATTTCAAAGTCTCTAAATTTTTCCTCCATGATCAAGACAGAAGTTCTCATCGTTTGTTTTTTCAAATTCGAGTTACAAGGATCTAAGATGAATTGGTCATTGATGCTGTTTTTTTTTTTATTTTTTATTTTTAATTCTCAATCTTTTCATTTATCATCTCTCTTGTTCTATCTTTTTCATAAAGTTGTGTTAAGCACGATATGATTATAATGAAAAGTAAATTCCTTGACAAAGGAACACGGCCCAATTTTCCTCTATGCATTTAATGAAAGTCTTGATGAGTTGAACCTGCAAATGATGAATAAATTGAGTAGTTTTTCAATTAAAGAACATTAATATATTTTAGTAATTTGTTTGCCCTGCCTCCGTTCTTTTAGCTAGGGAAGGGATTCAAAAAGATGAGAAACTAACATTGTCAGTCAATATTAAAATATATTTTAGAAATTATTAACTTTCTACAATTGTATTAAAAATATATTGTTATGAATTTAATTTTTAACAGTGATAAATACCTATAAGGAGAGAAGACCTCTATAATAGCCAGAGAAGATAAGGTGAAATAAAAATATTGACAAGCTCCGAAATTTCGACTCTATCTCTATTTTGATTTATTTGAAATATAAAATTTTAAATATGATTGTTTAGAAAAAAAAATTTAAACAATTATATAATTGTTATAATTAAAAGAATTCAGAAGAAAAATATGCTTCTAAACTAACAGAAAGTTGGTCAAGAAAACAGAGGACCTACAAATATAACCTCTTCTAATTGAATTGAAGATTTCTTATCAATCGGTTAAATCATCTGGATCACCTTGATCAGAACCTATAAGAAGAGGACTTTATTGTAATGCCGTGAGAAGACCTCTCTCTCTCTCCCTATTTTGATTTATTTGAGATTTTAAATTTTAAATATGATAATTTGAAAACCAAAATTGAGTGAAATTTGACATTTTTTAAAACAACTATATAAATGTAATAATTAAAAGAATTTAGGCGAAAAATGCACCTCTAAACTGACATTATTCGTTTGTGCTTCATATGATAATTCATGGTTTTTCATTTAATTACACTACAAAAATCTCTTATATGTATCGAGAAGATTCATAAATAACTAGGATGATGCAAAATTTTGTCTATTTGAATTTTGGTTATTTCAATATCTACTTTTAGAAAAAAAAAAAATATGTGTGGAATTCCAAATACAAATGACATTGACTAATGAGCAATGACGAAGTTTATTTCATTCTTTTCTCGCTTTTTGGTATTACTCAGAAAATCATGAACCACTTGATTACTGACACTTGAAAAATATAAGCCAAATTGCATTGGAATTTGGAAGTGGGCAAAGGTTTGATTAAAAAGAAAATGTCCAGCCCAAACATTAGTTGTAGAATTCCAAATGCAGGACATAATAATATCATTCACTAGTGAGCGTTGAGTATGAATATTTCTTTCTTTCTTTCTTTTTTGTAGCTCATGGACCACTTGAAAATTGACAATTGGAAAATGTTAGCCAACTTGCATTGGAAATGGACAAGTTCAGACGAAGAAGAAAATGTCCAGCCCAATAAATAAGTTAAACAAGTAATGGGATTCATTCGCGTTACCTCACAAATGTTCTTTATGATTTATTTGGTGGGATCCACACGAGACTATTTGTGCGTGAGTATCTAGATACAATCCTTTTTAATATTGATCCCTAATATAATTCTTGTTAATTACAGAATATACATCTTTTGTCTCAATAGAAATACTTTGACTTGGTATTCCTTTTCAGTTTCTTTTTCGATATAAATTTGTCCATAAGTATGTAAAATGTCTGAGAAGTTACAATCATCAAGATAACTTTTTGAAATTTTATAAATATTAGTGTAGAAAGGTCTAAGTTTTTAGATGTCACAATATGGCACATCCAATCACCAATTAACTATAAAACGTATGATAATAATTTGTTTTGTAATTATGAATTTACCAAATTAGGGGTGTCTTATATGAAATGTTTTAGCAATGCATATTTCTCTATTTATCTTTTTTTTTTGGGTGTATTTATATATTTTCTTATTTTCAGAGCATTGCATCTTCCTCTCTCCTTGGAGGTCTTTCGTAGCAATCCTAAGGCGATTGAAAACTTTTGAATATGCGTTGCTCATTGTCGCAAGATTGTAATTTGTTTTTTCACATGTTAACATAAAAAATAAATATCAGGAATATTAGTTTTGTTGTAATACAGATACAATTAATATCACAAAAGATAAATTAAATATATAATACAAAAAAAGAGAAAAAAAGAAAATGAGAGAATTTTCTTATTATTCATGATCTCATTATTGTTGTGTACATATAAATTTACAATAATGGAATTCAGAAAGAGACCACTAGACAATCAATTATTATTAAATATGATTTAACTGAAAAAACTAACTAAAAATTTTAAATAAAAATTTACATTACTTGTTTCAATTATTTTTAGAATTTTTTGTTTTATTTAATTATTTAGTTTTAATATTATTTGAGATACTAAATTTTGAATATGATTACTTAAAAATCAAAATTTGGAGTGAAATTTTTTGTTTTTTTAAAACAAGTATAAAAATGTAATAATTAAAAGAATTTCAGCAAAAATACACCTCTAAACTAACATTATTCATTTGTACTTCACATGATTATTCGCGATTATGAAACGAGAAGATTCATAAGTAACGAGGATGTTGTAAATTTTATTATTGTTTAACACCTACACAGAATAGAGATTAAAACCAACAAATTCACATTATAAGAGCCAACAAGGAGAAGCTAGATGTAGATAAATATCCAAACCACAAGCCTCTTCTGTTTACACTAATAAGGAATCGGAGTCAATGCCTTCAACAATTTAATAGAATTTCGAGTCACGTAATATGTCTTGACACGAGTTGGAGCCTGTTTGTAGGCCCTTTTATTGTCGTTTTGCGTCATTTTTCGAGGAGATTATTGACATTTTCATTTTTGTTGCATGTATAAAACTCATCTGTAGTGATTTTCTCTTTCACTGCAAGCATTTGGAGAAGAAAATGCTGCTAATGAAGCTTCATCATGTGGTTCCTATATTTATTATCTTCATAATGTGGTTCCTATATTGTTTTACTTTGTCCAATTTCAAAGATTTTAGTGTTGAATCTAATGTGCTGCGATTATTTATATAATTGAAGCTTTAAAATCGACCTCTATAAAAAGGCTTTGAATATTAGGATTGTGAAAGCCAATTTCAAACTGTGAAAACCCAGAGAATACGTTTTGTACAGAAACAAATTGTGATATCTAATGATTGATAATGACAATAAACAAGAATGGGTCAATGATTTTATCTTGTAGAACAGCAACAAAGAAATAAATCTGATTCGTAATTAACATTATATCTAAAACGATAGGCCACAACAGGACTTGTCTTGAAGTCTTAGTCTTGCTGTGATAAATCATGAATTGACGAGATATTGAACCAACTTAATTTAACTCAATCCAGAAGATACGTTAGGATGAGAACAGGTATGGATGACTTTATTTTATTTATGGATACGGGTACCCACCTCTAATGGGATGAGTACGGGAGATAGGATGAGGGTATGGGGCGGGTATTGGGGGTTAAGATTAAATCCCAGTCCCATACCCGTACCCGCCCCGCTTATATTCATCCTTATAAAAATATAATTTATTATATCTAAATGTATTTTTAGTATTTTAATATTTTTGTTTGTTATATGAGTTTAGGTTATAGATTCTTATAATATGGACTTTTTTTATTTTAGTTTCATTTTCAGTTATATTAGTGATCATGTTGATAAATATTATGAAAACTTGTTTTTAAGTTTTTTTATTCTTAATGGGTAAATGGGTAAGATATGTGTATGGCAACCCCAGTGGGAATTACCCGCTCCACACACGCATTAAATAAGGTGATATGGTGGTGGGTATGGGGGATAAAAAGGAAGATATGGGGGAAGTGTGCCACCCTTGTCCCGTCCCATTGTCATTCTTAAGAACATGCTTCGTTAATTAACATACGCTTAGTCTCATTTCAAAGTCCCTAAAATTTTCCTCCATGATCAAGACAGAAGTTCTCATCGTTTATTTTTTCAAATTCGAGTTACAAGGATCTAAGATGAATTGAGCATTGATGCTGTTTTTTTTTTTTTTTTAATTCTCAATCTCTTCATTTATCATCTCTCTTGTTTTATCTTTTTCATGAAGTCGCATTAAGCACTATATGATTATAATGAAAAGTAAATTCCTTGACAAAGGAACACGGCCCAATTTTCCTCTATGCATTTAATGAAAGTCTTGAGTGACAATCTTCATGAGTTGAACCTGCAAATGATGAATAAATTGAGTAGTTTTTCAATTAAAGAACATTAATATATTTTAGTAATTTGTTTGCCCTGCCTCCGTTCTTTTAGCTAGGGAAGGGATTCAAAAAGATGAGAAACTAACATTGTCAGTCAATATTAAACTATATTTTAGAAATTATTAACTTTCGACAATTGTGTTAAAAATATATTGTTATGAATTTAATTTTTAACAAAGATCAATACCTATAAGGAGAGAAGACCTCTATAATAGCCAGAGAAGATAAGGTGAAATAAAAATATTGACAAGCTCCGAAATTTCGACTCTATCTCTATTTTGATTTATTTGAAATATAAAATTTTAAATATGATTGTTTAGAAAAAAAAATTTTAAACAATTATATAATTGTTATAATTAAAAGAATTGAGAGGAAAAATATGCCTCTAAACTAATAGAAAGTTGGTCAAGAAAACAGAGGACCTACAAATATAACCTCTTCTAATTGATTTGAAGATTTCTTATCAATCGGTTAAATCATCTGGACCACCTTGATCAGAACCTATAAGAAGAGGACTTTATTGTAATGCCGTGAGAAGACCTCTCTCTCTCTATCTCTATTTTGATTTATTTGAGATTTTAAATTTTAAATATGATAATTTGAAAACCAAAATTGAGTGAAATTTGACATTTTTTAAAACAACTATATAAATGTAATAATTAAAAGAATTTAGGCGAAAAATGCACCTCTAAACTGACATTATTCGTTTGTGCTTCATATGATAATTCGTGGTTTTTCATTTAATTACACTACAAAAATCTCTTATATGTATGGAGAAGATTCATAAATAACGAGGATGATGTAAAATTCTAATTTCTTTTCTTATTATTATTATTATTATTATTTTTATAATTCTTATCAAGTAGGTCTAACGAAACTAATATATTCTAATATTGACTTATTCCAAATGGGGTTAAATCATGGACCACCTAATTTTCGACATTTGGAAAAAAAGTAAAGCATCTCTGTCTACTTCAATTTTGGTCATTTCATGTCTACTTTAACAACAAAAAATGACATTAGTTGTGGAATTCCACGTACAAGACATAAAAATAACATTCACGAGTGAGCGATGAGAAAGATTTCTTTCTTTCTTTTCGGTGGCTCATGGACTGCTTGAAAACTAACATTTGGAAAATGTAAGCTAACTTGCATTGGAAATGGGCAAGTTCAGACGAAGAAGAAAATGTCCAATCCAATGAATAAGTTACATAAATAATAGGATTCATTCCTGTTACATTATAAATGATCTGTCCTATCTACTTAATGGGACCTACATGAGACTATCTGTGCACAAATACTGAGATACAATCCTTTTTAATTTAACATTGGTCCCTTCAAGAATTCATGTTAAATACAAAATATATATATTTTGTATCAGTAAAAATATTTTAACTTGGTATTTCTTCTAACTTTTTTTTTCTATAAATATATATAAATGTATAAATGTCTGAGAAGTTATAATCATCAAGATAACTTTAGAAATTTTGTGCATGATGGCTGGAATATATTAGTGGAAAGGTTTACTTTATGCATGTCACAAGATGGCTCATCCAATCACTAATTCGTTTTCTAATTATGAATTTGACAATCAGGGGCTCTTATAGGATATGTTTTTAGCAATGCATATTTCTCCAAAGATCTGTCTTTTTAATATATATGTCGTTATGTATTTTCAGATTTTCAGAGCATTGCATCTTCCTCTATCCTAGGAGGTCTTTCATAGTCATAATCCTAAGGTGATTGAAAAAATTTTGATTATGCATTGCTCATATAATTCTAAGAGAAATAGGAAAGGATTCTCATTGGAATCCAGGAGACATATTTTCTTCTCACTATTTTTTAAAATTCAAGTGCCACATGTAGATTGTAGTCAAATATATATGGACAAATTTACTTGACTCATTGATCATTAAACTTGATCAAATAAACCTAATTCCCTGAATTTATTATTTAATCAAGAAAGGAAGATGAGAAAAGTATACAAACAAAATAACCAAAGTCTAAAGTTACAAAAGAGAATTTCAATTAACTTTTATTAAATAAATTTTTCTTTCAATCGGTCCTGACATGATCCCAACATAGTAATTTAACAACATAATCATAGTATAAAAACATCTTAAAAATCCACTGAACGTATAAATTAATTAAATTCCTAATATATTAGAACTCTGTTATACATATGAATAAATTAAAAATGTTTGTCTATTGTAGTTTATTGTTCGTTTCCTTTCATCTTTGACATGAGAAGCCAATGTATGTATGACTGTTGTCCTACGTTTTTTTTTTTTCCCCCTAAAAGTATATAATTGAGCTATGGTTTTTATTTACCTATTGTAGTTTGTGATACTGTCTTGTAAATATAAGTATATTTATATTTATGCTTGAGTTAAACAAATTACATGGAGTATAGTTGAATTTTTGTAAATTGAAGTATTTCCTTCAAACAAACCAAAAAAAAAAATTATATGTATTTGAAAATGAGGTACATTCATGAATTTTGCTTGCTAAAAAACATTATAATATAGCATGTCAACTTTTTTTTTTTTGGTAATTGATTTTCAATTAATTCGGAAATCAAAAAAATAAATAAATCTTCTAAATTTGATCAATATTAAAAAAAAATAAAATTAAAAAACTGTTGTTTTTCCGCTCAAATCAAATTTGAAGTTGGTCTACATGGTAAAGGTGATTAACACAAATCGAAGGTTGGATTGGACAAATTATAGCACTACCATTAAGGAAAAATTTTGTAAAAAATAAAAATAAAAAATGAAAAACCCAAGTGATCCAACAATTAATACTTGGTAGATTTGTTTTTTGCGAAAGAAACGATATCCATGATCTCTATGCATTCAAACAGCGAATATACATTTACATATATATATATATATATATACATACATACATGTGTATCAATTTATATGGACAATCCCACATTCTCACATTAAAATTCGGTTTTTTCTTCTAGAAGGTTTTTGAATTTCTTGGAAATTTATATAGAATCTTTCCCACAAAACATCATAGCTAGTGAAAATGACCTTATACTTAGACCGACATAGCAAACAATGTTTGTCACGAAATAAGTTTTAAAATATGGTTTAAAAAATAACAATAAGTCTAACGGAATATGCTTTATTGTTTTTACTGTATTTTTCCACGTATTCATATATCTCGATTAATTTTTCTTTCATTAAATATTCTAAATACCTTGTGATCATATATACTCCTCTTAGATTGTTTGCTATAAATATGCATTGTCGCATAGCATGTCATTCCACACAACATTAAGAATACATTCTCTTTTTAACTTCTCACGGAAATCATGACGATGGTGTTCCTTGCATGGTTGGGTTTCCTTTTCTTCTTCCTTATTACTTCCCCATTCAACTCTTCATCTGCTCTTCCTTCTTCTCACTTTCCTTCTCATCTTCCACTGTGCCATCCCCATGAAAGCTCTGCTTTGCTCCACTTCAAGAACTCTCTTTCCATAATAAACGATACTTTTTTTTTCTTTTCTTGTTCTTATGGGTATGGAATTACTAAGCCTAATAGTACAGTGTCCTGGAATATGAGCAGGGACTGTTGCACATGGAGTGGAGTCACATGTGATGAGGTCTCCGGTCATGTCATTAGGCTTGATCTTGGCTGCAGTGGGCTTCAGGGCATCATCCATTCCAACAACAGTTTGTTCCTCCTCACTCATCTCCGATCACTTGTTCTCTTTTGGAATCAACTTGATGGTTCCCAAATTTCACCCCACTTTGGTAGGTTTTCAAGTATGATTCACCTTGACCTTTCTGACTCTGGCTTCACAGGCCAACTCCCTCTTGAGTTCTCTTACTTGTCTAGTTTGGTTACACTTTATCTTCATTGGAACTCTGATTTGAGACTAGAGACAACTAGTTTGAAACGAATTGTTGCAAACTTAACTAGTCTTAAAGAATTGAGATTGAGTGGTGTCAACATGTCTTTTGCCTCACCTATTTCCTTTATGAATCTGTCAACTTCTTTGACATCTCTTGATCTTAGTAACAGCGGACTAATGGGAGAGTTTCCAGAAAATATTTTTCACCTTCCAAGACTTCAGAAGCTCGATTTAAGTTACAATGAGAATCTCAGTGGTTCATTTCCTCAATATAATTGGAGTAGCCAATTGAGAAATTTGAATCTTTCTGGAACTGGATTTTTGATAGATTTACCTTATCTTACCAAAACTTTGAAGTCTTTGAATACTCTATTTCTCAAAAACTGCAAGTTGAGAGGATTGTCTCTTGCACTTCTTGGCAACTTAACACAAATCACATCCTTAGACCTCTCTTTTACTAACGTTGGTGGTCAAATCCCACGGTCCTTTCTTAATCTAGAGAAATTGACTCATTTAGATCTTTCTAGTAATAATTTAATAGGTCAGCTCCCTGACATTTGCAACAACTCCACAAAAACAACTTTTTCGTGTGATTTTTCAAAACGGTCCTTTCTTAATCTAGATAAATTGGGTTCTGTTCCCTTGAATTTGAAAGCCTTGTCCTTGCATAATAACTTACTTAATGGGACGATACCTACTTGGTTATATTCCCTACCATATTTACAGGATCTAGATCGAAGTAGCAACCAATTCACTGGTCACATTGACGAATTCCAATATTCTTCTTTGGTTACTCTTAGTTTAGAATCTAACAAACTACAGGGCTTTATTCCACGATCGATTTTTCAGCAAGTGAATCTTGTGTATTTATATCTTTTATCAAATAACTTGAGTGGATCCACTTGGTTAGACCAATTTTCAAAATTAAAAAATCTCAACTCTGTTGGTCTTTCTTTTAATAGCATATCAAGGGATTCCATCAACTCCATCATATCTGCTTTGCCCAATTCCCTTCAATACTTGCATTTGTCTTCGTGCAACATCAGTGAGTTCCCACTCTCTTTAAGAAGCTTTGAAAATTTAGAAGCCTTGGACCTTTCCAACAACCAAATTGAAGGGATTGTTCCCCCATGGTTTTGGAACGTTGGGAAGCATTCATTGTGGTTTCTAAATATTTCTCACAATCTCTTAACACATATGGAGCAAATTCCTTGGAAAGAACTAGAACATATTGACCTAAGCTCCAACCGGCTTCAAGGTCATCTTCCAATTCCACCACCTTCAACTTTTCTGTTTTCAATCTCAAACAATCAACTCGTTGGAGAGATACCTTCTTTGTTTTGTGACCTTTTTGGTATCGACACGCTTGATTTGTCAAACAACAATTTGATTGGGAGCATTCCTCCATGCTCTGGACTCCCAAGAGTAACAACGGGATGTGGATTCAGGATCGTGAACCTTCATGGGAACCAGTTGGAAGGGTCACTGCCCCTTTTTTTGCAAAACTGTGAATATTTGGAAATTTCAGATGTTGGGAACAACAAGCTTAATGGATCCTTTCCCCATTTTTTGGCATCTCTTCCAAAGCTTCAAGTTCTTATCCTGAGATCTAATAGATTTCATGGTCCAATAAGCAATCTAGAGGTGAGATTCCCCTTCCAAACGTTAAGAATCATGGACCTGTCCAACAATGAATTCACAGGTCTTTTACCGGCAGAATATTTTCAGAATTTTATGGCCATGATGGATGCTCATTCAGATGTTTTGGAATACATGGGAGAATATCCAGGAGGTGGCACCTATTATTCTGTGACAATGTCAGTCAAAGGAAACTTCCTTGAGCTTCCAAAAATCCAAAAAATGTTCATGACCATTGACATGTCAAGCAATAACTTCACAGGAGAGATTCCGAAGGTGATTGGAAAGCTCAATTCACTCAAAGGACTGAATTTTTCTCACAACAAGTTGTGCGGTTTCATTCCTCCATCGTTGGCAATCTTGAGCAATCTTGAATGGTTAGATCTCTCCTCAAACAGGCTTTCTGGTCATATTCCATCGCAATTAGCGGAAGATTTGAATCAACTTGCAGAATTAAATCTTTCCAACAATAGACTAGAAGGACCAATACCTCACGGGAAGCAATTTGAAACATTCAAAAGCGATTCATATGGTGGAAACCTGGGATTATGTGGATTCCCTCTTCCCAAATCATGTGCCAATGATGAAGCACAACAAGACCAAGGTGATGATGATGATGGAGAGCACAAGAGTGGAATGACTGAATGGAAGGTGGTGATGATGGGATATGGAAGCGGGCTGGTGATCGGAATCTCTGTGGGATACATGGTGCTTTTCAGCAGAAGCTTCGATCTTTGGTTCTTCAAAAGATTTGGAGAAGGACGACGTCGTAGAACCAGCACTTGCTCAAGAGGGAGGAGAAGGTCAAACTAGCAAGCAGAGGAAAACAGAGTCTCTTGACAAGTCTAGAAGAGTAAGTTTGTAATGATTTTGCAGTTATAAATACTTGTTTGCTTATAAGAACCAAACATTATCCGCAACATAACTATTTCCTTTCTCTTGTGGCAGGAAGATGCATGAAAAGTAGTGTCGATGATCAAATTGGCATGGATTGAGGCATGACTCTGATGAAGCCACTATCTTTTCGTTTAGTTAATTTCTTGTTCCATAAATCTGTATTAAGAGTGCTAAATAAATTGTAATGCTTATTGAGGATTTGATCGTAAGAAATTCTGATGTTATAAAGTTTGTATTTTAGTTCTTATTCAATTGAATTGTCATCTATGCTTTTGTTTGCATTTGCGTGCTTTGATGTGTTTTTTTCAACTTATTTGAACCAAAAGAATTTCTGTTTTCTCATAATTGTCACTATGAGGACATTTTATATGTGTGTTCATTGCCTTCAGCTTCATGCATTCAGATTTCATTTCATATGCATATAAGAACTTGTCATTATTTTGGAAACAAACATATGCATAAAAAGAATTAAAGAATTTTCCTCCACAAAGATATAAGAATTTTTTTTTTTTTTTTTTTTATCAGATAGAGAAAGATTATGAATATGGATTGTATAAACGCTATAAAACGCCTTCATATATGGAGCTCTGATTTTCTTCAATCCAATTGCTCAAACACAAGACAAGTCATGTAGGCGTATTCCTTTTTATTTTTTAAGCTTAAACAAATGATTAATTTTTGAAAAATTGAGTCGGATGGCATATTTTGGTCACCTAATATAATAGTGATTGAACTTTTATTTATTAAGCAAAATAACTATTTGTATTTTTCTTTTTCTAAATTTAATCGATCAATGATTAACTTGAAAATTGATGATTTATGTTATGATTAATCAAAAGTTGACTACTGTTAATTACTGATTTGTCAAATCAACAATGTTAAGTGTCTATTACTAAGTGATCAATAATTAATTAGCCCAATTTGATTAAATCAACTTTAACCTTATTTTGTAAACATCTTAGATTCCCATTTTTTTTCTTTCTTTTTGTAATTTTTTTATTTGTTAATTCTCCATTCTTTATAAAAAGTAAAATTATTTTTATAATTAATCTTTTTGACGTTTATGTATCTAAAAAAGAAATATGGATATATTTCAAATCAATATCTCTAGTTTGAATATCTATATAGATAACCATATAATAATGTGTGTGTGTATATATATATATATATATATGTATACGTATATAGGTGTTGTATGGCATGAACATGAAAACACCACAAGCCAGGTCCATTGGCCCAGCTGTGGGCTGAAAGCCCACGGCCAGGGGAAGCCTAACAGGCTGGCCATG
This sequence comes from Ficus hirta, assembly GCA_038430175.1. Lineage (NCBI taxonomy): Eukaryota > Viridiplantae > Streptophyta > Magnoliopsida > Rosales > Moraceae > Ficus > Ficus hirta. The sequence goes on along the minus strand of CM076585.1, from coordinate 40,183,296 downwards.
TTGCATCAACCGAAAAAAAGAGAGAAAAAAATAAGTAAATAAATTTAAAAAAAAAAAAGAAAAATAAAGTAAATATATTAATTAATGGAGAATCTTTTGACATGGAGATTACTGAGAAAGGTAAACACTCCAAATAAATAAATAAACTTTAACCACTCTTTTACATTACCCATTTTGAGAAAATGAACCATCACCTGAATTGTAACAATTGAGCCTAAAAAATGTGAAAAATTCTTCATTTCCTACCTCTAGCTTCAGCTGATTATAACAACCCCAAAAATAATTAGTTATCAAATTTTAAACCCAATTAACTGCCTATAAAAGGGGTGTGGTAGTATGAACACCACTTTTGTTTTTTCGCTCTCTTTTCAATAAAAGAAAGCCTTTTCTCTTCTCGAACACATTGAGTCCGAATTTTAACGAGCAAAAACACCAAGAAATCTCTTCTATAACCTTTTTTTTCAACTTTCAAATCATTAAGCTTCAAGAGAAGATCGTTATCTCATCGGTTTTTAAGATAAAACACTAGTATATCACTAGTTTTCAAGATTAAAGTTTTAGTTTTTAAACTTGTGATGAAATATGTTTATTTTCCAACTTCTAGTTCCTCATCACAAGAGTTCATGAAAGCCTCCAAGCCCTCAAAAGAGCCACAAACTCCATCAACAGCACTAACGTATACATTTTTCCACAAACTAGCAAGTTTTATATGTGTGTTCATTGCCTTCAGCTTCATGCATTCAGATTTCATTTCATATGCATATAAGATCTTGTCATTATTTTGGAAACAAACATATGCATAAAAAGAATTAAAGAATTTTCCTCCACAAAGATATAAGATTTTTTTTTTTTTTTTTTTTTTTAAGATAGAGAATGATTATGAATATGGATTGTATAAACGCTACAAAAGACCATCATATATGGAGCTCTGGTTTTCTTCAATCCAATTGCTCAAACACAAGACAAGTCATGTAGGCGTATTCCTTTTTGTTTTTTAAGCTTAAACAAATGATTAATTTTTGAAAAATTGAGTCGAATGGCATATTTTGATCACCTAATCTAATAGTGATTGAACTTTTATTTATTAAGCAAAATAACCATTTGTATTTTTTTTTATTTTATAGATTTGATCAATCAGTGATTAACTTGAAAATTGATTATTTATGTTATGATCAATCAATAGTTGACTTCTGTTAATTACTAATTTATCAAATCAACAATATTAAGTGTCAATCACTAATTGACCAATAATTAATAAGCCCAATTTGATTAAATCAACTTTACCAAATAATTCCCTTTTTTTTTCTCTTTTTTGTAATTTCTTTATTTGTTAATTCTTCATTCTTTATGAAAAGTAAAATTGTTTTTATAATTATTATTTTAGATGTTTATATAAATAAAAAAAATATGGACATATTTCAAATTAATATCTCTAATTTGAATATTCATGTAAATAACCACAATAATAAATAGAATATAATACACATATATGTGTATGGCATGAACATGAAAACACCACAAGCCAGGCCTATTGGGTCCAGCTGTGGGCTGAAAGCCCACGGCCTGGGGAAGCCTAACAGGCTGGCCGTGTGGCATCAGCCGAAAAAAAGAGAGAGAAAAAATTAGTAAATAAATAAAAATAAAAATAAAAAAAGAAAATAAAGTAAATATATTACTTGATGGAGAATCTATAAACACTCTAAATAAAAATAAAAAAATAAAAAAACTTTAACCACTCTTTTACATTATCCATTTTGAGAAAACGAACCATCACCTAAATTGTAACAATGGAGCCTAAAAATTGTGAAAAACCATCACTCTTTTCCTTTCATACCACTAGCTTCAGCTGATAATAATAACGTAAAAATAATTATTTTTCAAATTTTAAACCCAATTTTAACTGCCTAAAAAGGGGGTGTGGTAGTATGAACTCCACTTTTATTTCTTCACTCTCTTTTCACTAAAAGAAAGCTTTTTCTCTTCCCAAACACATTGAATCCGAGTTTTAACAAGCAAAAACACCAAGAAATCTCTTCCATAACCTTTTTTCTCAACTTTCAAATCATTAAGCTTCAAGAAAAGATCGTCACCTCATCGGTTTTCGAGGTAAAACACTAGTATACCATTAGTTTTCAAGATTAAAGTTTTAGTTTTGAAACTTGTGATGAAATATGTTTATTTTCCAACTTCTAGTTCCTCATTACAAGAGTTCAAGAAAGCCTCCAAGCCCTCAAAAGAGCCACAAACTCCATCAACAACACTAACGTATACATTTTTCTACAAACTAGCAAGTTTCAAAAGTTTCGAGGGTTTTCTTGAAAAATGACTATGAAGAAAATAAAAATCTTAGCATGATGATAAAAATAAAAACATGGTCTTGTTCCTTTGTTATTATTGTGGCATGTGTATTTTATGGGATTAAAATGGTTTAACTTATCAAAAAATGAAAAAGTTTTGATAAGAATATGATTTTTGTGAGTTTCTTGACTTTGTGGTATGAAATATGTGTTATGGCATGAAAATATTTGGGTATGACATGTTTATTTGCTGTGAATATTCTATGTTGACAGCTTGGAATCTGGAGAAAGGATTTTTAAGGCTTAAATAATGATAGAATGAAGTTGAAGTTCATATCTATAGTACAAAATAAATATGAAAATGATATTTTTAGTGAGAATTTCACTAAACTCATGAAGGACAGAATGTTTCTCTCAGCATAAGCTATCATGTAATGTAACCTCTAGTCAAAAATTATTAAGTGGGAAAACTGATGTTTTTGCCCTCAGAGGGTAAAATGGTATTTTCATAAGGCTAGGAATGTCGGTTGAATCCGAGACTTCACAGTCGAGACTAAGGGACTAAAATGTGCTATATGTTAAACTTGCATGAGAAATGGGCATAAAATGACGCAAAATACCCTTTAGGGTCAAAATGTAAATACAAAAAGTTTAAGGTAAAAAGTGAAATTTATGAAAATTAAATTGGGATTTCAAGTGAATAACGTTTTGGAGTGCTTAATGGGAACAAGCTAATCCATTATAGGGGCTAAAATATTAAAATAAATAAAAAGGAGGTCAAATTGTAAAATTGGCAAACCTGACATGAAGGCAGTGTTTTTCCTAATTTAAAGACAGTGTGCTTAGCCAATTAAGTTGGGTAATTAATATGGTTAAGTTTTGGTTTAATATTGGGTCATTAAAAGACAAGTAAGGGACTTAAATATAAAGAATTTTGGTAAGTGTGGTTGAAAATATAAATAAGGTATAGTAGTTTGGATAGTTTTTAATGCTGCTAACATGCTATTAGGGCCTTGAGATGTGTCAAGTTTAAATGGGCCTTATTGGATCTGATGGTAGAATGAAAGACAAAATATTAATTAATGATTAATATGTTCAAAGTAAAATAATGGGCCAGTTAGGCCCAATTTAATTTCCATAAAAAACAGAAGAGGCCCAATGGATAGGTAGTAACCTTGGTTCCCATGGTCACCTTATAGGTCCAATGAAAGACAAAATAGAATAGATATTAACGGATAAAATAAGTAATCGTTTAATTAATTAATTATAATAATAATAATAATTAATCGTTTAATAATTTTTATTATTTCAAGAAAATTCAAGAGAATTAATTTAATATTATCTCTCAATTAATTAATAATTAGTTAATTATCCACAAATTAACATTAAATTTTATTAATTAATTATTATTTCACTAATTAATAATTAATTAATTATAGATTGATAATTTTATAATTAAAAATGTTATTTAATTAATTATTAATTAATAATTTTACTTGATTAATTATTAATCAAGTTAATTAATAATTAATTTAGTAAATAATGATTTAAATATGAGCAAGGTTTAATATCCTAACAATCGTCAAGTAAGGAATGTAATAATTAAGTAATCAATTTATGAAAAAATTATTTTCCTTAAGGATTAAAATACGTAAATAAAAAATATATAATTAATTATTAACTAGAAGCAAGAAATTTTATAAGACACTTGCTAAGAACAAAGAATAATTTTAAGAATACACTTTAACCGTTGGGTATCAGTCTAAATTAGGACATCAAAAAGACAAAGAGGTTGAGCCGGACACGAATCACGAGAAACTTCAACTTCAATATTCTTTGTAAGTACATGACCCACCTACAGTGTGGATTGTATGTTGTTATGTTTGATGTGTATTCTGTATTTACATGACTGTTATGCTATATTGCCATGATTTATGTTTATTTATACGATTTATAAGACATGGCACATTTTGTGTTCATTCTATGAATTAAGGACTCATGATTGAGCAACAAGTGAAAGATTAAGATGTGTCGTACTAACCTCTATTAGAGAAAGGTCTTCATGAACTATTTTGATTATGATCTTGGGTGTTAGCGGTTGGATCACTCCCCCGTCTTTCTTAAATAAGGTTGCACCCACCCGGTACGTACATAAAGGCCCAAAAGTACGTTAAGAATAAGTATGTCAAGAATAATAAGTTAAAAATAAAAGGATAAACATAAATTGTCATATATCTTCATTCATGCATTGTGTGATTTATGTTAGTACTTATTGAGTTTAATCTCACATATTTTTATGTTCCCATTGTACGTAATCCGACATGACAACAAAAGGAGATTTTCATAGCATTTAAAAAACGCTATCATAAGTATTTCATAACATTTTACTAAAACGCTTATTAAAATTTTGTCTCTATAATAGCACTTTTTTGGTGCTCTATTTGACCATTAAGCCGTGTTTTTTTGATACAATGTTTGCCTTCATGTAGCGTTTTTCTGGTGTAATGTTTGGCTTCATGTAGTATTTTTCTGGTGCAATGTTTTTCTTTATGTAGCATTTTTCTGGTGCTATGTTCGGCAGCAAGGCACAACTTTCATAAACCTTAAAAATTGCTATTTTGATATTTTTCAAATGACATATTAAAGCATTCCCCATCTCAATTATTAATCCTTATTTTTAAATAGACAATTAAATAATTTCAATGATTATTTTATTGGTACAAGTACAAAATCATTCTTAAGAACATATTACATATATGGAGACACATAGCTATTCCAGGCACTTATAAAGTTTAAAATTCACAACATAGTATATAATTCATCAAAAGAAAAGCAACAATGGTTTAGTTACAGAATATCCTAAAAGAAGTAATTCAACAAAAGCCGGGGAAAAACACTTCTTATCGAGTCTTCCAAGGAAATTGTGCAGTCAACCAAAAGCCTTCAGGCATGCTTGTCTTCTATATATCAACGGTTCACATCTTTCTCTAGTCTCCAAGTTGTATCTTCTATCAATTGTTTAAACATTCTCACCCCTTCCTACACAAGCATGGGACATAAGTTTATTTGCATATATGTTAGTGATAATTATAAACGTTACATGAAGCTACCAAAGGTCCAAATTGCAAATCATATAATTTTTTGTTTTACTCACACTTTCTCAGCATTCTATACAATTAGAGAGCTAATAACTTCTTCAATTTATCTCCAAAAATGCAATAGGCTTTCTTGCAAACTAGGAGAGAGAGATGTAAATTTGAACTTTTGGATTCAAAACATGCGCAAGTGTACATTTATTTATTTTTTATAATTTATTTACGCCAAAAGTCCAACCTTTATGCCAATCTCAAGGGAACCAATTTCATCATCCCAATGTATCAATTATGCATCGATTTTGCACCATTAAAAGAAGGTTCGTCTTTATCTAACCTTTCTACCAAGTTCATTACATGCATATTGCAAGAACAAAACCAACTGATGGATACGCATACAATTGAATATATAAGTGCTCCAAGGACCTTAAGTAACATAAACAAGTGTCTAGAAACCTTAAGTTATTAAACAAGTGGTCAGTAGCTTCACAAAAGAACTAGAGATATTGGTTAACTTACTGAATCTGTGTGGAGAGTGGAGAGTGGAGAGTTTCCAAAATATTGTTTGTCTCCTGGATGATTCAACAGAACATATCACTATTCTCACAAGAGAAAGGATATAAAAAATAGAAAATAGGACTAAATGAGGCTTCATAGAAACCTTGTTACCAAATCAAATGTTATATGTTTGTCTAGGATCTTGGCGAAGGAAGAGCTTCAAGATCAATTCACCTTTACAAATACAAGATAATTATACGTTAGTCCGGTCATAATCGTCTAATTGTTTCGTAGTGAGTTTTTTTATCTTCCATGATCAGCTTTTCGTCCTTTAACAAAATCTTGGTCCTAATAGGGTAGCTCTGCTGCAATATGCTAAACAATGAAAATGATTGGTCTGCATCAAACATCAATATTCATTCTTCAAGTTCAGATTTTGCACTGTTTATTAGACAAACGATCTGATTTTTCATGTTTGAATTACCAAAACTTCAAGAATCTACTAAAGATGGGTTTTTCTTGTCACATTTTTTCACTTTCTGGTTGTATCCAGAAGCTTATATCTAATATTCACTAAATAAATTTTATGTTTATAGCGTTTAAGAAAAAGATGATGAAAATTACGATCAACTTTGTTAAAAAGATTAAAGTTTATTTCTTTGAATTTTTTGTGACTTTTTATTCAATAACAAATAAAAATTTTCATTTCACTTAATTATTTCTAGAAGAATATATCACTTCAGTAGTTCTCTTCTAGTTAATCAATGCAAATGAAACATGCAATGATGCACATAAAAAACAAACAAAGACGAAAATCCAGTCTATATACTGAATATTAAACTCTCTTTTCATAACTCAATTGCCAAATGCTAATCACAAATAGTGTTAGCAAACTCAGATCAAAGTTTTCCTAATTTTTCTGTTTGTTATGGCTCTATTTCCAATTAAATAATTGATGCATAAATGAAAGAACAAATAATTGAACAAAATAACCAAAAAAAAAAAAAGTACGCATTATAGTACTTCCAACAAATCGTCCAAGGCAGCAACCAATTGATATGCGAGAGTTCTGGCCAGCAAAGGTGTCATCACTTGACGAATTCCATCCCGTGAATGATCGCACGATGATGTTCCGCCAAACAGTGCAACAAAGCGCCAGTCAGAGTTCAATTCGGCTTCATGTTAAATACATAAGACATATATTTCGTCTTACTAGAAATACTTTAATTTGGTATTAATCTTCATACTTTTTCACATTTATATATATAAATATATCTAATAATCTACTTACTTTATACAAAAGGATGAAAGCACTTAGTAACAGTGCCACGTGGTGTGTCCAATACCCATCATGTGATAAATTTTTTTTTTTCATTTTTTAAAGATTAAAAGTTTAGTTTTTTTTTTAATTTTTAGAAATTTAGTTTTTTTTTAATTTTTTTAAAAAAAATCATCTCAACTCCAAATAAAATATCTCAAAAACTCTGTCTCTAAAAATCCCCTAAACGGGCCCCAAGACTTGAGTGATTTTTATATTTTGAGGTATTTACTACTGTGAGTATGTTCAAATACGAGATATTATTATTATGAGAATTTTATGAATGTATTACATTTATATAGGTATTTTAAAATTTTCCAAACTACGTTTTCGTAAGCGTGTTTTAAAATTATCACAAAGGAAAACAAATCTTATGTACAAAAACAAAATGTCCAATTTTGAAACACAAGTAATATCAACTATGATAATTAGTCAAAACAAGTAATTATCACGTTTCAACGGTTCGATAATACGGGATGGCACAAATTTCTTTATCAATGCTGTTTTTGCAAACCATAATATGTTATTTCTTTCAATTCCAAATTATTTTTGGATTAATTGTTACTAAATATTGCTAAGTCTGAAATAAATCCTGGTAGAAGTTCAAAATTTTCAAGTTGTGGACCAGAATAAGTTGATGGTACAACTGAATCATTTCGAAGGGGAAAAAAAAGAAGACACAAAAAAAAAAAAAAAAAAAAAAAAAAAAAAAAAAAAAGAGCTAGGTTAATGGTGATTTATAAGCTGGCATACACCAATATTTGTTTGTCTCGTTGCGTAGGCTTCGACTCATGTGATTTAACTCTTCCCCCCCTTTGCCGTGGTTTTATTGTCGATTCTATACACGGTTTAGCCTTTCCAAATTATGTAATACCATGTCGGACCTTTTCCTATTAACTATAAATATGCATATAGATCGCATAGTCTGTCATTACACACAAACTATTCCCCCAAATATATATGTATATATATATATATATATAGACATATATATGTATTAGAAATGGCAATAATCATTTTCGGGAAGGGATTTGAGTACTTTTCATTTTCGTGCTACATTTGTACATGTAGTTTGTTAATGGACAAGTCAAAATTGTACATTCAAATAACGTTAAGATAACCAAACCTATTAAATTTATATTAAAGGCCAAACGTTGAATAAGTATATATTTTAAGAAGTTATTACTTATTAGAAGTAATTAATTATATGACGACGTACCAAAGAAGATAATTAAAATAGTAATAGTTGGTTGTTATTTGGTTGTTGTTGTTTGAAATTTGGAAAAAAAAAAAAAAAAAAATTCAACTCGTAAGTGATCTCATCTGGTGAGGTCTACTATTTATAAGAGATCTAGACTTAATCTCGTTGGATTAAAGAAGAGTCCTCTTAAAATATTATTACTTGTATCTTACATATTGTTTTTCGGGATACAGCCCGTCATTTTTCAAAATTCTTATCTTTTCGATCAATAACATCTTTTTACCTTCTCATTGTCGCTCTCCAAAATTTATGTCGATCGTTTATGGTTGTTGTTCTTTTTCTACTACTAAGATAGCTTAAAATACTTGGTTTACATAGTTTTTTGACAATTGGTTTGTATAGTTTGGTGTTGGATATTTATGTGAAAAGAAGTGATGGCCATTAGTTGATTTTTTCTTTTTCAAGGATCCTTTAGTTGTTTATTATTACATATATCTCAAAAAACAAAAACAAAAACAAAAACAAGAACAAAAAAAAAAAAAAGAAAAAAGAAAAAAAAAACAGAAAAACGAAAGAAAGAAAGAAAGAAAGAAGTGGGGTTGTCGATTGTTGATTGAATTTGGTGATTATAGCAAGTAATCACGTTCCCTGTTTATATATAAATATTGCTCCACATTAAATGAAAAAGTCTCTCATTGGAAGCTATAAAAGGGGAATCAATTAATATAATTGAAAATTATCTAAGTGCAATTAATGGATCGATCACTGCCTATATGTTGATTTGTCGTCAACTTTTGTAATCCGATATAAATTTGTTGCTTTAAATATTATCTAATCAAGACATGAGATGAGAAAAACATGTTCAAAGACCAAAGACTTTGGGGCAAAATGTGAAACATTCCTAACATTGTGTACTTAATTAACTTTTAATCACAACACAGGCAAGCATCATTAGCATAAAAAATTTTAAAACCATTCTGCATTAATAACTTTTGCAATCATAATGGCTGCTTTTGTTTAAATTTATGTTCTCTTTTTTTCCAATCAAAGTCTAAAGTATCGTGATATAAAGTCAAGATATAGTTAAATATATATGTGTATATAAGTGGAAGACGAAAAAAAGAGAGTTGTCTTTCTTGGAACCTGCGTAGTGAGCCGAATTGCATTGGAATTTGGAAGTGGGAAAGGTCTAATGAAAAATAAAATGTCCAGCCCAAAAATTAAGTTAGATCCCTGTATTTTGTCGCACTAGAAAGGCCTAGACTTGCCGTCCGTTTTGGACCATTTCTTCTATTTAATTTGGAGTGGTCTTTAAATATACATATTTGGCAGTAAAATGTTTGTGATGTCATTTAAACTATATGAAATGATCCATTTAGTAATTTAAAAAGAAAAATAAAATGTTACCCGTCCTAGTAAATTTAACTTCATTTGAATATATATGCAGAAGTGATATTGTTAAAAACAATTCTCTCTATTCTATTTAAACTCAAAACACCAAAAACTTTTGTTTAAAATGTGATTGAGATGAACTATTTTTCTCTTGGTTCAGAGAGAAAAGAGGAATAAAATCCTATACATATACCCTATCATAAATTGTCATGAATATTGAGGTTTTGTATGATTTATTAATTTTTTTTTATAATATTTATCCAAATTTACACATAGTCAAATGTTCTCTTCACTTGCATATTTTGAGGTTACTTATTTGTTTTTATGTTCTTTGAAGATTTAAGTATAACTACCTATCGCTAGTGTAACATACTTTTTAAGTACTGTTTAGATCCAAGTCAATTACAGATCTTATGATATCTCTTGTATTGTAAAATCTTTTGACCCAATTAACTAAGAGCTAGTCAATAGTCAAGGTATTATGGAAGCAAGAGATTGAGTATACTTTTATACTTGTCACTCTAAATTTTAAAGTTTAGAATTTAAAATATTGTGAAATTAGATACTAATATAGTTGGTTTTGATCATTTTATTGAGATATTAAATTTTAAATATGAATACTTAAAAATCAAATTTTAAAGTGGAAATTGGACTCTTTTTAAAACTGTTATAAAAATGTAATAATTAAAAAAATTTCATGAGTAAAAATACACATCTAAACTAACATTATTGGTTTGTGCTTCACATGATATTATTCGTGGTTTAGTTTTTAGTTACACTATTAAAATCTCTTATATGTGATGATAAGGTTCCATAATACCGAGATTTATGCTAAAACATTTTTAATTTTTTTCTTCTTATCAATTTTTAAATCATTACCATTCTTGCTAAGTGGGTCCAACGAAGCTAATAATGTATTTTAATATTTGACTAATAATGTAAGCTAATACATAACGAACCACCCCATTTCCCGTATTTGGAAAAAGGTGAGCCAACTAATTTGTCTACTTCAATTTTTGTCATTTCATGTCTATTTTTACAAGGGAAAAAAAAGGGGAGAGAAAGTTGTAGAATTCCAAATACAAGATTACTGTATGCGAGTATCGGGATCTAATCCTTTTCAAGTTATAGTGATCTTTAATAGAATTCATGTTAAACACAGAACACACATATTTCGTCAAGAGTTTGACTTGGTATTCCTTTTTACTTTTTTCATGTAATAAAGTTGTCAATATATATGTAAATGTCTGAGAAGTTACAATCATCTAAAGAACTTTGAAAATTTTATATGGGATGGACGGAATAGATTAGTGTGCAAACACTTTTTGCATGTTACAATATGGCACATCCAATTGTCACCAATTATCATCAATTAATTATAGAACGTATTGTTATGGTTTGTTTTGTTATTATGAATTTAGCAAATTAGGGGCGTCTAATATGAAATGTTTTAGCAACTCATATTTTTCTATATATCTTTATTTTTCTTTTTTGTATTTATGTATTTGTTGATTTTCAGATCATTGCATCTTCCTCTCTCCTAGCAAACATAGCCGGGACCCACAAAGACTCTATTTTGACTCTCGAAAGTCCTCTTTAGAGAGTAACCATCTAGAAGTTTTGCCATAAGAAGACCTCCGGATACTCTTCTTCTGCACGGCACACCGGTAGACAAGTTACTAAAGACTTCGATGCAAAATCTGCAACATATCTAGTACTTTCTATGCTCCTAATCAATTTTCTAATTTGTCATTGTTTTTGCAAACCACGTTATTTCTTTGTTTAAGGGATTGGTCATAAGTGGAAGACCAATTCCAAGATGACTTCCTACGGCATATGCATGAACATGAAGACCTTGTAAAGAGCAATAATATTAAAGCGATCGACAATTGCATAAAATTTGCGATGTGGCTGCCCCCGGGGAACGTTCAATTAGGGACTAGCTAGGATACTATGGTCCAATTGTTCATTAAAAAAAAAAATCAAATCAAATCAGGTTGAATAATAGCAACCATAAAGGAAACTTACAGGAATTATGGTCCATTCAATATTCGGTTTGGAAAAAATTATTGAACATAATTCAAAGCTTCCTTTTTTTTCTTTTTTTTTTAGTGTTTTATCTAAAAAAAATTTAAAATTTACATTTCAAAACTATGTTTCAAATAGATCCATAGAAACAGTTCAGCATTTTCTTCTTCTCCTGGCCTGCAATAACTTTAAAAACCAAAAAGAAGAATCGAACAGACGAAAGCAACAGTTTTATTCCAAAAAGTTAATAGATTTGGCTTTTTTCTAGTACTTTTTATGTGCTCTCTTTGTGTTGCTCAGCACAAAAAGTAACATATTTACGCGTGGTGCGTCGGAGTCTGTGTTCGAAACAGAGCCACTACGACGTTTATCAACATTTTCTCCAATGACTTTAAAAACCCAAAAAAAAAAAAAAAGAGAAAAAAAAAAAAACCAATAGACAAAAGCAAACATTAAGTATATATTTGGTGTTAAGGTTTGGATTGTAGAATTTAGATTTAAATTAATTGTGCGTTTATTGAGGCATTTAAATTGTTGGAATTAAAAACCATAAAAAAAATGTGTTTAGGGAAAAAAAATTTAATATGAATCTTGTTTTATTTATCTCGAAATTCACTGTAATTTTTTTAAAAATTGATTCCCACTGAAAGTATTTACATCAAATAATGTAATTTGTTCTACTTAAGTTTTTTTTTTTAATTTTAAAAATAAATTTGTTCTACTTAAGATTAATAATTTGTTCTAATAATTTTTTTTTATTATTGCTACAGGTGTAAATGTTCTAGTGCACAAAGCTGTAATATTAATCTGTATGAATTAAAGATAGACATATATTATATGTATTATATACTAAAGAAAAAAATGGAAAGGACAAATAGGGACAGTAACCAAAAGAAACAATTATATAAACAACTAACTCGGAGACGTGTCAAGTGAAGGGGAGGCTAGATCAGTAAACAACAAAAAAGAAAAAGAAAAATAAAAGGAAAAGGAGAAGGAAAAGGAAAAGGAAAAAGCAGAACCAAATGGGAGACGTGTCAAGTGGAGGAGTTTGTCGTCTTGCAAAGACGTAGAGACGACTTGATAGAGTTAAATACCAGCACATTAGCTGGCATTTGCATACAATAATCACCATTTAAGCTGCCAAGAAGATAATGGCTTCAATGTCCTTCTCCCTTCTGTTTCTACTTCTCCTCTTTATATTCCTTTTCTCTCCATTTCCTTCCTTTTCTTCTACGCAGTGCCGTCCTGACGAGCACTCTGCTTTGCTCCAACTTCGGAGTTCTTTCTCCCCTGTTGATCCCTCTCTTGCCAACTGTTTCAGATATGACGAAAGCGTAACCACCTATCCGTGGATTATGTCCTCTTGGAACAAGAACACAAATTGTTGCAAATGGGATGGAGTCACGTGTGACAACCTTACGGGGCACGTGATCGGCCTTGATTTTTTTTGCAGGAGGCTTAACGGCACTATTCACCCCAACAGCTGCATTTTCTCCCGCCGCCATCTCCAGAGTCTTTACCTTTCTTACAATGCCGAACTCAGAATAGGAGCAGCTGCGTTCAAAGCGCTCGCTATGAACTTAAACAACTTGAGAGAACTCAGCCTGTCCCGCGGTGACTTGTCGACGGTGCCTCTTGTCTCATTGATGAACTTGTCATCTTCACTAACATCTCTTGATCTCAATTCTAGTCAGTTGCGTGGGGAGCTTCCGAAGAACATTTTCCAGTCACACAAACTCTAGAGCCTTGATTTAGGAGGTAACCATCTTAGTGGCCCGATTCCAAGGTCCTCTTTAAATATTGAATCACCCATTTACTTGGATCTTTCATTCATCTATTACATTGGTCAACTTCTTGAAGTTTTCATATGACTCTTTCAAATATCCTCCTGCTAGCTTTCCTCAAATCTACACTCATTATATTTGTCAAGTAACTTACTCAACGGAACTATACCTTCATGGATATTTGAACTACCATATTTGGTCAGCTTAGTTATCGGCCTTAACTCTCTTACTGGTGAGATTCGCAATTTCCATAGTACTTCATTGCAAGACCTCTATTTGGGTGGAAATAAACTACATGGTGTCATTCCGAGATCAATATTTCAGCAGGTGAAACTCCAACATTTAGATCTTTCATCAAATAATTTTACTGTTAATGTTGAGTTAGAAGACCTTTCAATGTTAAAAGAGCTAGACACTCTTGATCTCTCATATAACAATGTATCATGGTATTTCAACAGCTCCAAAAACTATACCTTAAACAATCTTTCAAATTTGGTTTTATCTTCTTGCAACTTGATTGAATTCCCTCTTTTTCTTAAGTCTATGCAACGTTTAGGAGGCCTAGACCTTTCCAATAACCAATTACATGGAACTGTTCCTAAATGGTTGTGGGAAGTGGGTAAAGATTCATTCACCTCTTTGGATCTTTCAAACAATATTTAGAACCACTTCCGTGGAATAACATGCAAACTCTCAATCTTAGCTTCAACTTGTTTTCAGGGCCTCTTCCTGTTTCCTCATCACCTAGTTTAAATTAGTTTTCAGCCTCAAAAAATAAATTTGTTGGAGAAATCCCACTTTCTATTTGCAATATGACATCCCTTGATTGGCTTGACTTGTCTAATAACAACTTGAGTGGAAATCTTCCCCCATGCTTTGGAAATCTTATAAGTAGCGGTCTCTTGGTATTAGATTTGCGGAACAATAGGTTCGACGGAATGATTCCTCCATCTTTTCCGAAAGGAAACTCCTTGAGGACTTTGAACCTCAAAGGAAATCAATTGGAAGGTTCACTGCCCCAATCATTGCTCAATTGTGAAAACTTGGAATTACTAGACATCGGTGACAAGAAGATAAATGGATCATTTCCCCAGTGGTTGGGATGTAATAACCCGAATTTTTATGACTCTAGATTTCCTTTAAATGAGGAAAACTTAAGTCTAGATCATGTTTGGAATAGAATATCGGTATAAGTTTGAGTTCTCGGTTTATTAGCTACGAGACTCAACGATGGATTACTGAGCCTAGTATAAGGCATTTTAAGGAAAATGGCGTGATGAAATTTCATGATTCCATGTTGGTCAAAGTTTGACCAAGAAAGTCAAAGTTGACCAAAAACAGTCAGGGTATGACTGTACAGTAATAGGATAAGCGGTATGAGAAATATACTGCAAAAATTATCTTTTTGGACAAGATAGCTAGAATAAGCTATGAAACCACCCTAGAAAAATCAAGCACACTAAGTTGGATATCAAAGTCCTAATGACTTTCAGAAATAAGAAGAAAATTTTTACAGTCCATTTTTACTCAGATAAATTTTGGACTGCAGTCAAGCAAAACAGTACTGAATTGTACTATGTATTAGTGAACACAGTATTAGAAATATCTGTGTTGGATTTAAATTGGACTGCTTTTTCAAAAAAGTAGCCAAACGAGGCCTTAGGATGACATCACCTACCTTTTGATTTATGACATCATCCCATTTTTGATTTATGACATCATAATTCCATGAACCAAGCCTTGAATGACAAGTGTCTTGTTCTAGAAGAAAAATTTTTCTTGTTCTCCAAGCATATGGCCGGCCACCTAGCATGCCTTTTTGGCAAATTTTCAAAAATTTAGGGGTCAAAATGCAATTCTTAAAAGTTTCCCTTTTGCCTATAAATAGGGGTGACCTTTATTCATTTTATTCAAAAATTTGGGGAGGTTCTTGCCAATTTTCTTCTTGAAAATCAGCAGCCAAGGAAGAGAGAAAGAGGTGAGAAAAATCAAAATTTTCCTAAGCCAAGCCTAGGTTAGTGTTCGGTTTGCAAGGGGAAGCTAAGGGGAGAGTTTCAGAAATTTTTCCAGCCCTTTTCTAGGCTTGCTGCCGAATTATTGAGGGCAGGGAAACCAAGAGAGAAACCGAAAATTTTAAGGGGAAAAGTTAGGGTCAATTCGGGTTTGATTCAATCAACCGAAAACAAGATCAAAAACAAGTTTTGAGACCATTTTTGGTCTAGGGCAGCCACTGTTTTGAGCAAGGGAAAGTAGTTGAAAAACTGCAATTTTTGGTGTTACAAGGGTGGTGTGGCCAAGCCTTAGGTGAAGGACAAATCTTGAGGCCAAACCAAAATTTTTGGGTTCCTAACTAGGTGGAAGCCGTAGGCAAGGGAGGAAGGGGAGTTGCAATTTTCAAACCCTAACTTTGATCTAAGGTAACTTCCTTGAGCCCTAATCCTTCCATTGAGTTCAATTTGGAATTTTATTTGTATTTCAAGTTGGTTTTGTAAGGACATAAGTCCATTCTAATTTCTTGCCCTAGTTTAGTTAGTATGTGCTTGATTAGGTGATTAAGGGTGGATGGTTTGATTATGAACTTGCATAGTTATATGCTTATGTTGGCATGTTAGGTGTTTGATTAATTGCTAGGGTTTTTGTGCTTAATATGTGATGATGATGAATGTCCCCAATCTGCCCTAGTATTGGTGAATGATAATTTTGTGCTAGGTTGCTAGAATTTAATTAGTATGCTTGTTAGGTTTTGTACAACCGAAATCATGCAACTTAGTTGATCCAATATCAATTAGATTTGCATGGTGATGTTAGAAATTGTGATTAAAGAAAATTTATGCTAAAAAACCGCTGCATGTGTGTATTAGATCTCCCGCTAGTTCGGTTGAGGTAGTTTGCGCGAAATAGGACGTAAACCGGACTTAACAACCGAAACTGCCAATTCGGATTCCAAACTGGCCAGTTTCGGGAAAGTGGAAATTTAAGGCTTTTAGAGGCCGAATTAGAGGAAACTTAAAACATGAAAGTTGTTCAGAAGGGTTTTTCCTAGGGGGCAACGTGGACAGTTTTCCAAATTGAGGCTCCAATGGCCTCTGTTTTTACAGAAAACCGAGACTAGTCTGCCCAGACCTAGTTTACACGACCAGTCAGTTTCAAATTAAAACTGACAAGAATACATGCAGAACTGGATTTTTCTCAAAACACGAAAGTTTTAGGATTTTTCGAGAGCTACAACTTTCATGAAGACAACTTTTCCAAACTCGGAATGGATCTTTAAACTGACACGGTTTTATAAAGACTGTGCAGGGAACAGGAAATTCCTGCACAGGATTTTCTAAAAACAGTTCGGAAAAATTGTATCTTTCCCCAAAACCACTGTTTTGACTAGGGAAACTGTTCCAAAGGCAGTTTTCAACAGTTAATAATTTTTACAAACCTTTCTCAAAGAATTACAATTTTTCAAAGTTAAACTAGGGTTTTTGTAAGAAATAAACAAAGAGAACCAAGTTTTTCCAAAGCAAAGAGAAAAACAAGTTTTTGAATTCAAAAGTTATCTTTCTTTCGGTAACAAGATAATGATGGACGGTGACCGGGAAGGATACCCGAGTTACTGGACGGGGCCCAGAATCCAAGGTTGACTTAGGATAATTGAACTAAGTTTGGTTACCTCGAGGGTTACTCAAGATAACCCAACAATGTGTTAAGATTGGGTTTGGATCTAAAACCCAAAAGATTATGGATAGATAACCAGGCATAGGCCAAGGTTAGGATGATAACCTAACCCTATTCATGTATGATTGAGATTAATACCCAAGGTTACCTTAAGTAACCAAGTAAGCTATCATAAGTATAGGGGGGACATATAACTAAAATTATGAATGGGTGTTGGTTAGGTCACCAGCATCTTGAGGTTATAATTATGAAGCCTTATGCTATGTCCTTTGACATAACAGGAGATAGCCTGTTGTTATGCCTCAGCTTGGAGTCGCATGAAATAGGACACAGCTAACCAAGTAAGTACAACTTCGCCTACAGCATAGGCCCTTTATTGTTACTTGCCTAATGTGATGGTATGTTATGGCATGTGATGATATGTTATGGCGTGTAATGTTATGGTATGTTATGTCATGTGATATTATGGTATGATATGTTATGGTATGTTATGAATGAGGTTATGTTATGTTATATGTTGTAATATTGTGACATCATGAAGCATGTTCACTAATGTTAAACCACCTGGTAAGAACAAGACAAGTAAGATGTTGTGTCGTACCGACTTGCCACAAAGGCGGGTTTAAATGGTATGGTTCATGGTTTAAGTTGGATTGGATGGCTACCTAAACTACTCCATGTTAAACTTTGTGTTTCATGGTTTGAGTTAAAACGGACTGCCGCCTTCAACCATTCCTTGGCTATGTACCACGGTACGAGCACACATGATAAGTAAAGGAATAGAACTAAGCTAAGTTATGAATCCATATTTGATCCATAAGAGGTCATAATTGGTTCATGCATAATGATATGTGTTTTGCGTCGCGGATGTAACAGTTGTACTTGCTGAGCGAAAGCTCACGTCTTACGTCTATGCTGTAGGTAAGCAACCTGCCAGCAATCTCTGATGCAATACTGTGGAAGGCTGGTGCTGCGGACTGTGAAATGTGGGATGGACACTGCCACGGATTTTAAAAAAATATATATATACTCTATAAAATATGTTGTAATGAAAAAGGGTTTTCATATTTTCATGATGTTTTAAATATGAATGACAAAGTTTATGAATGTATGGCAAGCAAGTTGCCTCTTGTGGTACCAATCCGCATTAAGTCGGGTTTGGTCTACAATTTGATTTCGATGGCCTTCAAGGAGGGTTTGAAAGTTCGGTACTCGAGTAAGTACCCATCAGTAAGTATGAGTTTGAGGATGAAGTTCAAGTTGAAAGTTTTAAAATAAAGTTTAAAAGAAAAAAAAATTTCTCCCAAATTTTCCGCAAGTTTAAGTTCAGTATGTAAGTAAGGTGACGACCCGGCGTGGGAAGTCGGGGCGTTACAGTTTGGTATCAGAGCAGAGTTCCTGCCATCCAATTTCACAGTTCTGCTGCCAGCGCCACAGTTTTGTAAGTTTGTTTTCTTACTTTGTTTTATAAGATTATTATAATAATATGTACCTGGTGTTAAATTTGGGTCGGACTAAAGAGGACCACGAGGCTCCGTAGACATTCCGAGGAATGGAGGAGAAGCTTCGCATCATCAATAAGACTCAAGGAGAGGATACACGATATGGAGACCCTCCTCAGATTATGTCATGCAGGGACGTATCTTCAGGATATGCTTGCCAGTCGAGCCGACGTCTAGTCAAGGAAGCTCGTGCAAGGAGCCTTGGCCAAGAGGATCTTGAGAGGAGATTCCTAAATGGATTTCTTGACGACAGCAAGGATCGCCCATGTATTACCGCGATATCAAGATGTACTAGGATATGTACATGAGACGATACGTCAGCTATGTTGCAGCCTGACATGCTTATCCGAACGAGTTTATGGGCTTTTATTGCCAGTAAATCAGAGTCGCACAGTGGAAGCATGATGGATAAACTAAGCTTACGATATGATGATCGCTAGAATAGCAATAAGAAATGAGTAGGCTCTAAGATTAGATAGCCTATCGCCTCATTTTGGGTATAGTGATCTTTCCATTTACGGAGTTGGATTGAGATTATGGAAGTTAAGTTTCCTGATTGTGAAACTTTTGCTCCATAAGAGAAATATTGGACATGGGGAAGATTTTGAGGATGCCTTAGTTTGGGGGTAACAAATAAGCAATATGCTACCAACAACAATTTATTAGGCTATGATTTTTTTATGATAAGAATGATGATTATGAGATTTGATGATATGAAGTTAACGAGGTTAAGGTCGATGGCACCAACCCTGAAGTCGACATATAATGGATGATTAAGGTCGACTGTAGACAACCATTTAAGTAATGAAAATTATGAGATGATGATTGGGAGTTTTAGATATTCCTTAGAACTATGATTATGCCTTTGAGCTTTAAAAGAAATGCTAAAGGCAAGAAGAACGTTTCTACTAGCTAACAAGCAGCTAGTTGATACAAGGATACCTTTCATTGCATCACTTGAGCAGTAATATGTTTCAATAATACTATTTATTATTGATTTTCATGATTGAATTGGAAAAGATTCCAAAAAGTATCTTAAATGTAAGAACATATTAAGATACATAAAAAGACAAGTAACAGTAAGGTGTTGTACCAACCTCCCGTGATCGTGGAGGCTACATGTTTCAGTTGTGATCTTGACCGTCCGTGATCGTGAAGGGTCAAGACTATAAGACCTTTCGTAAAATCGCAAAGGCTTATAAAATTCCCAGAACTGTTAGGGACCTTGCAAACCCTAGCTTTGTCTGGAGGCTGCGCGCATTTGGTACGTACACTATGGGCCCACATGTTAAGACAAGATAATAAAACACAAAATGCTTTTCAAATATGAAAAAGCTATGTGATATGATATGTTTTTAAAGTATGGAAAAGTTATATATATGCTTTTCAAACATGGCAAGTTATATAATATACTTGCTCAGTTTTTCATGTAAATAGTTCTTGTGATGCAATATGAAAGGAAAGTATGATGGTATGAAATGAAAGCATGAGAATATGAGGAATGAATTATGATGATGTAGAAAGAAGATTATGGTTCTATATAAAAGACATGATCCCATTAGGATATTAGAATGGGAACATGAACAAGTTATTCAATCCATAGTAACTTGTTATGGATTGATGGTGGATTTGAAGAAAAGCCACTCAGGATTATTCGAATTTTCGAGGACGAAAATCTTTTAAGGAGGGTAGGATGTAATAACCCGAATTTTTATGACTCTAGATTTCCTTTAAATGAGGAAAACTTAAGTCTAGATCATGTTTGGAATAGAATATCGGTATAAGTTTGAGTTCTCGGTTTATTAGCTACGAGACTCAACGATGGATTACTGAGCCTAGTATAAGGCATTTTAAGGAAAATGGCGTGATGAAATTTCATGATTCCATGTTGGTCAAAGTTTGACCAAGAAAGTCAAAGTTGACCAAAAACAGTCAGGGTATGACTGTACAGTAATAGGATAAGCGGTATGAGAAATATACTGCAAAAATTATCTTTTTGGACAAGATAGCTAGAATAAGCTATGAAACCACCCTAGAAAAATCAAGCACACTAAGTTGGATATCAAAGTCCTAATGACTTTCAGAAATAAGAAGAAAATTTTTACAGTCCATTTTTACTCAGATAAATTTTGGACTGCAGTCAAGCAAAACAGTACTGAATTGTACTATGTATTAGTGAACACAGTATTAGAAATATCTGTGTTGGATTTAAATTGGACTGCTTT
The DNA here is from genome assembly GCA_038430175.1 of Ficus hirta. Classification (NCBI taxonomy): domain Eukaryota; kingdom Viridiplantae; phylum Streptophyta; class Magnoliopsida; order Rosales; family Moraceae; genus Ficus; species Ficus hirta. Next base: position 40,162,290 of record CM076585.1, on the reverse strand, counting down.
TTCAAAAAAGTAGCCAAACGAGGCCTTAGGATGACATCACCTACCTTTTGATTTATGACATCATCCCATTTTTGATTTATGACATCATAATTCCATGAACCAAGCCTTGAATGACAAGTGTCTTGTTCTAGAAGAAAAATTTTTCTTGTTCTCCAAGCATATGGCCGGCCACCTAGCATGCCTTTTTGGCAAATTTTCAAAAATTTAGGGGTCAAAATGCAATTCTTAAAAGTTTCCCTTTTGCCTATAAATAGGGGTGACCTTTATTCATTTTATTCAAAAATTTGGGGAGGTTCTTGCCAATTTTCTTCTTGAAAATCAGCAGCCAAGGAAGAGAGAAAGAGGTGAGAAAAATCAAAATTTTCCTAAGCCAAGCCTAGGTTAGTGTTCGGTTTGCAAGGGGAAGCTAAGGGGAGAGTTTCAGAAATTTTTCCAGCCCTTTTCTAGGCTTGCTGCCGAATTATTGAGGGCAGGGAAACCAAGAGAGAAACCGAAAATTTTAAGGGGAAAAGTTAGGGTCAATTCGGGTTTGATTCAATCAACCGAAAACAAGATCAAAAACAAGTTTTGAGACCATTTTTGGTCTAGGGCAGCCACTGTTTTGAGCAAGGGCAAGTAGTTGAAAAACTGCAATTTTTGGTGTTACAAGGGTGGTGTGGCCAAGCCTTAGGTGAAGGACAAATCTTGAGGCCAAACCAAAATTTTTGGGTTCCTAACTAGGTGGAAGCCGTAGGCAAGGGAGGAAGGGGAGTTGCAATTTTCAAACCCTAACTTTGATCTAAGGTAACTTCCTTGAGCCCTAATCCTTCCATTGAGTTCAATTTGGAATTTTATTTGTATTTCAAGTTGGTTTTGTAAGGACATAAGTCCATTCTAATTTCTTGCCCTAGTTTAGTTAGTATGTGCTTGATTAGGTGATTAAGGGTGGATGGTTTGATTATGAACTTGCATAGTTATATGCTTATGTTGGCATGTTAGGTGTTTGATTAATTGCTAGGGTTTTTGTGCTTAATATGTGATGATGATGAATGTCCCCAATCTGCCCTAGTATTGGTGAATGATAATTTTGTGCTAGGTTGCTAGAATTTAATTAGTATGCTTGTTAGGTTTTGTACAACCGAAATCATGCAACTTAGTTGATCCAATATCAATTAGATTTGCATGGTGATGTTAGAAATTGTGATTAAAGAAAATTTATGCTAAAAAACCGCTGCATGTGTGTATTAGATCTCCCGCTAGTTCGGTTGAGGTAGTTTGCGCGAAATAGGACGTAAACCGGACTTAACAACCGAAACTGCCAATTCGGATTCCAAACTGGCCAGTTTCGGGAAAGTGGAAATTTAAGGCTTTTAGAGGCCGAATTAGAGGAAACTTAAAACATGAAAGTTGTTCAGAAGGGTTTTTCCTAGGGGGCAACGTGGACAGTTTTCCAAATTGAGGCTCCAATGGCCTCTGTTTTTACAGAAAACCGAGACTAGTCTGCCCAGACCTAGTTTACACGACCAGTCAGTTTCAAATTAAAACTGACAAGAATACATGCAGAACTGGATTTTTCTCAAAACACGAAAGTTTTAGGATTTTTCGAGAGCTACAACTTTCATGAAGACAACTTTTCCAAACTCGGAATGGATCTTTAAACTGACACGGTTTTATAAAGACTGTGCAGGGAACAGGAAATTCCTGCACAGGATTTTCTAAAAACAGTTCGGAAAAATTGTATCTTTCCCCAAAACCACTGTTTTGACTAGGGAAACTGTTCCAAAGGCAGTTTTCAACAGTTAATAATTTTTACAAACCTTTCTCAAAGAATTACAATTTTTCAAAGTTAAACTAGGGTTTTTGTAAGAAATAAACAAAGAGAACCAAGTTTTTCCAAAGCAAAGAGAAAAACAAGTTTTTGAATTCAAAAGTTATCTTTCTTTCGGTAACAAGATAATGATGGACGGTGACCGGGAAGGATACCCGAGTTACTGGACGGGGCCCAGAATCCAAGGTTGACTTAGGATAATTGAACTAAGTTTGGTTACCTCGAGGGTTACTCAAGATAACCCAACAATGTGTTAAGATTGGGTTTGGATCTAAAACCCAAAAGATTATGGATAGATAACCAGGCATAGGCCAAGGTTAGGATGATAACCTAACCCTATTCATGTATGATTGAGATTAATACCCAAGGTTACCTTAAGTAACCAAGTAAGCTATCATAAGTATAGGGGGGACATATAACTAAAATTATGAATGGGTGTTGGTTAGGTCACCAGCATCTTGAGGTTATAATTATGAAGCCTTATGCTATGTCCTTTGACATAACAGGAGATAGCCTGTTGTTATGCCTCAGCTTGGAGTCGCATGAAATAGGACACAGCTAACCAAGTAAGTACAACTTCGCCTACAGCATAGGCCCTTTATTGTTACTTGCCTAATGTGATGGTATGTTATGGCATGTGATGATATGTTATGGCGTGTAATGTTATGGTATGTTATGTCATGTGATATTATGGTATGATATGTTATGGTATGTTATGAATGAGGTTATGTTATGTTATATGTTGTAATATTGTGACATCATGAAGCATGTTCACTAATGTTAAACCACCTGGTAAGAACAAGACAAGTAAGATGTTGTGTCGTACCGACTTGCCACAAAGGCGGGTTTAAATGGTATGGTTCATGGTTTAAGTTGGATTGGATGGCTACCTAAACTACTCCATGTTAAACTTTGTGTTTCATGGTTTGAGTTAAAACGGACTGCCGCCTTCAACCATTCCTTGGCTATGTACCACGGTACGAGCACACATGATAAGTAAAGGAATAGAACTAAGCTAAGTTATGAATCCATATTTGATCCATAAGAGGTCATAATTGGTTCATGCATAATGATATGTGTTTTGCGTCGCGGATGTAACAGTTGTACTTGCTGAGCGAAAGCTCACGTCTTACGTCTATGCTGTAGGTAAGCAACCTGCCAGCAATCTCTGATGCAATACTGTGGAAGGCTGGTGCTGCGGACTGTGAAATGTGGGATGGACACTGCCACGGATTTTAAAAAAATATATATATACTCTATAAAATATGTTGTAATGAAAAAGGGTTTTCATATTTTCATGATGTTTTAAATATGAATGACAAAGTTTATGAATGTATGGCAAGCAAGTTGCCTCTTGTGGTACCAATCCGCATTAAGTCGGGTTTGGTCTACAATTTGATTTCGATGGCCTTCAAGGAGGGTTTGAAAGTTCGGTACTCGAGTAAGTACCCATCAGTAAGTATGAGTTTGAGGATGAAGTTCAAGTTGAAAGTTTTAAAATAAAGTTTAAAAGAAAAAAAAATTTCTCCCAAATTTTCCGCAAGTTTAAGTTCAGTATGTAAGTAAGGTGACGACCCGGCGTGGGAAGTCGGGGCGTTACATGGAGTCACTTTCAAAGCTTCAAGTTCTCATCTTGAGATCAAATAGATTCTCTGGTCCAATAAGCAATCCTAAGGTAAGATTTCCCTTCCAAAAGCTGAGAATCATGAACCTCTCCAACAATGAATTCACAGGTCATTTACCAACTAAATATTTGGAGAATTTTACGGCCATGATGGATGCACATATGGATCACCTAGAATACATGGGATCGGCGGGAGGATATTATCAAGACTCTGTGGTGCTTGTGATAAAAGGATTTGAGATTCAGCTGGAAAAAATCCTTACCATCTTCACCACCATTGATTTCTCTAGGAATCATTTTCAAGGAGAGATCCCAATGTCACTTGGGAACCTCAAATCTCTCAACGGTCTCAATTTTTCTCACAATAAGCTAACTGGTCAGATTCCACCGGCGTTGGGAAACTTGAGTAACCTTGAATGGTTAGACCTCTCCTCAAACAAGCTTTTTGGAAACATACCACTGCAATTGGCTGCCAATTTGAATCAACTTGAAATCTTAAGTCTTTCAAGCAACGAGTTGGAGGGACAAATACCTCGCGGAACTCAATTCAATACATTCAGTAATGATTCATACAGTGGAAACCCGGAATTATGTGGATTTCCACTATCTAAATTATGCAGCAATGATGAGGCACAACAAAACGATCAAGATGATGATGATGGAGATAACAAGAGTGCAATGATTGAATGGAAGGTGGTGATGATGGGATATGGAAGCGGACTAGTGATCGGAATATCTGTTGGATACATGGTGCTTTTCAGTAGAAGCTTCGATTATTGGTTCTTCAAAAGATTTGGAGGAGGATGTCGTCGTAGAGCCAGCACTCGCTCAAGAGGGAGGAGAAGGTCAAACTAGCAAGCAGAGGAAAACAGAGTCTCATAGCAAGTCTGGAAGAGTAAGTTTGTAATGTGGTTTGCAGTTATAAATACTTGTTTCTTTATAAGAACCGAATAGTTTCGGTAACATAAATTTTTTCCTTTCTCTTGTGGCAGGAAGATGCATGAAGATTAGTGTTGATGATCAAATTGGCATGGATTAAGGCATCACTCAGATGAGACCATTATCGTGTCATTTAGCTAATTTCTTGTTCCATAAATCTGTAATAAGAGTGCCTAATGAAATGTAACCGTTATTGAGAATTCAGTCATAGGAAATCCTGATGTTGTGAATTTCTTATTTTAAGTTCTTGTTCAATGGAATTGTCAGTTTTGCTTTTGTTTAACATATAACATAAATCTAATTATATACATATATGTAACTATATATTTATCAGATCTAAAAGAACAGAAAACAAACACTCTCAACACGTTAAAAAAGAAAAGAAAAGAAAAATACGTGTCTACACTAACATTGACATAATTCGTTTGTGTTTCACATAATTATTCATGATTTAAAATTTAATTATACTACAAAAATCCCTTGGAAATAGTAGAGTTTGATTAATAACGAAGGTGAAGCATCTTTGTCTTTTGAATTTTGCTTATTTCATCATCTATTAGAACAAAAAAATGACATTAATTGTGGAATTCCAAATACAAATGACATTTCACTGATGAACAATGACGAAGATTATCTTTTTTCTTTTCTCGCTTTTTGGTCTATTATTCAGTAAATCAAGAGCCACTTGATTACTGACACTTGGAACATATAAGTCGAATTGCATTGGTATTTGGAACTGGGCAAGGTCTGATGAAAAATAAAATATCCAGCCCAAAAATTAAGTTAGATCCCTGCATTTTGTCTCTCTAGAATGGCCTAGACTTGCATTATGTTTTGGACCATTTCTTCCATTTAATTTGGAGTGGTCTTTTTAAATATACATACTTGGCAGTAAAATGTTTGTGATGTCATTTAAACGATATAAAATGATCCATTTAGTAATTTAAAAAGAAAAACAAAATGTTACCCGTCTCTCCTAATAAATTTAACTTAATTTAATATATATGCAGAAGTGATATTATTTAAAAAAAAAAAAAAATCCCCCTATTCTATTTAAGCTTCAAAACACCTAAAATTTTTGTTTAAATTGTGATTGAGATGAACCATTTTTTCTCTTGGTTCAGAGAGAAAAGAGGAATAAAATCCTATACATATACCCTAATCATTAATTGTCATGGATATTGAGGTTTTGTATGATTTATTAAATTTTTTTTAATATTTATCCAAATTTACACATATTCAAATATTCTCTTCACTTGTATATTTTGAGGTTACTTATTTGTTTTCATTATCGCAGTACTTTCAGTTCCACATGTTCTTTGAAGATTTAAGTATAACTAACTATTAATAGTGTAACATACTTCCTAAGTACTGTTTAGATCCAAGTCAATTACAAATCTTATGGTGTCTCCTATATTGTAAAATCTTTTCACCGAGTTAAAAAAAAAACTAGTCAATAGTCAAGGTATTATGGAAGCAAGAGATTGAATATACTTTTACACTTGTCACTCTAAATTTTAAAGTTTAGAATTCAAAATATTGTGATTAAATAATTTGGTAATTTATTAGATTAGGAGATTAAAAAAGGTCATTTAGCCTAATTTTTCTGTTATTTCCATATGTTAATTATCTAATCAAGACATGAAGATGAGAAAAACCTGTACAAAATAGTAAAGACTGTGATTAAAAAATCAATAATAATTAACATGCCTGATTTTGGAGCTGAGCATCATTAACTCTAGTCACAACACGGGCAGCATATATATATATATATATATATGTGTGTGTGTGTGTGTGTGTATAATTTCTAAATGGCACCTGGCAATTAAACTTTTGCAACCATCATGGTTGCTTTTGCTTATTCTTTTTTGCATTTTTCTTTCTAATTAAGTCCAAAATCATCGTACGAGGAAGTGATAACTTTTATTCATAGTGCCGTTGCTGGAAAACTTTCCTGACTCTACCACTGTTGCAAAGCTAGCTAGAAAGGGGCACCGATTAGTATACATTTGAGATAGCTATTTAATGGATGGAGGGCCACATTTAGATTGTAATCAAATATGGACAAATATTGAACTTGACTACTAATGGAGGACTCATTGATGGAACTTGATCCAATTAAACTTAATTCCGTGAATTGATTATTTAATATATAGACAGTAAGATGAGAAAAGTATACAAACAAAAAAAGCAAAAGTCTAAAGTCATAAAGGCGGCAGCATATAAAAAAAATAAAAAAAATAAAAATCAAAAACCGCACTTTGCTATTAAAGCTGTGAAATCATAAAGTAATTTTCTTCCAACTAAAGTCTAAAGACATTGTACGAGGAAATGATATATATATATATATATATATTTAGGATTGGGAATAAGTGGAAGACGAAGAAAACAAAGTCTACTCCGATGTTCTTTCCTTGGAGTCTTCATAGTGCTGCTTTTTTAAACAAAGACCAAGAAAGTTGTAAAACAACAGCAACAATAAAAAAAAAAAAAAGAGAGAGAGAGCCACTCAACTTTATGATTTTTTATGATTTTAGAAGGAGAAGGAGGAAATGTCAAGTTCACAAATAATATTTATAGTACAGTTAATAGGACGTACGTCAATGATTAATAATTTAATTAAAAACACAAAACTGCATTATAAAAGTAAATTTTTATTAAATAAATTTAGTTTTCAGTGGTCCTGATTTGAGCCCATCATAGTAACTTGACAAAACGGTATAAAAATATCTTAAAAACCCACTGAATATATAAATTAATGAATTCCTAATACATTAAAACTCTTTTATACATATGACTAAATGAGGGGGCCTTTGTAAAAAATTTGTCTATTGTTGTTTATTGCTGCTTTCCTTCGCACCCTTGGAGATGAGAAAGCCATTGGTGTATGATTGTTGTCCCATGGTTTGTTTTTTTGAAAGTATATAATTGAGCTATGGTTTTTATTTACTTCAATATTTTTGCTTGGTTTAATGTTCGTTAAATAACTAATTGTGATATTCTAGCCAGTTTCTTCTAATGCTATTTACTTCCTCTCGATATTTATTTATATTTAAATATTCGTACGTACGTATGTATGTATAATGACTGGATAAATATGAAGGAAAAAAGGAATCTAGTATGTACTGAAGCCATCGTATAAGAAAAATTATAACTTTATTTCCATTCAATAATTGACATAAATAACTATGTTCTTATTAGTAGAAAATTATATCTAATTTCATTTTCAAATAGTGCTTCAAAAGAAAAGGGGGGGAAAAAATTTCTCGCTCTACAACTGTCGGAAGCTAGAAAGCGTATATATTGGTATACACCTGAGAGACATATGGATTAATTTGACTACTACTAATGGATGACTCATTAATGGAACTGGATCCAATTAACTTAATTCCGTGAATTAATTACTTTATCTGGACTGTAAGATGAGAAAAGTATACAAACAAAAAGACCAAAGTCTGAAGTCAAAAAAGAGGAAGCATATAAAAAATTAAAAAACCGCACTTTAATTTTCTATTAAAGCTTTACAACTATGAAGTAATTTTCTTCCAACTAAAGTCTAAAGCCATTGTACGAGAAATTATATTTTTAAAGGGATTGGGAGTAAGTGGAAGACGAAGAATACGAAGTCTACTCTGATGATCTTTTCTTGGAATCTTAATGGTGCATCTATTATTAATAAAGACCAAGAAAGATTGAAAAAATATACAAATGAAGAAGAGCCACTCAACCAAACAGAGATTGAAACTAAATCAATAAAGTAAAACATTATTCTAGGAGCACGATAGAATTTTTATAATTTTAGAAGGAGAAAGAGGTGTAGCAAGTTCACACATCATATCTATAATATAATTAATAGGACCATGTTTAATAATCTTTACTTGAAAACATAAAACTACAGTAAAATTTTGAGTTTTTTTGTTCGCGAAAACCTTTGGTGGCCAAAATCAATGCTTTCTGTTTTATATATATATATATATATATATATATATATATGTGTGTGTGTGTGTGTGTGTGTGTGGGATATATATATGTATCTGTTTGTGTGTATGTGTGTGTCCTTGCTCTTGAATTTCCATGACTGAGCAACTTTTTGGTCGTGTGGAATGGAATAAATGTGAACCCTTCATTGAATAATAACGCATTGAAGAGGTCAAAGAAGGAAGACAAACAAATAGTTCTTGACTTCCAATTTTCCAAACCGTGGTAGGAAAGGTAGAAAATCCACCCTAAGGTCCTTCTAGGATTTGATTCCATGGTCATGTATTTTTGGTTTGTGCATAAAGTTCCAAACAATCTTGTTGGTTTAATGACAACATCCAAGGTGATTGGTACAAAACTCTACATTTTATCTTCAACAAAAGCAAAAAGAAACTAAAACATGACTTTTGGAGTCCTTATCATTTTCCACACACAAAAAAATAAAAATAAAAACAAAAATTATAAAAGCAAAATTTATGTCGTTTATCGTTGTTGTTCTTTTACTACTACTAAGATAGCTAAAACTACTTGGTTTATATATATAGTTTAGTGTTGGATATTTATGTGAAAAGAAGTGATGGCCATTAGTTGATTTTTTCTTTTTCAAGGGGTCCTTCAGTTGTTTATTATTATTATTATATATATATATATATATATCTCCAAAAACAAAAAACAAAAAAAAACAAAAAACAATAACAATAACAATAAAAAATTAAAAACGAAACAAAGAAAGAAAGAAGTGGGTTGTCGATTGTTGATTAAATTTGGTGATTATAGCTAGTAATCACGTTCCCTATTTATATATAAAAGTATTGCTATTTTGCTCCATATTAAATGGAAAAGTCTCTCATTGGAACCTATAAAAGGGGAATCAATTAGTATAATTATATAATTGAAAATTATCTAAATGCAATTAAATGACCAAAGCCCTTATGTTGATTTGTCGTCAAATTTTGTACTATACTGATGAAGGACTCATTCATGTCGCTTGATCCAATATAAATTTGTTGCTTTAAAATATTATCTAATCAAGACATGAGATGAGAAAAACGTGTACAAAGACCAAAGACTCTGGGGCAAAATGTGAAACATGCCTAACTTTTTGTACTTAATTAACTTTTAATCACAACACAGGCAAGAAGCATTAGCATAAAAAAATTTAAAATCATTCTGCATTAATAACTTTTGCAATCGTAATGGTTGCTTTTGTTTAAATTTATGTTATCTTTTTTTCCAACCAAAGTCTAAAGTCATCATAACATGAAGTCAATATATGCTTAAATGTATATGTGTGTGTGTATATATGTGTGTATTTAAATATATAGAAGTGGAAGACGAAGAAAAAGAGAGTCCACTCTGTGTCTTTCTTGAAGCTTTGTAGTGATGCTAGAAAGATATCTTTATAAATTTTCTTTTCATCCGGTCGATTTTGTTCATTAATATTCTATTTATTAGTTTTTGTACATACACATAATATACGTTCTTTGTTTACATCTTTAGACTGCAGACAGAAACAATTAAAATCAATTAGATTGGCACTAACTTTTTTTCTTAATTATGCCTCCATTACAAAAAATTTAGTTTTTTGAATTTTTTGGGATATTTTCAATTTTTTACCTTGCACTTTGAGCAAATAAAAAAAATATGAAGCATATAAATATAAAAATATAATTCTTTGTTCTCAATATTGTACTTTAGATTCAATTTGATATCAAATTCTTACCTTCTGTAGATCAAATGATAATTTGAACCATTTAAATGATGACTTTATCTTTTAAAATATATCATGTCATGAAATATATATATATATATATGTATTAAAATTGTTGAGCTATTTATAGAGATCCAAACTAACAAAAGATAACTTAACTCAATTTCACATATTCTAAATAAACATTTTTCATCAAAAAATTTAATAATGCTAATAATATTCACCATCAAGTTAATTGCAGTTTTTTGTGTTAGCACTTTTAATTAAACTAGGTTACGTTTACTTATAAATTTAATATATATATATATATATATTAAACTTTTTTCCAATAGTATTATCAGATCATATATACATCTTTATATAATATTAATCTGTACGAATTAAAGATAGACATATGTTATATGTATTTTATTATATATACTAAAGCAGTGTACCTTTTTACTGTTCAGTGAATATATATATATTTTTTTAATTTTTGCTGCTTTGCTACAGTAAAAGGCTGCAATATTTTATTGTTTAATAAACAATGATTTTTGTTTTTTGTTTTTTAATTTTTATTGCTTTTGCTGTACAGTTTTTTTTTCCTACAATAATGCACAGTAGCTGTTTTTTCTACATTAAACTACCGATTTTGCCTTTATCCTATGTGCTGATTTTAGCTTATCTACAGTGGAAGGACGGTTTTGTCCTCACATATTTTACTGTTTTGTCTACAGTGCAAAGACTTTTTTGCCTCTCTGATTTAGTTGGGTTTCCTTCATCTACAGTGAGTTGACACTTTTACCCCTATTATGCAGAAATTATCGGCTGCCCACACAGTATAATTACAGTTTCATGCCTCTTTTTTAGTTTCTTTTCTTTTTCCTACAGTGTATTGCCTGTTTTACCCCCATTTAGAGTTTGTTTTTTTTTTCTTAATATTATTTTTGCCTTTTTTTTACGCTAAACTTTAGGCATTAGATTCTGATCTATTGTTGTATTGTGTTTTTGCTCACTTTGTCTTTTTTTGATTTTTAAACGATTTTTTACTTTAAATTTTTTATCTTTATTTCGATTTTTTTTTTGTGTCTTTTTTATTTCTTTTGTTCTATTTTTTAAAGACCCTTTTTTTTAAGGATTCTGCATGTAATTTTTTTTCTTTTTTGTTTGTTTTGATTTATATTTTAAAAATCATTTTTTTTTTAAGTTTTTGCATGTATATAACCTGATAAAAATTTTTTTTAAACAGTAAAAAAAGGAGAAAATGGGATATATATTTTATTTTGTTATAATATTTTTGTTAGGGTTAGTTTTTTCCGGCTCTTTTGAGTTTAAAGATTTTCGTTCTTTTTTTTGTTTTCTGCTTTATTTTTGTTTTAATTTTTTTCTTTAAATGAGTATAACTACAGAAAATTTTTTTCTTTTTTACTTTTGTTTTCATTTTTATTATTGTTAGTACTATTGTCATTTTGATTTTGCATCTTCACTGTTGGGAGAGATTTTGAGAAAATTTATACTTATTATAATTATAATATTAATCTTAACCTAACTATTTTTATTATATAATACTCAATTATTTTATTTATTTTTTTCTTCCTTTTCCGTGTATTACACGGGCATTAAACTCGTTATATGCTAAAGGAAAAAAAAAAAAAAAAAAAAAGGACAAATAGGGACAGTAACCAAAAGAAACAATTATATAAACAATTGACTGGGAGACGTGTCAAGTAGAAGGGAGGCTAGATCAGAAAAGAACAAAAAAGGAAAAGGAAAAGGAAAAAGCAGAACCAAATGGGAGACGTGTCAAGTGGAGGAGTTTGTCGTCTTGCGAAGACCTAGAGATGACTTGATAGAGTTAAATACCAGCACATTGGCTGGCATTTGCATACAATTATCACCATTTTAGCTGCCAAGAAGATATGGCTTCAATGTCCTTCTCCCTTCTGTTTCTACTTCTCCTCTTTATATTCCTTTTCTCACCATTTCCTTCCTTTTCTTCTACGCAGTGCCGTCCTGACGAGCACTCTGCTTTGCTCCAACTTCGGAGCTCTTTCTCCGTTGATCCCTCTCATGCCCACTGTTTCATCCTATACGAAGACGGAACCAGGTATCCGTTGACGAGGCCCTCTTGGAACAAGAACACAAATTGTTGCGAATGGGATAGAGTCACGTGTGACAACCTTACAGGGCACGTGATCGGCCTCGACCTGAGTTGCGTCAGTCTTAAGGGCACTATTCACCCCAACAGCAGCCTTTTCTCCCTCCGCCATCTCCAAAATCTTGACCTTTCTTGGAATGCCGAACTCAGAATAGGAGCAGCTGCGTTCAAAGCACTCGCTATGAACTTAACCAACTTGAGAGAACTCAGCCTGTCCCGCGGTGACATGTCGACGGTGCCTCTTGTCTCATTGATGAACTTGTCATCTTCACTAACATCTCTAGATCTCAACTATTGTCAGTTGCGTGGGGAGCTTCCGAAGAACAGTATCCAGTCACACAAACTCCAGAGCCTTGATTTAGGAGGTAACCATCTTAGTGGCCTGATTCCATGGTCCTCTTTAAACATTGAATCACTCTTTTACTTGGATCTTTCATTCAACTATTTTATTGGTCAACTTCCTGAAGTTTTCAGTAATTCCACCAAAAAGTTTTCATATGACTCTTCCAAATATCCTCCTGCTAGCTTTCCTCAAATCTACACTCATTATATTTGACAGGTAACTTACTCAACGGGACTATACCTTCATGGATATTTGAATTACCATATTTGGTCGACTTAAACATCGGCTTTAACTCTCTTACTGGTGAGATTCGCAATTTCCATAGTACTTCATTGCAACACCTCTATTTGGGTGGAAATAAACTACATGGTGTCATTCCGAGATCAATATTTCAACAAGTGAAACTCCAACGTTTGGATCTTTCATCAAATAATTTTACTGTTAATGTTGAGTTAGAAGACCTTTCAATGTTAAAAGAGCTATACACTCTTGATCTCTCATCTAACAATGTATCATGGAATTTCAACAGCTCCAAAAACTATACCTTAAATAATCTTTCAAATTTGGTTTTATCTTCTTGCAACCTGATTGAATTCCCTCTTTTTCTCAAGTCTATGCAACGTTTAGTAGGCTTAGACCTTTCCAGTAACCAATTACATGGAACTGTTCCTAAATGGTTATGGGAAGTGGGTAAAGATTCATTCATCTTTTTGGATCTTTCAAACAACTCCTTAACATATTTAGAACCACTTCCGTGGAATAACATGCAAACTCTCAATCTTAGCTTCAACTTGTTTTCAGGGCCTCTTCCTGTTTCCTCATCACCTAGTTTAAATTACTTTTCAGCCTCAAAAAATAAATTTGTTGGAGAAATCCCACTTTCTATTTGCAATATGACATCCCTTGATTGGCTTGACTTGTCTAATAACAACTTGAGTGGAAATCTTCCCCCGTGCTTTGGAAATCTTATAAGTAACGGTCTCTCGGTGTTAGATTTGCGGAACAATAGGTTCGACGGAATGATTCCTCCATCTTTTCCGAAGGGAAACTCCTTGAGGACTTTGAACCTCAAAGGAAATCAATTGGAAGGTTCACTGCCCCAATCATTGCTCAATTGTGAAAACTTGGAATTACTAGACATTGGCGACAACAAGATAAATGGATTATTTCCCCAGTGGTTGGAGTCACTTCCAAAGCTTCAAGTTCTCATCTTGAGATCAAATAGATTCTCTGGTCCAATAAGCAATCCCAAGGTAAGATTTCCCTTCCAAAAGCTGAGAATCATGGACCTCTCCAACAATGAATTCACAGGTCATTTACCAACAAAATATTTGGAGAATTTTACGGCCATGATGGATGCACATATGGATGGCCTGGAATACATGGGTTCAGGGACTCATTATCAAGACTCTGTGGTGCTTGTGATAAAAGGATTTAAGCGTCAGCTAGAAAAAATCCTTACGATCTTCACAACCATTGATTTTTCAAGGAATAATTTTGAAGGGGGGATTCCAATGTCGCTTGGGAACCTCCAATCTCTTAAAGGGCTCAATTTTTCTCACAACAAACTAACCGGCCAAATTCCAGCATCATTGGGAAACTTGAGCAACCTTGAATGGTTAGACCTCTCCTCAAACAAGCTCTCCGGAAACATCCCACTGCAATTGGCTGCCAGTTTGAATCAGCTTGAAATCTTAAATCTTTCAAGTAACGAGTTGGAGGGACAAATACCTCACGGAAATCAATTCAATACATTTAGCAATGATTCATACATTGGAAACCCGGAATTATGTGGATTTCCACTGTCTAAATTATGCAGCAATGATGAGGCACAACAACACGATCAAGATGATGATGATGGAGATAACAAGAGTGCAATGATTGAATGGAAGGTGGTGATGATGGGATATGGAAGCGGACTAGTGATCGGAATATCTGTTGGATACATGGTGCTTTTCAGTAGAAGCTTCGATTTTTGGTTCTTCAAAAGATTTGGAGGAGGACGTCGTCGTAGAGCCAGCACTCGCTCAAGAGGGAGGAGAAGGTCAAACTAGCAAGCAGAAAAAAACAGAGTCTCATAGTAAGTCTGGAAGAGTAAGTTTATAATATATTTTGCAGTTATGAATACTTGTTTCTTTATAAGAATGAACAGTTTCTGTAACATAATTATTGTCCTTTCTCTTGTAGCAGGAAGATGCATGAAGAGTAGTGTTGATGATCAAATTGGCATGGATTAAGGCATGACTCAGATGAGACCACTATCGTATCATTTAACTAATTTCTTGTTCCATAAATCTGTAATAAAAGTGCCTAATGAAATGTAAACCGTTTTTGAGAATTCGGCCATAGGAAATCCTGATGTTATGAAGTTCGTATTTTAAGTTCTTGTACAATGGAATTGTCAGTTTTGCTTTTGTTTAACGTATAACATAAATCTAATTATATACATATATGTAACTATATAATTATCAGATCTAAAAGAACAGAAAACAAACACTAAACTCTTGAAGATCTGTCTCTTCGTCACAAACAGATTCTTCAAAACTCAACTGCCCTGCAGCTCACAGCCTCCTCATATCCTGTAATAGCATACTGAAGTTTTATATCACTACAATTCTTTCCATGCTTCTTGTCGTACATAATATTTTCATTTTACGTTATGTAGTGTTTTTGATGACAGTTATACTTCAAATCAATTATTTTTGAACTCCTTATAAAACGCCAATACATTTTACCTTTAGCCAGGAAAGTTGAACAGAGGCTTTCTCAACAATGAATATTTATAAATATATTTTTTTCGTTCAAAAAGATATATATATAGCGAGGATGCTGCAAGTTTTTTTTTGGTGCTCTAGTCACAACACAGGTAGCACATACATATATATATATATATATATAATTTCTAAACGGCACTTGGCAATTAAACTTTTGCAACCATCATGGTTGCTTTTGCTTATTCTTTTTTGCTTGCTTCTTTCTAATCAAGTCTAAAGTCATCGTACGAGGAAATGATAACTTTTATTCATAGTGCCGTTGCTGGAAAACTTTCCTGACTCTACCACTGTCGCAAAGCTAGCTAGAAAGGGGCACCGATTAGTATACATTTGAGATACATATAATGATCTTCTCCATATTTAAATAATTCCAGTGATAGTTTTTTAATGGATGGAGGGCCACATTTAGATTGTAGTCAAATATGGACAAATATTGAACTTGACTACTAATGGAGGACTCATTGATGGAACTTGATCCAATTAAACTTAATTCCGTGAATTGATTATTTAATATAGACAGTAAGATGAGAAAAGTATACAAACAAAAAGAGCAAAAGTCTAAAGTCATAAAAGCGGCAGCATATAAAAAAAATAAAAAAAATCAAAATCAAAGCTGTGTAATCGTAAAGTAATTTTCTTCCTACTAAAGTCTAAAGACATTGTACGAGGAAATGATATATATATATATATATATATATATATATTAAGGATTGGGAATAAGTGGAAGACGAAGAAAACAAAGTCTACTCCGATGTTCTTTCCTTGGAGTCTTCATAGTGCTGCTTTTTAAAACAAAGACCAAGAAAGTTATTAAACAATAGCAACAATTAAAAAAAAAAAAAAAAAGAGAGAGAGAGAGAGAGCCACTCAACTTTATGAATTTTTATGATTTTATAAGGAGAAGGAGGAAGTGTCAAGTTCACATATAATATTTATAGTACAGTTAATAGGACGTACATCAATGATTAATAATTTAATTGAAAACACAAAAATGCATTATAAAAATAAATTTTTATTAAATAAATTTAGTTTTCAGTGGTCCTGGTTTGAGCCCATCATAGTAACTTGACAAAACGATATAAAAATATATTAAAAACCCACTGAATATATAAATTAATGAATTCCTAATACATTAAATCTCTGTTATACATATGACTAAATTAGGGGGTCTTTGTAAAAATACTGGGAAATAGAAAAATAAAACAAAAATATGACAAATTATTGTTTTATGGGTATATCATTTATGCACAATGATACTAAATAATTTATCTAAAAGTTGATGACATGTGACTGAAAAGTTAATACAACGTTCAACCCAAATATGTGTTTGCCTTGCTTAGACTTTTGAGTCCCAAATATGGTGGTTGTGGAATTGAATTAATGATTTTTTATTGTCGGTTGTTTGCACAGTAGCCTTTGGAAATTATGTAATACCACGTCACACATTTTCCTACGCTATAAATGTGCATGGTCGTATGGCCTGTCATTGCACACAAACTCTTCCCCCAAATATCTATTCATATGTGAGTCCATAAACAAAGTTTCACGGTTTTCTACTTGTCTGAGAGAATGATGGTTTGGTTTCTTCCGTGGCTGAGTCTCCTTCTGTTTCTCCTTCCTTCTCCATTCTACTCTTCTTCTTCATTTCCACCCTCTCCCTTTACTCCTCCTCCTCCACTATTTCTGAAGTTAATATGTAGCTTTTTTAGTTTGAATCAATATATGATCTACCCAAATATACACTGGTTAGTACTAACTATAACTTGTTATTTTCGTTGTGAATATTCAAAATGATACCAACCAAAACCGAAAACGACATAACAAAACAGAACACAAGAAACGACAACAAAATTTACATGCTAAAACGACAGTCCATGACATGCGGGCAATGCAAAAATAGAATATTTTACTCAGTTATTTATTTAGGACATAATTGGAAGATGGGGGGGTGGAGGTGAAAGGCCATTGTAGGACTTCCTTGGAGTTTTCATTGTGATGTTACAAATGAGAGGCCATTAATGGTATGTAGCCACATAAATTGAAAAAAACAAAGACCAGAAAGTTATAAAACAATAGCAACAATTAAAAAAAAAAAAAAAAAAGAGAGAGCCACTCAACTTTATGAATTTTTTTGATTTTAGAAGGAGAAGGAGGCACTGTCAAGTTCACATATAATATTTATAGTACAGTTAATAGGACGTACGTCAATGATTAATAATTTAATTGAAAACACAAAAATGCATTATAAAAATAAATTTTATTAAATAAATTTAGTTTTCAGTGGTCCTGGTTTGAGCCCATCATAGTAACTTGACAAAACGATATAAAATATCTTAAAAACCCATTGAATATATAAATTAATGAATTCCTAATACATTAAAACTCTTCTATACATATGACTACATTAGGGGGTCTTTGTAAAAAATTTGTCTATTGTTGTTTATTGTTGCTTTCCTTCGCACCCTTAGAGATGAGAAAGCCATTGGTGTATGATTGTTGTCCCATGAAGGAAAAAAGGAATCCAGTATGTACTGAAGCCATCGTTTAAAAAAAATTATAACTGTATTTCCATTCAATAATTGACATAAATAACTATGTTCTTATTAATAGAAAATTATATATAATTTCACTTTCAAATAGTGGATGAATTTGACTACTACTAATGGATGACTCATTAATGAAACTGGATTCAATTAACTTAATTCCGTGAATTAATTACTTCATCTAGACTGGAAGATGAGAAAAGTATACAAACAAAAAGACCGAAGTCTGAAATCACAAAAGAGGCAGCATATAAAAAATTCAAAAACCGCACTTTGCTATTAAAGCTTTGCAACTACGAAGTAATTTTCTTCCAACTAAAGTCTAAAGCCATTGTACGAGAAATTATATTTTTAAAGGGATTGGGAGTAAGTGGAAGACGAAGAATACGAAGTCTACTCCGATGATCTTTCCTTGGAATCTTCATGGTGCAGCTATTATTAATAAAGACCAAGAAAGATTGAAAAAATAAATAAATAAAGAATAACCACTCAACCAGACAGAGATTGAAAGTAAGTCAATAAAGCAAAACATTATTCTGGGAGCATGATAAAATTTTTATAATTTTAGAAGGAGAAGGAAGTGTAGCAAGTTCACACATCATATCTGTAATATAATTAATAGGACCATGTTTAATCTTTACTTGAAAACATAAAACTTCAGTAAAATTTTGAGTTTTTTGGTTCGCGGAAACCTTCGGTGGCCAAAATAAATGCTTTATGTTGTGTGTGTGTGTCTATATATATATATATATATATATATATATGTATGTATGTATATATGTATGTATGTATGTATCTGTTTGTGTGCATGTGTGTGTCCTTGCTCTTGAATTTCCATGACTGAGCAACTTTTTGGTCGTGTGGAATGGAATAAATGTGAACCCTTCATTGAATAATAACGCATTGAAGAGGTCAAAGAAGGAAGACAAACAAATAGTTCTTGACTTCCAATTTTCCAAACCGTGGTACGAAAAGGTAGAAAATTCACCCTAGGGTCCTTCTAGGATTTTTTTCCATGGTCATGTATTTTTGGTTTGTGCATAAAGTTCCAAACAATCTTGTTGGTTTAAAGGCAACATTCAAGGTAATTGGTACAAAACTCTATACATTTTCTCTTCAACAAAAGCAAAAAGAAACTAAAACATGACTTTTGGAGTCCTTATAATTTGCCACACACAAAAAAATAAAAATAAAAACAAAAATTATAAAAGCAAAATTTATGTCGTTTATCGTTGTTGTTCTTTTACTACTACTAAGATAGCTAAAAATACTTGGTTTATATATATAGTTTAGTGTTGGATATTTATGTGAAAAGAAGTGATGGCCATTAGTTGATTTTTTCTTTTTCAAGTTGTTTAATATATATATATATATATATATATATATATATATATATATCTCTAAAAACAAAAACAAAACAAAAACAAAAACAAAAACGAAAAATGAAAAAACAACAAAAACAACAAAAAAAAAAAACGAAAGAAAGAAGAGTGGTTGTCGATTGTTGATTGAATTTGGTGATTATAGCAAGTAATCACGTTCCCTGTTTATATATAAAGTATTTCTATTTTACTCCACAATAAATGAAAAAGTTTCTCATTGGAAGCTATATAAGGGGAATCAGTTAGTATAATTATATAATTGAAAATCATCTAAGTGCAATTAATGGATTGACCACAGCCCATATGTTGATTTGTCGTCAAATTTTGTATTATACTGATGAAGGACTCATTCATGATGCTTGATCTAATATAAATTTGATGCTTTAAATATTATCTAATCAAGACATGAGATGAGAAAAACATGCACAAAGACCAAAGACTCTGGGGCAAAATGTGAAACGTGCCTAACTTTTTGTACTTAATTAACTTTTAATCACAACACAGGCAAGCAGCATTAGCATAACAAAATTTTAAACCATTCTGCATTAATAACTTTTGCAATTGTAATGGCTGCTTTTGTTTAAATTTATGTTATCTTTTTTTCCAACCAAAGTTCAAAGTGATCATGACATGAAGTCAAGATATGATTAAATATATATGTGTATATATATATATATATATATATATATATAACTAGAAGACAAAGAAAAAGAGAGTCCACTCTATGTCTTTCCTGGAGCCTTCGTAATGATGCTGGAAAGATATCTTAAAAAAAAAAAATTTTCATTCTGTCGATTTCGTTCATTTATATTCTATTTATTACTTTTTGTACATACACATAATATACGTTCTTTGTATACATCTTTAGACTGTAGACAGAAACAATTAAAATCAATTATAGTGGCACTAACTTATTTTCTTAATTATGCCTCCATCAAAAAACAAAAAAAAAAAATTTTAAGTTTTTGAATTTTTTGGGATATTTTCAATTTTATACATTGCATTTTGAGCAAATAAAAAAAATATGAAGCATATAAATATAAAAATGTAATTCTTTGTTCTCAATATTGTACTTTAGATTCAATTTCATGTCAAATTCTTACCTTCTGTAGATCAAATGTTGATAATTTAAACCATTTAAATGATGACTTTATCTTTTAAAATATATCATGAAATTACTTATCATCTCATTCACTTTATACCTCCTAACACATTTTGGTCGAGAGAAAGTATAAATTTGAAATTAGAATGATATTCAAAGTTATAATTTTGAGAATATCTAAAATACATGGTATATGTTTTTGATAACCTTATGTAGAGTTTAAAATAAAAATATCCAGAAAGGTCAGAGCAGGAATTGCTTGCAGTCTTCATAATATTGCTGAGATAAGACATGTATATTCGTTTTAAATTTTATTTTTAACAGAGAGATTGTACATAAATTAACAAACATCGGAGAAGGAAAGAAATAAATAGCTAAAAAAAAGAGTTCTATTGATGGTGAGAGAAACTTATATTGTCTCGATCTTCATACAGTACTCACCCAGAACACATATTTGTCAGAGAGAGAGAGAGACGGTTAAGGTTTCAAATAATTATTGCTATTGCAAAAAATAAATATATATATATATATATATATATAAATTGTTGAGCTATTTATAGAGATCTAAACTAACAAAAGATAACTTAACTCAATTTCACATATTCTAAATAAACATTTTGCATCAATAAATCTAATAATACTTATAATATTCACCATCAAGTTAATTGCAGTTCTTTATGTTAGCACTTTTAATTAAACCAGGTTACGTTTACTTATAAAATTAATATATATATATATATATATAACTTTTTTTCCAATAAATAACATTTCAAAAGATTAAGGAAAAACATTAAACTAATATCCATAAAAAAGTTTTTTTTAAAAATCACACAATAAGGATAAAATAAAAGAAAAAATATTTGATGACATACATTTAAAATGAAGAGTATGAAAGATATTAAGAAAAAGCTTAAAAAGTGTAAGAAGATAACTAATGAAAATGAAAATGAAAAAAAAAAATGAACACTAAAGAACAAAAAAGAAAAGGAAAAAGGACAAAGGAATAAGGGGAACCAAATGGGAGACGTGTCAAGTGGAGGGGAGGCTTGATGTTAGATAGAAAACATAGGACCTCTTTTTAAGTTAAAATAATAATAAAAAATCTGACAGTCATTACAAATTTATTCCACGAGAAATAATTTTGAAGATAGATTCCAACTCTACCGGGAACCTTAAAATTGGTTTGTTGTGTGTTGTATTTCTTGCCATTGTCGTTTGTTAGACCATTTTGACGTTTTGAAAATGATACTATAATCTAGCGCATAATAGTTTTTTTTTTTTTTTTTTCCTTACGATCCTATTGTCTAGATATTACCTTCTTAAATGCTTTTTTATTTTCTCAAATAATACTGTCGTTGAGTTATTATATTGATATAAAATATTTGTTTTTCGTTTCTATGCGTTTCCCAATTTATTTATTTATTTATTGTTCTTCAAGTTTCGGGTCCTACTTACTTTTATTGTTGCGTTCCTTGGTGATCTATGGTTACTAGAGCTGCTTCATCTCGTTTAAAGTTGGATTCCGTTTTTACTTTCGTTACCGGTTATTTTTAAGGGTTTATGTCGTCTCTAGTTGACTAATTTTTAGGATACCTGTTATTATAATTTTATTGTCGTTTTTCATTTATCTATTGTTTCTCAAATTTCATGTCGTTTTTCATTTTACAAGTTGAATGCAAAACTTCTTGCTACTTTTTCCAATCAATAATATTTCAAGACAAGTATATTTACTCTTTCTTCCTTGCTAAAATTTTCCCTTTCGGTTTTACAAGCAAAGCTTTTAATAAGGTCTATTTTGTGGAATGATTTTCAAGGGCATGATCTCTGCTTGCTGCTCCTTCCAATGTCATTTCTTGCTTGTTCTTGTGGTCATTGTTTGCACATCGCTATTTTCCTTTTGTTTTCCTTACCTTTATAGGTTGTTTTTATTGGCTCTTGTAGTACTTGTTCTCATTAACAATATTGACTTGGAGGACTTAGCATGGGATGAGATCGTTGGGGGCGTGCCAAACTAATTGTGATATTCTAGCCAATTCCTTCTAATTCTATTTACTTCCTCTCGATATTTATTTATATTTAAATGTATATATGTATGTATGTAGGTATAATGACTGGACAAATATGAAGGAAAAAAGGAATTAGAATCCAGTACGTACTGAAGCCACCCTAATAAAAAGTATAGCTATACTTCCATTTGATAATTGACATAAATAACTATGTTCTTATTAATAGAAAATAATCTATAACTTCTTTTTCAAATAGTGCTTTCAGGAAAAATAAAAAATAAAAATCTGGCTCTGCTACTGTCGGAAGCTAGAAAGGGGTATTCATTGGTATAAACCTGAGAAATATATGATCTGATCATCACTATTTTTTAAAATGCAAGTGCTAAACAAATATGGAAAATTTATTTTGACTACTACTAATGGATGACTCATTAATGGAAGTTGATCCAATTAAACCTAATTCCGTGAGTTAATTATTTTGTCGAGACAGGAAGATGAGAAAAGTATGCAAATAAAAAGACCGAAGTCTAAAGTCACAAAAGAGGCAGCATATAAAAATTTCAAAAACCGCACTTTGCTATTAAAGCTTTGCAACTGTGAAGTAATTTTCTTCCAACTAAAGTCTAAAATCATCGTACGAGAAATTATTATTTTAAAGGGATTGGGAATAAGTGGAAGACGGAGAAAACAAAGTCTACTCCGATTATCTTTCCTTGGAGTCTTCATAGTGCTGCTTTTTTAAACAAAGACCAAGAAAGATAGATAAATAAATAAATAAATAAATAAAAGAAGAATCACTCAACCAGACAAAGATTGAAAGAAAGTCAATAAAGATAAAACATTATTCTGAGGAGCACGATAGAATTTTTACGATTTCAGAAGGGGAAGGAAGTGTAGCAAGTTCACAAATAATATCTCTAATTAATAAATAGGACCATGTTTAATATTTACTTGAAATCATAAAACTGCAGTAAAATTTCGGTCGCCAAAACTTTCTTGGACCATCCATTCGCGACCAAATGACGACCAGAGTTTTCTGGTCGTGGAAACCTTTGGTGACCAAAATCCATGCTTTCTGCTACCAATTTTTGTGATAGTGGAAGGTCAAAATTCTTGTACATGGATTGAAGCATGACTCTGATCACAACTATTTTTTCCATTAGTTAATTTCTTGTCCATAAATCTGTAGCGAGAGTGCAAAATGAAAATTTCATTTTCTGCATTAGTATTATCGAGGATTCGGTCATGGGAAATTCTTATATTGTGGAGTTTTGTATTTTACCACCGAAGATAAAGATCAAACCAGATTTGTATAACCAAAGAACCAAGTTGTAGAAATTCTTATTTTGTGTGCATGTATGTGTGTGTATAACGGGTTTAATAGGTAAAACGTACGCACTAAAAAAAAATATGTCACAAATTCAATTTTATGAATCTAAGCTTATTATTCAGTGACGGTAATAATGGAAGGCCTCAAGCTTTAAGTACTAGAAAATAAAAATTCTGACAGTCATTACAAATTTATTCCAGAAGAAATAATTTTGAAGATAGATTCCAACTTCTACGGTAATAATAAAAAGAGTTTGTCATCTGTTGTGATTCTTGCCCTTATCGTTTCTTAAATCATTTTGTCGTTTTCAAAATGACATTACTGTCTAGTACACATTAGTATTATTTATTTATTTATTTATTTTCAAAAGATCTTGTTGTCGAGATATTACCTTCTTAAACGCTTGTCTTTTCAAATAGTATAATACTTTCGTTGTGCTATTATATTGATAGAAAATGATTTTTTTATTTTATTTATTTATTTATTTTTTGCATTTCTTTGTCGTTTCCCAATTTATTTATTTATTTACCGTTCTTCAAGTTTTGGGTCCTACTTATTTTTATTGTTGCTTTCCTATCCTTGGTGATTTATGTTACATGAGGAGGTTCATGTCCTTTAAAGTTGAATTCCGTTTTTTACTTTTGTTACATGTCATTTTTAAGGGTTTATGTCTCGTTTTCTAGTTGTGACCACTTTCAGGTTGCCTGCTGTTATATTTTCGCTGTCGTTTTCCATTCTTTATCCGTCGTTTCTCAAGTTTCATGTCGTTTTTCACACTATGGTCATTTTACAAGTTAAACGCAAGTCTTCCTGCTACTTTTTCTAATCAATTAAATTTCAAGACAAGTGTACTTACTCTTTTCCCTTGCTAAAATATTCCCTTTGAGCTTTACAAATAAGGTTTTTGATAAGATCTATTTTACAGAATGATTTTCAAAGCCATACATCCAAGCACGTAAGCGCAAAAAAAAAAAAAAAAAAAAAAAAAAAAAGAAAAGATAAAAGCCCCTTGTCTTCAATGCCATTCACTACAGAACTGCCATTCACTAATCATTTCATCTTCCCTAGTCTAAAATGCTTCCTACCAAGTAACAGGTTTTTTTTTTTTTTTTTTTTAATAAATTAAAGTAACGGGAGTTCTAACCCCTTGGGCCTTGGTTGTTAATCGTAGTTGTGGTTGTTAATTGTGATTGTATCTAAAAATGATTATCTATTGTCAGTGAAGGTTTATAAGATCTTCACAGATTTCATTTTTTTAAATACAAATCTCTCTTCTTTTTACGAATTTACAAACCAAGGAGTTGCCTTTCTCCTTTTTCTCTTCGTATTTTACTTTTTTTTTTTTTTAACTTTATGTTTTTTTTTTTTTTTAATTTCGTGTCTACAAAGTCCTTAGTTTTCTATTTCATTTAAATGTCATGATATCAATTTCTGGTTTCTATTTTTTTTTCCCCATTTTTTCTACATCCTGAAAGAGACAGTACTTTCTGGAAGGAAAATTTAAAAATAAAAAAAATAAAAAAATAACAACTCATTAAGAAAAAAAAGTGTGTATTTTCAGATTTTAGACCTTTTAATACAAAAAATGAGATAAAATAAAATCAAATAAAATATACCTAAATCAAAACAAACTAAAGGAAAAAGATATTGTATCTACAAAACGATATAATTGGACTCATCAATTTCCTCTTTTAAAAAAATTTTTTTGTTACTGAAACTCTTGTAATACTACACTAATCGGATTTTTTCCCCCCCTTTTTAACTAATGCTGAAGAAGTTTAATCAAATACGACGTAATGCCTTTAAAAAAATTATTTAAAACAAAAAAAAAAAAAAACGATGTAATACTCTTCTTAAAAAAAAAAAAAAAAAAAGGAAAAATAGTGTAACATAAATGGCATTCATGTAATATATCATAAAAAGAAGGCCTGATGTTAAGCTCATATTGCTGACAAGTTTTGAGGGGAAAAGCTTGACACGTGGCAAGATTTGAATGCAGAGAGTGTAGGAGCAATTTTTTGAGAGACATGCCGCTAGAACTCCTCTTGTTTGCATGATTGTTGTGGCTTGTTTTTTTTTGAAAGTATATAATTGAGCTATGCTTTTAATTTGCCTAAATATTTTTGCATGGTTTACTGTTCGTTAAATATATAATGTTAGTACATTGAATAATGTAATATTGTATTTTGTGATACTGTTTTGCAAATATAAGTAGATTCATTTTATGCTTAGTTACAAAAATTACATGGAGTATGGTTCTAGTTTGTAAATTGAAGTACCAAGAAATTACAAGTATTTGAAAAATGAAGTACATTCATGAATTTTGCTTGCTGAAAAATGAAAAAACATAACATAGCTGTCAACTTTTTTTTTTTTTTTTTGGTTATTGATTTTCAATTAACTCCGAAATCAAGTAAATAAATAAATCTTCTAAATTTGTTCGATATTTTTTTTTTCCCCCTAAAAACTGTTGTTTTACCGCTCACATCAAATTTTATGTTTGTCCACATGCTTCTAAGAATTTTCTAAAATCAACGACATGGTAAAGGTGATTAGCACAAATCAAATGTTGGATTGGAGAAATTACGTACTACTATAAAAAATTTATATTAAAAAAAAAAAAAGAACCAAGTGATCCTGAACGAGATCCACAAATCAACGTAGATTTTTTTTTTTTGTTTTTTGTTTCTTGAAGTAAAGTTAGATTTGTTTTTTGCATAAGAAAATGATGTCCATGATCTATGCATTCATACAGCTTCTTATTTCCAAATCTTCCTTTCTTGATATATATGTTTGTATATTCATATAGACAACATCCACATTGATATTCGAATTTTACTTCTAGAAGGTTTTTTATTTCTAGTAAATTTTTACAAAAAAACATCATAGTAGGTGAAATGATCTTATATTTAGACCGACGTAGCAAACAAATGTAACCAATTTTCAAAATTGAAATTTTTTTGCAAAAAACTGCTTTTTCTCAACTTTTTTCATCATTCTCTCATTTGAAAAAGGAAAACTATTCTATTTTCAAACTTATTTTGTACAACAAAACTACGAGCCTCTTCTGTTTACACTAACATGGAATGAGAGTCAATGACTTCAATAATTTGAGAGAATTTCAAGTCAAGTAATAGGACTTGACACGAGTTGGATCTAGTTTTTAGGCCCTTTTATTCTCGTTTTATGGCATTTTTCGAGAAGATTAATACAAACAAATTTAAATCTCTAATTCTCCTATATTATAATCAATTAATCTAAAAATTAGAAAGAATCGTAAAGAATAATTTTAATCAATACATATTTAAAAATTATCTCAAATCTCAATAGTATTTCCAAATTTTTGTCATTAATTTTAACAAAAAATCTTTATCGTTGACGAGCTTGGCTTCACCAAACAAAGCAGAGCTTTTCCAAAATAAATGTGTTGTATTTCTCTCTCTTTAGATGTATCGTCTACGGCCTATTCTATGAATCCATGGACTCGAGAGCCCGCTCATGTTCATCAACTGCTTGAAATTTCATTTCTGTTGTCGTTTTAAAATGTTTGTTAATTTCTCGTTTACAAAAATTCGCCAACTTTTTTTTTCTTTTCATTATTTTCCTAGTGGAATAACTAACATCTTCGCAACAAGGAAATAACCTTGGGACCTGAAAAAAATAAAAAAATAATAATAATAATAAAAAAAAACACTTCCAAATCATATAGTAAACCATGGACCACCTAATTTATGAAACTGGAAAAATGGAGCATGAATCAAAGTCATCGTACTTGACTTATTGTTGTTTTGAGATCTCATTTATTCATCTAAGAATTTATCATAAATATATTTTATAATTTATCATATTTTAAAAAACCTATTATAAACTTTAAAAGTATCAATAAGACATTCTATTTGTTACAATTTCCCATGTTTAAATAGAAACCAAAGGAAAATTTTATACATAAAGTGTATGTGAGAAAGAAAATTGCGTTTATAAAAGAGCACACTTGTGGGGAAAAAAAATTCAAATAGGACAATTAAGAAAAAAGGAAGATATAAAAGTCAATAAAATAAAGTTGAAAAGATGAAGGGAAAATATTAAACTAATATCCATAAAAAAGTAAAACAAAAATATATCACACGATAAAGATGAAACAAAAGAAAAATAAATATTTGATGGGATACATTTAAAATTAAAAGTACAAAAGATATTAAGAAAAAGCTTAAAATTGTAAGAAGATATCTAATTAAAAAGAGAGAAGAAAGAAAAAAAAGTAAAAAACAGAAAAGAGATCAGTAAAGAACAAAAAAGAAAAAGAAAAGTAAAAGGAAATGCAGAACCAAATGGAGACGTGTCAAGGAAAACATGGGACCTCTTTTTAAGTTAAAATAATAATAATAATAATAAATAAATAAATAAATAAATAAACTTGAGAGGAGTTTGTCGTCTTGCAAAGACCTAGAGATGACTTGATAGAGTTAAATACCAGCAAATAGCTCGCATTTGCATACAATTATCACCATTTTAGCTGCCAAGAAGATAATGGCTTCAATGTCCTTCTCCCTTCTGTTTCTACTTCTCCTCTTTATATTCCTTTTCTCACCATTTCCTTCCTTTTCTTCTACGCAGTGCCGTCCTGACGAGCACTCTGCTTTGCTCCAATTTCGGAGCTCTTTCTCCGTTGATCCCTCTCATGCCGACTGTTTCAACCTATACGAAAACGGAACCAAGTATCCGTGGACGATGGCCCCTTGGAACAAGAACACCAATTGTTGCGAATGGGAAGGAGTCGCGTGTGACAACCTTACGGGGCACGTGATCGGCCTTGACCTGAGTTGCGGCAGTCTTACGGGCACTATTCACCCCAACAGCAGCCTTTTCTCCCTCCGCCATCTCCAGAGTCTTGACCTTTCTTACAATTCCGAACTCAGAATAGGAGCAGCTGCATTCAAAGCACTCGCTATGAACTTAACCAACTTGAGAGAACTCAGCCTGTCCGGCGGGAGTGACTTGTCGACGGTGCCTCTTGTCTCATTGATGAACTTGTCATCTTCATTAACATCTCTTTATCTCCGCTCTTGTCAGTTGCATGGGGAGCTTCCGCAGAATATTTTCCAGTCGCACAAACTCCAGAGCCTTGATTTACGAGGTAACCATCTTAGTGGCCCGATTCCATGGTCTTCTTTAAACATTGAATCATTCTTTTACTTGGATCTTTCATTCAACTATTTTATTGGTCAACTTCCTGAAGTTTTCAGTAATTCCACCAAAAAGTTTTCATATGACTCTCCCAAATATCCTCCTGCTAGCTTTCCTCAAATCTTCACTCATTATATTTGTCAGGTAACTTACTCAATGGGACTATACCTTTATGGATATTTGAATTACCATATTTGGTCGACTTAAACATGGGCTTTAACTCTCTTACTGGTGAGATTCGCAATTTCCATAGTACTTCATTGCAATACCTCTATTTGGGTGGAAATAAACTGCATGGTGTCATTCCGAGATCAATATTTCAGCAGGTGAAACTCCAACGTTTGGATATTTCATCAAATAATTTTACTGTTAATGTTGAGTTAGAAGACCTTTCAATGTTAAAAGAGCTATGGATTCTTGATCTCTCATCTAACAATGTATCATGGAATTTCAACAGCTCCAAAAACTATACCTTAAACAATCGTTTAGATTTGGTTTTGTCTTCTTGTAACCTGATTGAATTCCCTCTTTTTCTCAAGTCTGTGCAATCTTTAGGAGGTTTAGACCTTTCCAGTAACCAATTACACGGAAGTGTTCCAAAATGGCTATGGGAAGTGGGTAAGGATTCATTCACCTCTTTGAATCTTTCCCACAACTCCTTAACATATTTAGAACCACTTCCGTGGCATAACATGCAAACTCTTGATCTTAGCTTCAACTTGTTTTCAGGGCCTCTTCCTGTTTCCTCATCACTTAGTTTAAGTTACTTTTCAGCCTCAAAAAATAAATTTGTTGGAGAAATCCCACTTTCTATTTGCAATATGACATCCCTTTATGTGCTTGACTTGTCGAATAACAACTTGAGTGGAAATATTCCCCCGTGCTTTGGAAATCTTATAAGTAGCCATCTCTGGGTGTTAGATCTGCAAAACAATAGGTTCCACGGAATGATTACTACATCTTTTCTGAAGGGAAACTTCTTGAGGACTTTGAACCTCAAAGGAAATCAGTTGGAAGGTTCACTGCCTCAATCATTGCTCAATTGCGAGAACTTGGAAGTACTAGACATTGGCGACAACAAGATAAATGGATCATTTCCCCAGTGGTTGGAGTCACTTCCAAAGCTTCAAGTTCTCATCTTGAGATCAAATAGATTCTCTGGTCCAATAAGCAATCCCAAGGTAAGATTTCCCTTCCAAAAGCTGAGAATCATGGACCTCTCCAACAATGAATTCACAGGTCATTTACCAACAAAATATTTGGAGAATTTTACGGCCATAATGGATGCACATATGGATGGCCTGGAATACATGGAATCAGGGACTTATTATCAAGACTCTGTGGTGCTAGTGATAAAAGGCTTGGAGCTTCAGCTGGAAAAAATCCTTACCATCTTCACCACCATTGATTTCTCAAGGAATAATTTTGAAGGAGAGATTCCAATGTCGCTTGGGAAGCTCAAATCTCTTAAAGGGCTCAATTTCTCTCACAACAAGCTAGTTGGTCTTATTCCACAGTCATTGCAAAATTTGACTAACTTGGAAGGGTTAGACCTCTCTTCAAATGGGCTTTCCGGAAAGATTCCAAGCAAACTAGCAGATTTGGTACAGCTCGAGTTCCTAAACCTTTCATGGAACAAATTGGCGGGGCCCATACCTCGTGGCAATCAGTTTGAAACGTTCGGAAACGATTCATACATTGGAAATGTGGGATTATGTGGATTCCCTTTGTCCAAAACATGCAGCATTGAAGGGGCTCAACAACCATCTCCATCGAACTCAAAGCATGAAGATGACACATTTGATTGGAAGATTGTGTTGATGGGATTTGGATGTGGAATTGTAATCGGCATATCCACGGGATACATGGTGCTTCCAGATAAGGTGATTGATCGGCTTGCAGAGCTTGTTCGAGAACTGCAGGGGAGGAAAAAAAGATCGTTGTCAAAGAGAAATGCTCGTCAGGTTCATAGATTTGGAAGGAGAAACTAGCTTCTTGTAATTGGTCTTGTGCAGAGATTCAAGGTATCATTTTTCTTTCTTGAAATAAATCATTTTTTCCAGTTTTTTTCCTCAATGTTAATTACTTCTCGTTGATATCTTTGTAGTTAAACCTATGGTTGTTTATTATTCTTCTTTTGTGCTTCTTGCTGTTGTACAGGAAAATGCACGAGAAGTACTTTTGATGATCAAGAACAACAAGTGCTCTACCCCGGATCGAGAGGAGTGGCTCCTAAAACACGATTATCTTTTCTAGTTAATTTCTTGTTTCAAAAAACTTTAGGGCCAGAGTGCATCTGAAATAATTTTATCATTTCGTCCTTGCATCTAGTGTCTGTCGGTGTCTCAAGAAATGTTCGGATTCTCGTAATAATAACTGAGGGTTTTGTCATAGGAAGTCCTGGTGTTCATGTGTTTGCATTTTATTTTTTGTACAAGTATTATTGAGGATTCGTTCATGTGGGAATCCTGATGTTGTGGAGTTTGTATTTGACTTTCTTGTTCATTTCCCAAAATTGCAAGTGAATGGAATGTGTTTGTGTTGATTTCAGAAATTCTTATTTTGTGCGCGTGCATGTATATATATACACACACACATAGCTGTATGGTTTTGTAGGTATAACGTACGCACTGAAAAAAATATGTTATGAATCTAATTTCATGATTCTAAACTTATTATTCTGTGATGGTATTAACGGAAGGCCTCAAGGTTTAAGTACCTGAAAAAAAAAAAAATTTCTCCGACAGTCATTACAATTTAGTCCCCGAGAAATAATTTTGAAGAAAGATTCCAACTTCTACTGGGAAGCTTAAAATTGGTTGTTGTGTTTTGTATTTCTTGCCCTTGTCGTTTGTTAAACTAATTTGTCATTTTGAAAATGATATTATCGTCTAGCACACATTAGTTTTTTTTTTTCATACGATCTTGTTGTCTAGATATTACATTCTTAAATGCTTTTCTATTTTATCAAATAACACCATCGTTGACAAAAATAGCAATGTTCTTGTTGATAGGGAAGAATCTTTAAAAAAATAAATAAATAAATAATAGATGGACAAAAAAAAATTAATTTATTTCCATAAATGTGTTATTTTATAGATGGCCTGACCGTGTTGATTGGAGTCAGATATGGACAAATTAACTTGACTACTAATGGAGGACTCATTGATCACGGAACTTGATCCAATAAACTTAATTACGAGAATCAATTATTTAATAAGGAAGATAAGAAAAATGCTTTCTTCCAACTAAGTCTAAAGTTAGGGTACGAGGAAAATGATGTAAATGTTTTTTTAAGGGATTGCGCGTAAGTGTGGAAGACGGAGAAAATAAAGTCTACTCAGGTTATCTTGCCGTTCGAGTCTTTGCTGCTATATATTATAAACAAAGACCAAGAAAAATAGACAGATAAAATAAATAAATAAATAAATAGCCAACCAACCGAGAAATTATTTAGTACACTTTGTGTATCATGTCATAATGCTTACATGGTACACCTGTCCAATTAAAATGATCATAGTCATGATCATAATTACATGCTCACCTTAAGGAAGTAAGATGCTAATGAAAGTGAAAATATAAGATTTTATAAGTATCGTATCAACTTTCACAGATGTGGGGTGAATTTATGAACAATCTAAATAAGACCTTGGGTATGTTGGATTAGGGTTGCTCCCCCAACTTCCTATTAGTTACGAGCTATGGGTACGAACACATATGGGGTGCAAAGTAAGAAGCTTACAAGCAACAAGAAAGAAGAAAAAAGAATAAGAAACAAGAAATAAGAAGCAAGTATAATTATACAATTCATAAAATGTAATTCATTTCCTTATGTGCTTTATTCTTGTGAGATTTATGTTTGTACTTGCTAAGTGAAAGCCCAATTATATTTGTTCATGTTTTAGGCAACAAGGTGATTCGATAGACTGGTGAACTAAGTCGAGACAACGGAGGCATGGGTTATGGGTACTGCTATCAAAATGTAAATTCCACAAATTAAGAATTTCTTTCGAAATTATGATGAGTTTTAAAATGTTTATATTTATTTAAAATTGATTATTATCAAGAAATTGGGTTTTAGAAAGAACCCAAATATAATGAATGCTTAGTTTACATTTTAACTAAGCAAAGTTAGAAAAGTTTAATATTTTAAAATATAATTTTATTCTTTTGCTTATAATTATTCAACAATGAAAAGACCTTTACTTGACCAAGTAGTTTGGTTTGGTTTACAAGAAATCAAACTTAAAAATATGTTTATACTAATTTTAATTATGTGAGTCTGCCATTATGTTTTAAATTTTGTATAATGTTCTTACTTATTAACTTATCATGTTTAGATCTTTAAATCAACTATTACCAAGTAATTGGGTTTAATAAAGAACCCAAATATAATGAATGCTTAGTTAAATTTCAACTAAGCATGGTTATTCATGTTTTATGCTCCTTTTTTGATAATAAGATTTTTATTTGATTAAGTAGATTGGTTTACGGGAACCAAATTTGAGATATATCTTTCCTAATTTTAAATAATTATGTTGGACATGATGACATCTTAAAGTTTGTATTTAGTTTTTACCTATTAGTTTATTAAATTTAGATTTTTATATTAATTCAAAAAAATGTTTCTAAGGTTTAAGTCTTTCCAATAGTGTAAATTTGTTTTGAATATGGGGGGGGGGGGGGCCGCGGGCGCGGGCATGGACTTCATGTAGGCTATGATGTATATAATATATAAGTAACAAAAAAAAAAAATCTCTGAAATTTTGGTGATCAAAGTTTAAGATCAAAGCAAATAATTAGGTGTATGAAGTTAATTAACGGTCGTAATTAAGTCGGCTAATTATATATATATATATATATATATATGAATTTTAGGGATTGGTCATAAGTGGAAGATGGAGAAAAGAAAGTCCACTGATCAGGGGATGTTGCCTTGGAGTCTTCATAGTGCTGCTCTAAACATGTTGCCTCCCGAATTTATCATGCAATAGCAATTTATTCCCAAAAATTTTTAATTTGTACAATTTATTTCCAAAATTTTTAATTTTGACAATTTGTACCTTGAATTGATAAACCTCCTCAAAATCTTTACCTAGTTAATTAAGGTACAATATTACTGCCTTATTAATCCATTGATAAATTTTATTAATTTGTCTTTTGCCAACGATTGGTCACGGATATGTTTATTCAATAAAGCAATTGTTGTCATAGGCTTTAAAGTGATAAATGCTAGTTTCATAAGAAACATCAATTGTGTTATATGTCAGGTGAAAAGAAAAAATATTAAAGAAAATTCTGAAGCTAGCTTCTTTAGTTTTAATCAAGAAACTATCTACCAACATATACACTGGTTTGTAGTAATTTGGTATATTATTTCGTGGCGAATATTCATCTCTAAGCAAGATCAATTTCAATATTAAAGATCGTTCTTAATTCATAATAATGATAGACAAACGAACCCAATATTATGCTAATATCTGATATTACTTCTTTCTCACGCAAAGACTTGTGCTGACTTCATAAGTCTGCCATGATTTAGGGGGCGATTGGATCATACACTCCAGTTGAAGTTTGAAGTTGTTATGATTGAATATGAGTGGATGTTTGGAATTATGTGTTTTTGTTGAAAATGAACTATGATAGTTAAAAAATATAAAAACTTAAAATGCATTTAGAAGGACAAAAAAAGAAAGCAATATAGATCTTGGAATCTTTATTGTATTGTTATGAATGAGACCTCTGAATTCATATGAAAGACATCCAACCCATAAGATAAGTCATGAATTTAATGAAACCATAAAACACGTTATGGATCAAGCAAACATAGCCGGGACCCACAAAGACTCTATCTTGACACTCAAAAGTCCTCTATAGAGAGTGACCATCTAGAAGTCTTGCCATAAGAAGACCCCGGATACTCTTCTTCTGCACGGCACACCTGTAGACAATTGACTAAAGACTTTGATGCAAAATCTGCAACATATCTGGTACTTTCTATGCTCCAAATCAATTTTCTAATTTGTCGGTCTTTGCAAACCACGTTATTTCTTTGTTTAAGTGATTGGTCTACGGCATATGTATGAACATGAAGACCATGTAAAGAGCAATAATATTAAAGCGATCGACACTTGCATAAAATTTGTGATATGGCTGTCCCACGGGGAACGTTCAATTAGGGTCTCGCTAGGATACTATAGTCCAATTGTTCATAAAAAAAATAAAAATAAAAATAATCAAATCAGGTTGAATAATAGCAACCATAAAGGAAACTTACAGGAATTATGGTCCATTGACCATTCGGTTTGGAAAAAAAATTTTGAACACTATTCAAAACTTTTTTTTTTAAATTGTTTTATCTTTAAAATATTTAAAATTTACTATTCAAATTTACATTTCAAAACCATGTTTCAAATGGACCCATAGAAACGGTTCAACATGTTCTTCTTCTCAATTTCACAAATTCAACATAAACATTTTTCATCACAAATCTAATAATACTAATATTATTATTCATCATCAAGTTAATTGCAGTTTTTTATGTTAAAACTTTTAATTAAACTAGGTTAAGTTTACTTATAAAATTAATATATATAAAACTTTTTTCCAATAGTATTATCATATCATATATACATCTTTATGTAATATTAATCTGTATGAATTTAAGATAGACATATGTTATATGTATTATATACTAAAGAAAAAAAATAGAAAGGACAAATAGGGACATTAACCAAAAGAAACGATTATATATACAATTAACTGGGAGATGTGTCAAGTGGAGGGGAGGGTAGATGTTAGATATATTATTAGATATATTACGTGTATTAG
This sequence comes from Ficus hirta, assembly GCA_038430175.1. Lineage (NCBI taxonomy): Eukaryota > Viridiplantae > Streptophyta > Magnoliopsida > Rosales > Moraceae > Ficus > Ficus hirta. The sequence continues at coordinate 40,126,599 of CM076585.1, read as the reverse complement.
ATTAGAAGATTAGATTTGATTTGATGTATAGAAAACATAGGACCTCTTTTTAAGTTATAATAATAATAATAATAATAATATTATTATTATTAATATTAGAACAAAGGACTTCAGAGGAGTTTGTCGTCTTGCAAAGACCCGCAGATGACTTGATAGAGTTAAATAGCAGCACCATTTGCATACAATTATCACCATTTAGCTGCCAAGAAGATATGGCTTCAATGTCCTTCTCCCTTCTGTTTCTACTTCTCCTCTTTATACTCCTTTTCTCACCATTACCTTCCTTTTCTTCTATGCAGTGCCGTCCCGACGAGCACTCTGCTTTGCTCCAACTTAAGAGCTCTTTCTCCGTTGTTGATCCCTCTCTTGCCAACTGTGTCAGATTATACGAAAACGGAACCATCTATCCGTGGATGATGTCCTCTTGGAACAAGAACACAAATTGTTGCGAATGGGATGGAGTCACATGTGACAACCTTACGGAGCACGTGATCGGCCTTGACCTGAGTTGCAGCAGTCTTAAGGGCACTATTCACCCCAACAGCAGCCTTTTCTCCCTCCGCCATCTCCAGAGTCTTGACGTTTCTTACAATAAACTACATGGTGTCATTCCCAGATCATTATTTCAGCAGGTGAAACTCCAATATTTGGATCTTTCATCAAATGACTTTACCGTCAATATTGACTTAGAAGACCTTTCAAAGTTAAAAGAGCTAGGTACTCTTCATCTCTCATCTAACAATATATCATGGAATTTCAATAGCTCCAAAAACTATACCTTAAATAATCTTTTAGATTTGGGCTTGTCTTCTTGTAACCTCATTGAATTCCCTCTTTTTCTCAAATCTATGCAACGTTTAGGAAGCTTAGACCTTTCCAGTAACCAATTACACGGAAGTGTTCCTAAATGGTTATGGGAAGTGGGTAAGGATTCATTCACCTATTTGGATCTTTCCCACAACTCCTTAACATATTTAGAACCACTTCCATGGAATAACATGTATATTCTCCATCTTAGCTTCAACTTGTTTTCAGGGTCTCTTCCTGTTTCCTCATCACCTCATTTAGTTTACTTTTCAGCCTCAAGAAATCAATTTTCTGGAGAAATCCCACTTTCTATTTGCAGTATGACATCCCTTTTAGTGCTTGAATTGGCTACTAACAATTTGAGTGGAAATATTCCCCCTTGCTTTGAAAATCTTATAAGTAGTCATCTCTGGGTGTTAGATCTGCGGAACAATAGGTTCCACGGAATGATTCCTCCATTTTTTTCGAAGGGAAACTCCTTGAGGACTGTGAACCTCAATGGAAATCAATTGGAAGGTTCACTGCCCCAATCATTGCTCAATTGCGAAAACTTGGAAGTACTAGACATTGGCGACAACAAGATATATGGACCATTTCCCCAGTGGTTGGAATCACTTCCAAAACTTGAAGTTCTCATCTTGAGATCAAATAGATTCTCTGGTCCACTAAACAATCCCAAGGTAAGATTTCCCTTCCAAAATCTGAGAATCATGGACCTCTCCAACAATGAATTCACAGGTCATTTACCAACAAAATATTTCGAGAATTTTATGGCCATGATGGATGCACATATGGATGGTCTGGAATACATGGGATCAGGGACTTATTATCAAGACTCTGTGCTGCTATTGATAAAAGGCTTTGAGCTTCGGCTAGAAAAAATCCTTACCGTCTTCACTACCATTGATTTCTCAAGGAATAATTTTGAAGGAGAGATTCCAATGTCGCTTGGGAAGCTCAGATCTCTCAAAGGGCTCAACTTTTCTCACAACATGCTAGTTGGTCTTATTCCACAGTCATTGCAAAATTTGACTAACTTGGAAGGGTTAGACCTCTCTTCAAATGGGCTTTCCGGAGAGATTCCGAGCAAACTAGCAGATTTGGTAAAGCTCGTGTTCCTAAACCTTTCATGGAACAAATTGGCAGGGCCCATACCTCGTGGCAATCAGTTTGAAACGTTCGGAAACGATTCATACATCGGAAATGTGGGATTATGTGGATTTCCTTTGTCCAAATCATGCAGCATTGAAGGGGCTCAACAACCATCTCCATTGAACTCAAAGCATGAAGATGAAACATTTGATTGGAAGATTTTGTTGATGGGATTATTTGGATGTGGAATTGTAATCGGCATATCCACGGGATACATGGTGAAAAGATCGTCGAAGAGAAATGCTCATAGATTTGTAGAGATGAGTCAATCAGCTGCAGGTATCATGTTCCTTTCTTGAAGTAAATCATGTTTTCCGTTTTTTTCCCAATGTTTCAATTTTTCTTTTCTTATGAATAATTATGTTGTTTCTTCTCGTCGATATCTTTGTAGTTAAATCTATGGTTGTTTATATTCTTCTTTTGTGCTTCTTTCTATTGGACAGGAAAGTGTATGAGAAGTACTTCTGATGATCAAAAACAATAAGAGCTCTACCCTGGATCGAGAGGCGTGGCTCTTAAGACACTATTATCTTTTCTAGTTAATTTCTTGTTTCAAAAAACTTTGTGGCCAGAGTGCATCCGAAATAATTTTCATTTAGTCCTTGCGTCTAGTGTCTGTTGGTGTCTCGAGAAATGTTCAGATTCTGATAATAATAGCTGAGGCTTTTGTCATAGGAAGTCCTTGTGTTCTTGTGTTTGCATTTTACTTTCTGTACAAGTGTTATTGAGGATTCGCTCATGTGGGAAATCCTGATGTTGTGGAGTTTGTATTTGACTTTCTTGTTCAATCCCCAAAATTGCAAGTGAATAGAATGTGTTATTTTTTCTTTTCATTACTTTCCTAGTGGAAATAACCGTGGGACCTAAAGAAAGACATTTCTAAATCATATATTGAACCATGGACCACGTAATTTATGAAACTGGAAAATTGGAGCATGTGAATGAATCAAAGTCATTTTGAGATCTCACTTATTCATATGGACCTTTATGTGAGTGGTGGTGACTCTTCAAATACAGCGCAAAATGAAAGTGATAGAGAGAACGATATTCCAAGCCCTTAATGTAAGAAGACCCATAGAACCCGTTTAGCAAAGTTTTTGCATCTACTAATAAGTAATAACATGAAGTTTATAATATATAACTTAAACCTTATTATAAATTTTAAAGTCTACAAAATAGCTTTTATTATAAAAGTCAAGTTTTTTTTTTTTTTTTTGATAGGAAGCTAGCTCTTCTTGGAGAATGGAATACATTCTCACAGAATATCCAATAACACTTACAAGCTGCTTTTGGCTTAGTAACTTCTATGAACCAAACATGCCTAACTTCTATGATATTTTGTTTCACCCGAAAGACTTTGACTCCCCCCTCCCTCTCTCATGAAAACAAGCATTACACGTTAATCATACTCCCAATGCACTATTTTTTTCCATAGATATATCAATTTTTGAAATTAATTCTATATTTTTCTAATTTCCTTGATAATATTATTTGTAGCCATCCATGATACGGCATGCAGCAGCTAGAGAAGTCACCAAAGACTTTGCTTGGAATATTATTGGAGAATTTTGTAGTAAGGTATCAAAAGAGTGTTCTACTTATAGGAGATAGAGGATATAATTTCTTCTTACCTTACCCCACATATTTCTTCAAACATCACCAATTATTCAAATACATGGAAAAATTAGTTGCAGATCGAAACCACTTAGCGATATTAACTTCTATTTTTATTTAAATGATGAGCGAGAGTAACTAATATCAAAATAATTTAAAACATCATAATTAAGTTGACACTTCTTAAATTTTGTGACACTAGCATATTCACTTTGAAAATCATATCTCTTTTTGTTTTTGTTTTTGTTTTTGTTTTTGTTTTTGTTTTTTTTTTTTCTGTTTTTTGTTTTTTTGTTTTCGTTTTTGTTTTTGTTTTTGTTTTTGCTTTTGTTTTTGTTTTGTTTTGTTTTTTCGCTGTAGTTGTAATTGTTCCATGTATTTGGTGAATAATAAGATTGAGTTCAATCAATAATAAAATCTTAATTCTCAATTTCACCGGGAATATTGCACTGTCTTAATTGGTTTCTATATTTACCAATTTAGCTAGGAGGTCAAGCCCCTATTTTGAATACTCGGTGACAACTGAAAGAAAAAAATTACACTAGTATTCCATAACTTTTACCAATATTACATTGACACCCCTTTGTTTGAAGTTAATACAAATACACCACTTTGGTCGTTTAAATTTCTCAAAATACCTAAAATACCCTCTAAATGAAAAGAAAAGAAAACGCATTTTAAGCAACTGTTATATGCTTTGTATGATATGATGATTTCACCCCCTCAAACATGATATATCGAACACATTCATATTGAAAATTAAATTTTAATCACTTAAGTTTTTTTAAAACTCTATTCTCCCTTTTGGTCTTCTTCTCAAATCTTTGATTTGCAATTCTCTTCTTTTTTTTTAATTTTAATTTTGTATCTCTTTTAATTCTGTCCTCTCTTTTGTCTACGTTTTGCAGTAGAATTTTTTTTTCTTTTAATTTGTGATTTCTGTTCCTTTTTCATTTATAAAGTTTAGAATTTTTGCAGGATGTAACATCCATCTACAAGCCCTCCTAGACACTAAATTACAATATGGAAAAAAATAACGATTTATTTTTTGTTTTTATTTTTTATTTTTGCAAAACATGACTATGCTCAAGTGTAGTTATTATCAATGACATGAATTATCCGGTTTATTTATTTAAATCAAAAGTCAATGAGGATTTTTAATTAACTTTGTTTTGAGTATAAATTTAGATTAACATTGATTTAAAACAAAAAAAAAGGACTTTTCATGCTCTTAATTAATGCAATATGTGCAAGTCATTTGTCAATTTTCAAAAATATGTATTTTTTTTTTTTTTTGAGGGAACAAAATATATGTATTAACGTTGTCATAAATGGAAACAGTTTGCTACACATTTACAAGTCCAGGGTATAAATTGTAAAAATTTAGTGTGTGAATTGCAATTGTAAGACTAGTTCAGGAACACCATTGCAAAATGACCACTTTTTTTCCCCCCCTCTATTGTTAACGCCGTAGATAGTATCTGTGGTGAAATGATCAAAATATGTCGGTTCTGAGTTTAGTCAATTCAAATAGGACAAAAAAGGAGATAATTTGTGACTGGGATGATACGGATGACCACCATGGCATTGGAATAACAGACTTAAATACCCAAGCATAGCATGCATTAAAAGAAATAGGATTTATATATACATATATATATATATAGAGAGAGAGAGAGAGACAAAGAGACAGAGAGAGAATGATTTTGAATATTGTCTTGTCGACGTATTTCTTTTTTTTTTTTTTTCCTTCTTTTTTTCTTCTTAGCTTAAACAAAGGATTGATTTTTTTTAATTACTTATTTAAAAAAAAATCAAGAAATTCCTGATTTTTATCTTTTTAATTCTGTTTTTCTGGTCACCGCGAACAGTTTTGATTTTTTTTTTTTTAAACTATTTTTCAGTTTTCTGTCATTTTCAAGGTTACAGTCATTTTATCATAGCATTGTCGTTCATGAGTTCTCAACTATTTCTCTAACTGTTGTCGTTTTCCTGGATGTCGTCATTTTCTCTTACTGTCATTTTGGTCGCGGATGTTTATTCAATAAAACAATCACTATGTCATGGGGTTTAAAGTGATCGCTAGTTTCATAATGAACATGTATTTCAAATCTGTAAAGTCAGAGAGGAAAAAAAATTATTACTGAAGTTAATATGTAGCTTTTTTAAGTTTGAATCAATAAATGATCTACCCACATACTAACTATAACTTATTATTTTCGTTGTGAATATTCAAAATGATACCAACCAAAACCGAAAACGACATAACAAAACAGAACACAAGAAACGACAACAAAAATTTACATGCAAAAACGACAGTCCATGACATGCGGACAATGCATTAATAGAATATTTTACTCAGATATTTATTCAGGACATAGTTGGAAGATGGGGGAAAAAATAGTGATAGGTCATTGAAGGACTTCCTTGGAGTTTTCATTTTTGTTACAAACGAGAGGCCATTAATGGAATATAGCCACATAAATTGAATGAAAAAAAAAAAAAAAAAAACCAATTTTAATGAAAACCAACAAGAAAAAAAGAAATGGATTGAATTAAATCTAAGTGTAGAGAGGGAAATTTTATCTCCTTGTAAAAACTTGGACCACTGACTTGGTCAATATAAATTAATTTAGACTTTGCGCGAATCTGAGAGTTTTGAATGTATGTTCGACTTTTGACAAATAGTTCTTAATAATTTATATTAAAGTGAATCCTACTATGTTGCTGAATCAAATGGAAATAAATCTTTATCATAAATATTATATTTTACCCAAAACATTTGGGTATAAATAGTCTTGACTCTGAAGACATAGAGAATGCAAGTCCAAAGCTGGACTTACTTGGAATCTTCATGATATTATAGCATGTTTACTTATCAGGAGTAGGAAATAAGAGTCAATCTCTTATTTGTTTGTTTTTTTTTTTTTTTCTGAAATGGGAGTGAGAATAGTGGGTCCCACATCAATTTAGGATTGAGGAATGAGATTGGCAATCCCATGTCCCCCTCCAGATTGTGACTCACATTCGTACTATTAACATTAAATTACCATTTTATCCTTAGTTTATTTATAAAAAAAATTGTATTAAAAAATAATAACAACCTATATTAATTATTTTTATTAACTAAATATAATATATTTTTATTAACTTAATATTATATAACTATCATAATTACTATTAACGTTATTAGAGTAAATAAAGAACCTTTTTTATCATAATATATTATTATATTTCTAGGTTTTAAATTTTTTATACTTTATTTATTTTAATTCTTTTTTTTTTTACTCGTTTTAATTTTTTTTAAACAAAAAATTACACAATTTAATTTTACTACCTTAACATATTTTACTTTTGATTAATAATATGATAATAAATTAAAAATTTTAATTTTTTTTATTTTTGAAAACACAATAAATAAAGGGGCATATAAGTAAATTTATAACAACTAACTCAGATTCTTGTTATAAATAAACACATGAATGGGATTGACAGTGATTCCGACTCCGATTCCTGGAACCCAAGTAAACAGCATATTTTGACTCCGAATCCTGATTCCGAATCCAACCCATTTCGAATCCTACCCACTCCGATTCATGCTCACTCCAATTATACATAAGTAAACATATCATTAACATAGTGAGGAGACCTCTTATTAATTCATATAAAAAAAGTTCAACCCACAAGACAAGTCATGAATTTAATAGAACCAAAAAATACGTTGTGGAATCAAGCAAACAACAGGACCATATTCATCTATAAAGATTTCATCTTCCGATCGATTGGCTGATGACTTTTCAAATAAATCATGTGGACCATATTCATATGTAGTACTCTCTTGAAAGTCCACCATAGAGAGTGACCTTTAGAAGTCTTGCTGTAAAGTAACATTCCGAAAATTTATTATTTAATTCTCCAATTTTAATTGACAGTATAAATTATAAATTTACCTTTAAGAATGTTTTTATGTAATGGTAACAAGAGGATCATGAGAAATTAAAATGGGTGACTACCCATTTATTCTAAAAATTTCTATGATTTTTCATGTGTGCTATGTGATCATAAAGTTTTTGTGATAAAATGAGATAAGTAAGATAAAATAAATGGTTATGCCAAGTTTTTATTTTTCTTTAAATAACAATGCCAATAATAATAAGAAATAATTACACAAAAGGTCTGTTTTTAGAGTCTCGTTTCGAAATATGTTCATTTTTTAACAATATTATAAATATGTCTATTTTTTAAGAGATAAATATATGTAAAATCTATTTTACCATTTTACTATAGTTGACATCATTGTATTTTAATACTGATTCTTTTATTTTCCTTTTTTTGTTTTTTGATTTTAATGATGAGTATTTTTTATTGATAAATTAATAAATCAAAATTAGTTATAAACATCAAAGTAATTATAATAAATATAAAATATTAATTATAAAGATGATGGTTCATACTAAATAATAAACACAGCGCAAAATATTAAATTGATAAATATTTATGCTTTTTATAAAAATAAAAAAAAACCAATGAATTCTTAAAAAAAAAAAAAAAAACTACTTATTTATATAATCCACTATAAATCAAAAGGTTGTCATTTATGTATTAACCAAACAAATTGAAGAATAACACAATAAATGTAATCAAATTCTTTGTAAAAGAATACTATTATTTGTATAAATTAGTAGAAATGAAATTGAATATATCTTTATGATAAGGAAAGATTCATTATACAAAATATATTTTTTAAAATTTTCTTTTTCTTTATTTAGCTTTTTCTCATTAATACGTAATCTGATTTTGGTTCGTTATGAATATTTACACATTCTTTACAATAAAAATAAAATAAAAATTCATAATTTTATTCTCTATCGATTCTTTTTGTAATTTGATTAAATCAATTTTAACCTTATTTGGTAACATCTTAGATTCCTTTTTATTTATTTATTTATTTATTTGGTTTCCTTTTCTGTAATTTCTTTATTTGTTAATTCTCCATTCTTTATGAAGGGTAAAATTGTCTTTACAATTACTATTTTAGACATTTATGTAAATAAAAAAGAGATATGAACATATTTTAAATCAATATCTCCAATTTGAACATCTATGTAAATAATCATAATAATAAATGAAATATAAGAATGTATATATATATATATATTTGTATATATATATATATATATGTGTGTGTGTGTGTGTTTGTTCATGCCACACACGGAAACACCACAAGCCAGGCCCATTGGGCCCTACTGTGCTCTGAAAGCCCTCGGCCACGGGAAGCCTAACAGGCTGGCCGTGTGGCATCAGCCGAAAAAAATGAGAGAAAAATAAATAAATAAATAAAAATAAAAAAGAAAAATAAAGTAAATATATTACCTGATAGAGATTCTTTTGATGTGGAGATTACCGAGAAAAGTAAACACTCCAAATAAAAATTTTAAAAAAAAAAAGGAAACTTCAACCACTCTTTTATATCTGAATTGTAACAATGAAGCCTAAAAAATGTAAAAAACTCTTCATTTCCTATCACTAGCTTGAGCTGCTAATAATAACCCTAAAAATAATTATTTTTTAAATTTTAAACCCAATTTTAACTGCCTATAAATGGGGTGTGGTAGTATGAACACCACTTATGTTTATTCACTCTCTTTTTCCTAAAAGAAAGCCTTTTCTCTTCCCAAACACATTGAATCCGAATTTTAACAAGCAAAAACACCAAGAAAAATCTTCCATAACCTTTCTTCTCAACTTTCAAATCATTAAGCTTCAAGAGAAGATCGTCACCTCATCGGTTTTCAAGGTAAAACACTAGTATACCACTAGTTTTCAAGATTAAAGTTTTAGTTTTTAAACTTGTGATAAAATATGTTTATTTTCTAACTTCTAGTTCCTCATTACAAGAGTTCAAGAAAGCCTCCAAGTCCTCAAAAGAGCCACAAGCTATTAAGGTTTGTGTTTTTCCACAAACTAGCAAATTTTAAAAGTTTCGAGGGTTTTCTTGAAAAATGACCTTGAAGAAAATAAAAATCTTGGCATGATGATAAAAATAAAAACATGGTCTTGTTGCTTTGTTACTATTATTGTGGCATGTGTGTTTCATCGGATTAAAATGGTTTAACTTATCACAAAATGAAAAGTTTTGATGAGAATATGATTTTTGTAAGTTTCTTGGCTATGTGGTATGAAATATGTGTTATGGCATGAAAATATTTGGATGTGACAAGTTTATATGCTGTGAATATTCTATGTTGATAACATGGAATCTGGAGAAAGGATTTTTAAGGCTCAAATAAGGATTTTTAAGGCTCAAATAAGGATAGAATGAAGTTGAAGTTCATATCTATTGGAAAAATAGCATTTTGGCATAATACAAAATAAATATGCAAATGATATTTTTAGTGAGAATTTCACTAAACTCATGAAAGACAGAATGCTTCTCTCAGCATAAGCTATCAGATAATGTAACCTCAGCTCAAAAATTATTAAGTGGGAAAAATGATGTTTTTGCCCTCGGAGGGTAAAATGGTATTTTCATAAGGCTAGGAATGTCGGTTGAATCCGAGACTTTACAGTCGAGACTAAGGGACTAAAATATGCTATAAGTTAAATTTTCATGAGAAATGGGCATAAAATGTCACAAAATACCCTTTAGGGGTCAAAATGTAAATATAAAAATTTTAAGGATAAAAAGTGAAATTTAAGGAAGTTATTATAATTTAGTTTAGAATCTGTAAGAGGGATCTTTAAGGGTTCCTCAAGTGAATAACGTTTTGGAGTGCTTAATGGGAACAAGTTAATCCATTTTAGGGGCTAAAATATTAAAATAATTAAAAAGGGGTCAAATTGTATAACTGGCAAACCTGACATGAAGGCAGTGTATTTCCTTATTTAAAGACAGTGTGCCAAGCCAATTAAGTTGGGTAATTAATATGGTTAAGTTTTGGTTTATTATTGGGCCATTAAAAGACAAGTATGGGACTTAAATGAAAAGAATTTTGGTAAGTGTTATTGAAAATATAAATAAGGTATAATAGTTTAGACAGTTTTTAATGCTCCTAACATGCTATTAGGGCCTTGAGAGGTCTCAAGTTAAAATGGGCCTTATTAGATCTAATAGTAGAATGGAAGACAAAATCTTAATTAATGGACTAATGTATTAAAAGTAGAATAATGGGCTAGTTAGGTCCAATTTAATTTTCGTAAAAACTAGAGAGGCCCAATAGGTGGATAGTAACCTTAGTTACCCATGGTCACCTAATAGGTCCAACGAAAGATAAAATAGAATAGATATTAATGGATAAAATAAGTAATGATTTAATCACTTAATCATTATAATAATAATTAATCATTTAATGATAACTAATTATTTCAAGGAAATTTAAGAGAAATTAATTTAATATAATCTTTCAACTAATTAATAATTAGTTAATTATCCACAAATTAACATTAAATTATATTAATTAATTATTATTTCAGTAATTAATAATTAATTAATTATGGATTGATAATTTTTATAATTACAAATGTTATTTAATTAATTATTAATTAATAATGTTACTTGATTAATTATTAATCAAGTTAATTAATAATTAATTTAGTAAATAATGATTTAAATATGAGCAAGTTAAGGTTTAATATCCTAACAATCATAAAGTAAGGAATGTAATAAATAAGTAACCAATTTAAGAAAAAAATTTATTTTCCTTAAGGATTAAAATATGTAAATAAAAAAAGATATAATTAATAATTAATCTTAAAAATAATTAATTAGTAACTAAAAGCACGAAGTCTAATAAGACACTTGTTAATAATAAAGAATAATTTTAAGAATCCACTCTAATTGTTGGGTGTCAGTTTAAATTAGGACACTGAAAAGACAAAGAGGTTGAGCCGAACACGAATCTCGAGAAACTTCAACTTCAAGATTTTCTGTAAGTACAGGCCTCACCTACAGTGTGGATTATACGTTGTTATGTTTGATGTGTATTATGTACTTACGTGACTGATACTATGTTGCCATGATTTATGTTTAGCTATACGATTTATGAGACGTGTCATATTTCGTGTTCATTCTATGAATTAAGGACTCATGGTTGAGTAACAAATGAAAGATTAAGATGTGTTGTATAAACCTCTATCAGAGAGAGATCTTCATGAACGATTTTAAGTATAACCTTGGGTGTTGGCGGTTGGATCGCTCCCCCTCTTCCTTAAATAAGGTCACACCTACCTGGTACGTATATAAGGGCTCATAGGTATGTTAAGAATAAGTATGTCAGGAACAATAAGTTAAAAATAAATGGATAAACATAAATTATCATACATCTTCATTCATGCTTGTGTGATTTATGTCTATACTTTCTGAGTTTAATCTCACACATTTTTATGTTCCCATTATACGTAATCCGGGCAAACACCCTATGACGTGAAAATGTCCTTGGACTAGCAATGCAGATAGAGTGACACATGAAAGTGCAATTACGGAATGGATACCACCCACAAAAGATTTTGCAAAACGCTAACAGTCATTTAAATATTATTTTGCAGTTTAGTTTTTAAATTATGGTTTGAACTCTACTAAGCGTATGGACTAAACTAAGTATTTTGGACTTGCAACTTTATTATTATTAATGATGAACTACTAGAAGTGTTTTTTTAAACGTTTTATATTCTGCAATTGTGTTTTATTAAATTTTAGTTTAGTAAGTTAAAAAAAAAAAAACCAAAATTTGAGGGGGCTTAATAACCAGTTAGGAAACGTATCAAATTTTAAATTTAAGTAGTGACGGTCATTTATGACCATTTAAATACGGGCCGTCACACGTGAGAAAACCTTTGAACTTGCACGGCACACTGATGGACAAGTCACTAAATATTTCGATGCAAAATCTGTAACATCTTTGATATTTTCTATGCTCCTGATTAATTTTCTCAGTTGTTGTTTTTGCAAATCATGTTTTTTATTTATTTATTTTTTACTATTGTAATAGTTTCAGTTAAATCAGTTGATTGATTACTTGTCAGTCAAATCATGTGGACAATATTTCATGAGTACTTTCATAGTAGATCATTAGGGCATTGATATGTCACGTTCCGAACCGGAAATAATTGATGCCACAATGCTCAATTAGAATAGAGTGATAATCCTCCAATAAACTTCAAATGAAAATTGAATACAATATATATATAAATATATATATATATCCTTCAAATAATTAAATATTCAATCTCAGAACTTTATTTTTTCATAGTAGACTTGTTATATCAGTGCATTATCAATGTTCCGATTGATTGACTGATGACTTTTCAGTTTGGACCACATTCATCAATACTAGTGACTTTTGAAAGTTGACTGGGGAGAGCGACCATTAGAAGTCTTGCCGTGAGAAAGACCTCTGGACTTGTCAGGCTCTTCTTCTGCACGGCACACCGGTACACAAGTTACTAAAGATTTTGTTGCCAAATCACTAAAGTCATATAAGTTAACCAAAATTCAAGAGGAAAAAAAAAAAAAAAAAAAAAACACCTTCATCCTACAATTTTGTATTTAACTACTTATGATTATAAAAAAAAAAAAAAAAAAAAAAAAGTAATCATTAAAAACTTTACGTATATATCGTGACAAGTATATGTTGTGTTTTGCTAGTTTTGTACATTATATATGCAACTGCTGCTTTTTTTACTTGAATTGAAGTGAGACTCTTACACCAATTTCTCAATTGATAGTCCAAAAGATTGAGGAGGGGGGAGGGGTATATATATATATAGACACACACACACGTTTAAACTAACATAATAAATAGTTTGTTTGTGTTTCATATTGACACAGTCCCAAAAGAGACAAAGAAATGAAAGAGAAAATTATGATAATTCGAGGAATCATGACCTTCCAAGATAATTATGGTTCGTCCGAGGAAATCAAAATCTCCCACACAAACTCAACGTTTGAGAAAAAAAATATCCAGCACTCCTTTCTCATTAATTCATGAAATTTAAATACAAAAAGATTACACTTGATCCCACTTCACCACTAACACACGCTACACTATCTAAAACACAGATAATGCATATCCTATAAAATAGGAAAAAGTTACAACTAACACATACTAAGAATTTTATTTAAAATAAAACAAATAAAAATAATAATCTAACTTCTAGGTTCGTAACATATATGATATTCATGGTTTCTCATTTCATTACACTACAAAAATCCCTTCGTAACGAGTAAATTCATTAATAACGAGAATATTGAAATTTATTTTATTTTTCTTCTTCTTCTTATATTATTATTATTATTATTATTATTATTACTACTGTCAAGCGGTCCAATGAGATAATATATTATTATATTGATTTTCTCTAAATGCTGAAAATCATGGGTAGCCTAACTTTCAACATTTGGAAAAAAGTGAATCATTTTGTCTATTTTAGAGCAAAATATGTGTGGAATTATTCCAAATACAAATGACATTGACTAGTGAGCAATGACGAAGATTATTTGATTTTTTGGAATATTTGTTCCATATAATTTGGATTGGTCATTTAAATATGTATTTGACAATCAAATATTTTAGATGTAATTATAATGGTATGAAATGATTTATTTAACAATTTAAAAAGAAAATAAAATGTTATCCGTCACTCTTAAATTTAACTCCATTTGAGTATATATGCAACAATGATATTATTATTAAAAAAATCTACATAATTACAAATCTTATAGCATATCTTGTATTGTAAAATATTTTCACCGAGTTAAAGAAGGACTAATCACAAGAGAATGAGTAGAGTTCAAAAAACTTGTAAAATTAGACAGTGATAAAGTTGATTTTGATCTATTTTTTATTAAATTTTAAATAAGGGTACTTAAAACTCAAAATTTAAGGTGAAAATTTTATACATGATTGACGGCATAGATTAGTGTGGAAAGATCTACGTTTATGCATGTCACAAGATGGCACATCCAATCATCAATTATGAAACGTATTATTATACATTGTTTTGTAATCATTAATTTAGCAAATTAGGAGCGTCATATATGATCTGTTGTACCAATTATATTTCTCCATAAATCTGTTTTTTTTTTTTTTTTTTTTTCATATTTGTGTATTTTCTAATTTTCAGAATGTTGCATCTTCCTCTCTCCTAGGAGGTCTTTCATATTCATAATTCTAACGCGATTGGAAAAATTGAGGTCAACTTTTTTACTTCCTTGCCACATGTTGATATATAGAGAGCTAACATAAAGCTAGTAGAGAAGACAAGGCAAAGAAAAATCAAACGTCCAACCCTAAATTTAAGTTATGCTGATTTTCCACATGACAGTATTGAAAAAATTTTTGCCAATAAAAATCCGCTGAAGAGAGCATTGATCATTACATGTCTTGCCGTAAGAAGACCTCTGATATTGTCATGTCCCGATCCGGATAAAATTGATGGTCTCTAAATTTATGTCGTTCATGGTACTATCTCCAATAAATAAAGATACGAGTTCCAAAGCCCACTAAGTATTCCAATAATTTTTAGGGAAAATAATCAATACACCCTCTATGTTTAGTCTAAATACAATTTTCTCATCTTATTATTATTTAAATACCCAAAACAACCCTTAAAATTAGTCACAAAATAACTAGAAACAATAAAATTTTTAAGATCTCAAACTTAGCTTTCCCAATTTATTTTAATATGATAACTAAGACAATTTTTTTTTAATTAAGAAAATGACCCGTAGTTATTGATTGACTGTTAAAAATATATTAATATTAATTAATAAATAATTGACTATAATCAATGGTCAATGTGATAGTTATCAGTGTTTATAAGAAAAATGATAATATGTGCAGTCCCATATCAATTTTCCACAGAGGGCTTTACAAGTCAAAATAATAATGGAATGTTTGATTAGAACTAAACTTGATTAATTTTCTCCTAGTCAATTTGTCTGCTTTCTCTAATTTATGGTGTGTTTTGCTAGCATTGTACATTATATCCTGCTGCTCTGCTTTTCTTGAATTGAAATGAGACTATTACACCAATTTCTCTCTTGTCGTTTTCCGTTCATTGCTGTTTTTGTTTGCAACTTTTATTGTCGTTTTATGCTGTCTTTACTTTTTAGGTAGTTTGATGCATTTTTTGTCGTTTTCAAGTTGAGAGCTTTTTTTTTTTTTTTTTTTTTTTTTTTTTTTTTTTTTTTTTATAACTTGCAAACTGAGGTATATATTTTGCGGTTATATGTGGGCTTATTTTCTTATTCTCATACCCTCGCTTTAAGTATAATTATAGAGTCGTTTGTGATATTGATTTTTGTTCGGTAAAATTGTTGTCATTCTAGTGTCTCGGCATCTAACATATGCAGTATTACGTTTCCTTGAAGAATTAAAATGCAATTCCAAGTGATCAAAAGTTCAGTCTCGCTATTTATTATGATGTTCATTTTTGTAGTTTAAACATGTTTTACTCTATTGATTTTATCCAATCGGAGAGATGGAAATTTCTTGCTGTCCCGTTTAGGACTAGTTCTCAATGGATTAGTCCAAAAGACTATAATTATATATATATATATATATATATATATATTGACGTCCAAACTAATATAATATTATTCGTTTATGTTTCACCTGATTATTCACGGTTTGTCATTTAATTATACTATAAAAATCCCTTTGTAACTAGTAGATTCATTAATAACGAGAATGCTACAATTTTTTTTTCTTCTTTTTATATCATTATTATTTTTATTCTTGACAAGCGGTCCAATAAGATAATATATTTTATTATTAATTTTCTCTAAATGCCAAAAATCATGGATCGCCTAAATTTGACATTTGGAAAAAAAGTGTAGCATTTTGTCTATTTGAATTTTGGTTATTTCAATATCTACTTTTAGAAAAAAAAATATGTGTGGATTTCCAAATACAAATGACATTGACTAATGAGCAATGACGAAGTTTATTTCATTCTTTTCTCGCTTTTTGGTATTACTCAGAAAATCATGAACCACTTGATTACTGACACTTGAAAAATATAAGCCAAATTGCATTGGAATTTGGAAGTGGGCAAAGGTTTGATTAAAAAGAAAATGTCCAGTCCAAAAAATAAGTTAGATATCCCAGTTTTGTCTCACTAGAAAAGACTTTTAACTTGTATTCCATTTCACTTTCTTCAAAAAATTTGTCCATATAATGACTGACAAGTAACAATCATCAAGATGATAACTTTGGAAATTTTGTACATGATAGCTAGCAAGCTATCATGTACAAAATTTAGATTCTGCTGAAATTAATATCAGAAATGTTATATATATATATTTATATTTATATATTTTTTTTTTTTCTGGAACTTCTAGTGTTTTAAAAAATAGCTGTAATGCTCAAATTAGCAAAATAAATCAAAGTTGTAATTGGAAACGTATTTCAATGAAATAGTTAGTTTCTTTTTTTTTTTTTTTCTTTTGTCCTGCTTGAAAGAAACGTATGTTTTCAACCGTTTTGAAATACTTGTTCCATTTAAAATATGTAGTTTATAATCAAATATTTCGAATGTAATTCTGATAATCTGAAATGTTTCATTTAGCAATTTAAGAAGAAAAATAAAATATTACCCGTCATTTCTAAATTTAATTTCATTTGAGTATACATGCAACAATGATATTATTACAAAAAAATCTTTGCAATTGCAGATCTTATGGTATCTGCTACATTGGAAAATATTTTCACTGAGTTGAAAAAGGATAATCAGCAAGATCTTATGGAAACAAGAGAATTAGTAGAGTTTAAAAAAATTGTGAAATTAAATAGTAATATAGTTGTTTTGATTTACCTGAGGTATTAAATTTTAAACAGGAGTACTTAAAAATCAAAATTTAAGGTGAGATTAATTGGCCGCTTTTCAAAACAATTATATAACAAGGATGCTGCAAATTTTTTTTTAAAATTTTTCTTCTTATTATTCTTTTCATTATTATTCTTGTCAAGCGGGTCCAATGAGTTAACACATTCTAATATTGACTTATTCCACCAGGTTAAATCATGGACCACCTGATTTTCGACATTTGGAGGGGGGAAAAAAAAAGAAGCGAAGCATATATGTCTACTTTAATTTTGGTCATTTCATGTCTTCATTTTACAATAATTAAAAAAAAAAAAGACATTAGTTGTAGAATTCCAAATGCAGGACATAATAATATCATTCACTAGTGAGCGTTGAGTAAGAATATTTCTTTCTTTCTTTCTTTTCTGTAGCTCATGGACCACTTGAAAATTGACACTTGGAAAATATTAGCCAACTTGCATTGGAAATGGACAAGTTCAGACGAAGAAGAAAATGTCCAGCCCAATAAATAAGTTAAACAAGTAATGGGGTTCTTTCGCGTTACCTCACAAATGTTCTTTATGATTTATTTGGTGGGATCTACATGAGACGATTTGTGCGTGAGTATCTAGATACAATCCTTTTTAATATTGAACCCTAATATAATACTTGTTAATTACAGAATATACATCTTTTGTCTCAATAGAAATACTTTGACTTGGTATTCCTTTTCACTTTCTTTTTCGATGTAAATTTGTCCATAAGTATGTAAAATGTCTGAGAAGTTACAATCATCAAGATAACATTTTGAAATTTTATAAATATTAGTGTGGAAAGGTCTAAGTTTTTGCATGTCACAATATGGCACATCCAATCACCAATTAACTATAAAACGTATGATAATAATTTGTTTTGTAATTATGAATTTACTAAATTAGGGGCGTCTTATATAAAATGTTTTAGCAATGCATATTTCTCTATTTATCTTTTTTTTTGTGTGGTGTATTTATGTATTTTCTTATTTTCAGAGCATTGCATCTTCCTCTCTCCTTGGAGGTCTTTCGTAGCAATCCTAAGGCGATTGAAAACTTTTGAATATCCGTTACTCATTGTCGCAAGATTGTAATTTGTTTTTTCACCTGTTAACATAAAAAATAAATATCAGGAATATTAGTTTTCTTGTAATACAGATACAATTAATATCACAAAAGATAAATTAAATATATAATACAAAAAAAGAGAAAAAAAGAAAATGAGAGAATTTTCTTATTATTCATGATCTCGTTATTGTTGTGTACATATAAATTTACAATAATGGAATTCAGAAAGAGACCACTAAACAATCAATTATTATTAAATATGATTTAGCTTAAAAAACTAACTAAAAATTTTAAATAAAAATTTACATTATTTGTTTCAATTATTTTTAGAATTTTTTGTTTTATTTAATTATTTAGTTTTAATATTATTTGAGATATTAAATTTTGAATATGATTACTTAAAAATCAAAAATTTAGAGTGAAATTTTTTGTTTTTTTTAAACAAGGATAAAAATGTAATAATTAAAAGAATTTCAGCAAAAATACACCTCTAAACTAACATTATTCATTTGTACTTCACATGATTATTCGCGATTATGAAACGAGAAGATTCATAAGTAACAAGGATGCTGTAAATTTTATTATTGTTTAACACCTACACTGAATAGAGATTAAAACCAACAAATCACATTATAAGAGCCAACAAGGAGAGGCTAGGCGTAGATAAATATCCAAACCACAAGCCACTTCTGTTTACACTAGTAAGGAATCGGAGTTAATGCCTTCAACAATTTGATAGAATTTCGAGTCACGTAATATGCCTTGACACGAGTTGGAGCCTGTCTGTAGGCCCTTTTATTGTCATTTTGCGTCATTTTTTGAGGAGATTATTGACATTTTCATTTTTGTTGCATGTATATAAAAATCATCTGTAGTGATTTTCTCTTTCACTGCAAGCATTTGAAGAAGAAAATGCTGCTAATGAAGCTTCATCATGTGGTTCCTATATTTATTATCTTCATAATGTGGTTCCTATATTGTTTTACTTTGTCTAATTTCAAAGATTTTAGTGTTGAATCTAATGTGCTGCGATTATTTATATAATTGAAGCTTTAAAATCGACCTCTATAAAAAGACTTTGAATATTAGGATTGTGAAAGCCAATTTCAAACTGTGAAACAATTTCAATCTAATCCAACCCAGATAATACGTTTTGTACAGAAACAAATTGTGATATCTAATGATTGATAATGACAATAAACAAGAATGGGTCAATGATTTTATCTTGTAGAATAGGCACAAAGAAATAAATCTGATTCGTAATTAATATTATATCTAAAATAATAGGCCACAACAGGACTTGTCTTGAAGTCTTAGTCTTGCTGTGATAAATCATGAATTGACGAGATATTGAACCAACTTAATTTAACTCAATCCAGAAGATACGTTAGGATGAGAACAGGTATTTATGGATGACTTTATTTTATTTATGGATACGGGTACCCACCTCTAATGGGATGAGTACGAGAGATAGGATGAGGTTATGCGGGCGGGTAATGGGGGTTAAGATTAAATCCCAGCCCCATACCTATACCCGCCCCGCTTATATTCATCCTTACAAAAATATAATTTATTATATATAAATATATGTATTTTTAGTATTTTAATATTTTAGTTTGTTATATGAGTTTAGGTCGATTCCTATAATATGGACTTTTTTTATTTTAGTTTCATTTTCAGTTATATTAGTGATTATGTTGATAAATATTATGAGAACTTATTTTTAACTTTTTTTATTCTTAATAGGTAAATGGATAAGATATGGGTATGGTAACCCCAGTGGGAATTACCCGCTCCACACACGCATTAAATAAGGTGATATGGTGGTGGGTATGGGGGGTAAAAAGGAAGATATGGGAGAAGTGTGCCACCCTTGTCCCGTCCCATTGTCATCCTTAAGAACATGTTTCGTTAATTAACATACGCTTAGTCTCATTTCAAAGTCCCTAAATTTTTCCTCCATGATCAAGACAGAAGTTCTCATCGTTTGTTTTTTCAAATTCGAGTTACAAGGATCTAAGATGAATTGATCATTGATGCTGTTTTTTTTTATTTTTTTATTTTTTATAATTTCCAATCTCTTCATTTATCATCTCTCTTGTTCTATCTTTTTCATGAAGTCGTATTAAGCACGATATGATTATAATGAAAAGTAAATTCCTTGACAAAGGAACACGGCCCAATTTTCCTCTATGCATTTAATGAAAGTCTTGAGTGACAATCTTCATGAGTTGAACCTGCAAATTAATGATGAATAAATTGAGTAGTTTTTCAATTAAAGAACATTAAACAGCCATATCAAGTCATTTTGTAATTTGTTTGCCCTGCCTCCGTTCTTTTAGCTAGGGAAGGGATTCAAAAAGATGAGAAACTAAAATTGTCAGTCAATAATAAAATATATTTTAGAAATTATTAACTTTCTACAATTGTGTTAAAAATATATTGTTATGAATTTAATTTTTAACAGAGATCAATAACTATAAGGAGAGAAGACCTCTATAATAGCCAGAGAAGATAAGGTGAAATAAAAATATTGACAAGCTCCGAAATTTCGACTCTATCTCTATTTTGATTTATTTGAAATATAAAATTTTAAATATGATTGTTTAGAAAAAAAAATTTAAACAATTATATAATTGTTATAATTAAAAGAATTCAGAGGAAAAATATACCTCTAAACTAACAGAAAGTTGGTCAAGAAAACAGAGGACCTACAAATATAACCTCTTCTAATTGAATTGAAGATTTCTTATCAATCGGTTAAATCATCTGGACCACCTTGATGAGAACCTATAAGAAGATGACTTTATTATAATGCCGTGAGAAGACCTCTCTCTCTCTATTTTGATTTATTTGAGATTTTAAATTTTAAATATGATAATTTGAAAACCAAAATTGAGTGAAATTTGGCATTTTTTAAAACAACTATATAAATGTAATAATTAAAAGAATTTAGGCGAAAAATGCACCTCTAAACTGACATTATTCGTTTGTGCTTCATATGATAATTCGTGGTTTTTCATTTAATTACACTACAAAAATCTCTTATATGTATCGAGAAGATTCATAAATAACTAGGATGATGCAAAATTCTAATTTCTTTTCTTATTATTATTATTATTTTTTATTATTCTTATCAAGTAGGTCTAATGAAACTAATATATATTCTAATATTGACTTATTCCAAATGGGGTTAAATCTTGGACCACATAATTTTCGACATTTGGAAAAAAAGTGAAGCATCTCTGTCTACTTCAATTTTGGTCATTTCATTTAACAACAAAAAATGACATTAGTTGTAGAATTCCACATACAAGACATAAAAATAACATTCACTAGTGAGCGATGAGAAATATTTCTTTCTTTCTTTTCGGTGGCTCATGGACTGCTTGAAAACTAACATTTGGAAAATGTAAGCTAACTTCCATTGGAAATGGGCAAGTTCAGACGAATAAGAAAATGTCCAATCCAATGAATAAGTTACACAAATAATGGGATTCATACCTATTACATCACAAATGATCTGTCTGTGCATGAATACTGAGATACAATCCTTTTTAATTTAACATTGATCCCTTCAAGAGTTCATGTTAAATACAGAATATACATATTTTGTATCAGTAAAAAGACTTTAACTTGGTATTTCTTCTAACTTTTTTTTTTTTCTGTAAATATATATAAATGTATAAATGTCTGAGAAGTTATAATCATCAAGATTACTATGAAAATTTTATACATGAGGGCTGGAATAGATTAGAGGTCTACATTTATGCATGTCACAAGATGGCTCATCCAATCACCAATTCGTTTTCTAATTATGAATTTGGCAATCAGGGGCTTCTATAGGATATGATTTAGCAATATATATTTCTCCATATATCTTTCTTTTTAATATACATGTCTTTATATATTTTCTGCTTTTCAGAGCATTGCATCTTCCTCTGTCCGAGAAGGTCTTTCATAGTCATAATCCTAAGGTGATTGAAAAAATTTTGATTATGCATTGCTCATATAATTATAAGGGAAATAGGAAAGGATTCTCATTGGAATCCAGGAGACATGTTTTCTTCTCACTTTTTTTTTTTTTAAATTCAAGTGCCACATGTAGATTGTAGTCAAATATATATGGACAAATTAACTTGACCACTACTAATGGATGACTAATGGATGACTCATTGATCATGAAACTAGTAGGGTAATATTGACTTATTCCAAATGGGGTTAAATCATGGACCACCTAAATTTCGACATTTGGAAAAAAAGTGAAGCATCTCTGTCTACTTCAATTTTGGTCATTTCATTTAACAACAAAAAATGACATTAGTTGTAGAATTCCACATACAAGACATAAAAATAACATTCACTAGTGAGCGATGAGAAAGATTTCTTTCTTTCTTTTCGGTGGCTCATGGACTGCTTGAAAACTAACATTTGGAAAATGTAAGCTAACTTGCATTGGAAATGGGCAAGTTCAGACGAAGAAGAAAATGTCCAATCCAATGAATAAGTAACACAACTAATGAGATTCATTCCTGTAACACATAAATGATCTGTCCTATCTACTTAGTGGGACCTCCATAAGACAATCTGTATATAAATACTAAGATACAATCATTTTTAATTTTTAACATTGGTCTCTTTAAGAATTCATGTTAAATATAGAAGATACATATTTTGTATCACTAAAAAGACTTTAATTTGGTATTTCTTCTAACTTTTTTTTTCTGTAAATATTTATAAATATATAAATGTCTGAGAAGTTATAATCGTCAAGATAACTTTTGAAATTTTGTACATGATGACTAGAATAGATTAGTGGAGAGGTCTACATTTATGCATGTCATAAGATGGCTCATCCAATCACCAATTTGTTTTCTAATTATGAATTTGGCAATCAGAGGCTTCTATAGGATATGATTTAGCAGTGTATATTTCTCCATATCTTTCTTTTTAATATATATGTCTTTATGTATTTTCTGAATTTCAGAGCATTGCATCTTCCTCTCTCCTAGGAGGTCTTTCATAGTCATAATCCTAAGGTGATTGAAAAAATTTTGATTATGCATTGCTCATATAATTCTAAGGGAAATAGGAAAGGATTCTCATTGGAATCCAGGAGACATATTTTCTTCTCACTATTTTTTAAAATTCAAGTGCCACATGTAGATTGTAGTAAAATATATATGCACAATTTAACTTGACTACAACTTATGGATGACTCATTGATCATGGAACTTGATCAAATAAACCTAATTCCGTGAATTTATTATTTAATCAAGAAAGGAAGATGAGAAAAGTATCCAAACAAAATAACCAAAGTCTAAAGTTACGAAAGAGAATTTTAATTAATTAATAACTTTTATTAAATAAATTTCTTTTTCAATGGGTCCTGACTTGAGTCCAACGTAGTAATTTAAAAAAATAATTATAGTATAAAAATATCTTAAAAACCCACTGAACGTATAAATTTATGAAGTTCCTGATATATTAGAACTCTGTTGTACATATGACTAAATTTAGGGGTCTTTGTAAAATGTTTGTCTATTGTTGTTTATTGTTGGTTTCCTTTCACCATTGAGATGAGAAGCCAATGTTTGTATGACTGTTGTCCTATGTCTTATATGAAATGTTTTAGCAATGCATATTTCTCTATTTATCTTTTTTTTTTTGGGTGTATTTATGTATTTTCTTATTTCAGCAATGCATATTTCTCTATTTATCTTTTTTTTTTGGGTGTATTTATGTATTTTCTTATTTCAGAGCATTGCATCTTCCTCTCTCCTTGGAGGTCTTTCGTAGCAATCCTAAGGCGATTGAAAACTTTTGAATATGCGTTACTCATTGTCGCAAGATTGTAATTTGTTTTTTCACCTGCTAACATAAAAAATAAATATCAGGAATATTAGTTTTGTTGTAATACAGATACGATTAATATCACAAAAGATAAATTAAATATATAATACAAAAAAAGAGAAAAAAAGAAAATGAGAGAATTTTCTTATTATTCATGATCTCATTATTGTTGTGTACATATAAATTTACAATAATGGAATTCAGAAAGAGACCACTAAACAATCAATTATTATTAAATATGATTTAACCAAAAAAACTAACTAAAAATTTTAAATAAAAATTTACATTATTTGTTTCAATTATTTTTAGAATTTTTTGTTTTATTTCATTATTTAGTTTTAATATTATTTGAGATACTAAATTTTGAATATGATTACTTAAAAATCAAAATTTAGAGTGAAATTTTTTGTTTTTTTAAAACAAGGATAAAAATGTAATAATTAAAAGAATTTCAGCAAAAATACACCTCTAAACTAACATTATTCATTTGTACTTCACATGATTATTCGTGATTATGAAACGAGAAGATTCATAAGTAACAAGGATGCTGTAAATTTTATTATTGTTTAACACCTACACTGAATAGAGATTAAAACCAACAAATTCACATTATAAGAGCCAACAAGGAGAAGCTAGGCGTAGATAAATATCCAAACCACAAGCCTCTTCTGTTTACACTAATAAGGAATCGGAGTCAATGCCTTCAATAATTTGATAGAATTTCGAGTCACGTAATATGCCTTGACACGAGTTGGAGCTTGTTTGTAGGCCCTTTTTATTGTCATTTTGCGTCATTTTTTGAGGAGATTATTGACATTTTCATTTTTGTTGCATGTATATAAAAATCATCTGTAGTGATTTTCTCTTTCACTGCAAGCATTTGAAGAAGAAAATGCTGCTAATGAAGCTTCATCATGTGGTTCCTATATTTATTATCTTCATAATGTGGTTCCTATATTATTTTACTTTGTCTAATTTCAAAGATTTTAGTGTTGAATCTAATGTGCTGCGATTATTTATATAATTGAATCTTTAAAATCGATCTCTATAAAAAGACTTTGAATATTAGGATTGTGAAAGCCAATTTCAAACTGTGAAACAATTTCAATCTAATCCAACCCAGATAATACGTTTTGTACAGAAACAAATTGTGATATCTAATGATTGATAATGACAATAAACAAGAATGGGTCAATGATTTTATCTTGTAGAACAGGCACAAAGAAATAAATCTGATTCGTAATTAACATTATATCTAAAATGATAGGCCACAACAGGACTTGTCTTGAAGTCTTAGTCTTGCTGTGATAAATCATGAATTGACGAGATATTGAACCAACTTAATTTAACTCAACCCAGAAGATACGTTAGGATGAGAACAGGTATATATGGATGACTTTATTTTATTTATGGATACGGGTACCCACCTCTAATGGGATGAGTACGAGATATAGGATGAGGTTATGCGGGCGGGTAATGGGGGTTAAGATTAAATCCCAGCCCCATACCTATACCCGCCCCGCTTATATTCATCCTTACAAAAATATAATTTATTATATATAAATATATGTATTTTTAGTATTTTAATATTTTAGTTTGTTATATGAGTTTAGGTCGATTCCTATAATATGGACTTTTTTTATTTTAGTTTCATCTTCAGTTATATTAGTGATTATGTTGATAAATATTATGAGAACTTATTTTTAACTTTTTTTATTCTTAATAGGTAAATGGATAAGATATGGGTATGGTAACCCCAGTGGGAATTACCCGCTCCACACACGCATTAAATAAGGTGATATGGTGGTGGGTATGGGGGGTAAAAAGGAAGATATGGGGGAAGTGTGCCACCCTTGTCCCGTCCCATTGTCATCCTTAAGAACATGTTTCGTTAATTAACATACGCTTAGTCTCATTTCAAAGTCCCGAAATTTTTCCTCCATGATCAAGACAGAAGTTCTCATCGTTTGTTTTTTCAAATTCGAGTTACAAGGATCTAAGATGAATTGATCATTGATGCTGTTTTTTTTTATTTTTTTATTTTTTATAATTTCCAATCTCTTCATTTATCATCTCTCTTGTTCTATCTTTTTCATGAAGTCGTATTAAGCACGATATGATTATAATGAAAAGTAAATTCCTTGACAAAGGAACACGGCCCAATTTTCCTCTATGCATTTAATGAAAGTCTTGAGTGACAATCTTCATGAGTTGAACCTGCAAATTAATGATGAATAAATAGAGTAGTTTTTCAATTAAAGAACATTAA
Organism: Ficus hirta; assembly: GCA_038430175.1. Lineage (NCBI taxonomy): Eukaryota > Viridiplantae > Streptophyta > Magnoliopsida > Rosales > Moraceae > Ficus > Ficus hirta. The sequence continues at coordinate 40,099,998 of CM076585.1, read as the reverse complement.
ACAGCCATATCAAGTCATTTTGTAATTTGTTTGCCCTGCCTCCGTTCTTTTAGCTAGGGAAGGGATTCAAAAAGATGAGAAACTAACATTGTCAGTCAATATTAAAATATATTTTAGAAATTATTAACTTTCTACAATTGTGTTAAAAATATATTGTTATGAATTTAATTTTTAACAGAGATCAATATCTATAAGGAGAGAAGACCTCTATAATAGCCAGAGAAGATAAGGTGAAATAAAAATATTGACAAGCTCCGAAATTTCGACTCTATCTCTATTTCGATTTATTTGAAATATAAAATTTTAAATATGATTGTTTAGAAAAAAAAATTTAAACAATTATATAATTGTTATAATTAAAAGAATTCAGAGGAAAAATATGCCTCTAAACTAACAGAAAGTTGGTCAAGAAAACAGAGGACCTACAAATATAACCTCTTCTAATTGAATTGAAGATTTCTTATCAATCGGTTAAATCATCTGGACCATCTTGATCAGAACCTATAAGAAGAGGACTTTATTGTAATGCCGTGAGAAGACCTCTTTCTCTCTATTTTGATTTATTTGAGATTTTAAATTTTAAATATGATAATTGAAAACTAAAATTGAGTGAAATTTGGCATTTTTTAAAACAACTATATAAATGTAATAATTAAAAGAATTTAGGCGAAAAATGCACCTCTAAACTGACATTATTCGTTTGTGCTTCATATGATAATTCGTGGTTTTTCATTTAATTACACTACAAAAATCTCTTATATGTATCGAGAAGATTCATAAATAACTAGGATGATGCAAAATTCTAATTTCTTTTCTTATTATTATTATTATTTTTTATTATTCTTATCAAGTAGGTCTAATGAAACTAATATATATTCTAATATTGACTTATTCCAAATGGGGTTAAATCATGGACCACATAATTTTCGACATTTGGAAAAAAAGTGAAGCATCTCTGTCTACTTCAATTTTGGTCATTTCATTTAACAACAAAAAATGACATTAGTTGTAGAATTCCACATACAAGACATAAAAATAACATTCACTAGTGAGCGATGAGAAAGATTTCTTTCTTTCTTTTCGGTGGCTCATGGACTGCTTGAAAACTAACATTTGGAAAATGTAAGCTAACTTGCATTGGAAATGGGCAAGTTCAGACGAAGAAGAAAATGTCCAATCCAATGAATAAGTTACACAAATAATGGGATTCATACCTATTACATCACAAATGATCTGTCTGTGCATGAATACTGAGATACAATCCTTTTTAATTTAACATTGATCCCTTCAAGAGTTCATGTTAAATACAGAATATACATATTTTGTATCAGTAAAAAGACTTTAACTTGGTATTTCTTCTAACTTTTTTTTTTCTGTAAATATATATAAATGTATAAATGTCTGAGAAGTTATAATCATCAAGATTACTATGAAAATTTTATACATGAGGGCTGGAATAGATTAGAGGTCTACATTTATGCATGTCACAAGATGGCTCATCCAATCACCAATTCGTTTTCTAATTATGAATTTGGCAATCAGGGGCTTCTATAGGATATGATTTAGCAATATATATTTCTCCATATATCTTTCTTTTTAATATACATGTCTTTATATATTTTCTGCTTTTCAGAGCATTGCATCTTCCTCTGTCCGAGAAGGTCTTTCATAGTCATAATCCTAAGGTGATTGAAAAAATTTTGATTATGCATTGCTCATATAATTATAAGGGAAATAGGAAAGGATTCTCATTGGAATCCAGGAGACATGTTTTCTTCTCACTTTTTTTTTTTTTAAATTCAAGTGCCACATGTAGATTGTAGTCAAATATATATGGACAAATTAACTTGACTACTACTAATGGATGACTAATGGATGACTCATTGATCATGAAACTAGTAGGGTAATATTGACTTATTCCAAATGGGGTTAAATCATGGACCACCTAATTTTCGACATTTGGAAAAAAAGTGAAGCATCTCTGTCTACTTCAATTTTGGTCATTTCATTTAACAACAAAAAATGACATTAGTTGTAGAATTCCACATACAAGACATAAAAATAACATTCACTAGTGAGCGATGAGAAAGATTTCTTTCTTTCTTTTCGGTGGCTCATGGACCGCTTGAAAACTAACATTTGGAAAATGTAAGCTAACTTGCATTGGAAATGGGCAAGTTCAGACGAAGAAGAAAATGTCCAATCCAATGAATAAGTAACACAACTAATGAGATTCATTCCTGTAACACATAAATGATCTGTCCTATCTACTTAGTGGGACTTCCATAAGACAATCTGTGTATAAATACTGAGATACAATCATTTTTATTTTAACATTGGTCTCTTTAAGAATTCATGTTAAATATAGAAGATACATATTTTGTATCACTAAAAAGACTTTAATTTGGTATTTCTTCTAACTTTTTTTTCTGTAAATATTTATAAATATATAAATGTCTGAGAAGTTATAATCGTCAAGATAACTTTTGAAATTTTGTACATGATGGCTAGAATAGATTAGTAGAGAGGTCTACATTTATGCATGTCACAAGATGGCTCATCCAATCATCAATTCGTTTTCTAATTATGAATTTGGAAATCGGAGGCTTCTATAGGATATGATTTAGCAGTGTATATTTCTCCATATATCTTTCTTTTTAATATATATGTCTTTATGTATTTTCTGAATTTCAGAGCATTGCATCTTCTTCTCTCCTAGGAGGTCTTTCATAGTCGTAATCCTAAGGTGATTGAAAAAATTTTGATTATGCATTGCTTATATAATTCTAAGGGAAATAGGAAAGGATTCTCATTGGAATCCAGGAGACATATTTTCTTCTCACTATTTTTTAAAATTCAAGTGCCAAATGTAGATTGTAGTAAAATATATATGCACAAATTAACTTGACTACTACTTATGGATGACTCATTGGTCATGGAACTTGATCAAATAAACCTAATTCCGTGAATTTATTATTTAATCAAGAAAGGAAGATGAGAAAAGTATCCAAACAAAATAACCAAAGTCTAAAGTTACGAAACAGAATTTTAATTAATTAATAACTTTTATTAAATAAATTTCTTTTTCAATGGGTCCTGACTTGAGTCCAACGTAGTAATTTAAAAAAATAATTATAGTATAAAAATATCTTAAAAACCCACTGAACGTATAAATTTATGAAGTTCCTGATATATTAGAACTCTGTTGTACATATGACTAAATTTAGGGGTCTTTGTAAAATGTTTGTCTATTGTTGTTTATTGTTGGTTTCCTTTCACCTTTGAGATGAGAAGCCAATGTTTGTATGACTGTTGTCCTATGTCTTATATGAAATGTTTTAGCAATGCATATTTCTCTATTTATCTTTTTTTTTTGGGTGTATTTATGTATTTTCTTATTTCAGAGCATTGCATCTTCCTCTCTCCTTCGAGGTCTTTCGTAGCAATCCTAAGGCGATTGAAAACTTTTGAATATGCGTTACTCATTGTCGCAAGATTGTAATTTGTTTTTTCACCTGTTAACATAAAAAATAAATATCAGGAATATTAGTTTTGTTGTAATACAGATACGATTAATATCACAAAAGATAAATTAAATATATAATACAAAAAAAGAGAAAAAAAGAAAATGAGAGAATTTTCTTATTATTCATGATCTCATTATTGTTGTGTACATATAAATTTACAATAATGGAATTCAGAAAGAGACCACTAAACAATCAATTATTATTAAATATGATTTAACCAATAAAACTAACTAAAAATTTTAAATAAAAATTTACATTATTTGTTTCAATTATTTTTAGAATTTTTTGTTTTATTTCATTATTTAGTTTTAATATTATTTGAGATACTAAATTTTGAATATGATTATTTAAAAATCAAAATTTAGAGTGAAATTTTTTGTTTTTTTAAAACAAGGATACAAATGTAATAATTAAAAGAATTTCAGCAAAAATACACCTCTAAACTAACATTATTCATTTGTACTTCACATGATTATTCGTGATTATGAAACGAGAAGATTCATAAGTAACAAGGATGCTGTAAATTTTATTATTGTTTAACACCTACACTGAATAGAGATTAAAACCAACAAATTCACATTATAAGAGCCAACAAGGAGAAGCTAGGCGTAGATAAATATCCAAACCACAAGCCTCTTCTGTTTACACTAATAAGGAATCGGAGTCAATGCCTTCAACAATTTGATAGAATTTCGAGTCACGTAATATGCCTTGACACGAGTTGGAGCCTGTTTGTAGGCCCTTTTATTGTCATTTTGCGTCATTTTTTGAGGAGATTATTGACATTTTCATTTTTGTTGCATGTATACAAAAATCATCTGTAGTAATTTTCTCTTTCACTGCAAGCATTTGAAGAAGAAAATGCTGCTAATGAAGCTTCATCATGTGGTTCCTATATTATTATCTTCATAATGTGGTTCCTATATTGTTTTACTTTGTCTAATTTCAAAGATTTTAGTGTTGAATCTAATGTGCTGCGATTATTTATATAATTGAAGCTTTAAAATCGACCTCTATAAAAAGACTTTGAATATTAGGATTGTGAAAGCCAATTTCAAATTGTGAAACAATTTCAATCTAATCCAACCCAGATAATACGTTTTGTACAGAAACAAATTGTGATATCTAATGATTGATAATGACAATGAACAAGAATGGGTCAATGATTTTATCTTGTAGAACAGGCACAAAGAAATAAATCTGATTCGTAATTAACATTATATCTAAAATGATAGGCCACAACAGGACTTGTCTTGAAGTCTTAGTCTTGCTGTGATAAATCATGAATTGACGAGATATTGAACCAACTTAATTTAACTCAACCCAGAAGATACGTTAGGATGAGAACAGGTATATATGGATGACTTTATTTTATTTATGGATACGGGTACCCACCTCTAATGGGATGAGTACGAGATATAGGATGAGGTTATGCGGGCGGGTAATGGGGGTTAAGATTAAATCCCAGCCCCATACCTATACCCGCCCCGCTTATATTCATCCTTACAAAAATATAATTTATTATATATAAATATATGTATTTTTAGTATTTTAATATTTTAGTTTGTTATATGAGTTTAGGTCGATTCCTATAATATGGACTTTTTTTATTTTAGTTTCATCTTCAGTTATATTAGTGATTATGTTGATAAATATTATGAGAACTTATTTTTAACTTTTTTTATTCTTAATAGGTAAATGGATAAGATATGGGTATGGTAACCCCAGTGGGAATTACCCGCTCCACACACGCATTAAATAAGGTGATATGGTGGTGGGTATGGGGGGTAAAAAGGAAGATATGGGGGAAGTGTGCCACCCTTGTCCCGTCCCATTGTCATCCTTAAGAACATGTTTCGTTAATTAACATACGCTTAGTCTCATTTCAAAGTCCCTAAATTTTTCCTCCATGATCAAGACAGAAGTTCTCATCGTTTGTTTTTTCAAATTCGAGTTACAAGGATCTAAGATGAATTGATCATTGATGCTGTTTTTTTTTTTTTTTTTTATAATTCTCAATCTCTTCGTTTATCATCTCTCTTGTTCTATCTTTTTCATGAAGTCGCATTAAGCACGATATGATTATAATGAAAAGTAAATTCCTTGACAAAGGAACACGGCCCAATTTTCCTCTATGCATTTAATGAAAGTCTTGAGTGACAATCTTCATGAGTTGAACCTGCAAATTAATGATGAATAAATTGAGTAGTTTTTCAATTAAAGAACATTAATATATTTTAGTAATTTGTTTGCCCTGCCTCCGTTCTTTTAGCTAGGGAAGGGATTCAAAAAGATGAGAAACTAACATTGTCAGTCAATATTAAAATATATTTTAGAAATTATTAACTTTCTACAATTGTGTTAAAAATATATTGTTATGAATTTAATTTTTAACAGAGATCAATACCTATAAGGAGACAAGACCTCTATAATAGCCAGAGAAGATAAGGTGAAATAAAAATATTGACAAGCTCCGAAATTTCGACTCTATCTCTATTTTGATTTATTTGAAATATAAAATTTTAAATATGATTGTTTAGAAAAAAAAAATTTAACAATTATATAATTGTTATAATTAAAAGAATTCAGAGGAAAAATATGCCTCTAAACTAACAGAAAGTTGGTCAAGAAAACAGAGGACCTACAAATATAACCTCTTCTAATTGAATTGAAGATTTCTTATCAATCGGTTAAATCATCTGGACCACCTTGATTAGAACCTATAAGAAGAGGACTTTATTGTAATGCCGTGAGAAGACCTCTCTCTCTCTATTTTGATTTATTTGAGATTTTAAATTTTAAATATGATAATTTGAAAACCAAAATTGAGTGAAATTTGGCATTTTTTAAAACAACTATATAAATGTAATAATTTAAAGAATTTAGGCGAAAAATGCACCTCTAAACTGACATTATTCGTTTGTGCTTCATATGATAATTCGTGGTTTTTCATTTAATTACACTACAAAAATCTCTTATATGTATCGAGAAGATTCATAAATAACTAGGATGATGCAAAATTCTAATTTCTTTTCTTATTATTATTATTATTATTTTTTATTCTTATCAAGTAGGTCTAATGAAACTAATATATATTCTAATATTGACTTATTCCAAATGGGGTTAAATCATGGACCACATAATTTTCGACATTTGGAAAAAAAGTGAAGCATCTCTGTCTACTTCAATTTTGGTCATTTCATTTAACAACAAAAAATGACATTAGTTGTAGAATTCCACATACAAGACATAAAAATAACATTCACTAGTGAGCGATGAGAAAGATTTCTTTCTTTCTTTTCGGTGGCTCATGGACCGCTTGAAAACTAACATTTGGAAAATGTAAGCTAACTTGCATTGGAAATGGGCAAGTTCAGACGAAGAAGAAAATGTCCAATCCAATGAATAAGTAACACAACTAATGAGATTCATTCCTGTAACACATAAATGATCTGTCCTATCTACTTAGTGGGACCTCCATAAGACAATCTGTATATAAATACTAAGATACAATCATTTTTAATTTTTAACATTGGTCTCTTTAAGAATTCATGTTAAATATAGAAGATACATATTTTGTATCACTAAAAAGACTTTAATTTGGTATTTCTTCTAACTTTTTTTTTCTGTAAATATTTATAAATATATAAATGTCTGAGAAGTTATAATCGTCAAGATAACTTTTGAAATTTTGTACATGATGACTAGAATAGATTAGTGGAGAGGTCTACATTTATGCATGTCACAAGATGGCTCATCCAATCACCAATTCGTTTTCTAATTATGAATTTGACAATCAGAGGCTTCTATAGGATATGATTTAGCAGTGTATATTTCTCCATATCTTTCTTTTTAATATATATGTCTTTATGTATTTTCTGAATTTCAGAGCATTGCATCTTCCTCTCTCCTAGGAGGTCTTTCATAGTCATAATCCTAAGGTGATTGAAAAAATTTTGATTATGCATTGCTCATATAATTCTAAGGGAAATAGGAAAGGATTCTCATTGGAATCCAGGAGACATATTTTCTTCTCACTTTTTTTTAAAATTCAAGTGCCACATGTAGATTGTAGTAAAATATATATGCACAATTTAACTTGACTACAACTTATGGATGACTCATTGATCATGGAACTTGATCAAATAAACCTAATTCCGTGAATTTATTATTTAATCAAGAAAGGAAGATGAGAAAAGTATCCAAACAAAATAACCAAAGTCTAAAGTTACGAAAGAGAATTTTAATTAATTAATAACTTTTATTAAATAAATTTCTTTTTTAATGGGTCCTGACTTGAGTCCAACGTAGTAATTTAACAAAATAATTATAGTATAAAAATATCTTAAAAACCCACTGAATGTATAAATTTATGAAGTTCCTGATATATTAGAACTCTGTTGTACATATGACTAAATTTAGGGGTCTTTGTAAAATGTTTGTCTATTGTTGTTTATTGTTGGTTTCCTTTCACCTTTGAGATAAGAAGCCAATGTTTGTATGACTGTTGTCCTATGTCTTTTTTTTTCTTTTTTTTTTTTTTAATTTTAAAGTATATAATTGAGCTATGGTTTTTATTTATCTGTTGTAGTTTGTGATACTGTTTTGTAAATATAAGTAAATTCATATTTATGCTTAGTTAAACAAATTACACGGAGTATGGTTGTATTTTTGTAAATTGAAGTATTTCCTTAAAAAAAAAAAAAAGAAATTATATATATATGAAAATGAAGTACATACATGACTTTTGCTTGCTGAAAAAAATAATAATATAGCATGTCAACTTTTTTTGGTTATTGATTTTCGATTAATTCGGAAATAAAAAAAATTAAGAAATCTTCTAAATTTGATCAATATTAAATAAATAAATAAATAAACTGTTGTTTTTTCCGCTCAAATCAAAATTTAACCTGGTCCACAAGGTAAAGGTGATTAACACAAATCAAAGGTTGGATTGGACAAATTATAGCACTACCATTAAAAAAGGAAAAATTTTAAATAATTAAAAACCCAAGTGATCCTGATAGTGATCCAACAATTAATACTTGGTACATTTGTTTTTTGCGAAAGAAACGATATCCATGATCTCTATCCATTCAAACAGCGAATATATATACATATACATATATATATGTATATATAATATACATATATGTGTACCAATTTATATAGACAATCCCACAATCTCACATTGAAATTCGGTTTTTACTTCTAGAAGGTTTTGGAATTTCTAGGAAATTTTTACAAAATCTATCCCACAAACATACTAAAAAAGCCACAATAACACAAGTAAACGGAATAAAGTTTGTCACGAAATAAGTCTAACGGAATATGCTTTTATTGCTTTCACTGTATTTTTCCATGTATTTACATATCTCGATTAATTCTTCTTTCATAAAATATTCTAAATAGAAATTATATATTTTTGAAAATGAAGTACATTCATGAATTTTGCTTGGTGAAAAAAATAATAATATAGCATGTCAACTTTTTTTGGTTATTGATTTTCAATTAATTCGGAAATCAAAAAATTAAGAAATCTTCTAAATTTGATCAATATTAAAATAAAATAAAATAAAATAACTGTTGTTTTTCCGCTCAAATCAAAATTTAAGTTGGTCCACATGGTAAAGGTGATTAACACAAATCAAAGGTTGGATTGGACAAATTATAGCACTACCATTAAAAAAGGAAAAATTTTAAATAATTAAAAACCCAAGTGATCCTGATAGTGATCCAACAATTAATACTTGGTACATCTGTTTTTTGCGAAAGAAACGATATCCATGATCTCTATGCATTCGAAAAGCGAATATACATATACATACACACACACACATGTACCTGTTTACATAGACAATCCCACATTATCACAGTAAAATTCTGTTTTTAGTTTTTACTTCTAGAAGGTTTTTGAATTTCTAGGAAATTTTTACAAAATCTGTCCCACAAAACATCATAGCTGGTGAAATGACCTTATACTTAGACCGACATAGCAAACAAACATACCGAAAAAGCCACAATAAGACTAGTAGGGTAACATTAGATTCCCATAAAAAAATAGACAGGAACAAAGTTTGTCACGAAAAAAATTTTTGAAGTACGGTTAAAAAAAATTCACTAACAAGGTCAGTCAATATTTAAATAAACTTTAGAAATCATCAACTTTCTATACTTGTGTTAAAAAATATATGGTAATGAATTTAATTTTTAACAGAAGAGTAAGTGAGCTCAAGTGAACCATTATGAGATAGAAAGTTGGTCAAGAAAACAGAGACAGAAAGTTGGTCAAGAAAACAGAGGACCTACGAATATAACCTCTCCTAATTAATTTGAAGATTCCTTATCAATCGGTTAAATCATCTTGACCGCCTTGATCAGAACCTACAAGAAGAGGACCTTATTGTAATGCCGTGAGAAGACCCCTCTCTCTCTCTATTTTGATTTATTTGAGATTTTAAATTTCAAATATGATAATTTGAAAATCTTGAGTGAAATTTGGCATTTTTTTAAAACAACTTTATAAATGTAATAATTAAAAGAATTTAGGCGAAAAATGCACCTCTAAACGGACATTATTTATTTGTGGTTCATATGATAATTCGTGGTTTGTCATTTATTTACACTACAAAAATCTCTTCTATGTAACAAGAAGATTCATAAATAACGAAGATGATCAAAAATTCTAATTTCTTTTCTTTTAATTATTATTTTTTTCTTATTATTCTTGTCAAGTAGGTCCAACGAAACTAATACATTCTATTATTGACTTATTCCAAATGGGGTTAAATCATGGACCACTTGATTTTCGACGTTTGGAAAAAAGTGAAGCATCTTTGTCTACTTCAATTTTGGTCATATCATGTCTAATTTAACAACAAAACATGACATTAGTTGTAGAATTCCACATACAAGACATAAAAATAACATTCACTAGTGAGCGATGAGAAATATTTCTTTCTTTCTTTTCGGTGGCTCATGGACTACTTGAAAACTGACATTTGGAAAATGTAAGCCAACTTGCATTGGAAATGGGAAAGTTCATACGAAGAAGAAAATGTCCAATCCAATGAATAAGTTACACAAATAATGGGATTTATTCCTGTTATACACAAATGATCTGTCCTATCTACTTAGTGGGACCTATATGAGACTTTCTGTGCATGAATACTGAGATACAATCTTTTTTAATTTAACATTGGTCCCTTTAAGAATTCATATTAAATACAGAAGATACATATTTTGTATCAGTAAAAAGACTTTAACTTAGTATTTCTTCTAACTTTTTTTTTTTCCTGTAAATATATATAAATATATAAATGTCTGAAAAGTTATAATCATCAAGATAACTTCGGAAATTTTGTACATGATGGCTGGAATAGATTAGTGGAAATTTTGTCTCAAGATGGCTCATCCAATCACCAATTCGTTTTCTAATTATGAATTTGGCAATCAGGGGCTCCTATAGGATATGTTTTTAGTAATGCATATTTCTCTAAATATCTTTCTTTTTAATATATATGTCGTCATATATTTTCAGATTTTCAGAGCATTGCATCTTCCTCGGCATCTTCCTCTCTCCTAGGAGTTCTTTCATAGTCATAATCCTAAGGTGATTGAAAAAATTTTGAATATGCATTGCTCATATAATCCTAAGGGAAATAGGAAATGATTCTCATTGGAATCCAGGAGACACATTTTCTTCTCACTATTTTTTAAAGTTCAAGTGCCACATGTAAACCTAATTCCAATGAGAATAAACCTAATTCCGTGAATTTATTATCTAATCAAGAAAGGAAGATGAGAAAAGTATCCAAACAAAATAACCAAAGTCTAAAGTTACAAAAGAGAATTTCAATTAATTAATAACTTTTATTAAAAAAATTTTGTTTTCAATCACTTGATCCAACGTAGTAATTTAACAAAATAATTAGAGTATAAAAAAATCTTAAAAACCCACTGAACGTATAAATTAATGAAATTCCTAATATATTAGAACTCTATTGTACATATGACTAAATTTAGGGGTCTTTGTAAAATGTTTGTCTATTGTTTTTTATTGTTGGTTTCCTTTCACCTTTGAGATGAGAAGCCAATGTTTGTATGACTGTTGTCCTATGTTTTTTTTTTTTAATTTTATTTTATAAAAGTATATGATTGAGCTATGGCTTTTATTTACCTATTGTTGTTTGTGATACTGTTTTGTAAATATATGTAGATTCATATTGATGCTTAGTTAAACAAATTACTCGGAGTATGGTTGTATTTTTGTAAATTGAAGTATTTCCTTAAAAAAAAAAAAAGGAAATTATATATTTTTGAAAATGAAGTACATTCATGAATTTTGCTTGCTGAAAAAAATAATAATATAGCATGTCAACTTTTTTTGGTTATTGATTTTCAATTAATTCGGAAATCAAAATATTAAGAAATCTTCTAAATTTGATCAATATTAAAAAAATAAATAAATAAAAATAAAAACTGTTGTTTTTCCGCTCAAATCAAAATTTAAGTTGGTCCACATGGTAAAGATGATTAACACAAATCAAAGGTTGGATTGGACAAATTATAGCACTACCATTAAGGAAGGAAAAATTTTTAAAATAAAAAATAAAAAATAAAAAACCCCAAGTAATCCTGAAAGTGATCCAACAATTAATACTTGGTACATTTGTTTTTTGCGAAAGAAGCGATATCCATGATCTCTATGCATTTGAAAAGCGAATATACACACACACACACATGTACCTGTTTATATAGACAATCCCACATTATCACATTAAAATTCTGTTTTTAGTTTTTACTTCTAGAAGGTTTTTGAATTTCTAGGAAATTTTTACAAAATCTGTCCCACAAAACATCATAGCTGGTGAAATGACCTTATACTTAGACCGACATAGCGAACAAACATACCAAAAAAGCCACAATAAGACTAGGAGGGTAACATTAGATTCCCATTAAAACATAGACAGGAACAAAGTTTGTCAAGAAAAATATTTTTGAAATACGGTTAAAAAAAATAACATTTACTCCTCTTATACAGTTAAAATATTTATTGCTTTCACTGTATTTTTCCATTTACTCCTCTTATTAATTCTTCTTTTATAAAATATTCTAAGTGCCTTGTGATCATATGTACTCCTCTCAGATTGTGTGTCTATAAATATGCATTGTCGCATAGCATGTCATTCCACACAACTTTAAGAATACATTCTCTTTTAACTTCTCACTGAAATCATGACGATGGTATTCCTTTCATGTTTGGGTCTCCTTTTCTTCTTCCTTATTGCTTCTCCATTCAACTCTTCATCTGCTCTTCCTTCTTCTCACTTTCCTTCTCATCTTCCACTGTGCCATCCCCATGAAAGCTCTGCTTTGCTCCACTTCAAGAACTCTATTTCCGTTGTCAATGATACTTCTTATTGTGCTGATACTTTAGGAATTACTAATCCTAATAGTACAGTGTACTGGAATATGAGCAGGGACTGTTGCACATGGAGTGGAGTCACATGTGATGAGGTCTCCGGTCATGTCATTAGGCTTGATCTTGGCTGCAGTGGGCTTCAGGGCATCATCCATCCCAACAACAGTTTGTTCCTCCTCACTCATCTCCAGTCACTTGTTCTCTTCCATAATTATCTTTATGGTTCCAAAATTTCACCCCACTTTGGTAGGTTTTCAAGTATGATTCACCTTGACCTTTCTAACTCTGGTTTCACAGGCCAACTCCCTCTTGAGTTCTCTTACTTGTCTAGTTTGGTTACACTTAATCTCGGAGGGAACTCTGAGTTGACTCTTGAGACTTTTAGTTTGAAACGAATTGTTGCAAACTTAACTAGTCTTAAAGAATTGAGATTGAGTGTTGTCAACATGTCTTTTGTCTCACCTAATTCCTTTATGAATCTGTCAACTTCTTTGACATCTCTTGATCTTTGTTTCTGTGAACTGAAAGGAGAGTTTCCAGAAAATATTTTTCACCTTCCAAGACTTCAGAAGCTCGATTTAAGTTACAATAGGAATCTCAGTGGTTCATTTCCTCAATATAATTGGAGTAGCCAATTGAGAAATCTGAATCTTTCTGAAACTGGATTTTTGATAGATTTAACTTATCTTACCAAAACTTTGAAGTCTTTGAATACTCTGTTTCTCAGCTCTTGCAATTTTAGAGGATCATATCCTGCATTGCTTGGCAACTTAACACAAATCACATCCTTAGACCTCTCTTCTAACAATTTTAGTGGTCAAATACCATGGTCCTCTCTAAATCTAGAGAAATTGATTCATTTAAATCTTGCCGGTAATAATTTCATAGGTCAGCTCCCTGACATTTGCAACAACTCCAGAAAAACAACTTTTTTGTGTGATTTTCCAAAACATCACTTATTGGGTTCTGTTCCCTTGAATTTGAAAGCCTTATCCTTATCTAGTAACTTACTTAATGGGACGATACCTATTTGGTTATATTCCCTCCCACAATTGCAGAATCTACATCTAAGTAGAAACCAATTCACTGGTCACATTGACGAATTCCAATATACTTCTTTGGTTTCTCTTACGTTAGCATCTAACAAATTACAGGGATTTATTCCACGATCCATTTTCCAGCAAGTAAATCTTGTAGACTTGTATCTTTCATCAAATAACTTGAGTGGATCCATGCAGTTAGACCAGCCTTCAAATTTAAAAAATCTCAACACTTTTGATCTTTCTTTTAATAGCATATCAAGGGATTCCATCAACTCCATCATATCTGCTTTGCCCAACACCCTTATATCCTTGTCTTTGTCTTCGTGCAATATCAGTGAGTTCGCACTCTCTTTAAGAAGCTTTGAAAATTTATTAATCTTGGACCTTTCCAACAACCAAATTGAAGGGATTGTTCCCCAATGGTTTTGGAACGTTGGGAAGGATTCATTGTGGTATCTAAATATTTCTCACAATCTCTTAACACATATGGAGCAAATTCCTTGGAAAGGCATATATTATATTGACCTAAGCTCCAACCGGCTTCAAGGTCATCTTCCAATTCCACCACCTTCAACTTCTCTGTTTTCAATCTCAAACAATCAACTCGTTGGAGAGATACCTTCTTTGTTTTGCGACCGTACTTGGATTGACACCCTTGATTTGTCGAATAACAATTTGACTGGGAGCATTCCTCCATGCTCTGGACTCTCAAGAGTAACAACGGGAAACTTCTTGAGGATCTTGAACCTTCATGGAAACCAGTTGGAAGGGTCACTGCCCCTTTTTTTGCAAAACTGTACGTTTCTGGAAATTTTGGATGTTGGGAACAACAAGCTAAATGGATCCTTTCCCCATTGGTTGGCATCTCTTCTAGAGCTTCAAATTCTGATCATTAAATCTAATAGATTTCATGGTCCAATAAGTAATCCAGAGATGAGATTCCCCTTCCAAAAGTTAAGAATCATGGACCTCTCCAACAATGAATTCACAGGTCTTTTACCGGCTGAATATTTCGAGAATTTTATGGCCATGATGGATGCTCATTCAGATGTTTTGGAATACATGGGACAATACCCGATAGTTGGCTCCTATTATTCTGTGACAATGTCTGTCAAAGGAAACTTCCTTGAGCTTCCAAAAATCCAAAAAATGTTCATGACTATTGATATGTCAAGCAATAACTTCACAGGAGAGATTCCAAAGGTGATTGGAAAGCTCAATTCACTCAAAGGATTGAACTTTTCTCACAACAAGTTGTCCGGTCTCATTCCTCCATCGTTGGCAAACTTGAGCAATCTTGAATGGTTAGACCTCTCCTCAAACAAACTTTCAGGTCATATTCCAGTGGAATTGGCAGCAGCTCTGAATCAACTTGAAGCCTTGAATCTTTCCAACAACAGACTAGAAGGACCAATTCCTCGCGAGAAGCAATTTGAAACATTCAACAGTGACTCATATGGTGGGAACCTGGGATTATGTGGATTCCCTCTTCCCAAATCATGCAGCAACGATGAAGCACAACAGGACCAAGGTAATGACGATGGAGAGCACGAGAGTGGAATGAAGGAATGGAAGGTGGTGATGATGGGATATGCAAGCGGACTGGTGATCGGAATATCTGTGGGATACATGGTGTTTTTCAGCAAAAGCTTCGATTATTGGTTCTTCAAAAGATTTGGAGGAGGACGACGTTGTAGAACCAGCACTCACTCAAGAGGAAGGAGAAGGTCAAACTAGAAGGCAGAGGAAAACAGAGACTCGTGGCAAGTCTGAAAGAGTAAGTTTGTAATGTGTTTGTAGTTATAAATTCTTGATTTCCTTATAAGAACCAAACATTATCCACAACATAATTATTTTCGTATCTTTTGTGACAGGGGAATGGATGAAAAGTACCGTTCATGATCAAACTGGCATGGATTTAGGCATGACTCTGATGAAATCACTATCTTGTCGTTTTAGTTAATTTCTTGTTCTGTATTAAGAGTGCCAAATAAACTGTAATCCTTATTGAGGATTCGATCATAGGAAATCTGATGTTGTGGTGTTTGTATTTTAGTTCTTGTTCAATAGAATTGTCATCTATGCTTTTGTTTGTATTTTGCGTACTTTTGATGTGTTTTTTCCAACATATTTGAACCAAATAAATTACAGTTTTCATATAATTGTCACTATGAGGACATTATATATGCGAGTTCATTGCCTTTAGCTTTGTGCATTCAGATTTCATTTCGCATGTCATATAAGAACTTGTCAATATTTTGGTTAACATATGTGAAAAAGAATTAAAGCATTTTCCTCAAAGATATAAATTTTTTTTTTTTTAACAGAGAGAGAGAGTGTGAGTGATTATAAATATGGATTGTTTAAACGCTATAAAAGGAGAGATAATGATTATAAATATGGATTGTTTAAATGCTATAAAAGGCCTTCATATATATGAGATTTGTTTTACTTCAATCCAATTGCTCAAACACAACCTTTTTTTTTAAGCTTAAACAAGGGATTAATTTTTGGAAAATTAGATTAGGGGCCTATTTTGGTCACCTAATCTAATAATGATCAAACTTTTATTTATTAAGCAAAATAACCATTTTTTTTTCAGATTTGGTCAATCAATGATTAACCTAAAATTGTTGATTTACGTTAGTTGATTGATTGACTATGATCAATTACTAATTTACTGAATTAACGATAATAAATGATTAATCACTAATTGATTATTTAAGAAAATTAATTGATCATTTTAAAAATGGGCATTCTAACTAATTCTTAAAAACTTCGGTCATTTGTTAAAAAACTTCTTTTAAAAATATCATTTACCTCTAAATCTTTATTATTATTATTATTATTATTATTATTATTATTTACAGATTACTTATTAAAAAAATTTTTAAGAAATTCCTGGTTTTTATTTTTTTGGTCACCGACGACAGTTTTGAACCCTTTTTTTATCTTTTATTTTCAGTTGTCTGTCGTTTTCAAGGATATTGTTATTTTGTAATAAAATTGTCGTTCATGCTTTCTATACTGTTTCTCTTGTTGTTGTCGTTTTCGGGCATGTTGTCGTCGTTCATGAAATAGTTGTTTATGTCGTTTTTGCTGATGTTTTCCTTTTCCATTTGTCGTTTTTCTTTTCATCGTCGTATTTCCGAACTTTTGTCATTGATGAACTTGGCCTCACCAAACAAAGCAGAGCCCTCTAACATACATGTATTCCGATTTTCAAAACCCACCAACTTGTAATTCTCTCTCTCACTCTATCTCTTTATATAAATATATATATACACACACACGTATATATCCTCGACACACGTTAGCCTTGAAGTTTGGAGTCAGCCAAAAAATCCAAGGACATGGCGCTTGGTTCTTTGATCCGGAGCTCGCCAATGTTCATCAACGACTCGAGATTGCTGAGCTTCCTAACGATTTGGCCTCAAAAGGTAGAGAATTTCTATCCACAAATTGGTAATTCTTACTATGATATATATATATATATATATACGTCTTTTATATTTTATTTATTTATTTTTTTAAACATAAAATTTTTATATATATGTTGCTCTTCTTAGTTTGTGTTATGCATTATTCAATTGTAATTAAAATGAAATTTTGGCAATGGTAGAGAAATGCAAAATATCATTCGAATAAATATCTTCGCATGGTTCTGTTGCATCATCAAAATTTCAACAGTAGGGCAAACTTTGGATTTTGGCATACAAAATATTGATGGACAATTTGATCTATGTGGAATAAGTACGTATAAATATGCAAATAACAAAAAGTTATGTGAATCACATTCATAAACAAATATTATGCAGAAATTAATTAAGTTCATTCTTCCTAACCTGAATATGTCCACCTTGGTAAAAATTCCCAGCAGGAAACTGTTAAAAAATTTTACTAGGATTATATTTATTTTAGGATTACAGTTAGAATTTTAATTTATATATCTTATTAGTAAGGGTAAATTTGGTCTTTTATTATTAGGCAGTTTGGTCTTTTGATATTTGTTTGGAGGAGTAAACCTTCTTTTTGAAGTATTTTTATTTAAGCAATTGCTTCAAATTATATATATATATATATTATAAATAAAAAACCTTAACAACTTGTTTGGTTTCTCTTACTAGGACTCTAGGAATCTATGAGGTTTTTTTTTTTTTTTTTTTTAGTTGGGAGGAGTCTGAGTTATTCATTGAAGAAGACGCCATTGAATCACGTAAAAATTTAAAAATAAATAAATGAATGAAACACGGATAATGGACAAACGACAACAATATGAAAATAACTACAGGCGCAAAAGGACGAGAATTGTGAAAATTGAAAACTACACATGTAAATTACATCCTTCACCCACGCGCCCCCCCTCCCAAAAAAAAAAAACTACCCACGTACATGTCAAAGACAGAACGACAATCTAAAAATGTCATGAAATGATGCCGAAAACGACGACAATAGTATTGAAGACGACGTCAAGCAGGAAACAGAACAAGAATAACAAAAACGTTCAAAGGGATCCCCTTTTTTGCTTTTTGTTTATTTGGTTTTTCGTGTGAATCCACTACAAAGGGATATCAGCAAAAAGAAGGGGGAAAAAAAATATATAGTTCAAGGGATCCTTAGAATAAACTAATATGTATTTAATTTAATTTTGTTTTATTTTATTATTATTATTATTATTATGCAAATACCTATGGTCTAATACAGTTAATATTAGGGGACGTGTCTTTAGCATTGCTAACTCTATCGATTTGTAAAGAGTCAGTATGGAATTACTACGCCTGCAAACATAGGAGACATTTTAAATTTCTAGGTTTACTATTACATTTTAAAATTAGACGCGGTGAGCTCCACCTATAAATTAGAAATTATCTTCTACTTATAATGTCGTGTTAAGGGAGGACTTATCTCCTCCAACTTACTCTAAAAAACAATAATACATTTGAATTGAATAAAATGCATTTTTAATTGCCTTATTTTGTTCTAAGTTGTCACAATCCTAGCAATATAATCAGTAGAATAGGAAAATATACTCCCCTGTAACTTTTTTTCTAAAGGTATAATTTTCACGTAACTTAAATGTCCGATAAACTCATATACACTTCCATGTCGAATTATTGAGTTGCTTTGATACCAATTGTTAGGAACTTGACATTCCTATTAGTGTCTATGACACAGTGTAAGCATCAATTCATGGGGTTACCAGTCGGAAGCGGTGGCACCAATTGAGAGCCACCGAAACTCGCCGAAGAAGAAAGCTTGAGGGTGATGGAGCTATCACCTCACGCTACCGAAACCACACACACGCATAGTAAACTCTACACTCTTTCGCATATTCAAGTTCTTAAACTGTTGAAGTTCATGTAACTTTATCACTCCTTTGAGTGCATCTTAGCATATTTATAGCCCCCATTTAGATCAAAAATTCAAACCGACTATTCAAACCTTTTTTTTTTGCATTGTGCTTTCTGGCAAAAAAAAAAAATGTCATATTCAAACTTCTAATCCAAACAGGCCAATCTAAACTACATCATTTATTGTTTTCGATTGCAATTGCATTTCAAATCAATTATTTTCGAACACCTTGGCAAGTGTCTAGACATTTAACATTCAGCAAGAAAAGTTGGAACAATCAGCTTTTAACAGCTTTCTGAGCAA
Organism: Ficus hirta; assembly: GCA_038430175.1. Classification (NCBI taxonomy): domain Eukaryota; kingdom Viridiplantae; phylum Streptophyta; class Magnoliopsida; order Rosales; family Moraceae; genus Ficus; species Ficus hirta. Next base: position 40,080,349 of record CM076585.1, on the reverse strand, counting down.
TGAATTTTCGAACAGAAATTTTAGAAAAACTTAGTTTGAACATTTGAACCAGAAGTTCAAAGAAAAACTTTATCCTCACATAATTGTCACCGATGAAGAAATTATGCGAGTTCATTGCCTTTAGCTTCATGCATTTAGATTTCATTTCAGTTGTCATATTATCACTACTAATTATTCTGGTAAAAACAAATATAAGACTTATAACATTTTCGTCTAAAAAAATGAGAGGAATTTTTCTGTGAGAATGTGCAAGATATGTAACCTTTTGCTTCTATTGCCAAACAAAACATATAATTCCAATTTTTTCACAACTGAAACCAAAGCTGTTTTCCTCTAGTACGAGACAAATAAAGCTGTAAACGAACCTAGTCCTACGGTCGAAGCAAAAGAAACAAAGTCGAGAAAAAAAGGTCCATACTGGTGTGAACCAAACCAAGTCTGACAAAAAGCAAACTGAAATTGCCTTCAACAACCCTTTGCATAGTCTTTAAGATGCCTGAACAGCAGCAAAATGGGGGGATCTCTAGGCAGCAATGTGACCTCGGCCTTAAAGAAGCATCCGTTAGTACACTCCAATATCAGATAATACACAGTTCCGGTTGCTATTCGCCACTTCACCTCCACAACCTCCTTCAACTCGAGATGGTGACCCTGAGACAATCAAATTCTTACATGTATTTCTCCAAAAATATCAAAATAGAATAATCTTTTCCTTTTCCAATGAAATTCATTCTGTCTTAGGGGGGGAAAAAACAAAAAAAACAAAACACAAAACACAAACACAAACCTCAATTTTGTTGTACTCTTCCACTGCAAATCTTGCTGCCACTTGTACATCCTTCTCTGATTTCTTGCATGGGACAGCCGCACCAACCCAATCAAGTCCACCAGCTTTGAACATTCTTACAAAGATATTTTCTATAGGAGCCTGCAAATCACAAGGTTCCACTTTCACTCTCAGGATAACCACAGAATAAATAACACAAAATTGATAACTTTAAAGTTTTAAAAATGTAATTATACCTTAGGATCACCAGTTTGCTCGGAACTCTTGCTGCAGTTAACAATGTCTGGTTCAAAACCTTGTGCAAGTGGATTCTTTTCCTGATATCAAGACCATTCAATGCATGAGCTTATAACAAAAGTCGCACAAGCAGAAAACTGTTTCGTGTAAAGATTGATAACCAAATTTATAATTTGCCTGGACCTCGGCTACCGTTGGTATTAATTCAAGCAAAACAATATTACAACACTATACGTTAAAAGTCATTCGCAATCCAAACATTAAAACCTCGAAGGAGGGATATTACCTCTACAGAACAGATTTTCTTGAAAAGCTCACAAACTTGCTTCGAGTCCGACTTACAGTTGAGAATGTTACTCTGACAGCAGACATTTATATGTATCAGCATATCAAAACAAAATTAAATAAATGAACAAATCATTTAATCATTTAAAGAAATTCATGAAAAGTGAATCAAAAATTAAAAGGTGCTTCAAATGTTACCTCAGAAGAATGACCACAGTCACAAACTACATGACTGGAATCTGCAATCGTCTCCATTGCTGCTTTGACCTGAAAGAGTATCAATACAATGCCAAAAAAACTAAGCTATCAACCGAATTTTACATAAAATAAAAGTTTAGTGCGCGGTTCCTTCAAGGTACATACGAAAACCATCAAAAGCAGCATAGAATAAAAATTTTAGTGCACATTCCCTTCAAAGAACATACGAAAACCATCAAAAGCAGGAGGGAGAGAGAGAGAGAGAGAGATTATCCCTGGAATTCGCAGAAACATAGAAGAAACATACCAATTTTACAAAACCAAATAAATGAATGAACAAAAATATCCTAAAGTAATTCGCACCAACCATCAAAAGCGAAAACAAAAAGAAAACCAATTTCCACATAAAGTAGCAGCGAAAAGAATTTCTTGAAACTAAATCGCTAGAAAAGAAAAGTAAACAACGAAATCGGACAAATGCGCTTACCAGATCGATGAACATAAATACATATATACAAATTTTGATATATGTATATAAAGAACATTATTTATATACACACATATACATATATATATACCTAAAATGGAAGAAATATACCAATTTCACAAAAATAAATAAATAAATGAACAAAAATATCCCTAAAGTAATTCGCACCATCCATCAAAAGCGAAAACAAAAAGAAAACCAGTTTCCACATAATGTAGCGGCGAAAAGAATTTCTTGAAACTGAATCGCTAGAAACCTTAAATCCGGAGAAAAGAAAACAACGAAATCGCACATTTGCGCTTACCAGATCGATGAACATAAATACTACATATTTACACACACACACACACACACATATATATAAAGAAGAAAACGATACAGAGAGAGAAGCAAGAAAGTACCTGTAAATGGCTTCGGAATAGGAAATAATTGAGAGAGAGAGCGAAAGAGAGAAAGAGAGAATTTATAAAATAGCTTGTTTAGAGACTGTGAATGGCCTTTTATAGAGATCGGGGTCGGTCGGTCGGTCGGTCGTGTTTACTAAAAAAAAAAAAAAAAAACAGAGATTTCCTCGCCGGGTTAGGACACCACGAAAAAAAAAATATATATATATATATATATAAAATAAAATAAAGAGGTGAAATTTAGATTTATATTTCGTATTGTCAAAAAAAATTTTAATATATATTTCGGATGATATATAATTTAAAAAATTTTTAACATATATTTTAATCGGATAATATCTAATTTTAAAAAACTAAAATATCCTAAAAGAAAAAATTAAAATTAAAATATTATTTACTTTTTACAATCTGTATTTGTTTTTGTACAGAGCATATTATGTAATTTGGAATTTTAAATTTTGTATCATTAGATTATGATTTTTTTAAAGTATCATTAGATTATAATTAATTCATAAATCTTTATATTTTCTTGACAAAGCTTAATTTTAACCTGAAAATTTCTCAAAATATATATCATCAAAAAAATAAAAATAAAAATTTAATTGAAGAATTCTAATAAAAAAACTAAATAAAATTCTTATTATTATTTTTTTTTTTAAGAAAACCCAGTCATTTATCTCACTGCCTACATACTGCCACCTACTGTGTCTTATAATATATCTTACCCCACCCCGCTTATGTCCTAACTATAATTGGAAATGTTTTACATATCAAATCATTAGTCTCATAAATTATACTTCTTAAGAAAAATTTCATAAATTTCCTTTCAACTACGTCACTAGTTATCACTAGTGTCTATATGTTCATGAATTATAAAATATATATGTTATACCCCTAAATTTTAATATATTTGTCAACTTATATTTTCAGTTAATTTTCATTACTTTTTCCGTTTGTTTTTGTGTCAAAATGCACATGATCTTCGTTTTTGTGTCAAAATACTTCTCATCTTTGTATTTATATCAAATTCCCTTCAATGTACTTACGAATTGCTCCAGTGGGCAGGTGGGTCGGCAAGAGAAATGGTAGTAAAAAGCGTTTTTAAGAAAATAATTGAAGTAAATAACAATGTTTTATTTGAAATAAATAATAAATTTATTAGATAAATAAAAAATTTATTAGATAACTAACAAATTTACTGAGTAAAATAATATATATATATATATATATAATATGTAAGTAAATTATTGGAAGGAGAGATGAAAGGAGGGAGAGGGGTGGAGGGAGACACATCATCCGTTGTTTGGTTGGAAGGAAGAAGGCAAGGAGAGGAGAGGGATTCTCCCTCCAAACTCACAAAATAGAATCCTTCTACTATTCGACAAATCCACCACCTTTTTATATAAATAGTTTATTTTATCTTAAAAAATAATTATTTAAAAACTATACCAACAAATTGTAGAGTAATTAAACAATCAAATATCATCCATCCTTTTAACTCTCTCTTACTCCTACCAAATAACATAAATGATTCTTATAATCATCTTCATCCTTCATATTCCCCATCTTTCATACCCTCTCCATCCTTCCAAAGAAATTAACATAGCCTTAATATTGAACTCGATGAGTTTTTTAATTCTTTTGTTTATTTATTTATTTATTTTATCATCCTTCATATATATATATGTATATATATATATATTAGTGTTTACTTTCCTCACCCAGAGAAAATTTTTGAAAATGACAAAATTAGGTATACGACAATCAACAGAGCGTCGTTTGTGAGAAATCAAACTATAAATAGTTTGTGCATAATTTGTATTTCATGTCTCAGCGCTCACCTTTCTCTAAATTGGTGATGATGATACCATTTTCTATATAGCAAGATTCGCAATTAAATTATTCATGCAGCATAATCGTAATTGAAGATCCCAATTGAAAAGCAAAAGCCCAAGAATCGAAATTTATTAATTCTCAATAAAAAAAAAAAAAATCCACTCTTTTTAAGGTTTACTCTTCCAAAGGCAGAGCTTTCTCAGGAAACTTTGATTTATGTACTTTTTTAAGGTTTACAGAAGTGCCTTCTAATCCTATGCTATGTGTATGAGGAAATGCCACCGAGAAAGTATATTATGGTGCCTTTTGCATATGTGCTTTCTTATCCGTGGCACATAGTGATTAAACTTTCACTCAAAATTTAAATTAGAACTCCTACATGGAAAAAGTGTTGGGATAGTAATCTTAATAGTCTGTCACGGGTGTGACGATTTCATTACCGATGATGATAAATAGCATGATGGCAAAAAAAAAAAACAGATTAATTTTGGCTGACCTAAAAGGTGATCAGATCAAGTTTTACACGCTTAAGGCATCAGTTTCAGTATGCAATTATAGCTTTATGGATTTCTTTGAGCTCCTTTGGGAATATAGGAAAGAGGGATAAGAGGAAAAGCAGATAGATCTCGAGTAGAAAGTATTGACAGATAATGTCTAAATTTTTTCTAGACCCCATTTGAAATGGTTCTCTTAAGCTCTAATTGTTTTGAATCTGACCTGAATCCTGGTTAGTTCCACACTCAAAACAAAATCATGTCAAAAGCCGTCCCAAATGGATCCATAGATGTTGTCCTTGTCATTGACTTCCATAGGCCACGCCCAAGCTGGATACCGCGCATCGTCACACAAGACTCTCCCATAGCCATTGATTCCCCAACGCAATCCTTTAGAGTTCCGTACCACGTAGTACTCGGTTCCGTCATTTTCTGTAAGATCCTCCTTGTCAACAACATCATAGTTCATTTCCAAAAGGTCGGGATCATAAATCTCCTACAAAGATTATCAGTATTTTTTACAAAAAGATTAATTACATGAATAGGTAAGACCTTTATTAGTAAATAGAGAATGTTCTATGAATATACCTCTCTTCGGGGACAACCCTCGAATAAAAACTTCTTTTTTTTTTTTTTTGAAAAATCCAAAATAAAAGAAAAACATGGAAACAAAGAAAGTTTTTTTTGCCCCATGTACTTTTAAATGTAAGTTTCCTTTTTTTTTTTTTTTCATTTTTTCTTTTGAGGGGTATTTCCATCATTGTCTTAGTTAAAATTAAATGTTGTCCTCTATATGGAATGAATGTGATTACATACTTGAAATGTTGGCTCAAAATCTATCATTTATCTTCTTAATAAAATTAAAATACATGGTATATTTATATAAACTTCCTTTGTAAAATATATCAACTATCAACTATAGTTTAAATGTGCGAGTAGTTACCCAATCTTCTTTCATTCCAAATCCAGTTCGTGTAAACACACCAATGATGACTGGGCCTTCTTTCAGAGCTTTTTTGATCTCCGCCGCACAATAAACCGTATCGAACGATGATATCGGAAACATAAGATATCCCTCCTGTGAGATAGGAAAAAGATGCAAAGAAAAAACACACATACATATCATTTGAACGGTTTTGAACATTTTGTGTTTGAAACACTTTTTAAGCTAGATTGATATGGATTACATTACAGTTTGGTATATTGTTTCTTAAGCATAAAACATTTTTGAATTTTCTAGCACTCTAATTCAGTGTCTAAAGATACATCCTATTAATTTTGGCTAATAGATTTAAAGTGATTTTGCCCCATGTTATCTCGGATTCTCAGAGTGCCTTTAGTTCTTGGTAGACTTATTAGCAACAATGTCATTGTTGCCTTTGAACTTATTCATTCTCTAAGGCAAAAATGAAGTGGAAAGAGGGGATTTATGGCTCTGAAGTAGGATATGAGCCAAGCATATGATCGTTTCGAGTTGAGTTTTTTCCGAGGCCATGATGTGCAAGCTTCGCTTTCCAAAGGAGTTTCGCAGACGTGCTTATGGATTGTGTTAGTAGTGATAGGTTAATTTTCGCAAGTGTACGAGCCGGTTCAAGTAATAAAGTGATGAAAAGATATCGTTCCCAACGAGGACTATATACTACTAATTACCGAATTACTTTAATTCCAATTCTATTTGAACAATAAATTTACGAGATGCAATAAATTAAAAGCAAATTAAAATAAACACAACGCACGAATTTAACAAGGAGAAATTCAATTTATTAGCATATATAGGGTTTCCGATTTCACCGAATTAATCCTGCTCAAAACATCAAATTTAATCAACCAATCGCTTATTCCTATGCTGATGACAAGCTTCCCCAATGTAATCACTAATCTTTCTCAAGCATTAGCAAACTATCATAACAAGTCAGTTTTCACCTCTCGGTCTCAAACTCCAAACCTATCATGATTCATTAAGAACAAGAAATTTATAGTATCACACAAGCCTCATAGATATCTCTATCCTACGACAATCTCATGGTATTTAAACAAAGTCTAATCTAATTATCACTTCTCAGTCTCAAATTAGATCACAAATCAATGGGAAAGGGCGCGCACACTTTCACAAGCATTAAGAATAGATTAAACACTCAGCATAGATATGAATAAACATCAAAATTAAATTAAACCATAATAAATTTGAACAATCATAATCCGGCTACATCGTAGCCCTAGAAAAAGAAATTTAGTTCATAACGAAACTAAATAACATCATAAATAAAGTTCTAATAACATGATGAGAAAAGGAAAAGAACTGATTTATGAATCGGAATTGTTGCGATCCGTCTCCGGAATTGCTATTCTTCTTCTTCAATTCACCAATTGCTTTCCTATTCTTCACTCTCTCTTTTTCTCCGAAAAATTCTCCCTTGGAACCCTAAAAAGATTCTATTTATAGTCATGGATCGAAAGATTTGATTTTTGAATTTCAAATTCGGAGAATCAAAACAAAATCCGCAAAATCCCACATTGGCGCCTAGGCCCTCTTTTTCTAGCGCCTAGGCCCTAAACTGGAATTCACGATTTGTGCCTAGGCCCTCTTTTTTCTGTGCTTAGGCCCTAAACTGGTATGTAGACAGAAATCTCTTTTGGTGCCTAGGCGCTACTGAAACAACGCCTAGGTCCTAAACTCACGGGTTTTTGTACTGTAAAACTCAATTCAAGTGCCTAGGCCCCATAAAATTGATGCGTAGGCGCCCAATACTTTTTAAAACACAATCTTCACATCAAAGCATGTCAAATGCTCCATTTTAGCTCCAATTGCGCCGAAAAACAACGAACCCATCTTTTCACCTAAATCCTACAAAAGAGAATAAAATGAAGTGAAAGAACCTAGAAACAAATTGAAAACCAACAAAATAATAAGTTAAAAATACCCAATTAATTAGTCTAAAACTAACTTATCAAGTAGCTTTAGGTTCTCCCTTTTTTTTTTTTTTTTTTTAAATTAATGGATCTCCCCAAGATGTTTCACATCAAGTTTTGTGTCAAGGATGCCAGTTATCCACCCATCTCTTTTTGCTCTGTGGCTGATGTCTTTTGTCAAAATCTGAAGAAGAGAGACGTCTTTCGGGCATGCTATGTGCAAGAGGAGAGCCCTGGTGAACCACTTATCTTTTGCTGATGATAGAGTTTTGTTTTGTCCGGCTAGAGTTGATGAAAGTGAAAATAAATTAAAGAAATTCTCCATCTTTATGAGATGGCTTCAGGGCAATAAGTGAATATGTCGAAATTGATCACATCGTTTAGCCCTTAAGTGGGAAATGTAGTAGACGTACCATTGAATCGATGCCAGGCTTGTTGGATACTCAGGTGCATGAAAAATATGTCGGTCTCCCTTTGGCAATTGGACAAAATAAAAGAAAGATTTTTCGAGGGTTCAGAGAAAATTACAATTGTGATAATGAGGAAACTTTTTTCTGTTGGGGGTAAGGAAATCCTTATTATAAAGGCGGTGAGCCAAGCAATTCTTAAACACTTGCTGCCAAAGGAATCGGCGCTGTCCAAGCGTGTGTGCAATGCCAGTTCAGCGAATCAGTGTGGTAGGACTCGAGTTTAAGGCGGAAAATATGCCGGTTCAGGGGAGACACAGGTGAGGGGTTCTGTGCTGAATTGTTTCACGGAATCTGTGGAGGGAACGAAATTATGTCCTGTCTAGTCTTTCCCAATGGCGGCCAACTTCCTCAAGGCCGGGTCTCAAGATCAAAATGGATGCTGCAATTTCCTGGTGAAAAGGATTTCAATGGTGTGGGTGGAGTTATCTGAGACTGTGAGGGTTTTGTGTCTGCTGCAATGGCGAAGAAAATTCATGGTTTCATGAGTCGAAAGACGGTTGAGGCTATGGCGATGAGGGAATGCTGTTTTTATGCCCAAAAAAAAATGTTGAGCCTCAGCATGTCCTGTGTGGACAGATGCTTTACTGGATTGTGAATATTTGCATTCAAATATAGAATTTGAATTGCGTGTTTGGATTTAAGTTGAATTGTTGTGAGAATCCTATTTCTCTGTCGTTGTGCAAAAGGTTGACCAGGTTCTCAACATCAAAGGTACACTCTAATCCATGAACCTGCTTCACCTTTGCCTCAAGGCAGGAAACAATCGCCATCGCCCAACAGGTGGCTGCGGCGAAAACAATTATTAGAATAGGTAGAAAATAATAAAATTATAAAAAATAAAAATAAAAATAAAAATGAATAGAAGATACTTTCTTAAAGATTAATCTTACTTTAAAGATACTCACATTGTGATCCTTGATCCCTGACTTCACTCGTGAACTCATGAAATGGCCCAAGCTTTTAAAAAAAAAAAAAAAAAAAAAAAAAAAAAAACAAAGCTGATCAATCTTCTCAAAGCACATTGTGAATCGTGTTTAATTCGACGAGGAAAGTACAAAAAAGTCAGTCAATTAATGAAGCATAAATAAGCGAAAAATGAACTAATAAACTCACAACTAAACTAACTGCTAGCCATTACACCTCTAATCAACTAGCCAATCGAGTCGATTGATTTCCACGGTGCACATAGAACCACTCCTAGTTTTTTGTTGACTATTAAAACCACTCCTGGTTATCTAAATGCAGATCTTACTATTAAGAGGAAGTAAAATAGAAATAAAGGAGAAGTGAAATGCCACATGAAGACCTTATAATTAGAAGAAACAAAAAATCATATAAATAATGGTTGACCATAATCAACTAATGAGTCAATCACTAATTAAAGGTCTTTCATTTAAACAAGTGCTTAAACATGTCTATTTATTTATTTAATTTTTTCAGAAGAAGATGTCTAATCTAGCACATTTTATTAAATTACATTTTTAGACTAACAAAAGATGAGGAGGGATTGAGGTTAATACCTATGGTCTAATACAGTTAATATTAGGGGACGTGTCTTTAGCATTTCTAACTCTATCGATTTGTAAAGAGTCAGTATGGAATTACTATGACTGCAAACATAGAAGAAATTTTTAAATTTCTAGGTTTACTTTCACATTTTAAAATTAAACGCGGTGAGCTCCACCTATAAAGTAGAAATATATCTTCAACTTATAATGTCCCGTTAAGGGAGAACTTATCTCCTCCAACTTACTCTAAAAAATAATAACAAATTTGAATTGAATAAAATACTTTTTTAATTGCCTAATTTTGTTCTAAGTTCTCACAATCCTAGCAATATAATCAGTAGAATAGGAAAATATACTCCCCTGTAACTTTTGTTCTATAGGTATAATTTTCATGTAACTTAAATGTCCGATAAACTAATATACACTTCCATGTCGAATTATTGAGTAGCTCTTATACCAATTGTTGAAACTTAACATTCCTGTTAGTGTCTATGACACAGTATAAGCATCAATTCATGGGGTTACTAGTCGGAAGCAGTGGCACCACTTGAGAGCCACCGAAACTCGCCGAAGAAGAAAGCTTGAGGGTGATGGAGCTATCACTTCACGCTACTGAAACCACACACACGCATAGTAAATTCTAACACTCTTTCGCGTATTCAAGCTCTTAAATTCTTGAAGTTCATGTAACTTTATCACTCCCTTGAGTGCATCTTAGCATATTTCTAGCCCCCATTTAGATCAAAAATTCAAACCGACTATTCAAACCTTTTTTTTTTTTTTTTTTGTACTGTGCTTTATCGCCAAAAAAAAAATGTTCTATTCAAACTTCTAATCCAAACAGGCCAATCTAAACTACATCATTTATTGTTTTCGATTACAATTGCATTTCAAATCAATTATTTTCGAACACCTTGGCAAATGTCTAGACATTTAACATTCAGCAAGAAAAGTTGGAACAATCAGCTTTTCACAGCTTTCTGAGCAATGAATTTTCGAACCAGAAATTTTAGAAAAACTTAGTTTGAACATTTGAACCAGAAGTTCAAAGAAAAACTTTATCCTCACATAATTTTCACCGATGAAGAAATTATGCGAGTTCATTGCCTTTAAGCTTCATGCATTTAGATTCCATTTCAGTTGTCATATTATCACTACTAATTATTCTGGTAAAAACAAATATAACAATTATAACAATTTCATCTAAAAAAATTAGAGGAATTTTTTTGTGAGAATGTGCAAGATTTGTGACCTTTTGCTTCTATTGCCAAACAAAACATATAATTCCAATTTTTTCACAACTGAAACCAAAGCTGCTTTCCTCTAGTACGAGTCAAATAAAGCTGTAAACGAACCTAGTCCTACGGTCCAAGCAAAAGAAACAAAGTCGACAAAAAAAGGTCCATACTGGTGTGAACCAAACCAAGTCTGACAAAAAGCAAACTGAAATTGCCTTCAACAACCCTTTGCATAGTCTTTAAGATGTCTGAACAGCAGCAAAATGGGGGGATCTCTAGGCAGCAATGTGACCTCGGCCTCAAAGAAGCATCCGTTAGTACACTCCAATGTCAGATAATACACAGTTCCGGTTGCTATTCGCCACTCCACCTCCACAACCTCCTTCAACTCGAGATGGTGACCCTGAGACAATCAAATTCTTACATGTATTTCTCCAAAAATATCAAATTAGAATAATCTTTTCCTTTTCCAATGAAATTCATTCTGTCTTGGGGGAAAAAAAACAAAAACAAAACACAAACATAAACCTCAATTTTGTTGTATTCTTCCACTGCGAATCTTGCTGCCACTTGTACATCCTTCTCTGATTTCCTGCATGGGACAGCCGCACCAACCCAATCAAGTCCACCAGCTTTGAACATTCTTACAAAGATATTTTCTATAGGAGCCTGCAAATCACAAGGTTCCACTTTCACTCTCAGGATAACCACAGAATAAATAACACAAAATCGATAACTTTAAAGTTTTAAAAATGTAATTATACCTTAGGATCACCAGTTTGCTCGGAACTCTTGCTGCAGTTAACAATGTCTGGTTCAAAACCTTGTGCAAGTGGGTTCTTTTCCTGATATCAAGACCATTCAATGCATAAGCTTATATCAAAAGTCGCACAAGCAGAAAACTATTTCGTGTAAAGATTGATAACCAAATTTATAATTTGCCTGGACCTCGGCTACCATTGGTATTAATTCAAGCAAAACAATATTACAACAGTATAGGTTAAAAGTCATTCGCAATCCAAACATTAAAACCTCGAAGGAGGGATATTACCTCAACAGAACAGATTTTCTCGAAAAGCTCACAAACTTGCTTCGACTCCGACTTACTGTTGATGTTACTCTGACAGCAGACATTTATATGTATCAGCATATACAAACAAAATTAAATAAATGAACAAATCATTTAATCATTTAAAGAAATTCATGAAAAGTGAATCAAAAATTAAAAGGTACCTCAGAAGAATGACCACAGTCATAAACTACATGACTGGAATCTGCAATCGTCTCCATTGCTGCTTTGACCTGAAAGAGAGTCAATACAAAGCCAAAAAAAAAAAAAAAAGATATCAACCGAATTTTACATAAAATAAAAATTTAGTGCACAGTCCCTTCAAGGAACATACGAAAACCATCAAAAGCAGGGATTTACATAGAATAAAAATTAGTGCACAGTTCCCTTCAAAGAACATACGAACACCATCAAAAGCAGGGAAAAGAAAGAAAGAGAGAGTTCCCTTCAAAGAACATACGAACACAAGAAAGCAAGAAAGAGAGAGAGAGAGAGAGATTATCCCTGGAATTCGCAGAAATATAGAAGAAACATACCAATTTTACAAAAATAAATAAATAAATGAACAAAAATATCCCTAAAGTAATTCGCACCAACCATCAAAAGTGAAAACAAAAAGAAAACCAATTTCCACATAAAGTAGCAGCGAAAAGAATTTATTGAAGCTGCATCGCTAGAAACCCTAAATCGGGAGAAAAGTAAACAACGAAATCGGACAAATGCGCTTACCAGATCGATGAACATAAATACATATATACAGATTTTGATATATGTATATAAAGAACATCATTTATATATATACATATACATACATATATATATATATAACTAAAATAGAAGAAATATACCAATTTCAGAAACATAAATAAATAAATAAATGAACAAAAATATCCCTAAAGTATTTCGCACCATCCATCAAATGCGAAAACAAAAAGAAAACCAGTTTCCACATAATGTAGCGGCGAAAAGAATTTCTTGAAACTGATTTGCTAGAAACCCTAAATCGGGAGAAAATAAAACAACGAAATCGCACATATGCGCTTACCAGATCGATGAACATAAATACATATGTACACACACACACACATATATATATATATAGAAGAATACGATACAGGGAGAGAAGCAAGAAAGTACCTGTAAATGGCTTCGGAATAGGAAAGAATTGAGAGAGAGCGCAAAAGAGAGAGATTTTCTAAAATGGCTTGTTTAAAGACTGTGAATGGCCTTTTATAGAGGTCGGGGTTTCGGTCGGGCGTGTTTACGAAAAAAAAAAAAAAAAAAACAGAGATTTCCTCGCCGGGTTAAGACACCACGAAAAAATATATATATATATATATTATATAAAGAAAGAGGTGAAATTTAGATTTATATTTTCCTATTGTCAAAAATAATTTTAATATATATTTCGGATAATATTTAATTTAAAAAAAATTAACATATATTTTAATCGGATAATATCTAATTTAACAAATCTAAAATATCCTTAAAGAAAAAATTAAAATTAAATATTATTTACTTTTTATAATCTGTTTTTGTTTTTGAACATAAAGCATATTATGTAATTTGGAATTTGGAATTTGGTATCATTAGATTATAATCTTTTTTAAAGTATCATTAGATTATAATTAATTCATAAATCTTTATATTTTCTTAACAAAGCTTAATTTTAACCTGAAAATTTCTCAAAATATCATCAAAAAATAAAAATAAAAATAAAAAATTGATTGAAGAATTCTAATAAAAAAACTAAATAAAATTCTAATCTTTTTTTTTTTAAAGAAAACCCAATCATTTATCTCACTGATGTCCTAATTATAATTGGAAATGTTTTACATATCAAATCATTTGTTTCATAAATTACACTTCTTAATAAAAATTTCATAAATTTCCTTTGAACTACATCACTTGTGTCAATATGTCCTGAATTATAAAATAATTTTTGAAAATGACAAAATTAGGTATACGACAATCAACAGAGCGTCGTTTGTGAGAAAGCAAACTATAAATAGTTTGTGTATAATTTGTATTTCATGTCTCAGCGCTCACCTTTCTCCAATTGGTGATAATGATAGCATTTTCTATAAAGCAAGATTCGCAAATCAATTATTCATGCAGCATAATCGTAATTGAAGATCCCAATTGAAAAGCAAAAGCCCAAGAATCGAAATTTATTAATTCTCAATAAATAAATAAATAAATCCACTCTTTTCAAGGTTGACCCTTCCAAAAGCAGAGCTTTCTATGTGTATGAGGAAATGCCACCCAGAAAGCATATTATGGTGCTTTTTGCATATGTGCTTTCTTATCGGTGGCACATAGTGATTACAATTTCACTCAAAATTTAAATTAGAACTCCTACATGGAAAAAGTGTTGGGATAGTAATCTTAATAGTCTGTCACGGGTGTGACGATTTCATTACCGATGATGATAAATAGCATTATGGCAAAAAAAAAAAAAAAAAAAAGGATTAATTTTGGCTGACTTAAAAGGTGATCAGATCAAGTTTTACACGCTTAAGGCATCAGTTTCAGTATGCAATTATAGCTTTATGGATTTCTTTGAGCTCCTTTGGGAATATAGGAAAGAGGTATAATACGAAAAGTAGATATAGATCTCGAGTAGAAAGTATGGACAGATTATGTCTAAATTTTTTCTATACCTCTTAAGCTCTAATTGTTTTGAATCTGACCTGAATCCTGGTTAGTTCCACACGTACTCAAAACAAAATCATGTCAAAGGCTGTCCCAAATGGATCCATAGATGTTGTCCTTGTCATTGACTTCCATAGGCCACGCCCAAGCTGGATACCGTGCATCGTCACACAGGACTCTCCCATAGCCATTGATTCCCCAACGCAATCCTTTAGAGTTCTGTACCACGTAGTACTCTGTTCCATCATTTTCTGTGCCATGATGTATCGCTACCATAGCGTGCCGTCCAATAACATACTTCTCGTCGACAACATCATAGTTCATTTCCAAAAGGTTGGGATCATAAATCTCCTACAAAGATTATCATTATTTTTTACAAAAAGATTAATTACATGAATAGGTAAGACCTTTATTAGTAAATAGAGAATGTTCTATGAATATACCTCTCTTCGGGGACAACCCTCGAATAAAAACATGGAAACAAAGAAAGTTTTTTTTTCCCCCTGTACTTTTAAATGTAAGTTTCTTTTTTTTTTTTTTTTTTCATTTTTTCTTTTGAGGGGTATTTCCATCATTGTCTTACTTAAATTAAATGTTGTCCTCTACATGGAATGAATGTGATTACATACTTGAAATGTTGGCTCAAAATCTATCATTTATCTTCTTAATAAAATTAAAATACATGGTATATTTATATAAACTTCCTTTGTAAAATATATCAACTATCAACTATAGTTTAAATGTGCGAGTAGTTACCCAATCTTCTTTCATTCCAAATCCAGTTCGTGTAAACACACCAATGATGACTGGGCCTTCTTTCAGAGCTTTTTTGATCTCCGCCGCACAATAAACCGTATCAAACGATGATATCGGAAACATAAGATATCCCTCCTGTGAGATAGGAAAAAGATGCAAAGAACAAACACACATACATATCATTTGAACGGTTTTGAACATTTTGTGTTTGAAACACTTTTTAAGCTAGATTGATATGGATTACATTACAGTTTGGTATATTGTTTCTTAAGCATAAAACATTTTTGAATTTTCTAGCACTCTAATTCAGTGTCTAAAGATACATCCTATTAATTTTGGCTAATAGATTTAAAGTGATTTTGCCCCATGTTATCTCGGATTCTCAGAGTGCCTTTAGTTCTTGGTAGACTTATTAGCAACAATGTCATTGTTGCCTTTGAACTTATTCATTCTCTAAGGCAAAAATGAAGTGGAAAGAGGGGATTTATGGCTCTGAAGTAGGATATGAGCCAAGCATATGATCGTTTCGAGTTCCGAGGCCATGATGTGCAAGCTTCGCTTTCCAAAGGAGTTTCGCAGACGTGCTTATGGATTGTGTTAGTAGCTCTAGGTTCTACCTTTTTTTTTTTTTTTTTATATAAATTAATGGATCTCCTCGAGGTAGAGTTGTTTCACCTCCCATCTCTTTGTGCTCTGTGGCTGATGTCTTTTGTCAAAAGCCGAAGAAGAGAGACGTCTTTCGGGCATGCTATGTGCAATAGGAGGGCTCTGGTGCACCACTTATTTTTGGCTGATGATAGTGTTTTCTTTTGTCCGGCTAGAGTTGATGAAAGTGAAAATAAATTAAAGAAATTCTCGATCTTTATGAGATGGCTTCAGGGCAATAGGTGAATATGTCGAAATTGATCACATCTTTTAGCCCTTAACTGGAAGATGTACTAGATGTATCATTGAATTGGCGCCAGGTTTGTTGGATAGTCAGGTGCATGAAAAATATGTTGGTCTCCCTTCGGCGATTGGACAAAATAAAAGAAAGATTTTTCGAGGGCTCAAAGAGAGGGTTCAGAGAAAATTACAATTGCGATAATGAGGAAACTTTTTTCTGTTGGAGGTAAGGAAATCCTTGTACTTTTTTCTGTTGGAGGTAAGTAAATCCTTATAAAGGTGGTGGGCCAAGCAATTCTTAAACACTTGCTGCTAAAGGAATCGGCTGTCCAAGCGTGTGTGCAATGCCGGTTCAGTGAATCAGTGTGGTAGGACTCGAGTTTAAGGCGGAAAATATGCCGGTTCAGGGGAGACACAGGTGAGGAGTTCTGTGCTGAATTGTTTCACGGAATCTGTGGAGGGAACGAAATTATGTCCTGTCTAGTCTTTCCCAATGGCGGCCAACTTCCTCAAGGCCGGGTCTCAAGATCAAAATGGATGCTGCAATTTCCTGGTGAAAAGGATTTCAATGGTGTGGGTGGAGTTATCTGAGACTGTGAGGGTTTTGTGTCTGCTGCAATGGCGAAGAAAATTCATGGTTTCATGAGTCGAAAGGCGGTCGAGGCTATGGCGATGAGGGAATGCTGTTTTTATGCCCAAAAAAAAATTTTTGAGCCTCAGCATGTCCTGTGTGGACAGATGCTTTACTGGATTGTGAATATTTGCATTCAAAATATAGAATTTGAATTGCGTGTTTGGATTTAAGTTGAATTGTTGTGAACAATTGAAAACATTCCAATTATTTCACTTCAATAATTTGCCCAAACAAATGTGCATTTGAATACAATGGTTATTCTAATAACTCAACCAAACGGGCCACAAGAGTCCTATTGTCATCTCTGATGAAGTTTTGCAAAGACATAGCTTTAATCGAATGAGAACCAAGTTCAGTCCAAAAAAGAAAAAGAAAAGAAATTATGATAAATTTTATTTAAACCATTAACCATAGCAGAAAAAATATATATATATTTATATATATATATATATATATATATATTTAAGGCATGTAAACAGGCAAGTATTCACTATTTCATTTCAGTCTGTCATGTAATATTTAAACTTTCTAAACATCTGAACCGCGGTTGATGTCTATTTATTTTCTGTTTGCTAATGGGTCATACCAAAGATTAATTTTTTTAACCTTGATTAAGATAAAGTTCTAAGGAAATAAATTATTAGACTAGACTATGATATTACGTTTGTTGTAATATTTCAAGATGGATTGTTATATATTATTCTCCTAGACATAGTATTATATATAAAAATAAATAAATATTTCTCCAAGCAACTAATTTAAAAAGAAAGAAAAACATGAAAAGAATTTAAGAAACTAAGCCGTTAAAACAAAAAAATAAAATAAAATAGAAGTACCTTCTTGTCTTCAATTCCATGTTCTTTGATGTGCTCTAGGGCTTTGGCAACTGAGAATCCTGTTTTTCTGTCGTTGTGCAAAAGGTTGACCAGGTTCTCAACATCAAAGGTACACTCTAATCTATGAACCTGCTTCATCTTTGCCTCAAGGCAGGAAACAAATCGCCATCGCCCAACAGGTGGCTGCGGCGAAAACAATTATTAGAATAGGTAGAAAATAATTAAATTATAAAAAATAAAAATAAAAATAAAAATGAAAATGAATAGAAGATACTTTCTTAAAGATTAATCTTACTTTAAAGATACTCACATTGTGATCCTTGATCCCTGACTTCACTCATGAACTCATGAAATGGCCCAAGCTTAAGGAAAAAAAAAAAAAACTGATCAATCTTCTCAAAGCACATTGTGAATCGTATTTAATTCGATGAGGATAGTACAAAAAAGTCGGTCAATTAATGAAGGATAAATAAGTGAAAATTGAACTAATAAACTCACAACTAAACTAACTGCTAGCCATTGCACGTCTAATCAACTAGCCAATCGAGTCGATTGATTTCCACGGTGCACATAGAACCACTCCTAGTTTTTTGTTGACTATTAAAACCACTCCTGGTTATCTAAATGCAGATCTTACTATTAAGAGGAAGTAAAATAGAAATAAAGGAGAAGTGAAATGCCACATGAAGACCTTATAATTAGAAGAAACAAAAAATCATATAAATAATGGTTGACCATAATCAACTAACGAGTCAATCACTAATTAAAGGTCATTTATTAAAATAAGTACTTAAACATATCTATTTATTTATTTAATTTTTTCAGATGAAGATGTCTAATCTAGTACATTTTATTAAATTACATTTTTAGACTAACAAAAGATGAGGAGGGATTGAGGTTAAGATAATTATGTTATGTTATATACATTTTCATTTTCCTGTTAAAATTTTCCCTCCACCTTTCTTTTTCCTGTTAGATTTCATTAGAAATCTAATGAAACCGATCCCTCATCGCCCATCACATTAACTTAGAGATACAAAAACAGCAATCACAAACTCATAGTTTTTATAAGAAACACCGATTTTTTAAAGCTAGATTTTAAAGCGAAAAATATGACGATTCAAACTACAATATTGAGATTGTGGGGAAGGCCTAGGACGTGCATCCACGACTAGTATACCATCATCAACCCTGCCAAACTTTGGCTCAATATTATGAGGAATTGAAAAGTTAAACATCTCCTGTGAGAAGTTTCAGTCAACGAATTCGATATCATACCTCAAAAGCATAAGCTCGCTCTGAATCATCAGAAACTTGCTTGGAGTACTCGGAGTTGATTGCTTTGGGCTCAAGTTCCTTTTCACCATTTTTCTGTTAGCAAGCCGTCGAATGTATTAGTATATATGAACAATGTCGAATACACACACATATATATATAGCATGATTAAACAAAGAATACTAATAAATAACATCGAAAAGGTCAAGATTGAAATCGCCTTCTCCATTTATGCTACTCTGGTCCCCCTCTTTAAAACCTAGAGTAAATCACGAAAATGAAACCCAAATTTTCGTCAAAAGCAGAGCAAAGATTATATACATTTTGTTTTCATCTATACACGTATATATATATATATATATATATATTTATAGAGAGAGAAAGAGAGAGTGAACCGTATAATATGTACCTTGGAGGCTAGGAGTGAGAAGACACAGAGAGTAAATGAAGCAGTAGCGTAATGGCGATTTCTTTGAGGTCAGGGTGGATTGGGATTTTATTTTGATATATATACCTATATATATTTGTATATTTATATATCAGAAGTCTGCGTTTGACATCTCGTGGACCGCTCTGCTCAAGCTAATATTTTCGGATATGCAAAAATTTTTATTTCGCTGTAATCATTAGGCAAATTACAGGCGTAAGGACAGTACCATACCCCCATTACCAAGGAAGCCAATAATATTTTTACGTGTGTGTAGTGTCTATATATGTGTGTGTGTGTGTGTATTTATACTTCAGCCACGCACGTGCTATTCTTCAAAACATTTTGATTCAGTTGAAAGGAATTTCCGGAATACTATTTTTGCTGCCATTATTATTTTAATTGTTCTTTTGCTGGAAATTTTTGCACCCTAGCTATTTTTTTTTCTAATTAGGCAACATTATTTCTGTTAATACTATTTATTAATTTGTTTGTCGCCATCTTTTTTTTTTCATTTATTTTTGTCCTGTCGTTTTATTAATATTTATTAAGAAACCAACCAAAAAACAAAAACAAAAACAAATTTACTTCCATTCTGATATATCCTCTATATTACTTTTTTTTGAATTTGAAACTATTTAACCGAGTCATTTTCTTATCTCTCTATGTCCTTTTATAAAATAACTACGTCCAAAGGTATTTTTAAATATTTTTATCCAAATATTTTGTTTTAAATGTTAATATCTAAATACTAATTCAGATGACACTTCAATTTTTTTTTTGTTCAAATTTTTGCATTCAAAATATTTCCATTCACATGCTTCCCCAAATGGACCCTCATGTGTCTCTAGAAGAGAATACCAACCACTGTATATATTTGATATTTCTAGAGATCTAAAACTTCCAAATTTTTGCAATTCAGGCATTAATATTCCACGAAAAAAAGTGGTTTCATATGTGTTAGAAGAAAAGATTCGAACTTCTAAAAAGCTATTCTATTACCTGTGAAACTATTTCTATTTGATGAAATATCCAAAGAAAGGAGACCTTATTTTCAATTAATCAAAGTCCAGTGATTAAATTTGGTAAGACATCCAATTCGGTACATCGTCCCCCTGATATATATATATATATATATATATATATTCTAGGGACTAGAGATATTTTGATGATTAATAGTTGTACGAAGAAAACGAGAAATGAAGTCTTTAACTACAAGAAAAGAAATAATTTAGAAAAAAAAAAAAAAAAAAAATCACCTACAGGATGGATTTTGCTACCAAAAATGTCAAATGTAAGGTCTGCGAGGTCACCCATGGAATGTGGGAAATGACGACCCAACAAAGAGGCAGTACTCACATGCAGACAAAATCAGAGTATCAGATTATATTAGAAACTTTTTTTTAACAAGTTATTCTTATTTACGCCCCTGACCTTTACGCACGCTTCCACTTTAAAATTCTTCATTTACCTATTGAGCTTTGAATTTTTCCCACTCAACCCTCTTTACTAAAATTTTGGCTAAACAAAAGGAAAAGAAAGAAATTGGTCTTACTAAACCCATTATGTTATGATTTCTATTAAAACAGACCGGAAAAAAAAAGACACACACACACAATTACGTTTCACTCTAACAAAAATTCTAAACTTAACTACTTAAAAATCTAGAGTTTAAATTTCCCAACCCTAAATTCACAACACATATATATATATATATATACATGTATTACACATAAAGCTATATAATTTATACATATACATTAATTTTCAAACTATAAGTGCCTTGAATTTCAACAAACCAAATTGGAAACAATTAGTTCCAAATTTGGTGACTATTTGCTTACAAATATCGCCAACTTAGTTTGAGTAGTCTTTGAAATCATAAATATGTTGGTCCTCCTCAAAGGCAAGTGCATGAAAGGAAGCACATTATCGTAGCATTGTTAAGCAAAAAAGCATACTCTAACTATTACCTACGTAGCGCTTGAGAAATCAAGTGAGTTCTTTTTTTTTTTTTTTTTTCACAAGACAATTGTAGTCAAAATTAAAATATATATATATATAAATATTGATACTGACTCAAATAATCTAATAAAATAAGAAAATTTAATCCTTGTTTGACTCTTTGGTCCAAATCTTAAAATTTCATTTTTGTTGTTGTCTTTTTATTAAAAATCAAAAAAAAATTATTACTAGTTTTTAAAAAAATCAATTAACTCTAATTTAAAACTTTCATTCTTGATGTATGCATCAAACCCACTCTTAATGTTAATTAATTACTGACCTACGGAAGATTCTTATCGGAGGGAGAGAGAGAACGTTTAAGGTTGGAATAATGACGTGGAAAAAGGGCATGAACCAAGTTGTATTGTCCAGCGAAAAGGACAGTCCTACGGTTGTTACCTACGCAGCATGAGGAGTCCACAGAGATTCTTAAGATATATATTCAATATTCTATATCAAACAATATTGACTTAAAAATTAAAATAACCAGAAAAGCCTACGAGTTCGGCATAATATTGGCCATAAAGTTATTGTAGTTAAAAAATAATAAAAGAAAATAAAATAAAAATACGCTTGTAAGTTGGAAACCGGACACAAAATGTATAAAGTATTTTATAAATGTCAAAGATTTTTGTGCCATTATCTTGCTAAAAGATGACAAAAGATTTGAAACACTGATATTTCATAACTGATAAAAATTTGTATCAGGACAGTCCATAATGTAATTACTATGTAGTATTGTGGTATAAAGCATGAAAATTATTATTATAATCTTGAAAACGACATGTCAAATATAAAACGGTAAAACAGCTTTAAAACGACAATTGAATATAGCATCAAGTATAAACAATGTCCAAGAAATGACACTTACTTGAGAAACGACAACGACATTGAAATGACACAAACTGGGAAAACAAACTGAACTTGAAGCGGGGTAACTTCCCATCGCCTCTCCGCATTCCCCTAGCCCGCCCTCCTTTGCCATCCGGACAAGGTTGCGATAATCAAAAAATTTAGGGACCTTTTTGCTAAAAATAAAAAATCAGAAATCAAATAGCAATTTCATAAAAAGAATAAATATCAAATGAGCATTTTACCTTATTGATTAGTTATTGACTAGGTAAATGATCAATCTGTCAATGTCATTTTGAAAAGCAACAATCTACCTAATTTAATCAAATTTAAGGTTACTTATTGTAATACCTAGTTTTTCAGCGATCATAATTTCTTGTATAGAAATTTAAATTGAACCATAAAGGTATTTATAGAAAAAGCCCAGTTAAGGGTTTTTATTATGTTTTGTGAGTTTTTATAACTTTATAAGACTCGAAAATGATTGCTTAGTCAAGCAAACGACCTTTTAGGTGAAAAGGAGTAAAATTGACAAAATTTTTATATTGGTCAAAGTTTGACCAAAAACGTCGATGGTTGACCAAAAAGTCAACTGTTGACCGAGGAAGTCAAATCTTGACGGGAAGGTCAATAGTTGACAAGAAAGTCAATGGTTGACCTGAAAAGTCAAAGAAAAGACGGTACGATTAAATAATTATCGGTATGGAAATTGTACTATGTAAAAACCGTTTTTACGAACAAAATGATATGTTTAGAATTTAAAACCACCCTAGAAAATCAAGCACATTAAGGAGAAAATCTTAGGCCAAGTGGCTTCAAGTAATAAGAAAAATTTTATACTGTCCATTCTTACACAGATGAATTTTGGACTGTAGTTCAGTAAACCAATACTGTGTATAAGAGAATCCAGTATTGGAAATACCTGTGTTAACTTAATAATGGATTGTATGATAAACAAAGAGCCAAACAAGCCCTAGCAAAGCTTGCATCACACCACTTTTTAATTATGACATCATTAAGTTAATAAAAGAAATTTTGGAAAGTATTTCTTGGTTCTAGACCAAGCTTGGCCGGCCACATGCCCCCCCCCCAAAGGGGTAATTGCTGATTTTTTTGGGGACTAATTGTGCAATTTCAAGAAGTTCCCCAACCTCTATAAATAGGGGTTGCCATTGTTCACAAAAAATGGAAAACCTAACTAAACTTTGTCAAATTTTTCACTCACCTAAAAACCGAATTTGAGGGAGGCAATAGGGAAGGAAGAAAACCAAAATTCAAGAAGGAAAAAGGCTTGAGAAGTGGCCGGATTTATTGTGGAAGCAAGCAAGGAAGTAAGAAAAATTTTGGTAGCCATTGGAGGCCAAGAGGCCGGTTTTGGGGGAGAAAGGAAAAAGGAAGAGAAAAGCTTGTGGTGGCTAGGTTTTTGAAGCTAGTAGTGGCCGGGTATTGAAGCAAGAGGAGCTGAAAATTTTGGACCCTATTGGCTAAGGAAGGCCGGCTGTTGGTGAAGACAAGGGCAAGCCAAGTTCTTGAGCCAAAGTAAGGTAAAATCCCTTAAATCCCTAAGTTTTCATTTGAATTTCATTTGGGAAATTTAAATGTATTTCAAGCAAAGTTTGTATGAGCATAAGCTCACTTTTAATTTCTGCCCTAGTTAGGAATCTAAAGGTATGTGCTTGATTAATTAGGGTTTTTGATTTGGTAGTTTCAATGTTGCATGCTAGATGTTTGTTTGAATGGCTAGGGTTTGTATGCTTGTTGTATGATATCAATTTTGATTTGCATGGTGAAACTTGAACGTTAGAAACGTGTTGCATGACTGTTTTAGGCTCCCGCTGTGGTCGGTTGAGGTAGGGTGTACGTAATAGGACGTAAAATAAAATCAAAACCGAAAACTGCCATTTCGGGTAGAAATTGGCCAGTTTCGGGAAAAGCTGATTTTAAGGCCTTTAGAGGCCGAATTTCGAAAAACTCAAAACATGAAAGTTGTAGAGTAAGGTTTTTCCTAGAGGGCATCGCAGACAGTTTTGTAAAATGAGGCTCCAATGGCCTCAGTTTTTACTGAAACCCGAGCCTGACCGTGCCCAGAACCAATGCACGGCCAGAATTGATTCAACAAGGAATTTGAACGTGTTAAAGGCCGAACTGGGTTTTACCCAAAACATGAAAGTTGTAGGGTTTTTCGATATCTAAAACTTTCGTGAAGAAAACTTTTTCAAAATCGGCTTTGACTCTTAAATGAAATTGGACTTTGAAAACTGTACAGGAAATAAGGAAAATCATGTACAGGATTTCTAGAAACAACACAGAAAAAGAGTAATTTTTGCAGTTACACTGATAATTGGCATTGTGAAACTGTTCCAAAGGCAGTTTCCAATAGTCAATAATTTTTCCAGTCTCGTTCTATGATTTTCAGTTTTTAAAGTTAAACAAAAAGGATTTTTATACCTAAATATAAGGTTTTCTTTTCCAAAGAAAGAAGACCTTGAAATCTAAAATTTAAAACAATCCGATTAGGGTAGATTTAAACCCTAGGGTTACCCAACGTAACCAAGTAGAATAACATAAAATTAAGTAAGGGCATATAACTAAGGTTATATAAGAGTGTTGGTTATACTACCAATATTTCTAACCCTTACTTTTATTTGATAACAGAATATTGAACGCAGCAGTGTCGTGACGGGAATTAACTCGACATTGGACACAACCAACACAAACAAGGTAAGTACAACTCCGCCTACAGCATAGGCTTTGTTGTGTATACTTGCCTAAGTATGTTTGTTAAATGCTATGTTTAAATATTACATGTTGTAAATATTACATGCTAAGTGTTATAAAAGGTCTTATGTTATATATTAGGAAAATGTTATGTTATATGCTATAGTATGCTAAATGTTATAATATGTTTTGAGTATGCTATGTTATATGCTATGAATTATGAAATGTCAAATGCTATATTATGTGTTATAGAAACATGTTAAGTTACAATAGGCTAAAGATAAAATCATAAATTAATTGTGTGAAATATCATGATGCATGTTCACCAATTAATAAAAGTAAGATTAAGTATGAGATAATAAAAGTTACGATCGCAAGCAATTGCCTGTGTCGTACCGACCCGCGTTAGGACGGGTTGGACTATGAATTAAGTTGGAAATGGACTGGCCGCCCCAACCAATTCATAGTTGCACGCCCGGTACGAACACTTACGTTATGGGGCCCATAAGATAAGACAAGATAAGTTAAGATAAGAGAGTTATGAATGAATAAGTAAGCATAATGAAGCATAATTGGCTTATGCATATGCTAAGATAAGTTATGATATGTTAGGAATTAGGTTATGATTAGGTTAAGTATAAAATACTAGGTTCTGTCATTTATAAATATTAGGTCATGTTGTGTTGCGGTATAGAATAGTTGTACTTGCTGAGCAAAAGCTCACTGTCTTACGTCTATGCTGTAGGTAAGCAGCCTAGCAGCAACCCTTGATACAAGATGGAGGGCATGGACTGGCGGACTGTGAAATGTGGGAATAAACCGCTACGCGTATTGATATTTGTTTTGTTATTTCATTTAATTATTTTATAAGTTTCATATTACGCCCAAACAACTTTATTAAGTATACGTTATCCTTATTTATGTATGTGCTTATGTAATTACGCTGTAAAAAAAAAAAAATTTCCGCTGTTTAAGCTAAGTATGTATGTATGGTAACGGCCTGTGCTAGGCGGGTCGTTACACTTATCCAAATATCTTTGTGTGTGTGTATATATATATATATATATATATATATATATTACTTGTATGAATAAATAAATAAAACAAAACAAAACAAAAGTAAAAGCAAAAAAGGATAAAAAAAATTTACATAATAATAATGTAATCATCATAAAATGATAATATAATAATCATCTGATTGTCACATTACAAATAAAAATGATCCGACGAAAAAGCTAATGGTCTTTTAAAATATAGGTAAGAGATACTAGTAGTTCGTTTGGTTCGTGAGTTTGAGTTGAGTTTTTGAAGTTTAAATAGTAAATTTTGTTGACTTTTCAGAAAAGATAAAAAACTTTTTGAGAAAAAGACAAAGACTTTTGAGGAAAAAGACAAAACTCGAGTGTTGAAAATCAAGTTTGAGCTTGGTTTCCAAACATACCCTAGGTTTAATGGGGGCAACATCGTCATTTCAAATAGTAGCCACTTGCCTCTGCCAAACTTTACTTCACCAAACAAATTCAGCCATCTTTGAGGGTTCTTTCCTCTGCAGAGCTTTCTCCAACGTACATACATATTGATGATACCAAATATCTCCAAAAACCCTAACTTGCAACTTTATCTCTCTAGAAATCCGTTTTTTTTTTTTCTGTAAAACCTGGCCCCCAATTTTAATCTTTTCTCTTTGGGGTGTGGAACCCAGATTAGGAATTCAGATTTAGCTTAAAAATCCATGGAAATGGCGCTTGATTCTTCGATTCTGAGCCGGCCCAAGTTCTTCAACGGCTCCAAATCCCTGAGCTTCCTCCACTACAGCAGCCGAATCCGATTGCCCACCAGAAATTCCCAAAACAACCGGTACCCATTTCGATTGGTGTCGGATTCCGGCGAATTCCGGAGCTTTTCGAGTAAAGGAACCGACTTGTGTATTGGAAGAGCATGCTTGAGACCAACATGAGAACAACGCTAGGCACAGAAGGATGGGAATCTTGAAAACGACATGTCAAAGATAAAACGGTAAAAGAGTTTTAATACGACAATCTATATATTGTCTAAGAAACAAAAAATAACTTGAGAAACAACAATGACATAAAAATGACATGGACAAGGACAGAAAAATTGAACTTGAAGTAGGGTTGTTCATATTAACCGAGACGGATGGCGGACGGACTGAAAGCTGATCGAAAAAATCAATTGTGACGGTTACCAATGCAGTACATCGGTGACAATCGAACCGTACATTATCGCCCATCCTCGACTGCCATGGCTGTCGACATGCATGCCATCTTCCTATCGCCCTTCTGCCTTGACAAGTGAGTCAACCCTCACACCCCCTTTTTGTCGAAGTGAACTACAATTTGGTTCAAGAGGGTGTTATTTTAGTTAAAATTGAATAAAAGGTGTCACTATAACCAAATTTAAGAATTTTTTTTTAAATTTAAGAAAATAACCCGTAATTGTTGTTTGATCGTTAAAAATATATTAATAAAAATAAATAAATAATTAATTAACTATGATCAATGGTTAATGTGACAGTAATCATTTTTTACAAGAAAAATGATAATATGTACAGTCCTACATTATTTTTAAATAGATATATGTGATGGTTCTAAGTAAAGAGACCACATTCTAATGATATAAGGTCCTTTGAGGTGAGTTCAAAAGTAAAACCGTGTGGATATGAGACTCAAAACGGACAATATCATATCAAAAACATGCATGAATCGTTATAAAAAACATTAGAATCTATATCCAACCAGAAGTATGGTCAACGAGGGTATTTGGCCCTAAAAGGAGGTTCTTATAAGGAAATAATAAGATGTGTATTCTCATATCATTTGAGAATGCATGTTTGTGATGATTTATAATTAAAATGAATAATATTATATCAAAAAAAATATGAGTTGTTACGGTCAATATGTTGATAAATTGATTGATATTTTGAAAAAAAAAATGATTTAACTAATTTTACAAAACTTTAATAATTTATTTAAGGAAAATAAAAATAAAAAGACAATTTACATTTACACAAATACTATAGATACTTGGCTTAATTGGGGCACCATGGTCATTTCACATACTAGCAACTTGCATCTGCCAAACTTTGCTTCACCAAACAAATTCAGCCATCTTTGAAACTTCTTTCCTCTGCAGAGCTTTCTCCAACATACATACATGTTGATGATACCAAATATCTCCAAAAACCCCAACTTGCTACTTTCTTTCTCCTCTTCTCTCTCTAGAAATCTCTTTATATATATATATATATATATTTTTTTTTTTTTTTTTCTGTAAGACCTAGCCCCCAATTTTTTGATTCACAAAACCAAACCAAATCCCCTGTACATACAAAATTTGGTTTCAAAACACAAAAAATTTAATATTTTTTTCTTTGGGGTGTGAAACCCAGATTAGGAATTCAGATTCAGCTTAAAAATCCATGGAAATGGCGCTTGATTCTTCGATTCTGAGTCGGCCCAAGTTCATCAACGGCTCCAAATCCCTGAGCTTCCTCCACTACAGCAGCCGAATCCGACTGCCCACCAGAAATTTGCCGCAAAACAACCGATACCCATTTCGATTGGTCTCGAATTCCGGCGAATTCCGGAGCTTTTCGAGTAAAGGAACCGACTTGTGTAGTGGAAGAGCTTGCTTGAGACCAATGGGCAAAAGGGGAGAAACCTTGAGCGGCGAAAATGGGAGTTCGGTTTCGGGTTCGGGTTCGGGGTCGGGGTCGGGGTCGGGTTCGAGTTTCGAGCTTTTTCGGGGAATTTTGAAGCGTGGGGTGGTTTTGGTGGCGATGGTTTGTGGGGTTTTGGTGTATGGGTGTAAAAGGGCGTTTGCGGTTGAGGGAGTGGTGAATGCTGGGTATGGAGTTATTGGGCAGAGCATTTTGTTGCTGAGAAATGCGTGGCCAAAGACTCTGCAGGTTCTTCAGGTGTTTAAAGAGCAAGGGATAGTTTTGGCTGTGCTTTTGGGTCTCTCTGCGTTTTTCTCCATGGCTGAGACTTCTATCACCACGCTTTGGCCTTGGAAGGTATTGAATTTCTAGTCCATTTGCTAATTCTTAGTATGATAGAAGTACTGAATTTCGCAAGTGTTCATGGGTTTGTTCTCATTAGTTGTCATTTTGTGGACCCTTACGTTAAATCTTTAGGCTTGAAAAGTAAATTTGCACAGTAAATTTAAATTTTTGTGAGAGAAAACACTCTTTAGAAAGCTTTTTATATAGTGCCCGAAAACAGTCTTCCAAATAGGCTATTAGTTAGTGTTATTATTAATCTTCGGGTTATATCCTGAAAGTCAATATATTAAGAGGAGTTGTCCAAGCCCTTTCGAACCCATTATCCATTCACAGCAACATCAAAATCCCCACTAAGTCGGAGCCCCAATACCCTGGAGTTTGTTTCCAACTCAAGAGTTGGTTTTCACTTAGAATTTCACCGTCCATCGCATTCTAACTCCAGGGGGCCATCAACCTTCATCTGGTTTTCCCCGGCATTCATCTTATGCATACACGTGGCTACATTTGGAATCCGACTCTAGAACCACTTGTTAGGACTTTGGTTCCATCCTAGAAGATCAATGTATTATGAGGAGTTGTACAAACCCTTTTAAACAAAATGTTATTGTTCTATTTGCGAACAAAATGTTGTCTTGACAACCAAGAGCATATATATAAGACTTTTGAGTAGAGAAATGCTAAAAACCCGTTATCTCATGTTTTGATCGGTTAGATTTTAACACAAAAAACTGCGTCGATCACTCTGTGATAATATGTTCATCACAGGGTTGATGTGTGAATAATTAATTAGTCACTCACCAGTTGGTAATTCTTAGTTTGTGTTGTGATATTACCGTGTCAGGTGCGAGAGTTAGCTGAAAAAGAGTCCGAAGATGGTGTCTTCAAAATGCTTCGCAGTGATGTTAATCGCTTCTTGACAACCATACTAATTGGCACAACGTACTTCCTATTTTCTGTTTTCATTTCGATGTATCTTCATTATAAGTTTAAGTGATCTCTTTCTCATTATATACTTTGTTCATCTGATCAGTGTTGTGAACATTGGAGCTACTGCTTTAGCTACAGAAGCTGCAACAGCAATATTTGGTGAGGCTGGTGTTAGTGCAGCAACTGGAGTAATGACCGTATGTTTCAGTATCTTCACTTGATCAGTTCAAAGATAATGTGCTACGCTGGCTTTCTTTTTCTTCTATTGCTTTCTTCTCGAGACTGTAATGATATATACATATATACACAAATGTACTAGGTCACTTCACCTAAAATTTAAAATTTTGTCCTTTCCTGTTCTTAATGATGCTAGGTTGCAATTTTACTCCTCACTGAGATCACGCCGAAAAGCATAGCTGTTCACAATGCCACAGACGTTGTTAGGTTTGTGGTAGGTGTTCTTTTTCTTTTTTTTTTTTTTTTTGGTTAACTGAATCTCACTGGCAAATGCTTCATAGACATCTGTGTAATTCTGTTTTGGTAGTTCACTTTTAATGCTTAGCGGGATGTACTCCTGCTGCTTTGCTTTCTTTGACAATTTTTGTATGTGTCTGTAGGCCAGACCAGTGGCATGGCTTTCATTAGTGTTATACCCCGTTGGCAAAGTTGTTACGTTTCTATCAATGGGCATTTTAAAATTGCTTGGGTTGAAAGGAAGAAGGTGTGCTTCCTAAGAACTCCATTTTAATCTATATGCACCTTCCATTTGAACTTTTATTTTAATTGCCCCTGCTAAGTGTTCTTAGAGACCTTAAATATCTTGTCAAGATTAATATATTTGATTAAGAATTGATATTTCCTGTAATGTGAATAGCCTGTGATAAACATGCTTCCGGTTCCTCTTAGATGAGAAACAAATTATGGCACTTTAATATAAAGCATGAAGTTATTGATCATATTTTCTTCCAGAAAATTGTGTCATTGCTTTAAAAATTAAAATTCACTGTTTTTTTTTTTTTTGATCAGTGAACCATATGTTACAGAAGAAGAGTTGAAGTTGATGTTGCGAGGGGCAGAGTTAAGTGGGGCGATAGAAGAGGAAGAACAGGTATTACGCATGCTTTATTTTGAAAGTATTCTACTTAAATAGTGATTTGGCTCTGGAAAATACGAACAACAGAAGCTAGTTCTGAATGTATTTGAATGGTTTAACATCAATATGCAAGTTGTTTGGATTGAATGCACTGCTATCAAGAGTTCCTCTGCTTTCATTAACATGCGTCTTGTTTGTAATCTCAAAATTTGTGCTACCTTAGAATCCTCAGAAAATTTGTTCATGTTATGTACGCTAAGAGAGACTGATTTTAATTTTCATTTGTTTCGTTATACTGCAGGATATGATTGAAAATGTCTTGGAGATTAAAGATACGCATGTAAGAGAGGTTATGACACCTCTTGTGGATGTGGTCGCCATCGATTCCAGTGCAACACTAGTAGATTTTCATAACTTGTGGTTAACTCATCAATATTCAAGGTACACCGGAACTGCAATGCTATATTTATTCTGGCAATAACTATTTAATTTACTATGACAATGAGACGATGAGTGTGTTTTCTAGGGTGCCTGTGTTTGAGCAGCGAGTCGATAATATAGTTGGTATTGCATATGCAATGGATCTACTTGATTATGTTCGGAAGGTTTGTCCAATTTCTATTCTCCCTCACCTCTTAGAGGTTCAAATTCATTGAGTATTAATTATATGCAACAATCTTATAGCGTGCAGAATTATAATGTTTGATTTTGAAGGGTGATCTACTAGAAAGTACTAGCGTTGGAGATATGGCTCATAAACCTGCATACTTTGTACCTGGTAATTTTCATGCCAATTTCTAGAACTCTATTTTGTACAAATCTTGACCGTCTGATATTGTCTTCTGATTCTAGTTTTGTATTCAGAGTTGGTATTACACACTTGTGTATACCGTTTCAAATAAAATATAGCAATGGAACTCCAATACTCTGCCTTGGCCGCAAGTGTTTCAGGGACATGATTTGGTTTCTTGTAGCTACTAGTTTGGTGATCGCTTTATTGCTTTGGCAATTTTTCACCAGGCTCAGTCAGGGTTGTGCTAGGTAGGCCCCATTTCGGTAAAATTCTTTGGGATACCATTAGTCCCGAATCCTTTGGGATCTATAAGTTGCCCATATAGTTCTGTCCAATGGGTTTACGTTGCCTGAGTCTCAATTCTGAGCTTGGTTAACAAGTCGATATCTTTTTTTTAACATTTCGGCTACCATTATTTCAAAATGAGAAGTTTATTATGGTCAAATTGATCCGATCATCGAAGGCCCTTTTATGTGGATGGACCTTTGAGGTTCCTGCTCTTCCAATTAAGTCGCGTTTTGCCATTTAAGTCGCTTGCATTTTGTTAACTAGGCTCTAGCGGTTAGGCAGCATTTTCCTATTAGTAGTCTCTATCCCAGTTATGCATTAACTATTGCCATCCATTTTTTATTTTCCAGAAAATCTTTTACAAGAATGTATTCTCCATTTCTTTATATATATTCTGATCCGACAGCATTGATTGAACGTCTCAATGCTGCCACCTAAAATTTTTCCGACCGTAAATTACATTGTTAATTGTGCAGATTCAATGTCAGTCTGGAATCTTCTTAGAGAGTTCCGCATTAGAAAGGTCCACATGGCTGTGGTTCTTAATGAATATGGCGGTACCATAGGGGTATGTTCATTGATTCTATCATCATTGAATTGAGGATTGCGCTCTACTAGTTGTACAGCAACCTTACGTGTGCCTTATAAGATTTTTCATGTTCTTATGAATTATATCTCTAACCTTTCTTGTTCCCACAATGACTAGTTGGTTACTCTTGAAGATGTGGTCGAGGAAATCGTTGGCGAAATCTTCGATGAAAACGACTCAAAAGTAATGCTTTCTATGAACATCTTTTGCACTCTCTGTCCCTCTTCTAGATAAGCAGTTCAATGTGAAAAACCAAGTATCACAGTACATATTAGAGAGTGTTCAAAATTGAAAAGATAAGAAAATAAGTAGCCTTAGCTTCCACCAACTTATCTAACCCGCTCATATACACGTACATGGCCCTCTTTTCATAGAATTTGAAGTCCATGCTTTAAAGTATTATTTGCGAATGAAAAGGTTAATCTGTTGAGCCTGTTATTTCTGCTGGCTGCTTCAGCCCATACCTAACATCCGTTCCTAATTTATATGCTATTTTTTTTCTTCTTGAACCAGGAGGAGATTCAGAAGAAAACTGGCTACATTGTGATGCGTGCAGCGGGAATATTTGATGTGGATGCAAATACATCTATAGACCAGCTATCCGAAGATCTGAATATCAAAATGCCCGAGGTACTGAAGTTCTGATCATTGTCCAAGAGCTCTCTTAAATGGCTGCTTGTTATTTCCTTTTCCATTTTTAATCCAAAATCTTTCCAAACTAGGAAAATATAAATGTAAGAACAAATGCAATAATAGTTGATACTTGTACGTACAGGGTCATCAATATGAAACGGTATCAGGTTTCATATGCGAGGCATTTGGATATATTCCAAGGACGGGTGAGAGCATCAAAGTAGTCCTTGAAAAGGAGAATGAAGAGGAGGAGAACGAGGAGTTGAAATCTGATCAACAGGATCAGAAGGAAAAGCATCAGGTTTTTAGACTTGAGGTATGTCCCTGAGTATTTGTTACCTCTTCGGCCTTGGAAAGTTCATTCTATAAAGAATATTGGAAAATGGATTCAATTCATATTTCTCCTCAATAACAAGAAGTTTTGTAACTGCCTCATGTATTCTCAGGTGAAATTCCAACACTGACCTTTCTTCATTTTCAGTTTATTAACATATGTTCTTCTAAACTCTTCGATGCAGATACTAGCAGGAAATGCCAGAAAGGTGGGTGCCATTCGGTTCGAAAGACTAGACAGTGAAGAATCAGCAGTGGAGACGAAAGAGGTGACTCGGGTGGTTCCGAAATTCATGAAAAGGAAGTGGAGCAATGATGAGTACTCGGACAGTACAGAATACGATGACGATTCATTCCAAAAGAGACCGCAGAATAGCCTTCTCGAAGAACATGAAGACAGTTCTGATAGTCTCAGTAAACATTGACCATGTCTCTTCTTGTTCCAATTTTTCACATCACCAGTCAAAAAGGGTTTTTGAGTTGAGAACCAACGATCAATTTTGTGAATTATCAATGGAAAATAAATCTTATTTTATTTTATTTTTTTTTCAGAGGAGCAAACTCTCAAACATTTAAATCTTGGTACTTCTGTGTTTTTGTTTTGGGGACACTTCTCCGTTCTCATCCCCAATCTCATCCCCCAATGCGGCATTCAACCGGAGTCGTCACATAGAAGTGTGGGACCCAGACCGTCATGCTCGCCCAGACCGTCATGCTTTTGCGATAACATGTCGTATGATATGGTTTTCATTACATAATACCCCTAAATCGACACAAATTCCACAACCCCATTTTTCCTGCGAAGTAGCTGAAAAAAGAAAAGGAAAGGAGCGCGTTATCATAAGCATTTTAACCTACAAAATTTTGACACATCTTTAGGATTAAAACTCTTACGCGACAAATAGAATTGCACACTTTTTCTTACGTGACAATTTTGTTTCATTGTTGTGCATGTCATTTACTTTATAAGTATGTTTACTGTCTCTCTTTCTCTATACATACATATATATATATATATATATATATATATCTATCTATCTCTCTCTCTAAAAACATATCTTTCCAATTGGGATAGGGCTAAGATGGGATAGGTAAAGCATGCCCTTTTTTGTCTGCACCTTTTATAGTAAGAAGAACAGTAAGTAGGAGTGGAGATTGATGCGATAGCCTTTCAAAATAGCCTCTGAATGTCTGTTTGTGTATTTACCAGATCTTGTGTTCTCTTCTCTTACCATATTTTCCTTTATAAGGCTTCCTTATAGATTACCAGTGAATTCGGGATTAGGACATGGTGGAGGGGCAGGGACTGCTTTCCTGCAAAATGGTGAAAGCTAAAATCCAAACAAGACACGACAATAACTTTTGAAACCACTTTATTTACCCCAGTTTAGTGGACATGTGTGTGTGCGTGTGTGTGTATATATATATATACACACACACATACATATTCAAATATTCTCTTGTTTGATTGGGTATGATTAGCTGCTAGAGCTTTATGGAAAGTACATTGGGGGGTGTTTATATTTTCTTACCACCTCGGTTTTGAGCTAAACTTTTTTTTTTTTTTTTTTTTTTTGGTATTGGCGTATAATACAAGGAATATCACATTTATACACAAAATATCAATTGAAAAAAAAAACGTCGAAATTTCGTATTTCAGCATTATTCATATTTGAGAAATAACAATAAATATGTCATTCTTAAAAATATTTAAAGTAAATAGTATATTTTAAAAAATTGTGAGGTAAATAACATATCTATGATAAATTATTTATTTATGAAAATTTTTTATGATAATTTTATCATAAATGCTTCGTAAACAAATAATTTATCATAAATGATATTTACCATAAATATTTTATTTACAATAATATTTTTAAGATAATATTTTTCTTGAACATGTTTCATACATATATTATTTACATCATACATATGTTTTTGGTCTATTTCCCTCCTTCCCCCTTGAAAAAAAAAAATCATTGAAATTTTGTTTTTTAGCATTATTGATTTTTTAATGAGAAAAAATGGGATCAACGGTGTCTTCGTACTTTTGGACTAACCTATCATGAAAATCTATAAGTACCACGAGTCTCATATAATATATAGGGAGCTCAAAATCATTAAAACTCAGTCCAATTTGACAATCATGAGACGGCCATCACTGCAGCCTCATAGTGGACAATTGGAGTAGCCTCATAGCGGATAATGGGGTTTGATTTCTAGATGCTAGGTAAGAGAGCCTGACAGGTCATCCTGTTATTATTATGTCATCACTACCGGTGCTTCAACATTATTAATTTTGAAAGAGGGGCATAATACCTTTTTCCATAAGATGTTGGGAAATATTAATAAGCTTTGATGTTTTATGAAAATCATAGAGTTCAATGAAAAACAGAGCGTACAATTTCGACAAAATTTCAGTGATATTTTGGTAGAACAATAGCAAAATTTCGATACGTAAATTTTCCTTTACGAATATTTATTAATATATATATATATATTTTTATGGTTTGCTACAGAATATGCCTTGGCTTTCACGTGAACCCTATAAAAAGATATATATATATATATATATATATATTTATCACCGCGCCACCACACCCAACACACCACCCCCCCTACTGGAATATGTTTTTATCATTCATGTACGTGTAATAATGGAGAGACATGGGAACAAATTGAGAGCCATAGATGGTATGTCCAAAATTCATATAAGAAACTACTCAAATTTGATATCTTTATATTAATAATGTTGTTCAAATTAATAATGTATTTAAGTAATTAAAACACCTTTAAAATTCCTAGACTCTCCTTTTGATATTATTACTTCCTTATGTTGTATGGATATAAGGCATTTCAATAATATAAGATATTTTCTCAATTATTTTACTTAATTTTGTAATTATATGCTTGTCTACATTATAACGTACTTCTTGTCATGTTTATTTATCATATAATCGATATATTTTTGTTGATAATTTTATCTAATTTATTTTTTTAATTAGTTTTGAGTTGCTAATGTTTTGTTTAGAATTTTGCGTTACATTTTATAAATATTATAATTACTTCTTATCATGTTTATTTATCAATATTTTCATTCCATCATTGTATAAGCCATAAGGTCATGAGTTGGACCCTTGGAGCAATATATGTTCCACTTTTCTAAAATTGTACAAACTAAAAGTTGATAAATCAAATATCATATGAGATTTTAGTACATGAATTAGATATCCTAGTACCATTTTTGATATATGCATGTGCTTCAGGTGTTTGATATGTCGCTTTCGTAATGATCAAAATAATTATATCTTTTTCTTTCATTTTCTCTTCCCTTTTCCTTTTATTTGGTCAACACAATTCATTTGTAACCCGGATATATGGGTAAAGATATTACCACAGAAAAACTTGGATTTGATGGGATGAACTCTCAAAGTCTCTTGAGGATTAGAATTTGAAATTTTCTGTTTTTATTGTAGATATGACCTCTTAAATAAACCATATTTAAAGAAAATTATTATAAAAAAAAAAGTGACATGCATTGTCACATTAAAACCGACTCCGAACAAATAAAAATTCCCCGTAATTCTGGTCGCCTCACCAAAGAGGTGAAGTACTTCTAGGTCGCATAGTCATAATTCTTAATAAGGAAATGCAGCTATTATTAGCACTAAATGATACAAACTACAGACATGTATATATATAATAAAATAAAATAAAAACTCTAGTGAACCTGAAGATGATCATGATGGTTCCGATACATATACATACATACATACATACATATATATATATGTCACATAACTCATATCTCTCCAAGAAAAAAGGTATTGCATAAAATAACACAAACAAAAAGAGGAGGAGAAATGTATTAGCCATGATAAACCACCACAAAAGTCTTCTTCTTCTTCTTTTTTCTTTTCACAGGTGAAGAGAAGTGTCAACATCCGAATCATCAAAATTATAGCTTCTATTCATGGCTGCACCACCTGTGGGGGAGGCCATGTTTGCGAAGATCGGAGAGGTCTCATTGCTTGGAAAATTGCCATGCTTATTGGCCTGAAAGTTTTGCTGCAGGTAGATGGAGCCTTGATGAGAAGGCGGCCTATGAGGAGGGATCGATTCGGGGAAGAAAAACAACCCCGTTGGCTCGTAACGTTTGGCGGCGGGATTAGACGTAGTCCTCTCCGACTCGGAGAAAAGCCTCAGAAGCTCCTTCTCCTTCCTCATCTCCTTTGCTCTTTGCAATTGCCTAAACCTCTCTTGAAGCAAGGCAATGGAGGAGTGATGAGCCGTGCCATCACAACTTTTTGTGGCCATTTTAAGAAATAAGGAGTACTTGGGGCAAAAAAAAAAAAAAAAACCTGCGTATAATTCTTTAACAAATACCAATACAAGAGTAATGGAAGATTGGTTTAGTTCTAGAGAGAGGTCTTTTAGATTGCATTGCTATATATAGGAAGTGGATAATTTTGAAAAGAAAAAATTTAAAATTTAAAAAATTTAAAAATTAAAGAAAAATGGAAAACTAAAGGCTAGAATAATAGATTCTGATGATGCAAACTAAGAAGGAAGAGAATCAGCAGATGGGGTGCAAAGTCCAAGAAGGCAAAGTTTGTGTGAGTAAATATTATTTGAGGAGTTGGGGTTGGTGGGATATGGAGAGGAAAGAGGCCAAAAGCGATCACTTGGAAGAAAATGGTGAGAAAAAGAGTCCAAAAGAGGGTGTGGAAGATAGCTTTTGGAAAGGTTTTTAAGAGGGAATAAGATGGATGGGTGATGTTCTGTCGTCTTGTCTTTAAAAGAGTTGCTTTGGCTTTGGAGAAGATGTTTGTTGCCTCTTTTTTGTTGAGGGGCTTCTTGGTGGGATACATCTTGTTATTATTTTTAACTTTAGATATTCTCTTTTTTCCTCTTTCCCCCCCTTTTTTTTCTTTTTTTTTTTAAATTGCCCTTTTCAATTTAGTGGATGAAGAAAAGAAAAGGAAGAAGAAGTGGGATTATTTGATGGAAAAATAAGAAAAACATCCCTTATAAATTTTTTTTTTTTAAGCAAGACCTGTATTTTAGAAATATTGTACGTATTCTCTATCATATTAAAACCGTAAGGGATAATGTAGGATAGATTTTATAAAACACAACTTCTAGGAGAGATTTTCACCAAGATTGTAAAATGCACGATCTGTGAAAATAATAATAATAACAATAATAATGGAAAAATGTACCATTCTTAGAAAACATAGAGCGGAAAGCACATTTCGATAAAAACGTACATCCCTTAAATGTTGCGTTTCATCCTGTATTTTCAGACATATTATGCATATTCTCACATTAAAATTTAAAACCATAGGGGATAATGCAGGATAGAATTTAGACACAATTTCTGGTAGAGATTTTCACCAAGGATTGTAAAATGCACGATCTGTGAAAAAAAAAAAATAATAATAACAACAACAACAATAATAATAGAAAAATGTAGCATTCTTAAAAATATAGAATGGAAAACACATTTCGAAAAAACATCTCTCAAATGTTGTGTTCCATCCTGTATTTTCAGAAATATTGTGTTACACACATTACAAAAAAGCACTCTTTGTAAAACATAAGGGTAAAATATAGCATTCTGAAAAACATAGTGGAAGGCACATAATTTCGATGAAAACACGGGCGAGGTTTTTGTTGTTAAGCCTAATTTGAAGGCTGCTCACTATACATTGATTTGTTTGCTTCTTCCAATATATAAATATATAAATATATATATATATATATATATATTGTAGAGAGGAGAGAAAGAGAATTTGATTCTCTCAATATATCAAAATTCAAAAGCCAACAGTTCTCATATATACCTCCTCTCTATGTCCTTCCATAGAGAGAGGGAAATTCAACCTTATACATTCTGCCTCTCACTTTCTTTCCCTCAACTCTCTGTTTTGTCCCCATGTTGTTGGACCCAAACGGCATGGAGGGAAAAAAAAAGATATTGATATTTTAATATCACCTTTGGCACTTCTTGTTTGGCACCACATATTCAAAGCCAATATAACACCCCCATTTTGATATTTTTGAATATCAAAATTTTCAAAGGCCATGTCCACTCACATATATAGGTATAGACCTATATATTATAGGTATGTTTATGGCAAAAAGCACTAGGAATTGGGTATTGGTAATGGCGTAATATCTGGCAACAAATCTCAAGGTGGCCAAACAGAAAAACATTCCCCTCCATTTCTTAATCCCAAGATTGTGAAGCACAATGTGGAGAAAAAGGTTTATAGAGTACAACTTTATGTTGCTTTTTATTGATGACATTTAAAAAAATAAAATAAAATAAAGAAGAAGATTGTGGGTCTCTTTTCTTTTTCTCTTTTAGGATTAGAAAAACGAAAATTTAGGGCAAGAATCTATAAAGGTGTGAGAATATAAAAGGTGTATACCTTCTGATATGCAGCTTGATTAGTTATTATAGAATAGATCAACTTGATTAGTTATATACTTCATGCTTTTTTTTTTTTTTTTTTTGGCTATTTGGTCCTTGAGCTTAAATAGTATTTGCAATTAAGTTCCAATTACACCAATGTTTTCTACTTTAAACGTTAAGATGCGCACTAATCATAATTTTTTCTTCTTGAAGATGGCTAAAAAGTAGTACTATAGCTAAGGCCACTTGACTTTTATTCTAACTTTTTTAAACCAACTCGCGTGACGGATCAGTTCCCGTCAATGCAAATATCCAACATTGAAGTTGTATTTTTTAAACGCACACTATACAAAAAATGATAATTCACATATCACATCAGTTGGACTTTTTATAAAGTCAAGAAGTCTAGTCATATTTAAGAGAAAGAAAGTTAGTAACTAATTTCCATTAATTAACAATGTGGATTGATTTTACAAATACATCACAATACAAGTAAATATAATAGAACAAAGAAACAAACGAAATGTGCATAGTTTGTTAAATTGCCATATTTTTTCCATCCCACATTGTTGCCTAACTTGGCTTTTCCTTTATTTCTTCCACGCTGCAAAGCCAACCTTCTTCCTCAAAGTTTCAGCCAATCCAGCTGCACCAACAATTCCCTCTCCAATCACTTCTATTCGGGTTTTCGTTTCACCCTTTAAAGCCACTGAAATAACACCTAAATCATCATGAAGAAACGTTAAGAAAAGAACACAATTATATCCATTTGAAACACTTTTGGAGGTTCAATTTATGAAATAAAAAATCAAGAAATATTCTTGTACCATCTTTTGCAACAGCTATGTCCAAGGCCTTGGACCGACATTTCTTGCATTTCATCTGCACTTCAATTACCACTTTTTGCTGCAACGTTCATCCGAAAAGCAATTCCATAGCGTTTATAACGTGTTCGAAGAACGTTCGCTACGTACAAAAGAGAATGAACATGACCGTTGTAGAAGTGTTCAATATTGAATAAAGTTAGGCACAAACAAATGGATGAAGAAGATAATTTTCACCTTCATTTTTCTGTCCCCACCAAACCAAATTATGTTCTCTTTGTAGCTTGTTTGATTCTGCGGAAGATGTGGCGATGAAGAGAGAGAAAATTGAACGTCTATCAATAGTTTGAATATCTTCTTTTATTTGATGGCATATACTGTCAACAACAACAACGTTTCAAGCAATCTTACACGTGATTATTTTTCATCAAGTCTAAAGAATTAGTTGGCAATCCAGTTTTTCCGAGGTTCAACGTAACTATTCGTTTTTTCTAGCCTACTGTAACATGCCAAACTAATTTTTCTTTGCTTAATCCTTTTTTTTCCACTACTAATTAAGCTTGTCACAAGTCAACTATACTTAATTTAATTAATAAGTCAATCTTTGAGATGTTACAGATAACGTTATTAAAGTCGAGTATTAAAAAATAAAATACCTCTGGTCACATGTATGGACTCAAATGGTGATTCATCAACAAGCTGATCTTGGTGATCTCAGGAACCGAATCTAGTAATTATTAAAGCGATTTTCTCATGTGGAGATGTAAAATTTGTGTTACCAGCATAGCCTAACAGTAACAATTCCATATCGAGAGTCCATAATAAATGTAGATTTTGAATCAAGTGCGACGAGCAATGACACAAAACGCATGCCACAAAAGGAAAAAAAATAATATGAGCATTGTTAATAAATCAAAATTTTCACCTTAAAAAAATGTTCATCTTAATCTATAGTGCCTAAGTTTTCCCTCATTGATGAAATATGAGAGGAAAGAAAGAAAATGCTTAAAATTTTCGGTTCCTTAACTTGCGTATATATGAGTAAATAAGTAGTATTAGATGAGTTGTTAATAGGCAAAATCCCAACCTATTTATGTTAAGATGAATAAATTAAGAGATGATCTATACTTAATTAACGTGTTGATATTTAACACTTATAATCAACGCTACCAAGTCAACAAAAATAAAATAAAAAATAAAGACAAAACCTACAAGTGATCATCATGTTAGTACTAGGTGAGTCGTTAATAGGAAAAATCCCAACTCAATTATGTTAATCTTAATAAATTAGGAGATCATGATCTATACTTAATTATATACTTTTCTAAAATAATATAATTAAGTATAGATTATGATCTCTTAATTTAACAAGATTAACATAATATTCCTTACTAATTTCTCTCTCTCCTAAACACAGATTTAGGATATCTCTTTTCACTTTTGTTCATTTTATTAGCTCTTATTGGATCACTTACCACTTCTTATTGTTTACGTGACTTACCCTGGTAGAGCTTCAAAA
This sequence comes from Ficus hirta, assembly GCA_038430175.1. Classification (NCBI taxonomy): domain Eukaryota; kingdom Viridiplantae; phylum Streptophyta; class Magnoliopsida; order Rosales; family Moraceae; genus Ficus; species Ficus hirta. Next base: position 40,037,939 of record CM076585.1, on the reverse strand, counting down.
TTGAGCTTTCAGTTAAGGACGTTCTTGTTGGTTGAATATATTCAATGCCACAAATATATATATATATATATTTAGAACTTCGGGGTGGCCCAAGAGTAGAGTCAGATGTAAAATTACTGTTAGGCTATACATGCAATCACTTTAACACCACAATTTCACTTCCATATTTTATTTTATTTTTTTCCATTGTAAATTCGGTCCTTAAACATTATCATACTTACAATTAAGTTCCAATTAGACTAATATTAATCAAATAAAACGTTAAAGTCCACACTGATTAATTACTGCATGGCATTTTCTCCTTGGAGATGGTTGAATTTTATTTTTATACTTAGGGGTAACCGAATTTCAAAAAAGACATTTCATTAACTAAATCTTTTAACAATTTTTAATTAATTTTACCAACATAATACAAGGAAATATACATATAAAATAAAGAATGCAATTACAATTATATGTGTTTTATATATCGTTCATTGAAAGGCTATACTCTTCAATCCCACATTCTACACTTCAAGCTCAATAATTAAGTTCCCTATACCAAAGCTGAGGCGTCACCCCCCCCTTCTATCTTGACTCTTCCTTGACTTCTTCCACGCTCACCAAATCTCCAAAACCAACCTTTTTCCTCAAAGCTTCAGCCAACCCAGCTGCATCAACAATTCCCTCTCCGATCACTTCTATTCGGTTTTTCCTTTCGCCCTTTAATGCCACTGAAATAACACCTAAATCCTCATGAAGAAACGTCAAGAGAAGAACATAAATATATCCGTTTAATACACATTTGGAGGTTCAATTTATGAAATAGAACATAAATATATCCGTTTAAAACACATTTGGAGGTTCAATTTATGAAATAAAAATCAAGAAATAATCTTGTACCATTTTTTGCAACGGCTCAAGAAATAATCTTGTACCATTTTTTGCAACGGCTATCTCCAACGTCTTGGACCGACATTTATTGCTTTTCATCTACACCTCAATCACCAGTTTTTGCTACATCATGAATTCGAGAAACAATTCCATTGCATTTATAACGTATTCGAATTATAAAAATAAAAAAATAATTAAAAAAAAAAAGAACATTTGCTTGAGAAAAGAGAATGAACATGACCATTGTAGAAGTGCTCAAAATTTTCAATAAAGCTAGGCACAAACAAATGGATAAAGAAATAGTTTTCACCTCCATTTGCCTGTCCCCACAAAACCAAATTCTGTTCTCTTTGTAGCTTGTTTGTTCTTGAAAAGATGTGGTTGTGCAAAGAAGAAAATTTAATTTCTATAAATACTTAAAACAATTTTTTTTGATGCAATATAGTATAAACTACAGATACACGTGATTATTTTGCATAAAGTCTAAGGAATTAGTTGGCAATTCAGTTTTTATGAGCTTTGTAACATGCCAATTTAATTCTTTGCTTAAGCTTTCTTCTACTTATTAAGCTTTTCACAAGTCAATAATATTTAATTAATAAGTCAATCTTTAGTCAACGTTATTATGTCAACTATTATGAAGAGAAACTACAAGTACTGTCACATGCATGTACTCAAATGGTGATTCAGCAAGTTGTTTATTTATCACTTACAAAACGGAAATTCGTTAATACCATCCGCTGATCTTAAAAAAAAAATATATATATATATATATATAAATTAATTAATATGAATTTAAAATTTAAAGCAACAATCTTGATAGCACTTAAAAAATATATAGCATAACCTCAAAATATACAATTTATTTTTCATGAATTCTCCATCAAGCGGTTTTGCCCAAAAAAAAAAAAAATATATATATATATATATATATATAGTAATAATAAAAGAAGCTGGATAAATGCATGTGTCATATTGTATCTTCATACGAATGTTGTCTCTCTTTATATTTCCATTTTTCAAAAATAACAAAATAAAAAATTCATGATCAACTACAATTAGCCTGCTTGAAATAAGAAAATGGTTCTACCCTTAAACCAAAAAATAGGAAAGAATGATGTAAAGAGCTTTTTTTTTTTTTTTTTTTAATTAAGAGGTAAAAAACAGGTTTTAAAATATTTGAAGTAAATTGCATATTTACTTCTTTAAGATTGAAAAAAAAATCTATTTACTCCAATTTTTGCAGATTTATGGCTTCGGAGATCTATACATCTCATTAGGGAAAATACCCAAAACCCTTCAAGTGTTTAGCTTAAATACTACTTTTGTCTCTTTTATTATACAAATGTATCATAACAATACATGTGTTTTCAAAATCAATCAAAAATGCACCTAAAGTAATCAAAATTTCAAAAGTACCAAGATCACCTTTCCCAAATTATATTACATAAAATTTTATTATATTAAATACAATTTAAAGCATTAATTAAACTAAAATGTTAAATAATATAAATGTTGAAACTTAAAAAGTTCTCAAAACATTTGTAATATTTGTTGATCATTTTAAAGTTTTTTATTTAAATTTTTTAGCTAAGTCATATTTGAAATAATAGTTAATATGGATAAATAGGAAGGATAGTGTTGGTATTTTCAAAGAATCAATTGCTTTAGGGGGTATTCTGTGCAGATTTTCAAAACACGGTGGATATTTTAGGCATTTGTCTAATAATAAAAGGGGTAAAAGTAGTATTTAGATAAAACACAAATGGTGCTTTGGGTATTTTTCCTTTCATAAATTTTAATGCCAACCTTTTTTTTTTTTTTTAAAAAGAAATGGGGGTGGGGATTTGAACTCTTCACCTTATGCTGTTAAGTGTAAAGTTATGACTAAACTATGTCTACTATCACATTTCATGCCAACTTCACATTGAAAAGAGAAAAGAAAAGGTCAAAAATTAGTGTAAGAATGTAACTTTGGTATGTTTGAAAAAAAAATGTAACTTTGGTAGTAGTGATGATGATGATGATGATGTGCTATTTGATCTTAATTAGGAATGAAAACAAGATAGATTCGGGATGGGGTGGGTTTTCTCACCAATCTACCCCACGTGTAAAATGTGAAAATCAGTAGAAGAAAGTAAATTTGGTAAAAATGATACATTATTTGATCTTATAAGTTGCACTCTGTTTTTCACTTCTATGTTAAAGTTTCTTCTTCTTTTTTTTTTTTTTTTTCCTTTCGAATCTTTGGCTCTTAAACACAATTAGTATTCATACATTACGTTCCAATTAGACCAATTTTTCAAATTAAACATTAAAGTGCACACTATAACGACATTTTCTTCTTGGAGATGGTTGAATTTTTCTTTTTATCTTTTGTTTTATAAGTAGAGGTAGTTGAATTTCAAGAAGAAGACAATTCACTAACTAAATCCAAAAACAATTTGAACTAATTTTACCATTAGAATACAAGGGAATATAAAATAAGCATGCAATTTCAAGGGAAAATTAAATTATTATATATATCTAAATAAATATATAATATAGTTTATTGAAATGCCATGTTAATTCTTCAATGCACCCTCCTCTTCTAACTTGACTTTTATTTGAGTTCTTCCACGCTCACTAAGTATGCAAAGCCAACCTTTTTCCTCAAAGTTTCAGCCAAGCCAGCTGCATCAACAATTCCATCTCCAATCACTTCAATTTGATTTTTTATTTTTCCCTTTAAAGCTACTGAAAAAACACCTAAAAACATCATGAAGAACAACATAAGAGAAGAACACAAATAATAAATTGCATATATATATATATATATAACATTATATAATATATATATATATATATATATATTCAAGTTCATACCATCTTTCAAAAAAGCTATCTCCAAGGCCTTGGACCGACATTTCTCACATTTCATATGCACCTCAATCACCACTTTTTGCTGCAACATTCGTTATAGAAACAATTCACAACATTCATAATGTGTTTGAATTTACAAAACTGAAAAATTTAAAAAAATTAAAAAGTTCACTACAATGGAAAAGAGAATGAACATGAAACGAAACGAATAAGGAAAAAAAAAAAAAAAAAAACCGTCGTTGAAAGTGTTCGATCGCCTAAGTTAGGCACAAACAAAATGGATAAAAAGAAGATATGGTTTCACCTTCATTTTTCTTCCCCAAAAAAAACCAAATTCCGTAAACGTAGCTTGTTTGATGAAGAGAATTGCAAATTCAACGTCTATATATACTGTGAATATATATATCTTCTATTGAAGGCATATAGTGTGAACAGTTACAATTTAAGAAGTACTAATCGTACACGTCATTTTTAATTTAATTTTTTTTAAGTCTAAGGATTAGTTGGCAATCCCGATTTTATGGGTTCAACGTGCCGTTCCTTTATTTTTTCCTACTGTAATATTCCAATATATATATTTAGTTTTTACAGTCAACGTTATTAAGTAAAGTATTAAGAATAAAATACACCTTATTAGCACATGGTATGGTCTCGAATGGTATTTCGTTAGCCAACTGATACAGGTGATCTCCTGTGCAAAATCTATTAATTATATTAAAGCGGATGCAATATGGAAATGTAAATTAACTTATCGAATATATGTTATTGCAGGAATAACGTAACGGTATTTCACATTGTATTTAGTAGAATTACAATCTCACTAACCTCAAATTTGAAAAAATAAAATAAAATAAAATAAAAAACACACTTTTCAAATGAACTATATATATGAGAGCCTTATTAATATATATCAAGATGTTCATATTAATCTATTATGCTTAAGTTTGTATTTAGTGTATGGGTTTGGAATGGAATATTTAGGATTAAGTTAGTTGACTTTTTAAAAATTAGTTATAATTTTTATTGACTTTTTCCAAAAAGGCAAAAACAGAGATGAAAACTTTAGGTTGGAACTGAAAGCCGAACGGAATTTAAAGTTTTCAATTCCATAATTTGCATGCATGTGAGAAAATAACTGTTAGATGAATTGTTAATAGGGCGGAAAAGCCCTAACTCGTTTGTGTCTATCTTAATAAATTAGGAAATCTATACTTAATTAATGAGCCGGTATTTATAAATGTTATAAGACAACTAATTAGGGGGAAAAAAAACATGATGGATCACATGTTTTGATTTACGTGGTAACTCAGCAAGCCGTTCTTGGTGATCTCATGTCCAATATTTTAGTAATGAAGTTAATAAAAAAATTTCATGAGAGGAAAAGTGTGGATATGGGAAAAATATATCTTGCCAAATTAATAAACAATATGAGCATAATTCTACATGATCAAGAAGTTCATATACGAATCTATTGTGCTTAACTTTTCCCTACTTAAGAAATATTACAGAAAAGAATAGATGAAAGAAAACTCTAATACTTTACAACTCCATAACTTGCATGTATATGAGTTGTTAATACGGCAAAATCCCAGCTCATTTGTTTTAATCTTAATAGATTAAGAAATCTATACTTCATTAATTAATTAGTCAGTAATTAGCCATTGTAGTCAATGTTATTAAGGCAATTAATTACGGAAAAAAAAAATAAAACTAAGATCAATCACATGTTTGGGTTCAAATGGACTTGGTGATTTCATGTCCAATATCTATTAAGTTATTAAAAAAATTCATGAGAGGAACAGTGTGGAGAGGTTAAACATAACTTACAAAATAAACAATATGAGCCTAATTATACATGATCAAGAAGTTTATACTAATCTATTGTGCTTAACTCTTGCTATTGAAGAAACATATGAGAGAGGAAAGAGTAGATGGAAGAAAGGACCTAAAATTCAGTTCCATAACTTGCATACGACTCAATGAATAGCAAGTGATTTTTAATAGCCAAAATTACCACTCGTTTATGTCAAAATTTTTACTCTTGGGAAATTATATATCAACTTCATTTAGCACGAAGGAAAAGTGAACGGAGAGATGGGAGTGGGAGGATCTGTGGATGGATATTAAGAATTATAGTTATTTGATAGGAGTAGAACACTGATTGGAGTTGGAGTTTTGAAGTTTTTTCATTTATAATGAGTTAATGTTCTGAAATATGTATTTGGTTGAATTGCAAATTGAAAATGTGATAATTTAATTGTGTAAAAATCTAAAACGTGTTCGAGAAAAAAAAAAAAAAACATAGCTATATTGATGACAATTAAAATTTGAGTTTTCTGAAAATAAAATAGAGAAAAAAGAAGATGTAGATTTGAAATTAAATTGTACAAACAAATAACTTTTAAAAAAACAAAGAAGAAAACCACCAAAACTCCAACTGGAGTTGGGGTTCGAGACGACAGTTGAAGAATGATTCGACAACCATAGGTATATACATACATATGCACACAGTTAATGCGAATAATTTTTTTTTTATTCATACAACCATATGTCTGTGTGTGTATATACAACCATATGTTTGTGTGTATATATACATACATATACTTCACTTCCATGTTGAAGGTTTTTTTTTTTTTTTCGGAATAAATTTGTTTCTAAAACTTAAATATAGAATTTGAAACTAAGTTCCAATTAAACTAAATTGTTGAAATTAAACGTTAAAGTGCACATGCTAATGACCCTTTCTTCTTGGAGATGGTTGAATGAAATTTTAATTTTATTTTATAAGTAGAGGTAGTTGAATTTCAAGAAGACACTTCATTAACTAAATCCATTACATTTGAACTAATTTGAACAACACATAATTACAAGGAAATATACATATAATATATATAGTTTATTGAAATTCCATATAGTTATAATATTTATTAACTTTTCAGAAAAATGTAAAAACTAATATGAAAACTTTAGGTTCCAACCTAAATGGAAACTAAGTCTATATAATGTTATGAAATGGTTTACAAACATGCATATACGTTATGTTTACTTATTTAGTGTAAGCTCATTATTAGTGTTTTTGTGATACAGATAATAACTCTTATGAGCTTATTTTAGAGAGATTGGTTGGCTCTCTCCATGTCCATAATCCAATAGATATAAGAAGAGATTGACCTTGTGGGCTAGCATTTATAACGTTTTTAAATTATTAAAATAAATAAATAAAAAGATGTGGTGATGAAGAGAATTACAAATTGAATGTTCTATAAATACTTTAGCATCTTTTATTTGACGGCATATAGTGTTAACTATATTAGCATTTCCAATATAATTAATTGTTACACGTGATTTTTTTTTTCAATAAATAAGTCAAGTAATAAGTTGGCAATAGTTTTTAAGGGTTCAACGTATTGTTTCTTTTTGTTTTTTTTTTTCCCTGTTCTATTGTATTGTGCCTATATATTTGGTTGTTATACAGTCAACGTTATTGGATCAAGTATTAAGAATAAAATACATATGTTCACATTTATATTTGGACTCAAATCGGGTGATTCATCGGCAAGCTAATCTTGGTGATCTCAGTTGCAAAACCTTTTCATTATTAAATAGCCGATGCTCATGTATAATGAAAATGTAAAACTCGTCAAATGAACGTGTGATTACAGGCATAACGTAGCAATAATTTTACAGCTTATTATATTATACGGTTTAGAGTTAGAATCCCCGATTCTCAATATTTATTATTTTTTTTAAAAAGAAAAATCTTTACATAGTAATGATCTATTTTGAAAAAGCTAAAGTTTTCAATTCCATAACTTGTATGTATTATATATAATTTGTAGGTGAGTTGTAAATACACGCACAGCTCATTTATGTTAAGCTTAATAAATTAAGAGATCTATACCTAATTAATGAGTCTATATTTAGCTTTTACAGTCATTTTTTTTAATTAAGAAAAAAAAAACTGAGATATATGACCTGTTTGGATTCAAGTAGTGATTCAGCAAAGCTGATATTGGTGTTCTCATATCCAATTTATATTATTGGTTAAAATAATTTTATGAGAGGAAAAATGCGGAGATGTGGAACTTAATAACATGTCAGATTTTCAAATTAAACGTTAAAGTGCACGCTAATGACACTTTGATCCTGGAGAGATGGCTGAATTTCTCTTTTTATTTTATATTTTATAAGTAGAGGTAGTTGAATTTCAAGAAGAACAAATTTTACCAACACAATTCAAGGAAATATAGATATAAAATAGATATACAATTGCAAGTGAAAAACATTATATGTATATCTAAAGTTTTATTGAAATGCCATATTCAATCCCACGTTGTACACCCTCCTCTTCTAACTTGACTTTTAGTTGACTTCTTCCACACTCTAACATGCGTCTGGATCTTCGGTTTGAACCGAAAAATTCTATTTCAGTTTGTCTTCTTTTTTTTTTTTTTTTAAATCAATAAAAATTATAACTAGTTTTTGAAAAATGAATCAATTTCAATCTAAAAATTTTATTCCAAACGGGCACAAAGCCCACCATTTTCCCAAAGTTTCAGCCAAGCCAGCTGGATCAACAATTCCCTCTCCAATCATTTTAATTTGGTTTTTTGTTTCACCCATTAAAGCCACTGAAATAATACCTAAAACAAAATGAAGAAAACCCCAAATAAATCCATTAATTAGTTCTTTTATTTATTCTTTTTTTTTTCCTAAGTTTATACATTTTGGAGATTCGATTTAAGTTTATACATTTTGGAGATTCGATTTATCAAATAAAAATTAAGAAATAATCAAATATACCATCTTTTGCTACATGACCGACATTTCTTGCATTTTATCTGCACTTCAATTCAAAAATAAGTATAGCACAGTGTAGGTCCAACTATAGGTTAACTTTCAATTCAGATTCGATTTTTGACTGTTCTATTAAGTGCTTGCCATCCATAACACATTTGGGAGTAGGCACTGAGCCCTGTGTTGTGATTATATATATATGTAGATCCTTGAACTTGATCCCTTACCACTCCATTTTTAAGACCAGTAAATTCTCAATGTGTCTGTAACACATTTATGCTACATTTGTTATAACAAACTGTTGTTTTAATTCGTACTAATGTTGCAGCAAAAAGTAGCCATTGGAGTGCAGATCCGATGCAAAAAATGTCGCTCCAAGGCGTTGAGGATAGCGGCTGCAAAGCATGGTCATTTACCGGCTTTGGTTGCCTTTAATAATTTGACTAAAAGAAGGGGAAAATGGGGAACTGATTTTCTGTTTGTTCATAATGATGCAGATGTTACTTCAGTGGCTATAACGGGGGAAAGTGAAAACAGATCGAAGTTATCGGAGATGGAATCGTCGACATGGTTGGCTTGGCGGTAACGTTGAGGAAAAGGGTCGGCTCTGCGGACATGGTGAGTGTGGAAGAAGTAAAAGGGAGGAGGATCTCAGAAGTGAAGGTGATTTACAAGCTTGTGAAGAGCTACCTGAACTTGAAGTGCACCAAATTGTCTATGATTATTTCTAGGATAAGTACTGCTATTTTTGTCATTATATCAACTTTTCAATAGACCGATTTATAATTGGAAGCAATCTTTGCATCGCGCGTTACAAGTTTTTAATGTGAACACTTACTGATCAGACCATTTAAAAGTTAATTCAATGATTAAAATGCAGTACAATAAAAAGATGATTCCTACAGTATTTTTTTTTTTTAAAACAAATGTTATTTTATCAAAGTTACATCTTTGTACTGAATTTCTCATTTTCTGTCCTTTCAATGTGATTAAGTTGGCACTTAATATATCAGATGTGTAGATGCTGCCTTTATTAATTAATTGGTTTCTGGTGGGCAAAACCATTCCCTTTCTTCTTCAAGTATATTATCTCTCAGCCGGCAAAAAAAAAAAAAAAAAAAATGGAAAAGAAAAGAAAAGATGTTACTCATAGTTATATCTTGTATGATTAGTTAAAAGATTATTTTCTCATGATTTATGTCTTTTAAACTTTAGAGTCATTTTTACTTACCCCACTCACCCCTTTGAACTATGAATTAGTCATACTTAGCCTTCTATGTTAGTTTTTTTTGTTAAAAACATTCTGGAAAAAAAAAAATGCAATCATGTTGTCTTTTTCTATTCTCTTTTCAAAAAAAAAAAAACCCCAGTTAATAAAAATGATTTACTGGGACTAATTCCCTGATTTTTCCATTTATTTTTTCATATGTTTTAATGGCTTACGATTACATTATTCATTTAGCCACGAATAATATGAAGTACTTCTTGACCATCATGTATAATTATACTCATTATTAGTTTATTTGGCAATATTGTTCCACATCTCCACACTTTTCCTCTCATGAAAATTTTTTAACAACTAATTAACATTTATTGGACATGAGATCACAATATCAGCTTGCTGCATTACCACTTGAATCCAAACAGGTAATATATTAAATTTTTTTTTAATTAATAACACCGACTGTAACAGCTAAATATTCGACTCATTAATTAAGTATAAATCTCTTAATTTATTAAGCTTGACGTAAACGAGCTGTTCCTATTAACGCCTTGTCGCTTAATTATATTATATGGAATTTGAAAACTTTAGTATTTTCATTCTTTACTCTCGTATTTCTTTAATAGGGTGAAGTTAAGCGCAATAGATTAATATGAACACACCCTGATTTATTAATGACTCTCATAATATGAACACAACCTGATTTATTAATAACTCTCATATCACTAAGATTAGAATGCCGGCGAATCACCGATAATATTTGAGTGCATATATATATATATATACACACACACATGTAATTGGATGTATATATTTTATTCTTAATTAATGTTTGACTTAATACGATATCGCAGGCTGAAATAGGATAGAGAAAAGGAATAGCTAGCACGTTGAACCCTTAAAAATTGGCAGCCAACAAGTCCCTTAATTAACTTAATGAAAAAAAATAAGCAACCACGTGCCAGATTGCTTGAAATGGTGTAGATGTTCACACTATAATATGCCATCAAAATATAAGAATATGCTTCGAAAGTATGAATAGAACTTTCAATTTTTCTTGTCCTCACCACCACATCTTTTGAAGAATCAAACAATCTACAAAGAGAACAGAATTTGGTTTGGTGGGGACTGAAAAAAATGAGAAATGAAGGTGAAACCTATTAGGAAAGTTACTATAAAATAGTAGGGAAAGTTAGTATTTCTATTTCTATGTAATTATATTTATTATTAGAAACTTATTATTGTAATTTAGAATAGTCTTGATTTTAATATATTTGTTCAGACAACTTATCCGATTTTGTATATATTTGTTACTTGTATATATATAAAAATTCATTCATAATGATCTTTACTAATGAATTATTTAATCTTTGTCAATGATCATAAACACATCTACGTTTAATATATTTGCGTTCTCCTTCTCTATCTTCTTTATCCATTTGTTTGTGCCTAACTTTAGTGAATATTGAACACTTCTACAATGGTCATGTTCATTCTCTTGTCTGCTGAAGCGAACTTTTTTTTTTTTATAAATTCAAACACGTTCTAAAATGTTAGCCCACAAGGCCAATCTCGTCCTATATGCTTGTAAATTATTCCAAAACTTTTTAGTCTGTTAAGGTTCTTGTCGGTTGCATGCATGCGACGCCACAATTTCATATTACATTTTGCGCCTAGCTCACGAAACAGTTGCACAAAACATAAGAGATTTATAATTAATTAATGTGTCGATATACCAACATAAAACTTATATTATTAAGTCGACTAAAACAAACAAACCTTAAGTGATCACATGTAGGATTCATGTCCAGTATCTATAAATTTAAAAATGAAACAAAATAAAGCAAAATAAAAATTGATGGCAGGAAAAGTGTGGAGATCGATGCGAAACATTACTTGCCAAATAAACTACAATATGAGCATAATTATGCATGATCAAGAAGTTCATAATATTCTATTGCGCTTATAACTCTTGCTATAGAAGAAACGTGTGAGGGAGGAAGGAGAATAGCAAGTGAATTTTAATAGCCAAAATTACCACTCGTTTATGTCAAAATTTTTACACGTGGGAAATTATAAATTAGCCTATGTTTGGTGCATATAGTGTAAAAGGGAAAAGAATGAAATCTTTGGTTATTTGGTAGAGAGAAAATTGAAGAAGGGGTAAGACTTCTAGAAAAGAAAAGTGAACTAGTGAGCGGAAATTTTTTTATGTAAATAACTATTTTGACCTTAATTATAAAATATTTATAAAGAGTATAATTGTAAAATATACTGGATTAAACATTTTCTCCCTTTTTTTATTCATTTCTCTGCTACCAAACAATATGAAAGAAGGTCTTTCTCATTCTTTTTTATTTTCTTCACCTTGATATTTTATTTCTTCTTCACTATTTAATTTTCATCCCTCTTAATTACCAAACATATATAGTATAACTACGGTTACTTGAAGATGTAAGAGTAGAAGTTAAATTACCGTTAAGTTATACTTGTAATTACTAAAAAATAATTAAAGGTTTTTTTTTTGTAATTAAAAAAAAAAGGGGGAAAAAAAAGACGGCATGAAAAATGTCTGATAAGAGCACATTTTAAATTGCGTTGTTTGATTACACAAATCTTTCCTTTCTCTGGTTAGTGTATGTATTTTTCTTTTTTTGTTTTCACTAGTCATAATACTATATGAGTAACGTTAACTTTTTTTTTTCTTTTTTTTTTCTTTTTTTTGGCTGAGAGATAATATACTTGAAGAAGAAAACGGTTTTGCCTACCAGAAACAAAGAAAGGGACATCCGATATATATTATTGCCAACTTAAATCACATTGAAAGGACTAAAAAATGAGAAATTAGTACAAAGATGTAACTTAGATAAAAAATGACTTTTTTTTTTAGGGAAAATTTTATGGTAGGAACTATATTTTTATTAAATCGATAGGTATTGTTTTTTTAATAGTTTGATGAACTTTTCAACGATCTGATATGATAATGTCTACATTAAACATTGTCAATACGCGATGCAGTATTGCTTCCGATCATACATTATACCACTAAAAATTTAATCTAATGATCAACATAGACGTACTTGATATAATAAAAATACAATTTTTATCATAAGTTTTTCTTTTTCTTTTCTTTTTTTTTTAACTCCTGAAAATGATACTCTATGGTCCTAAAATTACATAATGAGGCAAGTGCTTGGAGAAGAAGAATCATAGACTATTTGATGCACTTCAAGTTCAGGTTGCTCATCATAAGCTCCTATGTCTCGTCATGGGATTCACTCTTATTATTAAGAAGACAGTTCATTAACTAAAAATCCAGTAACAATTTGAATTAATTTTACCAACACAATACAAGGAAACATAATACAAAATAAAGAACGCAATTACAAGGATATATACAGGCACGGATTTGAGAGGAGGGGGGGGGGGGCAGTGGGGGCACGTGCCCCCCCCTCAATTTTTTTTAATTTCAAAAAGACCCTTATATTTCTCTTGATAGTTTTAATGTGCCCCCACTCAAGAGTGTTTTTAAAAACAACCTGTCAATTGTTCATCGCCGAACTTGTACGAAACTTTCATAAAAGCTTTATATTTGAAACCTCATGTACGGCAAAAATTACCTCATGTACGGTAGGTAGAGGATTTTTTTTCTTCTTTTAATTGTTTGGCCTTGATATGTTAACTTACAAAGCTTTAGGGTTTGTTTGGTGAGTTAGTTTAATTCAAACTAAAATATACTTTTTCATATCAATTTTTGTCTTTTTTTGAAAAGTCAACAAAAATTATAACTAATTTTTAAAAAGTCAATCAATTCAAACTTAAAAATTTCAACTCAAACCGTTTCACCAAACGGAACTTTAACAAAGGTAATATCTATGAAGTTTCCTTGGACTTGTCGTGGAATCGAAATGAATGCATGAGAAGACTTTTCGTGGAGAGCCATGAAAAATCAAGTTCTTATATGTGTTTATCTACACCCTATATGCCGTAATCTATCATGCAGAAAATTTTCTTATTTAAAATGAGAATTTTAATATTTAAATGTGTAAAAAAATTTTCTTTTTAAAAAAATTGAGTCAAAAAATTATTTAAAAAATTATAAAATAAAAAGAAATAATATTAAAAATAGTTTATTGGAGAATAATTTAAAAAAGATTATAAAGGATTTCAAAAGAATATTATATAATTATGTTTGAAAATGAGACGTTGGCACTACTTCCAAATAATTAAGAATAAGGGGGTGTTTGGGTGATGAGTTCAAACTCATCACCATCAACTTAATTTTTATTTTTTTCCTTAAAAGTTTTTTGTCTTTTTTAAAAAAATCAACTAAAATTACTATTTAAACTTACAAATCTTAACTCAAATTTATACATCAAACACTCTACATAGTAGGTTTTTTTTTTTTTTTTTTTTTTTTAATGCACCGTAGTTTTTTGGTGAATAGTGAATGCACCGTAGTTGGCACTTACATCAGCATTATAGTTTTTTTTAAAAATTTTTTTTTTAAACATTCCAATTAGATTATAATTTATTGGCGTTTTCCAAGGTGATTTTTTTTCCCCCTAAATGAAATAATCTTGTGATGATCTTGCATTTTTTATTTAGTAAATAAACAGAATTTATACTCTCCTAAATTATCAGGTGATTCAAATTTTTAACTTTTCGATTGATCGATGAGATTCTTAAAATAATATTTTATACTAACTCTTCTATCATGTGAGCCCGCTGAATTTGTTTGATCTTTTATGTGGAGTTAAAAAAATTTGTGGACTTGTAGGGTCCACAATCACTTTAAAATATCAAACTAAATCTGATAAATTATTTTAAATTTATATTTTTCATCTTAATTTTTATCTTTTTTTAAAAAATTAATAAAAAATTAATCAACTTAAACTTAAAAATTTCAACTCAAACTGTTTTATCAAATATATCATAAATTTTGAATCTGACGTACATTTTACTTATGGGATCCACTCTATTATATGGTAATATAATAAAACCATTTTTTTTTTCCTTTTCTATTCCTTTTTTTTTTTAATATTTTCCCTAAATTGGTTGTTTGTTTGTAGAAAAAAGCCTTATGCTTCGTACTGCTTTTTTCTCTTTTTAATGGAAAACTTTCATTCTTCTTTTTCTACATGGTGTGAACTACTGCTTCTGGAGCTTCGTTTCTACTCTTTTTATTTTATTTATTTATTTATTTTTAGTGAAGGTTATTCTACCGAGAATAAGAAAAACACAAAATAAAACTCCAAAATAACCCTCTCTCTCTCTCTTCTTCATTTACTCTTGTGAGAGCCCATGGTTTTGAACATGGATTAGAAACTAGTATGTTCACATTTTCTTAACATGAACTTTTCACGATTGGTAAGTTTACTCTCAACTTCTTTTTTTCTTTTTATTTTGTGTGTGTGTGTGTGTTTTTTTTTTTTTTTTTTTCTGTTTTAATAATAAAGCATTCTCAACCTTTCAAGTTTTGGTAAATGACCATCTAAATTTAACAAAATGTTACGTTGTACCTTATGGATGACGACGGTAAAAAATTAGATGAAAATGCCATTGTACACGTTACATGATGAACTTGTTTATAAGAAGGAAATCTGGTATAATATTTACATGTTTCGCTATTTCATAATTCAACTTGAATCCAAATATAAATTTTCAAATTTTTTTTTTAATTTGTTTCACTCTTTTTCTTTTTCTTTTTTTTTTTACCTTTACACTATCCAAATGTTATTTTTAACAAAAATTATCCGAACACACATTTTATTTTAATACACATTTCAAAATCTACATTTGAACGTAAACATTCAATTTGAATGAACATTCAAATGCAATCTATGATCCAAACGGATTAGAAATTTGAGGATTATTTTTACTCAAAATTTTGACATCATTTACCGACTTGGTGACACTACAAAGGCCATTTGCCACAATCAAAAAAGTTAACAGAGCATTGGTTTAGGTGTAAGGTTCAATTCCTATTGACTGCTATCAATTTCTTCAGGCCAAGTCCACAGGTCAAAGGACCGAGATTTACCCGATCCATGTAGAGGGGGCGCTTCCTATTGAGTGCTATCAATTCCTTCAGGCCAGGCCCACAGGCCAAAGGACCGAGATTTACCCGATCCATATGAAGGGGACGCTTCGCATGGATCCCTTTAGTTGGGGAAAAGTCTTGGACACCCCAGTTAAAAATATATATAAATATATATCAAGAACCAGTTACTCCATACAAGTCTTTGGACAAACTATTTCTTCTACTACACTGAAGAACTAAGAAGTTCAGCTGCCTGTTTCGTGTAATCTCTAATAGTGTTTCTTCTTCTCTGTTTGAACTATTCCTATAGCCCTCTTTAGCCAAAGAAAAAAAGAAGTTTATGTATCGTTTTATACCCTCAAAATGTCAAAACATTATGCAAGAAAGAGGAATAAACTGATTTCACTGGTACGTGCTAAAACAGACACAAATTTAAACATGAAACTTCCACTTGCCCAACATACTATGTTTCGTCAGTCTCTTGGCGGCGTCGAACGATTTCTTCTTTGTGCAGAAGCCGCCTGGTGTGTTCGGAAAACAAAGTAACACAAAACAAAGTAACACACAAATTATAGAGGAAAACCAATACTAGTAAAGATCAGTCGATTGTCCTTCCAGAGAGCAATAAACATGGCATTGTCCTCGTGTATTTTTATGTATCAGTAACACATAAGAGGCACTCACTGACCTTTATGGCCCGCCAAGTGACCAAGTACAGAAAAAGTCGATCGAAACTAACAGGGAACAAAATTTACATTGCTAGATTGCGAAATCTGCACTAGGTCGAAACTTACAGGAAATGTCTGAACGTTCAGATAAGATCAGGATTAAAGCTGAGCTGCTCAATGCTGATCCGTCTCATGGATCTAGCCATTTGATCGCCGTAAACACGGATCTGAATCAGCCTGTTAAGCATGTTCTGGAAAGAAGGAACCTCCATTGATTCTGATATTCTTTCGTGCTGCGACGGGTCTTCTGAAAAATTAATGAGAGCCTCAGCAGCATTGTCACTCAACTCTTCAGACTCGTCGTGCAACAACCCAATGAGAACTGGGATTGCCCCAGCATCGGCAAGTGCCATTCGATTCTCGTCCTCATAACTCAAGTGAGCTATAGCCGCAGAAACCTTTTCCTTAACAGCATCGTTCCCATCTCTCAGAAGATCAACTAAAATTGGAATAGCACCTGAGACACGCAATATGCAGACAGAGTGTCTGTAACCCGCGAGATCCCACAAAACATCAGCAGCTGCAGCCCTTGCCTCATCATCGCCTTCCCTGAGAGTTCTCACCAAGTGTTCAGCAATTACAACCGCATTATCTTCTGCAACTGCTAATATACAAAACGCGTCTTCTGCAATCTCCTTACCAGAAGGTTCTGGTCCTCGAAGTAGCTCGGCATACAAAGGGATTGCCCCAGCTTCAGCCACTGGTCTAATGTAATCAAGATGAGCTGAGATCACACCAAGTGAATTGCCCGCTACGAGCTTTGTTCTAATATCCCCATCACGAAACAACTCAACAAGCACGGGAATCGCCCCCAACTGAACAAGAATGTGCCTCGCGCGCCTCGTCACTCCAAGCAATCCGATTGCTTGACAAGCTCTCTCCCTAGACACCATACTACCAGAACCAACAGCTTCAATAAGAAGGCGAAGACCGCGCAAACTAGGAAGAATCCGCCTAACCTCTTTCAACAATGCCAATGCACTCAGGATCTCCAACAAGTATCGCCGATTACCATCCGCGCTCGAGCTCAACAACTGAATAACAACTTCCAATCCACCATTTCTTGCCAAGATCACCCGGTTCTCATCCCCGAAAGTCACCAAACTCCACAGACATTTTACTAGAACTCTCCGAAACCTATCATCGGAATGTGGCAGTAACCTTAGTGCAGATGATATAGCACCCGATTGGCCGATCCCTACAGCCAATTCACCTTCACCTAAACAAGCCATTTTATATAAACAATAAGCAGTGGCTTCTTGAATGGACCTTGTATTGTCCAAAGGGCCCTCCTCAAGAAGCCGAGCAAGGACCGGTATGGTGCGAGCCAAAACATGTTCTGGGGCACTTCTGGCGAAATGGGTTAGCTTGGTTATGGCTTCTAAACGCAGAGCCTCAGTCCCAGAGGCTACAACACTTTCGAACTGATTGAGAGCTTGTTCCCAATCTGTATTCATCTCTTCTGGGATTTTCCCGAGCTCAGAATGACCCACTATACAAAATCAAACTTGATTTTACAAAATAGCCCGTTTTGCTCAAAACCCATTTTTTTGCCCCTTTTTTTGCTTGGATTTCTAGAATAAAAAGTCAAACTTGAATGTACAAAATAACCCTTTTGCTTAATCCTCAGTATGAGGTCATTACTCAAAATTCAAACCCTTTTCTTCTTCTTCTTTTTTTCATGGATTTGAAGAATCAAAAATCAAACTTGATTGTAT
This sequence comes from Ficus hirta, assembly GCA_038430175.1. Classification (NCBI taxonomy): domain Eukaryota; kingdom Viridiplantae; phylum Streptophyta; class Magnoliopsida; order Rosales; family Moraceae; genus Ficus; species Ficus hirta. Next base: position 40,019,696 of record CM076585.1, on the reverse strand, counting down.
AAAACAACCCCTTTTGCTCCATCTTCAAGATTCAAACCAAAAACAAGATTTTTTTTTTTTTACATATAATAATTGAAAAAAATAAAAATAAAAAAAAAAAAACTCAACTGAACCAAAGAATATATATCATAAACAAAAGCGAATTGCCAGAGAGAGAAGTTGAAAGTACCGTTGGAGAAATAATTCAGGAGAGTTGAGGAAAACAAGAGAAAATCACCTTCAGAAAGCAGAGAATTTATACGAGTTACTGAATCATCAGGGAAACGGGTTGTTACAGATTCTGGGAAAATATGGAGAAATCTACAGACGGGTGTTTCTGTCTTGTTATTTGGTAACTTTTTAGTTATGGCGGCAGCGGCGCCGCCTTTGGAAAACGACAACGGCGGTTAGGGACGGTGGAGGAGAAGAGGAGGAGGCCATTGGAGTCGGCAGGCGTTACCCAGGCCTTGGTTATAAAAGTTAAAACTTGTCGGTTGTCACGGACTCGAAATAGACATAATCCGACAGATACCGGAAAAACGACACAAACACCGAATAGTAAAAAAGTCACACATATCACACGCACACACACGCGCGCATTTATATATATATATATATATATGTATGTACACGAACTAGTCTAAAGCATGTATTATATATATTAGATGTATTTGAAAAATCTTATTTATATATAGAAAATTTAAAATAAAAATTTTAAAAATAGACCCACAAAAAAAGACCTAAAAATAAAAAAGAGAGACATGAAGAAAAAAAAAAGATAAAATGACTAAAATAAAAAAATTAACCAATATAGAAAATGATTAAATTGTAAAAAAATTAAAAAAAAACTGGGCCAAAATAAAAAAAGAAAATCAAATGACTAAAAAATTAATAGAAAATATTTTTATCCAATATAAAAAAGACTAAATTGTTAAAAATTAAAAAAAAAGGCAAAATCAAAGGACTAAATTGCAAAAAATAAAACAATTGGATCAAAATAAAAAAAAAATAAAAAAGAAAGAACTAAAAAGTAAATACAAAACATTTTCGTTCAAAACGAACCGTTTTGGACGAAAATACTTTGCACAGTAACATGGTTTTCCATTTCTAATATATGTAAAGATATGCATGCATAAATAGCTTTTTTAAAAATAATTTTCTAATAAATATTCAAAGTTTTATTAAACTAGAAAAATAGTTTTTTATTAAATGGTTACAATTTAAAGGAAAAATTAGGTAAAATGGTATTTTTAAATACTTATTTAATCAATCAGTAAAAAATTATTAATATTTATCAATCACTGATTAACAATTATTAATCAGTCATTAATTGTGATTGGCCTTTTTTTTAAAAATGATCATTTTTTTAATTTTTACAAAATTTCAATAGTTTATTAACAAACATTTTTCTAAAACAAAAGATTATTTATCTATAACTATTATTAATATATTATCTTTAATTAATTAGTTATAATCAATTATTGTGGATTAATGACCACATGTCATAATCAATCAATATTTAATATTTAATAGTCACCGGTCATTTTCATAAATTAAAAAAAAAAAAGTTCGGTTAACTTTTTCAGTAAGTGGATACCACAATAAACTCAAAACGATTCGGAGAAAAAAAATAAAATAGAATAAACTCAAAACGATAAATAATAATAGTAAAGACAAAAAATTGAACCTAACAATAATATTAAATTCGATAAACAATTAAAGACCTGGATCCCAAAAAAAAAATGGAAAAAGACAAACATGTAAGAACGTTCGAAAACGACAGAAATAGGAAATAACACAATGTCAGGCTATGAAGAAAACGACAACAAATGCACATTAAAATATATTAACATGACATGCAGGTTAAAAAACAAGATTAAAAATCAGAAAACGACAGATGCATAAAAAGCCACAAACAACCTCCTGTGAAACGAAAGAAGGATACGTAAACGACGCGAACATTGACCAAAGACAGGCGATTAAAGGACAGAAGAAGAAACGACAAAGCGACAAATACAAATTCACAAACGACATGAAAATGACAATTGCAGTTTAGGAAGCTTGGAAGAAGCTTCCCATTCTACCATTTTCCACCACGTAGAGAATTGTGCTATGATCCAAGTAAGGGTAAGGGTAAGTCTTTGAATAAATAAATAAATATATATATATATATATATATATATATATAAGATTAAATCCCATGGTAGCTAAAAAAATCTTGTTTTTTTTTTCTTTTTTTTTTTTTTTTTAACATGAAGAGGTAAAGAAACCATTGCAATTACTGGAAATATAATCGAAGCAAGGGAAATTTCAAACTACATACGTATCAAGCACGAGAATTGTATAAAACGCACGACATTTGTAAAGGCAAAAGAAATTAAGAAAAAAGATGCAACTTTAAACTTGAACAGTAGATATTAAATGATAATTTTCATTCTAAAAAACGACGATAATAGGGCCTTCATAAAGAAAACAACGACTTCATAAAGACAACGACAAAGTAGTTGCATATAAAATTAGCATTAATTCCACACCTTATTACGCTATAATTATAAAGTTTGAATACTCACATCTCTAAGATTTATATATTAAAAAAATAAAAAGATAGATGAAAACAATCCTAAAACGACAAGTCACAAAGCAAAAACAATGACACTAAAAACGACAGTAAACTTAGATCTACGTTACTATACGTATACAGTTCAAAAAGCATCTTAACACAACATTCTAGGGGCAAGAAATCAAAAGGACCGGAAGCTGAAGAAATAAAATAGGTAACAAAAAACAGACAGATAAATGACAAACAAAATTTTAACAACGACATGAAAATAAAGGGTAAATTGCAATGTTGATCCCTGAATTTTTAACTTTGTATAACTTTAGTTTTTGAACTTTTTTTCGTAACGTACGGGAATGCCCCTAAACTTTTAAAATATTGTACAATAATTATTTACATTAATTTTTTGACAGAATATATTAGAAACCATTACTTTTTGACCAAATTACTAACATATTCCATTTAAAAAGAAATAGAAATAACTATTGTAGCAACCTTTTAATAATTTAGGAGCATTTTCTGTTCTTTTTTCCGTAACTAGAATGATCATAAACTATTAAAAACGTTATTACAGTTGTCATTTTTGTTAATTTTTTGATGGAATCCGAAGTTAGCACCACTTTTTGACTAAATTATTAATTAATTACGTCAAACAATTAACGTAAAAGACTATTATAGCAACATCTTAAAAATTTAGGGGCATTCCAGCTATAAAAAAAATTCAGTGATCAAAGTTGTACAAGATTAAAAGTTTATTAACTAAATGAGTAATTTACTCAAAAATAAATTAAGGGAGAAAAAATAAACACATGTGAAAAACGAGAAAATCAGAAAAACAGCTGTTAAACGAAAAAAAAAAATCAAAAGAGAAAAAATATAAAAACGACGAAAAATATTTTTAAGGAAAAAAAAGGCAAAACGACAGATAACAATCTGAAAACGGCTTATGGACTGTAAATATTTTCTAATTTTAAAAAATAAAGAAATCTCTAACCGACAAATAAGATACAACTGTTAAGAAGCGACAAATACTCGAACGACGAGAAATATGAGAAGAACAAAAAAACGACGTATTCATTACAAACGACAAAAGAAATAAAATCAGACACGTTCAAAATGACAACAAGATATAGAAAAGAGATTCAAGTTTAAGTTCCCTACTAACCAGGAAAACGACAACATTTTGAAAACGACAGTAAATCAGAAAACATGACAAGACATCATTGACCGTTGGATAATGGATAAATGATGAAACATCAAACAATAAATCCAACATGTCAAAAATTTGCCAATTTTCAGGGAAAAAAATCAACAACGACAATAGAACTTTAAAACGACAGTACAAGGAATCAAACGTTTTAAACACTCAAAATAACAAAGTCCAACATACTAAATAATAAACAACAAATGAATAAATAACGTCTCGACGGACTTTTAATCCTAGGGTGAGTTTGTGAGATACCATTTTTATGAGATTGGTAGTCAAATACATCATTTTTGTAGGAAGGTTTGTAATAGACCAATATCATTTAAGAAAGATACAAGGATATTTTTCTTTATCCCCTCACCTCCCCACGTGACGCCGGACACCGACACCGACACCGAGACCGACACCGATCTACCCTCTCCTCTCTCTGCCCAAGTCCCTCTCCGCTCAACGTGGGACTCCGATGCACTTTTCTAGCACGATGCTGCCACCGGCCTTCTCCCTTTGAATGAAGGCTAAAATTGACTTTTTACTATTCAAAGTGATCTATCTCAAGAAGTGGTATGGGTGTATAACAGAATACAACTCAAGTGTCTGCTTGTTTTTATCTCTTTTTATGAACTTGTGCTAATGTCATGACACGTTAATTAAAATGTCATATTAATTAAAAAATCATATCATATTAGTTAAAAGATTATATTGTTTTGTTGACAAGTTGATATTATTGGAGAGAATGAATAGAACAAGGTAAAAATAAAATAAAATAAAATAAAGAAATATATGAGCCAAATCCGCCGAACACTTTAGGAGTGGTTCTCTCTAAGCTTTAAGTGATTGGGCCAATTTGGTTTAAGGCTAACAATTGCAAAGTTCTACAAAGGCCCATTTTAACTTCACAATCATACATTTATGGTCTAACTATCCAATTTGTCAAACAGATTTTCAACAATTTTGGTCAACCCCTTATAAATTGTACCCTCCATATATCAATTCATCTACCTTATGACAGGCCAAAATTAAAATCCCATGCAATCTCCCTATAGCACATGTTGTGGGGCCAATTTTTTGGTTTCGGTCTTAAAATATATATAAAAATCTCACCAAAAAAAAAACAGAGAGAGAGAGAGAGAGAGCATTGGTTTCTAGCAAAAATGTTGGAAACAATGGAGAAATATTGAAGAGTATATATATGTATATATATATTTTGGATGTAACGTCAAATGGTGGACTTGGTTGTTCTGTCTCTCTGTCCCCACACTTTCCCTTTCCCATTTGGCAACCTCATCCTTTACCCTCCTCATGTCTGTCTGATAACTGCATCTCACCACAAGTTGTTTTTTGTGGGTTTATCTGTCCTCACAAACCCCTCCATTTGCCTCCAAAAACATCTTTTCATAATTCGGCCGTTAATCGCGAGTCCCCCACACGTGAGTCCCATGCACCGAGCCCACACCGATCGCTGATTGGTGCCTAGACTCGCCTTCTGTGATTTTCACCTATCAAAATCATCACTAGTTCCTTAAAAAAAAAAATTACGATATAAGGTACGGAGGAAGAAAAAAATAACACTTAGATTATGCTTTAAACTGTTAGATCTATATTTAAAAATATTATGTTTTGATCAGAATTATCATTTATAAACACGCATTATCGACATGGTTCCCTTCTAGTGGCCAAGTTTAAACCTTGATTAAGTGGAGAGAGGTTCATAAATGAAGGCTCTTCTATTATTGGGGAGAGATGTACTAAAAACAAAGTACACTGTCTCTACAAACTGTCACAATAACTGAATCCTTATGGCACCATGGCTGTAACTTGTAGTAATATAATAGTTTAAATAACTTGTAGTAATAGTTTAGGTTAAAAAAAAAAAAAAAAAAGATTTACCCACTTGTTCAGTACTTGGCAATAAAATTGCAACTATGATATGTCAGATAGTCAATAGCACTTATTAGAGTTTCCCATCTGTGCCCTTTTAAATAAAAATAACTCTCCTCATCAATATGGCCAACTATTGTTATAAACATTTATCAGCATAGTGAACACATGTTACAAAGTTTCCCATTTTTTGGATGGGAATAAATAACTTTGGTATTCAACAACACTGTCACATGCATTAGCGACGGAGTCAATTTTCTATTTTAATGATGGTGGTGTGTTAAAAATAAAATAAAAATATATGGAGTTCAATGATGGTATATATGTAAAACCTTTATATAAATGGGGATAAAACATTAAAAAAAAATCATAAATTATCATAGTTTATAACACGACACAATAAAAATTTCATGAGGACAATCGTTTTCACTCGGCTTCAAGTGACTCCGCTACTATATTTAATCACATACTTAATCAATATTAGCGCAATTCACAGATGATGAATCCTTAATCAACCGATTGAGTTGATAAAATCTTCAATGTCGCCTTAGAAAAATCGAGATTAAGGCTCGTTTTCGGCACAGTTGGGAGATTAATGACAAGGGTAAGTTTGGGGCCACTCAATATCTCAGGTGTTCGTTTGACAAGTGGAGGTTGAGGTTTTTTTTTTTTTTTTTTTTTTTTTTTTTTTTTTTTTTTTAAACCACTCTGGCTAGAGACCCTTTTTATTTTGTTAATAAAAGTGGCATTTCATGTTATACAAGGCATGGGGTCAACGTCTTTAGGTGGTTATATATATATATATATATATATATATAGATATACATAAAGCACTGTGGAATGCTGTATGGCATGAATGATCACATTGGATGCCAGACAGATAGACACATTAATATGTTTGGGAGGAAAACGTATGGTTCCTATTTCTTTTGCCCTAGTTTTTCTTACCTTTCTCTCTTCCTTTTCAGCTTTCTTTCTTTCTTTTTTTTTTTTTTTTTTCCCTCCCCTCCCTATAGACATACACCATATGTTGCCTGGAAAGCTAACAATGATTAGGTGAAATCATGTGAAGCAGCTAAGCGAAAAAAAAATATTGTACAGAGAAATAAAGAAAAAAATTACTTGGGCATAGGGTAAAGTGCTAATAGGCCATACAAAAAGTCCCCACCCAACTGGGAAGTTAGTTGGATTTTTATTAAAATTTTAGCTTTTGTTCATCACTACACTGAAACTATATATATCGCACTCACCTTTTAATACTATATATATATATATATATATATATATATATATATATCCTGATTTCATGCCCTTTATACCACAATTCCCGCTCTACTTAAACTTCATCCTACTAAAAGTCAAATACTCCAAAGAAAAGTATAGACTACTTTTCCACAGAATTTTGTACATAATGGATTCTAGCTTGTGCTTCTTTAACACTATTCTTTTTGGACAATAATATTAGCTGGACCTTACGGTCGAGATGTTCTTATTAATAGTATATGGTTTTAAATTTCATCTAAATCTCACGTCAAAATAAAAAATAAAAAATACAAATACAAACTTGATATATCCTGATAAAAATATAACGATTTTTCACGTTAAGGTATTTTTATTGATAGTACTTATTTTTTAACGCTACATGATAGAAATCATATCAAAATTAAAACAAAAAAATTTTTATTTTGCAAAATTGGTAGCGTATGGTTTTAAGCGAAAATTTTGGAAGCATACCCTTAAATAGATATATTATATTCTTTGTCCTTTTTTTATACTTGTTTGGACTTTTAACTCTCCATGCTAATTAATTGAAGGTAGAAAAAGAAAATAAAACTATTATAATCGGGACAATAATTAGAGATAGCTTCTGACGGATAAACTTACAAATCATCCTATTTTTAAATGTCATATCTGGTCTAGGTCTCATATAAAAATAATAATAAATAATTAAATAAATAAAAGAAAAGAAAAGGAGAGGGACGTGAAACTGATGGAACTTGATCCAGATATGATGATTTTCTATATCAAATATGTTTTTGAAAGTTAATTATGGTCAAAATCACATCAAAATGAGCTAAAAATTACAAAATTGATAGAACCTTATACAAATATAACAGTTTGAAATAGAATGATCTTATCCTATTTTAGAATTATCATGCAAATTAATCAAAACTTTGATGCTGATGATAATCCAACAAAGAAAAAAAAAAAAAAACCCAAAAGAAATCTCACCTTGATCATCATTATGAAGACAACACCACAACTAAAATTTTTCCATGTGCCAACATCATGTGCCTGCTCTTTCATTATGCAATGACATTACAACTATATTTCCAGTTCATGATCTCAGAATATCTGAATTAATTACAAACTATTTTTATTTCCGATTTAGGCTTCACTATTGCATAAAAAATGGTGTTCCCACTAACCCCAAAAGAAAAAACAAATTAAGGAAGTGAAAAAGATACTTTTGTTAGCTGATTGAGAATCATGTTAGTAATAAATATAGTTTTTTTTTTTTTTAAAACATCGGAAACTTACGTTAAATAATGGGATTTTAACTGATCCCCAAAAGGGTAACTTTGTTGTAAATCACTAAATTAAACTTGAACCATCACCATCAAAATGACATCATATTAATCAACAAAAGAGGGGGGGAAAAAAAAAAAGAAGAAGAAAGAACAGGATTAAGATAATAATTTATCTATGTGAGGTAATAGACAACTTAATAAAGGTTTTGTCCACTTGATTGCGATGATAAGCTCTACTAAGCATTGCAACTTTCTCCATTACAATTATTATAATATATATATATATATATGTATGTATATATATGTATAAAATATCATGAAGATTAATTAAGGAGGGTTTGAAAATGACTGCTTTACAGTAGGGTATACTTCACCAACATGACAGCCATGAAGCTTTTTCCTCAATATTTTATGTTGTATTATTGGATTAGAAGCAACAAAGTAGGTGTTCTCAGCTAATTTGTCTACACTCTTGCTCGTTATCTGTTAAGTACAAATCTAAATATTATTCTCATGTTCTTCAACAGGAATGGAAGGCTTGTTTATATATTTGGAGAGAGAACGGAATTTCCGTTTATTGTCCCTTACCATAAACATTCATCTCTCTTAATCACTTCAACCACCAATTATTGGCAAAGTTAAAAAAAAAAAAAATACAACAACAACAACAATTTTATAAGACATCAATGATGTTAAATATCACACACTAATAGAAGGTATATCTCACGATAAAAGATCCAATAAAAGGTGAATCGCACAACATGAATCTATAGATAAGATGCATCTTCTGTTTGTGATGGTGTTTACAGCCTGTTTGAAGGAACATCTGGAGATAATATTTTGAAGGTTGAGTTGAAAATGTGTGTTTAGGGGGAAAAACTTTTGAAAAAGTTATGTGATATAAAAAATAATACAAAAAATTGAAATGTGTTCAGAAAAAAAAAATATACAAAATGGATCTTATCTTGTTCCTTTCATCGTTATGAGTATTTTAACATAAAAATTATTTCATTCCGATTTGAAATGAAAAAGTTATGGAATTTTAAAGTTTGAGTTTTTTGAAAATAAAAGAGATAAAAAGTTTGATATAGAGTTGGGATTTTTAAATCCAAATAGTATTTTACCATCTCCAGATGGCATCTCAAATTGAGCTCTTAGTATAATGACGTCCTTAATTGTTTATTTGGAAACACCATTTATCCTATATTATATATGAATTCAGTTGGAGTATCTCATATATTCTATTCAAATTCGAATATCTTTAAAATTTAAATCCAATATAATTATTATTAATAATTTCATTTTTTCTATCTATTTTCACCAATTACATCACATTTTCTCACTCTCACCAACAACCCAAATACACATTATATTTAAATACAGTATAAGAAGAAAACATTCAACGTATTTTGTATTTTATTATGTTATATTTGAATACAATATACTACAAATTTAGTTTCTAAAAGAACCATAAGTAATTTTTCAAAATGTAATTAGAACGATAATTTCTATATTTTCTTTGAGTTTTTGGAGTTAATGCATGTATTGATTAGTTACATTACTCGTATAATAGATTATTAGGGGGTACTTTGTCAAGATATTAGGGGAGAATTAGAAATACAATTCACAAATGGGCCAATAACGTGTGCTTGCTTATCAAAAATAAAATAATTTGTACTTTATTTCTTTCTTTTCCTTTTCAAAGAAATATAATTAAGTTCATTTAATCATTACGACCTTATAATTTCAACACAAAAGAAAATTAGAAGAAGAATTCTAATTATTAAAATGACGAGTGTGCTTTAGAAAAAGAAAGCATATTAAGATATCTTATCTTCGTTGAAATCACAAATTTGCACATAGTAGTTCCATTCATAAATAGCATGGTCTAGTAAAATCCCGAACACTACCTTTCCACGACAAGGCACGATATTTTGTCATATCGGTAAAGTAAGTTTTTTTTTTTTTCATAATTTTATTTATGCGTGTTCATGTTAAATAATAAAATATATTATTTAATTAAATAGTATTGATATTCATAGATTTGATCAATAAATTGCTTTTATCGATAGTATTAAAAAAAAAAAGAAGGGGCAAAAAAAAAAAAGAAGTGCCTAGAATAGAAGACCCTACGCTGAAACATATAAGTGTCTTTCGTATTAACATCTTTAACATTAAAATATCAACTTGACTGTCTAGATTTGTCCATTTAAATATATTTTTTAATAGAGTTCTGATTATCGAGGGCTCTAATCTCTATCTCTATTTGTAATAAGACCCTGTTCTTCGAAAGGCAAAATAAATAAAATAAATAAAATAAAAATAATGCAATTAAAGCATATGTCGTAAATGTTTGTTTCTTGATTTTCACATGGCAGATTTTCAGGAACTCTAAAGTGAGTCAGAGATATCCAAAATGAAACCAAAACAGAAAGCCCTATTCTTACTCAACAATCATTTTGTGTATTTCCAATCATGTATTTTGTAATTTTTTAATAATTTTAAAAAGGTTGATCAAATTCTAATTAACCCTTTAATCTCTCTCTCTCTCTCTCTCTCTCTCTCTCTCTCTCTATGTGTGAGATCTTCCTTGATACGTTGACCGGAAAATCGCCCCTTATATAGCCGGTCGAACCGGTCACCCCTTATTTACATCAAATACCCTTCCATCATATCCTCAAAATTGACTAATCTAATTTTTTTTTTTTTTACAATTTTGAAACTCCAAAAAAAAAAGCTGTCGAATTTTCCATTAAACAATAGAGTTTTGTTCTCAATAAAAAATAAAAAGAGATACAATAATAAAAAGATATTTACCGTAAATAATTTATTAAAAAAATATATTTACCCTAAATACCATCATTAAAACCATGAATAAATCCTTTAAAAACATTCAAAAATACTTTTGGTTTCTTTTTTTTTTTGAATGAAATATTTTTATCTATATATATTAAATTAAAGCTGGAATTCTCACACTTCACCTCATGATAAAATCAAATGTATAATTACCGTTAGATTTCTTTATCTTGGCATTGTGGTGCACTTTTTTCTCTTGCTTTTCTAAAGTAAAAAACAAGTTGATTTGATTAAAACTACTTAAATCTTCAACAAAGTATATTAAATCTGAAAATCACATTCGGTTGACTTCATTTTCTATAATTCAATTAATAAGGTACTTAGAATATAAACCAGCCAACTTCATAACAAATTAATATAGATTAACACTCTTAAAAAGCCATTATTATTATTTTTTTGAAAGGTAAAGCTATTAAATTTTATTTATAAAGACATAAAGTGAAAAAGAAAAATAAAAAAAAATTTGAGTTCAAATCCAAAAAATTAAGAATGACATAAGGATTAAGGAAGGGAAATCTTACCCTATGAGATACTTGAAGGGTCAAAAACATCATATACTAAGATATGGCATATAATACTAGCGGGAAAAAAAAAATAAATAAATAAAAAAAGGAGAGGAAGAAATAGCCACAATAAACACACACACACACACACACACACACATATTAACATTATACACACATATTATTGAGTTTTTGAAATAATTTTTTTTATAAGTTTTTTTTTTCTAAAGTATTTTATCAATATATACTCATATATAATAGCTTATAGTTTTGTATGTGGTAGACGATCTTAGTATGTGTGCACTACAAACAAATCATACAAAGTCCAAAAACAAATTTAAAAAATAAAAAAAATTAGGTGGACCCCACAACCACCAACAATGCAAAATGTTACAAAATGGGACCTAGTGGGTGCAGGACTGCAAGTTGCCTTCTCATCATGCTTAGAGCTTGTTTGGGGTGTAAGTTTAAACTTACACCCATCAACTCAATTTTTATCTTTTTCTGAAAAAGTTTTTTGTCTTTTTTGAAAAAGTCAATAAAAATTACTATTTAAACTTATCAATTTCAACTCAAACTTACACACCAAACACCCCCTTAATGATCAAAACACAAAGCTTCATTCTTTAGCCAAAAAAAAAAAAAAAAACACACAGCTTCATTTTTCTTTTTTATATTTTGGATAAAACACAAAGCTTCAAAATATATTCTTTTAGGGATTTTTTTTTTTTTTTTTTTTTTTTTTTTTTGAGATGTGATGAAATAGTGAAACTTTGTAATTTGCTACTACGGAGTATGCTCTCCCAATTGGACCCCAACCTTGAAACCCCACGTTGATGTGAATCTCAAGGATGATCCGACGGTGGAGATTTAATTTGGCCCACCTCCTTTAAAAAAGACAAAACCACATCCACGTTTGTGCCACTCAAGAGGTTTCATTTGCCGACATCTGTATTTTGGATTTTCCAAATTTTTTTGCCACATTGGTGTTTCCGAATTTTTACTTAAAAAACATTTTTTTTAATATATCACAAATAAAAATAATAAAACAAATTATTATTTTTTTTTAAAAAAAAATCTTAACATGGGTGTTTGTGTAATTCACGTACTTGGACTTTGTGGTAGCAGTTATAATCAAAAACGAAAATCATGGAAAATTTGTTGCATCAAATTATCTGGCATTTGAAATAGCAAAGCTGTAAACTTTGGAAGAATTTTCAGAAGAAGAGCAACTTTAAAAACGTTAAAACAAGGAAAAATATATTATTTTCTCCAAAGAGTGAGTAAGTAATTGTTTCCAGTGAGAGTACTATAGGTAAATTAATCTGTACTATCATTATTTTAATTTTATATTAAAATTCTTTTATTATTATTTTTATTTATTTTTTGTTTGGTAATTTGAACTCAAGTGTGGTGCTCTTTAAAGGCATCGTTTCTGTCAGTTGGCTTCTTTTGAGATTAACATGATGTCCTTGTTTTGGATAATTGAAAAGCCTAGAGAGAGAGAGAAAGAGTTAGAGAGAGAGAGTTACAGAGAGAGAAAGTGAGTGCTAGTACTAGATATGGTGTTTGAAGCTCTGAGCTAATCTTCTGTGACTGTTTCTTTTCTCTACCTGGGACTGAATGATTTTTTTTTCTTTCAATTTTTGGTATGTTTTTTTATTTTTTTTTATTTTTTATTTTTACCCCCAACTGTGTTTCTCTTTCTCGGTCTGGAGTTTCAAAACTGAATTTGGAATAAGCCGTTTTTCAAGCTTATATTTACTTTATATATTTGTGTAATATATATGTGTGTGTATATATATATTTGCCCCTATTTGGTTACAAAGGTTGTGTCTTTGGATGTGGTTTCCGATTGAATGACTTGAAAAAATGTCTTTCCCTCTCTAATGAAATCAATATAATAGTTTTCTGTAGTCTAGTTTTGTATATTCTAACTGGGATTTTATTTTTTTCAGTAGGAAAAAAGAGAGATTTATTTTTTTTCAAACTTCTGCAAAGTTTTCTAGTCAAAAAGTTCTTTCCTTTTTAGTACTCCTCATTTCCAGCATGTATTTATTTATTTTTATTATTAAATTTTTTTTTTCAAGTTTTGTAGATTAGTACATACACCATTTCTGCTTCTCCCCTGTAATTTCTGCTCTTTTTTCACTATTACTTGGTATGTTCTCTTTGTTTATAATGCAAAATATTTGTAAAGTTTTTATTTTTTAAAAACTTTTTTTTTTTTTGGCAATATTTCTTGTGTTACCTTATATCCCAGATTTAGAAATACCTCCATTTTCTGCTCTGGATTCTGATAATTCTCTGATTTTCACAAATTTTTTGTTCTTCTGTCATTAACTTAAAAGTTTCCATTTTGGGATAGAAGAGAAAAAGAGAATGAGAGAAATTTCAGACTCAACAGTCCCATATTTGTTCCCTTCCAATCTGCAGCTTTATTTTCCAAATTCCCCAACACCCTTTTCAAAATTTTTCATTTTCATGTCATTTTTTTTTTCATTTTTTTATTTTTAATTATTATTATTATTTTTTATTTTTTGTTTTTGCAGTTGTCAGATAGATAAATGATGGATTTTTCAGAGTCAACAAAGATTCTATTCAATAGGATTCAGGAGCTAGAGCCAGAAAATGTCACAAAAATCATAGGCTATCTTCTCTTACAAGACCATGGTAACCAAGAAATAGCAACTCTTGCTTCTGCACCTGAGCCTTTTATTCACCAAGTCATCTTAAAAGCCAAATCCCATCTCCAACTTCTAGCTCCTTCTCCGTCTCCAAGACCCCAGCCAGTTTCTGCCCCACTTTCCCCCACTTTCTCACCCATTTTCTCTCCAAATTCCAGGCCTTTCTTAGTTGGTGCCTTCTCAGATTCCCCTCCTTTAGACCTCCAAAACCCGGCTCACTATCTCGGCCTAGACGACCAAATCGATCAACAGCTACATTCTGGGGTGTCTGCATTTTCTGTTCCCAATGATTTCTATCCAGATAATGGAATTGGGAATTTGAGTTCCAGGCCAAGTAGGAGATCGATTTCCGGACTTTCCGAGTTCCCAATCAAGACTTGTCACTACTACAACAAGGGGTTTTGTAAGCATGGAAGTAGCTGTAGGTACTTCCATGGCCAAATTGTCCCCGAAAACTTCCCGGTTTATGGCAATGTCAATGTCAATGTCAATGACTCAATTAGTGATGAGCATCTGTTCTCACCCGGCTCACTTGAGAAGCTCGAGTTGGAAATCGTCGAGCTTCTTAAATTGAGGAGGGGAAACCCCGTCTCGATCGCTTCCTTGCCCGCGATGTACTACGAGAAGTACGGGAAGTATCTTCAGGCTGAAGGGTATCTCACTGAGAGCCAGAGACATGGTAAAGCTGGTTATAGCTTGACTAAGCTTCTTGCCAGGTTGAAGAATAGTATTCGCCTTATCGATAGGTAAATACATTTTGGTGTTTGTGTTTAGAGTTTCGGAGGTCGGTAATGTTGTGTTGATTTGAGTGCTTAAATTGTGTTGTTTGTTTTTATGGTTGAATTAGCAGGCCTCATGGACAACATGCTGTGATTTTGGCCGAAGATGCTCTGAAGTACATGGACAACAGGAGTGAAAAGAGCGATCCGGGACCGATTGTGAGCGGATCGCGGCAGATATACCTCACATTTCCTGCTGAGAGCACTTTCACTGAAGATGATGTCTCAAACTACTTCAAGTAAGTTTGATTTCAGGCTTGGAATTCTTTTGCCTAGAAATTTTTGTATTTATGTTGTGATGGTAATAAGCTTACTGAGGTCGATTTTCGTTTTTTCGTATTTTTCATAGTACCTTTGGGCCTGTTGAAGATGTGAGGATTCCCAGCCAACAGAAAAGGATGTTTGGTTTTGTAACCTTTTTCAGTGCGGATACAGTGAAGATGATTCTGGCCAAGGGAAATCCTCATTTCGTCTGCGGCGCTCGTGTCCTCGTGAAACCTTACCGAGAGAAATCGAAGCTCGTTGATAGGTACATTTCCTTTCAATTTTTCCACAAAAAACACAGATAGGTCTCTTGAGATCTTATCATATGGCAAGACTGTTTTTTGCTTTTGCATAATCGGTTTTGGTTTCGTGCAGAAAGTACTCCGATAGGTTTGAGGCGCCGATACACTACTCTCCACATTATTCCGACATGGAAGCTGAGTTTCATTCAAGTGAGTAGAGCATTTAAAATTCTCTCTAGATTTGAATCCTGCAAGTTTCTTTCATTTACATGGATTTTTTTTTTAATTTTTTGTCTCTTCAAGTGTCAAGAAGCTATGAGAACAATAGAATGCTGAGGAGGCAGCTCATGGAACACCACGAGCGAGCACTCGAACTCGAAACTAGGCGGTTATCGGGAATGCACCTCACGGGGAAGCCTGTGAATAATCAGCCCTTTTACGGTTACTCCATGGACGAGCTTAAAGCCGCGGAAGGTATACTGTTGACTTCCTGTCCTTTCATCTCTTGTATTTTTGAATGAATTTATCTCTTTCTGCAGATCAATTCACTCTGCCATCCACAGACCAGTTCACTCATCTGTTCGATGTTCTGAACTGTGGCTCCACAAGTGATGACAAGTTCAAGCATACCGACGCCAATTTCGCTGACCAGGACAGGTATGAACCTGAAGTATCATTCATTAGTTTTCGTTGACATTGTGATGAACGTCGGTTTTAGACACTAGACATTCTAGTTCTTGTTCTTTAGCATAGCATCCGTGTTTTTTTAGGATAAATTGATTGACAATGAGCAGGTAGAAAATGTGGGACAAAAGAAAAGAGTGACGGATTTTTGTATGCGTGCATTCACGATATCTGTGATAAAACTTTTCACGATGTGTATCATCGCTCTGTTTTAAACGGGGTTTGCTTTTCTTTTATTCGTTTTTGTGCAGCCAAGCACTTAATCTCCCGGATAGCCCGTTTGCATCTTCAATAGCTAGTGGAATCTCAACAGTTATATAGGTCTGGAAACACACAACAGGAAGAATAAAAGAATTTATAGAGTTTTTAGAGTACTGGTTCAAAGGCCAAAAAAAGACATTTTCAGTTAGACACATAACAGCTATCTCTCTCGTTCCCGTTTGTCGGATTTCGTCCGTTGACCGATCAGGTCGAAGTTTTTTTCAGCAAGAAGTACATAAAGAAGAAAGAAAGAAAGAAAGAAAACACCTGAAGAAGAATTCCCTTCCCGTTATACGTGGGTTGAAGGACTTAGCAAAGAAGAAATATGATACATAAAGAAGGTATATATATATATATATATATATAAATAGCTATATATATATGATATAAGAAAGAATTTTACTAGTTTCTAATGTTGACCACAGAAAGAAAAAGCAAGAATTTCTGAATGTTTTAGAAGAAGAGGCTGAATGTAATTTTAGTCCCTTTTTTTTTAGTGAGTATATGCAGTGTCTAGGGAGGTTAAATATATATTGTGTTTAAACTCTCTTTGAAACACTAAGGTATAGATTTGATATAACTTAAAGAGAAAGGTTTTTTATTTTTCATGTTCATTTTTACTTTTTTTTTCCCCCCTCTTCTCTCTCTCTCTCTCTCTCTCACATTAATGCAAGTGTAGATAATTGACCTTAATTTGTTTGTCCTTTTAATCAAAGAGGTTGACAAGGATATGTATCTCCAGGTTGGGTTGACCAATATCTAGATCTTGATTCACTTTTCCTATTATTTACTCGAGGAATGTTAACTGTACTCGCGAGTGACGCGGGTTTTACAATAAAGCCTACATGAATCGACGACCTAGATAAAAAATCGTGAGTTTTTGCCGCGCATTCTTATGGGATTCACGAATCCCACATGAATCAACGATCAAGATATGCAATTGCGAGTGTTTGCCGCTCATTTCTGTGGGATTCATGCAAGGTCCTACAACAAATCCCACATGAACCAACGACCAAGATATGCAATTGCAAGTCTTTGTCGCTCATTTCTGTGGGATTTATGCGGATCCTACAACGAAGCCACCAGAATCAACAGCCTAGATATGCAAATCGTGAGTATTGGCACTCGCGAGTGCGCTTAGCAGTTCATTATTTTGACATTTCTTGGCCCCACAAACAAATACTCATTTGTGGTGGGAAAATTGTTTGGCAATCTTTCAAAATCCATATATTAGTGAAGAAACGACAAAGTTGTATAATTACACTCCACTCTTACAAAAACAAAACGAGTAGTTTAACTTTGTCCCACAAATTGTCGCTTTCAAGTTGAGCTAAACTATTTGTTGAATTGACATTATCTATATCTTGGCTCTTTTAATATTTTCTTTGGTTAACCGTCCATGAATCAAAGGTCATTGGGAAAAATCAATGACTTGTGAAGAAACAGTTTTGAGTGAGACCTTACAACCAAAAATGAATCATTTTAGAAACTATAGACTTCTCCAAGGAAATAAACTGATGCTTTTAGTTGCCTAATACAACAATTTAGAATCTGAATTGGGTTAGATCTTTTCTGTGTGGGCGAGATGACATCAAGATCCTCCTTTTTTATTGAGTTAAAAAAGAAAAGAAAATGAAAAAGTTGCTTGATTCAATAAATCTTTGTTGTCACACACCTTAGTTGACGGAAATTCTAATGATAGAAACTCTTGAGCACAAGGAGTTCTTGGAAAAAGCACAGAGGAAAACGGACCTACATTTTAGTGATGGTTAGGTGGCAAAATTGCATGCCATCTACCATGATAGATGACTTATGTCTATGTAAAATATTAAACATCTCGACTCAGATAAGTGGGACAAAAATGCTCATCTCTGCATAATTCCCGACTCAATCCAAGTCGGGACATACAGTACTACTACCTCCTTTACAATACGAGAAGAAAATCTATTTTACAAAACAGAAATCAAACTCGATGAACAATTAAAACACGATCTTTCCATTTGACCAATACATAATAGAATATTGATATTAAATCCTCACAAGTTACTGTCCAATCACACCAAACATTGGAGTTGGCACCTTCTTATACCAAAAGGTTTTCACTAGTAAGAGGTAAAGTAACTATGAAGCAAGGGTTTTAGTCCTTGTGGTAAAGTTATTTTTAGATTTCACTAGAACCAACCAGCCAAAGCCACGTCACGCGGAGAGAAAGTCGTAGCTGTACAACACTAGGCTGTGTTCTACGGGAACAAACCAATCACAACGCAGTTGACTGCGGTTAGATCTTGCCTGTTACATTGTTACTGTCATACTACTTTGCCATTAAAACCATTAACAAATTAAAAAAAAAATAATAGAACCTTCTTACTGTTTATTTTCAATAGTAGTGAAAGAAATACCACATAAAAATATGAGACCACACCGAACACTTATACTGCACCTATTATGTCAACAAACACAAAGAGTATATCCCATTTTATGTGGGATCATACTGAACACTCGTATTGCACCTATTATGAAAACTAACAGAAAGTGTATCTCATGTTATGTGGGATCAAATCGAACACTCGTAATGCACCTATTATGACAACTAACAGAAAATGTATCCCATCTGTGAGTCTCGTTAACACTTGCATCACCATTGTGTTGGAGAGCAGTAAACCTCCTATAAACAATATCAAGCATCAAGAAAGAAGAGCACAAAAATTAGCGCACGCAATGGAGTAGTTAAAATGATTACCGTTCTATAAAACTAAATTCGCCTAGACGTGCTGCCAAGGAACTGGGGGACCTTCTCGAGCACAAGATAGACAATTGAGGTAGCCTACTCGTTATGGGGAATCCATGCTCAGGGCCGAATAGAGCTTACCCCTGGTATCTGGCTTTTTCGGCACATATTAGCTTTGCTGCGTTTAATAGGCCGGTTTGGCTTCCTCTATGATCCACAGAAGTTCATGCCAAGATGAAATGAATGAACAAAATAATTCAAATTTAAGCAGCCAGTAATCTCAGTAATCGAAACAAAACGTACCGAAAGTATACATTTGACAGTGTCTGTAACAAGAAATTAAAAAGAAAAAAAGAAAAGAAAAGAAAAGAATAAGATTACAAGTATTTATATATCCCTTTTGGGTACTTTGGAACATGAACAAGTATAACAAAAATATATCCTATTTGTCTCCGCAGAGAATCAAAATTGTATCTTATTGCCGAACATTTTTTTTTTATCGAATTACAAGATTTTTGCAGGTAGTACAGCGTCGATGACTGCCGAATTCGCATTTAGTACAGCTTTCTCCTCGTTGGCATCTTGATGTAGACAAATCGGAAAAAAACTGCATTGCATTCATAACATCGTTAACAAAACATGAAAATCCAAAGAACCAGAGAGATAGAGAAGCAGAAAAATCAGGGAATGATACAAATATTGAGTGGTTTATAGAATTTCACCTCTTTTTTTTTCGCTCTTTAATCACCAGCATTAGTAACTTCTCAAATCGGTGAATCAGTCCCCATCTACATGCACAGAACTGTAGAAATTTCTGCATACACACCTGAACAGGAGAAGCTTCTGCACGAATTATAGGACCCGAATTTTTTCAAGACTACAGAAGTGAGGTAGCTTTTGCAGGTATGATTACTCTTATCACGAAACCGTAAAAAATGTCAGCAACTCGATAATGTTCTCAACAGCAGCTTCAGAAATCAGTTTATCCGAGCTTCATCTCAAAACCTCATGAACATCTTTCACAAACTCTGTTAGTATAACACGTCAAACTTAGAGTGACATGTTAGGCTTTTCTTTCATATTTATTTGCGAACTCCTTGAGCAATAATCTCTGCCGAAAGGCCAGATATTCATCTAAGCTAGTTCCAGCCCACTGCTGACAGAAGCACTCATCAGTCGGAACAAATGAGCTCAGAGGAAACGGTCCCTTGGGAGCTTTCTTTAGTGAGACTAAAAACCTGTGTCGAGGGCGAATACGCTGGTCTAAAGACAAGCTTAGGTACATTGGATATTTGGTCAATGAATGCACTTCGTTTTTCAGTTCATTGATCAAGTACAGGTACTTTGGCTTTAAATTCTCCTCCAACGATAAAGATAGCACCTGAAAATAATGAAATAGGTTTTTATCGGAAATTCAGACCAAGCACAAAAATTGTTAAATCAATATCCATTGAATGAGAATGAAAGTAAACTAACCTGCGCAAGATTTGTTAAGACTTTCAAGATGTCGGCATTTTTCATTCCAATACTCCTGAGGAAATTGATCCTCGGGAGCAAGCCGCTGTCAATGCTGTAATGGAGGAGCTGAGGGTGTTTCGTAACCATCTTCACTATACTATCTCTTGGTGCTCCTATTTCCTTCGAAAGGAAAATTAAACGAGTATTCCAGGATATGTCGATGCGCTGAACCAGGATTTGCGGGCTTAGCTGCACTACTTTTCCTAAATCCTTTTCTTTGATTCCCACCTCCTCAACCAAGTATCTCACGGTCGGTTTCAGCGAATTTTCAACGCTATAAGAAAAGAGCGACGGAGCAGCAGCTATTATCTGTCCAATTCGGGAATTTGGGATTCCCAAACTCATCAAAAAAGCAACATGGGACTTCAAGTTGTTCTCAACAGTGTACTCTAGAATTTGTGGCTGCCTCAAAAGTATTCTTTTTACATCCCTTTGTTTAACGCCGACACTCAACAAGTACTCCAACCGCTCTTGCGCAGAACACATGTTTATTTGAAGGGAAGGCATATGCCTCTCATACATCTGAATGAAGTGTGATTCCTTGAGCCCAAATGTGCTTAAATAATCAATAAGCGGTAACCACTTCTCATCTATTTCTATCTCCTCTGCTAGCCGGGGATACTTATTCTCGACAATATTTCTCGTATTTAACTACAATAAAACATAATAAGTACTTTGTACCATTAGTATAGTCGATAATGGATAATAAACTTGAAAACTCCAAACATGTTTTTTTATTTTTTATTTTTATTTTTTGCTGGAAAAGACTCCAAACATGTTAGTGTTACTATAGATTACCTTTCCTTTGCGCACATCTAAGGCTTCTTTTCTGTTGTTCTGATAACTTCCAACATTACTTTTTTCTAGAGTGAGCTTGCCATTTCTGGTACTCAATTTTTTGTCAATTGCAAAGCTTGATGAGGCTCTACTCTGGCCTTTTACGGGTTGTTTTTGGCCACCTGTAAGAATCAAATAAATATTACCCTTCAGCCAATCTTCCTCGTATAAATTTCGGAAACAATTTAAGGCAAAATTTCAATGACACCTACTTCCATCAAGTCCCCTTTTTAACTTCGACCTCTTTCTTGTAGCATGAAAATCTGAAATCTCCGCAAAGTCATCCTGTATAAAGTTTCACAATGAAGTTAGAAGTTGACTCATACGAACAAAAGAGTATAGTAACAAACTTGTATCAATTAATATCAAAGAAAACAAAACTAAGTTCCTTTTTTTACTAATCACATATACGAAAATTTCAGAACTTCATGCTTCGATTGCTCGGCCATGAGTTTCTAAGAGCATCATAAGACGGAAAAAAAAAAAAAAAAAAAAAAGATGAAACGAATAGAATTAAACTATGAAATATATGATCAATGAGAGATGGGAAAGAATAAAATTCTCAATTCACATCATGAAAACTCTATTCAACTAGTAATCTTGCTAATCTGAACGGCAATTAAAGGAAGGAAAAGAACAAAGAAACAAACTTCACTATTTCCAAAAGTTGAATTTTTTTCTGAATGGTTCCAAACCACAACTTCTGCTTCATAAAACTCACCAAGTTCCTAACTTTGAGCTTTGAATTTTCAGTTATGAGTTTCCTACTCTTTCAAAAAACAAAAAAAAAAACGGGCAAAACCCAGAAAATTTTGGCTCTCAAATCCAGAAGAAAGAAAAGAGGTGCAAAATTAAATTAACGAAATTAATTAAAAAAAACAAAAAAACAAAACTTTACAATTATAAAGCATGAAAATTCTCCTAAATGGTTCAAAAACATAACTTGCAGGTTTCAAATTCCCAGCCCAAGCTTAACATAGCCAATCATATATAAATACATACACATTCACAAAATTAAGAAATTAGATTTTCAAACAATCTAAAGCCAAACCCAGATAATTAAAATCTCAAATCCCTCAGAATCAAAATTATCAATCCATAAACATATAAACTCTACTCAACTAGTAATCCTGCTATCTATACAGCAATTACAAAATACACAAATATAGATATACACATATATACAATTTCAAGTCGACAACTTTGTGCTTCCTAATTCACAGATCAAGTGCTATAAATATACATACACACACACACACACACACACATACTCACATCAGTAAAACAATCATCTTCAGACATATCACCAAACTCGTCTTCATCATCATCTTCTTCATCTTCGTCGGAGTCGTACAGAGACAGAGCCTGGCCGTACCTCGACCGGCGGTTCGACTTGAGAATCTTTGGGTTCGAGTGGGTCGAGAACAGAACCACGAACCGGTCCGAACCGGTTCTGGAATTCACAGAGACAACTCCTGCTCCAGAGAAGAACTGGGTCTGACACACATTCCAAGAAGAAGACGCAGAAGAAGACCAAGAAGAAGAAGAATAAGAAGTGGAAGAGTGAAAAATGGAGGTTGGGGGATAGAGAGAAGAAGAGAGTGTCATGTTTGTGTTCTTTTTAGAGAGAGAAAGGGAGTGGATTAGGAGAGAGAAAGACACAGGAAACGCACACAGAATATACCCAAAAACCCTATCCCCATAAACACTTTCATTTTCATTACCTCTCTGTTTGATTAAACGAAAGATTTTTTTTTGGGGGGTAATTTTCTTCACTAATTTTGGGATTAAGATTAATAATTTTAGTTAATTATGTCATTAGTTTGCTAATGGGGGTCACAGAATCTTCTTACAACCAGACACCAGTCTTTGCTGAGTGGACTGGACGGGGAGATTCTGGTATGAAACTTCCTTCTTCTAGATGAACGACAACGAAATTCATGTCGTATGTTTTTTGACATAAGGACGACGAGTCGTTTTTGTTTTGCCAAATCTTGTAAAAATAATTAATAAAAAAATTAAAGAAAAAACTTAAATTCAGAGGAAGAAAAAAACACATTTAAAATCAAGTATAAAGTTTGAACCATGCCATTTCCATTCTATTGATGGGAATTAAAAATTTTTGAGTGAAAAAAGAAACGAAAGATAATAAAGATGATAAGAATAAAAGACGAAACAATTAGTGATTTTTCGACAATTGGACTTCATATAAAAAATATACTGAGTACTAAATTTTGTTAAAATCACATCAAATATAATATATATATTCATTTTAAAAACAGAACTCTATACATATATATATATATATATATATATTTTCAAGTGATAGAGTAAAAATCTCTAAAAACGTAAAAGCCCCGAATAAATCGACAACTCTACTTGACCACACACCCCATGGCTGAAGTCAGTGTGTGGTGGGCGCGAACCCAAACCACACAAACAACAAACCAACGTGGCTCAATTCAAAGCATTCCTCAACACTCATGACTCTGCAGATTCACCTCCATTGCCATGGAAGCTTCTCTCGCCTCCTCAATTCTCACAGCTCCAATCTCAAACACTACTCTCTTGATCAGAACCAAATCATCCACCCTTAATCTCACTTGCAGGGTTAAACACAGCCGTCTGATCAGAAGCAAGAGCTTACAAGTGAGGAATGTTGCAGGAATCGAGGAGGTCTCGGCTGCAGCTGATGCAGCCCCCGCTGTCGGGGTCACGTGGCAAATTGTTGTTGGTGCTCTAGGTATGTATCTGGTTTAGCTTTTTTGGTAGTGAGAAAATGGATTTTTTTTTTTTTTTTTTTTTTTGTGCAATGCCCAGAAAATGTAAAAACGAAATCTTTACGAGCAATTATGCTTAAAGATGAAATCTTTACAAGTAATCACATGGCAAATGGTTGTTTGTGCTTTTGGTGTGTGTAGTTGGATGTTTGGGACGTGAGAAAATTGAGGTGGAACTTGTGCAAAGATTGAAACTTTTTAGTTTTTATGCCATGCCGAGAAAATGCAAATATTGAATCTTTACGGGCGATAAAGCTAAAGATGGAATCTTTACAAGTCATCAAGTGGAAAATTGTTGTTTGTGCTCTTGGTATGTGTGTGTGTGTGGCTGGATGTTTGGGAGGTGAGAAAATTGAGGTGGGATTTCTGTTAAGGGATTTTATATGGTAGGAAATTCCCCTTTCACTATCTGTAAGAAATAAGAATTCTCAATAGTGCCTGACGCAGAAATGCTCCAATCCATAGACAAACCGTTGAAAAATACAAAACTAATCCAACAACTAAAACTGCAGTTCTTATTGACAATTAAAAAGGATAATTTCTCTTCTTGTGTAACAAAAGGAACTTTTTGGAGTCTTATGCTATGCTAAGAAAATGTAAAAATGAAATCTTTACAAGTAATGCTTAGATATGAATCTTCACAATGAATCACGTGGCAAAGTGTTGTTGGTGCTTTAGATGTGTGTGTGTGTGTGTGTGTGTGTGTGTGGTTGGATGTTTGGGAGGTGAGAAAACTGAGGTTGGATTTCAGTGAAAGAATGTAACTTTTTTTGTAACTTTTCCCAGAAAATGCATAATGATAATCTTAGCAAGTAATATTTAAAAATGAAATCTTTACAAGTAATTCTTTTAATTGTAATTTATTATAATACTTGCAGCTGGAGGTACTCCTTTCGTGGTGGCAGGGATTGAATTCAGCAAAAGAATCGTATGCAACTCCTAGAAAGCATCCTTCAAATTGGGAATTTTTACGACATGACTTCCTATTTTACATTACGAATAGGAATTACAGTTTTGATTTTAAAATTAATTTTTTAATAGTCTGATCTATAATTAAAAAAATTATATTCCGTGCACTGTAAATTTTTAACATGAACACTCGTAGATTAGATCGTTAAAAAATTAATTCAATGGTTAAAATGTAGTTCTTGCTGATGATACAAAACATGAGGTCCTTCAGTAGAAACTTCCGTGAAAAGTATGCATTTATTTATTTATTGATTTATTAATATATTGTGTAATTTGTGCAAAATATGACAGATAGCACAGAGGACATGTGACGTGTGTGGAGGGTCAGGGCTAGTTTTGAAGAAGGAAAACTATGTTAGATGCCCTGGTTGTGGTACTACTTCAATCTTTCACGAATTTATTATCTTGTTTCATATCATTTAATTGTGTTTTTTCTTAATTTAAACTTTGATTTATTTCTCAATATCGTTTCTAATGCAGGCGGGTTTCTGCCGTGGCAGTCATGGAAGAGATTCTTTTCTGGCTAATTTACTCCAGGTTATTCCATTTTCACATAGGTTTAATCGATCCGGTTCATCTGTAAATTTTCATGTTTAATTTGATGTAATCTGAAGAACAGACCAAGTTAAAGATTTTTGGTGCATGATTTCAGATATATATATATATATATACATACACTATAGTCATACAAAAAATGTACAAGTTTTATGAAAAATGTTACCTTGCTTCTTTTTTTTTCCCCAATCACATGAGTTTCTTTGAGATTTCAGTCACTGCCAAGCAAGAAAGAGTTCCAAGTTTCCTGTTAACTCAGTTGATCTCAACAAGCACTGATTTGTGCAAAATTTTGAGAGTTTTATTGCTCGTTTCACTTTCGGTTAACGGTCTAAATGTTGAGTTGTGTCACGCCTAATTATCTTGTATGTTATTCCTCATCGACTGTGATTTTTTAAGCCTTCTATACTTCTATTAGATGAATGAGGCGTCTTTGGGAGATGATTTGAGATTTGAATTTTGAGTTATATATTTGTCTCAACCAATTATTTATATTCATGAGAATGACGAAATTTAATTTTACGGTAATTTGACGTTTTGCTCATCAAATGGATCTTTCAACTCGAAAGATAGTTAACGCCGTAGTATGGTATTTTATCTTCCTTTTTTTTTTTTTTAATGAAAAACGTTTAGCCTTTTTCCTAGATTTAGTTATTAGTATATCTATCTTTTCCCGAGAAATTTATGTGGGTTTTTATTTTTTAATCTTTTACAGCTTCTCTTTTGGTCCTTTGTGCATATCCGTCTAATTCATTTTATATTTTTTTCACCGCTGCATATGATTTATCTGTGATTTTTTCTCATATAGTTCTAACGAGTTTAAGACCCGCGCTTTGCTCGGGAATGGAGGGAAAAAAAATGTCAAATTTATATAAACTATTATATATATACAAATTGTATTTTTTAAAAATCTAACTAATTAAACAAAATATATTTTTCTTATTTTATAATATGAAATTTTGTTCCTTATTTTTGTTGTGAATATATAAAATTTTTATACTTACAAATTTTAATAAAGTATTTTTTAGTTTTCGGATTTGTAGTTGTTATTTATTTTTAGCACCATGACTTAATTGTAATAATATAATAATTTTTCTTAATTAAAATATTTTTGACAAATTATTTTAACAGTTTTGTAAACTATTTTATTTTTTTTTTACAACTATAAATTAATTGTATTAAATTTGTTGTTGTTTTCGGCGATAATTTTTTGTTGTCAACATTTTACCATTTTTGTTGATAATTTAAAATATTGAGTGAATAAGATTTGATAATTTTATTTTGCACTTTAATAGTCAATTATTGATAGGCAAATAAAACTTAACCTTTTTATATAGTTCTTTTTTTTCTCTCACTAACATTTTGAAATAATTTTTTTTTTTATATAATTATGAAATTGTCAATCTAAATAATTTGTCAAAACTATCTAAGAAATTTAATAAATCTTCGAAAGTAAAAATGTATTGTCTTACTACAATATAACATAATATAAAAAAGTAAATCATACAATAAAAATTACGGAAATTACAAAATACAAAAAAATGAACTATACATTAAAAATTACAAACATTTGTAACTATAAAGAAATTTATACAAATAAATTCTCCAATTAAATCTAAATAGTTTACAATCTGGGAAAAAAAAAAAAAAAAAAAGAAGAAGAAGAAGAAGAAAGAAAGAAAGACTCCCTCGGCTAATAAAAATGGTAGGAAAAAATTGTGTGAAAAAAAAAATTAATGAAACAAAAAAATAATAACATGATAAAATAATGAAAAGGATAAATACATATTCAAAATCCAGAATCAATACAAAATCAATAGAAGAAAATTATGATTTATTACACAGCTCAGATCTAATATATCATAAGATTATTTATGAAGAATAACTAAAATGTTATTCAACTTGTCTTCAATAGCTACCAGGTGAGATATTTGGGAATATCTATAGTATGAAAACAATTAATAAGTAGAAAAGGAATATAGTAAAAAAAATGGTAAAAAAATACCAAGTAGTAAAAACAGTAAGAGATGGAAGAATCGGCAAAAACAGAAAACAGAACCGAAAATTGAAGTGTGGAAAACAAAAATAAAAAGAATAAGAGGAGACAGAAAATACTTGGAATATAAAACTGCAAACCTGAAAAAATTAAGAAGAAACTAAAAACTAAAGAAATTAAGTAAAAAAAACTCCAAAATCAAAATCTAGAGTTTAAAAAAATTTATTCATATTCCAGAAAAAAAAAAAAACAGTGTATTCCAGGAGGAAAAAAATTTCCCATCAACAATACATGCACATAGTAGAAAATAATGAAAGATTAAGAGAAAAATAAGAAGAAGAAAGAAGATGAAAAAATCGACAAAAAACATATGAAAATCCCAAAATCCAAAAAAAAAAAAAAATTTTGCCGATCAACATTAGATACACATGCTCAAAAATGATAAAATATCAACAAAGAAGAGAGGGAAAAAAACAAAACTACAAAATCCGGAAAGAAAAAATTCGACAACCAAAAATCCGGAAAAAAAAAAAAAAAAAAAAAAAAAAAAAAACCCAAAACAACAAATAGAGAGGGAAAAAAAACACAATAAATATGAAAAACATACAACCAAAAATCAAAGGAAACCGGCGATTGAACCAAGAAGAAGCGAAAATAGGATTTGGACACCAAAACTGTAAAAACAGTGAGAGGCGGCAAGCAAAATCACAGAAACAGAGAGAAGAAGAAAGAGAGAGAAAAAATCCAAAAATGAAGAGGAGACCAAAAACGAAAGGAAGAAAAAGAAGAAAAGAGGAGAGAGACAGAGACAGAGACAGAGACAGAGAGAGGAAAACAAAAATGAGAACTCAAAAAAAAGAGAGACAGAGGCAAAGCGGCGGTATAGAGAGAGAGAGGAAAGTGAAGAGTTAGAGTTTGAGGGGCAAAAGAGTCAAGGCACTATACACAGAACCAGCAGCCAAATTTCGAGGAGCAAAACCGTCCAAACAACAAAAGGAGGGTAAAGTCGGTATTTGGGTGTGCTGAAAAGGCCGGAAGAACAAACTTAAAGGGTAAAATAGTAACTTTACTGTGCGTGAACAGTAACTTACATCCCTTTAGTATATATAATAATGTGGGTGTCTTTTTTTCCTGGCTTTTCTCTTTGATTTTTTAAATATTTTTTAGTATTATTCACTTTCAAGGCGCACAAAATTTATTGGTTTTCTCATATTCTAATAATATCAATTTATTTGTCTACCACAAGTTTTACTATCACTTTATTACTTTCCATCTTCATTTTTATTTGTTAATTATATTTTCAAAACAAATCTAGTTGTTAACTCTTTTTGATGTTTGATAAATGTAGAGATTCTCTATAGTAAGTTGCTCAATTTAAAAAAAAAATTGTTAAATTAATTGATAAAATAGATCTATGAATCTATATCTACTATGATTTTAGATGTATATAATATACAAAAGCATTCATGTTGAAAAGCTAATAATATCATTTTAGTAATATAATTTTCGAAATCAAAAGTTGTTGTTGAGCATGTCAACTCGGAGGTACTATATTTTTGTTACAAATAGTTGTGTATCTCAATAACTTCACAAAAGCAAAAATTCTTTGTAATATTCTACTTATCAATGTATTTTAAAATATAAAAAAAAATGACATATATTGTATACCCTGCCTGACTGAATAACTAGCACTTAATAGATAAAAGTTACCTCTCTAATATATATATATATATTTTAAATATCATGAGATATCGTAGAGATTTACGTCTTATAATCTAAATAATAGATGCAATGATGATAAGTAAAGTACGTTTACATAAAGAAAATCATTATAACTATTAGAAAAATAAATTATACCTTTGACATTTTAATTTAACTTCAATTAAATTGTATTTTTTTCATTTTAGTTTTTATCTTTTTCTGCAATAAAATTATAACTAGTTTTTGAGAAGTCAATCAATTCTAACTTATAAATTTCATCTCCAACCAGCTAACCAAATGCAAGCTTAGTAAAAACAACTAACACATGCATCGCACGTGCTGAACTCTATTAGTATTTTTGTAAAAATGATCTACTTCAGCATTTTGTCTTGTCCCACAAATATCAAATTCAAAAGGGGAATGGAGATGGCTACTTCTGCAATACTATTTTTGTGCTTTTATTTGTACTCATAGAATTTGGAGGAGCAATTTTTATGGTAATAAATTTCAATAAATAATAAGAGAAAATTACAATGGAATTATAATGTTGTATTTAGAATATAAATATCCATCAATTAGTAGCTTTCTTTGATAGTACCAAATCTAAGACAGTCTAAATGTTTATTATTAATAAATCCATTCAAGATAATCCCCGTTGAGGCCTGACGATGAACAGAGCAAACTTCGATTTGCTACAAAATCCCCAACTCAAGGGTGAACAATTCTTAAGTTTGAAGATAAATAACCACTAAAACCTATACAAACTCTTTAAAATTACAAGAATACAAAATGAGGCCAAATCTCATATATAACAAGATAGCAACATTTATAATATTTTCACCATTAGATTATCTCCAATGTATTTATCCATGTCAATACTATATTTGTTACAAAAAGGTATGCAAAATAGTATTATTCTATTTTGTACTCCAATATATAGTGTTATTTCTAATGTTATTTCTACTTTATATCATTATTATTATGCTTTGAAACTTGTAAAAGTGAACATTTAGTAGTTATATAATTTAAAAAATACAATTATTGTAATAATTACATGACAAAACTCAAGCCAACAACTAATCGGAATCAATTATTTAATTTGACATTGGCTATATCTTATGATAAATTTGCCACAAAATTTAGCATTTGGTAAATTTGACATCAAATATAACACTCCATCAGAGAGCATTTTTTCATTCAGATATCAAAATTTACCATTAACATAACCTTTTAACATTATATTAGAGATGCTTGAGTCATGGAACAACGAAATGATTCCCAATTTTTATTTATTTTATTTTTCTATTTTCCATAAAAACAAAAACAAAAACAAAAACGCTCTGCAACCCTCGGGACAGGACTCGGAGTTCTGTAAAACCCACCCATGTTTCTTGCGAGGCCAAGAGAAACACTAAGCGAAAATATATGGGAGAATGACAACTATTTACCTGTCGAGAAAATCCGAAAATCATATTGCACCTTGAAATCCTATAGAAAATCAAAACATTATTAACTCCGCAAATAAGGTAAAAAATCATACACTAAGGGGGTGTTTGGTTGGTTAGTTCAAACCAATATTTTCAAATTTTTTTTTGTCTTTTTCCCAAAAAGTTTTTTGTCTTTTCTAAAAATTTAAAAAAATTTACTATTGAAACTTAAAAATTTCAACTCAAACTCATTCACCAAACAAACCCTAAGAATAAATACGAGACGCATCTGTAGAGTAAAGACCATGTTCATTCTGTGTATCCAGAGAGAAAAACCTGCAAAATTTTTTTGATCATGAAGTGTACAACAAAATATCATTACGAATTCGAAATCACTCATCAACTTCAGCTTTAATTTCTCTTTGTAGATCCTCCTTGTACTCCTCAAAAGTTCCTGCGTATGACTTTACAGTGCCGTCCTCAACGACCCAAATTTGACTCTTTTCTTCATCCTCGCATACGCGTGATATCAATCTAGAATCATGACTGACCAGTACAACTCCGCCAGTGAATTCATCGAGTGCATCAGCCAGCGCGTCAATGCTCTGCATATCCAGATGATTTGTAGGCTCGTCCAAAAGCAGGATGTGGGGCTTTGACATGGAAATTGATGTGAAGACAACCCTCGCTTTCTGCCCTCCGGATAATTTTGCGATGGGAGTGAGATGGTTGTGGCTGGGTAGTCCAAATTTTCCGAGCTTTGCACGGACAGCCTCCTGCTTACTAAGACCCTCCTGGTCTGGATGGAGACGAAGAAGATACTGAACTGGTGTTTCGTCCATTGTCAACAGGTCCACGAAATGCTGAGAATACCTACCAATCCTCAACTTCTGACTCCTCCGTGCTTCACCTTCACTGGGAACCAAATCACCTGCAAGAAGGTTGAGCAATGTAGACTTTCCAGCTCCGTTGGGCCCAACAATGGCAACTCGGTCACCCATATCAATGCCCACATCAACATTCAACAGCCTAAAATCTGGACGATTAGGATAGCTAAAGCTGACTTCAATAAGCTGCAAGAGTGGAGGTGAAAGCTCGGTTGGTTCAGGGAAGTGGAACTCCACACTGTAATCCCGCCACTTCTGTGGGACCTCAGGTGGTGTGTCATCCTCGTCAACATTGTGCTTTCCTTTACCCTTGCTTTTTGATGCTTCCTTGGCGTGCGCAAACTTTGCTCGATCCTTAATTTTCTCTTGCTGGGCCCGATTCCCACTCCTTTTAGCAGCTTTCACCTGCTTGTCATAAATCTCATACTTCTTATTCACCTCTTTGCGACGTTGCTCATACCCACTTTCAAAATCATCAAAGTTTCCACGGTAGAAGTGGAGTTTCAGGTCATGCAGATGAATAATCTCGGAGCAAACTGTGTTTAGGAAATCCCGATCATGTGAAACAACCACCAAGGTTTTCTTCCATCTACACAAGTATTCTTCCAACCATAAAACAGCCCTCAGGTCAAGATGGTTTGTGGGCTCGTCAAGCAACAAAAGAGTTGGCTGAACAAAGAGTGCCCGAGCTAATGAAATTCTCATTCTCCAACCACCACTAAATGACCGAGTAGGACGGGCTTGCATATCCTTTGTGAATCCCAACCCAGCAAGAATCTTTGAAGCTTGAGATTCTGCAGCATCTGAACCGATTAATTGCAATCTATCATATAATTCAACAAGCTTCTCTCCTGCATCATTGTCATCATAATTGTTGCCTTTTTCGTCACTCTCTGCAGTTGAAGCTGAGCTCTGCAATGACGCAACCTCTTGCCTAAGTTTGACGAGCTCTTCATTAGCTGAAACAACTGCTTCAAGTGCAGTTTTATCATCACCGACAACCTCCTGTTCAACTAGAAGCACATCAATGTTTTTTGGCACCGGAATCTTCCTCCAGGCAAGAAGCTTCAATAGAGTGGATTTGCCCTTACCGTTTGGTCCAACCAAACCGTACCTCTTTCCATGAGATATTTTGACTGATGCAGTCTTCAAAAGTTCCTTTCCTCGTGCTGACACAGAAAAATTCTCAATTGTTATATCCTTGATATTAGCATTAAGATCATCTTCCCCATCTAGAACTGAAGCCCGACTTCCAATAACAACGGTGAATGCATCATGGTCATCTCTAAGAGCTTCCTTCTTTGCCTGCTCAACAGCATAGGCAGCAAGAAGATCCTTCTTTTCACGCTTTTTTAACTCTTTGTCTGTTATCGACACATCAAGGGTCTTGGAATCAGGCCTTTTTTGATGACAGGCTTGTTTGGGTCCGTCATCTTCTTGTTGTTCTTCTTCTGAAACGTATACCTCTTCTTCATCATCAGAGGGAGGAAGGTCAATACCATCGGTATAAGAAGAAGCTTTTGGAGCTTTTTTCGCCTTTGTGCTTGCGGAAGATCCTTTACTGGGTTTATCAGGTTTCTGGTCCATGTTCGCCAGGAGAGTAGAGACAGAAGGTTTCCTACCATCTTTAGAGCTGCCAGTCTTAGCCTTCACAGCTCCACCAGCATCTTCTGCCTTCTTCTTTCCCATTCCCGAGACCAATCTGAAAGAAAGAGAACAACAAGTTAACACAAAACTAAATTACTTCACTTGATGTTTCAAATTATAAATACACTAATACAAGATTACATACGAAAAGCGATCGGATTAGGAAGACATTCGCATCCTCATCGTACAGCCATATAATAATTTCCAATTTACCACACTAAAGTCACTGAAAGAAAAGATTCAATCACATCACAAAGAAAAGGGTCGTGATCCATAAACAAGAATATATATATATATATATATATATATATATATATATATATATGGAAGGATAGTAAATAAATAAGTGTAGCTACATTATTTTCTACGAAAAAATATAATATTAAAAAAAAAAAAAAAAAAAACCCACCAATGCCGTTTCAATTGAAATCCATATACAACCAAATTCGAATGCAAAGAATGTGCATTTGCAATGCAGTCCAAATTACGCAAATTTGGAACAAACGGCTTTGAACCAAATTATGCACGCATTTAGAAACAGATTACACTAAAAATTAAAAAAAAAAAAAAAATAGAATAGAGATGAAGTCTATTCCATTCAAAATCCAAGGACGAGGAAGGATCTAAAATTCTGGGAATGATAAACCCATCAAAGAAGACTTGTTTTCAGAGCCTAATTCAAAACGGGACCATAATCGAAATTGAAAGCCCAAGTGAGAATTTTGAAACGAAGGGAATATTCTTACCCGTGTCGTAGCGAAGAGAAACGAAGAACGACGGAAACCGGTGCTTCTTCGACGGCAGAGAATCGGCCGAAAACGGTAGGGCCGTAGGGCTCTGCTGGTTTTGTCGCGAACGGGTAAGGGAGTTTGTTGTCTTGGGCCTTAGTGGGCGTGTTCAAAAGGCCCAATACCATTTCTAAAGAATAAAAAGACTTATTTGCATGAATGTCCCCTGAACTTTTTGAATTTCACAATTTAGTCTCTAAATTTTTTTTCCTGACAATCAACCCTTGAACTTCTAATTTTTAATAATTCAGTTCTTTTTACTTAAATTCATTAAAATTAAGACAAATTTTTGCACAATATAGCTTAAAAGGGAAAATATTGATAATTTTGGCTTAATTTTAAAACAAATTTCTTTTATAATTTAGGTTTAAGTTTGAGTAAAATTGAATTAAGGTTAAAATTTTCAAAGGAAATTGCATTGCAGCTAAGTAAAAATGATCAACAATGATCTTCTTGGACTATATTGTGTAAGTTATGGGTAAAAAACCGTTCAGATTTTTAAGAATTTGAGTAAAAATGACTGAATTATCAAAAATTATAAATTCAGGGGTCTAATTGCTAAGAAAAAAGTTTAGGGACTAAATTTTTAAATTTAAAAAGTTTAAGGGGTATATGTATAAATAAGTCGAAGAGAAAAATCCCACATCAGAAGCAAATAGGAAACGCAAGTCATTTGTTTTCCTTTTCTCCAAACAAAAAGCCTCATTTCATGTCGAAGAAAATGTAGTTTTAGTATCAAACAATAAAAGGTGAAAAAAAAAAAGAAAAGAAAAGCAAAGAAAGACAGTTCACTTGGGGTTGGATCAGATTCTGGAAACTACCATTTAAGAACCCAGAATGCTATGAACAATAAAAGCAAGAATCAAGAGAAGAAATTTATACATGCAATATAAAACTCGTATTGAGTACAAAAGGAGTATATTCTAGGGTTTACCGAGTCAAAAAAAAATTCTATTCCAATTCCAATAATCCAAGAGAATTTAGAGTCAATTAGACAAGTTCTAAACACCCAAAAATCAAGATTTTAGCTTCAATTCTCTCTTAAAGCAGAAATTAGCATAAAATAAGCACCCATAATAGAAATCACTCAAAATTGCCTAAAAGAAATCAAATTAATAAGCGGGTAAGAGAGTTATTGAAATTAGGCTGCTTACATAGACTGATTTGGTGCAGAAGCTCTTGATGCTCCTAAAAAACATTGCTTTTCTTGGATTTTGATTAAAGTAGATGTGTTTGAGAAAGCGAGAAGAAGATGTACCAAAAAATCATATTCAACAGAGTAAAGAGTATTTACATATATAGAGAGAGGAGAGAAAGAGCTTGCTTAGTGAGAAGCGGAGAAAAAAGGAAAACTAGAGAAAAGCATGAGGTGAACTCCTCTGCCTTTATGGATGACACAAACGTCGATTTGGGTTCTTATACTCGCTTATACTCTTCGTAATTTATCTTGTTAAATCCCAAAGTTTTTAGTAGTTGACAATTTGACCTTTTTTTTTTTAATTTTGCTCAAAAAGACCACCGAATCCTTAAAATGAAAATAATGAGTATGGTACGGAATTTGGATTTAAAATTAAATAAATTGATTAAATTTGAAATGGTGTCAAACATACTATAAGTATGTTATTATGCATCATTTTAAAGGATCGACAGATAATTGATCTCTTAACAAAATAGATTGATGGTGATAATATGTTGGTATAAGTGTCTCACCTCATTTAAACATATGGCTTATTAACCTCTTTATTTACCTTTTTATATTTTATATTTTTCTCTTATTCCTACATTTTTATACCATCAGATTATTTTAAATATATTGACATATTCCATTTCTTGGTCAATACTTTATTTTAACTTACAGATGCCAAAACGACCTTAAGAAGAAAAACTAAAATTGTGTGTTATTTATCATTTAATATCATGCACAAATATACAGTACATTTCGAAATTTTGTATTTTTATATTTTTAGAATGTGTTTGATACATAAATCCTTTTTTTTTTTTCCCTCTCGTTCAACACTTATTTTGATCTCAAGAATACTGAAAATGCCATCAAAATTGAAATTCATAAACAATTGAAGAAATTCAAATTTAAAGATGTTTTGGGCATTTTAAGGTCCAAATAAAAGGTTAACTGAGAAAATATAGGATAAATTGCTAGAATAGTTTTTGAACTTCTAAGGAGGGTATTAATTTGGTCCTCAAAAAAAAATTTTTTTTTGATTGATTGGTCCTTGAATTTCTGAAAAAAGGATAGAAATTAGTCCATTTCACTAACGGAAGTCTAAAAACTCCCACTTCTCAGTTAAAATGATCTGAATTTGCAACGAAAAGACTAAGGGTTTGTTTGGAACACAAGTTCCACTTCAACTAAACTGTACTTTTTTATCTCAATTTTTGTCTTTTTCTGAAAAATCAACAAAATTTATAACTACTTTTTTAAAAGTTAATACTATTCAAACTTAAAAATTTCAACTCAACTCAAACTCAACTCATTCACCAAACACCCCCTAAACGATCCCTAATATCAACTAATCAATTTTCAAAACTAAAGAACAAAAAACATAAAAAAATCATCATTCTCCCCTGCAAATATATAGCAAACCAGTAGAACAACACAACAAATCAATTTTTTTCTATCATGCCATATCTATGGAAGACCATAGGGGGGCTGCGATCTCACATGGTTACAATGCATGGCCAGGGTTCGCGGAGGCTCACGACAATGCGGGCTATGTTCACTATGGTTCGAGGAAGCTATCGATGGCAAATCTAGGTTCATGGCGCTGGGTTCACGGAGACTCATGATGACATATTAGGGTTCGTGAAGGCTCATGGTGGTGGAGAATTTATTCGCGGGGGTGGGGTTAACAAAGTTTATCAGTAACGGATCTAGGTTGACAAAAAAGCAAAATCCTTAACCCGTTACCCCCCTCTAGTGCTATAAATATGGGCCGGACTAAGCGGACCAGCTTGTTGCCTGCATTTGCCAGAAGGCGAGCCCGGGCCAGGCCCGGTGGAAGTATAAGGGCCGGGATGGGTGTTACCTTTAAGCTAGATGGGCTAGGCCGGCCTGCACTATCTCTCTTTTTTTCCTTTGTTTTTTTTTTTTTTTTCCTTTTCAAAAGCCAGTTTACTCGGTTAGATTTTAAGCCTGTCAAATTTTTGAGCTGGACTTATAATTTCAAAATTCGGACAGGCCTAACCCGGCCCGCCAATTAATCGAGTCGGGTCCCGAATTTACAGGACTACCTCCCTCATGCAGCCTCAGCGAACTCGGAGCCCGTCGGTCCACCTCTCACAGTCATGGCGGAATCGAAGCTTGCCGCCTAAAACCACCGCCACCCACCACGACAAGCTCTCCCCCATCCCAATAAACACCCACCCATGTTTTCCCCCTTATCCCCTGCAAACATATTCCCTCTTTGATGAAAACAACCTGCGAAAAGAAAGAAAGAGGAATTCAAAACCGAACACCTAACCGATACCAGTTTTTTGGTCGGTTTCGATTTGAAACTGATAACCTTCAGTTTTTGGGAATTCAAAACCAATCACCGAACTAATTTCTTAAGTTTTCCGATGCTTCAGTTCCGGTCGGTTTCTTTCTATCGGTTTCAGTTGGAAAGGTAACTTGGTAGTAATCTAATAGCTTGTAGTAGGTAATCTGATCGGTTTTTCAAGCCTTTTACTAAATTTTGGGGGGTTACGAATGAATTAAAATTAAACCCAATTAGAACAAAATCTAATCTTGGAATTCGCGTTAAAAAAAAAGGGGCGGTTGTGTTTATTAAACAAGAGAAATCAACAACTTTAACATTAACAAAATAGAAGCTAAAAAAATTCATTTGAATTCAAATTGAGGACAAAACATCACGAGAAATGCAGAATTTGTAAACATGAATAAAACGAAAAAGAAAAACGGAAAACTTGCAAGAAGAAGAAAGGGATAAGGAGGGAAATAGCATGTATTGGATGGTTCATAGTAATACATAGCATAAATTTTTGAGACATGAAAATTATAGCATATTTTAAAAAATATTTATACCTGAAATTACTAAAATGCCCTTCTCTCCCCCTCTCCCTAACTCTCAGCCGATCATCTCCGTCAAAGCTTGGCCACCATTGTCGCCGGCCAAGCCTGCTTCCCTCTCTCTCATCTCTCTGCTCTTTCTCTGTTTATTCCTTCTCTCTCTCTCCTCGACATCGTCGGCGCCGTCATGAGCTTGGCGCCGTCGTGAGCACCAGCGACGACAAAAGACTGTCGTGAGGCCCGTGAGCCGTGTCGGACAATACTCCGTTCGTCGTCGGCAGATCCTCACCGTTGAGCCAGCTTCGCCTCGTGGCCGTTGCGATCTCCGACGATTTATCATTATCTTCGCCGGTGCAAGGAAAAGTCGAAGCTGTCATTCCCGGGACAATTTATCAAGTGCTTTAT
Source organism: Ficus hirta (assembly GCA_038430175.1). Classification (NCBI taxonomy): domain Eukaryota; kingdom Viridiplantae; phylum Streptophyta; class Magnoliopsida; order Rosales; family Moraceae; genus Ficus; species Ficus hirta. The sequence continues at coordinate 39,981,003 of CM076585.1, read as the reverse complement.
TGTTTTTTTTATTTATTTTCTACATAATACGATATTTTCAAGAAAAATATGATATTTCCTAGCAAATATGGTATTCTCAATTCTGTAATAAATTGATATTTACCAAATAAATCTTGGATTTTTTATTTTCGGATAATATCAATATTTTCATGAAATATGGTATTTTCTAAAAAAATATAATATTATTTTAGTAAATATAGTATTAAATATGATATTTATCAAAAAAAGCTTTGATTTTCTATTTTTAGATAATTTCAAGATTTTCATGGAAATATGGTATTTTCTAGTAAATACAGTATTTCCTAGTAACTATGATGTTTACTGAATAAAGCTTGGATTTTTTGTTGTGGGATAATTTCAAGATTTTCATGGAATATTTTCTGATAGTTGTTTATTTACCAAAAAGATTTATCAAGTACCATATTCTCTTATTTATTTCTTAGGAAATACGGTATTTCCAAGAAATATAGATCTCGACGCTGCTCGCTCAGCCGCCTTCACGATGTTCATTGGCGAGGCTTGTCGTTGATCGGGACGGCGAGAGCAGCCGTTGCAACATCCACCGGCGGGCATTCAGGGGTATGCACGAGAGATACAGTATGTGAGGAGGGTATGGCTGGAATGTGGAGAGAGAAATTAGAACAAAATTAAAAGGATAAAATTGGAAATAATTATCTTATTTTAATGAAAAAATTAAAATATGTTATAATTTATCATGTTTAATAAATCTGTTATTATTTCTTTAGTATGTGTAAAATATGATATTTGTTACTATTTTCACTGAATCTGTTGTACTACTTTGCCTTGTATGCTCTTGTTCTGCCCTTTATGATGACATGGACTCGATGTAAGCCCATTTAATGCAACTACCCCCCTTTTTTTTTTTTTTGATAAATATGGGAATTTATAAGCACCCACTTTATCAATTAAAAAAAAAAAAAAAAAACTCTTAGGCATCGAATCTAAGATATAAGACTCTAAATCCCTCTTCATCCGCTAAGCTAAACCCGCAGGGTCTCCAGACGTTTCGAACGTGACCGTCTTTTCGCAAGGCTTGAAGTAAGACCACCCATAAGGCTCTATTAGTAAAAAAATTTTAAAAAAAAACTTATATGTCTTGTAGGTTCTTTGAGTGGGACTCGAATTCAAAATCTCTAAATATATATTTCATTTCAGGATAGCTTTCATGTTTAAAATAGATGTAGCTTTTATGATAAAATGTCTATAAAATGAACAATATTAAAAATCGATGGTGTCTTCAAGTATTTTTTTATACATCAGTCTCTACCCCCCTATTCCAGTTAAATCCCACAACTAAAAGAATCTGATGTGGAGATACAAAAGAAGTACCAATTATTCATAGGTTATAAGGCCTATATATTCCTTATTCTAGAAGCAATATTTTCTTGCACACATGGTCCACGCCATTCAATAATTTATTTCTTAGAAGTCAAATATGGGAAATTATAATAAATTTTCAGTGATTGATATTTAGTGTTTATAAAATATGGCCTAATCTTCACTGATTTCTAAAATATTCTCATCAAGAAAAAAAAAAAAAAAACAGTGTTTATACGTACTTTATCTTAGCTCTTACATTTTTCTATTTAGTGCTTTGATTTTTCCTCTTGACACCCTAATTGCACGTTTTCTTTTTTTTAAAGTCAGTTGACGTTTTATTTAAAAGTTAATTGTACGTTATTTCTTTTTGTTGGGGAAATTTTTACCCAACTTGTACGTTGGAATTTGACTAATTGAATTTATATTAATGAAATTTGACTCTCATAGAGATATTTATCCAATCGCCATACGATAAGCTTTGTTGTATTAAAAACGTTACAAGGTCAGAATTTGAGTACTCTTGCATAAAATTCCACGGTCAGAAACCATGTACTTCCACTTGCAATTACAACTTGAAGTTGCAACTTTCGAGACGTAGATTATTCTACATTTATTTTATTTTAATTACCAATGTAATTTTCATTCCGACATCAACCATGTCATGTTTGATAGCCAAGATGCGTTAGTAGAAAGATATCAAACTCAAATCTTAAAAAAAAAATAATAATAATAATAATAATCCTCCTAAATTTAACTTTCTAAACTTTTGAGATTGGAATCAATAATTCTTATGGTAGGGTGCTCCCATCATAGAAATTTTGGGTATTTTAAGTCCGATACCCCAAAATTGTTACTTTTTCGTATCTTTCCTATTAAAATTTTTAATTTTGACAACTTACCTCATGAATTTTTTAAATTGTTACAATAAGTCTCATTTTGTTAATTTTCCTTTAAATTAGATATTTAAATTTAGAATATTTGCATTAAGGTTTGTTTCAGATTTGGAAGTGTTTGATCGAAACTGGGGTTTTCTCTTTTCATATGAACTATACATGAGCTTTTTGTTAATAGTATAACGCAAGCTTAAGCCAAATATAGCATATTGCAACAACTTAAAAAGTTCAATGCAAATGGTTAAAATCAAAAGTTTAAGAGATAAATTACTAAAAGATTACAAGTTTTGAGAGTAATAGTACTAAATACTATAGACTTCTCCCTAACTAAGGAGGAAAACTATAGTGAAATGCTCATAAGGCATTCTTCATAATCATAAATTTTAATCAAACACTTCTGATTTAGTTAGTTCTCAGATGTGAACCTAAGGTTTTCATATCAGTTTTTTTTTTCTTTTTTTTAAAAAAATCAATAAAAATTATAATTAGTTTTTGAAAAATCAACCAAATTGAACTTAAAAATTATCTCTCAAACCGGTATTCCAAATACATGTTTCAAGTTAAATGGGATTGTAGAAAACATATCGTGACAAAAATTCTTAAATTATTATATAATTGTCATCTGTTTAAATTGCAAAGTTGACATAAATGGTTTTTTTTTTAATAGTTTATTGGGGTGTTTGGTGAATGAGTTGAGTTTGAGTTGAGTTGAAAATTTTAAGTTTGAATAGTAATTTTTATTGACTTTTTCAGAAAAGACAAAAAACTTTTTCAAAAAAAGACAAAAAAAAAAAATACAATTTAACTTGAATTAAATTCATCTTCCAAACAAGTTCTATGTTTAATTAATTATCCTCAGTCCTCGTAAAAAATGGTTATTATGGGTGCTTAAAAAAAGTCTTTTAAAATGAGTATCTTTGGAAAATGGAGTGCACTGACTTTGAAAAGGAATATAAACCAACGTTCGACATGTTGCGGTTTTGATGCAATAAATGTTGTTTGTCTCCTCCTAAGTCTCAACAAGCTGCAGAAAGGTTTGACTTTCGTAAAAGCGAAAAAATGTTGTCGTTTTTTAACAAGGAAAACATTAATTTTCAATTGACTTTTGGCTCTTCAATTTGTTGACTTCCTTTTTGCCTTTAATTAAGCTGACACATACGACAGAATGTCTGATAAACGCAACGCTTTCAGTGAACATCAGTAGGACAACAGATTTTGTCATGAAAAAATTGGCCACAACAATTGACTTTCGAATTTTCTCTTATACATATATTCAATCTAAGTAAATATTATTCATTTTTAAATTAATGTAATTATTAATTGATTTACTTATAAAATTATGTAATTTTACGTAATTTTATGTATAGTATGTTATGTTTTGAAACATTTATTATATAAATGATATGTATCAACAAAAAAATATTATACATTAAAGAGTTATTGTTACACAATATTAATTTTAATGTCTACATACGTCGTACCGTAAGACCGCTGGAGTTGAAACCTTAACAAATGTACACCCAAATGTGTTAACACTCTCAAGCCATCTGAATTTTTAGGCTAAAATACATCAATCGACAAGATATGACAACAAAATGACAATGGAGAATTTTAAGATAGGAGTATGAAGAATGTTATTGATGGGAGGGATTTTTTTTTTTTTTTGAAAGGGAAATTATCATTTAAATAAAAATTGGAGACAAATACCAATACTAAAGATGAAATAATCATGTGATATAAGAGACATAACCCTCGACTAAGATCAATTCCATTAGTAAAATCTGATGAAGCTCAGTGAGGAGGACATAAGCTAAGACCCGGTGACAGGAAAATTTTTTGAATTTCTCAACAATCCTATAATCGAGCTTGTACAAAGCTCTTCTTAACAAAACATCTACAATCGATAGAATATTCTAATCGATCGAGAGACAGTCACTCGCATCACATAGACTGCAGCGAACTCCACATAACCCTAATACTAACGGAACACATAGACATTTATCACTAGAAAATAACTCAAGTGGAACACACACAAAAAAACAAACCGAATGTGGTTGAACTACCTCTTTTATTATAAAATTAAAACTTAAACATAAAAATAAAGCATGAATATAAAATAACATCACCCACAAAATTCTCATCCAACGTGGAACAACCACTCTGTCGCACACCACAACTCAGAGGAAATCAATCGGCTCTATTGGAGATAAGAGATCATCGCAACAACCATCAGATCACCAAGGCCTCGTCGAATCCCAAACTGCCGTAAGCTCGTTAGGTTAGATCTGGTCGAGAAACTCCCAATTAGGACCCTCTGACTCCATCCCCGTCGAGATCACTAAACTGCCGACCACCTTCGCTAGCCACAGCGGTAGCGGCGATGGCGACAGAAATCTCACACAAAGAGAAACCCTAATTTATGAGAAATTTAAGAGAAAAAGGAGAGAGAGAAAGGACCTATAGAATTCTTCATGAGAGGGATTTTTTTTTTTTTTTTAGCCATTAACAATTGTATAAAGTTCTGCTCCTTATATATTTTTAATTAAATATAATTTTAATCAAATTTAACATTTTTAAAATGTGTAAGGATAAAAAAAACCTTACCATAAAAAGCTCCATTGATTAATGTATAATATTAACTCCTATCATGCTGTCAAAAAATAAAAAATAAAAAATAACCACCCTCGATTTTAAGAAGGCTTTATGACAGAGAACATTGTACATTAATGAACATCTTAGAATGGCAATATAGGACATCGTATTAAAACATAGAATAAGAATTCTATGATGGTATGGAAAAAAAAAAAAACTTTATTAATAGGGTTATGTTTTCAACTATCGGATTTGTTTTAAAATTTGTTAGTAATAACTTTAGAAACTATGTTCTATTAATAGGGATGCCATAAATATAGAAAGTCGTTGATATGACAAGATAAAAGAGTCCAACAATACATAAAATCCACTTATGATGAAGCTTTTTTCAAAAACTAATTTAATGGTGGAATATTTAAAAAAAGAAAAAGAAACTATTAATAGGCTGTTTTTTAACCATTCTATTTTTATAAGAGTATGTTATTTTTGCATATTTTTCTATTTTGATTTTGATCATAGATAATATTTAAATACGCATACTGATAGAGTCTATTTTAATACAATCATATCAACATTAATAAACTAGATCTCATCAAAACTCTATAGTTAAACGTGTTCAAGATTTTATGTTCGAATTCGAAACGTTAAATATAATTTTCTTTCAAATTTAGGGGGTGTTTGATGTATAAGTTGAGTTTGAATTAAGTTGAGATTTTAAAATTTGAATAATAATTTTTATTGACTTTTTCAGAAAAGACAAAAATTTTTTTTAAAAAAGATAAAAAAAATTAATAAAAAAAATTCAATTTAATTTAAAATGAGATAAAAAATCAAACGACCTTTAACAATAAAAGCATTTACCCATTGTATTTTTGGGTATAGTACCTTTTATTTATCCTCGCAGAAAAAATAGTCCAAGAAAAACTGAGCTGGCTTTGTGCCTTAAACGCTGGCATCAACCAAAACTCTGAAAGTTGTCTTGACTCACTCCCATGTCGACAAATAAGGACATGTCGACAAATAAGGAGAAGGAAAAAAAAAAAAACACGTTTTCAAAAAAAAAAAAAAAATTAGACCGTTCATATATATTACACCTGATTGGCGTGTTGCTTACGTAAAAGTTGTTTGACTTTGAATGTTACACAACAATCTGCGTTTAAACTTCAAAAAAGGACAAATTTGAAAAAAAAAAAAAAAAAAAAAAAGAGTTCAACCCAATTTCCCCGACTGATATTATCTTGTTGGAGAAAAATAAAATAAAATAAAATAAAATCTAAAATAAAAAACATTGACAAGATTTTCAAAGTCCGCATTATAGAATTTTTTTTTTCTTTGCACGTACGTTTACTATGATATATATGTTATATAAGTCTTAAATAAAGACGAATTTGCTGAGGCTTTTTTAACTTGGAAAATAAGGAACCAAATGGTGGTGCTAGATGAGAAGTCCTTATCCTATGGAATTCAGATGTCAATTTGTCAATCCTCTTTAAAAAAAAAAAAAAAAAAAGCCCCTTTTACCATGTTGTCATCGAATGAAAGTCAAGCAATATCTTCTTTGATTATTGAACTGTCTCACTGTTTTGTGACTGTTTTTAAATATTATTTAGTAAGTTTTTTTTTACTGTATTTTCTCTTGTGAAATTCAAATGTTAATTTGTCAATCCTCTAAAACAAAAAAAAAAAACAAAAAAAAAAAGGCCCTTTATCATGTTGCCATCAAATGAAAGTCAAGCAATATCTTCTGTGATTATTGAACTGTCTCACTGTTTTGTGATTGTTTTTAAATATTATTTAACAAGTTCTTTTTTACTGTATTTTCTCCTAAAAAGGTTTGAATTTACTGCTCAAATTTATTTTTTAAACGTAATGATCCAAACGGAGGCTAGTGATTAGGAAGAGAATGGGAGAGAACGGAAATTGAAGGAGGGATTTTGATGAAGAAAAGGAAGGTTTCGATTGTTTGGTAAATAAGAAATTAAGAAGAAAGAAAGTTAAAAATCTATGCGGTTCAATACTTTTAATCTTCCGGACTCTGAAAAAAAGAAGATGAGAGAAAAAATTAATCACAAGATAAGTGGTATGTAAAATAACTATTTTTCTTAATTGTTTCTTATTCGTTTTTGTTTAAAGGTATAATCATAAAATACACTTGATTAAATTTTTTTTTCTTTTTTCTTTCTCTTATATCAAACTACATGAAAGAAAATTCTCCGAATTCTGTTTTATTTTTATCTACTTGGTATTTTACTTCTCCTTACTTTCTATTTTTCATTTATCTAGTCTCTTCTACTTACAAAAGCAACATTTTCTTTTATTTAGGGATTTAACTACTTTTTTTTTTTTGGCAACCAAGGTGGTGAGAGCTTGTTTGATAGGAGAAAAAGTAAGAAGAAGACTTTTAAGACCAACGGGTGTTTGGTAGCTTATGAAAAAATCCCAAGCTTTGAAAATTTTCCACTCTATTAAATTATGGTGTAAATTCACTTCATTTTCCTTCATGAATCATTATTGAAAGCAACCAAATAAATTAAAAATAAAACACTTCTTTACAATAGATAAATAAGGTGACTTTTGTTTTCTTCTTTTATGGAGATTTTCCACATAAAAAAAAAAAAAACTTTATATTTTTTAACTCGTAGATTTTAATAAAAACTTATCTGTTTTACCTATTTTTTAATTTTGATTTAACTTTAACTTGACCTAATAGTAATAATAATAATAAAAACACATACCTACATATAGTAATAAGACTTTTATTTTATACAACAAAGCAGTCCAGTCCTCTCTCCAATTTCTCACCTAAATCACGATAAGCTTAGAAAGATGAACAAAGTGGAAGTAGGTCAATTTTTATCCAATTATATAAAAAGGCAATTTATCAATCCTCTCTAGAAGGCCCTTTCTAGTGGGCATGAAAAGTCGAGCACCAAGTGCTATCCTTTTTCTTTTGTTTTCTTTTTTCGGTTGCTATAATCTAGCCAAATTTTTGTATTTTTTAGGCGTAAATATATATATATATATATATAATATTTGACGATCGAATCTGTCTAATAATTATAATTTATATTTTAAATCTTGTAATTGTTAATTAATCTATATCTATATAATATTTTATTTAGAATCTTATAATATATTACTATTTAAAATTATCAATACAAATAACAAGTATCACTAAAAGTTATAATATTGTAATCTATTAATTATTATAATAATATATTAAAAGAATTATAAGTGTTGTTTTATAAAGATATCGAATGTGAGATAATCCTTCTCTATATATAATATTTATAGAAAATTTTGTGTATGTTTTCAACTGTGTACTATAAAGCATATAATACATAGGCATATGAGCATGATTGAGATGATGATTATTATTATTATTATCATTTTTTTTTTTTGGCTAATCAAGTATGATTGAGATTAGTTTTCATTCTTTGTAGCCAAAGACTTTTGAGGATAAGATCGTGACACGGATTTGATTGAATAATCCTTAGCCAAGTAAAGGAAGAGTTTTTTTATGTCATTTTCTCCTGGCCAAATTAAAGATTATATGATTCCAAAAGAGATTCTTGAGGGGCGTCACTCATGAATCAAGTGTGCTGACAAAACTGCCAATTTTTTTTTTTTTAAATTATTTTGGGGACCTAAATTACTAGTCTCTTTATTGACCTTTCGTTTTTGTTGATTACAACTAGTATTCCTCATAACATTTTTTTTTTTTTTGGGTAGGTAGCAATCCTCATCACTTGAACATCCTTTAATTTAAATTTGAAAAAAAAAAAAAAAAAGAGAGATTTCTAAAATTTTTTATAACCATATGATTTAAGACCATTAAAAAATTAATCAACAACTAAAACTGCAGTTTTTATTAATACTAGTAACGTAATTTTTAAAACGTTAAATTTAATTAAAGTCATATCAAAATAAAAAGTAGATACATAAATAAAACTATCGTAATATAACATCTGGTTAAAAACAAAAACCTATCGATAAAACGTTTTGCATATTTGACCATATAATTCTCAAAACAATTGAACTTTTCTTTAGAGGACTTAAAAGTTTGAATTCAATCTCAAACATTAGCCAAAATGGCTGCCCTCAAATCTTGGCAGAATCCTTTGAATTTGTCACTACAAAGCTAAGAACAGAAACAAATTAATTGTGTCGTGTACTATTTAGAGTGATAGACCTTTTTTTATTTTTATTTTTTGGGTTATTCAAATACTTGGAACAGCCAAAATCAATTCCACATTCCAAAAAGGATAGCAATAAATATGTTCTACCAACCAAAAAAAAAAAGGTAGCAATAAATATGGTTCTCCTAAATCCAGCTTGAGAATATTTTTGAAGTGTAAAAACTTTGAGATAATTAAACTGCCAAAACCGTGTGGGCCAACACCCACGTTGGGGATGATTGATCATCATTACACCATGGTCTTTTTTTTCAAATCAAAGTATAAAAGCATTCCTCATCTCAAACTTTTTCATGACCAAAATGCCCTTGGTAGCATTTTAGCTACTAACGTGTATACTTTATAGCCATTTTTTCACAATTGAAATGTCATATATTGTTTTCTCTTGATTAAACATAGACGTCAATACAGACGTAATTCTATATACAAATCTGATATTGAGACATCATTTACTAATTTGTTTTTTAACTAATGATGGTGCTACTATTAACATTGAGGAATCAGTTAATACATCAAGATATCTTGATCCGGGCGTATCCTTTTAACGCCCTCATTATTTACTCATCCCACGTAAAATTAATAACAAAAAAACATACATAGTGAAGTTAGATGAAATAAACAAAACTACTCCAAATATGCGAGAAAACACAAAAACAGCTAATACACTAACATCTTATAAAATCTACCCAAACAGGCTCGGTGTCTCATTAAAGAAACAAATCTGACAAAAAAAAACAAAAGAATGGATAATTCATAACAAATTGAACACTTTACAAATGCCAATATATATATATATATATATATAAAGCAAGATCATTCATGTCCCTATAACGTAAAAAGCATCGATGCCAGCTTATGGCAACTTCTATTCCAAATTTGCAAACTTTGTCTATTGTGACTCATTTTAACTGCAGTTGATAAGCATTGTCAAAAGAAAAAGCAACGTATCATATTTGATCACTCTATTGACTGGAAGGTCTACTTCTAGTGTCGACCGCACATTTGTTCTCCGTGTGAAACCGTGTGTGTGTTCAAAGATTGTGTGTTTTTTGCTTCGATAAAGTGGCAAATCACTTGATTTGTTGTGTGAAAATGTGAGTGTTCTTTGCAGGGTATGTAAATAACCTACTAGTAATATATTATATTCTCAATAAATTTTATCAATTTTACATATTTTTTAAATTTTGATAATATGTAAATTAAATTTAATATATATATATGTTTTAGTCTGACTTACTCGAGATGTGAAATAAGTGACATAGTCCATAGTCCACATCTTATTCATAAACAGTAATAAAGTCATAATTATTTGAGTGTTATTTGTTAAGTAAAACTATGATTGTATCCCATTGATATTTAAATTTATACGTGTATATATACCTATTAATTATATAGAATTCAAAACTTCTATTTCTTTTATTGGTTCCTACTGGAAAAAAATTTCTGTTTTTGTCACTGCTTAGGGGCGAGTCGGGGATGTTTAGGAATTTTCTATTTTTCAAGGGGATAAGGTGGTGGATGAATTTATTGGTGGAGGGTACTTTGGTCTTTTGAAAAATAAAGAATCTGAACACTTTTTTCATGTCGGTTTTGTAATTCTAGGAAAGAATGAGGTCTTTTCTCAAATAAGGTCTTTTATAAAATGGGAGATATTCCTTTATTAAGTAGCAGTAGGGGACCAGATATGTGTTTTCAACGAACTTTTGGATCACCATTTGGACTCTGAAAAGCAAAGAAGAACACGAAATCTCGACACCCAAAAAATCATTCTTCCAATCTCCATCAGAGGTATTTCTCTCCAAAACTCAGTAATTTTATGTCAAAACTCAAATGGGTCTTCACCAAATTCCTTGTTTGTAATTTCTAATCTCTCTTCTTTTGCTTTGCTGTAATAGTTGTGTATAAAGTTCTGAGCTTTGCTGTGTACTTTTTGCTGATAATTTTGTGCAAGTTTTTGTTGCTTCTGAACTCTTTTTGCCTTTCTGAGCCGTTGATTCATGTTTTCTGGTACGACATGTCAGAAATTCAGATTAGAAGATGAAGAACTTTATTGGGTTTAAGCTTAATCTTAAAATATATATATTTATACATTTCCCCTGTTTTGGAATCTTCTGTGCTTAAAACGTTTTAATTTAGTGTCTATTTAGTGCTTGGATTTATGTCTCTAAATATCATTAAGCTTGTGATTAGTATTCTTTAATGCTTGTTTTTCTTTTTTTTTTTTTTTCTTTTTTTGGTTGGTGGGTTTTGTTGACTTTTTGACTAAATATCTACCAAAATTGGATTTTTTTGTTCTTCACGTTTTCAATGAGTTTACATTCATGGGCAGGCTTAGATTTTTGTCTTTGACTGTTCTGTGTTCTTTAGGAAACTCATCCTTGGATGAACTCGAAAGAATTCGAAATTGTTTTTTTTCTTTTTTTCTTTTTTTTTAAAGGCCATTAATTTGCTGGTTTTGTTCTTTTTGATTGCGTGGTTGATGAAAAAAGATTCATATTCAAACTATCCTATATTGGACATAAAGCATTTTACATGGAAAATTATTTTAGAGGAGTTGGGTGTTGGAATGTCACAATCTGACCTAAGTAATGACATCATTGATGAAGCTCGTGAGTTTGACTTTTCCGGTTTCGTCTCGGTCTCATAGATTTCTTCTATGTCTCTCTCAATGCCTAAGGAATGAGATCAATAAATCTGGCATTTGTCAAGAAATGTTAAGTAGCTTGCTTTGATTTGGTTTGGAAATAGAATCGTTTCCATTTCGACGGAGTCGTCTTTGATGCCTGTTTTACGATCGTCTTATGTGTAAGGTTTTGATTTTTGATGTTTGAGAGGAAAACTGTGGTTTTTTTTTTCTTTTTTCTTGAATAATTCTGCGATAGTTTGGTTCGTATAATCTTCAAAATACTCGCTGCTTGTTTTTCTAAGGAAATCTTCTAAACTTCGTGTTTCGTTTTCTTTTGCAGGACATGTCATTTCTTTTTACAAACATCCATGTGAAGATAGATTTATTTGCTTACTAGCAAAATGATTGTGGTGTAACTGCATATTTTGAAGCGAGCAGCCGGTTCTTCATTCACAACAAGAGAGTTGTTGGTTAGTTTTGGCAACTCTTGAGAAACACAGGTTTCAAATTTTTTGCTTTGGCACTCCTGACTCTCTCCCAGGTTGTGTTTAATCCCAGAATTGGCTATTCTAAACATGAAAGAATCGCAGAGTTACAGAATTTCGAATGGCTCTCTCAGGTTCAACGAGCAGCCAGTGGAAGAGCCGGAGTCCCACAGTTGGCCTCCCATCCAGAATCCGAACCACCTCACAGGCTCCGCTAAAGGTAGCCAAGAAGCCCATCTTTCAAGCAAAGCTTTTGGGCAGTACTGCACCCTCGAATCATCCTCCGGAACAGGTTCTTACCCTATTCAGAATTCTTCATCTTCAGTCAGTTTTTCACCCAATGGAAGTCCATCGTCCCAGCCGGAAACACAGTCGTACCCCGTAGACCAGAATCGTTCTCCTGAAAATGCTTGTGTATCTCCGCTCAATCAGTCTTGCTTAACGGACGACGCCGATGACTTGAGGCACAAGATAAGGGAATTGGAAACTGCTATGCTGGGATTTGATTCAGATATCCCTGATATGTACAATATGTCGTATCAGGTTGAGCACAAGGAGAGCTTTTTAGAAGGAGAAAATTGGAAACAAATCATGGAGATGATTTCTGGAGGCGACTTGAGAGGGCTGCTTTGCATTTGTGCGCAAGCGCTAGCTGATAATGACATGTTGACAACTGAATGGTTGATCTCCGAGTTGCGTCAGATGGTGTCGGTTTCTGGGGATCCGCTCCAACGTTTAGGAGCTTACATGGTGGAAGGTCTTGTTGCAAAGCTGGCCTCTTCGGGAAGTTTAATCTACAAAACCTTGAGATGCAAAGAGCCTGCCAGTGCCGAACTTTTCTCGTCTATGCACTTACTCTATGAAATCTGCCCCTACTTCAAGTTCGGCTATATGTCAGCAAACGGAGCAATAGCCGAAGCTGTAAAGGATGAAAGTGTAGTTCATATAATCGATTTTCAAATTGTCCAAGGCGCTCAGTGGATGATCCTAATCCATGCTCTCGCTAGTCGGCCTGGCGGACCCCCAAAGATCAGGATCACCGGTGTAGACGATTCTACGTCAGCTTATGCAAGGGGAGGGGGGCTTGAAGTTGTGGGATTAAGGTTATCAAGAATTGCAGAGTCGTGCAAAGTGCCCTTTGAGTTCCATGCTGTTGAAACTCGTGCGACTGAGATTCAACTTGAGGACCTTGGAGTCCGTCCCGGTGAGGCAGTTGCAGTGAACTTTGCCACGATGCTGCACCACATGCCAGATGAAAGCGTGAGCAGTCAGAATCCCCGGGACAGACTGATAAGGCTGGCAAAGAGCTTGTCTCCAAAGGTTGTGACTCTTGTTGAGCAAGAGGCCAACACCAATACTGCCCCTTTCTATCCTCGTTTTGTCGAGACTCTGAACCATTACCTGGCTTGTTTTGAGTCAATAGACGTGACTCTGCCGAGAGAAAACAGAGAGCGGATCAACGTTGAGCAGCACTGTCTGGCCCGAGACATTGTCAACTTGATAGCATGTGAAGGGATTGAAAGAGTAGAACGTCATGAGCTGCTTGGTAAGTGGAGATCGAGGTTCACTATGGCGGGATTTAGATCTTATCAGTTAAGCTCTTTGGTAAATGCTACTATTAAGGCCCTGCTGCGGAATTACAGTGAAAAGTTCACACTTGAAGAGAGAGATGGGGCTCTCTATCTTGGCTGGAAGGATGTGCCTGTGATCGCCTCTTGCGCATGGTGTTGAAAAACTGATGGTAACTCTTGCTTGTTCTTAAGTCATAGTTGTCTACGAGATGTAGAACCTCGTTGTCTTCCGATAGAGTTGTACCCTTTTACGTTTTCTGTTCTTCCTTCCGTCGGAATCTTTTGTACCATAGTTATAGCCGTTGTTAGCAGGGAAAAAAAAAAAAAATAAAGAACATAGGGAAGGGAAGGATAATCTTGTTAGCCTTTTTGCTTTACTTGTTTCATAGTGTTAACTTATAAATTGTAACTTTACGTTTCTGTTATGGAATGAGCACAAAGAACTTTATCAATATTACTATTTGTAGTTAAGGGCTGAATCTGATACATAGATGTCTTGTATTTTTTGTGGGCTAAACTTGATGTACAAATGAAAAAAATGGTAAATTGTCTGTTTGGTCCCAAACGTTTTAACAAAGTTGCGCTTTGGTCTCTGAATCTTTTTTTTTCTTGGCTAAAAGCTCACAAACTCCTTAATAGCGTACAAAGGTGTAAAACTTGGATATAACAAATCACATGTATGGCACATGACATTTTCTGTTAAAATTTTAAGGTCTATTAAAACAAACAAGACTATTTTGTACCATTTTAAAGAGTTTAATGAGCTTTTAACCAAGAAAAAAAGGTTGTGGACTAAATCGTAACTTCGTAAAAAGGTTAGGATCACGGACAGTTGGCCCATGAAGAAATCATGTACAGAAACTACAGTTTAGTTGAAAACTATGACAAAACAAGGTAGTACAGCACCGGGATTACACATTATTACATTCCCCGAGTTGTAGTTTGGCTTTTGGTTTCCAAATGAATCATACTCATCACACCCCCCATTGTTGACACTGACCAAGCTTCCCGCGATGGTTCTGCAAACCATCACCGCCCTTTCCGTGCTCTTCATCTTCATAATAGGAATCACGTTTTCGCTGAAATCCTCGCTACTTGAGCTCAACTGAACCCCGATAGTCAATGCGTGTTCCATTCCGAAATGGGATTGAAGTAGCCTGCAGACTCTACAAGGGGGGTTCTTACAAAGCGCGGAGACTCGGTTTGACCTTTGGCGTCGGCAGGCCATTGTTGTTCCATAGAACTTCAGTAACTCGTTTCCGTCTACCATGCTTCTCGGATTCTTCATGTATCTGTCATACGCTGCAGTCTTCACCCTCTCTCTGTACTTCTCGAACCGCTCAAGCGTCTGAATCGAGTTCTTTACCTTCAGAACGCTCTTTATCCTGTTACTCGCTAGCCTCGAGGGATCCATTGATGCCTTTTGGAAGATTATCTCAACTATTTTCCTTGAAGGGTTCCCAACATCCAACTCTGAGAAGTGTAAAAATTTTGCGAAAGTCAGAACAAACTGTCATTGAACATTCTTCTTCAAACATTTGACATTTTTCTGAAGGCTCAAAATCACGATGCTATAAACCGAAATGAAGGCGGAAAAAGAAGTACTAACCGTAAAGCCGTGTTTGGGTGCAGTTTTGCCTGAAAATCAGCTCCCGAGCCGGAGTCGCTAAGGGATGAACAAGCTGACCATCCAAGACCAAGTTCTCTTCTGCTGAAGTGATGCTCTTTCTGTTTCTGCATCTCTCTGGTACACCAGTGAGCACATCAGAAAGCTTACTTCCACATTTCACATTCTCCTTCAAATACAACCATAAGCCACTCATGTCTGTCTGTCTGTCTGTCTGTCTGTCTGTCTCTCTACAAACTGCTGTTAAGCTTGGTATATCTCTATCTCACCTTTTCAATCTCTGAATTCCAAAGAGCCATCTCCAATAATTTGATGGACCTCGTGGTCTTATATAGACACAGTTTACTCATTGTCACTGCACTCGTATTGCTGTTACTTGCCACATAAATTATTTTATAATTATAGTAGGGTACTTTTCTTTCTCTTTCAATTTCAAGTCACGTTTTCACTCACTCTTTAAATGCTCTCTCTCTCTCTCTCTCTTACTTTCTATTTTAGTATATCAATACAGAGAATTTTTACCCAATAGAATTTTCTAAATATAGAAAACACAATTTTCAAAAACTTTGAAGGGCAAGGAAAAGATTAAGCTCCGGTGGAGGCTTGGGCCAAAACGTGGCTGCATTACATTTGCAATCTCAACCAACAAAAAAAAAACAAATTGGTGAATTAAATTTGTTTCGTCTTTTTTGTAAAGGTCCATGTTATAGTCTAGATAGGAAACAATGGCACTAGCAACCAAAAGGACAAATGTAGGACCCTTTTTATTACTTTGCTATTCTTTTATTTATAAGGACCACTTTGGTGCGAGCTTCAGATCATTTGAAATATTATCTGAATTGAAAAATTTAAACTTTATATTAAACTTTTTATCTTATTTTATTTTTTTAAAAAAATCAAATTTTAAAAATTCATAATTTTTTTTATTTTAAATCGAAATGAGATGATTTTTATGTCAAAATACTCGTATCGACAAGACGAACAAGACAAAATTTATTTTGCATATTTTTTTCCAAATACATTTTAAATTTTTGTACTATTTTCTATGTAGTAGAAAATTTTAAAAAGTTTTTCCCCTAAACACATATTTTCAACTCAACATTTAAAATATCATATCTAGATGTTCCCCAAAACGGGCCCTCATTTATTTATTCATTTATTTATTTGAAAGGATTATAGGATTCTTCTAAAAAAAGAAGAGTAATTGATCAAAATAGTCCATGAACTTTTAAAAATGTGACGATTTGGTCATTGTTTTTTTAATTTAAGTTGAGATGACCCTAAACTTTCTAAATGTTGACAATCCTAGTCCTTCCATCTAATTTCGTTAAGTTTCTAACGAAATGACTCATGTACAATGCATACAATCTAATTTAAGAGTGTATTTTAGTTATCTAATAATAATTAATTTAATAAAAATAAAAAAATAAAAAAAAAACTAAGGGTGAGTTTGGGGTTTAGGTTCATTTCGAGATAAAATGTATTTTTTTATCTTAATTTTTATCTTTTTCTGAAAAAATCTTTATTTTTTTTTAAAAAAGTTTTTATCTTTCTGAACATTCAATAAAAATTTCAACTCAAACTTAAAATTTTCAAACTCAACTTATTCACCAAACGAACCTAAAAATATTTATCTCTCTTTAAGAGTAATTAATCTACCAATAATTAATTTAATAAAAATAAAAATAATCATAATAAAAAAATCATAAAAAACTAAAAATCATCTCTCTCTGACATTCTCTCTCTTCATTTCCTCCTCTCAAATCTAACATCGGCGACGGAGAAGCGGGGGGTGGGCATGAGTTCGGCGAATGGCAGGGGGGGCGAGATCG
The DNA here is from genome assembly GCA_038430175.1 of Ficus hirta. NCBI lineage: Eukaryota > Viridiplantae > Streptophyta > Magnoliopsida > Rosales > Moraceae > Ficus > Ficus hirta. Next base: position 39,963,840 of record CM076585.1, on the reverse strand, counting down.
GCGACAGCAAGGCTGGGTTCGGCGACGGAGGGAGAAGAAAAAGGTTCAGCGACGGAGGGGGGGGCGGCAAATGGGTTCGGCGGCGGCTGGGTTTTGAGTTCGTCTTCTCCTCTGAGTTTTGAGTTCTATAGGAGTGAGCTGGGTTTAGAGTTCCTGTTTTGGGAGGGGGGGTTGGGTTCAATGACGCAGAAGAAAGAGGTTCGGCAATGGAGAGGGGTGGGGGCGGCGGCTGGGTTTTGAGTTTGTCTTCTCCTCTTGGTTTTGAGTCCTATGGAGTGGGCTGGGTTACGAGTTCCTGTAAGGGGGGGGGGGGGAGGGGGGAGGAGGGGGGCGACCAGGTTCGGCGACTGAGAGGAAGGGCGGCGGTTGGGTTCGGCGACGGAGGAGAGGCAGGGGGAGGGTGGGTTCGGCGACGGAGAAGGGGGGCTGCGGCGGCTGCGTGTATGGGGGATTGAAGACGGAGGAGGAGGGGGGGACAGTTCTCAGTTCTCAGCTCTCTCTCTCTCTCTCTCTCTCTCTCTCATGTATATTGTATATTGATTTAGGTTATTGTTTTTAATAAGGATATTTTGATCTTTTATGATATAACGACATGTGATCTTTTTCGTTAAAAATTTAATAAAATTATATAAAAAAAAATTAAAATCATTAATATTTAAAAATTTTAAAATTATTTTGATCAAAATTAAAATAATTAAAATCAAACCATCATTTTCAAAAAGTTCATATTCTATTTACATCAATTACTTAAAAAAGAATCTAAAACAATCTTCAGGAAATTTACCATTTTTGTACTGGTATGGATGGAAATCAACTGGTGGGCACTTGGTCAGATTCTCGATTCCCAAACTTTTTTGTTTCTAGTGATATATTTGTCCAAGTTGAATTGCACCAAGACAGAGTTGGATATTTCAACCTTCTCTTGGGGCAAAAAGGAACAATTATTATGAAATTATGTATATGTATAGTATGACTCAAATCTTGAACGGATAGAAATAAATCTCTAAAGACTTGTTTAGTTCACAGGCTCAAATTAAAATTTTTAAATTTTTTTTTATTTTTTTCTTAAAAAGTTTTTATCTTTTTCTTAAAAAGTTTTTTATCTTTTTTAAAAATTTAAAAAAATTTACTATTGAAACTTAAAAATTTCAACTCAAACTCATTCACCAAACTCCCCCTAAATAAGACGTTCTCACCATCACATTATTACCACTCGTGATTTTTACATAAAATGTAAGAATTAAGTGACATGGTAGTCATTAAGAGACAAAGTCTTACGTATAATATGACTCAAATCTTCAACCGATAGAAATAAATCTCTAAATAAGATGTTTTCATCGTCACATTATTACCACTCGTGATTTTTGCATCCGTACCGATTAAAATGTTAGAATTAAGTGACATAGTAGTCATCTTTTTTTACTGTAAAAATATATATAAAAACACCATTGATCTCTTTTTTCACTGACAGAAAAAACCTACGATTTAAGTTCTCTTTTGTATTGCAAGGAGACAATATTTGACTTGAAGAACAGTTGGCAATTTTTGCATTAAGACGGTCAGGGAAATGTGCAAGAGTACAAATAGTCTTTTTTTTCCTCGTGATATTGAAATAATGCATTTTGTAGCCTTAGTTTGGAAACTTGAAAAAACATTTTGTCCACAAAAATCTTGACACCTTTAGCTTGTTTTGAGTACAGAGACATGAAGATAAGCGCCGATTAATAAGGCTAAAACGACGTCGTTCTTACAGATAACCGCGTATTTCAACCACTCACGGAGTTACAATATCTCCTGTCAGAATATAAATATCAGTACTAATTCATATTTGTACAACGTATTCTTCAAAGAAGCTAATGTTACACAAGCAGTAGTTCAACTCAAAGGCAAGTTGATGCCAAAAGGTACCTCGTAAGGAAGAAGCTCAAGAATACAACATTTTGGGATCAAGCCACTTGCCCTTTTTTGACATTTCCCCGCCCAAAAAGCGGGGGAATGGGAAGAGAGAAAATATGTCTTTATTTTCGCTGCATTCTCTAAGTGATTTTTTATGGACCCGTTAGGATTCTACCCATGTTCTGAGGGTACGGATACGATGAATGGTTCAAAGATGGGATCTCGATGCTCCGGCCCTCGCCGAGATTCTCTCGTGATCCAAATTGGTTCAAGTTATTACTCAAGATGCTGTAGAATGCCGGGACTGGAGCTGTGTGGACTACATTTAAGCTGGAGTTGTGAGTTTGGCTTTGCATGAGTTCAGAATGCGAGGTTGGCAGGTGCTCGTTGGATCTGTTCTCCACAGTGGACCTAATCCCGACCCCCAGATCAAGGCTAATGGTGTCGGCTTCTTCTTGTCTAATTCTTGCTGGGACACTCACAGCCATTGATCCTGCCATGTCATGGCTACTATTCCTCGCCGTTGGGACATCATGATTATGTTTTCCCTCGTACGTTGTTATAACTGCTTTCGGATCGTGGGATGCTCTCTCCACGTGTTTCCTGACAGGGCATCCAGCATTTGTGCATTTGTAATAACTCCTGCACAATTTGGAAATATATAATCAGGAAAAATGTAAAAGAGATCCAAATGGGGATCCCATTAGCATTTGAACATGGCCAGATAGAGTAGTGCTACGAGTCCCAACTTTTATCTCTTTTTGTACAAACTCATGTTAATCGCCATCTTTCCATTCATAGACGCAACTTTTTGATATAATTCACGTGACAGGTTTTTTGATTCCTACCAATAAAATATTGACCTCTCTCATTCCATATCAATTGGTATTGAAAAATAAGAATAATAATTGGGACACTTGGCATTATTCAGCCAAAAGCGAAAGTATATATCAAAGTAGATGCTCCATAAATGGAATTAAGACGCATGTCAACCTCACCTCCAATTGTTTTCCTAACCATGAGAAAGCATACCTGGGATTAGGATTTCCTCTCACTACTTTCTGGCCATATTTCCGCCAGCGGTACCCATCATCCAATATATCAACCTCGCTCAGAGTTTGAACAACAACACGCGGTTCCCTGATAGGCTTAACCACTGGGGTGATATCCATGCTTCCAGCGTCCATTTTCCTGCTTAAGTAACATTTTTTATTGTTCATTCATTAGACCAATTGTACAATCAAAGAAAACTACGAAGCCTCTACTAGATATTCTTACCTCCGTTTTGAGAATGGATCATCATCATCTATGTCATCATGGATCCTATTTCCCATAGCATCACCACTATCATCGTTTGTGGCTATAGGAGAGCGGTCTGGAGTACCATTTGGGTCATTGGTATTAGATGTTTGTCCATATATGTTCGGAGACTTGTCTACATTTAAAAAAGAAACAAGCATATTGAACCAAATCACTTTACTTCAAGAAGCTTTTGAAAGAAATTAAACAATATAGTTCTCCCACACAATAAAAATTCTTACCATCACGTCCAGTAAGAGCTAAAAACTTGTCAGACCTTTCCTCTTGAGGGGGCATAATGGTACCGGTGTTGTATCGCCGACTAGGTTGAGGTTTAGGATGATCATGGGTGCCCTTGTAGATAATCTCTGTTATTTGTCCGTCATGAGAACGCTCAAATAGCTTTTTCACTTCACAATTAGGATGGGTACATTTGTAATAGCTACGTGGAAATTCACTTCCTTTAACATGCTTTTGTCCGTATTTTCTCCAGTTATACCCATCGTCAGAAGATATGACCGAAGGTCCACTTCCTTTGTTATCAAATTGAGTTGTTAGGACCCCAGAATTAGGATGAACCTTCTGGTTTAATTCATCAGAATCACCATCAGCAGGTGCACTGGCTCCTGAAGTAGCGATGCTCACAGGTGCCGATAGACTCAACTCATTTGAGGTGGCTGGAATCTCACCTTTAACTGAAGGTGCTGACATCAATGACTGAGATTGACCTTGGACTTGCACAGACCGGTCATGTCTCTGGTAATTTGGATCTGTAGTAACCTTCAATGAATGAAAAACATAAGCTCATATGAAGGCATCACTACTCCACATTCAAAATATGTACAAACACAAAGACACACGCTATATATATAAAAACCAAGCCCGCCTTTCAGTGGATTTGTATGCAGCGAAGAGAACAATAGATACTAAATTACGAGCAGTATGACAGGAGAACACTGGAGTGAAAAACTGATAATCAAGCTCACTAGTTACTAACAGGAAATGAAGAGAGATTCTAAAACGATGATCAACTGATTACAGTTGGCTTTTAAATGAATACTAAGCATTATAACATATCTCTAGTTAATTACAAACTGCGGTTCAAGCTAGACTGAGAAAAGCACAAAAAATTTCCACAAAACTGGAATTAAACAAGTGCTCCAATGTCTCTTTACATTTTAAAGCTAATTTTCTAATGCTATATCAGGACAACTCAAACAAGATCTCAAAAGGAAATTACCATATTTGATGTACCATGGGGTTTAAACTCGAAGGAGCTCGAGGATATTACATCAGACGCACTAAAATTCGAGCAAACTGAAGTTGCTGAATATGAAGCAGAGCCCTGTATCATTTGAGCCTTAAAGAAGGTACCTGTAGTTGGGGAAGGCTCAGCCTGCAAAACACACGCAAAAGGCAAAGAATTTTCAGAAATCTGATCCAAAAACCTGTTTAATAAGAAGCAAGGAAAAGAGTAAAAGAAGGTTCAGACTCACTTAATCATCCCATACATCCAAAAGCCCTTAATATTTGATCAATACTCGATTACACTTAAGTGCTTGAGAAAAATGCTTCACATCTATTTTAATAACAGGAAACTCTAGGTGGTTTTTTCTAATAGGTGGCTTTGGACATAGCTAATCTCATCTGAGCAAACCAAGAAACTCTAGCAAGACCACAAACCAAAACGAAATATTTTAAAAACCCCACTATGGATGGACGAAAGCACAATCTTTATATCAATTATTTAAATAACTTGGTGCAACAAAGTCATTATACTCGGCACATCAAGGACAATGTCATAAGCAAATCACAGGCTTTTATTTCTTCTGAGAGCATCATGATTCATGACCCACGTCCCGTCCAGCCTTCATCTTCATCTAGTCATCTCAATTTGGCACATTTTGTCATAAAACAAGTTGCATTTCCTCTAAATGATGCATTTATTCCTTATTCTACATAGACAAATGGAAAGGTTTCCCCGTACATCCACTGACACCGTTAAACAAAGGATAAACGAAAAGGGTCCCGAGCACCAACGATACACACACAACACCCCGAAAAACAAGAAGATTCATTATGTGAAAAAACAACACTGAGAATAAAAAAGGAGGAAAGATAGATACAGGGTTCTTTCTACATTAGAAAAAAAAAAAAAAAAAAGCATATTCCAAAGCAATACCGCGGAACACTCTATAGGGCATAAAGAAAAGAACCCCCAATACCAGCAATACTCTAATCGCAAGCATCAGAATCTTGGGGTCCCAGTGTGAGTAAAACCGTACATTTAAATCTAATTGGTTATTCGGCCATCGATCAATAAGTGAAAGAAAGATTTTTGAATCAGACTACCATAGACACTAGAAACAGAAATAGTAATCCGAATTTCCGACTTTAATTAAACAAAGAGCATCTTTATTGCTCATACTTATTATCAAAATCACATCACAATTCAGCAACACAAATTCTCCACTACAGAACACAACCCACCACGCGGCAAGCTCACGAATCATGATAACTGGAGCTGAGTGACACGAGTTCGCCCTGTTTGGTCACTGAGAAAGTGCAAGAGAATATAGATTTCAAAAAAAGTTTATAAAAAATTTCAGCAGAATAACTTCAGGACTTTCTGTTTCCACCACTTTCCTTTGTTGAATTCACTTCTCTCAGCAGCCAAACAGAACCGCTTGCATTCAAATCAAATAAATTTCTTTACACAAAAAAAAAAAAAAAAATATATATATTCTTGTTTCGTGTTCACTCACTAAGCGGAGCAGCCAAACGCGGCCTTAATTTCAAAAAACTATTCTTTCTTTCCCTTACCCTTCCCCTTCCTCAACCTTCTTCAATTTTCACAGGAAACAAACAGAAAGCAAAACGATTACCAAAAAAAACCAAAACCCGATCCGAGCAAACCGAACCTGACCTTCATGTTGGAGAGCAGAACCGGCGACTCCAGAAACGACGACGGACTCAGCCCCTGAGGAATCGAGAGCCCGGGGGACCTCGAGATCGGGAGCTTCGCCGGCGACAAGAGCTTGTACTTCGCGCCACCGCCGCCGCCGCCACCCGACTGGTCCTGAAGCTCCGCCGTCCTCGGATCCACCTCATCGGAGCTCCGGCGATGAAACTCGTCGTCGTCCATTGACGAAGCTCGTCCCGCGAAAGCCTCCGTCTTCTGCAGAGAGAGAAGAGGAGAGAGAGAGAGAGTCAGAGGAAGAGTAGTGGCTCGAGCTTGTAAGGAGGAGGGAGGGAGGGAAGGGCAAAATGGTAATTTAATAAAAGGCTGTTTTGCTTCAGTTCTGTGAGAGAGAGAGAGAGATTATGCGTGTGATTTGTTGTTGTTTTGTGTTTGGGAAGAGGGAATCGTCAGAGGGAAAATGAGAGAAAGTGAGGGAAAGTGAGAGAAAGAGAGAGAGAGTTGACTTGTGAAGTTGGATCTGAAGAGAGAGAGAGAGTAGAGAGAGAAAGTGTCATTGGGTTGTCATTTTAAACGTTTCTGCTCTCTCTCTCTCTCTCTCTCTATACCTATCTCTTCTTCTTTCTTTCTGATGGTTTGAAGGCTGAAGCAAAAGCCGCAAAGCCAAAGGGATGAAATAATCAAGAATTTTGGACAAGAGAAACAAAAAAATAAAAATAAAAATAAAATAATTGTTTATTGTTTTAGAATTTGTTCTTATAAGTTAATCATTTTTTATAAGTTAATCCAATCAAAATTGTATCCAAATTTTAAAAAAAATAAATAATAAAATAAAATTTGATATAGACATGATTAAAAAAAACTATTAATTTGATAAAAAAAAACTATTAATAGATTCTGATTATTAATAATATTATTTTTTTGATATTTTTTCGTGAAATTCTCATTATTGTTTTTAGAACAGAAAAGGTTGGATTTTTTTCCATCATGTCAAATCTTTGATGTCCCTAAATAAGATATTAAAATTGGATCTATTATTTTGGATTCTCAGAAAAATAAAAATAAAAAACTGATATGAAAAATTTAAATTGGAGACGTCAAATCTAACAGAAGGTTAAATTCGATAATGTATGAATTTAACTTTAGATTATATATGAATCAAAACATCATTTTAAGATAGATAAATTGTAATTAATTTTAAGGACTTAAAATTATGTAATATCAATACGAGAATTTTAAAGTATCCCACCAACCAAATTGCCCATAAATCTACGATTCATACTCCAAGATATAAAACTCTCGGTTTGAAGGCTTTTATGGTACGGTATTTTTATGGTAGTGCATTGTTATATTAGTTGGATTGTGAAGTTGAGTTATGCGAATGGGAATAAAATTGACGAGCCCCCATCTTTTTTTTTTTTTTTTTTCTTTTCTTAAAAGGGTGTTTGGTGAATGAGTTGAATTTGAATTGAGTTGAAATTTTTAAGTTTGAGTTGAGTTGATTTTTTAAAAAGTAGTTATAAACTTTGTTGGCTTTTCAAAAAAAGACAAAAATTAAGATAAAAAAATACAGTTTAATTAGAGTTGAACTTGGTTACCAAACAAGCAAGTGTTTTTAACCTTATCAAAGCATTATATATACACATATTTTTTTTTGAATATTTACAAAAATGTAATTGAAATTTTTTTTTTTTTTTTTTTTTTGAAAAGAAAGCTCATTCCACATTGCATTTATGAATTTTTCAAGGGGATAACACAATTCTTGTTTTGGAATAAGCTTAACAAGATCCTATTATTGGGATGTAAGCTATAACGGTCAAGTTCCAAAATATGAATCATCCTTTGCTACCCAAAAAAAAAAAAAAAAAAGTTCCAAATATGAATCATATGCAAAAATCATTATTTAGGGGTGTTCCCAAAAAAAAAAAAAAAAATCTTATCATTTCTTATGATAATTATGGAGCTAGGAAAGGACTCATATCCCATTTGTATTAAAGTTGCAACCAACTTTGAGATGTCATTGATTGTATCTCAATTAAGGACCCCAAATATCTCAAGTATTATATTCGAAAATTATTGAACGCCAAAGAAAAAAAGGGAGCAAGAAACATTGTATACTATTTCATGCTTCACTTTTTGTATAATTGTTTGGTTTTTGTCTTTCTTGGTAGACCCCACTAATTATTTCACCCATTAGTATGATTGCAAGTGAGGTTTCTATGTCTTATCTTCATTGATGACACAATTAAATTAAAAGCTTAATTAATTGACAATGAAAGAAAATAAAATCACATCTTCAAACCTCTAGAATGGAAAAAAAATAATAATAAAACTACAAATAAATTATTCAAACTTTAGCAAGATGCAAAATGCAACTCAAGAGTTGCCAATCAATATAGCAACAAAATTTACACTTCATGTACTACTCATTAATGAACAAATATCTTTCCTTAAAATAAATAAATAGATAAATAACGAACTAATGTCTTTTTTTCGGTCATGAAAACCCTACTTGTTGAGGGTCTTTTGCTTAGTTTGAACTGGAGCAACATCAGCATTACTCGAGTTCAACTGCCCCTCTAAGTAAATTTTGACATCTCAGTTAATTTACTTTAGTATTTTTAGTATTTAATTTCTGCTTATCTGATCGGGTTATAAAGTATTATAAATAAGAAATGAAAAGATAACCAATAGAACAGGAAAGTAGAGACAACGGATATGGACTCGCTTTACTCTAATACTAAACTGACTTCAGGCTTAAAATCCATATCTAATTTTCCATGGGCAGATATAGAGATGCTTCCCTTTCTTCATTTGAGAGACCGAAACATTATTTACTAAGCAAAAACTAGTACTATAAATCATATAATCCAATCAAAATTTTTCAAAAGCTTGTCTTTTTTCGTCAAACATAAACCAATTTTACTATGCACATTCACAAATCTCTTTTAAAAACTCAAACTTTAACTCACTTTAAAAGTCCATAACTTTCTTATTTCAGGTTAAAAAGAGATGGATTTAAAAAAAAATATATATATATATATATATAGAATGATGAAATAAGATCCATATTATTATTATTATTTTTTAAATAAATATTAATTCTTTAAACATTTAAACTTCTAATCAAAACATTTTCAAAACTCTAAAAAGCGAGTGTATGCTCCAAACGCCGCCAAGTCTCTGCTTCAAAAACTCAAGTGAGAGACAAAGGCCCATCAAGGTAGCCCATATTGGTTTCCATGCTAGACAGGACTCAACTAGTAGATTCATGAATTTCAAACTCCCAGCCAACTAACAATAATGTATTTTTTCTTTTTTTTTTTTTTAATTGATTTCAAATAATTCAAATTGCTACAGCGGAATTGAAGTCTCAGTGCAGACATATTCCAGAAGTTGTTCCCAATCACGGCTGTGTTTTCAAACATCACAGTAAATAATAGGCAGTAAATAGTAGTTATGACGACAATAATATAGCCAAAGGACCACAGTAATTCCCTCACCAATGAGGCTGTTGCATTCAATCCATGCCCTGAATAATACGGAAACTAGATTTCCAATTCAAACGAAGATTCTTTTGAGTTATTCAATTCTTCTTCTAGTAAAGAAAACAAACTGTATATATATCTATATACGAGTATATATATATATATATATATATATAAATTCCTTGAATCTACAAATTGAATTGGATGGTCTAAAGTAAATCAGCAAATAAACAAAAAGGTAGATTTACAAGGAAACTGTCAATTTACATTTGATAATGATGACACATATAATGTGCATGCAAAAGTACATACCAACGGGTCTTTAAGACGACTTAATTTAATAGTGAAGATTTTATGGATATACATACATACATGAGCAAGTGAAGGCTTCCGCCCCGGTGAACTAGTCTTTTTATCAATTTTACCTTTGAAAACTTTATATTTTTCTCATTTGGCCCCACTAAAAAGTATTCCTATAGAAGTCCTGCTAAGAACTTTATCCTCTAGTATGCGTCCCTACTGACACAATAGATTGGCTCCGCCATTGCATACATACATACATATACACACGCATATATGTATATATATATTTCATAGTGAAGCAACAATTAGAACTTTGAATTAGAAAATTCAGAAATCTATTATATCATGGCTTGACTTGGGTAAAGAATTTCCAATGGGCAACAATTGGATTAGAAGTTGGGTGCCTAGACAAAAAGAAAGCTTGAAACAACAACTAATTGGCTTTCTTGAGTTAGAAAAACTCCCATAGGCCAATAAAATCTTTCAGCAGCCAGACTGGAACTATTCACAGGGAAAAGAAATTCCCAGATCAACAACAATAAAATGCTTGAATGATCCAAAGAAAAACTACTACAATAATCGCTGTACTACAATTTTCAGTACCAAAAATCCAGGGTGATCAAACCGAAACCTAAAATTTAGTACTAATGGGAGATTGATGGTTCCTATGAGCCATGTTCGCCTTCACGAGTGGCAAAAATTTTTCCTCTGCCCTTGGCAATATGCCAAGACATGCTTTTGTTTCTAAATGCAAAAACTAAAGTGGGAAAGTCAAGTGGATAAAACGGTTCATACACGAAACAAGCTTTCACAGTAAACACAGATATACCATTTAACAAGTGATACTACTACCTGGCTTATCATGTTCCAAAATGCTCTATAACAGGATAGATAACGATTATGATAATCGGAAAACCATCTTGGCTAACAGAAAACTGGTTAAATATTTAGACATGTGAGAACAGACAAGCAATCACATATCTTAGTCACCAAATCTAGCTGCTGTAAATACAATCAGGTGGATCGAGAATGCAGATTATGCCTTCTGATAGCCACCATCACAAAAATGGCAAAAACGGTTTTGCCCTCCAAAAAAAGTACCATCGCAGACACAAAAAAGTACCAAACACTACTGAGGGTAGTAAGCTGTATGGTACTCAGGTCCTAAATCATATCCACCATAGGAAGTTGACCTGTCATAATAGGCAGATTGCCCATATGCTTCGGCCATGTATAAATGGGAACCAGCTAAAGTTGGGTTCCCAGGAACGCTCGTTGAGTTTCCTTCCAAACCATATATCCCAGCTGATGAACCCGCATAAGGGTTAGCCGATGGAACAAGGCCTGAAATGCCATAAGGTGAAGCTGATGAGCTCGCATATGGAGCGCGACTATCTGCCAACAGACCTGTCGACTGGAAATGAGATGGTTGGTATGAGGGAACAGCTGTATTTGCTCCCCTGAAATTCTTTGGGAATGGTGTAGGACCTAATGGCGCATCTACTCGGAGACGCTTGTTTCCACTCTGTTGCTTCTGCTTATCTTTCCCTTGCTGCTGCTTTGTTGGCTGATATTGCGGCTGAGGAATCTTTGCAACAGTAGCTGCAGGAGGTCGCTTTCTGTCTGCCTTCTGCTTCTCCAGCACTGCAATTTGCTTTTCAAGAGACTCCTTCGGATACTCGGATTCAAGCTTGCGCTCTTCAATAATTTTTATTACCGATTTCAATGCACTAGTTTCCTTGGCTGTGGCCTCATTCTGCAAAGAAACTCGATAAAATGTGTACCTACAGCCAATATTCGGTGCTAAATGCCATAAATAAGCTTTTTTCTTTAGAAATGAGAAATTACCAGTGATTTGAGGGAGTTTCTTCCTTCTTTGCAAACTTTCTTGGCAATCTTCTTTGACTCCTTAACATAATCTTTCAAGAGAGGAACTGGCGGGAACTTGTCAGTCAGCTCAAATTCAAAACTAAATTTAATGGCTAAAAGTTGTTTGCCCTTACTCACAAGTTTCCGAACGAGATCTGCAAAACACAACAGAACAAGACGTTGCAATCTCGATCAGAATCCCTACAATTCCAAATGAAACAAACAATGCATTTCCTTTCCACCTACGAAAGCCTAGATCATCCTACAAAATACACGAATTATCAGCATCAAATCAAGTGTACTTGAAATGATCTCCTGAACAACTACAGTGCTTCTAACGGATCTGACCCTCAATCGACTAATAGTAGGGCCATGACCAGCCAATTATCCAACAAAAAATTACTCCTTGACAGCAACAATATCCTCCCATTTCACGGGCGTCGAGACCGTGCGCATGAGGAAACACTACTAACTCTGCAGTCTATCTTTCCATATTTCTTTCCCTTGTATAATGTGCGTGGTTCTCTATTCAAACCTGCTTACATACATATATATATATATATATGTGTGTGTGTGTGTGTGTGTGTGTGTGTGTGTGTGTGTGTATAACACAACTAAATTCCTCTCTTTCCTAATTTGTATCATCTCTCTAGCTTATTAAAAGTAAAGAACCCTTGATTTACAATGTTTCCAAGTACAATCTAAACATAAGGAATCAAAACAATCACAAAATTCAAACTTTCTGAGTCAAAAAAAGGAAAAAAGTTATACCTTCCGCCTTATTCGACGACATTTTTCGGAACAATTCGATTGCTTGACGATGTCTGGCAATGACTACAAAATTATCAACAATCTCATCCGAACTGAACTCAGAAACCAATCCATAAGCCGCCACCAAATGCAAGAACCCTAGAGACTCCAACTGATTCTCCTCGTCCCTACCAATCTTCCCCTTCCACTCCATAGCCAAAACCTTCGCTCTTTCTCTAACATCACCTCTTATAATCGGACGAACCGCCATTAACTGTTCCAACAACAACACGCAACTCCTCCTCAAACCGTTAAATTCAACGTCTTTATCGCCTTTACTCCTGTACTTCTCCCCATAGAACCCTTCCATGGAGTCGAGAACCATCGCCGCCGGGTCCCGCGCCCGCCGGAGCGCGCTCGGCAGCTCCGCCCTAACCGCGTTCCTCTCCTTCGACGTCTCGCTCACGTACTTACTCAGCCCTATCCCGTCCATCTTCTCGCAGAAGGCCACCAACTCCGGCCGAGGCGGAACCGGCTCCAGCTCACCATCCGCGACCGGTTCGGCAGCGGCCTGAGCCAGCGGCTCGGGGACGTCCCCAGGTCGAGCAGTGGATTGGGATTCTAGGGTTTGGAGGACGCGGAATTTCTCGGTGAGGGAGGTTTGGAGGGAGGTGAAGTGGGAATCGAGGTCGGACCAGGAGAGAGAGAAGGAGGAGAGAAGAGAGGAGGACTGGGATTGGAGGTCGTCGAAGGCCTTTTTGAGGTCGGATTTCTTTGAGTCGATTTGTTGCAGAGCTACGGAGATCGTTTCTAGGGTTGTCGCCATTGGAGAGGAAGATTTTCTCGACTGAGAAAATTCCTCAACCGAAGAACACAACACAGAGACGATCATTCGGTGGAAGAGTAGGAGTCTGGTTAGTGGGCCCGAATGGGCCGGGGAGAGGTTTGGGTGCCGCCCATGAATTCCTTTTGGGCCTTCACCCTGAGGTCAGCCCACTAAGACTGAACAGGCCGATAACTCAACTTATGTGCACATTCGTATCCATCAAATATTATTATGATATTTATTTTATGAACATTATTTTTTAATTGATATGATAAAATATTATTATTAAATATATATTTTTAATTAAAGTATTATAATATTATTGGAGTGAGGACAATAATAAAGAGACACATGAGTTAAATCCTCAAAAATGTTATATCTTTGAAAAATAGCCTCAATTGTAATAACTTGAGTTTTTTTATCTCTTATTAGATAAATATTAAGGATCAAAATTCCAAATAAAAGGAAAAAAAAAACATAAACATGTTTACTTATGTCATAAATTTGATACTAATATTAATATTGATAATTTTTTCTATTTTATAGAACTAAATTATCAACATTAGAGTAGACAAACTTATAAGAAAGTACTCAAACTATGATTCTTGACCTAATTTTTTCATATTTTCAAGAGACTATTTTTTCAATTTAGGATAAAAAGGCCCGAAACACCTGTAATCTAAATACCTTTTTTGTATTTTTAAAAAATTAAAAAGACCATTTTTGTCTTTTTTATTATGTAAATACCTGAAACATCTCACAAATTTAAAATCATTCACAAAATACCCATTGAAAAGATTATATTTTTGAAAGCTCCAAGGCCACCACTCATAATCTGTACTTACCACTCATAATCTGTACTAAATATTATTTTAAATATGATTTAACTAAAAAAATTAAATATTTGTTTTATTCATCAAACAAATGTTTTAATTTTTTTAAGAATGTTTTTAGTTTTAAGATTTTTTTAATTTTATGTTTTATTTTAATTAATATTTTAGATTGTATTCAATATAGGTCGGTAAAAGTAATTTTGGTATTGCAAAAAAATTTAATCCAATCAAGGGGTATTCTATAATTGATTTTACAAACGTAGGGGGTGTTTGGGTATTTGAATAATAAGAGGGGTAAGGTATTTAGGCTAAAAAGTAAAAACATTGAGTGTTCTGGGTAATTTCCCTCAGTTTAGATACAAGATAGAATAAGGGGAATTGCCTTTTTGTCCAAAATCTTGCCAAAGAATTCCCAAAATACCCTAAGTGGTCGTCGACCTATATATACGACTTGATTTGATGTATTAGAACCCCTTAAAAAAAAGTAAAAAAAAAAAAAAAAAGGGTCATTGGAAAATATGTCATGTAAATTATTTAAGCGTCACTTTTTCTATTGCAATTACACATATAAATGCAAAGAATTTTTGTTTAGGAAAAAACATTATTTGCATTTTCTCAAATCGACTATTTTACTATCCAAGGGACTCCCACTTGGCCTTATGCGTGAATAACCCAATGGAAAATGTCAGTCCTTTTTTCTTTATTTATTTATTTATTTTATTTTATTTTATTTTATGATTTCACTTGATGTACAATACTCGAAACACCTAAATATTAATCAACCAAGTGACTTGAGTAATTTGATATATCGTATAGAATTATGTCCCTAGTATAATAAAAAATAAATTCATTAGATAGTATATCAAATGAAATAATCTAAGCCTCACGTTTTTTTGTTTTTCTATTCTTTTTTTTTTTTTTTGGTTGAAACTACCATTATAAATGCAAAATGTTTAGTTAAAATCGGCCATTTTTCCATACAAAGGACTCCTACTTGATCATATGTGTAAATAATATAATACGCAGAAAAACATTACTTTATCAAAAAAATAATAATAATAATACGCAGAAAAATGTCGGTCTATTTTTTTCTTTTTAAGATTTCACTTCGTACACTCTTTTTTACCGTGTAATATGTGTAATATTTGGAATATCCATAATAATTATCAACCAAGTTACTTAGGCAATTCGATATATTGCATATACAAGTCAAGTCATTATCAATGATTAAAGACATGACAGATATCACAATATTAAATCAAATTATCTATGCGCCGAAAGTGTAACACGGACCCTAACTTTCTTTTCCTTCTTCATTTTTCTTCCGTGTTTTTAGAGTGGGGACATAAATATTTGCTAGGGGTTGAAAATGAATCGGGAAACGCAACAATTAGGTAACCAATTTCCAAAAGATTTCCAAATTAGACGATTTTGATAATCATTTTCTTTAGAGGGAAATCTAGGGCACAAAAAGAAACAAGAATATATATATATATATATATATATATATATATATGTAAAGCACACAACCTAGAAGCTAAGGTAGAAGAACATGGGCATGTCCATGTAGGGTAAGCTTGAAGGACATAACTCATGGACTTTATGTGCATTGAAGGCAACAAAATTGTGAAAGATTAAAGCAACCCAACCTTCCAACATCCAACTTGCTAGTGAGAGCCTAGCTGTGATCCATTCCATTTTGCATAATATATATCATGATCCATTATATTTTTAATAATAATGAATTATGTTGGGATAAGATAAAATAAAAATTTCCCACTCATATCACTACTATTTATGTCACATAATTAAGGAAATAAGTTGACCAAATAAAGTTTGGATTTTGGGGGTGTTTGGCAAAAAGTTTAGTTTAAATTAAATTGTACTTTTTTCATCATTGTTTTTGTCTTTTTCTCAAAAAGTTTTTGTCTTTTTTCCAAAATTTTTTTTGTCTTTTCTGAAAAGTCAACAATAATTTACTATTTAAACTTAAAAATCTTAACTCAAACTTACACACTAAACATCCCCGAAAGTTATTATCACTATTTATGAATAATCACATAATTAAAATAATAGACTCTTTATATGGAAAAAAGAAAAGTTGTTGGAAACTTGGAAGCAATTACATTGTCTTTTTTTTGGTGGTACATAAAAAAAAAAAAAAAAAAAAACAATCATGTAATTGCAGGCATAAACTAATAGTAATACCACACCTAACTACACTTAAAATTAAAGAATTCGGATTTCCCATCTCCAAACTATTAAAAAAAAAGAATAAGAAAATCTAAGAAATAGTGGTATTTGAAATTTTTTTAATTTTTTAAAGATTATTTTCGTTTGTGTATTGACTTTTAAGATTATTCATTTTACTTCTTGAATTTTAAATTTTTTTATTTTGTCTCTTAAATTTTGAATTGGTGGTCCTATTTTGTTTCTTCTACTTAGTGTTTTTGTAAGAACAAATGGAAAGAAAGGAGTAAAGTAAAGTATAATATGGTATTTTTCCAGTCTGATAGATTAAGTGATATTAATTCTTTTTTTTTTTTTTCTGTTTGTTTTAAATGGATTTTACAAAAGAAATTAAATGAGAACTAATTTAAAATTTAGAAAGAAAAATAACAACTTTTTCAATTCAGAAAGTAAAATGAAAATGACTTAAAATTAAGACGTACAAATTCAAAAAAAAAAAATTTCTATCACTATATCTTCTTCCAAAAAAGAAGAAGAAGAAATATTTTCACCATCTTAGAAAAAGGCAATTATATGTTTCTTCTCGTAGAAGAAGAAATATTTTCACCATCTTAGAAAAAGGCAATTATATGTTTCTTCCGTAGACTGCTTGGATATTTATCTTTATCTGATTTCCCTTTTAACAAAAAGTGTTTTTTTTTTTTTTGGGCAAAAAACTTTAACAAAAAGTTTATATATATGCCTATACAGACAGCCAGAATCCGTAAGCCAAAAAGCTGATTAGCTGCACCTTGGTTGGAACCCTGCAACCATGTGAACATATAAAGATATATATATATATATATATATATATATATATAGAGAGAGAGAGAAATAAACAGACAAAAGATATCAATACAAATTCGTTTTGTAACTGGTTAAAGATTAAGTACTTAAAAAAGGACTGTGTAAGACTCTATGTCATGATCAGTGTATCACAAAATAAAGAGTGAATCTTCATAAAATCTTGTAGGTTTTTATTTGTTTATTTTCTTTTGTGACATTTTTATTCTTGGTAATATAATGTAATTAGGGTTTCTAATTCTTTATATTAACATGAGATTTTATAGTTGATCAAAAAATGTGTATTGACTAAGAATCATTATACATAATAACATTATGGGCAATTGCATAAATTATCCTAGCAATATTATTTGCGTAATTTATAATTTTCTTTAACAATAAGTATAAAGAAAGAGTGCAATTTGCAGAAAAAGATGATGCACGAGAAATCAGCAATGGTTTTACCATGCCATATCACATGGCTGACATACATGATATAGTCATAGTTGTAGTCATATATATATATATTTATATTTTTGCTGAACACATGATATATATATATATATGTATATATATTTGTGTATATATAGTTGAGCACACATGAAATAGTAATATTTGGTTAAGACATAAGAGAGACAACACCCCCAATAACTTGGGACGTGTCACATGTTTCCTAGTGGGTTCATAATTCTAAGCCAAAAAAGCCTGGCTTTGTCACGAGAAAACATGCATAAGGGTTCAGACCTACTTCTACAAATGCTAGCCATCTACTATCTAGTTACTATGGTGACAAATCCTAGCCCCTACATTTTTTTTATGCTTTAATTCCTTTTTCTTTTGAGAAATAAAAGATAATATTATATTTATATGGGTTAATTTTATATTTAATCTCTAAATAATTGTAGGTCAAATTTCATTTGATCAATGATTTTAAAGACGTCTCTGAACAAGCATTTGATCTATATGTGCAAGTAATCCTGAATTAAATTAATTTACTTCTTAAAGTTTGACCATGACATGCAAAATTATTAAACATAATTTTCATAAAACTACTCATCATCTGTTAAGATTTTAACGGTCAATTGACAAAAGAATTAATTTAGGATTACATAAAAAGAGGATTTGTATTGAAAAGTCCTAAAATTCCCTTTTAAAAAAAAGTCCTAAAATTAAAGATCAAAATGTGATTTACCCTATAATTCGGGAATAAAAAAAGATGTTAACCCTGATATTATTATTATTATTTGTTATGTTTTATGTTTAATTGAAGCAATTGCCAGCTCATATATCTGTTATTTAGATGTGGAGATAAATTTTCCAATGCTAAGGAACAAAAAGTATAACCAAGTGATGCAAAAAAAATAAAAAAATAAAAAAATGCATACTAACCTTTTTTTTTTTTTTTTTCCGAGTAAAATGCATGCTTACCTTTTAAGGATGGCATAAACACGATTTGAAAATTTTTAAGAAAACCTTAGCTTTTATTTGGTAAAAAAAAAAAAAAAAACCATAATTTCTAATGTTTCGTAAAATATCGATTTAAAAAAAAAAAAGGTTCGTAAAATGGGGGGACAAGGAAGAAACAATTACAGTTGTTGGTTCTTTTTCGTGAAAACCAGTTAGGAAAGATATCACAAATATCTTCTCCATCTTGTGAAGTAATTAAAATGTTGCCTTTACTAACGTAATTCAGTTTCAACTTTTTTTTTCTTTTTTTTTTAAAGTATATATATATATATATATATAAATATAAAATATCTTCGCATCAAAGGTTTTCCAGACTCACATTTTGAAAGACACTGAATATAGTAGTTTTCTTATAGGATAACAACAAAGAGCTTGTACAATAGGATTTCTTATTTTACATTACAACTATTGAATTATTTTTTTAACGGTTAAATCTGTGAATATTCACATTAAAAATTTGTGAGAAATTTTTTATCAAATAGTTAAAACGATAATTTATACAATAATACCAAATAGAATATCTTACCATTAAAACTCCCTTTTTAAATATAGTGAATAAATTTTTGTATCTCAATAAAACTAATATTAGAAGAACAAATTTTAATATCAATCTTTTTAGTAATATATGTGAACTGTCATTTTTCAATTCAATTGGTACATAATAATTAAGATTAAAATTAATATCCTTAATTAAGATTAAAACTATTGGATTATTTTTTTAACGGTTAAATATATGAATATTCAAATTAAAAATTTACGAGAAATTTTTTATCAAACAGTTAAAATGATAATTTGTATAATAATACCAAATAGAATATCTTACCATTAAAACTACCTTTTTAAATATAGTGAATAAATTTTTGTATCTCAATAAAACTAATATTAGAGAAACAAATTTTAATATCAATCTTTTTAGTAATATATGTGAACTGTCATTTTTCAATTCAATTGGTATATAACAATTAAGATTAAAATTGATATCCTCAATTAAGATTAAAACTATTGAATTATTTTTTTAACGGTTAAATATGTGAATATCCACGTTAAAAATTTGCGAGAAATTTTTTATCAAACAGTTAAAATGATAATTTGTACAATAAGACCAAATAGGATATCTTACCATAAAAACTCCCTTTTTAAATATAGTGAATAAATTTTTGTATCTCAATAAAACTAAAGAAACAAATTTTAATATCAATCTTTTTAGTAATATATGTGAATTGTCATTTTTTGATTCAACTGGTACATAAAAATTAAGATTAAAATTGGTATTAAAATTGATATGTGTAGTGCATTTGACTTTTGAGGTACAAAATTCATCCTCAATTAATGAAGACAGTATGTTAATTGCTGATATTGTTAAGTTATCTAGATGTGGTGTTTTTAATTACTATTTTTTATGCTCCTAGAGGAACAAATAGAGTGGCTCACACCCTTACTACCTGAGCGCTTAATCTTTCTTTGAATTATAGTTTTGTAGACTATTATCTTTTATTTATTGTCTTATTGGTTTTGGCTAATTTAGTTTAGATATTGCAATCCCAAATTTCCTAAAAAAACTTAAAATTGATATCCTATCTTTCAATTAAATAATAAAGACTTTTTTTTTTTTGGATTAAATGTGAAGAAAATTTGTTGTCATTACCTTTACCGCTTATCTTTTTTTGGTTTTATTTGGAGAAAGCTCGAGTTTTTTTTATAGGGAGAGAAAAAGAATTTTGCTACTTCACGATGAAGGATATCAACAGAGGACTCTTCTTTTGTTTTATCTGTCATTTTCTTTTTAACATTTATCAAAATGGCTAATGTGAAATTTCAAAAAAAAAAAAATATAGTTAAATCGTTAAAGCCTTTCATATTTGGTATCAAACGGTGTAGAATGAGAAAACATTGATCAACAAAGGAGGAAAAAAGAAAGGATTGTGATTATAGAGCAAACAGTAATTATACACTTCACTACAAAAAATTAAAAAATATATAGAGTTCGAATTATTTTTTTTTTTTACTTTTTTTTTTCTTAAATGACATATCCAAATCTATTTTTTTTAATGATTTCAGAGATAATTTAACGATAATATAACATCTCACTCTATCTAAAAGTGTAGAATTTAAATCCCTTACTCGATGTTAAAATTTTTTTTTTTTTTTAAGGCATATCCAAATCCAATTGGTTATTATCAACATTCTCCATTTTACTTTAGAAGGCTCTAGATTAATCTAGACCATAGATCAGTGAGACCCACCATCCCAACTTTGAGATTAGCGGCTCAGATTTTCCCAAAATTTTTGTGCACCTTTTACTTTCCATCTTTCCCCCCTTCCCAACATAGTGGAAACAAAATCCTAGAGAGATTTGAAGAAGACAAAAAACCTGCCAAAAACGTGGAACTGAAAACGAGGAAGGCAACTGACACGTTGCAGAAACCCATTTCCCAAACTGGATTTTCCAATATTATCAATTATATTTATTTAAGATTCCAAACAGAGATTTAATTAAGGCCGTTGATCAAGTCAGTTATGGGAAATCCAAAATTCATTAAACTTTCCTTAAACGGTTCAAAAAATTCAATGCCCTTTAATCCCCTTCTTAAACCATGGTTAACTCAACCAACTGCCCTTAACCCTAGTTCACTTCCTACTACATATATATATATATATATATTTACATGTCTTCCACACCCTTTTGCTTTTCCATACTTTAGTGAGAATCTGCTGCGCTGCTTTTTCAAGCATTACAGTTCTCAGCTTCTGGGTTTTGTTTGCTTCGTTCCATAGAAGAGGTAATCACAAACAACCACATAAATACATATACATTCAAATACGAACATATATATATATATAATCTTATATATAGATATATAAAGTTTTATGCTTTTGCTCATAACAAAAAAAAAAAAAAAAGTTTTGAGCTTTATGTTGTTCCTTTAAGATATTGCTCGTCTTGCGAGAAAATCAATAATATTTCGTTCATTATTCTCTTTCAATCCTATGTTTCTTATTGAAGGTTGAAGCTTTATCTATTTTTGGATTTGGTTTTGCAAAAAAATATTTATTAATCAAATAATTTACTTTTTTTTTTTCAATGGTTCAATGGCTTTTCTTTCCTTTTTTTTTTTCATGATTTTATATTTTCATCACAGATGCCGAGTGAAAACCAAGAACAATCTGACGGTTCAGAACCGTTCGTCGAGCTGGACCCCAGCGGCCGATACGGCAGGTACGACGAGCTGCTGGGGTCCGGCGCGGTAAAAAAGGTGTACCGAGGTTTCGATCAAGAAGAAGGAATCGAGGTAGCCTGGAACCAAGTCAGGCTACGCAACTTCACCAACGACCCCGCCATGATCGACCGCCTTTTCTCGGAGGTGAGGCTTCTCCGGTCGCTAAAGAATAAGAACATAATTTCGCTTTACAGTGTTTGGAGGGACCAGGAGAGAGGCACACTGAATTTCATCACTGAGGTCTGCACAAGTGGGAATTTGAGAGAATATCGGCTGAAACACAGACATGTCTCAATGAAGGCATTGAAGAAGTGGTCGAAGCAGATTCTGAGAGGGTTGGAGTATTTGCATACTCATGAGCCTTGTGTCATTCACAGAGATCTCAATTGCAGCAATGTTTTTGTCAATGGGAATATTGGACAGGTAATAATGATAATTATTATAATTTTTTTTTTGAAAGTATATTTAATTATTTCTTCTTTTGCTGCCTTTCTTTTTGTTAATTGCTTTTTTGTTATGTTAAGAGAATTGAGAAAAAGAGTAACCCTCTTTGAGTATTTGTGAAGAAATAGAGGCCCGTTTTGATTCCTTTATGATATTTTATATCCTGATTTGAGACGGTCTAATAATTGCATGTGTAACTCCATGTGTAAAGTTTGAAATCCCCACCAAATTATATATATATATATTTTACATAATTCAATTATAAAGTATAGAGTTTGAATTCATCTAAAATATATATATGTATGTTTATATTATGATACTGTACTTAATTCTTGAAATTTCATTCACTGACTTTCTTATGCGACTAATTGTTTCTCTTCATTCTTAAGAGTTTCATTTTGAAAGAGAACCCTTTTGAGTATATGTGAAGAAATAGAGGCGCATTTTCATTCTTTAATGATTTATTTATATATCCTGTAATTGTAGACATAATCTAGTAGAAATTCTACATTCGGTCAATATATATTTACGTCATGATATTGTATTTGATTTTAAAATTTCATTAATTGACTTTCAAATGTGACTAATTTTTTTTTCTTTTCTTCGGGTTCAACAAATTGGATCAACTCAATTTTTGCAGGTTTTTCTAATTTTTCTTCTTTCCTGACACATAAAAATTAGGTCAAGATTGGTGACTTGGGAATGGCAGCCATAGTTGGGAAGAGCCATTCTGCACATTCTGTGCTTGGGACACCAGAATTCATGGCCCCGGAGCTCTATGAGGAAGATTATACAGAAATGGTTGATATTTACTCATTTGGTATGTGTGTTCTAGAGATGGTCACCTTGGAGCTCCCTTATAGTGAGTGTGACAATGTTGCCAAGATATACAAAAAAGTGTCCTCCGGGGTTAGGCCACATGCCCTTAGCAAGATCAAGGATCCCGAGGTCCGGGCCTTCATCGAGAAGTGCCTCGCGCAGCCTAGGGCGAGGCCCTCCGCCGCCGATCTCCTCAAAGACCCCTTCTTTGATGAAGTTGATGATGATGATGATGATGAAAATGATGTTCATGACTAATAATTAGTTTGTGTATTTTGATTGTTTTAAGAAGAAAATAATTAGTAGTTATAAGCTAATATTTGGTATTTTGATTTTTTTTTTATTCCCTCTTTTGGTTGTTTGTGAATGGTTTGGAGGGTCATTTGTGTTATGACCTTTGAATATTTCTTCTTCCTTGAATTTTAGTTGGGGAGATTGGATAAGAATTTAGTTTGTATTTGTATACTTTGGGAGGGAAGACCTGGGGTGTGTTTGAATTGGGGAAGGTGTTTGTTTGGGTGCTTCTTTTTTTTTTTTTTTTTTTTTTTTTTTTAATGTGCAAATAGAGCTTTCACTCCAAAATATATATAAAATAGTTTTTTAATTAGTAAGGTGAAGTTTGGTTGATCTTTCTTGTTGTATTTATCATATAACGCTTTCATATTTTCTGTTTGTCCTATTGTTGTTGTGGAAATTTCTTACTAATAGTGATTAAACTACAATTAAATAGGTGTTTTAACTCCCACAAATTCTTCCAACCAAATAGTTTCCTTTTCCCATGTTTCTTGCAATCAAAAATTTTGACTTCAACCCATTAGAGATAAGGCTTCAGAGAGATTGAAGATCACTCTTTGTTGGTTAAAAAAAAAAAAAAAAGAAAAAAGAAAAGAAAGGGAGTTTGAGAAGTAAAGTCAAAGCAAAAGAAAGAGATTAAAAAAAAAAAAAAAAAGAAGTCAAACGGTTGAATGGCCAATAATCACCATGCGTGTTTAATCGCATGATGAGCTGACCAAGAGATCACAACCTAATCATCAACAAAAGATTCTTCTTTTGATTTTTTTTTTTTTTGAAAAAATCTATAGACACCGAGTTAAATCTTATCCTTTGTTTGGTAGACAAGTTTAACTCAAACTAAACTGTATTTTTTTATCTTAATTTTTATCTTTTTCTAAAAAGTCAACAAAGTTTATAATTACTTATTAAAAAGTCAACTCAACTCAAATTTAAAAATTTCAACTCAACTCAAACTTAACTTATTGACCAAATACTCTCTTAATTTTTTAAATATCACCTGTGTATTATCATTATTTTATTAAGACGATTGTCACAATAATTAAAAACATCTACTCGTCACGTGAAGTGTTATTTTAAGAGGGTGTTTGGGGATGTTTGAAAAAAGTGCTTGGTCGTCTGGTTTCCAAACATTTGTTAGGGTTGTTTTTGGGTTTTAATAAAACTTTTGTAGATGTGTACAGTAAACTCAAACTTTTGAAATATATAACTTCGTTATTTTAAGTCTAAATTATATGATTTTTCTTCAAAATATATAGAATTTTGAGAGAAATAAAATAAAATCTATAATAATATATTTTTTCTGAATACAATTAAAGTTTTTACACTTTTTTTTACCCAAAATAATTATTATTTTTCAATCAAACGTCAGTTTCAATCAAAATATATCTAAAATCCAGTCTTTAATTGCCCTCCAAATGGCCTCTAAAATTAAAATAAAGGTTGGTGTCTTTAATATTAATTTTTATTTTCTTTTTCAATTAAAAAGTATATATATATATATATATATATATATATTCCCGCAAATGCGACCCTTGGCGTGTGGCAAAGGAAAATTATGGTGAGGGCAATTTCGCTTTGTTTTGTGGTCGTGCTGTCAACACTTTATTCTGTTGGAAAAAAAAAAAGTAAAAATAGATTAAATTAATTTTATTTATTTATTTATTTTATTTTTTAAGTTTTGCTGTGGCCTAACTGGCAGCCGCTTTCATTTTCCAAAAGTAAAAGGAATGCTTTCATTATTTTGCATCAACCTCTATCAACGCTGCCGTTAAAAGGTCATACAACTGTACATATATAAATATATATATATTTATATATATATATAGGGCTGCACATATTGATGTCAATAAAAATTATAATTAGTTTTTAAAAAATCAACCAACTCAAACTTAAAAATTTTAACTAAAAGTGTTTCATCAAACGAAGCTTTAGTATTAACAACTTTGTTGTCTTTTACTCTCTCTCTTTCTTCTTCTTCTTTTCTTTTTAATTTTTTAATTTAGTGTGCTGAGTTTCTCTCAATTAAGACGAACATAATTTTTTTTTTCCCTATATTGATTTGTATCTCCGCACCTCCTCAAGATTTTTTATTTTTTTATTTTTTTTATTTTTTGAGTAACACTTCCTTAAGATTTGAATTGCTCTAAGCATTATGTTTTCTAAATTTCTTTTTACCATATTTATGTAGGATTTTTAGTCTTTCACAAGTTATCCAAAACTTTTAATGTAGACAACTTATCTTTCAAACTTATAAATTGTTATTATGTACCTCATTTTAATGAATTTATTAGTAAATTAATGATAAAGAGCCCATGTACCTCTAATTTGAGGACGGAAAATCTCATATCTAATAAAAAATTACCAAATTCAATTTAAATTATAATAAAAATCTTCTAAATTTAAATCCTCAATTCAATTAAATGTTAATAAAATGGGACATATTGGAACAATTCAGAAAGTTTGGAGGGGAGGGAGGGTAAATTGTCAAAATTAAAAATTTATAAGATAAGTTATCAAATGTGAACAAATTTAGAGGGCACAAGCATAAAATCCCATTTAAATTTGTAGTGATTTAACATGTTTTTCTTTCTTGATAATTTAAAAAAAATGATAAATTACTAGCTTATTCCTTGAATTTTTAACATTATGCAACTTTAATTCATGTCTTCTTTTTTTTAATAGCTCAAATGTCCTTAAACTAATAAAATTTTACCACAAATGCTTTCCATTAATTTTTAGACGGAATCCATTAGCTAGCATAACTTTTCAACTAAATTACTAACTAATTACATTCAAAAATTAACGAAAATGACTATTGTACCAACATTTTAATAGTTTTGGAGCTTTCCCTGTTCTTTTTTTTTTCATAGTTGGAATAGCCATAAAATATTAAAAATATTGTTATAGTAGTCATTTTCGTTAATTTTTGAACAGAATCTAATAGTTAGCATTACTTTTTAACCAAGTACTTAACTGATTTCATTCAAAAATTGATGGAAATAACAATTATAATAACATTTAAAAATTTAGAGGTATTCCATGTGTAAGGAAAAAAAAAAAAAAAAAAGGATCAGGGATCAATATTGCATTAAGTTAAAAGTTTAGGAATTAAACGAGTAATTTAAAATAAATAAAAAAAAAAAAAAACACTTCTTATGGCCAGCTATTTCCATGATCCCATCCACTTAGGCAGGCCTAGGGGCAAAAAGATTATAAAAGGGTAGGAGACTATTCATGATGTTAGTTAGGTGAGACAATCTTGTCCAATCTCTCAAGTATATTTTCTTTGTTAATTTAAGTGCCCATTAAAAGGACAGAATTAAATACTAATTTGGTGTTCAACACAACCAAAAAACCTACCAGTAAATCTATAGGACATGTATCTGTTTAGGTAAAATTGAGTTTTGAATGCACAGATTTCCATGTTTGGTCTAGCTCCTGTAGTCAAGTTTCATCTTTTTTAAGTAATAGGGAAGAAGACCGAAACATGCCACTAAAAAACTCTACTAAAATAAAGACAGGTTGTCTACATCGCAAAGGAGGTAGATTGTGCAGTTGGTAAAATCTAATATTCATCGCATACGGACACTAAATGGAGTTAGCGGCTCTCCTAGGGTTCCCTCATATGGGGTCTTTGATGATAAAATCATGCAAATTTAATGTGCCTGATCTATGAGTTCAGATAAAGATATGTATCTAGTGTAATTCCAAATAATTTCATGTGCCTTTTACCCTTTATTTGCTTTAATCAAGATCAATTTTATTCTGGTTTTCAATTTTTTTCTTAAATAAAAAGAAGTTCATTAATGGTGTGATCTCGTCTCTCATTTCTATAAGTAATTTGTGGCCCATCAATGAAACAGAAAGGACCTAACTCAATTCTATTAGAAGGATGAGCCCAGTTTCACACAAGTCAAAATAGGTCTAAAGCTACACAGTATAATGGTCATGTAAGACTTCTATATTAGGACCGCTGTATCAATCCATAGACTGTTTATTCCTTGTTTGCTTTTCCCAAGAATTTATGTTTTTTTTTTTTAGAGAATCAACAAGGTAGAGCTACATTAAAAACTATCAAATTTGCATCAAGAGATGCTGATTTCCCCTTAATTATGATTATTAAACAAGTACCCTCCAAAAATCACTTAACAAATCATGCAAAATCAATATCATGAAAAAATTTCACCAAAGTGAACAAAAAGTCCCATCAAAGTGACTAGAACAAACCAAAAGATTGTCACAACTTGACAAACAAAAAAATTTCAAGTTTGAGATTTCTCAACTTTGAAAGAGAAATCTCCCTTTCATATGCTTGCACGATTTTTTCCAAGACATAGGATATAACGATTTACAACATAGGTTTTCTCAATAATTTGGAGAATATACAGCCATTTAAACTTTGTAATAAACGGGAAAAAATAATATATATATATATATATATATATATTTGTCTCACGTATAATTACAAAGAAAAGAATCATTGATATGGTGAGATATGTGTAAAGAATGATGCTTGTTCATGAAGTTGTAGTTTCTGATGATCCAAACAAGGAAGTAGAGGGGGCAAAAAAAATATGGAGAGCGGGAGAGGATTTGGTCTAGTTTTGAAGGGGGTGATCGTTGCGGTCCTTTTCCTTCCGATTGTGATCGGTATGAGCACGAGGAGTGAGTTGTCTGAATTCGAGTCGTTGATTCGGTTTCTTAGAGCCGTTGATCCTGAAAATGTGTTGAAATTAGGCCATGATGCAATGAGGCGGAATCCGTGCTTGGACAAGTGGAAGGGTCTGAAATGCAACTCAAAGGGCACCACTATAGTTGGAATCAGGCTCGAAAAGGTCAATCTTCGTGGTGTAATTGATGCCGATTCCTTGTGCAAGCTTCCGAGTCTCCGTGTTCTCAGCTTAGCTGAAAACCAAATTCGAGGGACGGTTCCAAACTCGATGCTGGCCTGCAGAGAGCTGAGGTACTTAAATCTAAGCAACAATCTCCTAAGTGGAAAAATTCCGAGGGGTTTTACAAGTTTGAAAAATCTAAGGAAATTGGACATCTCCGAGAATCATTTCGAGGGTGTCACTCCGAATTTCGACGAGGAATTCAAGCGTATCGACGTGTTTTCCACGAGAGCAAGTGCATTGCAAAGTAGTACTAAGGACGGGCAAGAGTCGCGGGATCAAACTAACATGACCGCTGATAGCTCTACGAGTAGCAATTCTGAAAGCAGTTGGTCTCAGCAATGGTTGATCTGGATAGTACTATTTCTCGGGCTCGGTATCTTTGTGTTGATCTTGTACGTCTTTGGCATGAAGGCGGCGAAGTCGTCAGAGGAGAAGGCCACTCTGAAGTCACTCCAAGATTCTCCTGGTAAAACAACTCTAACCAAGACCCCGGAGGAAGCGAAACCCGAGAAGCAAAGTCTCTCCGAGCTCGTGTTCTTTGTCGAAGAGGAAGAGAAGTTTAAGTTGGAGGAGCTTCTTGAGGCCACAGCTGACTTGAGAAGCCAGAGTTATTGTAGCACTCTTTACACGGTGGCTCTGAAGAACAAAGCAATTTATGCAGTAAAAAGATTGAAGAAAGTACAGACTCCATTTAACGAATTTGGCCAAATTATGAGACAGATTGGTGAAGTGAAACATGACAACATTTTACCTCTTGTTGCTTATAATTCTACTCCTGATGAGAAACTTCTGATCTACAAGTATCAAAATAAAGGGAGTCTACTAAGCCTGATTGAAGGTAGTTTTGGTGTTTTTTTTAATTTTTTTTAAATCAAATTGTTTCACACTTTTTTTTGTTCTAAATATAGCTTCCACAAAATTGACATGAATTTTGGGTTAATTAATTTATTTTTTAATAGCACTAGTACAAAAAGGTAGGGTTATCTTATTATTTATTTGTCTTTTAAACTTTAGGATAGTTCTCGTTTTGCCAGCCTTTTAAATTTTGAATTAGTCCCACTTAATCACTCTGTTAGAATTTAGTAAAAATAAATGAAAAAATGAGAGTTAAGTGAAATTATGTGATCTTTTTTTTTTTTTTTCTAATTTGTTTTTAATAGAAGGGGTTTCGTGAGATTAATTCCCTTATTTTTCTGTTTGTTTTATACCAAAATTCTAGTTAAGAGATTAAAAGGGACTGATTCGAATTTAAGGATTAAGGAAATTTTAAAATTCGGGGACCTGGATGAGATTGGTCCAAAAAGTATTTTACTAATGATTATTTTCTTTTATGTCCAAAATCAGTAATTACCACGAGTAATTATTGAATGCACTATCATGACTGTTGGTAATTACTATAACTACTAAAAAGACAAGCAGAAATAATCAAAATCGGTGTTATCTTTTTGAACATCCTATTTGGCAATTTTCAGCTAGTGAACAACATGAGTTTAGTTTCAAGAGTGACAACTAAACAAAACAAACCTTCAAGATTAATCTTATTTTTTTGAATATCTGCAGATTATATTGAAGGTAAGAGAGAATTCCGATTGGAGCTAAGACTGTCCATAGCAGAAGGAATTGCAAAAGGTTTGAAATTCATGTATCATAATATTCCAAATGACCAAGAGATTGTCCCTCATGGGAATCTCAAGCTTTCAAACATCCTCTTGGGCGAGAATGATGAGGCGCTAATAAGCGAATTCGGGTTCTCGAGGTTTCTAGACCTGAAGAGAACGGGCCTTTGTGCCACCAAAGGCTACACACCACCTGAGAAAGGCTTGACAGAAAAGGGTGATGTCTACAGCTTTGGAGTGATTCTCTTAGAGCTACTAACCGGCAAGGCGGTGGAGAGGACCGGCTTAGACCTTCCGAAATGGGTGAATGCAATGGTGAGGGAAGAGTGGACCGGTGAGGTCTTCGACAGGGAGTTAGCCAAATCTGGAGCTCGGTGGGCTTTTCCTCTGCTGAATATCGCCCTCAAGTGCGTGTCATACTTCCCCGAAAACCGCCCTACTATCGTAGAGGTTTTGGAGAAGATAGACGAGGTCATTTCTGAGGCGAAAGAGCATGGCACGACACGGTTGTCTTCTTCTAACGAATGTCAGCAAGAGTGTTGTCTCCTGCACAGCATCATACCCGAGACATGGGACACTCCTGGATCAAACTATTGAAAAGTCGTCCTCTGATAGCCCGTTTGGTTCATAGGTTTGAACAGTAAGTTTGAACAGAAAAATTCAAATTTTTGTGAGAGAAAACTCTGTGAAAAAAGTTTGAATTGTAGATTCAAACCTATATATCAAACGGAGGCTAAGTATAGCCTTAGGATCAGAAATTTCCTGTTTGAGTAAAATAAATAATATAGTGTTGAGTATGTGCATATGCTTTGTTCATATTCATGTAGGGAAAATTTGGTGTTCATAAATAATACCCTTTTGCTCTCACCTTTTGAGGAATCTAATTCCCAAAGCTTTGCAAAACAATCTCCTAACTATAGCTTCAAAAGTGGTCAAACTAAATGAGAAATATCAACTGCACTAACTTGTAAAATGCCACTCTATATATATACACAAATATATATATGATGAGGAGATAAAAAGGAGATATTTGCAATTCTTCAATCACATATTTTTGGCCCACATAAGTATCTCCTGGTTGTTTCTTGTGGATCACGTTACTTTAAGAGCATTTCTATGATATACATATATATACATACACATACACACACACACATATATATATATATATGACAACACCTTTCCAAAGTATGACTACCATGTGAAAATGTCATAAATGTTAAGGAACTTTAACAACATATTAGAGTTGCTTAAGAAAAGATGTGATGGGAAATTTAAGGTTAGGCTGCATTAACCACTCATCCAATGAGCAGGTTAAATATTTGCATCACCAACCAAGAAAAAAGCAATTCATATATATATATATATATATATATATTTCACAAAGTGGGTATGCTATCAAATCCTTGCCATGTCATGTTATGATATCAAATTCTAGTGAAACTGATATGACCTATATGCTAGCTAATATACACACGAGAAGAATCTTCAATTGGTGTAAGGATTGGATTTGAAAGTGCTTACTTTTAAATGTTAGATCTGATTAAAATCATATAAAAATAAAATATCGAAAAAATTTATAGATTTTAATACAATTTAACAATCTAAAATAGAACCTTAAGAATATGTATTTTTTATACCCTATGGACTCTCTTTTGTTTTGTTTTGTTTTTAAAAATGCTTATAAAAATCATTTTAAGATAATGTGATTGTGGATAAAAATATAATTATATAGAAGAATTCTATGTTAAGACATGAAAAGAGAGCTTGTATAGTAGGAATTCCTATTTTAAACTACCAATAAGAACTTTTTTTTAGTATTGAATTAACTTTCTAATAGTCTGATTTATAAGTATCCACCTTAAAAATAGATAATGCGAACCATATAATTACGACAGGAGTAGATCAAACCATTGAAAAATTAATCTAACAACTAAAACGACAGTTCTTATCAATAATACAAAACAGTAATCCTACCATAGAAATTCTTCATGAAGAATACTGTACTAATAGAATACAATTATAAACTGTCGGATTTTCATTTAGTAAATTATCATTTTTCTTAATATAATATGATTTTAAATTATACAATCTGACATTCAGAATCGTGTTTTTTGCATATCCCATGGGAAAAAAGTCTCCTATAATATAATCAATAAATCGAAGCCAAATTCTACTATCACCAACCAACTCTAAGATGTAAGCGTGCTTGAAAGGAAAAGGTAGAAGAAATGAGCTCCTGTGATTGGGTGAAATTTCTTGATCCATTTGATGTTGATTTCAAGGCTTTTTAATGGCTGAGATCTCTCTTAACTCCATTGGTTAAGGCTGTGTTTGTTGTGTTACCAATTCACGGTTGCGTCAACATCCAAACAATCATTTTTTATTTCTGCCAATTCACCATATTTTAGGAAACTAGTCTTCAATTATTTATATATTATTATTATTATTTTTTTTTTTTTTGGGTAGAAACTAGTCTTCAATTAATTCTTTCTTGGTAAATGTGTCCCCCAATATTTATTATTTATTTTTTTATTATCTTTCTCCCTATTATAAATTTCCAAATATATGAAAATTTATGTTTCGAAAGGACAATAATTTATTAAAAAAGGTTGAAAAAAGTTGCATTATTTTATGTTATGGCATGGTATTGGCATTTCCACATTAAAATGTTGATGACCACAAGAAGAAGAAGACAAAGCTATTGAGAGAGAGAGAGAGAGAGACTGTAGCCCTATTATTGTAAGGGCATTGACATTGTCTACAGTTGGCTGCAGCCAAATGTTTTGACAAAGTTGTAACACATACTAAAATATCTTATTAATAGCATGAAATGTTGTACCAAATCAAAATAAAAATCTGCAAATCTCTTGTTGTTCTCTCTCCTCTTATACCATAGAGATAATCGAGTTCAAACAACCAAAAATGGGCACATTTTGAGTGGGACCATTTAAAAGGGGGGGAAATCTAAAGGGAGAAATTTTCATCAAGTTGTGATCATTTGGTATAATTTAGCTGTAATTTCTAAGTCTATAGTATATATTACTTATCAGGAATAGGGAATAAAAATAGAGAATGAGAGTCAATCTCTTGTTTACTTGCTCATTTTTTTTTTTTTGGAATGAAAGTGAGAATGGTAGATCCCACACCAATTTGGGATTGAGATATGAGATTGACAATCTCATGCCCCCTCTGGATTGTGACTCTCATTCATACTATTAACATTAAATTATTATTTTATCCTTATTTTATTTGTAAAAAATTGTATTAAAAAGTAAAAACAACCTATATTAATTATTTTTATTAACTAAATATAATATACTTTTATTAACTTAATATTATATAGCTATCCTAATTATTATTAACGTTATTAGAGTAAATAAAGAACTTTTTTTTATCATAATATATTATTATGTTTGTATTTTTATATTTTTATACTTTACTTATTTTAATTCAATTTTTAATACTTTTTTTAATTTTTTTAAACAAAAAATTACACAATTTAATTTTTTAATTTTATTACCCTAATATCATAATGATTATTTTACTTTTGATTAATAGTATGATATTAAAAAAAATTAATCATTTTTAATTTTTGAAAATACAATAAATAAAGATGTATATAATTGACAGTTATTCCGACTCCAATTCCTAGAATTCAAGTAAACAGCATATTTTGATTCTGAAGCCAGCCCACTTTGAATCTTACCCACTTCGATTCATGCTCACTCCAACTACGTGTAAGTAAACATGCCACTAATTTGATCAAAAGATATAGAGTTGAATCCCTTTAAAGTTTTTTTTTTTAATTTAAAAATCTAGTTCTAAATAAATTAAGATATTTCTATTATAGGAATTGTCATTTACGCATAGACCAGAACGTTTAAAAATATGAATTTAACAACAATAAATAAATTATATTTTACTTATTTTGTTATGTTTCTGATATTATTTGAAACTATAAAACTGTGTTTTATCAATATAATTTATTTTTTTCATATCCTATCTAGAGGTGAGAAAAGAAAAAGATGGGTTGGGACCTCGGCCCCTACGTTTCAAATAGAAAATAACTATAAAAAAAGGGTTTAAAATGATATAATTATTTATCATGTTTATTTTTTCTCTCGATCTAAAGCCATTTTTCATGTTGGAGCAGATGTTAGATCATTGAGCTTTCTCATTAGTTAACTTTAATTATAAACTATTTTTAGTTAATCAGGCTTACAGCTTGGATAATGCAAGTCATTATTGAGTAAACAAATGGGGCCATTTAAAGACATTGAGTAAACTAATTAGTCATAATTCGTTATTGGGTAAATTAATGACAATAAGCCTTGTTGAAGCCTCAAATTAATTTTACCAATTTGGTAAGGTTTCTTCCTATTTATGTAAATATACTTGCCACCAATGAATGTTATACTATGGAGAAACAATGTTAGAGAGAAAAATATCAAATAAATTACAAAAAAAAAAAAAAAAAAAAAAAAAAAAAAAAAAAAAACCAAATGGGATAATTTTGTAAATACATTAAAAAAAAGGGACAATTGAACAGGAGAAAAAAAAAAAAAAAAAAAGGTTTGTACCGGGGATTTTCATTCCAGAAGTTTGTCTCATGAGGGTATTATTTTACATACTACTTTGGACAAGTCAATGCATACATATATATATATATATATATATATATATTACATATTAATTTATATTTTTAATTCTTCATCTGACTCCAAATTGTAGTTGTTTTCTTCAAACTTGCTTAACTTGTTACCATCATCTACTTCCCAAGTTTTCTTGATATTTTGGTATTAGTTAAATAAAAGCCATTTCCCCCCCTTATCCTCTAGGCTACATCAAAATTTTATCAGCCTTTTTTACTCAAAAAAAAAAATTTTTATTTGCTTTTTTATGCATTTCTAAGAGAACCAACTCAAAAGTTTCAAGTATTGGTCATGAGACACGAGTTCAAATTACTGTATAAAAAGTTTTCACCTTAAAAATAAATAATTAAATCAGACCCATATCATATGACTATTGCTTTGAAGAGGTCTCAAATTGTTATCCTTTCATTAATGGCATGATTATTTATCAAGAATAGGGAATGTGAGTGGAGAATAAGAGTTAATCCCTTATTTATTTACTCATTTTTTTCCCTAGAATGAGAGTGAGAATAATGAGTCCTACACCAATTTGAGATTGAGAAATGAGATTGACAATCTCATTTCCCCCTCCGAATTGTGATTCTCATTCCTACTATTAACATTAAATTATCATTTTATCCATAGTTTATTTACAAAAAATTGTATTAAAAATAGTAACAACATATATTAATTATTGTTATTAACTAAATATAATATATTTTTATTAACTTAATATTATATAACTATCCTAATTACTATTAACATTATTAGAGTATATAAAGAATTTTTTTTATCATAATATATTACTATATTTATATTTTTATACTTTTATATTTTATTTATTTTAATTAATTTTTTTTACTCTTTTTAATTTTTTTAAACAAAAAATTACACAATTTAATTTTATTACCTTAATATCCTAATGGTTATTTTATTTTTGATTAATTGCATGATAATAATTAAATAAAAAATTAATCATTTTTTTAATTTTTAAAAATATAATAAATAAAGGAGTATATAAGTAAATTTATAATAATTCATTCTGATTTTGGATTCAAGTAAGCGCATGAATGAGATTCGTTGTGACTCCGATTTCGAATCCTAGAACCAAGTAAACAACTTA
Source organism: Ficus hirta (assembly GCA_038430175.1). Lineage (NCBI taxonomy): Eukaryota > Viridiplantae > Streptophyta > Magnoliopsida > Rosales > Moraceae > Ficus > Ficus hirta. The sequence continues at coordinate 39,928,134 of CM076585.1, read as the reverse complement.
TTTGGATTTCGAATCCTCAATCCGAATCATATTCACTTCGAACTCTACTCGCTCCGATTCATGCCCACTCTGAATACGCGTAAATAAACAACACACTCTAAAAGTTTCCATGACATGGTTTAATAGTATTCTATATATTCATATGTATACATATATATATATATATAAAGAAAATAAGTGGCCAATTTTCTAATTTTGTGGTCACCACAAAATACTCCGTAATAAGATACTTCAAACATTTTTTAGGTCCACTCTTTAAATAAATGAAAGGAGTTAAACCCAACAATTGGTACCAAATTTTTGTGATTGAATGGTTTTAATCCATTTGTACCAAAAAAATTGACTATTTCCCTCACATTTTTCTTACAAGAGGGGGGGAAAAAAAAACAGAGAGAATAAATAAATAAATAAATAAAAAGGAAGAAAAAGTTGAATTATACTCAAGTGGTCCAAAAGTATGTTGTTCCATAAAACTGAAAGAAAAATAAATAATAGTAAAAAAACAATTTCTTTTTTTTCTTTTTCATTTTTTTTGGAGAGGCCAAATTGAATGATATAATTTGGTGGAATGGAACACATGCAATCCAAAACAAAAGTATACGTAAATTGCTTATGTTACAAAACAGGGCTTGTGGTAAACTTACCTGTTTGGTAATATACAACTTATTTATTTATTTATTTTTCTCTTGATTTTTATTTATTTTCTTTTTTTATAAAAATTTTTTTAGTTCAGTTTTTTTTTAAGCAAAGAAAGATCATCATCTCTCCTGTCATCTCTCTTTGGCCTCCTCCAAATATTCTTACACCAGAGGATTTGCCTGTCTCTCTCTCTCTTTCTATCTCTCTCCTCTCTCTCTCTCTCTCTCTCTCTCTATTTTTATAAATTGCACCTTACCCATCACAGCTTCAAATTCCATTTCTTTTTATTTAATTAAGGAGGAAGTGGAATAACCAAGAAAGATAGAAAAGAAGAGAGAGAGAGAGAGAGAGAGAGAGGATGAGAGAGCACCTCTTCTTCTGTTCTCATTACAAATATTCCTCTCCTTAGATCTTAGTTTCCTCCACTTTCTCATCTGGGTCCTCCTCAAATGGTAGTTTTTCTTCTTCTTTTTGTTTTTTGTTTTTTTTCTTCTTCTTCATTCGTAATAAAATTTGTTTCTTCTTTTTCTTCTCCTTCTCTCGATCTCTTCTATCTGGTTTTGGTCTCTCCTGATCCACAAGAATTTTTTTGCTTAATCAAAATTTTCCCTTTTTCAGGAAATCTGGTTTTGTTCTGATTGATGAACAGAGGATCCGATGAAACAAGATTGAATTTTGACAAATCCCACTTTGTCTTTGATCGGAGCTCCAATCTGGGTTCTGTCTAAATCTCCAGATAAGGTAATGTTTGATGAAAAGCTGAGTTTTTTATTTCGAAAAGTGTAATTTTTATGGACTGCCCGTATAATTTACTTGCAATATAGATTGGTTCTGGTTTTGGAGCTGAAAACTTTGCCTTTTCTGAGTAGATTTTGATTGAATTGTGAATTTTTCTTTGGTGGGTTGTTTTGATTGGATTGAATTTGAATTTGAATTGGATTGGATTGGATTGGATTGAATTGGGTTGTTGAATCTGCAATGGTTGGTTGCAGAAAGAGATGGAATCGGATCTTGGCAAGCTCTTCATTGGTGGGATTTCTTGGGACACAGATGAAGAACGGCTTAAGGAGTATTTTAGGAAATATGGAGAGGTTGTGGAGGCCGTGATCATGAGAGATCGCGCGACTGGTCGCGCTCGTGGCTTCGGATTCGTTGTTTTCGCAGATCCTGTTGTTGCGGAAAGAGTCATTATGGATAAGCACATGATCGACGGCCGGACAGTGCGTATTTTCATTTTGATTTCCTTTGATCAACTTGAATTGATTGGATTTCCTTGAATTTGATTGGAGGTTTTAGTTTCGTTGGTCGAAAATATGACCTGAACTTCTATTGTTTAGAAAATGTTCGATTTTGTCTATTTTTTTCGAATGCCTAACATTTTTCATCTTCTCTTTTTTCCAGTTTTGAATCAATGAATTTGAAACTTAATGCAGCATCAGTTGTTTAGAATCTGCATTGGAAAAAAGAGTTTAAACACACTTTCGGGTTACTGAAATTAAAGATGAGGTCCATTGTTTAATTCAGTTACTGCTGTTTCCAATTTAGGTAGAGGCAAAGAAGGCTGTTCCTAAGGATGATCAGCATAATTTGACCAGAATTACTGGTGGGATCCAAGGTTCTCCTGGTCCTGGCCGCACGAGAAAGATTTTTGTTGGAGGGTTAGCGTCGACGGTCACCGAGAGCGACTTCAAGAAGTACTTTGATCAGTTCGGTATGATAACTGATGTCGTAGTGATGTATGATCACAACACACAAAGGCCAAGAGGTTTTGGCTTCATCACTTATGACTCAGAGGAAGCTGTGGACAGAGTGCTGCATAAAACATTTCATGAACTGAATGGTAAGATGGTTGAGGTCAAGAGGGCTGTTCCGAAAGAGCTATCCCCGGGGCCCAGCCGTAGCCCTCTGCTAGGATACAACTATAGTTTGGGTAGGGCCAATAGCTTCTTAAACAGTTATGCTCAAGGTTACAATCTTAGTCCGATCGGAAGTTTTGGAGTAAGGATGGATGATAGGTTCAATACAATTTCTAGTGGTAGAAGCAGGATTTCTCCATTTGGCACTACCGGTTATGGCTTGGGTATGAATTTGGAGCCAGGACTAAGCCCAAGCTATGGGGCAAATTCCAACTTTGGCAATAGTCTAGGCTATACAAGAATGCTAAGTCCATATTACAGTGGCAATGCAAACAGGTACAATGCCCCGATTGGTTATAATCCGAGTAATGCAAGGAGCAATTCTGTTTTAAGCTCCAACGCTCGCAGTGTCTGGGGAAATGGAGGCATTAACAATGCCATGAACCCTGGTAGCCCCGGGGCATACTTGAGCACTGGAAGTGGGAGTTTTGGCACGTCATTTGGAAATGGTGGAGCGAATTGGGGCGCTAATAATGTGTCGGCACAAGGTGGAGGAAGTGGTTCTGGCTATAGTGGTAGTAGTTATGGGAGTGGAGAAAGTAGCTTTGGATTCGTTGAGGGGGGATACGGAAGAAACAGTGGTACAGGCGTAACCCCGACATCATCATACCCTGCATCAAGTGCTGGTTATGAGAGGTCTTATGGAGGCCTCTATCGCAGCGGTTCAGTTTATGGAGATTCAACTTGGCGCTCCACCACTCCCGAGCTAGATGGTTCTAGCACGTTCAGTTATGGGCTTGGCAATATAACTTCAGATGTTGCAGCCAAAAGTTCTGAGGATTATATAGGAAGCTACAATGTTACTAGTAGACAACCAAATAGAGGTAAAAATTTCTGACTTCTTAGAATTATCTTTGTCGTCTTAAAACTATATTTTGCTAGAATTTGCAAGTATACTCCTATAGAGTTATATACATTCCTGAAATTGGTGTTTAAGCTCATGGAAGATGACCCGGTTTGTTTGAAAATGTAATGAAAAATTTATTTAAATCTATACATGGATTTGAAGAGAAATTTCTATACGTGTTTATATCGAGTAGTGGAGCCTAATTATTGCCCTGACATAGAGTCAGCTTGTAGTTTGTGGGATTAGGTTAGATAGGAAACTATAGTCTGAGACGTACGAGGCATGTGATTTCTCTCGTAATCTTCTTCTTAATCATATTGAAATTCTGCGCAACTGAAAGTGGACGTAGCTTTCATACTGCTGGTGAACCACCCAAATCATGTGCGCGCTTGTTTGTTTGCCTTTCTTCGATGTCCTTGATCTCGATATTAATTCATTAGGGCGTCTAATTCTCAAGAGTTACGTATATTCCACTATGCTATGTCACGGTATTTACTCTTTTTGTTGTTTGATATGTTTGATTCAGGTATTGCTGCTTAGGAGAATTGTTGTTTGGACAAAGTCATGAGGCTATAGTAGGTGAAGAGAAACATTGAAGCTTTGTGAATTTTATGCATCTCCTTTTACTACGATTCATATCTATATATATATATATATCAGCTTATGAGGAAACTGATCACATAGTTCTAACGGGAATTCCTTGATTTGGAGTATACATATTCAGAGAAATACAGAGAGAGAGAGAGAGAAAGAGCAGTTTACAAGGGATTTTGTGTAAGGTTTGAGATTTTTTTTTTTTCCCTCTTTTTAGGTTCGTTTATTTGATTTGAGGTGTAAAATCAGATTGCGGGATAAATATACTCTCGAAGTATATGGTGCATCAACAGAAGGAAAAGCCAGCCTTAGTCTTTTATTAAAAAAAAAAAAAAAAAATTGAGAGAGAAAAGAAAAGATAGGATATTAAATTTTTTTTTTTCCTTGTAATTCATGGCAAAGTTGCTGGCTTTTGCCCACATTTCTTCTTCTTTTTTTCTTATTATTCTTCTGGGATTTGTCCTCTTAAAAAAAAAAAAAAAATTGTATGTGAGGTTTTTGATGTTATTAGTGTGAAACAATGGAAGGGATGCCCATATATGTGGGGATTCCCTATCCATCAAATAAGTTTTTAGTAGAAAACACTTTTGATTCTTTTTATTATTATTATTGGACAGTACATTAAACAAAGCTTATACTTCGTTTTGTGTGTGTGAAACTAATGTTCAATTATTATTAGACCTTTTTTTTTTTTTAATTTTAATTTCTTGATACTTTTTACTAGATTGCCTCTTATTTTTTATAAGCTTTTCATTATGATTCATAACGCTTAAACTCTTGCTTGCATGTTTGAATTTTTAGAGCTTTTGGGAGATTTTTGTGGTATGGAATGAAAAATAAAAAATAAAAAGAAACCTTGTCTGTAAAACAATACGAACCCTTAAATCTCTATCAGGTTTTTGTTTTTCTTAATCTGATTTGATTCCGGTGATATTCAGTAGTATAAAACCGTCTTATTGATAATTCTTTTCGTACCCTGTTGTAAAATTATTATTTTTTAAATACTAACTTATATAATCTATGAACCCTTCCTAGGCTATATATATATATTAAAGTTGGCAGAATAATTTTCAATATTATAATAGAAAAAAGCATATAAATAACACAAATTTAAAGAATATTGTATCAATATGACACAAAAAATTAATATTAGATTAATATGATATAAAATAAAATAAAAGTTAAATAAAATTTGTGTTATGTTGATTAAGAATAAAAAAATTTATATCTTGTTGATCAACAGATGAAAGAAACAAAAAGATAATTATTTTAGTAATTTTCTCTTTATGTTATAATATTGGTGCAGCCATTGGAGTACTAAACTATGGAGTGTAGTTGGAATTTGCAAATCCAAGATTGACTCTTTTTATGGGTTTTCATCTGCTAATAGATTTTCTACTTTCCTAAATTTCAAATCCTTAAAAGCCTCTTCTGTGTGGCCACATTGGACTCTTATCCTCTTTTCCATAAGATTAGAGGATATACTTTCTTCCATCTTTTGTCCCTCTCATTTAATGACTGTGGTCCTCTCTCTCTCTCTCTCTATATATATATATATATATATGTATACATCTATAAATATATAGATATACATAAATGCATACACAAGGGAAAGGAATATGGGTTAACAAGGCAAAGGAATGTTTCCAACCCATAGATGTTTGAAAAAACTAGTTCATGACATTCATGAAGCAATAGTGGAGAGAATGATATTTGACAATATATATATATATATATATAAATATATATATAGAACATTTATTCCTTAGGCCACTACCTTGAGACAAACGCCAAAGAAAGATCGAGTAATCTTGGGATTCAATTCAATCATTAGTTGTAGCTAATATCAATTAAACTTCTGTTTAATATATAAATAAGAGCATTTAATGGAAATATACTTGTAAATCGTGTCATTAAAAAATTAATTGAAATGATCAATGAAAACATCCTCTATCAATGAGATAAAATAACGTGTCTTGTGTAAAATTTATCCCAATTAGGTTTTAAACGAAAGAAAAGTACTTTTTTTAATATTTATTATTATTATTATTATCTTGTAATCTGATCGCCGTGAAGGGCGGTCCAAATGACGTGGTGGGGCCAGTAGAACCATTGCCTACGCTCCCTATGATTTTTGCTTTGGACAGTTTTTATTTGTATTTTCTTTAAAATTTTATTATTTTTTAATGGAAGCTTTGGACAGATTATGATTTACAGACATGACATATTTATCATTGTGATTTGTGGTCCACTCCTCATTTTCTGAGGAATTCATGCCTTTTAGATTGGCACCAGGAATACTTCTTCTTCTTCCTTTTTTTTTTTTAATTTTTTTTTCTTTTATATACAAGTGAAGTTTTATATTTAACGGCACTTATAATTTAAGATCAATGATATTATATATATATATATATGTGTGTGTGTCTCTGTGTGTGTGTATATATATATATTTTCAAACAATATATATCACAAGTGTCCAAAGCATTTCTCAAGTTTTTTTTTCCTTTCGTTTCTTTTTTTTTTTAGGGGGTGTTTGGTGAATGAATTGAGTTTGAGTTGAGTTAAAATTTTTAAGTTTGAATAGTATTAACTTTTTAAAAAGTAGTTATAAATTTTGTTGATTTTTCAGAAAAAAATAAAAATTAAGATAAAAAAGTATAATTTAGTCTGAAATGGACTTGTGAACCAAACGGAACCTTAAAGAAAAAGTGGGGCCTTAAAGAAAAAGTAGCATTCCTCAAATTTAGCATTCTTCAATTTTGTAATACTTTTTCTTCGTTTTTTGAAAGAATTGCCTCTTGACATTTTAGGAATAAAATCTGTAGGGTCTACTAACGAAAGCCAAAACACCTACTAATGTTCCTTACGTTATTCTATATTTTATTTTAACAGAAATTATATTACATTCTATCATTTCACCATTTGATTACTCCGATGAAAATCTCATACTTCATAAATATTCACTACTAATATATTTATATATACATATATATATATATATTCATTTCAACTTCTGTAATGATTCTAGTAAGATCTTATTTATTCATTTATTTTGAAAAGATGGTAGTAAGAAATATACATATATATATATTTTGAAAAGATCTTATGTATATTTATATATACATATACATATATATATATATTCATAAATCTTATCATATTTCTTATGCTAACATGATTCGTGAAATAAGGTTTATTGTCCATGTGATGCTTCAATTCAGTAAGACTTGGGTCAATTATTTCCTCATCTTTGCCACTAAAAAGTTGTACAGAATATTTTTGTCATCATATTGTCCTAGTAAGGTAGAATTCAATCACAAAATCTCTATAGCATTTCTTAACATCAAACTTTTTTCAAACTCTTATTTCAAAAAGGCCAAAAAAAAAAAAAGAAAAAAAAAAAAAGGAACAGTTTCATCACCTCCATGATTGAGATCCCCTTAAAGTGGGCTAATTTGTCCAACACTATTGTCCTTTTTCTCTACTTTTCTTTCTTGGATTCCCTTATTCTATTCTCTACCAAAAGAGAAAAAGGGTAAAATTGCCCATTTGTCCACAAAGTAGGCTAACCCCATTTCTCACCTCCACCGATAAAAAGGGCACGTTTTACGACAAGATACAATTGTCAATTCTTAAAACACAGTTATGAACCGACGAATCACATTAAAATAATATCCTACATGAAAAGTAAGATGATTTTAAGAAAAATTTATTGATGATCTTATAGTTAAAAACTATATCCTACTACGATATTTTTTTCATATCACCATCCAAATTCACCCACATGCCACTTTATTGAGGAAAATTTGAAAGGTTCAGTGGGCAATCAATGCAATAATAATAATAATAATAATAAATTAATAAAAAAAAAACACATGAAAGAAAGGTATTTTCATAACCTTTTGATGTGAAACAAGATTGTTTAAAATGTCATGTACATGCCTTAAGAAAGAAGGAGAGAATATGACACCAAAAGAGCATTACTTGTTATAGGTTTGAGGTAATATCTGGAGATGGTATTAAGTTGAAGAATTGTGTTTGGAGGGAAAATTTTTGAAAAAGTTTTATGATATAAAAAATAATAAAAAAAATTTAAAATGTGTTCGGAAGAAAAAAAATACAAAATGGATATTGTCTTATTCGTCTCGTCGTTACGAGTATTTTAACATAAAAATAATCTCATTTCGATTTGAAATAAGAAAGTTATGAAATTTTAAATTTTGAATTTTTTGAAAATGAAATAAAGAGAAAATTTGATGTAAAATTTAAAATTTAAAATTTAGATGATAAAATAATATTTGAAGATGATATCTCAAATATCTCCTTAATGTGAAACTTTACATTGATTTGTTCATCTCTCTTTTTCATGGACTTCATTGTCCATATCTTACACGAAAGGTACAATATGTACGAGGGTGACGGTGTCACCCATATTCGACTAAGAATAATCTTTTACTTTAGTTTTAGTTTTAGTTTTATCTTCAAAGACTTTATATTATTCTTATTCGACTACATTAAAATTTGATTATCTTTATATAAGTGACATTAAAAACTTAGTTTATTAATATACGTTTTTATTGAAATAATATACTGACTCCGTTAAGAAAAGTCTATTCTGTCGCAGCATATCACTACACTTTTAACAGAGAAAAAACCCTATTTTTCAAATCAATTTCTGAAACTCACTCATGTGAATTCTGGCCATGGCAACAACTCAGAATCTCATGAGAGATCTCCAATGGCTTCTTCTTTCCATCAAATCCGAGAGCTTAACTCTACACAACATATCCTTTTACCTCTCTCAAGCCACTTCTGGATGTTTCCAAGAAACAGAAAACTCCATGACCATAAACATCTCAAGAGAAAACGTCTCAAGCTTCTCTGAGATTCTCACAGCTCTGGAAGCTTCTAGAACCTGTCAAACATGTCTGAGAACCTTGGAGTTCCACAATGCCGAATGGGAGCTTCAGCAGGTGAGATGTCTTGGGGTGTTGCTTGAGAGCAACTCAAGCATAAAGCAAGCTGTGTTTAGGAGGAACAGGCTGAGTAGAGAATGTATGTCCGAGTTATGTGAAAATGTGAAGCGGAATCGAGTGATCAAGGAGATCGTTTTCTCCGAATCGGCTATCGGGCATATCGGGGCTGAGCTTGTTGCTTGTTCTCTCAAGGTGAATGATAGTTTGGAAGAGTTGCAGATATGGGAGGACTCAATTGGATCAAGAGGGTCAGAGGAGCTTTCCAAGATGATTGAAGTGAACACAACGCTGAAGTTGTTGACGATTTTCGACTCGAGTTCGATCACAGCTACTCCGCTTATCTCCGCGGTTTTGGCGAGGAATAGGACAATGGAGGTCCATGTTTGGAGTGGACAAAATGGTGAGAGAAGTTCAAAGGTGGTTGAGTTTGTACCTGAGAACAGCACACTTAGGATTTACAGGCTTGACATTTCGGGTGCCTGCAGGGTCGCCTGTTCTCTCGGGTTGAACTCGACGGTGAAGTCGCTGGACATGACCGGAGTGCGGCTAAAGTCGCGGTGGGCTAAGGAGTTCAGATGGGTTTTGGAACAGAATCAGACCCTTAACGAGGTCAACTTGTCAAAGACTTGTTTGAAAGACAAAGGAATTGTGTATGTGGCTGCAGGGCTATTCAAAAACCGGAGATTGGAGAGCTTGTTTGTCGACGGAAATTGGTTTAGCGGTGTCGGAGTTGAACATTTACTTTGTCCATTAAGCAGGTTCTCCACATTGCAAATGCAAGCCAACATTACTCTAAAATCTTTAACATTTGGTGGTGGAAGGACCAACATTGGAAGGGACGGACTCGCAGCCATTTTACAGTTGCTAACGACGAACGAAACTTTGACGCGGTTAGGTATTTTCGACGACGAGAGCTTGAGATCGGATGATTTTGTGAAGATCTTCAGGAGCTTGCAGAAGAATGCCTCCTTGAGATGCTTGTCATTACAAGGCTGCAAAGGGGTTCAGGGCGAGTCGGTCTTGGAAGCGATCATGGAGACGCTGCAGGTGAATCCTTGGATTGAAGAGATCGATCTCGCAAGAACGCCGCTGCAGAATTCAGGAAAGGCTGATGGAATTCACCAAAGGTTGGGCCAGAATGCGAAGAGTGAACCCGAAATGGATACTCTTAAGGACATGCCTCTTACCGTCCCCAAGAGTAGTCGAGTTTTCTTCTGTGGTCAAGAATATGCAGGTAAGTTCTTTTTTTTTCAAGTATTATCAAGTTTCGTTAAATTGTCTTACTTGATTTGATTCTGTACTATTATAGTTTGATATGATGGTTAAAAACTGCGTTCGTATCCTACTACAGAATTCTCCGACGCATAATTTATCTGTCATTTCCATTTTCAGGTAAGACCACGTTATGTAATTCGATATCACAGAACTTCTCAACTTCAAAGCTTCCTTACATAGACCAAGTAAGAACAATAGTGAATCCGGTTGAACAAGCTGTTAGAACAGTTGGAATGAAGATCAAAACCTTCAAAGACGAGGACACGAAGATCTCGATATGGAATCTAGCCGGTCAGCACGAGTTCTATTCGCTCCACGATCTCATGTTCCCGGGGCATGGAAGCGCGTCATTCTTCCTCATCATATCCAGTCTGTTCAGGAAACCAAGCAATAGAGAACCGAAAACCGCAACGGAGATAGAAGAGGACCTCCAATACTGGCTGAGGTTCATAGTCTCCAACTCGAGAAGAGCGGTCCAACAATGCCTGCTACCAAATGTGACTATAGTCCTCACACACCATGACAAGATCAACCAGCCATCACAAAACTTGCTGGCTGCGGTGAATTCGATCCAAAGATTGCGAGACAAGTTCCAAGGATACGTCGAATTCTACCCGACAGTGTTCACAGTCGACGCGAGAACATCAGCATCGGTGAGCAAACTAGCACACCATCTCCGAAAAACAAGCATGACGATTCTCCAAAGAGTCCCAAGAATCTACCAGCTCTGCAATGATCTGATACAAACATTATCAGATTGGAGATCGGAGAACTACAACAAGCCTGCAATGAAGTGGAAGGAGTTCGGCGAGCTATGCCAAGTGAAGGTTCCGCCGCTGAGGATTCGATCACGACACGACAACAAAGAGAGAGTGGAAATGAGAAGAAGGGCAGTGGCAACATGTCTTCACCATATAGGAGAAGTGATATACTTCGACGAGCTCGGGTTCTTGATCTTGGATTGCGAGTGGTTCTGCGGCGAGGTGCTCGGGCAGCTGGTGAAGCTCGACGTGAGAAGGCAAGGCAATGCGGAGAGGAGTGGATTTGTGAGTAGGAAAGAGTTGGAGAAGGCTTTGAGAGGAAGTTTGCAGAGCCCGATTCTTCCTGGATTGGGGACTAAAGTGTATGAGAATTTGGATGCGAATGATCTTGTGAAAATGATGTTGAAACTCAAACTGTGTTATGAACAAGATCAAGCAGATCCTGATTCTCTGTTGCTGATTCCATCTATTCTTGAAGAAGGAAGAGGAAGGACTCAAAGATGGCAAATGAGTAGCTCTGAGTGTGTTTATGCTGGGAGACATCTTGAGTGTGATGATTCAAGCCACATGTTTCTCACTCCTGGCTTCTTTCCTAGATTACAGGCAAGTTTTTTCACTTATTTTTCATCTCTTTTCTTCTTTTCTTTCAACTTTTTCTTTTTCCGAATCCTAAAGTGGTCTTATGTTAACTCCATGCATATACACACACTGTAACGACCCGTTCTTTACTTTATTATGATATTGTCCGCTTTTGTCTTAATGCCTGCACAGTTTTACTCTTGGACTTAATCCCAAAAGATATCATATCATTAAGTAATGATCTTTTTATTTATAAACATTCACATATAGTTATTTTCAAAAGATGTGTGACTACACAGCTTATCATTTTCATTTTAGAGCCTGATAACTGTCAAACACACGTATAGAGATTTAGCACTGGTGCCTTTAAATGGGTTGATTTTTGGCAACTTACCCTCTAAGCTTTTAGTTTTGACAATTTATCTTCCAAACTTTTTGAATTGTCGTGATATGTCACATATTACTAACTTTCCATTAAATTGAGGATTTGAATTTGAAAGATATGTATTAAGGTTTGAAAATATATTATCAGTGGGATGTTCCGTCCTAAAATAAGGTGCATGTGGGTTTTTTATCATCAATTAATGGAAAGTTAAGTAAAATGGGGTATATGAATTTGAAAGATATGTATTAGGGTTTGAAAATATATTATCAGTGGGATGTTCTGTCCTAAAATAAGGTGCATGTGGGTTTTTTATCATCAATTAATGGAAAGTTAAGTAAAATAGGGTATATATATAATTTAGAAAGTTTGAGAGATAAATTATCAAAAATCAAAAATTTAAAAACAAATTGATAAATTATCAAAAATCAAAAATTTAAGAATAAATTGTCAAAAATCAATAAATTTAAAGAGCAAGAGTGCTAAAAACCCAATATTTATACATAAATATTTAAAGAACATAGAAAAAAGAAAAAGGAGAATGAAAGAGGAAAAAAGGAAAGTGAAAAGCAAACTACAAGATATAAAGGTTGATGTACCTTCAAAAAGAAAAGATGCAAATATTGGGAAAAGTTGAAATTGATTATTTGAATATTTTACAATGAGACAAAAATGTGTTAATTATTTGATTTTTTTTCTTATCCCTTCAATTCAGCTTTACAGCCCATATAAGATAATCCAACTCCTTAGCTTTAACTTTAACTTTAGAATGCCACAAAAAAAAAAAAAAAAACAAAAAATCACCTTTAGATTTCTTCATGGATTTTGAAACTTCATATTTGTATCATTGAATAGGACTTGATCAATAAGACAGAAATATGAATCATAAATAAATTGTGATATGAATCTAAAAAGATATAAAAGTTACAGCATGTCACCTAATTATCGCGAGTTGGCCACTTTGACACTTAAAATTTGAATCCCATCACTATGAAAACCCAAATGGCAGTAACATGTTTTAAATAATCATTTGTTTAACAAAATCTTTCTTTTTTTGGGAGAAGTTCTAAGGTCCTTAATTGATCTCATTTGCTTGAAAACTCAGGTGCATCTTCACAACAAGATCATGGGGTTAAGGAACCAACATGGAGCCACTTACAGCCTTGAGAAGTACCTAATCTCCATAACCATAAACGGAATCCATATCAGAGTGGAACTAGGAGGACAACTTGGTTACTACATTGATGTCTTGGCGTGTTCCACCAAGAACATCACCGAAACACTTCGGCTGATCCACCAGCTCATAATTCCGGCGATCCACAGCCTCTGCCATGGCATCACCTTGACGGAGAGCGTAATGAGGCCCGAATGCGTGCAAAATCTGACTCCCCCAAGATTCCGAAGAACTCAGTTTATTTCATTGCAACGGTTGAAACACGCGTTGCTTTCGGTTCCTGCAGATGGCATGTATGACTATCAGCACACTTGGGATGCGGTTTTGGACTCTGCGAGATCGGTTCTTTCAGCTGGCTTTGATTTTGCCCGAGACCTTCTATCGGAAGATGACTTCCGCGAGGTACTACACCGGAGGTATCATGACTTGTACAACCTTGCTGTGGAGCTGCAAGTCTCGCCTGAAACGAATCCGGATGGATCGGAGCAGGCTTTGTCCACCGGCGTTGATCATGAAATAGTCGATCCTAGTTTAGGAGGAATTGCGAAAGGGCTCGAAGTGGTTTTGCAGAGGCTGAAGATCATTGAACAAGAGATTAGAGACTTGAAGCAGGAGATTCAAGGGCTGAGATACTACGAGCATAGGCTCCTAACCGAACTTCATCGAAAAGTTAACTATCTAGTCAACTACAATGTCCAAATTGAAGAGAGGAAAGTGCCCAACATGTTCTTCCTCGTCAAGACGGAAAACTACTCGAGAAGATTGATCACCACGGTGATCTCCGGCATGACAGCTCTTCGGCTGCACATGTTATGCGAATTCAGGCGAGAAATGCACGTTGTCGAGGATCAGATGGGGTGTGAGATAATGCAGGTTGACAACATGGCCGTGCAGTGTTTGGCGCCACACATGTCGAAGTTCATGAAGCTGCTAACATTTGCTCTCAAGATAGGCGCTCATCTAGCTGCTGGAATGGGGGAAATGATACCGGATTTGAGCAAGGAAGTCTCCCGCTTGGCGAGCTCGCCCCTCCTCTTCGGAGCGGCAGGGACGGCTGCAGCTGGGGCTATGGGGGCTGCTGCAGCTGGGGCTGTGGGGGCTGCGGCAATGGGAAGGAACAGAAGCAGGGCTGGAGACACAAGGGACACTCAGCAAGATCTAAAACAAGCACAGCAGTGGGTGGTGGACTTTCTCCGTGACCGGAGATGCTCAACCGGAAAGGACATCGCCGAGAAGTTTGGCTTGTGGAGAGTGAGGTACAGAGATAGTGGTCAGATTGCCTGGATCTGTAGGAGGCACATCAACCTCAGAGCTCATGAAGTAATTGAAGTCCCCATTTGAATTCGATTCAAAAGTAGAAACAAGAAAACTTATTTTTTGGGTACTTCAGGATCCGTTTTGGATACAAAATCAAACCCACAATTCAAACAATAAATCTAAATTTTCGTGAGATAAAACACTGTAAAAAACCGTTCTAAAAGTGGGTTTAGAATGACACGTCAGACTGGAGTGGTATTAAGGTGCTTTTGCCTTTTGTGATCTTCTGCTATGATGAACAGAAAGCATTATTTGCATAAGAATGAGATATCATTAGCTAGTTTAACATTTTGATGGCCCTACTGATGACATTTTGATGGAGATTGAAAAGATATGATTGCTCATAAACCTCATAATTTCAAGTGAAACGGCCAAAAGAAAGACATCACCAACATGCATTTTTTTATTTTTCACAATGCCCCCCTAAATCACCACGTGAATGTGGGACCCTTTAACATCATCATCACTCACATGATTTTACATGTGAAACAGCTCTGGTTCATGACCCTCTTTGATTTTTGCAATTATTTCAGTTTTGAAAACCTTACAACAAACAAGAAAGAATATTAAATTGTATGTGCTCATAATGTATACAGGTTTTTTATTGTTCCGCCGGCGGGAGGTCTATGTATGCATCCTAACATAAAATGAGTAAGACGCAGTAGCAATACAAAAAACCAAAAAAGATCCATATATTAATGGTGAAAACCATGAAAACGAATCTTTAAGGAGAGGAAATGAGTAAGACATGACAACAATACAAGAAAAACGAACATAACACATGATAAATCTAAAAGATCTGTATTAGTAGCACAAACCATGTTTGCCTATACATTAACACGTAAAACAGATTTTTGAAATTCATCATGTGTTATGTTGCGTTTTTCTTGGATTACTGATATTTAGCAGTACAGCTAGTGGTAGTAAGTGGTGATGAGAAACAAAAGCTCATAAGCTCATACAGAGTTACGTTCATGTCATCATCTAAAAACATCTCGAACAAAAGGAAGATACAAAATACAACAACTACAAGATACGTTATTTGAACTTTCCAAGTTCCCAACACTAGTATTAGTCACCATTTTTCTTCTTCTTCTTCTTCTTCTCTAAAATCTAAGAGTCACCTGTGCCAAATTCCCTCTTGAGCTTTTTGGTAAAACACAGAGAGCTCAGAAGAAAGCCCTGCTCCCATAAAACACGCGGGAGCTGCTGTTTTTCGTGGCCTGTACCTTAGGATCGGAGCTCGAAAGCTCGGAGGAGGAATTCGATGTTGGGGTCGTGGAAGTCCCGGTGGGGTCGATGTCCAAAGGAAGCTTCATTTTCGCCAAGGACTCTGTGAACTGTTGCATACTCTTCATGTACATGTCAACTATATCCTGTTGCACCACTTTCTGCTCGGGCTCGATGCTCACGGTCACCACAGGCTTTGTGAACGAATCACTCGACACCCCGCCAGAGGAATCACTCTCGCTATCCTTGCCATCCACAGCTTTCTCCTTGGCCTGCTCCTGGTCCGGAGATTTTGCCCCTGCAGGAGCCTCAGATGTCTCCGAGCTCGCTTGAACTGAAGGCGACGCAACCCCATTGGTCGTCGACACGCTGCTGAGCGGCGAATCGACTGCCTTCGGAGGAGCTTGGACAGACTCATCATTGTTGAAACTCTCCACAACATCATGCTGATCAACAGCATTTTCGCCAGGATTGACCAAGCTCTCGGAACTAGTATCATCAGACTCCAAA
Source organism: Ficus hirta (assembly GCA_038430175.1). Lineage (NCBI taxonomy): Eukaryota > Viridiplantae > Streptophyta > Magnoliopsida > Rosales > Moraceae > Ficus > Ficus hirta. Next base: position 39,911,934 of record CM076585.1, on the reverse strand, counting down.
CTAGCAGCACCCGGCAGAGCAAAATACTCCGAAACCATAATCTGATCCTCGTTGGCAATCTTAGGATCCGGGAACTCAATCTTGTCCAACTCACTAGCAAGCGGCGACTCAGATAGAATCTCCAAATCCTCCTGCACATTGGTGGCTACTGCAAGATTCGCTCTCGCGATCACCGCAGGTGCAGGCCCCTCATACTTCAGCGAAAGCTGAACAAAACCCGCCGGGGAATGGAAGAGATCGGTCGAGGAGAGGGAGAATTCCTTCTCCAACTCGCCATTGTTGATCAGAACCTCAGACAAAGGGACCAAAGCAAAGCCGAGGAGCTGGTCCTCAAGGTAATTCCGGACCCTGCTGAGCATCCAGATCTCGCATTTCAGCGAGGACTCGCCGGTCCTGACATCGACGTGGAGCTTCTCGTTGAAGACCGGGTTCCGGCCTCCGCCGTTGATGATGGTGGTGGAGACAGTGGTGTCTGGATCAGAGGTGAGGCAAATCTTGGCGTAGACATCTTGTTTGTGGTATATGCAGATGTTGTGGATGTCTCTGGCTGAGTGAATGTAGACGTGGAGACGTCCAATGGACGGCTCTAGATTGTTGTTGTTGTTGTGGGGAACAGAATCTTTGCCGTTGGATTTTGAGTTTCTGGTGAAGGAATCAGACTTCTGCTTCTCATGCTCGGAAGAAACGACGGAGTTCTTGCATGGAGACACAACAGATTGTGGGGAATCCATGGCTGCTCTGCAGTTTTTGAAACCTGTCAAAGCACAAGAAAAGATTTTAATGCAACTCTTTTTGGGAAACAACAAAAGATTTTCCCGAGAATCAAACAAGTTTCAAGGACTTTAGGACAGAAGCAGAAAAAAGAACTGGTAGAAACAAAAGGCTCAAATTAATGCGTAAGCTGAAACAGCAAACGAGAAAAGAGTACTAAAATTTGGACCCCAAATTTAGCAATAAAAAAAAAAAAGAAACACAAAATTTACCAGAAGCCAAACTAAAGAAACGAAAATAAGCACTAATTTTACAAAATTCATGAGCTAAGTACCAGAAACCAAGTTGAGATGAAGATATTTACAAGGAATTCTCAAAGCCCTTTACAGAGAAAAAGCTTGAGAAGAAGAAGACAAACAAAATTAGGAAGAACCAGGAAGCTAAACCCAGAAAGTGAAAAAGAATATATGAGCAGAATTTTCCCCAGAAATCCAAAACCCCAGAAAACAAAATCGAGTCTTTGAGAGAATTAGAGTGACCCAAAGCTTCAAACTTTAATAAGATAAGAAAGAAAGAGGCTCTCATCAAATAACGCCAGAAATGAACAGATTCCTATAAAGCAAACACCTAATTTTCTACCACAGAAACACCATAACCGGTATCCAAGGGAGTAAAAACAGGAAAATTATTTATTAAAAAAAAAAAAAAGTGACCCAGATCGTCACAGATTCCAAAAAACAAAAACCCCACTTGAAAATTCCCTTCCTTTGAGTTCTCCAACACAAAAATTAAGCTTAAAAAAAAAAAAAAAAAAAAGCACAAAAAGAGAAACAAAAAAAAAAAATCCCAGATTGGAACTTTTTTCTTTTCTTTTTTCTTTTGCTGTTTGTACCTCAAAAGTCAAACCGATTTTTTTTTCTCCTGGCTCGAAACCGAGATCTGTCGACGACCCAGTTCGTGAATCGAGGTGGAGATTATTCTTGCGTTTTTGCTGGATAAGTATATAGAACAGAACTTCCTTGAACACCGTGTGAGGAAAATAAATAAATCAAAAAGACAAACGAGGAATGATAATAATAGTTGTATAATAGTAACTACGAAAGAATGGAACTGGGAAAAAAAAAGATCTTCAGATGCGCGTTGAAACTTGTCGGAAGCTCTCTCTCTCTCTCTCTCCCCCGTCTTTCACTCTCTCTCTTCTCTCTGTGTACGTGTACTATATCTATCAGAGTGTATTTATGGATGTTTTTTTTAACTTGAGTTGATTGAGATTATATTTTTGTGGGTTTTTGTTACGGATTAATCTTATTTATAGTCCCTAAATTATTGGGTATATTTTATTTTAGTCTCTGATTTTTAAAACATTCTAGAATGTGTCCTTGTCTTACTAAAATATTATAAATTAGTCCTTATAAAATCTCGACAGATAGGGCGTGCAGTTTAATTTGGATTAATTTTGTAATTTTATATGTTGGGGTTTTACTGCTAAAAAGAAAGGTGTGTCTATTTCTGTTTAGATTTTAATTATTTAATAAATGAAAAGATTAATTTAGAGTGATTTGATAGATTGGATACAAGTTACATAACGTTTAAAAAACATAGATGCAAATTGAAATTAGCCATCTTGTTATATTGTGAAAGTATCACTTAGTACACCTAAAGTTCAATATTTTCTCAATTTGACACCTTTAAGTTTAGAAAATCTCATTGAAGTACCTTGTAATTTTGAAAAAATATCACTCTTTTTGTGAGATAGAAGATGACAATTTTACCATTTCAATTTAAAAAATTAAATTAAATAAATAGAAATAGATTATTTTTAAAGTAAAAAAAAAACATAAATTCTAAAAAAAACTAGAATAAAAGTTCAACACATGTGGTTTTCTTTAAAACGAAATTAAACTAGAATTACAAAACTGTTATTTTATGTCCTAATAGATTTTTTAATTTTTGAATTTGAGATGTCAGATTCAAATTATATTATAGAATTAAATTTTAAAATACTAATAAAGTATACATGTAAGTATAGGATGATTCAAGTATCTAAATAATATTTTCAAAAAAAAAATACTTCAATAAGATTATTTATTAAACATTAACGTGTTAAATTGAAAAAATGATATTTTTCCTGTATTTGTTTGTGATGCAGAGAAGGAGATGAGTTTTGCAGGTACACCTCCCCACGCGTTAGACTGGGTTGGACCAATCAGGAGAGATTTCAGTGCTCTTTTGTAGGTGGGGCCACTGAGCATATATGTGTATATTTATATATTTTTATATATAGACATATACACTTTTTCCTACGGTTCCACTCCCACACTTTCTTGGGATTTATCATTTATGTCAGTGCTTGCGTTGCTAAAACAATTTCGCAATTTGCTAATATAACCCTTCATTATTATTATTATTATTATTATTATTAGTATTATGAGTAAGACTGCGATATAGACTTTTTTATATATCATATCGGTAAGGTTTATTTTTAAATCGTTAAAATATAATCAAACGGTTGATATATTAGTTGTGTATAATAGTTATTATAGACCTTAATTCATACTAGTATAAACTAAAAAAATTTAAAAATAACCCCCAAGTTCAAAAAAAAAAAAAAAAACACTAACCAGGGGCACGACGAAGGGGGGACACAGATCTAGTCACAGGATCTGGCTTAGGGGGAAGGTGGCGGGGTTTCGTTAGCATCGGCAGGACGGAGCGGGGCTTTGTCTGCGTCGTGGGGGGCAGATCTAGTCACGGGGGGAGGGGGGGGAATGGGTGGGGGGACTGGGTCGCCGGCATTGTGAGGGTAGATTTGGTCACTGGTTGGGCGGGGGGAGGGCGACAAGGCTTCGTTGATGTCGGGGGGTAGGGATTCATCTGCGTCAGGGGGGTGAGCATTGCCGATGTCGGGGAGGGGGGGGGGGGGGAGGGGGACTGGGTCGCCGGTGTGTAATCTAAGGGTTGGGTTTTTTTAAAATTTTTTTCCTTTGCTTAGAATTTATTTTTTTTTTTAATTTCTTATATTATAATCCTATGAGTTAAGGTGCATTATAAGTATCATGCATAACAACATCTCAGCCATTGAAATTACATCAGACGGTGAATAAAAGAGCTCTATCGATAGGGTATATAAAAGAAGCTCTATCACAGTCTTTCCCTATTATTATTACTATTATTATTATTGTTGTTATTATTATTTTTATAAAGGATAAGTCTAGGATCCGACGTCAAATGAACTCTCCAGAGACTTAACGAAATGTTTGTTGAAAGTTCTGTTCTTTAATGAGGAGTACGAGTAATATGAAACCAACTTTTACATTTAAGACCCTTAAAAGGGTCATCTTGTACTCAAACTTTTGATCACTAATACATTACGATAATCTTTTATTGTTAAACTACCATACTCGGTGATTAATATAACCCTTTTAAATTTGAAAGATCTCTTAACTCCCGCTAGTATGATAGTTTCGATGTCATGGTTTTTAAATTTCACATTTTAGTACGACATATAGAATTTTAAATCCTCCTCGATTAAGTGTAAAACTTTTCACTCCAAATGTTTTTAAAAATCATTCTAAAGTGTTATAAAAAAAAATAAATAAAAGATGCTTTTCTTTGAAGCAATGTTCTGTCAGTGTCACATACTCTAATAAAAAATGTCTTATGTAGAAGTTAATTTTCATTTATTATAAAAATTATTTTTTATTTTCTATAAAGCTTTTTAGAGAACAACGCTAGTGACGTTTGTAGTTTCCAACAGCACATAGTGTGGGACTGAAAAATATAACCCACTTTATGTTAATCATGATACTAAACATCATCGGCGGTGCCCAAATATTTTTCTCTTTTAAAAATAAAATCCGAGCATTGTCTTGCTTCTACAAAGAAAAACAAGCTGGTATTAACATGTCCATAATCATCCAGATCCCGTTGGGACTAGTTCAGTGAATGGGAGAAAAATGATTTGGATATGAGTTGTTAATTTTGAAATTTGAAATTCTTTTCGTTGGTATTTAACAAACGAGAGTCATAAACTCATACTATATATTTCAACCCAAAAAAAAAAAAAAACCCATACTAAATGTATACGAGAGCTTTTATACCCGATACTGTCGGACTCTCTCTCTCTATCTTTCTCTCGGGTTGTACCACCTCTTTCTCTCAGATTGTGCTGCTCTCTTTCACAAGTTATACCGTCAGACTGAACGACCGCCCGTTGGACAAGTTAGTTTTTCTATATACATATAAAGCCTTCATTTTAGTCCAACATAATTCTGATTGAATGTCCTTCATGTCACACACAATTGATAGTGCTCTGGTTCTGTGAGGTTCTCTTTTCTTTGCTGCTAAAAAATGTGGTGAAGTTATGTCCAAGCTCTTTTTTACAGCTTTTTATTTTTATTTTTATTTTTAATTTTTCCATCTTTTCTAGGGACTTCTTTTTTCACTTTTCTTTTTTGCTCCTTTTTGTTGACAGGCAATGAGTTTCACAGTAAAAACTGAGCAAAGGCTGAAAATTTCTGCTGGGAACATAGATTCAAAGCAAAGTTAGACGAGGTCAAATATTGATTATGCAAGCCTTTGGATCAGTCAATTTAAAGTTGAAATTGATTTATTTTTTAATATAATTTTTATTAATTTTTTTTAAAAAAATAAAAATTTAATAAAAAAATACAGTTTAATTAGAATTGAATTCAAAAATTAAATAAATCCTATATGTTGCACATGTTATTGAACTGTCTTTCATAATTTAGTTAAGGGTCTTTTATGGTACGTTTTTTATTTTTTTTTCTCTCTCTCTTTCTTATGTACTAAAAGAAAAATTCAAAAAGAGAGCCAACAATATCAACATTCTTCTTAAATTTTATTAAAAGAGTTTTTTAGATGGTGATAAGAATGTTCATTGAAAGCTCTATTGATAGAGTCTTATCTCTTGATAAAAAACTCGTCACTTCAACCTCACTAAATATACTAACATATATATATATATATATCTAACTATTAAATATTATTAAAATCATATCAAAATAAAAGAATAAACAAAACAAACAGTTTCTCCTTATTTAAAACTAAAGAGGACAAAGAAGAAGGTGTTTTATCTGCCTAACTATATAGGACCGCATTAATGTAGGAAAAGTTAGGAAGAAAATGATAAATAGACCTTTTTGCATCCATAACATGAAAAGATAAATATTACAAGAAAACTAGCAATTAAGGAGCTTCTTTGGCCGTTTGATAACATGATTAAAATAAAATTTGTAAATTTGGATGATGGCTAAATTACATAAAAAAGAAACAAATGGAAAAATAAATTATTGCAATTTGCATGTGCCATCCACGTATTATAAAACTTTTTGTTTTACACTCACAACGGTAGATAGGTTGGCAAAAGAGTGAGAGGACCTATCTTTTATTTATGACAGGGTGGGTCTCGGGTGAACAATTGAGAAAAATTAATGTAAGAACCTATCTCTATCATATTTAAGGAAAGGAATTCCTGTTTATGGGGTTGAAAACTTAGAAATAATGGGATCACCCATGATCTTTTTTATTCAAAAAAAAAAAACTTTGTGTTAATTTCTTCTTTGCCCTTGATCATGATTTAAAAAAGTAAAATATAATAAATAAATAAAATTAAAATTAAAATGTATAAATTCAAAAGTGAAGATGCTAGATTAATCAAGATGGCTAAAAGTAAACAATGAATGACTTGGGAGAATTTTCACTTTTACTATTTTTTTCTTTTTGCTATTTTTTTTTTTCAAAAAAGTCCTCCAATGAGGGGTAAAAGTAATAGTATTTTATTCCAATATTTTATCTTAGCAAATTCTTTAGCAAAGCTGAAAGCTCCTCCAAGGATTCTGCTACGCATGTAATTCAAAGCTGAAGTTGCTATTGTTGAAAAGCCACAAATAGTTGAAATATTACTAACTAGTCATGGTGGGGTCCTTTGTATTTTAATTCAAATGACTTTGGAGGGCTAAGAATCACTTAAATGATCTCCTAACCGTCTCTTTGAAAATCTTACAATCCATCCAAAGTAGACTTTTGAGGTGGTATTGCCTACAAGACCCTCTTCAATAACCAAGGGACATATATATATATATATATATATATATATTTTATGTTAAAGATTCTTTAATGGGGTATGTAAAAAAATACTATATGGGTCCCATATATTATTTTGAATTGTTAGATTTTAATCTGATTTTATACTTTTTTTTTTCATTTTTAGTATGATTTTAATTAGACTTAATTTTCAAAACACACACTGTTATTAGAGTATCCTTATACCACAAAAGCTCTCTCATTCTCTCCTATAGAACAGAACATTTCTAAACATTACATCGGATTAAAATAACATTAACATTTGAAAAAAAAAAGGTTACACAATTTTCAGATGTTTTGGAGATGTTTCTGTATGTTTCACGAAAAGGTTTCTTAAATAGTATTTGTTTAGTAAATTAAATGCTTTGAAAATAATTACGAAAATAAGAAATGATAATAATGGTTTTTGTAAACGAAATGAAAAATGATTGAAAGTTGTTTTATCATTTCACTTTTCAGTTTTTTAGGTTATATAACTTAACACATGTTTTCATAAACATATCCAACATTAATTAATCTTTTTTCTTACGACCGAATTAATCTCCTTAAAAACATAGCAAACAAAATTTTAAAGATAATCTCCGAATCATTATCAAGATATTCTCATTTCTAGTTTCATATCAAAATACAAAATTATTTCCAAAACAAATAAAACAATACTAAACACCACATGAAATTTTTTTATACAATTTTGAAGGTTCAAAATGGAGTCTGGTCGATCTTTTTTCTTTTTTCCTTTCATGACCTTATCTAAATTCTCCTTCTTTTTAACAAAATTCTTGCTTTTCCTCTCTTCTCTCAAGGAACCCCATTGGATTTAAAGAGAGTCACCCATGATAGTGATGGGAAAGCTTTTATGAAATCTCTCTTCTCTTCTTCACAATTGTCTTTTCCTCTTTTTTTTTTTTTTTTTTTTTTTTTTTTTTTTTTTTTTTGCGCCCTTTCTGGATGATTAAGATAGATTGGATTAGACCTGTTGGGTAGAATTTGATGAATTAGTAATACTTTTCCATCTACCATTAAAATACTTTTCCCAAGTTTTCATCTTTTCTGAGTATGAAACGCCGCAATTGGCGTATTTTTATAGTTTCTATCCACACATAAAGCTTGAGTAGCCAAACTATATTTAAAATCCCACCACTGATTTGGCTTTATTAAGTCTTCAAGACTATAGATTGGTTTGTTGAAAACTCACTTTTGGTGGATCTAGTTTCTCCTAGAAGAAGAAGGGAAAAAAAAAAAAATTAAGGAAATTTCTCGGTTGGTTATTAATTGTCGGTCTGATTTGTTATTGAGAGCAATTATGTCTCATACGCTATTAATTTTTATTGTAAATATCATAGATAAGATCGTTAAGCACAAATAAATGTTAAAATACAGTTCTTATCAATATTAAAAAAATAAATGACAGTTTTTATAATAAACATTCTTAGAAAAAGTAATAATAATAAATATAAGGATAATATAATTAATGATTATCCTCTTCGTATTTACGCAAACATTGTTTGCACTTCACAATTTCTTTAATTATTTCATCCTCTCTCTCTCTTTCTCTCTCTCTCTCCCTTTTATAATTTTGTCCTTTACAAACAAATGGAGATGTTTGTAAATGAAAATTGGAGAAAAATAAAGTGCACAAGTCCTTTGAGTGCTGAAACATATCCCGTAGAAAAAGACATCTTTAGTGGCGTGCCTGCCTTGTTCACATTGGGAACCAATTAAATAAAAATTTTATGGATAAAAAAAGGGGAAAAATTATGTAGAAAATTTTATCCCATAATCCCATTAATGTGATATGTCTCCAAAATAATATGAGGAAATCTTTGATAATGACAATAAAAAAAAAATTTTTAATTATTAATTTATTTTGAAAAATGGCATCTTTGATGGGCTTTACAATATATTGTTGTTAGGGGAAATCTTTGTTATATGCATTTAATTTAATTTAATTGCGCATTATTGACTTTAAAATGGTAGGTGCAAGGCAAAATTGCGTACCTAATCCCATATTCTTCACTACAAGAAAACATTTTTGCAATAAAATAAACCTGTTAAACATTCCAGCATTTCCTCTAGCATACGCATGCAGCCAATATTCTAACAAAACTATCATTTGGCTAGTTGAATTTTTTGGCAAAATGGCTTTCAAACTTAAAGAATAACTGATTTCTACTAGTTCTTCTCTTGGAGTCAGTTTCATCAACTTCAATGATTTTTTTTTTTTTTTGGGTCCTTATTATTGGGTTTTAAGACTTGAGGAACTTGATGCTTTTTTTAGTTTTTAGTGAGAAGCATTTTCCCCCTTTTTTTGAGGAAAATTGGAACCCTTTTAACCTTTTTATATGATTTCTAGAAGAGTACTCTTGTGTTCGTTTTTAAACATTTGATCCGATTAAAATCACATTAAAATTAGAATATACATAAAAATTGACAAAATTTAATATATAAATTAAATATATAAAAAAAAATAAAATTTATTATAAATTTGACGATTTATAACCGAACCCTATAATAAGATACATTTTCATACGTAGGATAGAACCCTTAGGACCACGGAACATCAATGTAAAAGTTCAGTCATATGCAACATATAAAGTCTTTTAAGGTTATCAAAAGAAGTGCTCACTTAAGCTGATTTAAAGGTGCCTATATATGGTGTGACTTTTTTTTCTTTTTTCTTTTTTTTTTCCTTATGAATCTAACACTTTAAAATATAATCATGTTGACATTTTCATACTTTACCGTAGAACTCTCAACGATTGATACTCCAGAGAAACCTTCTTATAGGCAAAATTTCCCCCTTTTTTTTGGGCAAATTGAACCCTTCTAACATTTTTAACGATTTCTATTAGAGTACTCGGTAGTTTGCATTTTTAAACATTATATTTAGTTAAAATCATGTGAACGAAAAATATATAAATATATGTGTGTATAAAATTGATAAAATCTGATATAAATCAAATAATTTTAAGCATAACCGCTATCGTAAAAGTTTCATACCTTACCATAGGACCACGGAATATCAACATGAAAATTCAATCAAATGCAGCATAAAGCACAAAAGTCTTTTAGGTTTTGGTAAAAGAAGTGTTCAGTTAGGTTGATCTAATGGTGCGTATATATGGTCTGACATTTTTTTTTCCTTATAAATTTAATGCTTTAAAATCAAATTCTGTTGACTTTTTCACATTTTATCGTAGAATTTTCAACAATTGATACTCAAGAACGTTCAATATAAAATTTTAGCCAAACAGAGCAAAAAGTCTATGTCAGTTTAATCAAAGAAGCATTCAATTAGGTTGGTTTAACACTAGTTCCTGATGTGGTTATGATATAAACTTGAGTCAAATTCCTTGAATTTCTTTTCCATATTTTTTCTTGAACTTGACTGTTTTTTTTTTTTTTTTTTTTTTTTTTGGGGCTCAACTTCTTGACCTTTACCATGAGTTAGTCATTTGTAGGCCAAATGAGACTTTTGTATAACATCTAGAAATCGGATTAGTAGTCTTGAAGAATACAAGGTCTCCAGTATTTGGGAGATGTCTGCAATTCTAAAAGGAACATGAGCGTGTGTTTATACATATTGTTGGAATATAAAACTGTTGTTGTCCCACTTTCTAAGTGTAAGTTTTTAAAATAGATTGATAAACTAATTACATTTTTTATAACCCTTTTATTATCATTATGTGTCGGGTCTTTAATATATTTCGGGTTTCTTCTTAAATAATTGTGTTGGATTTTCTAATAAATATTTGTCTGCACGTTTGCTCATTGTCTAACTTGCACGTGAGGGAGAATATTGAAATATAAAACTATTGTTAGTCCACCTATTAACAATTTAAGTTTTGGGATGGAATGGTAATAGATTCATGAAAAAAAATATATTATTTTGAGAAGTTAGAGTGTGTGGTTTATATAGTTATTATAATTTTATGAAGCTTACAAAATTTTGACACTTGAACCATAATTAAATTTTGTATGGACCAAGAAAAGAAAAGAAAAGAAAAGAAAAGTGGATGGGATATAAATAATAGATCTCGAGAGATTCAAGCTTTTCTATGCCAAGTCATTGGTTGCAGGAGTCTTTGACCTCTTTGATGTTAAATGCTCACCAACAAAGAGTAGTTGTGGAATGCGATTGAAGGAGGTCTCACGTTCAATGACCGATACAACGGGACTCTGTCAAAAAACGTAGTTTTTTATTTTTTTTTTGTTAGTTCTTTTATGTCATAGACTCGTAGGATATCATATCGATCGATGGTATCTTAAAATCGATAAACAGGAATGCGTTATCTAAGATAAATAAAGCTAGTAATAACATTTGTATATTATGGGGAGATCCTGCAATACGACGTCCCTCTCGTAAAAGCGATTGATATCAATGTTATGATTTAAATTAGACAATGCTTATAAAATATACAACGGTATTTTTGTAAAAGAAATTTTAAAAAAAAACTCTCACCTTATCTGTTCTTTTAAACTATATATTATCTAATTTAAATCTTACAATCACGATCGATGACCTAAAAGTAAGAGTTTGCTGGTGTAGAATTTTTTATTGTTAAGATAATAAATAAAAGATAATAAATCTCTTTAGCAAAGCACATGGCCATCGGTCAATTTATCACGAAAGTAAATGTGAAAATTGCTTGAAATTTTAAGAAAATATATCAAAGACAAAAAAATAAAAATAATAATAATAATAAATAAAAACAAGTTGCTGCATTTATATATAATAATCCATACATCCGATGAAATTCATGTGCATATACTTTTTACTCATTCTTTTAATTCAGAATATAAGAGCCTCAGTTGTAGCATTTCCTTTGCTTTCTTTTCTATTTTTATGAAACGTGCAAAATCTTCATGCCATTTGTTGCTCAAGATCAAGATTTCTATACAAATATCTAAATTTGTTGTCGTTGCAGATATTAGTAATGTCGTATTTCACTTCCATTTTTGCGTTTATTATTGTTATTATTTTATGTTGTTTTATTGTTCGTATCATGTTCTTTGACGGGAGTTGTTTTATGGGACTATTTAATTAGTAGAGTTTTTGCTTTTGTTTTTAGTAAGTAAATTATAGAAGAAGAGAGATAAGCTGTGTTGCAATTTTTCAATGCTTCGCTGTCGTTTGCATTCCCTTGTTGTCTTTGCTTTAATGTCATTCTCTAGTTATTTGTTGCGTTCTCTTTTTGTTGTCGTTTGAGTTATTTGTGTTGTCTGCACTCCATTGTCGTCTTCAATTTTAGTGATGTATATAAAAATATATATATATATATATATATTATATGAAGAAAATTTGTAAGTTTGAGTTAGTGATGTATGAGTTTGAGTTAAGATTTGTAAGTTTAAATAGTGATTTTGATTGACTTTTTCAGAAAAAACAAAAAACTTTTGGGAAAAAAGACAAAAATTGAGTTGATGGTGATAAGTTTGAACTCATCACCAAAACGGGCCCTAAATTTTCTTCATATAGTGGTTATAGGCATATAGTGGCAATTCTACATGTGACTCCACCACACATCATGTTCTCTTTTTGTTGTTTATAGTTATTTATTTACTATCATCTATTTTTGTTGTTGTTCACATTTTTTTTTTTTTCATGTCGTTCTATAGTTTGTGGTCGTTTGTTTCTCGGTGTCACATGCTGTTGAATGTCGTTTAATTCAAAGAAACCGTTTCAGTATTTGAAATCTTTTTTTTTTTTTCCAATTAATATTTTGTTGTTGTTTATTAATTTCTACAATCATAGAAACTTCCTAATTCATATACATTCATCTATTCCTTTTGAACAATGCTAGAAGACATATTTTTTAACCCAATTTTTCTATACCAATTATTTCAATACATAATTGTCATTTTTTAATTAGTAACTATCATAATAATGAACAAGAAGTAAGTTTGATAGAAAATTTGAATTTTTACACAAAAAAATACTATAAAAAAGTTTTGAGTTATGAAAATGAATTATAGATCCAAGTAGGGGCTATATCTGATAACAAGCTCAAACTAACATTTTCAAACCTTTTTTTATCTTTTTCTCAAAAAGTTTTTGTTTTTTTCTTAAAAAGTTTTTTGTCTTTTCTGAAAATTCAAAAAAATTTAATATTGAAACTTAAAAATTTCAACTCAAACTAATTCACCAAACAAACCCAAAACTTCTCATTTCTTTTAAATTCAAATTAGAAGTTTCGGGGGGCGGGGGGGGGGGGGGGAGTTTAATTATAATCACGACGGATGGAAAGTGGACATCAATGGCCGAAGTTGCACATATTTTTTACATGTTTTCGGCACTAATATGGTTGGTCATCCTTTCCGTGTTTTTTAGCCTTATGCTTTATTTGATAAGAGAGATGAAAATTAGAAAGTACGGAATAGTAAAATCTCTAAGTGGTAAAAAAAAGAAAAGGATTTTCCATCATGTTATTTGGTAGAAGAGCAAGAAAACAGAAAATAAAATATCTAATTAAATAAATTTTATAGTTTGAATCTCATGTAAATTATGAAATGATGATATATTAAGATCACCACAGGTATTTTATCCAGATTTATTGTGTCAAAAATTTTTCATCTATTTTTCTTCTTAAAGTTAGAAGGTTAAAGAGTAGTGGGACCTATGGATTTTTAATTTTCCTTCATTCTTAATTTCCTCTTAAACCAAGTAACCAAAATTCCATTTTACTCTTCAAAATTCCTCCTATAATTTCCATCTTCTCTATTTTTCACTTTATATAGTAACAAATTACATGAAAAATTAGTTAAGGGATGGAAAGTAAAAAGAAAGGAAAAGATGAAGTAAAGTTCATTTAACAAAGAATGGATAAAATGAGCTGTAAATCCTCATGAATTTAATAACCTTTTCATTTTGTCACCTAAATTGAAACACTAAACAATAGTTAAGTTTAGGATTACTCTCATCTACCTGAAATTTAAAGTCATTCTCATTTTAGATCTTAAAATTTGAAAACTCTCATTTTATCCCTGAACTTTGAACTCATTTTACTCCTTAGAATTTCAGTTAAAAACAGACGAAAAAAATCAATTAAGTATAATCGTATGGTCTTTTTTCTTTTATTTTTAACATAAATCATAACAGAATGGATTTAATAATAACGACTCTCTTATTTTTCTATTAGTTTTTTTACTACAATTTTGATAAAAAGAATAAAATTAAATTAAATTTAAAATTCAATAGAGAAAATTAAAGTTTTTAAATATTATGAATAAAGTAAAAGTGACCGTAATCTTAAGGCGGCAAATGCCAATTCTCGTGAATTGAGGGGCAAAGTCAAAAAGTGACTTAATTAAGAGAATTGTAGAAAATCTATATAAACCCAATAATCTAGAAGAAAAGGAAATATCCCTAAAAAGTTTTCAGAAATTTATATTAAAGAAACCCAAAGTCAATGATAGACACCATGATCGTGACTGTGAGCTTGGATCCGCTCCAGCTTCTTATCTCCCACCGCCCCTAACGGCTAGTTATTTGAATATTTTTAACGGACTAATCTGTCCTCACATTTCGTCTTAAAGAAAAAACACAATTAAGACGAGGAACAACTAAGAGTCAAAATGCAATTCTCAAAAATGCAATTAAGAGTCAAAATGCAATTCTAAAGAAAAAAAAAAGGCCAAATTTGTTACATAAAGAGAAAAAGAAAAACGTCATATATCAAAAAGCCTTCTTAGGGGGTGTTTGGTGTTTGAGTTTAGTTTGAGTTGAGTTGAAATTTTTAAGTTTGAATAGTAATTTTTGTTGACTTTTTAGAAAAGACAAAAAATATTTTCAGAAAAGACAAAAGTTTTTTTCAGAAAAAGACAAAATTTGAGTTTAAATCTTAAGTTTGAGTTAAAATGCCAAACTCCCATTTAATATATATATTTTTAAAATACCTTCTTAAAATAATGCCCAAATGATTCTTTAAAAAAAAAAAAAAAAAGCTAAAATGTACCCTTGGCTAAATTTAAAGGCCAAAAATGTGTACCACTCTCAAAAAGAAGGGCCGAAATGTACTCCACTTAAAAAAAAAAAAGAATTAAATAAAAAAGCCAAAAATGTAACCTCCAGAAAAACAAAAGGAAAAAAGATAATAAGAATTAAAAGACCCAAATCTAAAGAGAGAAAGAGGAAGGGGGGGGGGTAAGACAAATAACGTTCAAATAAAGTTAAAAAATTATTCTAAAAAATTGAAAAAAGCTTTTAAAAAACTTTTAGGGTGTTTAGTGAATGAGTCGAGTTTGAGTTGAGTTAAAATTTTTAAATTTAAATAATAATTTTTGTTGACTTTTTTTAGAAAAAACAAAAAATTTTTTCAGAAAAAGATAAAAAAAGTACAGTTTAACTTGAGTTAAACTCAAGTGCCACACAAGCTTTTGAAAAATATTTAAAAAAATATAAAAGTAAGAAAGTAAAATGCACAAAAAAAAAAAAAAAAAAAAGAAAATCTTCAGAAATAAATATGTACATTTCTGGAAAAAAAAAAAAAGAAAAAGTTTACCTGGTAAAAATGAAATGTACTCAAAAAGAAAAAACAAAAAGAGAGAGGGCAGTTTGGTAATTTGACAGCGGTACTCTACTTCAAAAGAAGTTTAAAAACCGCAGAAGAAATAAAACACAGACGCAACGGTCCATTTCTTCTTCCACCACATTCGAATTCAAACTCTGTTCAGCGCTCTCTCTCCTCTCTCTCTCTCTCCTCACTTTCTCTCTCTACCTCCACTCAAACCTTTCTTCTTCTTCTTGACAATGAGGCCTAGCAACAATGCCGAGGCCAGTTCGGAGACTCGGTTTCTCGGCAACATCTCGGCCTCGTCGATCCGAAACCTTCTTCCAAGATCCATGTCCACAAAGCACAAGTCCAACTCCAACCTCCGAAGCTCCATCAAATCGAACGCCGAAAACACTCCGCCGATCGATCCGAACATCGTCAATGGCGGCGGCATTGGCCAGGTCTCGCCTTTCGTCGCGAAGCAACCGCTTTCTGATGTCTCGAAATCTCAGACGGAGAGCGTCCGATCGGAAGTTCAGAGCCAGACGCCAGTGTCCGTGGATGCCGATCTCGATCCGCCAGTGAAGGTATTATGAAGTTGTGATCTTACGAGTTCCTGATTGTTTCTCGGATTTGTTTCGTAATTGAGGTTTTGTGTCCTAAATTTGTTTAGGTTGTTGTGAGAATTAGACCTCCTAATGGTGGTGAAAGAGCGAAGGATCGGACTTTAAAGAAGGTTTCGCCTGATACGGTAGCTGTTGGGGAACGGAAATTTACATTTGATTCTGTTTTCGATTCGAAAGCCAACCAGGTACCAGTCGCAATTGTATTTAGGTTTCATTTGTAACTATAATTTGAATTGTGCCCTAGAAAAGAAATTGGGATGTGAATAAAGAACTAAAGATTTCCTATAATTATCCTTAATATGACGAAATACAGTACTAGTTTAGGTAGGAGTGTTTGAAAAGATTGGTTTCATTTGGGAACCATTACTTAAATTGTGCGCCATTTTTCTGCGCAGCGTGTTAATCGGATATGGAAAGAGAACTAAGATTTCTAATTAGTTTTGTTAAACACAACTAATTCGAATTTGAAGTAGAACTAAGATAAAAATTGGTTTGATTTTGGAACTAATTGAATTGTGCCTTACGTTGCTACATAGAAAGTTTAAAGCAAAAACTGAAATTTGGATATAAATGGATAACTAAGCTTTCCTATAAATTATGTTTAAAACAACTAAATGGAGTACTAGCTTAGTTAGGAGTGTTAAATATAATGGAAAAATGCAACATTCTTTTTTTCAATCAATGGAGTGTAATGCAAGAACAGAAATTTTGATATGAATGAAGAAGTAAGATTGCCAACAAACGTTGTTTAATAAAACTAAATGAAGTGCTAGCTTTGGTAGGAGTGTTTAACATGATGGAAATGGAACAACCCAAGAAGGTGTGGAAACTAAAGGGGAGTGGAGTTTTGATTGTGTCATTGTATTTGTACCAGGAAGATGTCTTTCAATGTGTTGGCGTCCCGTTGGTTAGAAATGCTCTAGCTGGTTACAACACTTCCGTTGTGTCATATGGACAGGTATTCAAGGATTTTAATCGTCATAAATTTTGCATCTGAGTTTGAGTTGTGAATCAGAACTTTCCAATCCGAGTAATTATTTTGTTTTCCTTCCAGAGTGGCAGTGGAAAGACTTACACAATGTGGGGTCCGCCAAGTGCCATGGTTGATGGTCCATCTCCTCATAGCCATCAGGGCATTGTTCCTCGTCTCTTCCAGATGCTGTTTTCTGAGATTGAGAAAGTATGTTCTGTTTCTATGGTTTTTGCATTCCTGAATTTGATGAAGCAAAGGGAGAAAGATAATGGAAAGTGGTTAATGAGTGTGATTTGTATGGTCTAATGTAGGAGCAAAAGAATTCTGATGGGAAACAGATCAATTTTCAATGCCGTTGCTCTTTCCTTGAGGTATATTTGTTTCTTTTTTCATCATTGATTAGTGGGTGTTATGTATGCATTTTGATTCAACATTAATATTTGATTCTTTTTTCATCATTGATTAAAGTATTTATGTATTTTGCTTCAACGTCAACGTTTTCTGTTTAATATGCTCATATCACAGATATACAATGAACAAATTGGGGATTTGCTCGATTCAACCCAACGGAATCTTGAGGTGAATATTTACTTCCTCATGGATTCATTTGTTTAACAGTTGGTGCTTCTTTTTTTTTTTTTTGGGGTGTTATAACCAACGTTTACTCTTCCAGATTAAGGATGATGCGAAAAATGGATTGTATGTTGAGAATTTGACAGAAGAATACGTGACTAGCTATGAGGATGTTTTGCAGATTTTGATCAAGGTAAGCGAAAGATTCACTTAATTTTCTATATACAGCTGAGTGATTAGCATGTCTACTTGTAGGCATTAGTTCTTTTACTGTTCGTCATGATTCTTATTTTGTTATCCTAATTTCTCTGAATATGCAGGGGCTTTCAAGTAGAAAAGTTGGAACAACTAGTGTGAATTCCAAAAGCTCTAGGTCCCACATTGTTTTTACTTTTATCATCGAGTCGTGGAGTAAGGTACGAGTTGATATTGGAGTTTGCTTTCGCTTACCAATAAACTTAATAGTTTTATGAATGAGATATCTTTGATTATGATTTGTGAGAGAAATTTAGAATATTTGTTAGGGTGAATTCCATCCATTTGGAACATGGCATCGGATATTTGTTATCCGATTAAAGCTTTTGACTACGCTTTGGACTACTTAAATCCTAGGGTTCTAAAATTTATATCATCAGCTTGTGCTCACATCACTTTTGACAATTCCCACAGGATACCTCATCGAAGTGTTTCGGCAGTTCAAAGACAAGCAGAATCAGCTTCGTCGATCTTGCTGGACTAGACAGGAAGAAAGTTGATGGTGCAGGTAGTCCAAACGTTAAAAAGGAACACAAAAATGTTAAGAAGTCCTTGTCCCGGCTTGGGTATGATTCCTTGAACCTAAATAAATCGGTACTTGTTTAATTACATATTGGAGATTATTAGTAGTATGGAGTGATACCAAACAGTAACTACAATTTCTTTATCACGTTCTTTTCCTTTTCCAATCTGCATTTTTATGTGACTTGTTATGTCACATAGGATAGATGAATATGGCTACAAATTTCCATATTCCCCGTTTTGTTTATTGCAGACATTTGGTAAATACTCTGGCAAAAGATTCTCGGTCTGGCAAACATGAAGATGTTATGTACAAAGGTTCCTGCTTAACACACTTGATGCGAGAATCGCTTGGTGGCAATTCTAAACTCACAGTGCTCTGTGCCATCTCCCCTGATAACAGGTATTTACTCTGGCCATTTTCATTTTCCGTGAACTTTTCCCAATATCCAAATACCTGCACTCGAAGAAACTGAATGGGAACATAAAATGGCTTTGCTAAAAATATTTCGATACATTAGGAAGTAAAATTTGAGATGCTGGTTATATTTCAAAATGAAAGATAGGCTCGATGATTATGCTTCTAAAATGCAGCAATGACGGGGACCTACTTGGAACATTGCGGTTTGGGGAGCGAGTGAAATCTGTTAGAAATAAGCCAGTGATAAATGAGATAACCGAGGATGATGTCAATGATTTGAGTGACCAAATTCGTCAGCTGAAGGTATAATATGCAGCTTTGTTTGGATTATACTGAAAGGTAACAGATGATTTATTGCTAACATTATTATTATTATTATTATCATTTTTTCCAGGAAGAACTTATCAGAGCAAAGTCAAGTGCAAACTCAGTTGCTAGTAAGCATGGCTACTTTCAAGGAAGAAATGTACGTGATAACTTGAATCTGTTAAGAGTGAGCCTTAATCGCTCTTTACTATTACCTCGCATTGACAACGAATCTGATGAAGAGGTAAATATTGATGAGGCTGATGTTAGAGAACTACAACAGCAGCTAGACAAGTTGCGTAAATCTTGTGAAGAGATGGTAAGAGACCAATCTTGTGATGGAGATTCCACCCAGATGGCTGAAAGTTGTGAGACGGATTTGATGAGTGAAGACGATGTAGATAGTCCCGAAGAAACCGAAATTGAAGAGATCAATCTGGAGAAATCTGAGAATGAACTTCTTCAAAAGGAAAACACTGCATTGACAGATGACATTAGAGGTTCCCCAAACAGCTTGATGGCTATCAACTCCGACTTCAGAAGCAGCATTTCAGTAAGCTCATGTAAGCCTGCAATCCTCCAAGAGCCAACATTGTCTGAGTCTCCGAAAATTGGAAAGAACCTAAGGAAAAGCGCTGTTATTACATCAAGTTATTCAGTAGCTGCAAACAATGCTGCAGCGAATTCCAACATTAAATCAGAATTGAGACAGTCACTTGGCCAAAGTGAATATATCCGGTCTTCTTTGCGTTCAAGCAAGATATTCCCAGGTCCCGCAGAGTCATTGGCTGCAAGCCTTCAAAGGGGCTTGGATATCATTGATCACCATCAAAGGAGCACCGCAACAAACAAATCTTCAGTTTCCTTCTCTTTTGAACACTTGACACTGCAGCCTTGTCCGGAAGTTGATAAAGCTAGTTCTCCTGAGAAGACATTCCTCTGTGCATCTTGCAGAAGACAGGTTCACAAAAAAGATTCTGATGAGGTTGAGGATAGTTTAAAGACGTGGATTGTACCAGTCAACGAAGCAGGAAACTCTGAGCATATAAAAGATGAAGCAAACAAGGTACCCATTAAGCTCGTTACTAAGAGGTTAAACTTTTATTCAAAATGTCATTTATTTACTTACTCTTTGCCTTTTCTTTTTCCTTATCAGGATGCGAAGAACATAACGGAAGAGGTTGCCAAAAGAGAAGAGCTTGAAAAACGTTACATGGAACAAGCAGCCAAGATTGAGCAGCTGAATCAATTGGTAATTTTTTTTATTTTTTCTTTGTTTAAGAACTGGATGAATTGCGAGTTGTACAATAACTTGAATCTTACGTCCGCATTTGAATTTTGCAGATTGAGCAATTAAAACGCGGCGGTCAAAGTTCCAATTTGGAACAAAGTCAAGAAATCAATGCTCCTGGTCTTGTGTCTATGAAGAATGAAATAGTACCATCTGAGGAGGAGCCCAGAAATGAGGTAGGCCATTTGTTAGAAGATGAAAAGGTGTTATCCTTCCCAGTCCCGAAAGTTTTCTGACGTTACTTACTGGTTTTTGTGTAGCTTTTAAGGTGCAGTTCTGTTGATAATCATCAGCCGGAAATCGTAAAGGAGAACTATGAGATAAAGGAAGTTCAGAATGAATCGGTTTTCGATGTGAATGAGAAGGAAGAACTTCTTAAGGAAATTCAAATGTTAAGAAGCAAGTTGCAGTTGCAGACTTCCGAGGCGTGTCCAACCAAGTCTACTGACAAATTGAGGTCGTCTCTGTTGTCGCGATCTATCCAACTTCGAAAAAGTGCCGTCTTCCAAAACAACAACGATGAAGAACTCGAGAAAGAAAGACAAAGATGGACAGAAATGGAAAGCGAGTGGATTTGCTTAACCGAGGAACTCAGAGTTGATCTTGACATGCATCGTCGACGGGCAGAGAAGGTGGAGATGCAGTTAAAATCACAGAAGGAGTGCACCGAAGAGTTGGATGATGCACTTAACAGAGCTGTTCTCGGTCATGCTAGAATGGTCGAACACTACGCCGAGCTCCAGGAGAAGTACAACGACTTGGTTGCAAAACACCGTGCTATCATGGAAGGGATTGCGGAGGTGAAGAGGGCAGCAGCCAAGGCAGGAAAGAAAGGTCAGGGTTCTCGTTTCGCGAAATCTCTTGCCGCGGAGCTCTCTTTAATGAGAGTGGAAAGGGAGAAGGAGAGGGACCTCTTGAAGAAAGAAAACAGGAGTCTCAAGATTCAGCTGAGAGATACTGCGGAAGCTGTTCACGCTGCAGGAGAACTCCTCGTTAGGCTAAGAGAGGCTGAACACGCTGCGTCGGTTGCGGAGGTAAGTAACAAACTCAGTTCCTACTCAAAGTTATAAGTTGATTTAGCTTTGTAAGGCAACGAATTATGATGTTTTTGCGGTCCCTTGGTTCGCAGGAGAACTTTGCGATCACGCAACAAGATAACGAGAAGTTGAAGAAGCAAATTGAGAAGTTGAAGAGAAAGCACAAGATGGAGATGGTGACAATGAAGCAGTATTTGGCAGAGAGTAGATTGCCGGAATCTGCATTGCAACCACTCTACAGGGACGACTCGGACATTCCACAAAGCACGATGCCGGACGATGACCAGGCCTGGAGAGCGGAATTCGGAGCCATATATCAAGACCATTATTGAATTATGCTCTAAGTTTGGAGTTGAAGTTGGACGACGAAATGATAGCTGTACTTTCTATTGCCTAAAATTGAGATTTCACCAATTGATTTTGATTTCCATGGAACTCAACTTGGGTTCATGTGTCCTTTGAACTCTTTCGGTGTATGATTCTTGTGTCATCATTATCATTTCATTATTGTTAATATTATGATTCTTTGGTTTTGGTTGTGCATTAATTTTATGCTTACGATAGAACAAAGGAAGCGAGGGAGGGAACAAATGAGAAAATTATCCCACAAACAACGGAATTTTACGGTACGAAATACCATAAAAATACTATTAAAAAGGTAAAACTGTAGTAAAACCCTTTTTATATACTCTATCGATAGAGTTTATTTTTAAACCATTCAGATGTAATCAAACAGTTGAGATATTGCTTGTGTATGGTAATTATCATATACTTTATTTTACAGTAATATTTGACTAATAAGTTAAAAAATAAAAAATAACTTAAAAAAATCTACCGGTGGTGGAAAGTTGGAGGGAGGGGAGGTTCTGTCGCCGGGATCGGGAAGGAGGGAGGGAGTGGGCTAGTTGGTCTCGGGGGAGGGGGAGAGGGGTCGTCTGGGCTGGTGTTGTGGGGTGGGTTGGGGGGGGGGGGGGGGGGGCCTGGGCTGGTTGACGTTGGCGGGAAGTGGGGGTCCGTCACGGGCATCGGGGGGAGGGGGGGTGGAGGGACTGGGTCGACGCCGACATCGGGGGGCGGCGGGGCCGTTGCCGATGTCGGGGAAGGAGGTTGAAATTTATTTTATTTTTTAATTTATTAGTTAAATATTACTGTAAGGTAAAGTGTATGATAATTACCGTATACAAGTAACATGTCAGTAGTTTGATTACATGATAATAGTTTAAAAATAAGCTCTATCGATATGATATATAAAAACGACTTTACTACAGTTCTACTCCTATGAAAATTAACTTCAACTCAAATTGTTTCTTTTTGATAGAAATAAATACAAATTAAGAAATATTTGAAGTGGATTGGATTTTATCTAAATGTAAATTAGATTAAAATATAGTAATATAAACATATAGGAAATTATTCCGATTTCATTGAAGAATAAACAAATTTATGTATTACTCTATTGAATAATTTTGAAAAGTTTTAATGAATTATGATCCAAAAGGATAGCCAACCTTTTTAATCAGTGATTTTTAGTTGGATTTTTGTCGTTTTTCAGTGACTTTGTTTGTTGATTTTTTTAAGTTTATTGCCTCCTTAGTCCTTATCTTGTTCTAATAATTCCGTTGTTCGTAGAGTCATGCCGTTTTAATGCTCTTGTTATCTATTTTCCTTATTTGGTGTCGTTTCCAGATACTATGGTACTTCAGGTCATTGTTTCAAAACTTCTTGTCATTTTCATTTCCAACCGGGAAAAACCCTACTAAAACAGGTGTAAACTGGGGAGAGACGCAGAAATAAATGATTTGTTTTTTCTTCTTCGTTCAAGTGATGGATTTTTCATCTTGCAATGAATGATACAAGTTTTTTATTTTTTGTTTTTTGTTTTTTCCCTCTTCGTCCATAGATAACTTGATTTCTTTTCCTAAAAAAAAATTGTGGATATGTGATCTTTTTTATATAAGTTTTTTAATAAATGACCAAATTTTTATAAAATAATAAAAAAAAACGATTGCTTTGAAAAATATATCAATCCAGTCAATCAATTATTCATGATTAATCAGTGATTGACCAATGTTGAAATGTATTTTTCACTTCTTAACTATGATCAGTCATTGATTAATAATCTGTAATGCCCGTTAGAATTAATCAAAATTGATTATACTAAATTGAGTTAATTAGTACGCTAAAATGTGTTTTAAAATAATTAAGCTGCATTTAAAATAATGTATTTGAGGTTTTAAAATATTTTTGGAAAATTACATTTTTACCCCAGACTTTTGCAAAATTTCCAAAATACCCCTTGACCGGTCAACCAGACCTTTACACCGGTCGGCCAGACTATCAGAGTCTGTTACACCGCCCTTGCCCAACCGATATTCCTTGCAGAGCCGTATTGCGGCCTTCACTCTGTTCTGACGCCAAAAACCCACAGATCAGGGTAATTTCGCCTATAAAATCCCCAAAGCACCTTCGTTCTTCAGTTTCCCATTTTTCCCTCTTAATCCCTGTCTCTTTTTTTGCCTTCCATCTCTCTCTGTTCCTTCATCACACTGAGTCTTCCCTCTCCTCCCCTCACTAAATTTTTACCAAAAACCCGAGCTGAAAACCCGAAACACTTAAACCTCGAGCCTCTGAAGTGTTGTAGGTTCGTTTTAAACTCGTTTTGTGTTTCGAATAACTTGATTTTCAGTTTTGAAATTTCTATTTTTGATAGTTTTGAAAACTTGAAGTTCAAATGAGATTTTGATGAATTTGAGTTTGATTATGGTTACTTAGGCTTTGGGAATTGTTTATTTACTGTTTTAGATATATGGAGTTGTTTGGATTTGAATTTGGAACTATTTGCATGTTGGGCCGAAGCTGGTAACTCTCTGTTCCATGACGGTTCAGTCAACCAGATACCTTATTCGATTGACAGGACGGCCATAGAGCATGACATAACGTTCTGTCCTTGTCCGGTCAATCGGACAGAGACAGAACACCTGCAGGGACCTTGTTTAAGTCCAGTTAGCCTTGTTTTACTATTTAAAACTCAAATAACGATGTTTTAAACCCTAACTTGAATTTTACAGTTTGCACGTAAATCGAGAAATGTTAATATTTTAATGTAGTATTATTTTAAAAGCATACTAATTAAGATCGATGTTAGTATAATTAAGAGGTCGAGTCTATATTGGATACTTAGGTTATCTGTGTGGTTTGGTTTAAGGTTTTTGTGACTTGAGCGAGGAGCCTCAGTATTTGTGAATTTATTAATAGATTTATTTTGCCAACGAGGCAGGATACCCTAACCCGCTTTTATAAATGCTGCTATGAATTTCTTGATTTTGAAAGTCAAATGGTTCATAAAATGTTTTAAATGGAGAGCATATATATGTATCAAATGTTTTGGGTCAAAAGAATATATATAAGTAGATACATTAGATTGAGAGACTCAAGTGAGATGGTTTGAGACATGGGTTGTTAGTTGTCCGAGTGTGTTGAATGGAATTCCAAATACTATCTGATTAATCATCGGCGGCTGATAGTTTTTCTTGTAAGCCTCGTTAGATATTGAGATAGTGTCTTACCGATGGCTGGTTTGTCAGGCTAGTACTTGTAAGTCTATTTATTTTCAGCATTTTTATGTATGCATTTTATTTATTTCTCACTGTTTTGGCCTTATTTATTTTATTACACCCCAGCCTAACTCTTTTCAAACTAATATTTTAAATGAGTCAATTGTATCCTATTGGGTTAGTAGCTCACGTTTTATTATTTTAACCCCCCCAGGAAATGCTAGGAGTAACGCTGATTAGATGGGAGCGACATCAAGGCCACTGCAGTTTAGTGGTTATTTATCTGTACTTTTACTTTCAGTTTATTTTTTCAAGGCATGTAAACTTAAGTCTCTCTCTCTGGACTGAGTTTTGGATGTATTTACTTTTATTTCCTGTTTTTGTTTGTTTATGTGATAATATCGGATGTTGGATTTTTCAAACTTGTTTTCGTGTGAAAAACTTAATAGTTCGGAATTCCCACTGTTTTGGTTAATAAGCTATTTGAGGATTTTCATAAATACAAAATTGGTAAACTTTAGGACAAATCATTATCTAGCTCAATACTCTTATATGTTTTCAAAAAATTTGGCTCAAATGGGAATTCTATTTAAAATGTGGGCGAATTTCGAACTATTATGTGTTTGGTAATTTATTTACAAATTTATTTTAATTAAATCCCTCCACATCATTACCTCGGTTTCAGGTCGTGACATGATCATTTTTGCTAAATAAAAAAATTTGTCATTTATTCATATATGTTTAAAAACAATTTATTTATCTAATTTAAAAAAATCTTTGTAAATGGAAGATATATCATAGTCTACGACATTTAATTTACCTCGAGAACACAAAGGCAAATGAAATCAAAGAAGTAATATTATTAATGTGTTTACCTCCAACCACGATATTAAAAATTATAAGGTTCCACGACACTATTTATATAGCTGCATTAAAAGGTGTAAGATTCCAATTTGATACAACGTTTCTTTCCTACCAAATACACTCTTAAGAGTTTTGGAATAAGAGTAAAGAACCCTGTTTTAGTTTTCTGTTTCTTTCTTGTTTTCCCCTGTTTTCTAAATTGGATGAAATAATAAAAGGACTACTTTTCAACCTTTTTTACTTTGTTTTAATGAAAAATTTTCTTAACGTGACGAGTAATTAGGAAGAAATTGAGGAATTAGAAGGTTGCGAAAATGGCAGTCCCTACAATGGAAAATTTGCCTATTTTATTTTATCTGTGATTCATTTGAAGTCTTATTTTGATTTTACTTTTAGCTTTTAGGGTCAATAATATGATGGTATCTTCGTTTTATTAGTGGGTGGTGTTGACGTTTGATTGTTTTAAACCTCCCCTCCCCCCCCCCTCCCCTCCCGAGGAAATTCTAGGAGTAGCAACGATTAGATGGGAGTGACATCAAGGCCGCTGCGGTTCAATGGTTGTGTATATATACTTTTACTTTCAGTCTTTTATTTTTTCAAGACATGTAGACTTAACTCTCTCTTTCTAGACTGGATTTTGGATGTATTTACTTTTATTTCCTGTTTTTGTTTGTTTGTGTGATAATATCGGAGGTTGGATTTTTCAAACTTGTTTTTATGTGAAAAACTTAGTATTTCGGAATTCCCACTATTTCAGTTAATAAGCTACTTGAGGATTTTCATAAGTACAAAATTGGTAAACTTTAGGACATCATTATCTGGCTTAATACTCTGATATGTTTTCAAAAAAATTGACTCAAATAGGAATTCTATTTAAAGTGTGGGTGAATTTTGAACTATTATGTGTTAGGCAATTTATTTACAAATTTATTTTAATTAAATCCCACTACGTCACTACCCCAATTTCAGGTCGTGACATGATCGTTGTTGCTAAATAAAAAAAAAATTGTCATGTATTTAAATATGTTTAAAAACTATTTATTTATCTAATTTAAAAAAATATTTGTAAATGGAAGATATATCATAGTCTACGACATTTAATTTACCTCGAGAACACAAAGGCAAATGAAATCAAAGAAGTAATATTATTAATGTGTATATACCTCCAACCACAATATTAAAAAATATAAGGTTCCACGACACTATTTATATAGCTGCATTAAAAGATGTAAGATTCCAATTTGACATAATTTTTCTCTTCTATCAAACACGCTTTTAAGAGTTTTGAAATAAGAGTGAAGAACCTTGTTTTATTTTTCTGTTTCTTTTTTGTTTTCTCCTATTTTCTAAATTGGATGAAATATTTAAAAGGACTATTTTTCACCTTTTTTACTTTGTTTTTTATGAAAAAATTTATGAACGTGACGAGTAATTTGGAAGAAATTGAGAAATTAGAAGGTTACGAAAAAGACAGTCCCTACAATAGAAAATTAACATATTTTATTTTATATATGTGAATCATTTGAGGTCTTATTTTGATTTCTTGTAGGGTTAATAATATGATGACATCTTCGTTTTATTCATAGGTGGCGTTGTGCCACATCATCGTTTTATACAGATGGCGTTTGATATTGATGTCGTTACTGATATTCATGTCGTTTATTGACTGTTGAACAGCAAACCAAGTCCTATTTTTCCCCCTCCTCAGAAATAATTTGGTAAATTCAATAAAAGTCATCAACATTTTGTACACGTTGATCCAAACAGTCATCATGATAACCTCAGGCAAATGAAATTAAAGAATTAAGGGGGAGTTTGGTTCATCAATCCAAATCATTCAATTAAAATTTTTTTTTTATTTTTTTTAAAAAATTTTTATCTTTTTTTTTTTAAATTTTTTGTATTTTCTGAAAATTTAAAAAAATTTACTATTAAAATTTAAAAATCTCAATTCAAATTACTTTACCAAATAAATCCTAAGAATTCGTTTGGTAACAAAATTTAAGTTGAGTTTTTGAAGTTTAAATAATAAATTTTATTAACATTTCAGAAAAGTTCAAAAACTTTTTAAAAAAAAATAAAAATTTTTGAAAAAAAAGATAAAACTTAAACTTAAAAAATCAAATTCAAATTTTGATTTCCAAACAAATACTAAATATTAAACAAAATATTTATAAAACCTTCAACAACTCCATTCTCTAAACAGTAAGGTCCCACAAAACGCGTTGATCGTCGTCATGGTGACAAAGCTTTATTTGATACTGACTAGACATTATTGCTTTTGTCTTTCAAAAAAGTTGATATGAATTATTGAGGCCGAATAAAGCCAAGAAACCTTTAGTGGTGAAAAATATCGAAAGCCACTGTCAAGATTCTTGTTGTCGGATCCATCTTTCCAGTTGTTTTCATCCCTCAATAAATTTACTAAAATCTATTTACCGATGCCATGGTAGGACAAAAAATTCCCTACGAGTTTTAATGTTGTTTTACAATTATTTTTTTTTAAAATTTCAGTCAGGTTTAAAATTCTATAATTTTTGATGAAATTAGATGTTTAGTTATCATTAAATTACATCTGTAATTATATACTGATCTTCCAATGAGAAAATAATAAATTTGTGAGATTTTCTTTCTATTACGAAAGTAGGAGTGATAATTATTCTTGTTATTTCTATGTTTTTAGCTCATTATCTTTTTGCTACTAACTGATTTTAATTATGAAAACAAAATAAGTAAGATGATTAAAGTAGAATATAAATATATAAATAAAATATAGTAGACTTGCTTTTACCTATGGTCAAGTTGACAAGTCCTTTGCAAGCTATTGGAAGCACCCATAATTGCTAGTCACTTTCCAACGCATAAATTGGGCATTAAAAAAAAAAACAAAAATAAAAACCAAAAAAAAAAAAAAAAAAAGGAAAGAAGAAGTTGAGAGAGAAAGAGTAGTGAAAACACGGAAGAGCCTTTTCATAAAACAAAAATCCATTTCTATTCCCTAGCTTCCAGCTATAGTATTGCCTTTAGAATAAGAGTGAAAACCATGTTTTAATTTTCAGTTTCTTTCTTATTTTCTCCTATTTTCTAAATTGGATGAAATATTAAAAGGATTAGGGTGTGTTTGTTTCAACATTTCAAACTAAAATATTTCAACTCAATTTTTATCTTTTTCCCAAAAAGTTTTTGTCTTTTCTCAAAAAGTTTTTTATCTTTTCTGAAAATTCAAAAAAATTTACTATTACAACTTAAAAATTTCAACTCCAACTGACGAACCAAACGGACCCTTATTTTTCAACCTTTTTTACTTTGTTTTTATGAAAAAATTTCTGATCTTGACGAGTAATTAGAAAAAATTGAGGAATTAGAAGATTGTGAAATGGGCAGTCCTT
Organism: Ficus hirta; assembly: GCA_038430175.1. NCBI lineage: Eukaryota > Viridiplantae > Streptophyta > Magnoliopsida > Rosales > Moraceae > Ficus > Ficus hirta. The sequence goes on along the minus strand of CM076585.1, from coordinate 39,882,815 downwards.
ATTATGAAAAATTCATCTATTTTATTTTATCTGTAATTTATTTGAAGTCTTATTTTGATTTTATTTTTAGCTTTTAGAGTCAATAATATGATAGTATCTTTATTTTATTAGTGGGTAGTGTTGTGCACCATCAGTGTTTATTATCATTGCTTGTATCCTACTGGGTTAGTAGCTAACGTTTTATTCTTTTAACCCCCCAGGAAATGTTAAGAGTAGCACCAATTACAAGGGAGCGACATCAAGGCTACTGTAGTTCAGTAGTTATTTATCTGTACTTTTACTTTCAGTCTTTTATTTTTCAAAACATGTAAACTAAACTCTCTCTCTCTCTGTACTGAGTTTTGGATGTATTTATTTTTATTTCATGTTTTTGTTTGTTTGTATGATAATATCGGAGGTTGGATTTTTCAAACTTGTTTTTGTGTGAAAAACTTAATATTTCAAAATTCCGACTGTTTTGGTTAATAAGCTACTTGAGTATTTTCATAAATATAAAATTGGTAAACTTTAGGACAAATCATTATTTGGCTCAATACTTTGATATGCTTTCAAATTTTTTTTTGCTCAAATGGGAATTCTATTTAAAATATGGGCGAATTTCGAACTATTATGTATTTGGTAATTTATTTATAAATTTATTTTAATTAAATCCCTTCACATCATTACCCCGGTTTCAGGTCATGACATGATATTTTTGCCGAATAAAAAAATTTGTCATTTATTCATATATGTTTAAAAACAATTTATTTATCTAACTTAAAAAAATCTTTGTAAATGGAAGATATATCATAGTCTACGACATTTAATTTACCTGGAGAACACAAAGGCAAATGAAATCAAAGAAGTAATATTATCAATGTGTATATACCTCCAACCACAACATTAAAAATTATAAGGTTCCATGACACTATTTATATAGCTACATTAAAATGTGTAAGATTCTAATTTGATACAACTTTTCTCTCCTACCAAACATACTCTTAAGAGTTTTCTCTCCTACCAAACACACTCTTAAGAGTTTTGGAATAAGAGTGAAGAGCCCTGTTTTAGTTTTCTGTTTCTTTCTTGTTTTCCCCTGTTTTCTTAATTGGATGAAATATTAAAAGGACTATTTTTCAGCCTTTTTTACTTTGTTCTTATGAAAAAATTTATGAATGTGACGAGTAATGAAGAATTAGAAGGTTGCAAAAAGGGCAGTCTCTATTATGAAAAATTCACCTATTTTATTTTATCTGTGATTTATTTGAAGACTTATTTTGATTTTACTTTTAGCTCTTAGAATTAATAATATAATGATATCTTCGTTTTATTCATGGGTGGTGTTGTGCACCATCATTGTTTCCTATCATTGCTTGTATTAGCCATGAGTGTCATTCCTGGTAAGTTTCCAAATGACATGCCTTGACATGCTAATTTCCGTCCAAACCCAAACGGGATATACTCAAAATTTATGCACTTTTAATAAGTAGACCTTGAATCTCTTTAGTATAAAAACTCTTATTAAGTCCAGAAAAGAAGTAATTACTAGCTTATTTAAATTCTGCAGGGTTTGTATTGTTTCTAAAGTTTTATGTCGTTTCTTTTGCTTTGTGGTCTTTTGATTACTATTCTATACGTACATACGTTTTGGTGTATTGTTGTCGTCAAAATGTTGATGTCGTTTACTGATATTTGTGTCGCTTTTAGTTTGATCTCGTTTTGTAGTTTTTTGAAAAGAAAAAAAACTTTGATGTATTAATGTCGTTTTATATAGATGGCGTTTGATATTGATGTCGTTACTGATATTCATGTCGTTTATTGACTGTTGAACAGCAAACCAAGTCCTATTTTTGGCCCTTCTCAGAAATAATTTGGTAAATTCAATAAAAGTCATCAACATTTTGTACACGTTAATCCAAACAGTCATCACGATTACCTCACAAAGGCAAATGAAATTAAAGAATTAAATATTAAACCAAATATTTATAAAACCTTCAACAACTCCGTTCTCTGAAACAGTGAGGTCCCACAAAACGCGTTGATCGTCAGCGTGGAATAAATTATTTGCTTTTTCATGATGACAAAGCTTTTATTGATACTGACTTCACATTATTGCTTTGGTCCTACAAAAAAGTTAGTATGAATTATTGAGGCCGAATAAAGCCAAGAAACCTTTACTGGTGAACAATACCCAAACCCACTTTCAAAGATTCTTCTTGTCGGATCCATCTAATTTACTAAAATTTATTTACCTATGTCATGGTGGGACTAAAACTTCCTTACGAATATTAATGTGGTTTTACATTTTTTTTTAAATTTCAGTTAGATTTTAAATTCTATAATTTTTGATGAAATTAGATATTTAATTATCATTAAATTATATATGCAATCACAATATTCATATTTCAATGAGAGAGTAAAAAATTTGTGAGATTTTCTTTCTATTGTAAAAATAGATGTGGTAATTATTCTTGTTATTTTTATGTTTTTAGCTCATTATCTTTTTGTCACTAACTGATCTTAATTGTGAATACAAAATAAGTAAGATGATTAAAGCAGAATATAAATATATAAATAAAATATAGTAGACTTGCTTTTACCTCTGCTCAAGTAGACAAGTTCTTTGCAAGCCGTTGGAAGCACCCATAATTGCTAGTCACTTTCCAACGCATAAATTGGGCATTAAAAAAAAAAAAAAAAGAAAAAAAGAAGGAAAGAAGAAGTTGAAAGAGAGAGAGTAGTGAAAACACGGAAGAGCCTTTTCATAAAACAAAAGTCCATTTCTATTCTCTGGCTTCAAACTACAGTATTGCCTTCTCTCTGCTACTTGCCTTGGAGACCTTCCCTTTCCTTGATCATCTGTGAAATGTTTCCTTTTGTTCAAACCTGAAAGCAAATTTTTAGTCTTCTGGTCGACCCAAAAACACAAACTATTTTACTCTTCATCATCTTCTCCAAAGGTACTTTCCCATAATATCTTTGTTATGTATTTTCGTTTTGACTAAATGTTTGTTATAGGATTTTTTCTTTTCTTTTCTTTTCTTTTTTTTCAATGCTCTAGTTTTTTTAATGTTTGCTAGTACGGAGTTTTTTTTTTTTTTTTTTAAATTTCTTCTGTAATTTAGATATTTAAATCTAAGATCTTACAGTTCATGAATTATGTGATTGCCTGAATGATTGTTGCCTTAATGATTTGGTTTCTTATAATTTGTTTTTGTGTGAGAGACATGAACTTTAAAAGTTCAAGGAATAATCATTCAGAAACAGAATAAAATGAGAATAATTACAGGTTTATTAAACGATAAACGATAACATATTAAACGACAGAAATAATTACAGGTTTCCTCTGTAAATGTCCAAAATAGCTTTATTCTAAGGTCCATACCAAAGTTGTTGAGTTTTAGGAACCACCATTAAGAGAAAACTAAAAAATATACATATAGGAAAAAAAAAAAAAAAGAAACTTCTTTTTTGAACGAAAGTCTTTGTTTCAAGTTTTCAAACATCAGTTTATTTATTTATTTATTTATTTTTTTGGGAAAGGATATCAAACAATAATTGTACCAACATTGTTTTTTCTTTTTTCAGCCCTTCATCCAAAATATCAATAAAGAGAAGCAAAGAGATTGACTTTTATAATACTCCAACAAAGGTATAGCTTTTTCTTTCATCCCTTCCACTTTCTCATTATGTACTTCAGTTCAGTTTATTCTTATTTTTTTATAATATATATCCATATAAATTTGCATTCATGTTAGTCATAATATATATATATATATATATATATGCATTCGTGTAAAAATGCTTACTGTCCTCTCGTAAAAATTTTGAGTCTGGTAGTCTTGCATATATATATAAATGTGTGTGTGTGTGTGTGTGTGTGTGTGTGTGTGAGAGAGAAAGAGAGAGAGAGAGAGAGAGAGCGAGAGAATGGAAGAAAGAACTGTTTGAGAGTTCTGGGGTTCTCTTAATTGCGATCTGTTATGTTTTGTTTCTAGTTGGTCTTTCTTTTCATACAATATTTATTATTTGATCTTTCTTTTCAGTTATTATTTATAGAGTGCTTTCCATTGCCAATCCGACCTCAGTTCCTAGAGGAAGAAGAAGAAGAAGAAGAAGAAGAAGAAGAAGAAGAAGAAGAACCATGGCTGAAGTACTGGTTGGAGGAGCTCTTCTTTCCGGCTTCGTTAATGTCCTGTTTGATAGGATGGCCACTCAAGAGGTCCTCAATTTCTTTCAAGCAAAGAAAGTCCTTTCTAAGCTCCTAGATGAGTTGAAGATCCGGTTATTGTCGGCCAATAAACTCCTGAACCATGCTGAGGTGAAGCAACTCACTGACGAAAATGTGAAGAAGTGGCTCGATGAGCTTAAAGAAGTTCTTTATGAAGCGGATCACGTCATAGACAAAATCAACACCGAAGCTTTGCGGCGCAGGGTCGAAAATGATGGTCAATCTGGAAGCAAAGCAAGCAAGTTTCTCAGCTCTATTTCATCATTTTTCAGTGCATTTGAAAACACTGTGAAATCTGAGATAGAGGAGATCCTTGGCAGATTAAAGCTTCTTTTAGCTCAAAATGAAGTGCTTGGATTGAAAGAAAGTCATCAGAAAAGATTGCCAAAAAGATTGCCTGCTCCTTGGGATGAAGAATCTGATGTTTACGGAAGGGGGGATGACAAAGACAACATTGTCAAGTTATTGTTGTCTGATGATGTTGGGAGTCCTAAGATGTCTGTGATTGCCATAGTGGGAATGGGTGGTATTGGCAAAACCACCCTCGCCCAGCTTGTTTACAATGACAGCAGGGTCCGGGAAAGTTTTGACTTGATAGAGTGGGTAACTGTATCTGAAGAAGTTGATGTTTTTGAAGTTACGAAAGCCGTTTTCGAGAAAACCACCAAAAGTACATCTCGTACTGAGGACCTGTATGAACTTCAAGATGGATTGAAAAAGATTTTAATGGAGAAGAGATTTCTTTATGTTCTTGATGATGTTTGGAACGAGGATTATCAATTTTGGGAGCTTTTACAAAGCCCCATGAGATCTGGAGGGCGTGGAAGTAGAGTCATTGTGACCACTCGTAGTACGATTGTTGTGTCAAAGATGCGTAATGCCCATGCTTATGAGTTGCAAACGATAACTGATGATGACTGTTTGCAGCTATTAACAAAGCATGGCTTCGATAACATTGGCTCTAATGTACGGTCCAACTTCCAAGAAATTGGCATTGAAATTGTGAAAAGGTGCAAGGGCCTTCCTTTGGCAGTAAAAGCAGTTGCTGGTGTTTTACGCTCTACAGATCCAGAAGAATGGAGATTGATATTGCAGAGTGACATATGGGAGCTGCAGATTCAAGAAAATCACAATCTCAAAATTCTTCCAGCTTTGTGGTTGAGCTACCATTTTTTACCAGCAAATTTGAAGCATTGTTTTGCTTACTTCTCAATATTTCCCAAAGATTATGAATTTCTTGAAAGCGAAATAGAAAAGATAATCTGGTTGTGGATGGCAGAAGGACTTTTGCAACCTCAGGAAGGAAAAAATATAGAAGAAATTGGAGTGGAGTACTTCAAAGCATTAAAAGCAAGATCGTTCTTTCAGCAATCCAGTTGGGATAAGTCAACCCTCGTTATGCACGACCTGATACATGATTTAGCTACAAGTGTGTCAGGTCATGAGTTTTGTCTTCTATCGGATCCATGTATATCGTGTAACCTTACCGACAAGACTCATCATTTGTCATATAGAAAAAATTCTATTGACATGAACAAGTTTGAGGCCGGGCTGTCCAAACTCAAGTGCTTACACACCTTCCTAGCTTTACCATTGTCAATGTATGTCCCAGTGACTGAAGTAAAATTGAGGGACTGTGTCTTTCTTGAACGGGTTCAAAGAGCTGCAGGATGCCTAAAAGTGCTTTCTTTTTCCGAATCTTCTATCACAGGATTGCCGGAATTGATTGGTCATCTAAAACATCTAAGGTACTTGGACTTATCTTGCACAAAAATTGAAGAAATTCCCAGTTCAATTTGTACTCTGTATAACTTGCAAACACTACTGTTGTCAAGTTGTATAAAACTTACTCTGTTGCCAACCGACCTGTGCTGCTTGATCAACCTACGTCATCTCGAGATTGGAGGCACACCTTTAAGAGAAATGCCCCCACAGATGTACAAGTTGAGAAATCTACAGACATTAAGTAATTTTGTTTTGGGAGAAAATGGTGGTTCGAGGATCAAAGAGTTGGGACAGCTACAATATTTGCATGGAAGTCTTTGTATCTCTGGGCTTGAAAACTTGGCAGACATTGGGGATGCTTTACAAGCTGATTTGAAGAATAAGGAGGGTCTTACTGAGCTTATTTTGAGATGGAAGGATGATCATATAACCGATGACTCAACAAAAGAAAAGGATGTTCTTGCTGCACTGGAACCACATAAAAAGCTGAAGAAATTCACAATTCAAGGTTACGGAGGTACCACATTCCCAGATTGGGTAGCACATGAGTCGTTTCGTGACATGGTTGAGGTGTTTCTGTGCAAGTGTAAAAATTGTTGCTTTTTGCCGCCACTGGGGCAACTACCATCCCTCAGAAGTCTTTATATTCAGCAAATGGATGGGTTGGAAAGTATAGGAGATGAATTTTGTGGTACTTCCTTGACCACGCCTTTTCCATCCTTAGAACTCTTACGCATTTTTTTCATGGGTTCACTACAGAGGTGGTCATTTACTGGAACTGAGCGTGAAGGTGGGATTTTCCCTCGTCTCAAGACTATTGGGGTTCATAGTTGTGACAAACTGAATGTGGGACTACCAGCTGGTTGTTTTCCATCCTTACAAAATATTTTCTTTTGGTTTTGTAAAGAAATGGTGAGCACACTTCCCACAAGTCAAGCAGAGATTGATTCTGCATATCCTTCTCTTAAATATATAGAATTATGGAGTTGTCCAAGATTGGAGTCGTTTTCAGGAATGGGATTTCCCTCTAATTTAAAGGAACTTCATATCAGCGAATGCCCAATGCTCATTGCAAACCGTATGAACTGGGATCTGCAAAGACTCTCCTCTCTTCAAAGCTTAATAATGCTCAATGTATTTGAAATTGAAGGAGGGGAGGATTCATTTCCAGAAGAAGGGCTTCTTCCATCTACTTTGACTTCTCTCGGGATCTGTCGCTCTAAAAATCTTAAAAACCTAAATGGAAAATCCTTTCACAACCTCACCTCCCTTCAACAATTGAGAATTCGGGAATGCAAAGAGTTACAGTGCTTGCCAGAAGAAGGGCTTCCCCTTTCTCTTACTCGTTTGGAGATCAATAAATGTCCTCTGCTAAATGAGCGATGCCAGAGAGGAACAGGGGAAGATTGGCCCAAAATTCAACACATCCCCAAAATAAATATCGACGATGAAGAAATATGATAAGGCAACATGCATTATCATCCCACCCCATTTTCAATGTGCTCCAATTTTTTCTTCAGGTACTATACCATTTGTTTTTTGTTCTATTTTAGTTAATGGCATTTGATTTCCAGATTAATTTGCTCTTACATCTGTTCTCTTTGTTGTTGTATCTTCAATATTTTCCTGATTCCTTAGAGATTGGTTTGGGCTTTGGTCTCCATATATGGGTGTGAATTTTCTTGGATCTAGTTTCAAGAAGTTCATCAAAATTCATGGAATTAAATAGTAATATTGCATTGTTTGGGTGATGTGCAGGCTAAGATTGAGCATGTTGAAAAGGGCACTTAAATTTTAGCCAAAAAAAGGTTAGTTCACCTCTGCTGCGGCTTTTTTTTTTTTTTTGTTCTTTTTTCTGCCCCAAATCCTTTTAGATTATGTCAAGAAAAAGAGCTTTGGTGTCTTGCCACTGTGAATAGATTTTTGCAATTTGGTTTATCAACTGTACTTTCTACTACAAGTATTTTTAACCAAATTTTATGAGCTTGGGCTGAATTTCTGAATTAGTAGAAGAAGGAAGTGTTATGATACTTTTTGCTGTCTGGATCCATAATTGACTGACAATAAATCATTGGTGATAGAGAGGGACAGAGGAAGATTGGCCCAAGATTCATCACATCCCCAAGACAGAAATCTACCAAGAAGACATATGATGAAAGCATTCTTCATTACACTTGTCTCTAGGTGTTTTTCTTTATGCTTTTCTATTGCAGTATGGTTTTCACTCCATTTAGTTAAGAAAAATTCGTTTTCAGATTAATCTGCTCTTACATATGTTGGTGTTCAAATCCTATATATTTAGTATTTAGTTAAGTGCTCTTCCTGTGTTGCAAACAAATCTAAAGAATAGTAGTCGACCCTAATGAAGTTTTATGAGGAGTATGCTAAAAGGAATGGCCATCTGTTATGGCTTTCTAATTGATAATAGATTCACTATAAGTTCTGTAACTAAACCAGGATCTTAAGAAGGCTTGACTTTTAGTCTGCATCTTGTCATCAACTCAGATTTTCTGGGGAAAAAAAAAAGAATGTCCATTCTGTTTTGCATGGCATTGTCTTTATTGTTTTGCTTTGAGTCGTCTAATATCTAGGAAAAAACTGAGATGCGATTAATGTCTGCAGATGTTTCAAAATGAGCCACATACAAGGATGTGAGTGGAATGACCTTTTCTCTTCTTCAAAGTCAGCAAAAACAACAATCAGAGGTCAGAATTTTATTTCTGTAATGTCCTTTTTGTTCTTGCTTAAGTTCTCAATCTTACCATGTTACTGTATTTTTTGGCTTAAGCAGGACACTTTCTAGGAGTTGCAGCATCATAAATCCTTCCAGTTTCCAACGAGATTTAGCAATCCTTAGGACAGGTTCAACATCTTGCAAATATTTACCAATTGTTCAAGTTACCGGTATGATACATTCTAAAGAAGAAGTTTACTAGGTCAGGTGTGATGTATCACTCTTTCTTGCTTCTATTGAAGCAGTGCAAGTTCTTGTGCTTCAGCTGGCCGATAAGCTGGTAAGAATATTCTTTCCGAATGATATTTCTACCCTTATGGACATTTCTTTGAATTGGGTTGATGTGCTTCCCAATTTCTGAAGCATTGCTATGTTAAATTCGTGAATGAAAGGAATTATGAGGGGAATCACTTCTCGATAGAATTATATAAGCACGTGTTGATGAAGCCACCTTTGAGATTCATCATGGTTTTTTCATTGCGGTACCATCATGATTTCTAATCTATAGCAATAATCATGAACTGAAAGTCAATCAAGAACAATCACCTTTGAATTATTCTGTTTTTATATGTTTGTTTTTTGTTCAAAATGCAGACAGAGATAGAGCATGACGAAAGAGTACTTGAAAAGGCCCAATACAGAGATGAAACGGTTAGTTTACATCTACCATGCCAAGTTTAATACTAGGAAAAGAGTTACAGTGTCTTGCCATTGTAGTAATGGTATTCTACAATTCTTTTTCCTTTTCTTAATTTGTTACAATTTGGTTTATCAACTGGACTTCATTCCACAGGAATCATTAGGCAAGAACGTCACATGCTGGGGCTGGGTTTGGGAACTGGAAGAAGAAAGAAGTTCAACACTAGTTTGCTTTCTATTACGGGTATTGTTAACCAAGAATGTTGCGTGCTCTGGTTGAATTCCAAGACCGAGAGAATAAAGAAATGTTATGGTTCTTGTTTGCTGTCCATATCCATAATTGATCAATGCTAAATCAATCGTGGCAGAGAGGAACAGGGGAAGATAAAGTTGTATTCTTCGGTGTTATCAGACCAACATTCAGAGGTCAGAATTTCCTTTATCTGATCTTCTTTTTTATTTTTCTTAGGATCTAAATCTTACCATGTTACTGTATTTTCTCGTTTCAGGAGGACGGTTTCTAGGAGGGATTGAACTAGTTCCGTCGAGATTTTCCGATTCTCAATACAAGTTAAACATCTTGCAAATATTTCCCAATTGCTCATATTACTCGTATGATACATCTTGGGACGAAGATTAAAGCCACTAGGAGAGATGGGATGTGTGACTAGTTTTCGTTTCAAAGTTGCAGAATAATTCTCTCAACAAAGTCATAAACCTCCACAAATTTGAAGGATTACAAAACATCTAAATATATTTATATATTATCTTTACAAGTATTATTTTGTCCAAGTTGATTTCAAGTGTCCCCGATCGTCACAGCAGAAATAACCACGATTCGAAGCAGCACGGCCAAAAACTTGAGAAAAGGTTTGTCAACACGAACCGTTTTCTTAGTGGTATAGCCCTTTGCTAGAAGGTGGTTTATGGCCACATAGATGAACACCCCACAAGCCAATCCCATAGATATCGCGAAGATCCAATCTGCCACGGGACCTTGTGTCGTGGCGTCGATTATGATCCCAATCAACACGCCAATAGGACTCGAAACGGCGAATGCCAAGAACCTCCAACAACACCAACAATACCAAAACTGACACAACATATAAACGACAATGATCAAGGTAAAAAAAAAAAATATATATATATATATATATACATATATATATATATATAGCAAATAGAACAAGAAACGACTGCAATCTAAAGGAACGACAATCGTATAAGAAAACGACAACAAAAAAATAACATAATCATTATGTCGTAAACGAAAAATGACTACAACATGAATGACCAACAAAAATATAGTTTCTCTCAGTCAATTATAAAAAATCAAAAAAGAAAAAAAACACAAGCACACTTCCAAAAAACAAAGGGCGTTTGGCAATTCAATTTGAACCAAAAACTTTCTCGGAGCTATTTCTAAATCACATTTAGTACACTAACTTATTTTCAAACGCCCAATTTATATGTAAATACAGTGACATCTTTTTTTATTTTTTATTTTATCCTCTATCTTTTTTATTTTTAAAAAACTCAAGATTTAAAAGTTCATAATTTTCTTTTTATTATTTTTTTTGGAATACACTTTAGATTTTTACATTATTTAAATATCATTTTTAATTAAAATTTCAACTGAATTCATATTGTCATTAACTCATTTTCAATTAAAAAAAATTTAATCAAGAGAGAGAGGTTAGACCTGCTATCTTACTACTCGTCAACTGCTGGATAGTTGGTCCTCCGTTGCAGGTTCTTGTAATCATCAAAAGACGTTTCCTATTTCTAAACGCGTAAATACGACTTGAGACAACTAAGAAAAGGAAATTGGAATCAAAGCTCTTTATTATTATTATTATTATTATTTTAAATAAAGCTTTTTTGCTAAGGTTCATGTCCCTCAATTGATAGGAAACTTCTCTATCAAATTCAGCTTCCAAAAAAGTCCCTTAATATTTGTTTGATGTGATACCAATTCCATCTATATTTTTCAAACTCCGTAGCTTCTTCGAAGGGAAATGTGCATGTTACAATATTTTTGGTAAATATGTATAGATATGAAGCATGGTGCTGAATGGTTTCTACATGGAAATTTCAAATTAATGACGTATCAAAGTAAAGAGAAAATTAATTCCTCTGAACCGAAGTGTAATACGTACGCCCTCCTTACGTACCTACTGCTCGAGATGTTGAAGTGGATATAATATGACGAAACATCAATAATTATGCACTTGCTTAGAAAGAAAAAAAATATATGATTTAAGGATTTTGGAAAAAAATAACCTAACTCAATAATCTACAAAAACATTCTAAAGAAAGAAAATGATATACATTTTTCGTGTTTGATAGGAAAAGAGTTCTATAATTAAGATGCATTATTAATGAAAGCAATGTGTTTATTTAGTATTGCTTTCGATAGGAAATTATTGAATAGTACTCGAGCACAATGTATAATTGTAGTTTAAACGGTTGATTTGAACTTTTGACTTTTAACCCTGGCCAAAATGTCTAAATTATACAAAAGATCAGTAAACCATATCAAAGAAAAACAAATAAATAAATAAAGAAACGACAATTGAGACAACATAAAGACGAAAATGACCTCTTGGATAAAGGAGAAAATATACGACAATTAAGTGGTCTAGCTAGAGTGTGTCGTTTCTACTGACGTGGCATAGTAGGCACTCGCACTGTTGCGTGCTGCCTTTGCTTTGTCGTATTACGTCCTTCTCTGTCGTTTAATGTAGATTTTTTTATTTTTGATGTTCGAGTTAAATTTCGTCAAACACCAAATCAATAAACGTTGCTGAACTAAAAAAAAAGATCAAACAAGCAAAGTAACTAACAACATTAAGTAAGAACACAAAGAATAAAAGAAAACCTTAAACACAATGTAGTAAAAATTTTACATTGTTATCAATTATTTGTTACAATAATATTAAAAAAAAAAAAAGAGTTACAAATTTAATTTTATAATATAGAGTAGATCATATACTTTTACCTCAGGTCAACTATGCTTGAGTAAGTGATCCCTCCTTGCAAGTAGTTGGAACCATCAATAATTGCTAGGTACTTTCCAAACGCATAAATTGGACAAAAAAAAAATTAAATGGCGGAGGGGGCTTGGAAGACAAAAAAGGAAAAAGAAAGAAAGAAAGTTGAGAGAATTTGTAGTAAAAACACTGAAGAGCCTATTCTTTAGCAAAAGTCCTTTCTCTTCTCTAGCTTCAAACTACTATTTTCCTTTTTCGCTTCTTCGGAAAGTATTTTACTCTTCATCATCCTCTCCAAAGGTATTTAACGTAATAATGTTGTTATATATTTGCGTTTTGACTGAATATTGTAATGGATTTTTTTTTTTAATTTTGTAGTTTTTTTTAATGTCTGCTAGTACAGAGTTTTTTTTTTAATTTTTTCTATTATTTGGACAGTCAAATCTAAGCCAACTCTTTTCAACATTTCTTACAGTTCATGAATTATGTGATTGCCTCAATTGTTGTTGCCTTAATGATTTGGCTTCTTATATTTTGTTTTTGTGTGAGAAAAATGAATGTGAAATGTTCGACGGAATAATCACTCAGAAACAGAATAAAATGAGAATAATTATATGGAAAACACCAATAACATCGAAAAACAACAACAAATTAGACGACGGAAATAATTGCAGGTTCCTCAATGTCCTCCAATTTCCTCTTCAGGTACTATAACATTTGTTTTCTTGTTCTATTTTATTTAATTACATTTGATTTCCAGATTAATTTGCCCTGACATGTGTTCTTATTAGTGGTTGTATCTTCAATATTTCCGAGTTTCCTTAGTGTTAGGTATATAAAATAGATTAGTTACTAGTTTGTTGAGTTTGTTATATTGTGTACATGTGTAAGCTTGTGGGTGGTTCTATGTAGAAGTTCGTTACAACATCAGAGCTGTATTTATATTAGCTTGTAGAACAGATTCAGTAGTTAATGAAATCACAATTTTCTTCTCTGTTCTTCTTTCTCTATTCTAATATGGTATCAAAGCATTCAGTTCCGTCAATGGCAAATTCTCAGCAAACCCTAGGTTCTTCGAGAGAGAGAATTTGTAATACATTGAAATGAATGAGTTTAATTCTCTTATTAATTAGAGAGTTTATTATCTTTTTAATTACAATAAAGTCCTTTAATTTTTGTTGATTTAATACATAATGACTGAAAACATTTATCGTCTTGAATACTAAATATCTTTAATTATCGATTGTTACACTCACTTATAGACGTTTGAGCTCCCTCCACTGACCTTGGGTATGGTCTCATGTGGACTTCTACTTAAGTTGACTTCTAAGACTCTAGTAGACCTCTTCCTTAGACTTTTACCTTATAATTAGGTAGACTTCTTCCACATAAATTTGGTAGGCTTGTACCCAAGTACGGGTTTAGGTAGACTTCTATTTAAGTAAGAGTTAAGTAGACTTCTACCTAATTTGAACTCAGGTTCAACCCATTATAAATAACTTTTATATTATGACGGAAATATCACCCAACAATTATTACTATAATTATTTTTATTTTTATTTTTTTGGCTGGAAAATTTCCCTTTGTTATTTGTATGTTAAATTAGTTGTATATGTAACTGTAGCAGCATAAAATGATTTGCTTTGAGGCCAACCCCACATAACCATCGTGACTCGCTAGTGCAGATCAGATTTTGCAACATGTACTTTGATTCAACAAAAAGTGTAACGAAATTCCTCTTCTGGACTACCCAAACTAAAATGTCAAAAAGGATAAATGTAATCTCCAAAAGCGACAACAATTACAACGGCAATAAACGATAACCCTATAATTCCAAGAAAACCACGTTTCCCACCATTTGATTTTTCTTTTTTTTTTTTTTTTTTTTTTTTTTTTTGCGATGAACTAACTCATGAGAGCCAAAGGTTACTCGATATAGCTCGAAATGAGTCTGTCCAAGAGGGTCAAATTCTGTTGATCATGATTTTTGAAATAACTTTGTCATGATGACCTTGTTATGGAGACTGATAGGTTGCAAACTTTTAAGAAAAATTACTGTGAAGCATATCTTGCAACTCCACATAACATGGAGTAGAAGATAGAAAATGATCCATTTCGATACCAAAAACACTAGAGAGCCACACCCCGTCATCTAATATAATTTTTTTTTAAATGTTATTTCTTGTCTTACAAATAGTAGCCTTGTGAAAGAACTTAGCATTGTGATCTCCATCTCTTTACCCACAGTTCTGTAGATTTCGCCACCACAACATTTCTCCCACTGGAACAAAATTCCTAGTACTGGTCGGTTCAGAGTTCTGGAGGACTCCAAAATGATCAGGAGTTCATCTTTTGAGACCTTGACCTATTGCACAAGTTTAGAAGCTTCAAACCCTCTTACGGTCCCTTTATAAAAATATAAAATAAAATAAAATAAAATTTCTTACGATAATTCCCAGAAAAGTTAAAATGTGTAGTTAGAGAAAGGAAATAACAAGAGTGAGTTCATAAGATGATCAAGATTAAAGAGGTACTAGGGACAAATATTGATTTAAAGTCTGTAAATCGAATACAAAAAACGCTCAATCTTGTTCTTTATTTTCTTTTTTTCTTTTTTTTTTTCTCCTCCCAATGTATTAAATTTACTTTTGTTTAAAAATCCTAATAAAATCAGGCATAGCCGATATTTCGACCATTCCAATTATCTTTACTAGAAAGAGATTCATCGCAGGTACGAGAGGCAAGAGGACAACAAGAAGTAAAGAACTAACAAAGAATACACAAAGAATATGTTGAAACTCTTGTTATCTTTTGAAAAAAAAAAAAAATGTAACAATTAACAAAGAATACACAATATCAAATAATATTTTGCCGGCAAACATTTTTTAAAAGAAGTAAAGAACTAACATATTCCACCTCTACATTATTAGTAAATGCATAGATTCTGCCATCGTCAAGACCAAAACCTAAACGCGTTGATCAGGATGGAAAAATGTTTTTGTGCAGATATATCTATAGATAAATATGTATATACATATCTATATCTATATGGAAATGTCTTAAATCTAACGATCGGATAAATTTGAAAATTGTAACATTCTATTTAAATAATCTTACAACTATTAATTGATTTACATATAAATTTTTGTAACATATTACTATTTAAAACCATTAATATAAATGATAAGTAGAATTAAAATTTTATGTTGTAATCAATTGTTGGTTACAATAATGGAAAAAAATAGTTACAAATATCATTTTATAATATAGAGTAGACCTGCTTTTATGTCAGGTCAAGTATACTAGAGTGAGTGGTCCCTCCTGGCAAGTTGTTGGAACCATCGATAATTGCTAGGTACTTTCCAAATGCATAAATTGGACCCAAAAAACAAAAAAACAAAAAACAAAAAACAAAAATAAAAAAAAAAGTTGAGAGAAAGAGTAGTAAAAACACAGAAGAGCCTTTTCTTTAGCAAAAGTCCTTTACTACTATTTGCCTTTTTTGCTTCTTGTTCAAAGTTGAAAGCAAATATAGTCTTCTGATAGACCCAAAAACACAAATTCACAAAGTATTTTAATCTTCATTATCCTCTCCAAAGGTATTTAACCTAATATTATTGTTATATATTTCCATTTTGACTGAATATTATGATAGATTTTTTTTTTTTTTTAATTTTGTAGTTTTTTAATGTCTGCCAGTACAGAGTTTTTATAAAAAAAATTAATTTCCTCTGTATATATAGTGAAATCTAAGCAAACTCTTTTCAACATTTCTTACAGTTCATGAATTATGTGATTGCCTCAATGGTTGTGGCCTAGATGATTTTGTTTCTCATATTTTGCTTTATTTATTTATTTATTTATTTATTTGCATGAGGAAAATGAATGTCAAATGTTAAAAGGAAAAACCACTCAGAAACATAACAAAATGAGAATAATTATATGGAAAACACCAAGAACATCCAAAAACAACAACAAATTAAACGACTAAAATAATTGCAGGTTCCCTTTGTAAATGTGCAAATAGCTTGCTCTAAGAATCATACCAAAGTTGTTAAGTTTTAGGAACCATCATTAAGAGAAAATAATATATATTTATATATATATATATAATCTTTTTTTTTTTAATAAAAAAGTTCTTGTTCTAAGTTTTCAAACAACAGTTTTTTTTTTCTTTTTTTTTTTCGGCCCTTCATTCATAGGATCAATAACGTTGATCTTCATCACGATTTTTCCAGAGGATTTAAACCTGCTTATCTATTGTAAGAATCATGAACCGACGTCCAATCTAGAAATAGCATTTCGTATATTATGTGTTGAAATGAGACTAGTACTCAAATTGCTGTGTATGCACAAATTTAGTTTCTCTTGGCTGATATTTGACCAACTGCAGATACTATGCTGAAACTGTTTTTCTCTTCATCTGAAATTTATATATTTTCTAGCTAATGTTTATAATTTTTTGAGTCTCTTTTTCTCTTTTAGCTTTTTCCAACTGCATACGGTTAGATGCAATGCCAACTCCTATCTATATTAATTTTTCAAAACCAGTAGCTTTTTTAAATGGATATGTACTTGTTACAATATTTTTCCTAAAACAATATGATGCGTGGCACTGAATAGTTTCTACATGAAAATTTGAATGGTTTCTACATGGAAATTTCAAATTAATGATGTATCAAAGTTAAAAGAAAAATAATTCCTTTGACTTAAGAATAATACTTACGCTCTCTTTACGTATCTACTATGTCGAGATATTGAAGTGGGTACGATATGAGAAAACATCAATAATTATATACTTGCTTAAAAAGAAATTTAAATTACGATTTAAGGATTTTGAGTTAAATTAACATAACTTAGTAATCTACAAAAGATATTCTGAAAAAAGAAAAATTAAATAATTTCGCGTTCAATAGGAAAAGAATTCTAAGATGCATAATTAATGAAACCAATTAATGTGTTTATTTGCTATTGCTTTCGATAGGAAATTATTGATTATTACTCGAGCACAATGTATAATTGTAGTTTAAATGGTTGATTTCAACTTTTGACTTTTCACTCTGGCCAAACTGTCCGAATTATACAAAAGGCCAATTAACGATATAAAATAAAAATAAATAAATAACGACAATTAAGACAACATAAAGACGAAAATGACCTCTAGGATAAAGGAGAAAATATACGACAACTAAGTGGTGAAGCTAGAGTGTGTCGTTTCTACTGGCGTGGTACAGAAGGCACTGTTGTATTTCCCCCCCCCCCCCCCCCCCCCAAAACACAAATAACTTGATTAATTTCTACGTGGAAACTATAATAAAGCATAATAAATTTTTTTTTTAATTCTTTGTAATTTTTTATCTACAATGTTGGATATTTAATTTACCTAAAGAACACGAAGGCCAATGAAATCAAAGAAGTAATATTATTAAACACCCAATTAATTTATATCTATATTTATATAAATATATACAGCCTTCAACTACGACATTAATAAAAAGTATAGGACTCCATGACACTACATATAGATAGAATATTCTTTTTTTTTTTTGCTAGATAATAATTTTTTATTTTTGGCTAAGAGAGAGTAAATTTTGTTTTTGTTTGTTTTTGTTTTTTTTTGGGTAAGTCAGCTAATTGGTACTAATTCATGACCCCGTTTGTTTCATCGATTTCCCACCATTCAACTATTTAAAATTGTGTTGGCTATTTTAACATGTTTATCAAAAAATAAAAAATATATATTTATATATATATGTAATGAAGATGACTGGTAGGTTCCTCCAATGGAACATAAAAAATTGAATAAAGCCAAGAAACCATTAGCCGTGAAAAGACTCAAATCCACTTTTTATAATATTATTGTTGTCACATTATTGTTGAAATTACAATATAATATTAGTCAAAACATAGAAAGAAGCAACATAATTAAAGACGGAGTGGACTGCCTTTACCTCCATCCATGTGCGCTGATTAAGCGGCCCCTTACTGCAATTTGCAAGTTCATGGAACAATCAATAATAATTTTTAATTGCCAGCTTCTAAACTAGTAAATTGGACTATAAACAACAATAACAAATAACAAAATAATAAAATCAAAAAGAAGATAGACTAGTGAGTTGCTATTTGCTATTTTTTATACGATTAACATTTACCCATGTTGATATTTTTATGGTTTTTTTTTTTTACCTTGGAGATGGGGATTCAAATTTTTAATTTAATGATAGAGTCAGGTATGAAATTATTATTAGATTATATCTGCAATCATAATATTTTTAGGTTTTCAACAAATTTTATTAAATTAATATAAGTTTGTAATTTTGATGTAAGTTTGATTTTAAGTCACTCAAAATTCTCAGAGAGTAGCATTCATAACAATTAAATTTTATTTTATTGGGACCAAGAATATTCATTTTTGTTCATTGCAACTATTTTCAACTTTATACTGAGACTAGAAATATAGAATATATAAAAGAGATTAAATTTAAAAAAAGAAAAAAAGAAAAAGAAAAGAAAAGAAAAGATAGTGAAACAGAGAGATTCCTTTTAAGACCTTACTTTCTGCTGTATAAGGTTTTACATTAGGTTGCATATTTTCTCTCCTTTCCTTCTTCTGCGATTTGCCATATTCAAAACTCTCATTCGTTCAAAGTCTAAGAGCATCGTCTTTTGATTCCCCAGATCATCAAGGTACTTTTTTTTTTTCCTTTCCCTGTACTTTCTAGTGTTTGGTATTTATGTGATCTGTTCTTTTTTTCTTTCTTTCTTTTTAAAATTTTATTTTCTTTGCCTAATTAAAATTTCGTATTCATATTGATCAAATTTGAGTACTAGATTCAACTTAACAGTTTTCTTGTTATTTTTGTTTAGTTTTTTAGGCTTCTTTTCATTTTATTTTTTAGATGTTTTAATGGTTATAACCATTTCTTTTCTTTTACAATATAATTTTCTTTTTTACTAATATCAAGGAATTATTGGATGTAGAAATGGTCATTTGCCTAAAACATGATGGAAACTATGATTATCTTCTATAAAGTAGGATTAACAGTGACGAATTTTTTTTTAATCTAATAGGAAAAAAGTACAAAGAGACTGCATTTGATCTTGTCTGTCTTGACGTGCGACCACAATTTCAGCTTGTTTTGACTGTGAAAATTAAGCTTCTTGTTCATTCTGCTGGTGGTTCACAAGGTGAGGGCCTAACTCTTTTTTTGTTCGTTACAATTTTAGTGTTGTGGCTAAAAATTTTCAACTCCATGACTTTTTTGAAGGAGAACATATATTGCTTCAGTTTAAAACATGAAGCACAAAATCCAGCTTTTTATTTGTTTTTGAGCTCAAAATATTTTTGCTAGAGCTTTTAGCTTTTATAAATTCACTTTGTTCTCAAATAATTATATGTCACAATTTGAATATCGTAGTTACAGTCAGGTTAATTTTCTAGCTCAATTTCTTTCAAACCAAATATAATTAATCTTCATACCAAATATGAAAGATTCCCACATGCCAGATAATGTGGGTTTTTGAGGTTGATCGATATCGTTTATACTTAATTTCGTTTCTAGTTTTTATCATTTTAATTTTCTTTTTTCACAGGTTCTTAGTTTAATGCCGTTTTTATATGTTAATATCTGTTCCTGTATCTACTCCTTGGTAGTTTGGGTTAAGATTTCTGAAATTGTAAACGTAAGAGTACCAAAAACCATCCGAATTTGTACACGTCATTTATGAAATTCACGACTTGAATGATAACAATTCAAGCGACGTGTTTATTCTTATTGTGAAATATTGACCCACTGAACTTTAGTACCCTTATAATTTTATCCTCAAAAATTTGAAAACTAGTTCTACCACCCCTCAAATTTTAAACCATTAGCAAAAACTTCCTTCTGTCATATATATATATATATATAAAAGACTTGAATAAATTTTATTTTGCCCGCTCCAAACTTTAGTACCTTTATAACATTGCTCTCAATCTTTGAAAGCCGGCACTTACACCCCTTGAACTTCAGACTATTACAACAAAAAAAAAAAAAAAAAAAAAAAAAATCCATTCCGTCATACTCAGTCAATTTAAAATTGATGGGGTGCTAATTTAAATAACAAAAATTTAATTTAAACTAAAATATTTATTGTTACAAAAATAACCTTAAAAATTCAAGTATATAAAGTAAATATTAATACAACTTGGTGCAAAAACAAAGCAAGTTATACGATTACTCATAATTATCTTACTTGCTTTTAAAAAAATAAAAATAAAAATAAAAATAAAACAAAGGGCTTTTGATCTACAAATTTCTAATGTTGGCGATTTAATTTACACGAAAAAAACTGTTCAATATTTTAAAAAAAATTTGCATAAATTCGGTTAGATATATTAAACGCCACACTGATTATATAATCTTCAACCATTACATTATTACAAGGAAGCATAATTAGAACGGAACTCTAAGAATAGTTTAATAACAATAGTTTCTGATTTAACTTTTTTGTAAAGAATAATATCATTTATATTTCCAAAAACTGAACATGTCTGGTTAATTCGGCACATCCAATGGAGTGTATATAAGATAACTAAAGCCAAGAAACCATTACTAGTTTCTAAGATTCTTATTGTTGGATATCCAGCTTTCCATGCTTTACTTTTCACTCTATCGATGAATAAACTTATATGCTAAATTTGTATTATTCATCCGGTCTTCGAAATAATCAAAGAGGCCATGTGCACTGAATTAGTGGTCCCTTTTCACAAGTTCTTGAAACCAATTTAAAAAAAAAAAAAAAAAAACCAGATTCAAAACTTCACATTGAACAAGAGACAAAAATTAGGGCTGAACATCATGTGGGTTAAGTAGATTTTTGGGATTTTTAACAGCACCCCAAGAAGTTTAGATGGATTGGAAGAGTTTTAACCCGCACAATAAATCCAACGATTAAAATCAACTCACCTAATTAAAGTAAAATTGGATTAGGTGGATTGATTGGGTTGACATCATAATTAAAAATAAAACTATAATAATGTAATTTTAAATAAAAAAAAATGCGGAAAAATAAAGAATTCATAACTTATTTTCCATATGAATATGACAAGATCAAATATATAGTTCAATTTCTTAAAAAATATAATAAAACAGATAAAGAAAAAAAATCAACAATGCAAGATTAAATATATATGTTATAAATCATACTAAAAACTAAATAATATATAGGTAAAATATATTTTAAAAATATAAAAAGCTTGATTAGATGAGTTGAGTTTATGGCTGGTTATTAAATTTGAATCCAAACCTCCTTAATTAAAATTCGAAATAGGTGGGCTGGGTTAAGCTTAGGATTGGATTAATTTAGATTTGGTTATGTTGGGTTGGGATTGGTTTGGGTGGGTTAGTTGGAGAGAGAGAGAGAGAGAGAGAGAGAGAGAGAGAGAGAGAGAGAGACTGGTGAAAGTGGAGAGTCTTATT
Organism: Ficus hirta; assembly: GCA_038430175.1. Classification (NCBI taxonomy): domain Eukaryota; kingdom Viridiplantae; phylum Streptophyta; class Magnoliopsida; order Rosales; family Moraceae; genus Ficus; species Ficus hirta. The sequence goes on along the minus strand of CM076585.1, from coordinate 39,861,053 downwards.
TCTTTCTTTCTTTTTTTTTTTTTCTACAACAAAAGTCGTTGTTCTTAGGGTTTCATTTCATAATGCACATGCTATCTGATCTCCTTTGTTCTCTTGTATTCTTTAAAAAGTATTTTTCCTCCCTCGATCTTATTCAGCTCCTTTTGGAAGAGGAGAAACCACGGCTGAACTGGTTGTAGCTAAGAAATTTCAGCATCATTGCTTCTTTAAAGGAGTACCTATATATAAATATACATGTGTGTGTATATTGCGTTAGTTTGATACATGAAGAGCAAAATCAAGCTTTTGCTTTTGTTTTTGAGCACATAATCAGTTTTGCTACAGCTTTTAGCTCTCCTTAATGTTTTCATTTACTTTCATTTTCAAATAACCATACAACACCATTTGAATAGTGTAGCCATGGTAATGTCAATTTTCTAGCTGGAATTCTTTGATCCAAAAAATTTATTAATTTTAAAGAACTTTAATTAAAATTTATTAAAACTATGAATTGACTTCGTTTTAAGTTTGAATTCATATTGACATTTATTAGTGAAAGATGCTACATGCTTTTAATTAATAATCTTTGTATAAGTCCATATCAATTATCGTCGATAAATTAGCATCGTTATCAACTGGATTTGAATTGGCAAAATTAAAAGTGCAAAGTTCAAAATACAACTGTGCGATAAGTTCAAAGGGCATTAGTGTGGGAAAAAAAAAAAAAAAAAAAAAAAAAAACTCTCCGACATTTTAAAGAAATTACACAATCTCTGATACATGATAACCTCACAAAGGAAACTGAAATCAAGGAATTATTATTAAAAGCCACACTTTTTATTTAACATTTTGGAGTTGGTATTTCAGAAAACTGGAAATATCTGGTAGGTTCATCTAATGGAATATATATATATATATATATATATATATATATATATATATAAAAGAGAAAGAATAGAGCCAAGATTCTCATTGTTGGATTCAGCTTTCCAAGCCGCACGTTACTATCGATTAATAAAAATGTATGTTAGTCTTTTTATTATTGTTTACAGCTTTCATTCAAGTTATTATATAGTGTCATATGCCTCATAAACATTACTATTTAATCACATCATTGTTGAATGATATTATAATGTTAATAAATGGTCCCTCCTCATCACATGCTCTTGAAACCATTATTAAAAAAACAAAATCCAATCTCGAAACCTGTAAATTAGACGAGAAACAAAAACAATAAACAAAATCATAAAAAACAAAAACAAAAAGAAAGAAACTGGGGATAAGCAGAGTTTTTTCTTATAATTTTTATTTGCTTTATTTTTACAACAAAATTCGTTGCTGTTGGTGTTCATTCCAAACAGTACTAGCTATCTGATCTCCTTTGTTGTCTGTCATTCAGGTCCTTTTCGGAAGAAGAGAAGAGAAACCATGGCTGAAGTATTGGTTGGAGGAGCTCTTCTTTCCAGCTTCGTTAATGTCCTGTTTGATAGGATGGCCACTCAAGAGGTCCTCAATTTCTTTCAAGCAAAGAAAGTCCTTTCTAAGCTCCTAGATGAGTTGAAGATCCGGTTATTGTCGGCCAATAAACTCCTGAACCATGCTGAGGTGAAGCAACTCACAGACGAAAATGTGAAGAAGTGGCTCGATGAGCTTAAAGAAGTTCTTTATGAAGCGGATCACGTCATAGACAAAATCAACACCGAAGCTTTGCGGCGCAGGGTCGAAAATGATGGTCAATCTGGAAGCAAAGCAAGCAAGTTTCTCAGCTCTATTTCATCATTTTTCAGTGCATTTGAAAACACTGTGAAATCTGAGATAGAGGAGATCCTTGGCAGATTAAATTTTCTTTTAGCTCAAAATGAAGTGCTTGGATTGAAAGAAAGTGATCAGAAAAGATTGCCAAAAAGATTGCCTGCTCCTTGGGATGAAGAATCTGATGTTTACGGAAGGGAGGATGACAAAGACAACATTGTCAAGTTGTTGTTGTCTGATGATGTTGGGAGTCCTAAGATGTCTGTGATTGCCATAGTGGGAATGGGTGGTATTGGCAAAACCACCCTCGCCCAGCTTGTTTACAATGACAGCAGGGTCCAGGAACGTTTTGACTTGAGAGAGTGGGTAACTGTATCTGAAGAAGTTGATGTTTTTGAAGTAACGAAAGCCGTTTTTGAGAAAACCACCAAAAGTACATCTCGTACTAGGGACCTGTATGAACTTCAAGATGAATTGAAAACTTCTTTAACAGAGAAGAGATTTCTTTATGTTCTTGATGATGTTTGGAACGAGGATTATCAATTTTGGGAGCTTTTACAAAATCCTATGAGATCTGGAGGGCGTGGAAGTAGAGTCATTGTGACCACTCGTAGTACAATTGTTGTGTCAAAGATGCGTAATGCCCATGCTTACGAGTTGCAAACGATAACTGATGATGACTGTTTGCGGCTATTAACAAAGCATGTCTTCGATAACATTGGCTCTACTGTACGGTCCAACTTCCAAGAAATTGGCATTGAAATTGTGAGAAGGTGCAAGGGACTTCCTTTGGCGGTAAAAGCAGTTGCTGGTGTTTTACGCTCTACACATCCAGAAGAATGGAGATTGATATTGCAGAGTGACATATGGGAGCTGCAGATTCAAGAAAATCACAACCTCAAAATTCTTCCAGCTTTGTGGTTGAGCTACCATTTTTTACCAGCAAATTTGAAGCGTTGTTTTGCTTACTTCTCAATATTTCCAAAAGATTATGAATTTGACAAATGGGAAATAGAAAAGATAATCTGGTTGTGGATGGCAGAAGGACTTTTGCAACCTCAGGAAGGAAAAAATATAGAAGAAATTGGAGTGGAGTACTTCAAAGCATTAAAAGCAAGATCGTTCTTTCAGCAATCTAGTTGGAATAAGTCAACCCTCATTATGCATGACCTGATGCATGATTTAGCTACAAGTGTGTCAGGTTATGAGTTTTGTCTTCTATCGGATCCATGTATATCGTGTAACCTTACCGACAAGACTCATCATTTGTCATATAGAAAAAATTCTATTGACATGAACAAGTTTGAGGCCGGGCTGTCCAAACTCAAGTGCTTACACACCTTCATAGCTTTACCATTGTCAGTGTATGGCAGAAGTACTAATGTATTGAAGGATTGTGTCTTTCTTGAACGGGTTCAAAGAGCTGCAGGATGCTTAAAAGTGCTTTCTTTTTCCGAATCTTCTATCACAAGATTGCCTGAATGGATTGTTCATCTAAAACATCTAAGGTACTTGGACTTATCTTCCACAGAAGTTGAAGAAATTCCCAGTTCAATTTGTACTCTGTATAACTTGCAAACACTGCTGTTGTCAAGTTGTGGAAAACTTACTCTGTTGCCAACCGACATGTGCTGCTTAATCAACCTACGTCATCTCGAGATCAAAAACACACCTTTAAAAGAAATGCCCCCACAGATGTACAAGTTGAGAAATCTACAGACATTAAGTAATTTTGTTTTGGGAGAAAATGGTGGTTCGAGGATCAAAGAGTTGGGACAGCTACAATATTTGCATGGAAGTCTTTGTATCTCTGGGCTTGAAAACTTGGCGGACATTGGGGATGTTTTACAAGCTGATTTGAAGAATAAAGAGGGTCTTACTGAGCTTATTTTGAGATGGAAGGATGATCGTATAACCGATGACTCAACAAAAGAAAAGGATGTTCTTGCTGCACTGGAACCACATAAAAAGCTGAAGAAACTCAAAATTGAAGGTTACGGAGGTACCACATACCCATATTGGGTAGCACATGAGTCGTTTAGTGACATGGTTCAGGTGTATCTAGGCAAGTGTAAAAATTGTTGCTTTTTGCCGCCGCTGGGACAACTACCTTCCCTCAGAAATCTTTATATTGACGATATGGATGGGTTGGAAAGTATAGGAGATGAATTTTGTGGTGCTTCCTTGACTACGTCTTTTCCATCCTTAGAAATCTTAAGCATTTATTCCATGGGTTCACTGCAGAGGTGGTCATTTACTGGAGCTGAGCGTGAAGGTGGGATTTTCCCTCGTCTCAAGACTATTGGGGTTTATTTTTGTTACAAACTGAATGTGGGACTGCCAGCTGGTTGTTTTCCATCCTTGGAAGAAATTCGCATTCAGTTTTGTAAAGAAATGGTGAGCGCACTTCCCACAAGTCAAGCAGAGATTGATTCTGCATTTCCTTCTCTTAAATCCATACATTTATGGGCTTGTCCAAGATTGGAGTTGTTTTCAGGAATGGGATTTCCCTCTAATTTAAAGGAACTTGAAATCCGGTATTGCCCAATGCTCATTGCAAACCGTATGAACTGGGATCTGCAAAGACTCTCCTCTCTTCAAAGCTTAGAGCTCGAAGAATTTGAAATTGAAGGAGGGGAGGATTCATTTCCAGAAGAAGGGCTTCTTCCATCTACTTTGACTTTTCTCTGGATCGATAGCTCTAAAAATATTAAAAACCTAAATGGAAAATCCTTTCAGAACCTCACCTCCCTTCAACAATTGAGAATTTGGACATGCAAAGAGCTACAGTGCTTGCCAGAAGAAGGGCTGCCCCTTTCTCTTACTCTTTTGGAGATCAATAACTGTCCTCTGCTAAATGAGCGATGCCAAAGAGGAACAGGGGAAGATTGGCCCAAAATTCAACACATCCCCTACATAGAAATCGACAGGAAAGAAATATGATCAGGCAACATGCATTATCATCCCGCCCCATTCTCAATGTGCTCCAGTTTTCTCTTCAGGTACTATACCATTTGTTTTTTTGTTCTAATTTAGTTAATAGCATTTGGTTTCCAGATTAACTTGCTCTTACATGTGTTCTTCTTTGTTGTTGTATCTTCAATATTTCCCCTGTTTCCTTAGAGACCGGTTTGGGCTTTGGTTTCCATATGTGGGTGTGAATTTTCTTGTATCTAGTTTAAAGAAATTGATCAAAATTCATGGAATTAAACAGTAATATTGCGTTATTTGGGTGACGTGCAGGCAAAGATTGAGCATGTTGAAAAGGGAACTTAAATTTCAGCCAAAAAAAGGTTAGTTTACCTCCGCTGCAGCTTCTTTTTTTTTTTTTTGGGTTCTTTTTTCTGTCCCAAATCCTTTTAGATTATTATGTCAAGAAAAAGAGCTTTGGTGTCTTGCCACTGTGAATGAATTTTTGCAATTTGGTTTATCAAATGTACTTTCTACTACAAGTATTGTTAACCAAAGTGTTATGATACTTTTTGCTGTACAGGTCCATAATTGACTGACAATAAATCATTGGTGATAGAGAGGGATAGAGGAAGATTTGGCCCAAGATTCATCACATCCCCCAGACAGAAATCTACCAAGAAGACATATGATGAGAGCATTCTTCATTTCCGTCCCTCTCTATTCTTAGCATTTTACACTTCTCTCTAGGTATTTTTTTCCATGCTTTTCTATTGCAGTATGGTTTTGTCTCCATTTAGTTAAGAAAAATTCGTTTTCAGATGAATCTGCTCTTACATATATTGGTCTTTGAATCCTGTATATTTAGTATTTAGTTAAGTGCTCTTCCTCTGTTGGCAAACAAATCCAAAGAATAGTAGTCTGCTGTAATGAAATTTTATGAGTATTCTGAAAGGAATGGTCGTCCGTTATGTCTTTCAAATCAATAATAGATTCACTATAAGTTCTATAACTAAACCAGGATCTTGAGCAGACTTGACTTTTAGTCTGCATTTTGTCATCAACTCAGAGATATTCAGGGGGAAAAAAAAAAAAGAATATCCGTTCTGTTTTGCATGGCATTGTCTTTATTATTTTGCGTTGAATCGTCTAATATCTAGGAAAAAACTGAGATGTGATTAATATCTGCAGATGTTTCAAAATCAGCCACATGCTAGGATGAGAGAGGAATGGCTTTTTCTCTTCTTCAAAGTCAGCAGAAATACAATCATAGGTCAGAATTTTATTTCTGTAATGTCCTTTTTGTTCTTGCTCAAGTTCTCAATCTTACCATGTTACTGTATTTTTTTGGCTTAAATAGGACACTTTCTAGGAGTTACAGCATCATGGATCGTTCAAGTTTCCAACGAGATTTAGCAATCCTTAGGACAAGTTCAACATCTTGCAAATGTTTACCAATTGTTCAAGTTACCGGTGATACATTCTAAAGAAGAAGTTTACTAGGTCAGGTGTGATGTGTCACTCGTTCTTGCTTCAATTGCAGTAGTACAAGTTTTTGTGCTTCAGCTGGCTAATGAACTGGTAATAATATTCTTTCCAAATGATAGTTCTATCCTTGTGGACATTTCTTTGGATTGGGTTGATGTGCTTCCCAATTTCTGAAGCATTGTTATGTTAAACTCGTGAATGAAAGGAATTATGAGGGGAATCACTTCTTGATATATTTATATAAGCACGAGTTGATGAAGCCACCTTTGATATTCATCACAGTTTTCCTGTTGCGGTACCATCATGATGTCTAATCTATAGCATTAATCATGAACTGAAAGTCAATCAAGAACAATCACCTTTGAATTATTCTGTTTTTATATGTTTGTTTTTTGTTCAAAATGCAGGCAGAGATAAAGCATGACGAAAGAGTACTTGCAAAGGCACAACACAGAGACGAAACGGTTAGTTTACGTCTACCATACCAAGTTTAACATGAGGAAAATAGTTAGTGTCTTGCCATTGTAGTAATGGTATTCTACAATTCTTTTTCCTTTTCTTAGTTTGTTACAATTTGGTTTATCAACTAGACTTCTTTCCACAGAAATCATAAGGCAAGAACGTCAGATACTGGGGCTGGGTTCAGGAACTGGAAGAAGAAAGAAGTTCAACCCTAGTTTGCTTTCAGGACTCAAGATCCACAATTGTCTGACGTGATGAAGAAATGGTTAGTTCACGTTTGCTGTGGCAAGTTTTATTATTTATTTATTTTCACATTACTTCATGGAAATAATTATGGTATCTTGCCATTGTGAATAATAGTCTACCATTCTTTTTTGTTTCCTTAATTTCTTTTGCAATATGGTTTATCAATTGTACATCTTTCTATTACGGGTATTGTTAACCAAGAATGTTACGTGCCCTGGCTGAATTCCAGGACCGGGAGAATAAAGAAATGTTATGGTTCTTGTTCGCTATCCATATCCATAATTGATCAATGCTAAATCAGTCGTGACAGAGAGGAACAGGGGAAGATAAAGTTTAATTCTTCGGTGTTATCAAACCAACATTCCGAGGTCAGAATTTCCTTTATCTAATCTTCTTTTTTATTTTTTCTTAGGATCTAAATCTTACCATGTTACTGTATTTTTTCGTTTCAGAAGGACGGTTTCTAGGAGGGATTGAACTAGTTCCATTGAGATTTACTGATTCTCAATACAAGTTAAACATCTTGCAAATATTTCCCAATTGTTCATATTACTCGTATGATACATCTGGGACGAAGATTAAATCTATTAGGAGAGATGTGATGTGTGACTAGTTTTCATTTCAATTTTGCACTTCGGCTGGCCAATGGATTGGGACACTTTTGAATTGTAAGGGGAATTACTTCCTGTGAGAATTATTTAAGCTGCTGTTAAAGAAGTAACTTTGACCTTCATCAGGATTTTTCCGGAAGATTTAAACAATGCTCATCTCTTGTAAGAATCATGAACTGAAGTCCAATCTAGAAATAGCATTTCGTATATTATGTGTTGAAATGAGATTAGTACTCAAATCGCTGTGTATGCTCAAATATGGTTTCCCTTGTTTAGCTGAAATTTGACCTACTGCAAATATTATGCTGACAGTGAAAATGTTGTTCTCTTGATCTCTAATTTATATATTCTAGCTATGTTTATAATTTTCTGAGTCTCTTTTTATCTTATAGATTTTTAGAACTGCATCCGGTTCGTTTTCCACAATTAGAATCCATTTCATGTTCTTTTGTTATGTTTTGCATTCCTTTACCCTCTTTAGCAAACTGTTTCACTTCATTTTTCAACTCAATTTTTCAACTCCAAGCAACATGGCCAAAAACTTAAGAAAAGATTTGTCAACATGAACCGTCTTCTTAGTGGTATAGCCCTTTGCTAGAAGGTGGTTTATGGCACATAGATGAACACCCCACAAGCCAATCCCGTAGATATCATGAAGATCCAATCTGCCATGGGACCTTGTGTCATCTCATCGATTATGATTCCAATCAACACACCAATAGGACTCAGAATGGCGACTGCCAAAGCAATGGCTGCACATGATAACAAAGGACGGTTTGGGATCATCTTAGGAGAGCGATTCCCAAGGCAATGGCTGCAAATATCTTGTGAAGGGAAATAGTCCATGGCGCTTTCCAAGCGTCGGCTTTCATCTCAGTGACTCCGATGGCGATTCCCTCAAAGAGGGAGTGGAAACATAGAGCCACAAACAATCAACAGAACACTTTCTTTTAATGAACCTACAGTTGCAGTTTGCGGTTCAAACATAACACATCTGAAGCCGACTTTGCGGTTCAAAATCAAACCTTCTTGTTAAATGTGCATTTTTCTGTTGTATCAGTTTTTGGGAAGCCAACATGCATGTGAAGTCTTTTTCGGGAATGGGATTGCCCTCTAATTTGATTTAACAAGAAGTTTAATATTGAAATTCCTCTTCCATCAAAAAGAAAATTTTGAAATTTCGCTTCTGGACTAGCCAAAGTAATTATAATGTCAATAAGGATAAATGTAATCTCCAAAAGCGACAACAATTACAAAACGGCAATAAACTCAACATGCACAACCAACCTTATAATTCCAAAAAAACCACGTTTCCCACTTTTTTTTTTCATGCAACAAACTAACTCATGAGCCAAGATGGTATTCTCTACAAAAGAACAAGGTTGCTCGATTTAGATCAAAATGAGTCTATCCAATAGGTTCGAATTCTATTGATCACGATTTTTTAAATAATGTTGTACATGATTACAACCTTGAAAAGACAAATAGTTGCTTTAACAAAAAAAAAAAACAAAAAATCCTTATGCATCAAACCTCATTGGAAGAAATTCACAATATCATTCACTTGGTCAGCGACAATAGACCGAAATTCTTGATAGAATAATGCAAGCAAGCCATCAGGTCCTGGAGATTTCCGAGGTTTCCCTTAACTACCTCAAAAAATCTCTTGAAGATCAGGTATTGCACGTAATAACTTCATGTTACAATCTTAAAAATGACGATGAAACATATCTTGTAACTCGATCGGCATGACATGGAGTAGAAGATAGAAAATATTGATCGATGAGTTTTGACACCAAAAACTCTTAGAGAGCAACGGTCCATATCATCCAATTTAATTCTTAAGAAAATGTTATTTCTTCTCTTAATAATGGTAGCCTTGTGAAAGAACTTAAGCATTGTGATTTCCATCTCTTTGCCCACAATTCTGTAGATTTCGCCGCCATAACATTTCTTTGTTGATCCATTTTTCTTCAAGTGGAGACACCATTATTCTCACAAGAACAAAATTCTTAGTACCGGTCGCTTCGGAGTTCTGGAGGACTCTAAAATGGTTGCGAGTTCATCTTTCGAGTGCTTAATCTCCTGCACAGAAGCGTCAAAACCTCTTACGATCATTCCCCAAGCTCTGCCAATATCCTCCGTACACAATCTGAATCTTTGATCCACATTGTAAAAAACCTAAAAGGTTTCATATGAGAATATTTCTCCATTACTAATTTTAGAAAAAGGGGACAATGTTCAAAGGCCGAAGGACTAATTGATCGAAGGTGGTAAAACCCGCCTTCTCGAAGCAAAGTCGCCTAATTCCATGTCCCGATCTCTAAAATAAGTCTTGTATATGCTCTGTAGCAAACATTTTTTCCATAAGATTTAAGAAATTTACCCCTTTTTTTTCCATAAAAACTACTTGTTAATTAGGATTTGGATATTTCTCTATTAAATGCTTGATTAGATTAATTAGTAAAAAAAATTATTGTGCTAATCGCCTCAACTCATACTCAGTTATTTACTTTTGTTTGGCATGTTTTATGTCATCAAAATCCACACAAATCGAAGTAAGATATAGAGTAAATACATATAATTCTTTTTTTTTTTTAATTATTTTATTAAAGAAAAGAGCATTACAATTGCTAAAATGTTTGAATAAACATTGCTTGTATTACTAGATTACAATTGCCCCGTGTTGGGCAATTTCAACGTTCTTAATAAATTGAATTTATTTTAAGACAATGACAAATTATAAGATAAAAGCATATTAATTATTGTCCTACATAATGAGGAATGACTATGGAATGATAGGATATTTCTATACTGGTTGCATATTGAGATAAACATATCATCTTTCTAAATGCGTCTTATATAATATTGGACTCATGTGTGATAATGTGATCTAAACTTGCCTTTTACAATAGCACCTTCATAAGGTGTCCACTATTTTCTATGTGGGACGTATATCAACGGTGTTGAAGCTTGAAGGAAACATATTTTTTATTGAAGCTTATGGTATATAGCACGTGTTTATATTATAGTTTGCGTTTATGTTATTATATAGCACGTGTTTATATTATGCTTTGCGTTTATGTTATTCTTCTAGATGCTTTATTTATAAATATGTACTGATGGAACCACGGTGCGCACACATTTCTCTAACTAAGGGAGACTTAAGGGCACTTACGTGAAAGTTTTTTTCCCCCCTTAATATTCGACCAAAAATGAAAGGGTTTTTTAGCATATGTCCCGTGTATTTTTTCTGGATTAGTATGTTGATCCTTATATTTTTGATTTGACAATTGTCCATTTTGTTATTGAATTATGCCAACATCACTCCAATTAAAGACGACGTTAAAAAGAGAAAAATGGGACGAAATTGTAAATTTACCCTAAACGTGCGGATTTTAGTAGGGACACAAATGCAAATTTCAACTAAAAAGAAACCCTAACTTTCCTATCTGGGCTGAATTAGTGGGGATGGAATTTGAGCACAACACCTTCTTGTCTGCGTGGAGAGAGTTTGACGGTTAAGTGGATATCGGCAATTGCGGTGAGCTGCCTTAACTCGTCTTCCGCCTAATAAACGTCAATGAAGGATAAATATAATGCCACGACTATTTTTCTTCAATAATGTAATTGGAAAAAGAAGGTGATTTTGTTCTCTAACCACAAGAAACTTGAAGTGGTCAGGCTTAATTTGTTCGGTAAAGTTAACGATGTTTTTGCTCGTTGTAACCTTTAAAATATTTTAATTATTTGGTAATGACGCGTCATCATTTTTATTGGTGGGACAACATTTGAGACAAGAAGCTTGAGATAACAAATCTCAAGTCCGGGCTACCTTTTTGTTCCTCTCTTTGAAATTTGTCCTCCTTTCATAAGATTGTAATAACATTTTCTTGTTTCCATCCTGTACAGTTATGATAAGCGTAGGATTTTATTGCATTATATTGAGAAAGAAGCTGTGGGCATACATTGGTACACCAAATTTCAAAAGGTTTCATCGAAGCCGAATGCTCAAGATCACGCATTAAAAGAAACTCCATTCCGTGCAAACATAAGCTTTGGCCATGTCTACCTTATTTCCAGAAAAACTTTCCCTTTTTTTCATGTAATGAACTAACTCCTGTGCCATGGTGTTCTCTGCTATCCACCTAGCAAGGAGAAAGATTGCTGGAGAGATCGAAATGAATCTACATATCCAATAGTGGTTGAACTCTACTGATCAAGATTTTTCAAATAATTTTATACATAATTACCTTGTTATTATTTAGACTGATAGGTTGCAACCTTGAGAAAAATAAATAAAATAAAATAACAAAGAAGAAGAAGAAGGAAAACAGTTGCTTTTCGATCCTTAAGGAATAAAAACCACTTAACTAGAATTGATCTCCTTATGCGTCAGAGCTGCTTGAAAACTCAGTATTGTGATCTCCATATCTCTTGCCCACAAATATATAAATTTTGCCGCCAAAACAAATTCTTTGCTGATCCACTTTTCTTCGACGGGAAATGCCATTATTCTCACAAGAACAAAATTTCTACGTGTCGGTTCAGAGTTCTGAGGACTCAAAAGTTTCTATTCCGATTCTTCTACTTCTTCGAAACAGTTTCCCAAACGATCACGAGTCCCCCATTCGAGAGCCAGCTTCAAGCACTTAATCTTCTGCACAAGTTGAGAAGCTTCGAAACCTCTTAGATTTAAAAGCTAGCTTAAGGAAAAAAGTGTTTCTATCTACATATAAATACCATAATAGCTCAGCAACTTAGTGACGTAGGACATATTCAACTTTAACACATTTTCAAGAAACTTATATAAAAGGTTTTAAATGAGAAGATTTCTCCATTATTAATTTGAGACAAAGGGGATAATGTTCAGACACCAGAGCACTAACTCTAAGGTGATAGACCTCATAGCAAAGTTGCCTTCCATGTTCTTTTATGAATTGAAGCAACTACGTCCTAAACGTCTCTGCCCTAAACACAAAGCATCCCTAAACTAAAGAAATTTACTTGTTAATTGTTTGGATTCGAATTTCGTTTTTCTGTACTTTTAATAGTGATTAAGATTTCATCCTTTTTTTTTTTTAATTACAAGTTGTTGGTTTTTATTTATTTTTTGTTGGATAACGACCTGTTCAGTTTATTCATTATTATGACTAAGATTGCTAGATACAGTCAGTAGGAACTATAGCTTTTTTTTTTTTTTTTTAAGTCAATCATTGACAAATTTCCGAAGTTTTCTTAATTTAGTAAAATGGACTTTTTTTTTTATTGACTTGTCACATATATGAAAAACTTGATGCACTTCATTAATTGACCTAATTAGTCAATGAATAACCAATAAAAATTAATAGTAAACGTCAATAATATATCATTGGTCTATCACTGATAGACCAATCTATATAAATGATATATTATTGATGGACAATGGTATAACTCAACCAAAAAAAAATCATTCATAAAACCCAAGAAAAAATTCATACTTTTCAAACAAAAAGCCATTTATTTTATTTAAAACAAAAATTTTGGCTATTTATTTATTGTGTTTTAAAACTTTGTAAGCACTTTTTGAGGCTTATGTCTCTCTTACTAAAGGCAGAGTACCTCGATTCATGAATTATATTTTCTTGGTCAAAACTTAGACTAAGAACTTGTATTGAATCTAAGTCTTGTTCAGTTACTTTTTTATAATTTATGAAGGATTATTTGAATTTGAATTATAATTACAATTAAATGTTTCAGTACAATATTAAATAAATATTATTTGTCAACCATCTACACATCCAGCTAAATTTGATTTTTAGCATGTATTAAGTGATCAGCGTTATCTATGATTTCTTAATAGGAGATAAATAAGATGCACATGATTCTCAATGAAAACAAGTTTCCTCACAAGCAATAAATTTTTAACGATCTTTGATCTAGGAAGGTCTTTAATCTATTTTGATTGTATATTTATAATAGAACCAAAATGATCACTAAAAACTTATTATATATAAATAGTTAAATTCAATTAGAAATATGACCTAAATTTGCCTTTGCAAAACCACCCATATAAAAAGTGTCGAGAAAATGAAAACTTTACTCTGACTTCTATGTGGGACAAATAAGTTAGACGGTGTTTAAGCTTTAAGAAAAGATGCTACCATAGTTTCCTGTCTAATTTAGGGTTTTAATTTTTACTTTATGCTTAGGTTATTTTTCTAGATGCTTCATTAACCATACCTTTTTATTGACTATAAAAAAAAATTATGACATTACTTAGCTATATTTCATCCTAGTGATTTTGGAGTCAAGATCTGATGTCTCAGATTTTTGGTCTTATTGATTATCCCCTCAATAGTTTTATGTCAAATCATCTAAATTTAAAAATTTAGTCATACAGAATAAAGTGCTAAATACTAAAAATTCTTAAACAAATTGATAAGTTGTTAAAACACTATTAAGATGACAATTACTGCGATATAAAAATGGAATAGTAGATCTGGACGAAGACTATCCAAACTAGATAAAGCACCTTTAAGCTCGATGGTACTGCCATAGGTACACAGTAATTTGAGATTCTAACTAAGGAGACTTAGGGCATAAGACGAAATGTTTTTTTAATTATCACCAAGTGCCCCTATAATTTGTGCATTGGAAAGTTAATCCATTTACCTTTAATTTTAACAGTTAACCCCTTTAGTTACAGAATTTGGCAATGACACTCCGATTGAAGACACCATTAAAAAAGTGAACAAAATGTATGCGAGGATTTTAAAAGGGACACACCTGCAAATTCAAACTGAAGTATACTCTCTTTAAAAATAAAAAATAAAAAAAAATAGAAGGAAGGACTTGGAATTTGAGCTCCATGGCCTTCTTGTCGACGTGGAGAAAGTTTGATGGCAAAGAGAAGATCTGCAGATGCGGTGTCGAGCTGCCTAAATTCATCTTCTGCCGAAGACATGCGGTGCATCAAGGGATATTAGTTTTTAAATCTATAGTTTCCAAGCCAAAGAGCTATAAGTGTTTTGTAAAAATGACCTAATGAGAAAATCTAATTTGCATAATGATTTTTCACAAATTTTAATCTATGTAAAATGGCTTCAGCGTGTCTAGGACTTATATTGCGCACCTTACAAGGCACTCAATGTAAAAAGAAAATTATTCTGCAAATTTCACTTTTTAATGTTGTAATTCTAGAAAATTTATCGTGTCGAGACTAATCAGACTTGTATGTGTAACGCCAAATGCCTCTAGGTCACCGTGTTGCTCAACAATAAAATAGATCAACAAGTACATCGCTCTTTGCCTCCTCCCTGCCGCCAGCCACTACTCCTACACCGCCTTCGACTTCAAGATTTTGTTCCAAGTACGCTTCTTGGTGATGAATTAAGCTCAAGGTTCTTGTTCTAATTGGTGCATGAGAGAACACCTTTAGATAAAAAATAAAAATAAAAAAATCATTTTCCCTCTTCATTCCAAAAAAAAAAAAATGATAATAAAAGTTTTGACAAGTGGGTAGTGAAGCTTTGGTATCATCCAAAACGCCAACTCTTCAAGCAAATCTTTCTTTTTGAATTTAAAAATAAAACATGAATATTCCACTTAAATTTCATTTCAGTTCAATTGACTCGTAATTCTTCGATAGTTATATTGCATTTTTTTTAATGTTAAACTGTGAGTTTTTCAGCAATTTTTTTTTTTTCCAGCTGATAGCTCGTTTTTTTTTTTTTTTTTTTGTCAATTTATTGATTATTATTCTTTTTTATTTTACATCTATTTCGTCACTTGTAATTATTGTTGTTTGAGTTGAATAATTGTTTGGCTTTTAAACCATAGTCCGAATCAAATATGTCTAGTATAATCCTTTCAAAAAAAATATATATAGTATAATGATATGAAAATTAGTAGAAAAAGAGAAGAATAGACTATATATTTGATTCAATGTCAAAAAAGATCTCTTAAAAATTTTCTCACAACGAATAGGGATGTAAAGAAAAATTAAATGGACATTGTATATACATATATATATATATATATATATATATATAAAGCTTGGAAGCAAATGTTTAATAAATAATTTGCCTCTCAAAAGACAAGAAATAAAATTTTTAAATATACAGTTAATTTTTTTTAACAATACTTCAATACTTAATTAATTTTAAAAAAAAATTAAAAATGCCCCTTCTAGAATTTTTACCTAAGGCTTCAGATTTTCTTGGGCCGACAGTGAGTGGATAACATCGACTTGACTACTTTTATTCTTTTAAGCTCTCAAAATCATTAATCTTTCTACATATTAAGATTTTGTTTGGTATTTAAGTTTAATTCTAATTAAATTATATTTTTTATTTTAGTTTTTATCTTTTTTATGAAAAATTAATAAAATTAATAACTAGTTTTTGAAAAGTCAATCAATTCCAACTTAAAAAATTTTATCTTTAATTAACGAACTAAACGCAAGCTAAAACTAAAACAAAATACAATGTTTAGCGGCAACATGTAGTCATAAAAGTGATACGATAGTATTGAGAAAACATAAGACAACACTTTTCATTGATAAACTTATAGGAAAATACAAGAAAATAGCATATTTTTAAAAGAAAGGAAACAAAAATAGCAGGTTGTTTATTTGTTTTTCCTTAAATTCCAGATTTGCCCCTACTGCTCCCTCCCTCTCCACCGGACGCCTCATTCCAACCCGTCCCCCTCCCACTCTCTTTCTCCTCTATTTCTCTCTGCCAATCCCCTCTCTTTCTCTACCGTAGCGTTTGCCGTGGAATCATCTGATCATCGTCTCGAGAAGGTCGCGATCATGATTGGATTGGAACGGTGATCACAAGTGAGGGAATGAAGAGGACGATAGGTGGCCACGTCTAATCGTGACGGGCGATGCCAGAGTTGCTCACTGTTTTTACCTGCTCCCCGCGACAGTTTTGATCTAGACGGCAACGTCGGCTTCAACAATGACCAACGATGACAATGTCGGGGACGACAGGGGCAGGACGATGGCGACAATGGAGAAGGGGGGAAGGATGGGGGACGAAGATTTCAGATTCTGTTAGGAGGAGAAGAGAACTAGGGCATTTTGGTAATTTCAGATACAAATATTTGAGAAATTATGCTATTTATTTATATCAACTCCTTAATTTATACTATTTCCCTCATACTCCCTAAAATTATCAACTACGAGGATACGTTAGAACATTTTTAATAAGCAAATAAGAAAGAACATTTGAAATTGAGACTAACTGCCAATTTTTGTGTTTAACCATGGTGCATTCTATTATATCCATTTAAGAGAGCCATCTTAGTTTTAGTTGTTTGTTTCTTATTTAGCGACGTTTATTTGCTAAATGCTGTTTTTTTTTTCTTTTTTAAGAATTGGAATCTCATATTACTGTTGTAAAGAGTTTTAATTTACTATTCTGTTCGTAAAGGTATTAGGATACTGTTTTTAACATCTGCTAAGGTTTTCGAAAATGTTGTTGAAGTTTAAATTTTTTCTGGCTTCATCTAGATTGATATTCGAGAAACGATATATGCCACCAATGTTTTTTATAATGTTTGCAAAGTATATTTTTCCGAAATGATATAAAAAGTACACATCATATATATATATATATATATATTTTTTCATAATAAGTTTAAAAGTTTTCGTTCTTTATTTTCTTTCCATGAATTAACTTTTGATCGATAACTTAGATGCTAAGAAAGTAAAGAAAGATTGACAGTCATCCGATCAGCAAATTGCATAGGTTGTGGTAAATACTATGACATAGTAGACTTTGTTCCGCTGACACATACTTTTTTATATAAGTATTCATCTATTATTTATAAGTATAGATGATGCTCTTATATTTTAGTTACATATATTTCAATTATTACTCAATCAACCTTATGCTTTTTTTCCAAGGGTGATATTCGAGGAAGGCGTGAGTCTATGAAATGAAATGATCATATACAATGAGCAATCTAGTAATGCTGGTAGACAGGGTGATCGAGTTAGAAATGCCTTCAAATGTGTGATTTATTTTGATTATAATCCTAAAACAAAACTACGACATTCTCTACAAACTTATTTTATATAATTATATTCACATTTAATAATGTGACCTAAAATTAGCCTTTGTAAATGCACCAATATAAAAAGTGTCAAAGAAAAGAAAAACTTTGCTGTGAATTCTATGTGGGACAAATAAATTCAGATGGTTTTTTTATTTTCTTTTTCTTTTGAGGTAATTCAGATGGTGTTGAAGCTTCGAAAGATGCTTCCATGGGTTATGGTCTAATTTACATTTTTTTAATTTTACTTAATACTTAGGTTATTTTTTAAGATGCTTCATTTATCATACATGTTTACTGATTACAAATTTGTGATGTTACTTGGCATATGCCATCATATAAATATTCAAATCTAATCCCAATGGAACCGCTGTATATACAAATTTGAGATCTTAACTGAAGGAGACTTTAGGACATTTAAGAAAAAATGTTTTTCTTAGGTTACCAATTCCCCCTATAATTTGTGCATTGGTAACTTGGTCCTTTTACCTCCTTAAGTTACAAAATTTGGCATTTGGCAATGCCATTCCACTTGAAGACGTCATTAAAAAGTGGACAAAATTGTAAATGTGCCCCTCCTGTGAGGATTTTAAAAGGGACACACCTGCAAATTGAAACAAAAAGTATATTCCTTTCTTTTTTTTTCTTTTTTTCCTTTTTTTTTTTTTTTTTTTTGAAATGAAGCTTAATTTTCCTCTATGGCTGAATGAATCGACATGGAATTTGAGCACAACGGCCTTCCTGTCGGCACGGAGAGAGTTTGACGGTGAAGAGGAGGTCGGCAAATGCAGTGTCGAGCTGCCTAGATTCATCTTCTGCCTTACCTATTGTATATTAGTTTTACAATCCATAGTTTCCAACCAAAAGACCTTCATATTATTATTTTTACGAGTCTTTTATACAAATGACCTGACGAAAAATCTCATTTGCATAAAAACTTTTGAAAAAATTTCATTTACTCGACAACGTCGACTTCAATTGACAAGTATAACATCGCTCTCTGCCTCTTCCACGTCGACGGCCACTACTCCTACGCCGCCTTCGACCTCAAGATTTTATTCCAAGTACGCTCCTTGGTGATGAATCTCAAGGGTCTGGTTCTATCATGCATTGGCGTCAAGAAGACTTGATAATTTTCCGTTCTCTGTGGAGTCAACTCATGCATGAGAGAACTCATTCTCTTTTTTTTTTTTTTTTTTTAATGCTTTAAAATTCGGTGGTGTTGAACATCACATTTAATAAAGAATAGTCTCGGGTTCATTTGCTTCGTTAGTTTGAGTTTAGTTTTTGAAGTTGAAATAGTAAATTTTGTTGACTTTTCAAAAAAGACAAAAAACTTTTTGGGAAAAAGACAAAGACTTTTGAGGAAAAAGACAAAATTTGAGATAGAAAAATTGAGTTTGAGAGAGTGAACCAAACACACTCTCATTTATAGATTTCATGTTGGGTGTTAAACACCAGTGGTGTCATTTAGTATTGTTCTTTTTTTTTTTTTTTTACTCGATAACTATTAACAAAGCATCATTTCACTAACCCAATCACAAGACACATAATCTGAGTTACAGAAGCTGGAGTATTTACGCATTGTTGTTGTAACACGTGGAAAATAAAGGAAGGATTATTCTTATCTATGCTCTTAAATTTTAGCGTTGTTCCCACTTTACCCTTTAAACTTTAAAAACTCTCACTTTATCCCCTGAGATTTAAATTAGTTTCACCCATCCTTTAAAAATTCCAAAATAAAATAAAATAAGATATAGGAAAAGGCAACTAAGTGCATTCATGTGATCTTTTTATATTTCTTTAGAGTAGATATCGTAACAGAAGTGACTAATTCTCTTTTTTTCTAGTAGTTTTTAACTAGAATTTTAGTAACTAAGTGAGTGGGATAGATTTAAAATTTAGGAAAAAAGTGAGTGTCTAAAAATTTTAGTAACAAAGTCTAAATAATCCTAAGAATAAATTACACTGACACCCTTGTATTTTCCTGAAATTATAGAGACCCCCTTACCAAAACAACTAACGTCAACACATCCTAGTTTTTAAAGAAAATTATAAAGACACCCCTTCTGTTAGTTGACCATTAGTTTGATCATGAATTTGACCATTAAATATACATAAAATACCAAATTACCCTTTCTTACCTCATAAAATATCTTGAGCTATATTGGAATTATTAAACCAAATTTTTACCTTATTTGGCAGTAGAATTAATTGACTTACACATTTACAACCACATTTGATTTACATTTTTTTAAATGATCATAATTTACATTCTAATGAAGAGAAAAAGTTTTTTTTTTTTTTCCTTTGTTTCTTTTTTTTTTTTTTTTTCAAAGTCCGTTTTTTACATTAAGATTCCGTTGTTTTTTCTTACTTCAAAAACACATTTGTGAGATAATAAAAAAATATACATTTGTGCTCAGCCACACAAGAAAAAAAAAATTATGGGACAATATGCACTTATACCATTTGAAAATATATAGAGATGTGATATAATTAAGCGTTGTTGTATTCTTTTTCTTCTTATAAGTAATTAAAATTATTGTTTTTAAATGAAGTATCTATCGTTTTTATATTTTTCATTCTAATAATAAAATAAAACGACATTTTTTCCACTCAATACTCCATTTTAACTTCAAAAAAATTAGTAAATTGAATTTAAATTAACAAGTAACTCTCCAGTTTATAACTAACGCCACAATGACTCAATTTTACAAGATTTACATACCTTTTTTTTTTCCTTCACAACTTCCTAAATTTCTCTTTCAAGATATAAAATAACAAAACAAAAGATCTAAAAGAGAAAGTCCCATTTTCAAAAGGAAAAAAAAATGAAAACCCATCTGCCAAAAAAAAACCTAAAAAACTTAGACTATGTTTGGATCGCATGTCCATTTTTGGAAAGCAAACTTTCTTGTTTAAAATGAGAAGTCATTTTATTTTGAGAATGAGATGGCATTTAGATAAGTAAAAAATTTTCTTTTGATAACAAAAAATTGTTTGGAATGAGAAAAAATGGTATTGGGAATAGTACATTGTGAAAAGATTTCAAAAAAATTCATTTTCTTTTTCCAAAATGGAAATATTATTTGGAATAATGTACTATGAAAATATTTCAAAAATATTCTTTTTTTTTTTTCCAAAATGGTACTGTACAAAACAAGTTTGAAAATAAAAGTTTTTTTTTTTTTTCAAATTGAGAGAATGATGGAAAAATTTGAGACAAATACACTTTTGTAAAAAATTATCAATTTTCAAAATTGGACATATCATCCAAACAAAGGGTTAATCTCAAAAAAAAAAAAAACAAAAACAAAAAAAAAAAAGCACCAAATCAGTGACCAGAAAATATGTAAACGGCAAAGAGTAAGGGACGACGGTGATTGAACGGTAAGGGGGCGGGCTAATAGAGGTTGGATCACGCCGGGAAGGGGCGATATCAGTTGGTTCATGCTGGGAGGCCGCATTGGAAGCTGGTTCCCGTGGGGAAGAGCCAGCAGAGATAGGTTCGCACGATGGAGGGAAAGGTGCATAGTGGGCTCACTAACGAGATCCGACAATAGGGGGTTGTGATCGACATAAATCGAGTTGTAGGAGGCCATGGGCGACAAGATCACGGCAAAGGACATCATCATGGAAGAGCAACTGGATTGGGCGTTTCAGGCTAGAGATCGAGTAAAGGTGGCTCCAACGACCTAGATAGCGCCGCAACGACTCGGCGAATCCTAGATCCGTCGAGGAGAGGCATGGTTGGGGGTTGGAGCGGTGTGGTTGTTTGCTTGATATCACTGCTAGATTTTTTTTTTTTTTTTTTTTTTTTTTTACTTTGAAGAATTAAGCGGTTAGTGACAAGAATTTGTTAGGTATTTTAGTCATTTCAAACTTAAATTTAACAAAGTTAAGAATATGGAGTATTGATGTTATTAGTTTTAAGTCAAAAAGGGTGTCTCTACAATTTTTGAAAAACAATCATAAGGTTCATGGGACATAGATGAGAATAATTCATTAATAAATCAAATGAAAAAAAAGCGGGGGAGGGGGAGGGGGGGGGGAGTCGTACGATGTTACGTACTTTTCCCCCGATAAATGATAGTGAAAGAGGCAAATTAGAATTCCATATTAAATTTTGATATTTCATCAAACGTTTAATGCTGGGAGAGTGTAAAAGATATAGTCTAGAAGTAATATCACACCTAACTCTACCAAAAGGTGGAGAGTTCGAATCCACAAATTCAAAAAAAAAATTTTGAAAAAGGAATATATATTCATAAGTGCATATATAGTGCACATCATTACTAAAATAAATAACTGACTATTACCTTAAGATTTAACAAACTACATGCATGATTAATAAAAAACACACACATGTTCGTGAAAATACCGCAAAACAATTTGATTCTGCAAGCCTTTAGAAATATGTATATAGACATCGGGAACAAATTATTTATAGAAATATTGCATAACGATTTGATAAGATAAGCATACTGAGAAATATTGACAGATGGTTTTAAACAAAAAAAGGAAAAAAGAAAGGCGCATAGACCCCGTCTGTGTGCAACGGTGAATAAAGAGGAAGAAAAATAATGTACTTAATTGTCAAATGGTAAAGAGAAGTGAGTAGTAAGATGAAGGCAAAATTATAAGTTATTTTATAAGCAAATGGGATGAAATATGAATATAACCCTTTAGCATTTATATTTTCAGAAGAGAGAGTATCTCTCTATATTGTTAAAATTTATAGTTTTAACAAATAAATATATATATATATATATTTTTTTTTTATAGCCCGCTTTCTTTGAAAACAGAAGAACATGGCATTTCTGAAGCAAAAAACATGAGTCACAAAAGATTCTATTTACTTAGTAGAAGTAAAACTTAGGCTAAGGTAAATCATAGAACATAGCGTTCCGAAGTCAGAACCATGAGTCCATAGATGGTTCTCCTTCTATCCACTTACTAGAAGTAAGCCTAATGTAAAAAATAGAACATATTGTTCCGAAGTCAGAAATCCATAGATGCTTCCATTCACTTGGTTTTAGTAAACTAAGCCTAATGTAAAACGTAGAACATGGCGTTCCGAAGTCAGAAACATCAACAAACAGCTGCCTTTTCTTTACCTACCATACAAGTAAACAATTCGGTGGGAACTCATCAGACGAAGAGCGGCTCTCAGTACCTGGATTGTACTTGGCAGGCCTAAACAACAACAACTCAAATTTGTCATACATGTTATGGAAAACTTTTGCCTCATACAAGCATTCATCACTCGCCTCCAGTGTCAAGAAATAAGTGTGTCCGGCCACACGTTGCCAATTCGATCTCACAATCCGCACAATCATGAGATCCTTCCCCTGAGACCATCAAAATGATGCGTCAAACACAGACATTACTAAACAATTGTTAAGAAGCCGATTATGCATGATTCTTTTTGCTAGTGATCAACCAAAAAAATAAAAATAAAAGGCAAAGGATCAAAACCTCCTTTTTGTTGTACTCTTCCACTGCAAAATATGCCGCAAGTATTTCATCATCCATGTCGCCCTCAGTGCTTGGATGAATCCGACCAGACTTTAGATTGACGCCCAAGTCCAAGTTATCCTCAACATAAAAACCCTGATCATAGAAAGGAGGGGAAAAAGGGTTAGAAAACTGCAATTAGCGGATTGAACTGTAAATTATATTCCAAAAAATGAATAAGGAGAACATATTTAATACCTCTGACTCGGTGATTTGCCAAGCATATTTCAACAGGTTAGCACGGTTTGGTTTTCGACGATGAGTTGGTACTTCTCGCTTTTCAAATAAATGGGCATAATCAATGGAATCTCCATCATTCTCTTTTGGAGTGTTCGTTGCGTCGGCCATGGCTTAATTTGCTGCTTCAGAACAAGGAATATCATGAAAAATAATAATAATAAAAACAATAATAATAATAATCTAACATGAATAACATATATGTACTATGCATACGGGCTCAAAAAAATATACCTTGCATATGAGAATATTTCATTCCAACACAGAAAAGAGAGAGAAAAAAATACCATAAATATTATGAAAAGACGCGAAATCCAGAACAGAACGATTGGGATTAGGTTCTTGTATTTCAAGAACGAAATCCCTCAATTTAGTTGAAAATCAGGGTTAAAAAAATCCTAATTTCTCGAAGACCTAGAACGAATCCCCCCAAATCCAATTTAATAAAAACTAAAGGAAGAAAATTATAAGGTGATCGGATCAACAAACACAATTCCTCGAATCGAATCGAATAGAAAACTAAAAGGAAAACGCACAAGATTTTATTATTAATATATCATAAACACCCAAGAAACCGGAATGATTATATATATATATATGTGTGTGTGTGTGTCAACATAACAAGAACAATACAATCCAGAAACCCTAGATTTGACCCCAAAAAATAAAAAAAAAATAAAATTCCAAAACCATAAAACTGACCTGTCGAGTTGCGAGAGACCGAGAAGAGAAACTCAGCAATCGGATCCTTTTCGTCTTCGCTGCGTTTTTGCTTTGCTTCCTTTCGTGTTTGTTTTGCGAGAAAAAATAGAGCCCCCGTAATCAATTTATAAACTGGGTTGTGAATCCTAATCAGATTTTGAGCTGATAATTTGATGCGTTCCGCCGACTTTTTTGGCAAAGAGTCTGGTTTGCCCTCGTCGTAGGATTTGGTTCATAAACTTTTTTATGTTGCCCAGTAATATAATGACACGTAATAACACTTAAAAATTTGTTAATTATCGCCATATAATATTAATAAAAATATATTGAGACAAAAAAAAAAAAAAAACACATAACTGTAATATCTTATTTTATAAGGGGAGACTGTGCCAGAGTAACTATCGGTAGAGTTTTTTTTTGAACCGTTAAGATTTAATCAAACGGTTGACATATTATTGATGTATCATAATTATCATACACCTTACCTCATCTTACCCCTTCCCACCTCAATCTTCTCCGTCGCCGGTGACTTCCCGCCGTTGTCGACGCTCTGCGCCCAGTCGCCGACGACCCCCCGATGCCGGCGACCACACCCCCAACCCCCCTACCCCAGGCCCCGCCTGCCCCCCACCCCATCCCCACTACCCCCATCCCCCCCCCCCCCCCCCCCCCCAAACGGCCTCCCCATCCCACCCCAGGCCTGGCCGGCCCCCCACCCCATCCCCAGCAACCTCCTTCCCCTCCCTCGGCCCCCCTCCCACCCCAGGCCCGGCCGGTCCCCCCACCCCATCCCCGGCAAACCTCCCTCCCATCCTGGCCCCCACTCCTACCCCAGGTCCCCCCTCCCCCGGCCCCCCCACCCCAAGCCACACCCCTCACCGGGCCTGCCCCCACCCAACCCCGGACCCCCTTCCCCCCCAGCCCGGCGGCCCCCTCCACCCAGGCCTCCCCGGCCCCCTCTCTCTTTCTTCCCATCTCTCTGTCTTCTTCTCTCTATCTTCCCATTTCTCTCTCTCTTCTCCTCTCTCCCTACACCCAGCCCCCCACCCCCCTCTCTCTTCTCTTGCCGAGGGGGGTCGGTCGCGTGGGGGGTGGGGGGCGCGGGCTGGGAAAAGATAGGAGAAGATAGAGAGATGGGGGTGGGGGGGTCCCCGTCGGGGGGCGCAAGGGTGGGCCGGGGGAGGGGGGGCACCGGAAGGGCTGAGGGCGAGGGCCGGCGGGGGGATTATGGGGGTGCGGGGTGTGGGGGGCCAGGGCTGGGTGGGGGGCGACCGGGGCAGGAGCCTGGGGTTGGAGGGGCCGGGGGTGGGTCCATGGCGTCGGGGCGCTCGTCGGTGTCTGTCGCCAGCCACAGCGAAAAGATTATCGGCGACGGAGAAGACTTGGGGTGGGAAAGGTAATATGAGGTAAGGTTTTATAATAAGTATGGTACACCAACAACATTTCAACCGTTCGATTAAATCTGAACAGTTCAAAAAAGAGCTCTACTGGTAGTTACTCTGAGAGAGATTCTACCACAACATCTCCCTATTTTATATTCCACATGAAAAAAAAAAAACATTAATTTATGTCCAAACTATTAAAATGGATCGAATATTGGATTATTCATTTTTTATGACTTTATTTGGTATTTAAGTATTTAAATTTAACTGTATTTTTTATCTTAATGTTTATTTTATTTTTCTAAAAAATCAATAAAATTTATAAATAGTTTTTTAAAAATCAATCAACTCTAATTTAAAATTCTCATCTCCAACCAATAAACCAATCGTTAGCTATATTCTTATATTTTGCTTTTATCTCATTTTTTCAAAAGGGGAGCATTTTGCTTGTTATTGAGTAAGTAGAAATTACATTTCGAAGTCATTCATTTTGATATTATCAAATTACATGTACAGATCTATACATGAAACGACATGATCTAAATGAACATTACTTGCTTAATTTAATTACTTGGACTTAATTTTATTCTTTACTAAAATTTGATATGATTTTTTAATGCTATACTTTAGTATCCTGATTGTTATAAGACCATGTTATCTTTTATATTAGTAAAACAGTCCTATTCTATACAATAACAATTTTAGCTTAAGAGAGAAAACAATAACTCATGCATTTCAAGTTCAGTCTTAATTGTTTAAATTAAAATAGTTAAAATTTATGTTTGGTTTCCTTAAGAAGCCCGTTCACAAAAAATTGACATACAAATACCCTTTTTTTTTAATTGACTTTTAATTTTAAAACAAGAAAAATTTTTAGAGTAAATTGCTCATCTAATCCCTAAACTCTTAACCTTGTATAACTTTGTTCCCTAAACTTTTTTCATTGCTGGAATGCTGTTAAACTTTTAAAATGTTGTTATAAAAGTCCTTTCCGTTATTTTTTAAAAGGAATCTGTTAATATTTTGATCAAAAAATAATACTAACTAATAGACTCTGTCCAAAAACTAATGTAAATGACTATTGTAGCAACATTTTAATAGTTTAGGGGCATTCTAGCTACGAAAAAAAAATTCAAGGACTAAAGTTGTATAAAGTCAAAAGTTCAGGAATTAATCTAGCAATTTATCCAAATTTTTTTTCAAAAGCAAAAATATGAACCAATCAAACCCTTAGGGTCCGTTTAACTCTCAAGTCTAAACCTAAAATTTTCATTTCCGCTTTTATTTTTATTTTTCCTTAAAAGCCAACAAAAATTATAATTAGTTTTTGAAAAGCCAACCAACTTCGATCTAAAAATTTCATTTCAAACCGGTGTACCAAATGCAAACTTAATATTCTAAAATCTAAACCCATTTTGTTTGCATTTCTTTAAAAATAAATGAAAAGAAACTACAGAGTTGCACTTACTTAACAAAATTTATTTTTGATATGTTTTCAACTAAAATTCTAACCTAAATCGAATGAATTAGGTGAGACTAAATCAAAATTTATACGGTAAAATGAGAATTTCTAAATATTGGAAACAAAATGAGAATGTTTTAAACTTAAGGGGCATATACGTGATTAACTCCTCTTAGGACATGTTTCGTAAAGCTTTCTAAAAGTTGTTTATAACTTCTTAAGTCCAAAATTAAAGTATTTGAATGATATATCATAAGAGCTTTTAGTTTTCAGAATAGCTTCCTATTAAAGTCAGAAAATATGACTTTTGAAAAAAGACATTAAGAATAGATAGAATTTGTATCAGACTTTAATCTAGATATTGTAAACTTTATGTAAAAATTTTTATTACTTATTAGAAAATTTTTAATCATTTGACATGAAAAACTCTTTTAAAAATGCGGGTTTCACATATTTATTGAAAAGTTAAAAACAAAGGCTCTATGATTGCCTCTCATTTTTGCTATGTTTGGTACAGTAGAAAAAAGAATGGTAAAAAGTAGAACGAGAGAAAAGTTCAGGAAAATTGATGGAATTAGTTGCTTGGTAAGAATGAAAAGAGAATGAAAAAGAAAATATGAGATTTTCTGGATAAAAAAAAAGTTGTGTACTCCTTTAAATCTTTAAACGTTAAAATTTATCAAATGGTTTATAAAAATGAGTTATGTAGTAGTATTTATAAAAGAGTATCTGTCACCGCCATTCTCATTTTCATGATATCAAATAACATAAACCAAAATAAAATTTTTTTTTTTCTATTATTTGCTTTTACTTTTACTTTTTCTTTCCCCTGTCTTTTTTTCCCCCTCAATCTTACCCTATATTTGGTAAGAAGAAGGGGGGGGGGGGGGGGGGGGGGGGGGGGGCGAGGGAAGGAAAAATGAAAGGAAAAATGAAAGTGAAAGAAAATAAAAGGGAGATGAAACATATTGTTCTTTTTTTTTTTTTTTTGGTGTAATAAAAAGAAAGAAAATAAAAAAAAAGTTTTATAGTTATTATTTTATTTATCTATATATATTATTTTACTTTAAAATCAAGGACAAAAAACGTAATTTTAAGAGTCATTGGGTGTTTTATTTTTTTTTCCCCATTGTTGGAGGGTTTAGACTCCATTTGGATCATGTGTTTCTTGTTTTAAATAACAAAGTCTTTCATTTTGAAAATAAGTTGATGTTTGGATGTCTAAAATTTTTTTTTTGAAAACAAAAAATATTGAAAATGAGAAGAAATAATGTTAGAAATTGTGTATTATGATAATATTTAAAAAAATATTTATTTTCTTTTGTATTATTGTTCAAAGTAAATTTAAAAATTAGATATTTTCTTTTTTAAAAGGAGAATAAAAAAATATCAAAATTTTTTTTAATTTTAAAAAGATATATCATTTAAACATAAAATAAATTAATACATCCTACTATATATATATATTTTTAACTTAATTTTTCTTTCCTTCTTCTTTTCTTCCCTACCAACAAACAAATCTTGTACTTTTTCTCCTCTTTCACTTTCTCTTCTCCTATTTCCTTCCGTCCTCTTTTCCATCCTTCCAAACATACTCTTAAAAGACAGTGAAAATAAAATTTGCCATTCTTTCAATTTCTTGGCCCAAAAGTTTCTCTTTCTCCAAAAATGTTGATTTCTTTTATTACTTTCTCTTCACGCTTCGTTTCCCTCT
This sequence comes from Ficus hirta, assembly GCA_038430175.1. Taxonomy (NCBI): domain Eukaryota; kingdom Viridiplantae; phylum Streptophyta; class Magnoliopsida; order Rosales; family Moraceae; genus Ficus; species Ficus hirta. Next base: position 39,832,541 of record CM076585.1, on the reverse strand, counting down.
CACCCTCTCCCTCAAAAGTCGCTCTCTTCGTCTCGTTTCTGTAGTTTCTTCAGTTCTCAATCACGGCTAAAGTTTCTTGGTTTTTTGCAAAATTCCTCAGAATCGAACTCTTTTTCCTGGTGATTTACCTCGATTCCACTTGCATTTCCTTCGGTTTTTTTTGTTTTGTTTTTTTTGTTTTTATTTTTTGGTTAAAAATTTGTTTTTTTGTTCTTGCTCTTCAGCTGAGGTCTAGTGTTTATGCGATTTTGTTGCTATTATAGTAGCGTTTGTTCGTTCTGGTTTTGTAGTTTTTCGTTTGCAAAAATTGTAGATTTGATTCCTTCTTTTTGGGACTATCTTTGTTCAGACAGAGAATGAAGGAAAATAGGGGCACAAAAGTTTAATTTGGGACTTATTAGTGTCCTCTTTGTATAAATTTTCATAAGTAGCTTATTCTGGTTCACCTTTTTTTTTGGGTCTGCAGAATAGTAGGAGCTTGCTGAAATTTTGGTGGTGGCGCACATTTTGACCGTTCTGATTTCTGAATTTGTATGTTCTCTTCTTCATATTCCTCATAGTTTCTGTGGTTTTACTGGATGGTTAGTTTTTCAGTAATTTCGATTTGTGTTGTTTCAATTGGATATGCATTTATCGGTTGGCATGTTGAATTTGCTGCAAAGATGCCATTGCTGTTTTTTGTGTTATTGTTCATGGCTGATGGTAGGTGGTCTTGTGCAAGATTATATAAGTATCTTGTAGCTTGAGTACCTTGTATCTTGTTCGTGACCGATTCTTAGGAGGTTGAATCTTTCCATTTTTCATTTCTCAGCATTATCTCGGAGCATATCAGCTTGTCCCTTGTACCGATGTTTAAAAAAGCCATTCTTGTTTCCTTTACACCCCCAAACAACAGTCTTGTCTTTATCTTACCTAGAGGCATTTTTATTTTTTCAAGATTTCAATTCGTATAGTTTTAAATTTTTGGTTCTTGTATCTTGTATCTGTTACATGTCATAATTTATCTGGCTGTGAAAGTACCTTGCATGTGAACATTTTTATGTTTATGATTAATTGATGTCTTTAAATTAGAAACGTTTTCTTTAAACGAGCAAATGCGTTGCCACATGGGAAGGTCTTCTCTTCACCAGAGAAAGCGGTCTTCATTTTCTTTAACAGAATGATGGGAGAGAAAGGGAGGAGAAAGTGACGAGAGAAAAAGTGAGAGAGAATGATGTGAGAGAAAGAGAGGTGAGAGTGATGGGGGAGAAAGGGAGGTGAGAGAATGATAGGAGAGAGTGAGGAGAGAGAATGATGATGAGAAGGAACATGAGGAAAGCGAAGATGAGGAGAGAAGTAGGGAGGGAATGAGGAGATATAAGGGAAGAGAGAGAGACTGATGAGAGAGAGGGGAGGGGGAAAAAAAAAAAGAACAACTACAATTTAATTTAATTTATTATATTTTTTTTCTGCGTGTTTTTTTCAACATCTAAACACGAGAAAGGAATTTACTAAGAAATTATTATTTTTTCATTCAAGCTTTCTTTGAGTTCCAAAGGCAAATAAAATTCACACTTTTCTTCCCCTCTATTTTTTTTTTCTTTGCACTTCTGTCAACAAATTTTTTTTTTTCCCACCTCCAAAGTCAGTTTCTGAACAGACTTGAGGTCTTATATTGATTAGAAGACTGTCAGGAAATGCATTATTAAACATATGATATGATATGAGGTTAAGAATTGAATAAGCAATCAAACTGAACAGAGTCTTTTATCTATTGCAAAAATTTATGTTTACCATTGTTATTCACTTTATGGAAGTCTAAATTGACGACTTTGAAGATAGATTCATGAAACTCGATTATGTTTTGTTTTGGAAATGATAAGATAGTTTGGCAATCAGAGAAAACAGTTCTCTCCGTAGTTGGTACAGGGTAGTCTGGCAGTTATCCTAATTGATTTATTAGTCTTGAGTTGTATCTTGCTATTTAACTGCTACTCACAAAACCTTATGATTTTGTTTGGTTCCGAGTACTTGTTCAGCTGTACTTATAAGCTTTGATTCATGTGTGTTTTGTTACCTATTTTAATGTTTATCGTTTTTTACTCCCTCTTAGCTCTGTTATGTAATAATTTTGGCTTAAAGGGCTCCTTCTAGAGGATACACGGTTATCCTATATGAACTAATTAGTTTTTTGTTTATATTTTATGAGTTGTCTGGTGTTTCAGGTTCGTCTTAGTTGCCTTTATAAAAAAAAAAAAAAAAAAAAGAAAAAAAAAAAAAGAGAGGAAGTTGTGGAGGACTCCTTGTCCTCAGCATTTTGTACCTTTTAGAGATGAAGTTGTTTTTTTCTTATGAAGAAAAATAAAAAAATCTGAGTTTAGTTTTACATTGATCAGAACGCAGATATGTTGTTAGCTTGGTTTCTGTTTATTGTGGTGGCGGGACTGCACGTCTTGTTCTAAATTCATGAAACTCATTTCTTGATTTTTGATTGGAAGTTGGTCTTCTTCTACTTGTTTTACCAAGATATATTAGTGGTTACCTAGGAGCTAACACCAAGGTTGTTGTGATTAAAACATTAAGGTAACAGAGAATGACATAAAAATACGTAATTGTGCTTATATGGTGAAAGATGTGTTACATGGATTGCCTTTGTTAGTTGCACTATTCTTTACCAAGGGTTAATTTTTTGTTTTTTTGTTTTTTTTCGTTTTTGGTGGTCATTTGAAGCAGCAATAAACCATGGGGAACATTACTTCAGACAAAAATGGTGGAGCTCTTGATTCTGCTAATTTGTCTCGTAAAAAAGTAGCGGGGATGGAGGTGGGCTTACAAGTTTTGTTAAGGCCCACGGATTGGCCAATGGAGAAATCATCTAAAAGGCTATATAAAGGAGTAACTGAACTCAATCGGGATGGCCAGAAGGGGGAGAAAAAAGCTACTGCACCGCCCAAAAGCTGGGCATCATTGTTTAAGAAAGCAGAAGAGGAAGGAAAGGCTTCTCCAGAAAAGGTGTGCCTTTTTTTTAAAGAAAAAATAATTTGTACAAAATTATGGGTGAATAGGTAGTTGATATTTTGTAATTGATGGTTTGCTTGTTTTTGTTAGTAAAATGTATATAATTGTTGTTTGCAGAGTGATATCACAAGCGATTTTAGTGTTTCCATGTTGACCGAAGTTGATAGCAGTGTACAGCTGGAAAATTTTTGTCATGCCACGAGAATTGATCTCATTCATCTGAAAGACAACGAAATGATGTTCTCAATGATGGGTATCGATGAGTCGATTGCTTTGGAGTTTCGGAGAATCCTTATTGAAGAGGTACAACAGTTTCACAAATTTTCTATTATGCTCTAAATATTCGATTATCCCTTACAGAGTAATGATGAATAAGTCACTAGTATATATGTAATGTGTATTTTCTCACTTTAGCCTCTTCTCTCTCATTTTCTAATATATATATATATATATATAGTTTTTAAATTGGATTCTAGTTGAACATGTCGGTTCAATGGGTGGGCAAAACACATGGTTTAATATAAAAATATAGGCACACGAGAAACTCCTAATCAAGAGAAATGTAATGGTTTCCTTTGATGCCTCTGTCCAAATAGATAGAGTCTGAAAAGGGTATTGTTTCATCATACACTTTGTTTAATTTCTGGAAAGAATCAAGGTTTTTGTGAAAAAGAAAAGACCATGTTCTTTATTGGGGATACCATATTGTCTTCCTTTGTAATTGATTCAATAGAAGAATTTTTCATTAGAAAAAATAAATAAATAAATAAGAGACTACAAAAGAATATATAACGGAAAGGTGACTAGAATCCACCATAAGCCTTAAAGTCCTCTCATCCGTATCTTAGACCCTAAAGTTGTCGAGATTGTTTGCCCTTGTCATTGAATATTTGAACCTCCAACTTGCCATAATAGAGGTAGATTCTTTTGAAATCTCGATCTTGTTAGGTGTTTTACTAGACTTATTATCAGAAGTTAGTGATTCAAACTCATTTTATTAGAAAAAATCACCAGTTTTGAGATCTTCCCTGGAGGTTTTTTTTTTTATATATATATTTTTAATTATTGTTTTCGTCTATAATTCAAGGATTATTCTGGTATTAAATTGTTCAAGATCATAGTAGTCATTTCCTTGGTCGATGATAGCCATCCTATGATTTTTAGAGCAGGGTTTAGATTCTTTTATTTTCAAGTTATTGAGCGGGGTAGTGCTATGAAAATTTCTTTTGAGATTTCTTGTAATCCCAGTCGAGGGCTCCTGCTTGTCTGAGAATTGATCAATATATGCAGTCTGAGAGACTTTAGGAAAAAAATTTAATGGAAATACATATCTGTTATTGGTGGATGTTATATAGAGAATAAGAAAGATGTCTTTTTCAAGGTTATGGAGATTAAAGGGGGAAACTTCACATTCCTTTGGCACCATACCTCGCCTTTTGAATAACTTATCACAGCTTTTCTAAAGGCTCAATTTGGCTAGTGGGGCTCCTTCTTGAGTGTGGGATGCTTGTTTGTTTGACCTCTGTATTCAGCTCGTTCAACCAACCAGTAGAAAGAAAGTGGGAGTAAGGAGGAGGTAGAAACTTAATTGTACTTGCAGAGAAATGGAGTGTTAGTAATTGGAAGAAATTAAAGGGATGCTTAAATAGAATAACGGGGAGGAGTAGATCAGAAAATCTCAGTCTCATATGAGCAGTAAAACAAGAAGCTTCACTAAATGGTTCAAAATAAACAAGGGATGAAAGGGAGAAGATACATGGTTTTCAAAGACCGGATTGAGGTTGAGGCCATCGTGTAGAAGAGGTGAGATGGACCATTAGTTTTATATAGTGGTTGGAAGATGCATAGATAGAGAGCAAGAAAGGGCATTAACCTGAATAGAATGGTTCTAGTTTCCCCATTGTCTGCTTATAGGGCAATTACCTGGAGGCTAAACTAAGATAACGAGGTTATGGTTGAATTTAATAAAAACCGGTTGCAATTAGCGTCAAAAGATGGCGTCAGTCTCATTGGAGTGAAGGGCCTCCTTCTTAACATGTGGAACTGCCATGTTTTAAAAGTTCTGGGTGCAAAATCTGCTGGTCTGTTTAACATAGAAAAAGAAATAAGATAAATGGACTTTTTTATTTTTGGGAGAAAAATTCACAAATTGGCAGTCTACCGATGAGGAACAAGATAAGGATACTAGGGATATAAATTATATGTTTTGAGTTATTGTTCTTCTCTAGAATCCTTTCTTTCTCTCCTTTGTTTTTTTATTTCTATCTCTCTTTTATAGCTCTATTTCTATTGATTCGGTCTTTTTGTTCTGATTCTATCTTTTCTATCTTAGTCCTATATTCTTTTACAATCATTTACACATCAAAGATATGCCCAGTTGGTTATAAACAATGGAAAACTATCTACTTATTAATATAGTATTGATGCAGATTCCGACAATGGCATTTGACCATGTTAATATTGAGGAAAATTCAGCAGATCTCAATCAATATGCATTACTGAAGCAGTTAGCTCTTGTTCCGATTAGGGTCGACCCCAAATTTTTTGAGTTTGCAGGTTTGCCATCAAAGCAAAGACATGTTTATTTTTTGTTTTTCTAGTAAGTCAAAGACCCCCTCCCCCACCAACACCACCCCCCCACCCCCATAATGTTCATGTGTTTCATGATATAGAACACAAAGAAAGGAACGAGAATATCTGGAATGAGAAAAATTCGATTGTTTTCAGACTTGATCTTGTCGGTCACCAAGTACCTTATACTATAGGTACAGTTCTAGAACATAAACGTGATGATGTTGCAATTTATTAGTTTTCAGACTTGATCTTGTCGGTCACCAAGTACCTTATACTATAGGCACAGTTCTAGAACATAAACGTGATGATGTTGCAATTTATTAACTAACAATTTGAAGTCTACTCTTTTCTTCGTTTGGGATCTTGTGAGTACATTTTTGGCTTATATTTATGTAAAAATGCAGTCAAATCGGATGACTTGAAGTGGTCACCAAATGGAAGCGAACTTCCTTGGAAACCAAAATATTCACAGTATAGATCAGCATGGTCACCGGATGAGAACGAAAATTATTTGCAAGATGCAGTTCCAAGAACTTACACCTCATATAATTGCAGCCAAGACTCGCTTTCCGAATTTGTGAACAACCCCATCAGTGTTAGGCAAGATATTCGACTGTTTAAGTTGTGGCCTGGTGAGGTAATCATGTTACATGTTCTTTTATACGTGCGAGCATGTTTACTTGACAGTCGATGTTTTGCTCGTTACAGTAGTAGAGGGATAGTAGCTTGGTTGGTAGAAATTTTCAGGGCAAAACGATTAATTTGTGTTGTAACTACTGCTGGAAACAGAACTAGGAGCTCATTGTTATTACTTTTCTGTTGGGTTGGGAAAAGATTTGCAGATTATTTGACAACCGAAAATTAACTCGAGTTAGAAGCATTATTATTTTTATTTTTAAAAATAAGTGTTGCTTTTATGTTGTAACTTCGTTTTTGTTCTTTGTTTGTTCTCCTTAGAGAGTAAAACTAGAAGCTTATGCTGTCAAAGGTTTTGGCAAGAGAAACGTAAAATGGAGCCCAGTTGCCACTGCATATTACAAACCTGCCAAAAAGGTTTCAAAATGCTGTCTTTACACACTGCCAAGTTTTTCGTAAACTGTTTAAACCTGCCAACTTTTTTTTTGATCTAGGTTAAAATTCGAGGAATTATCCCAGAGCCCTATGCCCCAAAATTCAAGACCGAGTGTCCGACTAATGTTTTTGATATTGAGGATATTGAAGGTAACGAATCTAAATCTTTGACAATGTTTGCCAAGTGTTTTTGTCTTATCATGCTAAAGAGAGGATTAGCTATTTTTTTTTCCTCCATCCATTTCCTTTAGTTGGACTTTTGATCTTTAATTTCTGTGCTAAGCAGGTATAAGACAATTAACTGTAGCACGATCGGTGAAGTGCATTAATTGTGGCAGATGCTGCAGTGTTGACTTTGTTACAGTTGCACACACTTTCTATTGTAGGTATTCAGCCACTAATTTATAGATGATTGTATGATCTCCTATATTTTGTTGTCATCTTGTCTTATCCCTTTGTATTTCAGTTACTATTCAGTCGACGGGAAGTTTTTCTCCGATGGTGATATTCAAGGAAGGCGTGAAAGTCTGGAATGAAACAATGATATATGATGAAGCGCTGAGGAAGTGGAAGAACAAAACGCCAAAGACGTGGGTTTAGACTCGTGAATTGGCTCGTGTTTCTGATACTTGAGAATGTTATGTTCTGCATTCTACGTTTAGCATGAGCTGCATGAAAACATTGACAAGTCCAAAAATTCATGTGGACTGTGATGGATCTATATCCAATTAGAGAGATAACTCATTTTGACCATCGGAGCATAGCTCTAAGATACAAATGTTGATATATGTCCTAGTAATAGATGAACATTGAGATGAACCCAAAACGAAATTGATTTGATTAATAATTCCGTCAAACCTAATCAATTCCTTTTTTACTTGAGAGTTTCTAATCAAGTAGATCAAAAAGTTAGCTCGAGGTTTGTTTCATTAATATTTTGCATCATAGAAGACCTCTTACACTGGAGTGCTACTTACTAGCCGAGTGTAGAATGCAGATATGGTTCTTAAATTAATCTCATGGCATTAGTTTATATATATATATATATATATACACACACACACAGTATAGACGTTCTTGTTTTGTATTTAAAATACCAAGACTATCCCTATCAATATAAATCTTAAACTAAAAAAAATCAAAAGGAAACAAAAACAGACTGCTTTATATGATCTTAGTTTTTGTTTTTAGGTTTTAGTTGTCTAGTTTTATAATTTTCATCTTCATTTCGTTCTTTAATGTTTCAAAATAAGATTGTTTACGGAAAGTCGGAAACACGAGGGGTGGATGCAGTACACAATTGGAAAATGTGATATTTTTAGGAATGAAAGATTTATTTACACCTCTCAGTTTACTTTTTTCATCGTATTTTTTAAATCATCCATCAATTAAATTTTAATTTTATTAATTATTACTTTTGACACTCTTTTATTTTTCTAAAAAGTTCTTATAACTTATTTGTTTTTTTGTAAACCCTAATCCACCCACCAACAAACAAATAACCCTCCCTTCTTCCTCTAAACAAACTTTTTTATTTTTTCAATTTTTCTTATATTTTTCTTTACAATATTTACCTATAGTCATAAGATTTATATTTACGTCTTTCCTTAATTATTTTTTAAACTAATAGAATCTCGTTATGTGTGTATATATATATATATATACATATAGTTTTATGAATAAGACATATTTTTATGTGGTTCAACGTTTTTTGTTATTTCTGAAATCATGCTTTTTCTATAATTTAAAAATATGTTTTTGTCGTTTCAGATTAGACTTTTATTTTACATCTTTTCCTTTCTCATTTTCTGGTTCTGTGTTGTTTTAAATCGTTCTGTACCATGGTTCTACAAACAAAATAGATGCCAAGTTCTTTCGTCTCGTATGACCATCTTTACCCAAAAAGAAAAAAAGAAGCAGAGAGAGAGAGAGAGAGAGAGAGAGAGAATATGCAAACATAACAATAAACATGATACGTAAACGAAAATAACTTTAATAATTTCGTGTTCATGAGAAATCATACACTCTACATATATTATATTCTAATTATATTTAAGAGTTTAATATGGATTGCATTTTTAGAAAAAGGGATATCTAATCGTGTATATTGGGAAATCTATGGAATCGAATATGTCCAGTCTATAAGATTAGTTCCAAGAATCTTCTGACGAAACTGATCAAAGCATTATGGACGTTTAAAAATGTTTTGAACTCTAAAGCGTATATCTTTTATCTAATTTCATTCGTTTTACAAAATTAGTAAGCTTATGTATTATTGATTGAATTTAATTCAATGGAAAGAGAATCAAAAAAAAAAAAAATCAGACTATATATTGAGCTGAGTTCGCTTAATAAAGCATAAAACAAAAAGATAAATATACTTACTAATATGTATATATATATGGATACGTGTGTACTCTTCTGTTGCAAGAAACATAATATGTATATATCTATAGATATAGATATATATAGAAATATATGTATAGATATATGAATGCTATCAATTGTTTTAGAATATATATACATATATATATACACACACAAACATATTGCAGATGCCAACTTTGACATTAATTTTTTTAATATCAAATTATGCGACGAATAAGTGGTTTTGTTATTATAGGATCGTCATATCAATTGATAATATCTATTAATAAAAATATAACAACTTACCGTGACTTTATTAATGGATACTTAAAAATTAAAATTAAAGTTATTATTTCTAACAATACTTTAATTGAAAAATCAGTAGAGTCATCTATAACTTATTCATAAAAAAAGTAATGGGACCCACATATTCAATCTTCGTATAATCCTCACCAAGCTGGTAACAGATTGTCCTACAGAAACCTTCTAATTTGCTGCATTTGGTGCATCTTCCTCAACGCCTTCTAATACACGAGCCACTCAAATTAGTCTTCCTACGCAGTATTAGTACTGAAACAAATTAAAAATATCATTTTGATTAGAAAAACTAAATATATAAATACATAAATAAATAATAAAAAATAAATTTATCATTTTCCTATGGCCTTTTCTGGTACCTTTGCGTACGTACATATAGTCTAACAACGTTGACCACCATGCAAGACTTTCTAATTTGGTTTAATCTATGCGGGTTATTAATTATCAGAGTATTGAATTAATTTGCCCTACATGCCA